>CM068867.1:1503333-2759166 GCA_035149815.1 Branchiostoma lanceolatum | reverse complement strand
CGTTTTCTCCGGCTACAGGTGCTTGATCGCGTAGTCTACAATGTACGGGGCCCAAAATATGTCTTTGGGAATTGTTTCATTTATCTTGCCCTATTACACTAACTTTGTCTGACAGAGACCGACAACCAGTGAGTGAATTAGCGGCCTGGACACCGGTATGCCAACCGATGTATTCACACAGGGTTACACGATGTCATCGCCCAACGCGCAATGACGTTCGTCTATCGTACGTCACGTCGAAAAGGACCTTGACCTTGATCTCGCCCAAAACTTTGTCTGAGATAGACCGACAACCATTGAGCGAATTAGCCTGGGTGCCGGTATGCCACATGATGTTAATACACAGGGTCACACGATGATATCGCACAACGCGCACTGTTGGTTCGATGAGGACCTTGACCTTGATCTCGCCCAAACTTTATCTGAGATAGACCGACAACCGGTGAGTGAATTACCCTGGACACCGGTATGCCACCCGATGTTATCGCACGAGGCGTTGGCGTTGTCCCGGGTGACCCTTGGGTAAGTGTTCACGCGGCGCGCACGTGGGTGGACGTGCCCTTCGGCCCCACCGAGAGACGTGCTGAAAAACAAGTGGACTAAATACGTCAGCTCGGATAATCTTCACCTCCGTGTGACGAACATGTGGTCGGTGTTGTTTTCTTGGTGAATCGATGCCTTGCAGTGTCAGGATCTATTTAAAGACCTACTGCACGGTGCCTTTAAGTCACTGGCCATGTTCATTGCTACCCAAAATCGAAATCTGTAGATCGTAAACCTGTGGTTTATGTTCTTACAATTTGGTGAATCAATGCCTTAAAAGTATCAGGGCAGGATTCTACTACATGGAGCCTGTAGAGATTACTGCTTCTAGCGTCACTGGTTGCGTTTGTTTGCTACCCAAAAGCGCAAAGTGAAATGTACAAGTAATGACGAAACTGAAATGAAGTGGTTTATTCTTTTACTGAAACTATCTGCAATAACAAACAGATGCAAGAAAGGTTGAAGAAGTATGCATTAGTGTGTGGTCCGCTGCATTAGAGGGCCGAATGGGCCAAGGGGTGTATCAGAGGTGGCCCAATGGACCAGGAGTGTAGACGATTGACCAGCGTATCAGAGGGAGCCCAATGCCGGTCAATAGACCAGGGTGGCCCAATGGGGCTAAGTGGACCCGACATTGCCCAGGAGACCATCAAAGGTGGCCCAACGAACCAGACGTTTGACCCAGTGGAGCAGAAGTGGCCCAATGAACTTGGGTCACTTCTGCTCCAAGGTCCAGATTGTCAAAAGGGACCCAATGAATAAATCTGGGGTGACCAAACGACACCCAGCCGGGTTTACAGGAGCCACGAGACCAGATGTTGCCGTGAGGGCTACCGGTGGTGGACGGTACCATCATCAAATAACAAAAAATAGGAGGTGATGAAGCACTCTATCTAAAAGCAGATGTTTTCTGATTAAATGATATTTTTCTCTTACACGGGAGAGAGGTCTTGTCTCACGGTCAGGAAAAAGAAACGAAGTAGCTAGATACGAGTCGATCTTTTGACATCTGCTTGGACATTGCTATCTGTACCCACCTGTTGGTGTGATGGGCACCATGCGTGAGACAGCTCCCAGGGGCTGGACTAGGTTCCGGTGGTGCCGCGAGCTCGCCAGCAGCTCCACCGTCACGTTCACGACCGCGTCTCGGGCCTCCCCGAACAGCCGCACCGAGACGGGCTCCGACAGGCCCCGGCGGAGCACACGGGGAGCCATCACCATGTAGTTCCTGTGGGGGAGGAAAATAGATAGAATTTGAAGGATAAAGCCATTGTACGCGCCTTTGGGAGCAACCCTACTTCAGCCTATGGCTATAGCTTAAAAAGTACAAAATTGCACGAATGGGATAGCCTCCCGGCTTCGCAGACTTCTGGGAGCGCCGGCGTAGATCTTTTAGGTGAGTGCTACTTTGCGATTTTCAACATGGGTCAGACTGTCTCTGGCATTAGAGAACCTGGCACATGCTACAAATCACAAATCAACGCTCCCCAACACCAAGAAAGATAAACGACGGCGTTCCTAGAAGTCTGCGAAGGAGGCTACAAACATGGTACATATTCAGCCAGAGTCAGAGAAGTTACGTGTAATTTGTCAAAAGAGCTTCGTGTAGTTTGCCAAAAAAGGACAAGCCTTCACGTGATACAATTTCCCTTTTAAAAATATCATGCACACACGATATTGAAACCAGAAGTTCCGCTGCAGTACTGTTGAAAACCACTAGGATGACCATTATTGAACTTGACCTTCGTTTTCCCGACTCCTACTCACGTACCCAATATCATAAGGATCCATTTACAGCTTCTCGAGTTATGTTGTCCACACACAGACGAAAAGCGCTCAAAACATAACCTTCTTGGCGAAGGTAACAAGCGGTGCTCAGCTTGGATTGTACTTAGGGATGATATTATTTGCCTGGCCGTGCCCCTATCGACACTATGTGACGACATGTCCATGTACACGTATAGCGTGACTACTGGTCTTTAAAAGGGATGACTACAACAATGCGCCAAGTAAGCCTAGGGGCAACATATGGCCCTGCAGAGCCAGTCTTTTGCCACACAGATAAAAACTAGTCTTATTTATGTCTCCCTTCCAAACGAGAAAGAAACAGGTGTTCTGTACCAGACCATCTGGCCTGGCTGTGGGAGAACAAACCAACACGTGCGGTGATGGATTGATGGCGCCTGGGAAAGCAGATGCTTCATGTACACCAGAAAATCCCGGGGGACGTTTTACACATGAGAACTGACGTCATCTTGGTAGGGGGAAATCGCATGGACAAGACAGATCTTCCTAACCTGAGTGTCATCCTGATTCAGTTCCAGGCTCTTCCTTCACCAAACAGCCTGGAATAAATGTATGCGTCCAGATTCTGACCTAGCAGGCTTAGAACTTCCGCGGGGGCAAAGATGTGGAAATAGAGCATTGGTCAAGAGCATAACGTGTCCTATATGCTAATATTTGGTTAGTACTGTTGCGATAGGCCATGAGATTCAGCAGTTCTTTGGAACAGCAAAAACCTTTCACTTGGAAAATTTGGTTTAGCTGCCTAGTACTGAACCAGCTGAATCACAGTACAGAGTGCCAAATTCTTTCGTATGTTCTGTCATCTTATGGAAATAAGCGTTTCCTGTAATACGAGACAAGCCAAACTAACCCATAGTGTTGTATTTGTATTTGTATTCCTCGAAAGATGCTTACAATAACTGAAGAAATATACTATATATTATTTGATCAGTGCGATGTAAAGCGGAACAATCATTTCAGTCAGTCCTTCACCTTCCAGACGTTCTTTCAAGAAACCTTATGTCTTTGACGGGCGCACCTTCGTGGCACAGCAAGGTTTAGGAAGGTACCTGTCTTATTTGGACCATATAGATTTGTAGTATTTGAAATACGTAAAGCAGTCACGAAATGCTGGGAATACTGAAAAAGATGAAAAGTGCCTTTGATTGAAGGTCAACTTAAGATCTACAAAATTGAGGTGTAAAAGAAATCTACCGAAGGTCTTGATCAATTTGTCGTATCTATTTGAGTCGACAGAGTTTCGTTTGTTTTTTCGCCCTAAAGGTGTCTGAACGGTAGAGGTCGTTTCGGTTGGCCTTTCGGTTGACCACTGACGCTATTCCGCAGTAAGTGACCGGCAATACTGTGACCACTGTTCGCCTCAGCTGACCTTTGTATGCGGTCAGACCAATCAGTTTTTACAGGAGGGTCGGACGCAAAAGTCGGTCGGAACTCCTGGACCACCAATACCTGCGATTCCACAACAGAACATCATGCCTTTTCAGTGGGTAATAACCAAAAGGTCGAACTTTAAGCTTGACCGGCGCATAAAGAAGAAGGGACAAATGGAAAAGAAAGATATCGAGAAAGCTGGACCTTCAATGCAAAGAACCGAACTAGAACTAGATGAGAGGGCAATGTCCCTAACATCGCCGACCCGGAGACACAGCCTGATAGCGTCAGCCATGGCCAGCCTCCAGGAAGAAATCATCGCATGTATACATGTGATGATTTCTTCCTGGAGGCTGGCTGACGGTGTCAGGCTGTGTCCTATAGTTCACTATTATAATAGTGAACTATAGGATGCGGAGGTGGCTGCTGTACAGACACATATTTCCACAATCGTGCAGATAGCAACACGCGTTTCCCTCAGACGTCGTTGATGATGGAATCGCTTACTTAGTTTCCTTCCTGTCTACTAGACATATTAAACGGCAAACGACATGTTCCCCTCCAAATGCCATGGACTGTCCCGTAAAGCTATTTCTACTCTGGAGCAAGTCTAGTTTCGTTAAAAAAACTGCCTGCCTAGCCTAAGTGCTTAGGTCAACACACAGGTGCTTCCTCCAATGCCTACGACTTGCCAGGTTGATCATTCCTTAGCACCTACGTTTAGCATCCCCCAGTGCAATTCTTTTTGTGTGTGTGTTTTTTTTTCGTTTCAAAGGTTTTTGAAAGCATTTGACCAGACCGGCGCTTCCTCTACGGTCGAACAAATTTCGTCTCGTGTGAAAGAGGAAATTTTCTGAAAGATCCCTGACAATTCGTTTCCGACCGATCCATGGTCCCAGCATGAGCGGCCTCCATCCCACGTCAGCGGTAAACTCCCGGCACTCGGAATTCCACGTGAGGTTTCCGCAATGCGCGGTCATCACAGGGTGGCGCCTCCGACACGGGGAGCCCACGTAACGACATTCCGCCTGTTCTTGTAGGAATAGAAACTCGCTAATTTAGACCCCTTCCGAGAGAAATGGCATCTTAGAGAGCTGGAAAAACGCAGGCCAACGTGGTCGATAAGAGTAGGCATTCCAATCCCAGTCATACAAAGGTAATTCAAAAGCCATGCGTGTTGCAGCTCGGATTAAAACTTCACAAAAGTTCCTTTACTTGGCTTCTGGCACAAAACCTATCATCCGGTTTATTGCAGTACATCAATTACATCAATTCGTACTTAAAGTAAAAACCTTAATGAAAAGAACGATTTCACGAGTGAACAGTTTTCCAATACATAGAAGACACCAAAGCCGATTTGGGGCAAACATGATTCTCTGGAACAGAGACAAGCAAAATCGATAAAAGTTGGGACGGAAAGGGCCGATATCAATAAATCCTTTTCAAAAACTATCAACAGGCAAGAAGTAGTAATCCATTGGTCATCAAAGTTCATCGGGAAACAATGACTATGCGGACATCCCCAATGTTGAAACTCATTAAAGTGCACCGGAAAACCATGACTGTGTGGATATCCCCGATGTTGAAACTCGATCCAGGTGATAACGTCAGGAAATCAATTGGCGCGGATGATCCCCTCCTGTGATCACAGAGGCGACCTGTTTGACCTTCCCCAGGTTTGAAGGTCACGGGGAAAATGCCGGAAAAGCGTGGGAACAAGCAGATTAGAGCACCTGGCGAGCCTGGCATGCTGGGTAGGGCTGTGCCTGGGGACTGATTAAGTCTCAGGAAGCTTCATAAAGGGAAGGAAGAACGCTGACTTGGACATTTTCTTGGCACTTTGGTACCACGATGCCCTATTAAAATAATTGGATTAGCTAACATCATGTATGAAGACATTTATTGTACTAGGGGTTGTGCAAAAGGAGTGGTTAACTTTAAGTCGCAAGAAGGAAGAACGCAGACCAAGACGTTTTCTTGGCACTTAGATCACGAGTCTCAAAAGTAGTAGTAGTAATTAATAGTAGTCCACTGTGTTCTGCTGCTGCAGTGGTCAGAACATTACGGGTCTTAAAAGCGGTGTTACAACGTTCTATTGATTAAACAAAATTAGATTTAGTAAAATTCATATTGAAAAAACAACTTTTTTTAGATCCCCTGTACAGAAGATTGCAAACATCATGTTGTCATTCGCTTTAAGATAAGACTACCTTGAAAGCGTTTTGAGAAGCAGTGTCTTGCAAGGAGCCCTGCTGTAACGTCTCAAAGTCCTCTTTAGCAAACGATCCCCCAAAGTGCCTTGATAAGCCACCATTTGCACGGTGGTTTGCCACGAACAGCGGCACTTTGGTCATTAGAGAAGTGATTCACAGCCGCTTTGATTCAGGCCCCAAATTTACAAGAGGCGATACGTTATCGTTCTTGTACGATGTCCTCTTTAAACTTTTGGTGCTGTAGTTTTTATTTAGCGATCCTGGTTTTCGTTTAAGACCAACAGTTTAAGAGCTATCTGTGCATTTTTTCTGACTAAAAATCGCCAGCACTAAAATATATCAAATTGTAAGTTATCGTACATACCTAACGCCTTGTAAAGCTAAGAAGCTATCATGATAAGAAGACTGCCACTTGGTATAGAACACACTAGTCATGTACGAGATGTATCATGCTAGCAGTAGACCGGAAGACTAAGCCCTACATCTTCAATATCTAAAACGTCGTTGGGTTGAGATAAAGTGCCTTGAGGCATTCTATGTCTGAAATAGCCTGTCGGTACATGCCTTTGATCAATGGGGAACTAGACTCTACCTCAAAAATATGCAAGTTGAGCTCAGTTGTGCGGGCTGTTCTATCCAACTTAGTCAAGGGAATCACCGGTGTTAAGTACAACATAACAGCAAACAACAGAAGACTAAAGAAAATGATTCTCAAAACCTGGACGAGAGGTTGCAAATGCAGTAGGTAAATTGACACGTCTTAAACGGAGGCCACACTTACACATGCCCTTAAGGTAATGTGACGCCCGTCTTAGCTTGCAAAGTCGCCGACCGAGACGCCCGCACCTTCGCAAATCATTTGCCCTTGACCTCTCACGAACCATAACAAGAGGCTGCGAGCTATTCATGTTACTGAACGAAATGAAGTATGAAAAAGCAATGGAAATGGTTATATAAGTTCCTGACAGTTTTTTCGGTAGCTCAAAAACACAAGACGTTTAAAGAGAGGGCTGGTTAGGAATCAAACAAGTTATTTGTGCCACCTTGAAGTAAGATACATTCTCTTCCGTTCGCTACAAGCTACAGGAAAACTCGGACATCTATTCCGTTCCTTAGACCATCTGTAGAAGGCGTTATTCCTGGCCAACCTAGCGTTAAAGCCTTTGAGATGCGGAAAGGGAACTGCCTACGGCCTACATATCTGTTCCCCACAAATTTCATTTGTGTCCGAATGTATACGTTCCCTTCTGAAGTTTTCACGAACCGTCCCTGTCGGAAACGATCTTTCCTCGCGGCTGGTTCTGATGTTATTTTGAGAGACCAGCTCTGCAGGGGTGCTTACCCCGCTAATGATGGCGGCCATTGGAACCGCGCGAAGGACAAGGTTAGCGTCCTCAAGGTCGGGACTACGCCTCCCGTACCTAAAGCCCCTCTCACTGGACCCGCGGCACGCTGGCGGCGTCACTGCGGCCGATCGAATTGACAAAGCACTCGAATTCCATCGACAAAAAACGAATCCGTTTAAGCTTTTTGTGTTTTGTTGTCTTTTTGGTTACACGTTTTGAATGATATTCCCATCATAAAATCAAGAACACAAATCCAGTTTAAGACGCAGCGACGCCGCCAGCGTGCCTCGGGTCCAGTGAGAGTGTACCGTGCTCTTTTGAATTCGAGTAGAAATACACAAGGCTAGCAATCCCAGCCAGGCTAGTCTAGAAACTAGACAGTTAGGCCAGACGTTTCGCTGAGTGAATAGGATCAGGTTCAACTGGTCCTTTACCCAGTTCTCATCTTGGCCTCTAGCTTAATTTCTATTCTAAGATGTTCGAAAAACAAGGGAAGAATTGGTACGGCCTTATGTTTATGAGAAAGTAAGATACTATAGTCTAGGACAGTTGGCGCCATGTATCCCCCTTGATAGTCTTTTGTAAGTACCACCCATCTCTCAACAGCATCCCCACAGACCTGTAGTTGTGAGGCTATAGGGGCTCAGGTAGCCAAGCCCCAGGGACACTGGCTTGAACAAAAGCGGGCTGTTCTGTTGGAAAGCCGACCGACCGAGCTGTGACGTCGCAGCGGTCTTGTTTTGGGTCGCAATGCCATGACTATTCAGTTTATCTTTTCCAGTTGGAATTAAAAATAGGCAGCCTGAGAAACTATTTTTTTCGGCAAGGCTGGTGGTGTGGTCTTCAAAGAGCTGTACATGCTCAAAAATGTTCTGGTCTTTTCTGGACTTAATGACGTCATGACTGTAGCCTTTTTTCCTTGATTCCTTTCCCTCTCTTTTGTGGTAACGGAATAAGATTTGAATTACTACCTTGAAAGTTAAAAAGACTAAGGCGACAAGAGTACTTACTGAAGGTAGGGCTATTCATACCATGCATAAAACAAACAGTGAATTAATGTAATCAACAAATTTGTTATTACTCCTTGTTAGTTTGCAATTAGCGTTCGGGCAAGAAAATTCAATTAAGCCTGATGTATTTTTCTGTCACAGCAGTTTAAGTTACGTATTCGATGACTTTGCCATCATGGTTTCCTCGGTTGATTCCTTTGATATTTTCTTTAGTTAAACTTAAGTAGAAGAAAGGTACTCCGATGGCACACTGTGCTCCATGTTTTGTGAATTTAACTAGGACGCCTTTGAAAAGGGAAATGTCGAGCTGTTCCTACAACTTTCATGCTTACATAAAACGGGGGAGATTTGCTCCACTAAAGCGACTTCAAAGGGAGAACACACGTTTCGCATTAACACGGGGAGGACCCACTCCGAGCCCGCGCGTGTACAAGTTGGTGTTGTTAATCCCGACTCGTGTCCACAATGCAGCTCAAACACAACAACGGTCGAAAAACACGGTTAAGTTGTAACAACAGAAAACACGTGAGCAAATAGGGATTATCTGTAAGGTCGGTGTCAGTGCCCGTTTAAGCCGCGAGGTGTTACGCTTTAAGTCCACAAAACCGGTCGGGACACATGAGAACAGAAAGCGAGAACATAACAGCCCTGCTATGAATAGCGTGATCAACAAAGGGTCAAAGAACTAAGTCATGTATCCAGTCGCTCTACTAGTTCACAAAGAAACTAATTTTACTGTTAGGTAACATGCAAGGAAACAAAGAAAGAACGAACAAAATAGGAAATGTTATAAATGTGGTACCCTTTCTTGACCGTTGCGTCCGCGATATGGCCAGTATGTCAGTACACGGTAGGGCGCTGCCATGGTCAGGCTGTACTGACACAAGCAAACACACAAACACTACAACAAAACAAAGGGGACCCACAAAATAGAAACTATAGGTCCAAAAATACCCACCTTAGTTCGTCAGCACTCGCAATCTGTACCGCGGTGACGAACATCAGATACACCAGGCTGGCCGGCATTGTGGAACGGTGAGGCGGATGCACCATTTTTAGCACAACTCCCGGGCCAAGTCGTCCCCGGCGCGATCCTACGAGTTCCCCGGAGTGTGTCTGCGGCGTGTGTACAGTACCGTACAACACAAGGACCTGTTGGTGGGCTCTGGTTCTCGTCGCTTCACGTCGTGTCGTGCGATATCTGGGCGTGCCTTGTGGCGTGCGATGGACGTGAAGTGGTCGGGAGAATGTGGCTTCACATGCCGGAGATTAGATAGCTGCGCGCCGCTGGCCGTGAGAGCGGGTCGAACCGAGAGTCACCCCTTCGCGGCGGAAGCGCACACCCCCTTCTGTTCTCTCGACCTCTGGAGTCACCAGGTTGTGCTGGGCAGAGGAGCAGCGTGCCGCTCATGGTGACATTCCGGGACTCTCCGCGCTCTAGGCGAGGGAGAAGGGCGCGATGGGGGACCGAAAATCAAATCCAGGTTCGGTCGGCAACGGCCTCTCGCCGCTCAGTCGGGGATTTCTCCGTCCCTGCGAGCTAGAGACCCGCCGCTGCGCCTCGAGGTCTCGGAGTGCGAGGCTAATTACACAAAGTAGCGGGGGGTTCCAGGCTAACGCGCAGATGCTCGGCGGAAATAATGTCACACGACTGGAGGCATGTGGACACCGCCAGACAGGCGACAGGTGCCTGTTCCAATTTCCGCATCCACTCGTCCAAGGAGTGACTCTTGAAAGACGTGCCGTGGATGTCTTCACCCCAAATCTGCGCTAACAAGAACACAGAAGAGACCGGGCTTAACTTATCGCCTCAACCTCCGAGTGGGCCTATGGGGAAAGGCGGAAACCGCGCCAGGACGAACCTTTCCAACAATATTTGTTCGCGGGGGAAAACACACACACAATAACACACAAACACGTCGGCGGCGTGTCGTTTCCGCCGGGATTCCGCGGGCGCACTTGTTGTCCCGAGGATGTCGTCACCAGGGAGTGGCGGGGACGAACGGCAGGACGGCCGGCCGCATGCGCGCGGTATCACCGGGCTATCTGTGTGTTTGTACAGGGGAGCTCGCCGCGGTTTGGCGCGCGGCCAGCTCGCTGCAGCTGCGGCGGCAGGTTGGATGAACCCGGGGAAACACCAATAGAAGTCAAGGAGTACGGATGGGAACAAAATTGCTTCAAACTCTTTACATTGAATAACTAGAGAGTGGCGTATGGTTCCAACGGCCTAATGTTTAAGGAGAGTTTTACGCATGTTTTTGCTACACTTATAGGAGAAGGGTTGAAAAGGTTTACTACAGTAGAATCCGCTTAACTGCACCACCCATTTGTCAGCGTTTTTGGTGCAATTATCCGGCTGGTGCAATTATGCGAAATGCCCAGCTGGACCGCACCACCATGGGCGAGGGGTGTATTGTTAGTCAGAAACACTAGCACAAAGAAAACAGACGAAATTATTCAGTTATTAACTTTATTTATTGACCCTTTGCTGAAAATAAAGAAACGACTACGACTGTTTTGATTTTGCATTCTTTCATTTTTCCATGCGATCTACTGCATTACAACAGACGTAATTTTACAGGGGAGGCATTCTGAAACATCGTCATGCCACTCATGGGATAACAGTTTCTGTGTTACATTACGTAGAGTGCAGTTGTCGATTTACGTAAATCATGTACCGCCATGAAACTAGGAATTGAAACTAAAACTTGGTTACTGATTTCGGGTGACCCGCCCGGGATCTCCCATACGATTCCTATCAACGTAACTGTCAATGGAGACCGCCTTCTTTTGTTACTCAAAACAGTTTTAAACATATTGGCGGTATTGCGCCTTTACACCGGCAGGTATCGGCTCATTTGTACCGCGTTTGCCGATTTTAGCGCACCTTTTCAGTTAACTTGTCGAGGATTTTTGAAAAAAATTGGTGCAGTTATCCGACATTGGTGACCATGCGCGGTGCAGATATGCGGAGTCACTAACAATGCAGTGAATGGGAACCGGTTTTGGATATTGGGATTCGGTGCAATTAAACGGAAGGTGCGTTTATCCGATGTGCAATTAAGTGGCTTCGTCTGTACTACAAAAAACGTTAAAAGTCGGAACAAAATTTTTTCAAAGTCTGCGCATTTATGGGTAAAGCGTTAAGTTTGCAATGGCCTTATCTCCAAGCAGATGTATGGCGCTACCTCACTCTCATAATTTTACGCGTGTTTGCGACATTTATTTAGGTGAAGAGTTGAAAATGTGCACTACTGAACAAACGTACTAAATGTAGGGGAAAAACTTAGTAAAACGTTGAAACTAACCATGAATCCTTACATCTGCTTGAAAATCAAGACTAGTCTGTCCTGACATTGCAATGAATGTGTCGTCTTTATTTTCAAAATTTCCCTCTTACTATGGCTATACACTATTAAAGATTAGGGCTATTTCAAACAACCTTAAAAAATTAATAGTATGCACAGATTACAGGCTGTTTGAATGGAAGGTAGGGATAGGTATTAGGAATATTTGAACTATACCTTCTCGGATATTTTGCCTGATGTTTTTTTTTTTACATTTTTAAGTACCAATGATAAACGCTACCCCACCGGATGGCAGCTGCGCTTGTAAAGCACCAGTGATCCAACACAAGCCTGTAAACAACGTTAACGTTTAAGCACTCGGTATGATAGCTGAAATTTCATTCGTTATACAACATGTGTAGTCATTAGGTACATTTCGACATAGCATAAAGGCGGATGGGGGAGGGGGTGCACTTTAGTATCGCATGTGTGTGATGTTGTACGTATACGCTTGTTCACTGCTATGCAGATGTCGCAAAAACACGCTTGCAACATTGTGGCGGAAGTCTTAATCAGAGATTAATGTATGGCTTAGTTCGGATTCTAGCAACCAATGTAAACAAGTATCATCTAAAGTATGCAAAATTTTGCAACATCGCTATTCGAGATGACGTCATCGAACCATGCATACATTGTCACAAGAGACGCTGACGTCAGAGCGCAGTAAATCCTTCAGATAAGTTCGCCTGTATTTGCGTGATTCTTTGTTTGCTGAGATAACAGAACAGCGAAGTATAAGATTATCAATTTCCTCCAGAGTCGTGAGTAATATGACCCTTACCGGATATGCGTCATCAGACATCCGGTGCCGTGTTGTTCTGTCCGCCTACCCTGTTGGTTTGACCTTGACGGGCGCATATAGAGGTCGGGCAGCTGGGCAGTCTCCATCGGCCTCCTTTGGATGCTGGAAAAAACAGCAAAAACTGAGCAAACGTGGTAATTCACCAAGAGGTTATTGGAGTTTATTGGAGTAACGTTTAGCTGTATACCGAAGTCAAAACTACTCTTCCATGAGAAAGAAATGCAGTACATAGATTACATAGAATTACAATCAACATACAGATAACATAAGGTTACAGTAACATACAATGATTTCACATTATCAAAACTCGGTGTATTTTAACGTATATGCGTGTGTAAGGTTAGCGAGTTGGAGTTGTATCCACTAGTTTCCAGGGCCTACAAACCCTGCATAGACCAGCTCCTTGGTTCATCGACCCACACCACCTCAAGAAAATTGCCACAACCCCCTAATATAGACACATTTAGCTGGTTATGTCAATTTTTATCTGCTCTGTAACCTTTAAAAGAACACTAGCTTCAACTTTAGAATATCATGTTACACCACAAATCCCCGAGCATATTTATGGGTCAAGACAATCACAGTATGCTGGTATTCCTTCCAATATGTATTTAGCAGCAGAGTGCATGATTGCCATCAATGCGGTAATACATAGAACATTACTGAATGCACTAACATGAATCAAGTCGTAATTAAAAACACTGAAAAAATGCTCATGGTAGATTAATTACAAGGGATTTTCCAAATAAGATTTAAATGATAAAAGATATCATTGTATGTATTAAGTGTGCGCAAAGCGAACACAAAGGAAACATGGAGGAGTGTATAGTACTTGCAAATCTGTACACGTGATATAGCTTGCTCGAAGCCGGACAGCTGGATCCTGTGAGGTTCAAAACGGCCCAAAAGACGTCACAACAACAGAGACGTTGATGAACATCAAATGGTTCCGACCAAGACAACCTTAAGCTTGTAGACGAACAGTGGTGTTAAAATGAGAGATTAAAGAAAAGAAGGATAGATGAGCACACACTCACACACACACACAAACACACACACACACACACGCGCGCGCGCACACACACACACACACACACACACACGCACGCACACACACACACACACACACACACACACGCACACACACGCACACACACACGCACACACACACACACACACACGCACACACACACGCGCGCGCGCACACACACGCACACACACACACACGCACACACACACAAACAAACACACACAGACACATAAACACACAACGACGCATGAATACACGCACACGTAACACGTAAATGGCACGAATGAGAGAAACAATGATTTAAAGTGTTGAAAGAAAATCTGTTCAGGGCAAGAGTCTGGAGACCTCACAAACCGCAAGTAAGATTTGTCTCCGTCGAATTTCGGGATCGGATCCACCCTTGTTTTGAGTACTTTCAACTAGCTTTTACTAATTACCTTTTCACAACATAGACTGGCACGGAAACTGTGTTTATTAGGGCACTGGGGTTTCAATTATAGGCGAGAAATCATAATAATCTGATTAAACGAGCTGTTTTGAATCTGAGTAACCTTTGACGAAAATGGTATCATTAGAATCACTGTACAAACCCTATGTGGTATCATACACAGACACACAAGTCCTACAAACACACATACACACACACTTACACACACGCACACACGCGCACACACACAAACACATTTGAAAGAGACACACGCACTCTTCATGATTTGAAGACTCTGTCATCATCAGATATTCCAGTGTCATCACAAATTTCGCAAATGGCACGACTAAGAGAAACAATTATTCAAGGTGTTGAAAGAAATGTCTAGCGCAATTGTCTTCAGACCTCGCAATCCGCAAGTGAAGTTTGAGTCTCTCGGAATAGCGATCGGGTCCGCCCTTGTGTTGAGTACTTTCAACTAGCTTTTACTAATTACTTTTTCACAACATTAACTGGCACGGCAACTGTGTTTATCAGGGCACCGGGGTTTCAATTATAGAAATCATATTAAACTGAATAAACGAGTTGTTTTGAATCTGAGTATTAAACCTTTGACGAAAATGGTATCATTAGAATCACTGTACAATCCCTATGTGGTATTATATTACTCAATATTTCCAAACTTGTATGACCCCTTGGGCACACTTGGGGACGGAGTTGGGCTTTGCGGGTTCAATAACTCCCGTCTAGTAAGGCAATAACTTCTGAAGTCGTCGTTATTAGAACAAAAAAGACCACATGCAGCGATTTCCTTGCCAAGAAATTTGCTCTAATTTGTCTGAAAAGAACGACAAGGTAGGATTGAAAATACTGTTCTTATTGGTCTTGTCAATTGGGCTTATAATGCAGGTCCAGTTCGAATTCATTTTTAAAGCAGGTTATAGTTTGATAATGTCTTAACAAAATTCGTCTTTCGTTTCTTAACTGGACAAAAGGAGAAAAAAGATAGCGGGGACGACCACGCAAGCCATGGTTATCTTGTATAAGGGACGACGTGGCCAGTCTCTGAATTAAGAAATGACAATACTACTCTGCAATTCAGGGTGAGTATTCTCCTGCCCATGCACGTTTGCACTTGGTGATAATAAATGAATAGATATAATAAATATACTACTTTCGAAAAGGTGGCAAAACACCCATATGAAACGAAACGTATTTACGTATTGGTCCCCCCAAAAAAGAACAGACAAATTCTAGTCCATGCACAAGTTCAAGTAAAGTAAGCCATAACGTAAGATCTACACGGACTCCCAGACTTCTCAAGCGCGTTAATGAGGACGAGGGGAACGCGCCGAGTCGGAAACCTGCGCCAGACTTGTCTGAGTTCCACTTCCGACACATTAACTACTGAACAACTGTGCAGCTCACAAAAACCTGAGGGTCTGCATGGCTTTACTGTTGGGCGTGATATGTCGTTTCAACAACATAGATACGTGATACGTAGACAACAACTGTCATAATATTCACTGAAAGTTCACTGTAGCAAATTTTCACGGTGTAAGAAAACTAGACATTTTCACGATACTTTAACTTCACAGTGGAAGCAAGGGATTTACAGAAAGAATGTGTGGAGGAATCATACATGTAGATAGATTTTTCACGGTGATGATAAGTTCACGGTCCAGAGGTGACAGTGAAAATATTGAACATAAAGATACAGTGAAAGAAACAGGGATTACAGCACTTTTAATCAACGTTAAGTTCAGTCGCCTTTTATTTGCGTAATGCATACAGATTTCTTGGAGTTGCTGTAATGTCTGACTTCCCAAATTCATCAGTAACCCCCATGCAGACCCACAAGCCTCCTATTCCCTCGTGTGGGCTGTTAATTGGACGGAAGTTCTCGTAGATTTCTTAACTCCTTACGGAACAATTACTCGGGTGGAGGGAAGGGTTTTTCCACTCCTTCAGCGGCGACTGTCTGCGGTCTGCCCCGGCTGTCATCAGTGAACGCCAAGTTAGTCTCCATTCCAGGCTTTTCAGTTAAAGGCAAACGCCTCTTAATGCTAAACAACCCTAGCCTCTATCAGACTCCATAGGTCGCTGAAAAAAGTATAGAAATTTTCCAAATAGCCAGATAACATGCGAGAGAAGTTAGTCGGCCTGGGAGTATAGTTTGCAAAGGTTTGTGACCTAGGCCAGCTAACTCCTCTGGCATGTTATATGTCTATTTGGCCAACTTCCACTACACTTACTACTGACCTGTGGAGTCTGGTAGAGGCTAGCGTAGCCTAGAAACGTCCGAAGGTTTAGAGAGAAAAAATGTAGCTCATTTCTGCGACAGCGTTTCTTAATCCGACGACAGTCGGCCGCATTGATTCAACCCGATGTGTGTCGAGCGTATTTTTTACTTAAAAATCTACCCTATCACATTAAACTTAGCTAATTAGATTAAATTAATCATGTTTAATCTAACTTAGATTTGAAATTATCCTAATAAGCATCATAAGGCAATAGGAAGACAAGACGGACAAGAACAGCAGTGATCGAGAGAACATCGGCCGTATGCCAGGCCGAAAATGTTCTTTTGAGCTCTTCGGGCTATCTTACTGTTCTGTGACGCCGGACTTAAGGAAATGAGTGCTCATTTATTTGTAGACAGTTTAATGATAATTACGAGATGAGTTCTACAAGTTAGTTTGTGGTTGTTTTTTTCTTCATTTTATTAGAATTGCAACAGTGCAATACAAGAGGGACACAGGCAGCTATTGCTGGTGTCGTGACCCACACATATTGTCTACCCATTTTTTACACCTGGGGTGTCGGGAGGAAAGTCGTGTAAAGTGCCTTTCCTAAGGGCACAAGATCGGTGGCGCCAGGGGATTCGAACCCGGGACCGCTGGCTTCTGGCCCGAAAACCCTGCCGTTATGCCAGACGACCCCACGTAATTTTAGTTTCATAAAATGACGGGTCCAGTGATAACTTGCTACTTCCGGATTAGTTTTAACTTATAAGAATGTGATCACTATGGGTTCTGCGACCCATCCGTCGAAAGACACGAGATGTCCTATTCTTTGGGGAAATTATTCAAATCCATTTGCGTGCGTTGACGTCATCCATTAAGTCAAGTCTGTCCTGATTTAATGTTCTTTTGAGCTCTTCGGGGCAGCTATCTTACTACTGTTCTGTGGAGCCGACTTTAGGAAATGAGGAGTGCTCATATGTAGACAGTTTAATGATAATTAATTACTAAATGTGTTGTACCAGTTAGTTTTAGCTTCATATCTGATGGAGCTAGTGATAACTTCCTACAAGCCAAGTATGTGATCACTAAAGCGTGCTGCGACCCATCCGTCGAAAGGCACGACACTCCTCTCTTTCGGGAAATGATTAGAATCCATTTACGTGCACTGACGTCATCCATGAAGTCAAGCCTGTCCTGATTTAACCCTGAAAGTTAAATATATCGTTGTGCGCACGAGTCTACCACAGTTTGAGTATTTGTTGTACGTTAGAACAACACACCCTGTGTTCCCTCCACAGGTCGGGACGGTAGGTAAAACACACAAGGTGGTTTCTGACACGAGCCACATGTTCGGTCATTGCATGGGAGAATTGAAAATGCTGTTCTTGTCCGTCTTGTCTTCCTATTGCCTTATGATGCTTATTGCAATTGATAATTTCAAATCTAAGTTAGATTAAACATGATTAATTTAATCTAATTACCTAAGTTGAATATAATTTTCAAAGCACGTTTTGGTTTGATAATTTCTTAACAGAATGAAATAAAATGATCGAATAAAGGCAACCATGCGACGATGCTGAAAGTTCACAACAAGCGTCTACAACGATGTACAATTTTTTGGTCTTACAACACACTCATGATTTTCCAACAAATCTCTTATGTTCTTTCGTATACCTTTTGTACTTCGTGTGTGAATGGGCAGACTGTCGGTTCAGATGTAGCCGGCTTGAATCGTGCAAACACAAAATCCATGTTCGTGTCTTCTGATACGATCCACGTGTCCGATCAGCTCACGGAATGAACGTAAGGGCCCTGTCACACTTGAGCGTATAAACGTTGCGTGTGAGTTGCGTATGGACAAAATGCAATACGCAGCCGTGCGCACAACAGTTGTGGATTTTTTTTACCATTTTGACGAATCTGTGACCCACATATCGTTATTCACATGTTAGATGTGCCTCGCACATTCATCAAAATAATCGAAAGCTATTCATAACGAATAACTTGCGTATCAGCGTAATTTCGTTAATATCCCAAACTATCATACCTACTGGGCCATATTGTGCGTATGACTCCGTACTTAAAACTTTCACAAAACGATTGAAATACGCATTAGGTGCGTATTGTGCGCACGCCGGCGTATGACAAAAATCTCCATGCGCAACTCACACGCAACGGCTATACGCACAAGTGTGACAGGGGCTTTAAGGCAAGCATGCGGCGATGCTGGAGGTTCAAATTGAATGCCTTCAAACTTTCTAGAAAAACTACCTATGTTCTGTCGTAGACATGTAGTACTTCGTGTGTGAATACAACCTTGCGACCACATGATGTATAATTGCCTTCGCCGTAGGCAGAAGGGTATATTTATAGTGATGGTGCTGGTGATATATCTCTCTAGGTCATTGACGAATGTTGGTGATTTTTGGTAGGTAAGTTTCTGTTGAGAGACGAAGGTCAAGTTCGAACATAGGTCCTCTCGTGGGGGGGTGTCCTTTGGTGCTGCAGTGGAGCTTTTGTGTTTGCCGGTTTGTTGGTGACATAACTCGTTGTGGTATGTGATGGGACACGGGCTGGGATAGTGATTGATCCACAAAAGATGTCACCGGACGGGAGACACGTGTTAGCCTTGACAAGACATAACAAACACGTCAGGGTGGCAGTACGATTCAAGCTGCTTCATGGCTTAACTTGAATAATTAAGCCCCCCTCTTAAATCCCGGTCATTTCGGTACCAATGGGACCACGTTGATACGGCATATGTGAAGTGCTGTTTTAGAAATCGTGTTTTAATCAAGTATTATGGTTACGATTTTGATAATGCAATCATAATGTCTTGGTATGTCACGATAGGCGATTGTGATGTGTAAGAATGTTTCTTTTACCAACTCGGTGTTATAAAAAGCCTCGTAGTTCAGCCTCCCCAGCGGCTGCCAGGAGGCTTGTCCTTAAACGCATGCAAATTTGATGCCTGAAATGTCATCAATCTAATTGGTTGCTTTAAACAGTGTTTTAAAATATTTTGTCTTACTTTTCTAGTTCTTCACATTTTTCTCAACTCGTGGACAAATTTTCTTATATTAAGAATTTCAAGAAATAATAAGAGAGAAAAATTGAAAAATTAGTCTGACTCACTCCATGGAAATTTTCATAACTGCAACACTTCCCTAGTTGTCTTAAGTTAAGAAATTATTTCTGATAAAGATGTTCACCCGCAATAATGGCTAGAAACTCAAGTCTAAATTTCTTGTGTTCATTGACTTCAATATTATTTTTCTTCTTATGTTTAAGAAAATGTTAGAATTTTTCTCTCCCCTCTTTTAGATAATCTTATTTCAAGGAACATTTTGCAGGAAAAAATGACTACTTGAGACAAAAATTGATAACTCGTGGACAAATGTTTTTCTTTGACACAGAAAGTTTTCTTCTTTTAAGAATTTTTTATATGTATAAGGATAAACAAGAAAGATAAGAAAGGCATTTTTGGTAGTGTAGTGACCTATCTCTGGGCTATCTCACCTTTCTTTAAGGCACAGATATGTTGACTACAAGGGGGCTTGCTGTTTGTTTGTTTTCAGGTCGGGCTGATGTTTGAAAAGATAACGGGGAAGAAAGATTACAATATTACTCATGTTACAGCGGTTTGTACCGTCAAATATAGGCGTCTGTTATCTGTAAACTAAGTTAAACATTTCATATTTCTGTGACCCAGATATCAAACGAATAATATCCAGCTAGGGCCATCGCAAAATATAGGAATGGATGTGAAGGCAACTAAGAAATAACTTCCATAGCAGGCTTTGAACCGACTTTTTGGGGGCTAAATAATACACTTTTTGCAGACAGCCCGTAACTATCAGCCACCCCGTAACCATCTTACCGGCGAGATGGTTACGTGGTGGCTGATAGTTGCGGGCTGGCGGCAAAAAGTGTATTATTTAGCCCCCAAAAAAGCCGGTTCAAAGCCTGCTATGGAAGCTAACTAAGAAAACGGAATGTAACTAGAGTTGATTATTTCTGCTACATATACTTCAGGTTTGCTATGTTAGTTAACGGTTACGGAGTCTTTTTATAAATATGAATTGGTATTGAATTTTTCTTTTTATTTGAGTTTAATGTGTGATAGTTGTGTGTCGATTTGTTAAAAATGGACAGAACGCTAGAGACCCCAAAAAAACTCCCTCCCAATGAAACTGGTATGGCTACCCTGCGACGTCACAAAAGATGGCGGCCACCGCAAATGCCAACGGATCCAACAAAGGTTTTGCTACGCAAACCTGTAATTCTATAACCACTGTTCAACACACAACTCTAACCGCGGCACCGTGAAACTCGTGTTGTGTATAATGAAACAAACATACGAGGACGTCAAAAAACCCACAGGTAAAATATGATGTGACGCGATGTGACGAAATCGTTCAAAACATTCCGATGGACCAAGAATAAAACAAAGGAACGGACCTGACACCAAAGACTGTGTGAAATACTGTAAATGCATTTAAGTTCGCGTGATTTCTATTTCGCGCTAAGGGGAAAATGGAGCGTTTGCGGTGTTTATAAGTTTGCGGCAGCCCCATACGGCTACAGTATTGGACAAAAATGTTCGCGGTGGTTTTAAGTTCGCGCTGAAACATCGCCGCGAGAACCGCGAACATAAAACCACCGCGAGCATTTCTGCATTTACAGTACTATCAAAAACGTATCTACCGGTCTCTGATAGGCTGACCTAGTTTAGGTGTCTATTCTTATAACAGTGAATGATTGACAGTTTCCTTCGATGTGTACATAGGGTTAAAGGTGTAAGAACCGGAGGGGACGTAGAGACATTTGCCTGGTGCTGACAGAACCTGCGCTGCCATCGTACTTTTAGCACTTTTTAGAAGTAATTCAGACTTATAACATACTGCAGGGCCTTTTAAAGATGTCCGGGTCACTAGGATCTCTAACTGCTTTGTATGAGAATCTCCAGACTTTAGTCCTGCTGCTGTTCACGGACCCCACCCAACTCTCTTATGGTCAGGCTTCTGTCCTGGCCGGCGTCTCTGTGCTGTTAGTCGGGACGGTGGTGTGGACCTTCTTCGGAAGACAGAGTGGAACTATGGTATTTATCAATGCGGTGCTGCGGACCGTCGGCAGTGGGCAGACCAAAACTGGAGCAGGGTTTACGCCAGGTAAGGCTACTGTTGAATTACGTTACGTAGCGTGCTGTTATGTTATGCTAGGATCACACTGATTGCGCGGTTGCCCGTAGGGAGTATCGCTCCAAGGACAATGGTCATATTTACAGGTTTGCCTGAAGGTTTGCGATGCAAAACCTTTGTTGAACTCGTTGGCTTATGCGGTGGCCGCCATCTTAAATTGTGATGAATCGTGACGTCACAGGGTCGCCATGTTGTTACAGGTTTGCGATAGTTACAGGTTTGCGATAGCAAAGCCTGTTCTGTTTTTGCTTGTTACGAGGGGGGCCGCCTTGTTGGATGTGACCATTTCATTGGGAGGGGTGTTTTTTTGGGTCGCTAATGTTGGGTTTGACTATTTGGAGGGAAGGGTGTTTTTTCTCGCTAGTTTCCAAGCAGATGTTCTGAGGAAAAATCATAGTTCTCTTTTTATTAAACAAATCAGCACACAACTATCGCACATTCAACTCGAATAAAAAGGAAAAGTCAATATCAATTCATATTTATAAAAAAATCCGTAATCATTAAATTAAAAAAAAAAGCAAACCTGAAGTGTTTGAACTTATCTCTAGTTAAACGTTTCCTTCACGCTGCCCCATAGAGGTCACGTGGAGGCCCGGCGGGCATTCGGGCCGCTTTCGTTAACACTTTTGGCCCGGCGGACGATCGTTGTCAATAAAAGTGGTTTCAGAAGGCAGACCGATTCCCACGGCCCTAGAATATTTAGTCCGCCCGCGAAAAGTGGCCCCTTAATCATCTTCAAAATTGAGTGGGCTAACATTTGACAATCAGCCTTAGTAACTCGGACATATCTCTTATGTAACATTGCAAGTACACATGTTTTAGAAGTGGTTAATGGAACGCTGCTGCGATTTTCAGAAGGCCGGACCATTTCTCACGGCCCTCTAGAATACTTGGTCCGCCCGTGAAAAGTCCCCCCCCCCTCTCCATCTTCAAAATGAAGACTTAGGTTATGACAATCATTTTACATGAGATCCTTGTGCATGTGTTGACTTTTAAATTCCCTTTTCATCCCCAGGAAAGGTTTACGTCTATGGACCTCCATCCGTGGAGGCAATCCCAAGTCTGTTTCCGTTTGGCATGAAACTGGAGACATATCTACGCATGGCTGACATTCCATACCAACCCGTGTATGTGTGGAGTGCGCAAGGTCCAAAGGTGTGTGCCTACACGTCTTGTAACGCGAGGTAACACTGCCGAATGATGTCATCTAAAGTCACTTTGAAATTATGTCTGGTGTGAGTAGTAATCAAAATTGCTGTGACCAACTATTGTTTCTTATCACCGTTCTTATTACTTTTGATCTTTTAAATGAAATGTTGACTTGAATTTGACTTCTAAAACTTTTTATCCACAGGGAAAAATCCCATGGATTGAGTACAACGGTAAAGCCATGGGAGACTCAGGTCTCATCCTGGAGTTCCTGAACAGGGAGAAAGGTGTGGACCTGAACAAGTCCCTGAGTGACGCAGACAAGGCCGTCAGCAGGGCCTTCACTAAGATGGTGGAGGAGAGCACGTACTGGTGCGTACTTGTTACCAGGTTTTTTATTTATTTATTTATTCATTTATCTATTTATCTATTAAGCTCCTTAAATTACAAAATGGAGGGTGATCTCTCATCTCTGCTAGTTGTCTCCCCTTTAATGAAACAAGATACAAGAAATAAGAAAGATATACAAATCATAAGTATCATTTACAGTGCAAAAAATAAACATATAATTTATAAAATATGTCCAGAATAGTAAAACAATATAATGAAAGAAAATCAGGGCATTATTCATCGTCGCCTTGTGGCTATGCAGGTGGAACAATTACAGATGTACATGTAAATGGAGCGTCAGTAGCGTAGACCACTCTAAACTTGTTATGCAAGTGATTCAATAACTGTCATTTAAAGGCGAGCATATGTTGTTAAATAAATTACGAGGGAGGCTGTGATAACTGATGTATATAATCTCGATAGGTCACCCTTTTTGGGGGGAGGGGGCGGGCGTTAAATTGTTTCACATAACAGGCAAACCGTCTTAACGCACAACATATCAGTTTTGTACTGTAAGTGCTGAAAAACTGTACATTAAGTGATGCGGACACAGTTTAGACTAATAATATATCACTGAAACTTTAAATGCTGCCTAGCGCCTGTATAAGAGATGATCACCTACGCGTGAGGTCGTCACGACTAGATGATGATGATAATAAGACAACCTCAGATATTTGTCAAACATTGCATATCGTTGGGCCCTGTCACACTTGTGCGTATATTCAAGGGCGCGCGAGTTGCGCATTTACATTTCTTTTGGTTTTAGTAAGGATTGCGGGGAAAAAGTTGCTTTCTACTTTGACCCACCGTTATACAGCCTAGTGGTCGAATCAAAGAAATCACTTATTCGGCTGCAAACTTAACCAAAACCAAAAACGCAACACAAACACGCAACTCATGCGGACTTGTATATACGCACAAGTGTGACAGGGCCTTTTAACCCACGCGTTATTGTTGAGCAGGGGTCTGGTCCAAAGCAGGTACATGGATAACTATGGCAAGTTACATGACCTGTTTGAGCTGCCATGGACAGTCATGTTCCTCGTGAGGTCAGTTGGCCAGCGCGAGATCAGGCAGATGATGAGGGGACACGGCATCGGTCGACACTCCAAGGAAGAAATTGAAGGCATCATGGAGAAAGATCTCAAGGCTATCTCAAGTTTTCTGGGTAAAAATGTGTTGAAACTTTTGAATGATCTGCCTTGAATCACAGATAACTTGTCACGGTTCTGAACTATTAGCCAATTTGAGAACGGGTGAGATTCAACATGTTTTTTGTTGCTCTTCTCCAGGAGTTAAACCTTATCTGATGGGAGATGAGCCTACCGAGGTGGACGCAGCAGTGTTCGGTCAGCTGTCAGAGATAGTTTGGACCACGCCTGGCTCCTACATACACAGGATTGTCACTGTGGACTATCCCAACCTGCTGGTCTACTGCAACCGTATCAAGGACCGCTATTGGTCAGACTGGGACCAGCTGACCAAGAAATCTAAAAAGGACAAGTGAAGACATATTTCTGCGTCCTGTAATTGAGATTTCCATTCCAATTCAAATACTTTTCTTGGTAAAGAACGATTTCCTGTAGCAGTAATTTGTTGATGGTTTTATTGTATGAATAAGTATAAGATGGACTACTTGTGTACGCAAGCAGCAGTGTATAACCCTGAAATAGTTATTTGTTTAATTTCATCAGTGATTGTAATAGGATATTTCGGTTAGTGTCAACATGGTAGTCAAGTTAAGTCAAGACAAAGTTTATTGCACAACAATTGTAACATGTACAATGTAAGGCAAAGCGATGTACATTTCTGCTGCTTAGTTACATAATAGAATCAAGCATAAAAATGATTTTGTATATTTGGGTGTTTAGAACTAGTGCAATGGCCTAGTTGTTAAAATGTTTACTTTCGATTCGGGAGGTTGCTGGTTTAAACCCCAGCAAGGTCATATACCAAAGAAGATGATTCATATTGATATCTCTTAGAGCTGAGTTCTTCTGAGAAAGAGTATGGAAGTTGAACACACCATCCGTACAAGTGAAATAGTCTCCTGCGTTAGTGCTTGCAGTTGTATGAACCAAGGGCTTTGGAACGGTGTTGGAAGGACTTTAATTTGACTTAACATGTAGTTTTTTGTCAATCTCGAATGAAATTTATTGCACAAAAATTGTAAACACAATTGGGTTGGATTTTATATTAATAACGATGTGGACTGTACTGTTAGAGCATATTTCTAGGATACACAATAAAACAGTTACTCAAGGAACTGGATAGATTTTTGAAACGCAGTGGATTCATATGATATCATCAAATATACACATGGGATGCTATTTTGTCACATGCCCGACACTTCACTACGTTAACGCTAGGTGTCGCCACAGGTTATACAGAAGCCATGACGTGCAGTAACATCTGACGGAAGGTGAAATTCCAAATAAGTATGCAAATATTTGAACTTAAGGCGAATTGTCTTTTCTTTTCATTGCTCTATTGAGGTATCTAGCGTTTCAGATAAATGATATTAGATCAGCAACCTGGAAGAGCATAGTCTTCCATAGTCATACTCCCGGACCATCTTTAACAGCGAGGTCGGTAAAACATTGCATCAGATTTTATCAGGATATCTTTTGTTAACACATTTTTATGTCATTGGCTTCATTACAGCAGATAACGTAAAAAAGCTTCATGTTTATTTGTGGTTGAAGTTGTCACGCAAAAGTTAACGTTAACAACCTCGCTGACCCTAACGGTAGAGGTCATGTTTATAGAAAATACGTCATCAATTGGAATACCAGCGGCTTTCATCTGCATAGCAATCAAAACACGCAAATGCAATTTTTATCAGTGCTATCACAACTGATTGTCGACCCAATGATATATGACTCTGTATACTAAATTCAATTACTGAATGTACCGGGCTATTATGGTTGTTTTGAGAACGTTTGAAAGTATCCGGCCAGCATATCGGTAGATGAGGCGATCAGGAATTTTATCAAGAATAATCATCTCTTTGGACCTAGCAGCTTTGGCATTAGTGCCTCGGACATCCTGCTCTGCTATACTGCGGAGTCATGTAGAGGAATCTAAGCTTATGGGCACAGATCGCTGGTCAACAATGAGGATATATAAACACCCATTTGGATCACACCGCCAATTTCTTACAAAGAACACCATGGCTAGGTTGGTGCTTCTGGCTCTCTTCGCGCTGCTGCAGCAGGGAGGTGCTGCAAATGTCAAGAACCTCCCGGAGATTGTCCACGAGGAGACAGTAGTGGGGCAGAATGGATTTACGGGGCAGTACGGTATGTGCTGTCCTCTCCAGCCCACCCTGACCTCCCCAGCTCTGGACCAACTCCTGCTGTACCTGGGTACACAGAACAGCCTGGAGGGGCAGCTAGAACAGCTGCAGAATAAGACAGACAGCATTGATGGACAGCTGCAACAGCTGGCTCAACAGGAGATGGCTGAAGTGAGTATTTCCGACTGTCATTCAAACAACATGGCACAAGATTGTTAGGCCAACTAATTGTTAAACATTCTAATTTGTAACTGAGCTACACGTCTTCTTGACAAGGATATTTGTATTGTTGTACACTGTACGAGGCATGTAATGATTAAGAACCTAGATGTGTGTTTCAAAATGCTCAAGAGGCGTTGGCTTTTGACCAGTCATTTTGTAGGTATATATAATAACAATAACAATAATAATAATTATTTATTATTATCATTCTTTATTTCAGGCTCTCATTGGCCCATATGACATAGGGACAAACATGAAAAACAAAGATTATATACAACATTTTGAGACAAACTAACAATATTATGGCTATGTGTAGAGGCGGCTCCATAGGTTGGTGAAAAATGAGTTCTTGTAAAAAGAGTCGGACCTAAGTACGGACTGTATAATGGCATTACTAGAATTGAAAATCCTATGTACAAAGGAGTGGCACTGTTTACGCCATCTGGCGTCGAAGGTATCGGTATGATTACACACGAACATTTCACTTGCGCTGCAAGATCTTGGGAAACTCATAATTATACGGAAACAATTGTTATAGGCAATTCGACACTCGACAGAACACTCGAGCGAAAAGAATTCCATAACTGCGCCCCAAAGAGTTGGGAGCAGTGAGACGTGAATAGTGTTTTCTTAATAGTAGGTGAACAAAGACAAAATTTTCGAATTATAGTATTTGCTCGACAATACAGGCCCCTTAGTTGGGCAAGGATACAGTCATCATCACTCAGTCTGTCATTAATAGCAATTCCAAGATAGACAAATGATGTCACAAATCTCAGACACTCTCCATACAGTTTGATCGACGGGAGCGGATGTAAAAGTGGCAAACTATCACTCGGGAAGTACATGCAGCATGTCTTGTTTACATTGAATAATACATCATTTTCTAAACCAAAGTCCTCACAAGTACTTACAAGTTTTTGCAGAGACTTAAGGCTAGGACATAACAAACACATGTCGTCAGCGTAAAAAAGATGGTTCACAAGACAGCCTCCTATATAGCAACCTACTTTAGTACAACTGAGTCTCGAGCTTAAATCATCTATATATGCATTGAATAGTAGCGGGGATAGCAGACTCCCTTGCCTTACCCCATTTGATACATAAAAGCAGGGAGACAAAACATTGTTCCATCTAATACACATTGTTTGGTTCTGGTACCAATAAACCAGAAACCTCACCAAATACACCGGGACCTTTCTGTCAAGGAGTTTTTTAAATAGGGTCCAATGGTTTACCCTATCAAAAGCCTTGGAGGCGTCTAAAAAACAAGCAAAAACTGGAGAGCCGAGACCCCGGTAGTACTCAATTGTCTGTTTTAAAGTAAATACACACATGTCAAGACCATGACCACGTTTGAAACCGAACTGATGAGCAGTGGTCTGAAGATATGGCTCTAGCCTGTTCAATAAAACAGCCTCCAGAACTTTGGATAATGCTGATGCAATTGCTATTGGTCTATAGTTACCACTATCAGAAATATTGCCAGTTTTGTTTTTAACAACCGGAATGATGGTAGTTGGTAGTATCTAACATACTTTTCGGAGTGAAGTTATGGACAAGCGCGGCTGAAAACAATAGTGATAAGCATATGCTAAGCTTAGGCCCCGCATATTTAAGGTGTTCATTACTGATTTCGTCAGACCCTACCGCTTTTCCATTGGGTAAGTTTCTAATTATATCATATACTTCAACAGCAGAGATTTGCATCCCCGAATCAAATTCAAAAGGACAACCTGTCGACAAATCAGACATAACAGCAGGTCTATGTACCTCACTATTAACAGAGTTCAGCAGTTTATCAAAATGCACCTCCACATGTCTGCGATCTGCTCAGCCCCAGAGCAACCATCTATAGTGTTAGGTAATACAGAATGAGAGGATTTAGTACTACGGACCTTTTTCCAGAATTCTCTAGTATGGCCGGCATTGAAACTTTTCGCAGTCGAGTCGGCTCTTGCCCTGTTTTCCTCCTGTTTAAACTGTCTTAGGGCGTACTTAAACTTTGCCCTGGCTTTATTCATTAAGGAAAAAATCGGACCTGATCGAGGGCGGCCACTTTCCCTCCAAAGAATGTAGGCCTCACGTGCAGCCGTATGCAAATCCTTAACAACCTCATTCAATAACAATAATAGTCTTTATTGCATGTTCCTGCCTAGATGGGCTAAATGCACAGATGACCACACATGGTCAAAATGCAGACATATTAAGTTTCCCCATAGCTCAAATCTTGAACTTGTTTGAATAGTTTCAGGCAGAGGCTGATCTGAAGGCCACAGTCGAGACTCTCCAGGCAACAGTCAGCAGCCAGGACGGCATCATCCAGCAGCAGGCTGCAGCTCTACATCAGCTGCAGGGAACCCTGCAGCAACAGACCAGCAGCCTGCAGCAGCTAGAAACCACTCTGCAGCAACAGGCCAGCACGATCCTGCAGCAAGCAAACAGTTTGCAGCAACTGGAAGGTAGGAGTTGACTACAAGCATCTGGCTAGCCTTGTTTATATGCTAATATAACATATTCGTACGGGATGCTAACCAAAACTTGTAAATTATTTCTGATTTCCAAACCGTGGAATGGCTTTGTCCCCAGTGCGCAGGTAAACTACGCACAAAAAGTTTGGAAACTCAACTTCGGTCGATCATATCTCCGTTGTTTCTTGATAATTTTCAGTGATTTATATATCATTGAAAAGCTTGTGTGATGTTCTTTCCTATGATACCAAACTTATCATGATTGTAAATTAATGGAACGAACACCAGACCTGCTTATGCGAGCGGGTCACATAAAAAAAGTGCCTAAATTACCCTACTAATGTCAAACGCTCAATTCAGTATTTTTTCTTCTGTTGGTATCACGTGGCTTGTGTAGGAGGGTAATATGAAACTTGAATCAACAAAACACAATAAGATGAAAGCCAAGGTTAGTCTTCATCCAAACCAACAAAAAAATGCGTAAAGTAGCCTCAGTTATGATGAAGGTGGCTTAATACTGAGTACACACGCCATGCGCTGTCACCACAGTCCGGTAAATCCTCCTCATAATTGCCACCAATTTTGTTACGCGGTCCCTGGCTATTCTTCCACAAGGAGTCGTCGCAGGTCGACCAGTGTTGTTCTGTTGATCATTCTTGCATGCACATCTCGCCCAAGCTGATCAGTGAGTCTGAGACTGTGTTCAATTGTGTTGAGATCTGGGCTGCAGGAGGGCCATTCTATCCTCTGTATTCCTGCCTACTGGAGGTGGTCTGAAATGGCTCTCATTCTGTATGAACGTGCACTATCATCTTGCAGAATGGCACCCAGTCTCATATTGCAGAGGTAAGGATCTAGGAAATGTGACTGGATGGAGAAAGGTGCCTTTATATCTTGACAAATAGAGGTTACTTAGGGTGATTAGCCTGGTTTTTCCTCTGGCAGTTAACGTTGTACTGCCCCACACTATGATACTGACTCCAACAAAACAACAGTCAGCGTAGGGTTCTCCTCGTTGCCCACACTTTCATTTACCCATCCAACATCTAAATAAATCTACTCTTATCTGTAGCTGTGAACATAACATTCCTCCACACACTGTGACTGTTCCATTCACGACGTGGACAACACCACCACAAATGGGTTTGGCGCTTCGCTGAGTGTTTGACACTAGCATGGAAATTTGGGCACTTTTTTTCTACAACCCGCTCGCGTAAGCAGGCCTGATGCTCGCTCCATGAGATTGCAATAATAATGAGTTGGGCATCATAGGAAAGGAAATTACACAGGCTTTCCAACGATATATAATACATTGAAATTGATGAAGAAACAACGGAAATATGATCAACCAAAGTAAAGTTTCCAAACTTTTTGTGCGTAGTTTATTAGGAAAGTCTATATTTTGTTCGGTTCTTAATTCCCAGACAAAGTGAACGGTCCCCGAGACTGCCAGGAGCTGTTCAACACCGCCCACACCACCAGTGGGGTCTATACCATCTACCCAGACGGAGGGGGGAGGAGTGTACTGTGACATGGACACGGACGGGGGAGGGTGGACGGTACTACACTTTCATAGAATGAAAATACATGACCATTTTGATATCATCATGAATATTGGAGATGTAAAGTTGACTATATTTTGCAGTATATTCTAACAACCTTTTATTCCTGAAAGAACACAATAATGGCCACTTTTATCCACTGTGTATATCTCCGAATTTTTATCCACTGTGTATATCTCCGAATTTTTATCCAGTTGTAGAGTTTGAATTTCTCCTTATATATTGTTTACCTGGATGTCTAACCTTCACAAATATATCCAACATGATACAACAAGCTAGCCTACAACTGATTTTATTTCTTGTCATAAACTGCAGCTCTTCCAAAAGCGACAGGACGGTTCCGTGAACTTCTACCGAGACTGGCAGGCCTACAAGACAGGGTTCGGGGACCTGAGGGGAGAGTTCTGGCTGGGTAGGTTATGGATTTTATTGGATTGGAAACTATTAAAGAAGAACAATGTGTTTTTCGTTTCTTTGATTCCACCCTGGTAGCCATATTTTTCCACTTGTTACCTAGATAATGCAACTAGGCACGGTATTATTCCTTTGTTTTCACAGATATTGAAAACGAACATCCAACTTGGGAATAAAAAAAAAAGATGAGTCCCGGCCCGTTAAAACACCTCGTAGAGGATTTAAGTCAATGAACACCACTTACAGTTATCAACATTTGTTTGAACCTTTGGTTGTTCATGAGAAGCTGTTTTTCATTCAGGTCATGAGGGAAGGCATAAAAGTTACGATGCTAACGACAATGTTCCGATAATTTGCAGGCGATGACCACCTGGCCAGACTGACTGCACAGGACGTATATGAGTTGAGGGTTGACCTGGAGGACTTTGAGGGAAACTCAGCTTACGCCAAATACAGCAGCTTTAGGGTGGAGGACGAGATCCACAAGTACAGACTGACTGTGGGAGGATACTCTGGAACTGCAGGTGAGTAGAACAAGCTTTGAATTGGGATCGAACACACAAACTATAAAATCTCCATTGTATTTAACAGGGGATTGTATCATCCACGTTAGAAATTCGTAGAACAACAAACGATTTATGACACTTTATTGGATAAGTTCATTCACCAACAACCGCAACGTTTAAGCACCATTAACATTTGATTTTATACGTGTTATAATAAGCGCCGTGTTTGTTTTTTAGGAGATGCCATGACAATGCATAACTCCCAGTTCTTCTCGACCCTGGATAAAGACAATGATAGCACAGGCAGTTATCACTGTGCACAGACCTACAAGGGAGGCTGGTGGTACAATCGTTGTCACGACGCCAATCTGAATGGTCTGTACCATGGTGGTCAACATCAGTCAGCTGCAGACGGGGTCAACTGGCAGCAATGGAAGGGAAACTACTACTCTCTCAAACACACCGAGATGAAGATCAGGCCCTACTAGAGTCATCATGCTTATGATCGAAGTATTTCACTGCAGATGATATATAGTGAATACAGTGTTTTCTGTTGCAGTTGTTACATGTTCTGCCGTACTGAAATATCGTGCTGAAATATCGTGCTAAAATATCGCAAGGCGGCGCGTAGAGACCGGTCCACTGGCAATTTATTAGTCGACACTAGTGAACTGCGTACAGCTTTTTAGGGTTTATGTGTGGTTCGAAAAGATCAGGCTTTTAAAAACATAATCAGCTAATGTAAGGATTCTCTACATAATAAACAGTTATCTGCTCTGTTCTCTGTTTCCTGGTTTTCTTGGGTCTTCCTTTAAATATACAATGTATAGTGCCAATGATCGAAGTATTTGCTATAAGATCATAGTGTATAAGATGTATTTGGTTGCAGATGTTACATGTTCTGCTGAGGAAACATTACGTTTTGTAATAATCGCAAGGTGGCGCCTTTGCGTAGACCTATCCACTTGTAGTTCATTAGTCGACACTAAAGTGAACTGCAAACAGCTTATTCGGGTTAATATATGGGTCGAAAAGGTGGGGCTTTTATAAACATAATCAGTTAATGTGTGATTCTCTACATGAAAAAAATGTTTTCGGCTCTATAGCTATTTGGTTTGCTGCTTTTTTGGGGCATTTCTTTAAAATGGCTGATATCAATATTCTTTGTAGCTCGATTACCTCTCAAAGTAAATGTCAGATTATGTGAAACAAATTTCAGTTTTTCATTGCTCCCTTGTCTTTAATGTAAATGGTATTAGATCAACAACCTGTAAATGTTACTCATAGTAATACATAGACACCATCTTTGTATAGCAAGGTAGGCAAAATATTAAATCAGATAATACTAGGCTACATTTCATCAACACTTGTTGAAAGAGTTGACCTCGGTAACGAGTATAAGGTGACAAGGTACACTGGTGATTAGTCCTTTGACGTTATCCAATGAAAGGCAAACTTATCCATTTCTCTATTATAACACTCATTCTCAGACAAACGTGCAATCACTAGCTCTACACGTACGGCGTGACTTTCAGCTATACAACAGTCAAATTATGTAAACATACTTTTTAATTTAACAGTCACATTTGTTTGTCAACTGAATGATTTTAACCTAGTAATTCAAACTCAAATACTGAATGTACATTGGCTAGTATAGTTGTTTTGAGAACGCGTTTGTAAGTAGCCGGCCAACATACCGCTAGATGAGCCGATAATAACAATAATCTCTTTGGACCTAGCAACTTTGGCATTAGCGCCTCGGACATCCTGCTCTGTTATAATACGGAGTCATGTAGAGGAAACAGCTTATGGGCACAGTTCGCTGGTCAACAATGAGGATATACAAACCTGGTTCATACCGCCCATTTCTGACGAGGAACACCATGGGAAGGTTGGTGCTTCTGGCTCTCTTTGCACTGCTGCAGCAGGGAGGTGCTGCAAATGTCAAGAACCTCCCGGAGATTGTTCATGACCATGAGACGGCAGTAGGAGAGAATGCAATCACGGGACAGTACGGTATGTGTTGTCCCTCCGGCTCCCAGTCCACCCTGACCTCCCCAGCTCTAGACCAACTTCTGCTGTATCTGGGTATACAGAACAGCCTGGAGGGGCAGCTAGAACAGCTGCAGAATAAGACAGACAGCATTGATGGACAGCTGCAGCAGCTGGCTGAAGTGAGTATTTCAGGCTGTCATTCAAGCATCTGGGCACAACATAAGATTGTAAGGACAAGCTATTGTTTGACATATTTGTAACTTACTTACATGTCTTCTTATCCTGACAGAACACACCATTTATTTTGTTTTGTTTTACACTGTATGAGACATGGAACCATACAGAAGCTAGATGTGTAAAAGGCTTTAGACGCGTTGGCTTTAATGTACTTTCAGTTGATGTCAAGCTATTCTATTGATATCGAATTCGTTTCCCCATAGCTTAATTCTTGAACTTGTCTGAACAGCTACAGTCAGATGTTCATCTAAATGCCACAGTCGAGGCTCTCCTGGCGACAGTCAGCAGTCAGGACGGCATTATCCAGCAGCAGGCTGCAGCTCTACAACAGCTGCAGGGAACTCTGCAGCAACTGGAAACTACAAACCTGCAGCAAGCCAACAGCCCGCAGCAACTGGAAAGTACAAACCTGCAGCAAGCCAACATCCTGCAGCAACTAGAAACCACCCTGCAGCAACAAGCCAGCACCTTGCAGCAACAGGATGCAACTATCCAACAACAGACCAGCACCCTGCAGCAACTAGAAACCACCCTGCAGCAACTGGAAGGTAGGAGTTGACTACAAGGATCTGGCTAGCCTTGTTTATATGCAAATATACCATATTGTTATTTGTATGGGATGCTGCCTAACCTTATAAAACATGTATGCCTTACAAATCTTGATATTTTTTTTCACTGTGGGAATATTTTGAGGAAGTCTCTCTTTTGTTCGGTTCTTAATTCCTAGACAAAGTGAACGGTGCCCGTGACTGCCAGGAGCTGTTCAACACCGGCCACACCACCAGCGGGGTCTATACCATCTACCCGGACGGAGGGGGGAAGAGCCCCATTCCCGTGTACTGTGACATGGACACGGATGGGGGCGGATGGACGGTACACTAGTATTCTGCTTTCAACGTGAAACAGTTCCTCGTGGACATTGATTCTTTTACTGAAAGGAGCTTTAGAAACAAGTAATTAAACTAGCCTAAGGTTTTGGTAATAAGACCACAACATAATATGACTCATTCATACTTGCAAGTGCGCTCATACTCAGTCACGTTTCAATTCAAGTAGGTACTGTGTATTTCAGGTCTTCCAAAAGCGGCAGGACGGTTCTGTAAACTTCTACCAGGACTGGCAGGCCTACAAGACTGGATTCGGGGACTTGAGGGGAGAGTTCTGGCTCGGTAAGTTATGGACTTGCTGGATTAGGAATAAGTGAAGAAGGGCGCTATTTCTTTAGATCTAAATTTACCCTTGGTAGGCTTCCTTTTCCTTTTTTTTTTATTCAAATAGAAAAGCTCGACAGTACTCTTTTGCTTTCGATGGGAGAAACCTACACCTTTGAGACAAATACATGATAAGAGACCAATTAAAACAGTTTTAAGAACATTGTCCCTGGTCATGACCACCATCTACAGTTACTTTATCCACAATTGTTTACAGGAAACGACAATCTGGCCAGAATCACTGCCCAGGACGTGTATGAGTTGAGGGTTGACCTGGAGGACTTTGAGGGAAACTCAGCTTACGCCAAATACAGCAGCTTTCGGGTGGAGGACGAGATCCACAAGTACAGGCTGACTGTGGGAGGGTACTCTGGAACTGCAGGTGAATAGAACATGCTCTTGACACTTTGTCTAATCAAGCCCTCATTTATTTGTTACTAAGAGGTTCATCCTTTGTTTCGTCTGATTTCAATTGTAAAATTTTGGGCTTGACACAGGACTTTATTGCTACAAGCAAACGTTTTGAAACGTAGTACAGGTGTGTTATTATATTGATTGTTTGTTTGTTAGTTAGTTTGTATTGGACGACCCAATTTCTGTTTCTTTTTGTTATTGTATCTATGTAAGTTGTAATATTTATTTCCGGAGATGATGTTTAATATTAGCGATAGCTAGAGTGCATCATCTCTATGTCCTGTTTATTTTTCTGTTGTTTAATAAAAAAAAAGAATAGAACAAGGCTTCAATTAGAATCAAACACTCACAGATAAAAGTGCAAATTTGTTGGTATAATTTACTTTAACCAGCATTAGTAAAACGAAACGACGTCGTGTAACATTCACTACGATCTTAATCTACAAAATGCTTCTTTCCTATTGAGATAATTCACATCTAATTTTTTACATCTTTGTATCAATTCATTAGACTGTTAGAACTTGAAACGTAGGGTTGAGTTATACTGTGCTGCACTGAAAAATCATGTTAAGCGTCCACTGACTAGGTTCGATCATTGCCATTTGATGCAATATACTGGACAAGAAAGTGAAACAAAATACTCGCCTGTTTAATAGCTTATATCTTATGATTGTATTCCAGGTGATGCCATGGCACTCCATTCTTCCATGTTCTTTTCAACAAAGGACAGAGAAAATGACAACCACGATGTCGGACACTGTGCCCAGGCTGCAAAGGGAGGCTGGTGGTACAATAACTGCCATAATGCCAACCTGAACGGTCTGTACCATGGTGGTCCCCATCAGTCAGTTGCAGACGGGGTCAACTGGTACCAGTGGAAGGGACACAACTATTCTCTAAAACTCACCGAGATGAAGATCAGACCCTACTAGATTCCACTAAGCCTGATACAACGTTGGCTACCAAAGTACTAGTACTGTATAACCTAAAAAATCATTATGTAACCCATAAGATGCTTACGGAATTAACCATATTATGCAAGCTCTGTGAAGTTGACATGACAACAGTTGATCGCATGCACGCAGATGAGTTCCTAGACCTTAGAAGTTAGAGACAGAATTGGTGAAAAATTAAACTTGCAATAAAAGTTACGATGTTTCAGTCGTGATACTCAATAGAATTCCATGCTTTAGGAAACCAGCACTTGTTTGAAAGATCGCAAGGTGGCGTCGTGGTGCATATTGTGGTAGAGACGAAAACACCTCTGATAAGTCAACACTAAGCTTGCATACCGCTTATTTGGTTCATATGCGGATTAAAATTAGAAGGTCGTAAAGCTATTGCTGCTGTAAATCCAAGTTGTAAGGAAACATTGGATAGTCTTCAAAAGCTTAGGTTAGCAAAATCGTACGTAAGCTCTAGCGTAATAAAAGGGTTTTCGTGGACCAATGTTGTTGGTTTGTTTCCATTGGTGTTTATAGTGTTACGTTTGCATTCGCTATGTCATTACTGAACGTTGTAAACATAAGTGATAACATGTGACCTGTGACGTGGATTGTGCTATAGGTTTATACTATTATATTCCAGAGACTTCAAAGACAAAGCGCCAGTCCTATAGTATATGTTACTGGAACTAAATGAGATGTGCACTGCCACCCACCCAATCCAGACTATTTGCATTGTTTGCGCGGCACTATCGCTGAAATTTACAGGTAGCCAGGTGCTCGTGAAGTTCAAAGGTCATGAATGAGTCATAAACGCGCCCAGGGCTCCGCCCCTTACAAACAGGTTAGTGAACCTTGCTGATCGAGAGCCCCAATAAGCCAAGGTGAGAAGGCATTCCTGGTTATAGAACTTCAAATATGCGTGTAAGGTTAAGCTACCAAGCTGTTGACTATACTTACATGTTAATGGTATGACAACCTGCAACAATTTACACAGCAAGCTTGAATATACGCGACGTGTTGAACCTTGTGCACGTATTGCGCACGTATACCTGTAACGGAGTTAACGGTTATTAGACACGAGGCACAATTGTTGCAAGAGGTGTTAGGTCTGTTGTGCTGTTGTGTGTTGGATAACAGCTAGCTTAGTTTTGCGTACGAAAGAATTATTGCAATCTAGGCAAAATGTACCAAAAAATAAAACTGCAGTATTCTCCCAAATTCGCACATTGGCGGCATGTATATCGTGTAACAAATAACATTGAGGAGCTTTAAGCTCTCAGAGTGTAGTTTGGTAAGTGTAGCAACTGATCGCTATTGTCATGATTGTGTAAAGACCTAAAACGTACACCCCATATAACGCTACGTTTTCTCTGCTGTTGTCACAAGGAATTTTGGTCATGGGACTTTTTGTCACTACACCAGACACTGCAAACATTACGCTATCTCGGTTATTTTTGCAGTTGCGATCGATAAAGCGCAAACACCACTATGTCCAGAGTCCAGTACTAGTGTATGACCTCAACGTGAGCGTTTGGATTCTAACCTCAACTTGGTAATTTTAGCGATAGACCTAAAACTAACGATGTCATTAAATTGATATATTGCATTTGTTTTGATCAAGGGGAAATGTTTGGGGTCGTGTGGCGTAACGGCAGGGTGTTCGACTCAGAACCAAGAGGTCCCGAGTTCGAATCCCCCTGACGCCACCGATGTTGTGCACTTGGGAAAGGCACTTTACACGACTTTCCTCACTTCGCCCAGGTGTATAAAAATAAAAATGGGTATGTTATATCTGTACGTCGCACTGTTAATACAAGTTATAAAAAACTTGAGTGCAGTGCCACGTCGTCCTTGTCTGTCAAAAACCGAAGTAAAAAAAAAAAGGGGAAATACTTGCAATCTAGAATCTGCTGCAGAATGGCCAGCGCAAAAGACCTCACCGACGAGGACATAGATGCCATGAAGATGAGGAGACTATGTAGGCTTCTCGATGACTTCGGCGTGGACGGTGACGACATGGATCTTGGCGAGGCCAAAGCAACGCTCAAGCAAAAAGTTCGAGAGTTCAGAGAAAAGGCAGAAAAAGCAAGGACACCTGAACAGGTAAGTCTACAGATAGAAGTTGTGCACCAACTAAATCAAGCTAGAAGAAAGAACAAGGACAAGCTTACCATTTATCAAGAGGGTTGCACGTTTACATTGTATTATCTTATCAAACCGACCTTTGCATAAGAAAGAAGTAAACACTAAAAAGTATGGAAAATGTAGATGTCCCGGTCCGGATTCTGAATTCGTAACATGTTCGCATTCAATGTTAGAAAATCTCCCCGGAAGGTTTCTCTCAAGGATAAGGTGCCTTGAAAGCATATCAGTTTCTGTGCACTTTACTTGTTCTTTCTAGTATTTTCGCCCTTGGTACCTGAGTACCTACTATATCTACATTTTTAACTATGCTAGGTTGTCATGCTTATGGCAGACGTAGCCAGGCGATACAGAACCCAGCGAGAACTCCTGCTACAGTGCTGTTTGGACGTCAGAAACTACTTGCCCCAACTGGATCAGAGCGATAGGGACAACCTTGCCCTAAAATTCGGGCGTGACGTCATGGAAATCTTCGAGGATATACAGGAACAACTAAGCAAAGATGACTGTCCAATGCTTGTAGCAGGTGAGCGGGGATTAAGATGACGTACTTAACGTTTCGGCAAATTCATATTCTGCTTTGTATATCCATATCAATCATTAATTCATTATAATAATTTACCCCTTACCACAAGTGTTGACAAGGTGTCGTCTTTTTTGTATGGGGAGGGAGACAGTGAAATATGGTACATTTGCTCGCAAATGTTGCCTTTCTTCTTTTTATCAATAAGATATCATTTCTAGTTGTGTTTTTTTTTGTTTGTTTTTTTACTATCATCATCGTTATCTCCGTTATCGATATCTCTATAATCTAATACAGGGGAATTATCTGCCGGTAAGAGCACCTTTCTGAACCTGCTGCTCGGAGAGAACATCCTACCAACAGCGCATCTGAGCAGCACTTCTACTATCTGTGAGTTGAAGTACGGAGCGACCAAGCGGGCGGTGGTCTATTTCAGGGGACAGGTCCCCTCGCATGTGGATCTCAGTGAAGACCTTCAAGAATGCAGGCAGCAGTTGGCACGCTACATTCACTTGAAAAGAAGAGACAGGAGCACTTCAAGGGTCACAAAAATCGAGATATTCTGGCCACTCGATCTCCTAATGGTGATTATTTTGTAATGGATCTATGTGTCGGCCTTTAGACCTCTATATGCAGATGATGGCTATTGTAGATGGTAATCTTTGGCGTGTCTAGTGCAGATAGGATGAACGGTCAAATATTGAATATGTACGCATTAATTCATCTGCTACCTGTGTTCTGCAGGGAGGAGTGACGATCGTGGACAGCCCGGGCGTCGGCGAGAGCGAGATCATGGACGAGATCATAGCGAGATACATCCCATCAGCATTTGCGTTCATCTATATCATCGACAGCTCTAGAGCTGGTGGAGTTCAACAGGACAGGGTGAGGCATATGATATAGAAGACAACACGGTGTATTCCTTAAGGTCTCGGACCGGAGTTTTTTTGCGATTTCGTATGTAGGCCGACACCCTCAGGTCGACGGGCTACAATTCCGCCGAGAAAAGTAAAACGGAAAATGTAATCACATGGTCGAAAAGCGGTTTTCTGCTGTTTTCCGATGTATTTATCGGTATTGTCCGTTGTCCCTTTATTTTGGGTAGAAACCATAGTAAAATGTAAATTTGGCACCCGAAAATTATTACATTTTTTTACACTTTTTTTATCGAACCTGCTCGGAAAAAACGAGTTTTCCTGGGGTCACAGCATATATGCTGAGAAAGCTTAGTAAATGGTGTCTCTGAAAAACGAAAAAAATAAAAAGGTCATGTGATAACTTTTTCGCAATCTCCGATGACGCAAATTCGGTGAAAATGCATAAAAAACGATGCTATTTGGGTCATCAGGCGAGAAAACCGCATCACCGTTGCCGCGGACTAATACAAAAAACAGAACCGTAACGCCCGAGGTACCGGTCAGTCAGCAGGACCGCGGCCGAAGACCGATCCGAAGGCCGGAGGTCCAACCCGCGGCTCGGGAGAGCCAGGACCAAGGACTACACCGTGTTGTATTTCATTTACGTCATTACAACCTGAAAAAAACACATGTCTATGAGGGAAGATATTGTTTTACCTACGTTTCTTCTGAGAAGTTTCGTCTCGGTATAAGCAGGAGAAAACGGATCCCAATATTTACATATCATCAAGAGTGAAGGCGCAAGGAACTCCTATGATGTTTATCACTTACTCACTCTCACTCTCTCCCATAGCTTAGTCAGCCGTCGGAGCAGCATAGCGTTCAGTGAAGGCTCTCCACTGCTGGCGGTCTTCCGCCAGTCTGGTCATCTGGTTGGCTGAATGACCGCTCCACTCCTTTAGATCTGTGATCCACGACCGAGGGGACGTCCCGTCAGGAATATTCAACCTTTTTTTTTCCTTATGGGTAGATCGGGCGTCTCCTGCTGAAGTGTCAGGACCAAGGTGTGCAGTCTGACATGGATCAGATCTACCCCAGGAAAGCCATCTTCGTCTGCAACAAGTGGGACCTGGTACCACCTAGGGAGAGGGAGGAAGTTAAAGAGGAGACAATCTGGGCCATTGGGGAGATGTGGAAGGGGCTTGATCAGGAGTCCCAGGTTTTCATCCATTCAAATACAGTACGTCATACCAGTCTATGCTATCTCTTTTAGCCCTTAATATCAAGGAAAATAAATTACTAGAATATATTTTCCAAACACAAAGATGTCTTACCTGTTTCTCCATAATGAAATTTGCATTTTTGTGTCCTATTAGTGTCTTTTAGCATGCTTATCCTAGTTGTCATTCATATTGAAATTCTCAATTTAGATTTTTATCATTTCGCATATATAACGTTACGTTGGTATATGAGGCTGAAAGATTCGTGGTTATCGTGAAAATACATAAGTGCTAATACATGTAGTCAACATAATAGATATCAAAAATGTGAAGTACACGCATCGAATGTGTGGCCAATCCGATGCAGAATTTGAACAGAAATATATACGCATTTAGCCATTTAGTAAACATAAAGAGATCACATGGGTGTTATCTACATGTAATAATTTTTTTTCAGGAAGCTGTCAAGGGCGGTCATTGGTCAGCAGACTTCATCAAGCTCTTGGACGGTATCTATGAGCTGCTGCCACAGAGTCTAGAACACAAGATGTCTACTCAGTACAGGTAAGCTTCCGAATCATTAAGAAAAGTAAGAAATTCAGTAATAAATAGGTATTATTATTATTATTAGTAGTAGTAGTAGTAGTAGTAGTACTAGTAGTAGTAGTAGTAGTAGTAGTAGTAGAAGAAGAGTAGTAGGTCCACTAGACAGTCCAGATTCTCCCAAACGTAAGACGTAAAGACTACTACGTATGAAGGTTAGGACAGCCCCGGGTACAAGACTTCCATGAATCTTACATTTTTATTGTTGGGCCAAAATGTACAAACGTACAAAAATTATAGAAATCTTCTTTGGAAGGGGGGGGGTGCTTATGACATAAATAAGGGTACAGATGCATTATTCCATTGAAGGCTGTTGAAATGTTTACGAATGTCAATCCTATCTAAAGTTTTCTAACTTTCCTCCCCCACCAAACAAAAACACGTACACGCCAGACGAATGGTTGATATCCTGAAAGAGACACTGACCTTGATAGGCCTGAAACTGAATAACGCATACCGGAACCTCGACGAGGGAGAGCGCGGCAGGGTCTATGCAGAAGCTAGGTCCGCGCTGACACAGTTTGGCGAATGCGCGTCTAACATCCACAAAGAATTGAAAGATTTCCTTGAAGAAGCCACGAGCAAAGCATCGGCCATCGTAACAGAGGTCATGCAGAAACATCACTCTACAGTTAGCACCGAGGCTAGCATTAACGATGACGCCGCTATAAAAAAGCTCTCTTCGGCGATAGAAGTATCCCTTAGGAAGCATAAACCATTCAAAGAGAACATGAAGGAAGCAAGGGAAGAGTTCCAGGCTAAGCTCAAAGCAATGGTCATTAGGGTAAAACATGAGCACGACAAAAGGCTGAGGCCAGTAACCGGGCGAAGGTGCTCATTGGATGTAGAGGATTCGCTGTCCCGCGAGTGGCTCCTCGAAACAATAGCACGCATCCGGTCATTCTTAGGACTGTCCTCAGACCCAACTGAGCTGTCGCAATCATCTGCCATGACAGTGGACCCGATCGCGATAGCTAGAAACCATCTAGAGCGGGCATACAAACTACTTGGCTGTTTCGAATCAAACCTACAGACGAGTATGGAAATGGATAAACGCCTCATGGAGGAGAGTTTCGCGGAGACGAGGTCCCAGTTGGATCTGACCAGCAAGTACGAACCACAGAAATCCGACATCGCCCGTCTGCTGGGCCGGCTGGCCATGGTGGAGCTGGGGGAGATGAGGAAGTACGAGTTTGAATACCCGATCCGTGGGCAAGACGAACAGATCAGCGGCGGGGCATACGGAGCGGTATACCGTGTACAAGTCAAGCGAGGTCGATCACTTGTCCGGGCTGCGCTGAAGATCGGAATCCTGCCGTACGAACTAACCACGGAAGAGAACGCCTGGAACTTCCTCACTGAAGAGGGCAACCTACGGTAAGATATTGATAAATAAAAAAAATAAAAGGCAATATTGCATTTGGAGATACAATTTACGGTAAATGTTGACGGTACCGTGAAATGTGATTTAAACCTTTGGTTGAACTTTTGCTCATAGAATAATTAATTAAGAGCAAAACAAACAAAAAATAGTTCAATTGGTTTCAATGATATCTACTCTTTTTCCCATAGAAAGTTGAAGGGAGATCACATAGTGGAGTACTACGGGACCGTCTGCAGGAAGGAAGGGAGCGGCTTGAAGATGGGGCTGCTCATGGAGCTGTGTGAGGGGACACTTCATGACAGAGTCATTGGACAAAAGTAAGGATACATCTTCCACCTAAAATGTGGATTCAGAGTTGTGTTTGAAGTTTGCTCAACTGCTTTTGAGGGGTAGTTATACGAATTGAAGTAATCGATGAACATGCTAGTTTAACGGGGCTCCCATACCCGATAGGGGAGAGTGTGGTAGCCCCAGTAAACTAACTAGAATAGCACCAGGCTACATGTGTACATACTGACAGCAGCAGAAACCAAATGAGAATGGTGTAATTATTGCAGCAATATGTATGAATGATGTTGTTATTATCATAAGACTTCGTATTTCAATGACAATGTAGAGAACACAACCCGACTTGTTGTGAACAAACCCTACCAAGAGGAGGGTAGCCTTTCACTACATCCAGGACAAGGCTATACAGCTGTGTGAGGGACTCGGGACCATCCATGATGAAGGATACCTACACAGGGATCTCAAGCTCATCAATATTCTGGTACGTCTTCTAGAAGATTTGCGACTCAAGTTACCATTTATCATTGCTTTTCATGCCCCTGGCACTGTCTATCTTCTTGACTGCATGGTACTGTCTGGCGTTTTCCCTGCAATGTACGCTGCTTTTGCTAAACATTATTCGTTTATTTAGGGTGTTCCACAGACTCCACAGTACAGTCACCGCTTTGGAAAAACGTCAGTCACGCTCCCTCCTTAGACACAAACATACGCACTAACAAACATACGCACTAACACACATACGCACAGACAAACACGTACACTCTTCCTCTTTAGCCTCTCTTCCATTTGCTCCATTTTGTCTTGTCAAAGGCTAACATCCTTAACTTCTGGACTTTTTTATCGCACGAGACTTGGTCTTCGCTGCACACGGCGAACAATGCTTACATAGTCTGTACTATACTATATTTACTCAACGTCTGCAGGTGGATGCAGCGGACGTTGTAAAGCTGACAGACTTTGGCGAGACAAAGAGAGAAGTCGACGTGACTGGTACAACGACAGGCACAGCTACCTACGCAGCACCCGAGGTGAAGGAACGTAAGATGTATGATAAGAGTGCGGATATCTACAGTCTCGGTCTCATCCTTTGGGAGATGTGGAACGGAAGGACTGTATGGGATGTAATGGTAACCAATTCAATTATTCTTCTTAATCTCTAATTAAAGCGCTTTAAGGTAATGTTATGTTTTCTGTGACAAAGACTGAGATGTGTTATAAGGAGCTTGTACTTGAACGCAAACTTTGCGGGCTGAATACTAGTACTTGTTTGTGTTCAATATTCAAAGAGATTTTATCTCCCTCAATCCCCTTTAGTATTCATACGAAACATGCCATGTATGAGTGCAATATTGTAGCTTAGTTTAAAGAGGAGAGAAGGAAGGAAGGAAGGAAGGAAGGAAGGAAGGAAGGAAGGAAGGAAGGAAGGAAGGAAGGAAGGAAGGAAGGAAGGAAGGAAGGAAGGAAGGAAGGAAGGAAGGAAGGAAGGAAGGAAGGAAGGAAGGAAGGAAGGAAGGAAATATTCCATAGCTATTCATACATGTACATATAAGAACTGGCAAATGTAAAACTATTCTTTCATACATACAGCAGGATCCAAACTTGAAGGGTCTTGCGGAAAGAGAGTCAATCATGATGCTGCTATGCGGTAAGGACCCCTTGAGCACCACCCCGGAATGGGAATCTCTGGTGCGGGACTGTCTGAACACGGACGCGAAGGGACGACCAACAGTGCTGGAGTGTCTCCTGCGGATCAGGAACATGGTGTTCCAGGACCTCCCGCGCGTGACTAGTGTCTAAATGCTTGTGTAAACAGAACCCACATCGTCCCGTAAGAGGTGAAAAGTGATTATTAATTCGAAATTGTAAGCCAAACAGACCTGCACAGATATGAAACAACGTTAGCGTCATAGAAAATGAAATTACCTACATATGTAAGCAACTACTTGCAGCATTTAACTATACACAAGTCCATGCGAAGGGCTATGGCCCTACCACTAACATGTGAGTTAAGAAAAAGACAATGGAGATAGCCATGTGATTTGAACTCTCTAATTTGTTGTTGCACCCAAGAAGCCGGATTGGTAAATGCTGAGGGAAGCGTCGAGACCAAGGCCCAGATCAATGACATCCTCAAGCACGACCCCTAGCGTTTCTATCTGGTATAGAACTATTGTAGAATCAATGTAGAATGGGACTTGTTGTCAGGAAATATTACGGTATAATTTGAAGCAAAGCTTGGAGCGTGTCACGGTGACTTCACAAGACGAGGATTGACGAGTAAACACTTAGTATTTGATAATGGCTACTAAATACGACATGGCACTTTGAGTAATCCACATGTGCCCTTATTTCTGTAATATTATCAAAACACATGGGGATATTATGCTCATCTGTACATTAGCTATTCGACTGTGAGTTACTTTGTACTCTGGCTGATATGTTACCTACAACGACTGTATAATTACGGTATAATTTGCATTGTGCATGATAGTCAACCTTATGTGGCTCATAATTGATAACTTGAGTAGGTCTTACGTACATGAACCCTAAACCTTTGCAATACTGTTTATAGATAACACGGGATATGAAACTACCAACTGTTGCACTGCTATTACAAAACTCTGATAAGGGGGTGGTTGGAAAGCTGGAACATGAAGACTTAAGGGGGCAAATTGAAATTGTGTTTAATGAATTAGAATCCATCGGGATGAGACAAATATAATAAGTGACTGAATTGAATTGACAGAACAGCAATTTGCAATTGTTTTTCATCATTTTAGATGCATTGTCCTGACTCATTTTCGTTATCATGTTAATCTTCTTATGAGTTTGAAATTAACGTTCTTTTAGTAGTATCATCTTCATATCAAAGGAAATAAATCGTGCTTAGAAAATCAACTACGGCCAAAGTGTACCTTAATGGATGAGATTAAGTACATTAGATAACTGGATCCAGGCGAGCTAGCGGGGCAGGAAACACTTATGATCATGAGTGTGCCTTCATCGATATGTCTGGAACTTATGCACTCTTCAGCACTCTAGTTCCCCTAATGGTGTTGATAGTGGTCTTCACTCGCCGGATTAGTACACTGACACGTCTGGTAATAATATACTAAATATACCTATCAGCACTCTAGTTCGCCTGATACTGTTGACAATGGTCTTTACTTGCCGAAATGGTTTTGGAACTTTAGGTGTTACGTTCGTAAAATTCAATATTCCATTTCTATCACATAAATCAATAGTCAATTCCCAAATAAGCGTTGCAAATGGTGTTGACAATGGTCTTTGCCTACCCCTAAGTTATCTGACATATTGACAAGCCTTTTGTCAAGTATTGCGCACGTGAAACCTAATACTTAATAGTTAGTCCTGGTGGTCGCTTATGGACTTACAAAACGTGTCAATGTTGAAAAGGGGCAGGAAGTTTGATGTTCGGATGAAACTTGAGGTAGCAGGAAGCAGAGATAAAGAGAGTGGGCGATTCGAGGAACGAGATGACTGGAAAGGATGAAGAGTGGCGTCGGGAAGGAAACTTTAAAAGCTCGTGGCTACGTGGGTGCTAAGGAAAACCCACTGGCAAGATGATATCATGAACTTTAACAGTTTCTAGACGTTCCTCTAAAGTACTATAATGTTGATAGGAGAAGGGGTACGGTGAACTAAGAGATAGAAAAAAAACGGAGTTGGTTTAACACGCACCAGTCGCACTATTGTGTAGAAAAACAAACGGAATACCTACAACAACACAAGTTACACTGTCACCAAGCAGGATCAACGTGCTCAGAAAGTCATTTTCCTAGGTGTGCCGTTACGTCATTCATAGAATGATGGAATTTGCATTACGTCCGTTTGAGTAAGACAATAAACAGGTTTGCTGTATTTGATATCACCAGCTAGTGTTTACAACCCGTTTCTGTTTGTCTCATAAATACATCATTATCATGTTGGGCCTTGCCCGGACTAATTAAGAGTAAGTCTTCTCTAAGCGTGTCTATCTATTGATACAATAGCTGGTTAAAATTCAGATTGCTAGATTAGATGTTCATTTATTCCTATATTTAGCCTCCCTGCCCACATTTACCCTGTGCGATCACGACCCACAGATCTGTATGTTGATACAGCAATCTGTACTTCCTCTCCTGTTGACACGAACAGTGACGTGGCGTGTTATTTCTACCCGCCGGTGAGAAACGCCAGCTGCTCAGTGTTAGCCCCACTTACGTCCGACACTTCTTGCTTTACGTACTCAGCTCTCTGTGCTTCGCTAATCGGCACCGGCGGCCGATAACCTTCGGGGGCTGACTCATAGTGGTCCCGCCGGAAACACTCAAGGCGTACCGGTAGCTTCGAGTGGTTATAAGAGAAGAGCCCCCTACAAGTCTGTGACATTTCTTGGGCTACATTCCAAGTTGAGAACGTCTTGGGAGTAGTTCTTAAACTTGTGGGAACCCGAAGTATCTAAGACTTTGAATTTGAACGGCCTTAACCTCTGAAGTTGAACAACAGTCGGCTAGAGTAGGCTCATTTGGACAAGACCATGGACATGCCCTCCTGTTCTCTCCTCGCGGCAGTGCTGGTCTTTTGGATGTCCACCATTTTGTCCGTGGCAGGTAAGGAACGATATCTTGAATCTTTGAATATCTGTTTTGACACTCACTCAGTCTGACTGCTTTAAGAAAGATAAAACTGGCTAGTCGAAGTCTTTATGGGGTAACTCGTTGCTTAGACACACAGCTCGCGTACGTTTGGATTTGACATTTGCCCCCGACACCGACATACGGTTTTGATAAGAACCGCATAGTCGTTGTCGACAGAAATAGTGATTGGCATTGGAAAACAAATCTGTCCCTGACCGCGTTCTGTGCTTTCCCTCGATAGATGTAGATAAATGTAACCAATGCACTGGGGACTATACACACCAAATATGTTGATACCATTTCTATATCATGTAGATATATGCAAATCAGAACTGTTGTAGATATGCTGCAAATTCAGAAATGTTCGCGGGGATTTAATTCCGCGGTAGGGAGAAAATTGAGTGTTCACGGTGGCTTTGAGTTCGCGTTTTAAACAATATCAGCGCTGCAGTACAGTCACATAATGAACGGCTTTTCGCAGGGGTTTTAAGTTCGCGGTAAAGAGTTCACCATCAGCCAACATAAACCCACCGCGTACATTTCTGCATTTGCATTATTTTGCATACAAAGAAATGTGACGAAAAAGTCGGCACAAAAATGAAATTTGGGTACGGCTGGTACAAAGGGTAAAACAGTAGTGTAAAGTATGTAGAGGATCAAATGTAGCAAATGCGTAGATGTGACAGTGTAGGCAGTAACACTTGGCAAAGGTCTATCACGAGACAAATTGAGACTCACGGATGTGACAACTATGTAGGTACAGATGTTTCGAATAAGACATATGCCCGCCGGTGCTTCGAGTTACAAAGTATGTATGTGCATTGTTTACTGTAAATGCAGAAATGTTCGCGGTGGTTTGTTGTTCGCGGTTTTCGCGGCGACCGTTTCACCACCACGAATATTTTTGTCCAATACTGAAGCAGTATGTGACAATGGCACTGTCACAAACTTAAAACCACCGCGAACACTCCAATTTCACCTTAACGTGAAATGAAAACCACCCGAACTTAAATGCATTTACCGTATGTCAGATTTGTCATGTTTGCAGAAACGATGATCGTCAACGGAGGCTTTCGCAGTTTGGCAAGTCATAGTTTTACGGAACTGACACATGATTTTGGTCATGTTCGCGCATCCTTTGCTCCTCTAGTTATCTCTGTTAATGAGTGACCCCAGACACGACAACATCCTGGTGGCTTGAAGCCGTATGAACTGCAAGTAGTGACTTTCCAAGACTATTGATATGGACTAAGTGATAGTTATCATGCCTTTTCAGATTGTATTAGTATCGCCTTGTTTGTGACTTGTAGTCTGTGCAATATATGTTTTGCTACGTGATCTGTAATGTTTTATGTGTGGATCACGACACCAGCAATAGCTGCCTGTGTCCCACATGTATTTTACTGTTGCAATTTTGATAAAATGAAATAAAATGAAAATCCGTCTTGACTCAACAGGCCAATCCCGGCATCCTCCGCGGGTGAACCCTGAGAGCATCGCAGTCACATGGCACACTGCGCATGTGCGGCCCTACACGCTTAACGTCACGGTCACGTGGGAAAAACCGGGTAGGTACGAAAAAGTACACAAATAGAGAGAGAGGGAGAAATAAAGAGAGAAAGAACGACAGAGAAAGATAGAGATGGTGGAAAGGGAGAAAGAATGGATGCATGAATGAATGAAAGAAAGAAAGAAAAAAAGAATGACAGAGAAAGCAAAGATCATCAAAGATTATAAATACATTATGCACAAACATGTCAAGCCTGTATTTTGAATTTGTCAGCAAGCACCGGGTTTTTAAGGAATAGCTCATGTTTACAACTATGATGTAAAAATATAAGTGGCATCTCAAATCACATATTTCTATGCTAACCTGTAACGTCCCAGGGTCTGACGTCATCGACGGTTATCTCGTCAAACTGGCCCAGCTGTTTGAAGAACCTGGGAACGAGGGCGCCCATCCCCCGGAAGGCTCGCTCCCAGATCTCTTCTCGGAAGATGACATCGACGGTCTGTTCGGTGGTGAGTATTCCTTAGCCTCCATAACAGGCTTTCTGGGGCCTTTTAGGGCGCTTATATGATACACTTGCTGATGACTTCTTTTTGTACAGGGTCGTTTGTGCAGCCAGTCCGTAACCATTGGGCTAAATGGTTACGGGCTGGCTACACAAACAACCCAGTACAAAAAGAAGTCATGAGGAAAAGTGTATTAACGCCCCCCCCATAAAGGCCCCAGAGAACCTGCTAAGTATTCCTGATAATTTTAGTCTCTTCTCAGCTCCTAAGTCGACCTCTATCATAATGGATATGGAAAAATGATACATACTCGCAGTGTGTCCCATTATGAACAATAGAATCATGCAAAGCCTTTGCTGCCACTACGGCTGACTAAGCTATGGGAGAGAGTGAGTGTGAGTGAAAGCCTTGCAAAGCCTTGGTAAAACCCATCTGTATTAAAAATAATGTACAAATAGGCAAAATCAGATTGTCATAGTGACTCATCCGTGAACGTTGAAGATCATAACAACTCACCCCACACAGCATCCCGCTGTCGTGTCCAAGACAAGATTTTCTCTTCAGGATCCTTCAGCGAAACACGTTCTGACATTCAAAGTATGGCACCATTTTGTTTGTGACGTCAGATAAAGGACTGACCATTTCATAATAGCAGTCTCCATGGACCTTTAAAAGTGGTCACTATAGATTGGCTTGACTGAACTTGATACATACTCTTTCTCAGGCTTCCAGCCACCGCTGTTTCCGACCGAGCCTGGAGAAGACATTTTCCCGCTGGGTGGCGCTTTTGAGCCACCGTCATCGCGGGCAAACGTCGAGTCGTACCTGAACTTGGGATACACCCTGGTGGTAAGTTGCCTGTGCTGCGCTGTACCAATTGTCTTTCCGCAATACCATTTATATCCTGTTGGCTATTACATTACATTTTGCGTCATTTCAAAATGTCATACTGTAAATGCAGAAATGTTCGAGGTGGTTTTATGTTCGCGGTTTTCGCGGCGACCGGCGAACCACCGCGAACTTTTTTGTTCAATACTGTAGGACCACGCGAACTTAAATGCATTTACAGTACCTGTTACGTTACTCCGTTTGCTGCTTTGTTGGTTTGTATCTGTTGTTTGATATGACAAAATTTGTATGTTTTGCTCTATCTTCAGACCAATGAATCGTTTGTAGAGACGAACCTGAAGTACGGACACCAGTATGATCTGAAGGTAACTCCTTTTTATCACTCTGTCTGAATTAAACAATAGAACCAAATATAACAGCAACAATGATAATAAAAAGCTACATGTAGTACAGTTTTTAATTTGATAGAAATGATTCGTCTTTTTTTGTAAGACGTTCAGTGTTGATGTTTTTCTTGAACAGATCGCCGTGGTTTCTGGTAGCGCCATCGGTGTGGAGACGAATGAGATTGTGCTGTCTCCAGGTAGGTGACGTTTTTAACGAGTTTGCTCAGTGCAAGGCCACATGGACCACTCCTGGGTACTGAACTATCACTCACTGAAGCAGTGTCTCTTCTCCTAAGTCAGAAACACCAAGCTTAGGCAAGCTCGACTAACTGACTCAATAGGCGAAGCAGGCCTGGGGATAAAAAGTTGTTTCGTCAGACCAAAGTTCCGTACAATGAAACATTGTGATAAAAGAGACAGCACGTCAAAACTGCGTGCCTAAACTGAATTGATTTAAAGGAAAGCATGAATTTACAAGAAAAGACAGTTTCCTATGATCTAGTTTTCATCACAAAATGTTTCTTTTTCCTTCCAGATTGCTACTTTGCCACATCTGACTGGGAATTCTGCAAGGAACAACGTGAGATATTAACTTACATATCACGTGATTAAGACTTTTTAAGCTAAATGTCACAGTTTATTTAGGTGGAAGAGTGTTACAAGCTAGTTGTTAATTCTGAATTCTAGAGAGTTCTTAAGGTAGTAATAAGACTACGATTTTGATAAACTTGGTGTATTTGAGATAGAATTAAGTATGATCGTTCACGGTTTCTAATTGCAGAAGAATGCTTTTTTATGTCTGCGGTGTAGTATCAATTAAAAACTATTCATCTTCCACAGCTATCATCTTCTCGAGTGCGCCTGCGCACCTCAAAACCGCCAACCTGTCACGTGACGACACTGAGAACGTCACGGCCGTGGTCACGTGGTCCCGGCCGGTACAGCATGGCGGCCCGATATTAGGTTACTTCGTACGGGTGACCTTCGCCGGGACGGATGACCTTGTACCGTGTTCTCCAGGGGGATATGTTGACTCAGTAAGTATAATGTTTTCAAGGAAGGGGGGCTAATTCTCAAATTATCAATTTAGTCATAAGTATTGTTATACAAAAACCTTGAGAGTTACACTAGACCTCTATAAAATTATCGTTTTTGTACTATACATAATCAGGGCTTTAAAGAAAATATGAGTATTCCATGGTTGCCATGAACGACATTTGTATTACTAATCTTAAAGTTGAAATTACAGGTGGTTTAATGTTCGCGGTTTTCGCGGCAATTTCTTCAGCGCGAACTTCAAACCATAGGGAAAATGCTTATTCTGTCTTCTGCCCGCCTACCCCTTGTTCCAACCGCGAACTTAGAACCACTGCGAACATTTCATCATCCCCCTCCCGCGAACAATAAATGTATCTACGGTAATTATAACTTCGATATCGGAATTAGGCTAATGTTACTAATTCATGTCTTACAGACCACCGCCGGAAGTGACGACATACCTTACGTCATCCGCCAGCTGGAGGTTGATCATCGGTACCGAGTGCAGGTTCGACAGTTTTGCAATTTTCATCAAAAGAATTATGAGCGAAATGTTAATAAAAAAAGCCTTTGATGAAATCTCTGATACCATGATAATAAGTCTACTTCTTTTTTATCATCTTTTGAAACATGAATCAGACGGATATATTTGACTTATGGCAATGAATTGTGATGTAGTCCTGATACATACCTTTTTGATAAAATTTGTTTGACATGTTATACTTACATTATCCGCTAGGTGACGCCCCTGGTTGACGTTCAGAGAGCCGACACTAACACACCCTACGGGAATCCCGCCTGGATGACCTTTGACACCACAGGTGGGTAAAAAGTTCTTACATAAAAGGAATCTGTTAAAGATCTCTACTAACAGTCCAATGCATTTCTGGCAGCATTTTGGGCCCTGAGTTCCAAACGCTTCATGTAATAACATGGTCCAATTGGCATGTTCCACCATTTCGACTAAAAGTCGATTTCAATCTTGAAATTAAGGCGGCCCTACTTTGGCAGGTTTGTTGGTGTTTTTTTTTTTCATTCTTCATCTAGTTAATTACATTCCATTGTGCGCATGTACAACAAGTGCAATTTTTGCCCATAGGTCTCCCTGATCCTGATTGGTCACCTCGGGGCAAAGTGGAGGAACCGAGGGCAGGTCACGTGACAAGTGGACAGCCAATCACATCCACAGTGCCTGTGAACCTGCTCCTGATGTTTACCTTAAGCATTTTGATGTTTATTTAGTGTCAGGGAAGACAGTATATCAACACCTCACTCCACATACATCAGGGATGTACAAATACAATACATTGCAAAAACAGGCAAACATAAATACCATATCTGACAAAGCCGAGCGTTTTGGTTGCTATGTAATGCACCTCGTCGTAAACGTTCGTCTGACATCAAGTGATTTCATGATGTAGTCAGACACTTTAATGTGAGTGTTTTCCATGTCATAGTTTTTCATTTGCCCGTATTTTCAGATGTGTGTTTACAAATTTAATCGCTTAAGCTGTTTGTATCTTGTCAGGACATCAGTTAATTTCCCGAGGGTGTCATCATGTACTTCTATATAAGTATTATCCATGTCACAGTTTTTCATATGCTTGTATTTTAAGATGTGCGTTTACAAATTCAATCACTTGATAGGTTTTGTTTGTTTTCATATTTGTTAATTCGTAAGTGTGTTCTCTCTTTTTGTACATGGCCAATGTTAAATGATGGCTCTCACGTTGTTCTGCACATACAGATTACTGAACGGAAATACGGGGTAAGCAAAGTATAAAGATGGCAGCAAGCTAAACTTGTGGTTGGTTTTATACCAAGCACCAGAATGCCACATACCTCTTTATAGCAACAATGTGTTGTATCAATCTGGCTTTATTCGGAATGTGAATATGTCTGTGCCTTTTCACAGTTTGTAGGTATGTAATCATTGTATTTACACATATTACACTTGCTGTCAGAAGTGAAACACCTAGTAACATTAAACTTCCATTGTCACTGACCTTAACTTTGGGGTAAGAAATAAATGTCTGAATGTGTTTACAGTGTGTATCCGTAATCTTTATAATACATCTTTTATTTTGTACAAATTAGTAGTACAATTACATTACTATTCACGACAAATGTCGTTTGACCTCCAAATTCAAAATGGCGGAAAATTGATACAAGTCACCCATAAAAAAAAAAATTGCTGAAGGAAATGGTATTTCTACAGCAAAATACGTTTGTCAGTTGTTTTTATCTTAATTTTTTCTATCCAACATGCCTGATGAAATGTCTTACAAGTCAAACTTAATTATCTCTAAGGCTGATAAAAGATTTCGCCTTGCTCTCCTTCTCCTTGGCCGCCTGATTCACAGAAAGAGTGTCGGGCATGGGGTACGCTGACGTGTGCACTTTCTGTGTTCTCACTTTCCGTCTCTGTACGAAGGCGATGACGCGCAGACTCAGGTACTCAAATATCTCCAGCAGGGTCAGGATGCTCGCTCCGATGAACAGGCCCATCTGGCCACCAAGGTCACCTGGAAGGGGAGGGGGTTGATACGTTATAGGGCGTATTCACGTGACGTAGACATGACGTCATCACTCCGCGTGCCCCTCGCGGCGGACATCTTGGAGTCCACATAGTATACGTGCAGTACGCGCTCGACAACAAATTGTAGACAGAAGAAGGTCTCAAAAATGGAGGAAAGTGAGATTGTATATGTGTCTGCATCTATCTATATCTATAGAACAACCTATTGACGTACAGCTATGCATGCACGCTGTGTGGTAGCGGCAGGTTATATTATACTGAACGACCTGTCACACCTAACCTTTGCATATCTAGTTGAAAGTGTTTTCCAAAGCTATCGGGTGGGGATACTCTTACAGTACTGAAAACAATCCTGCCGGGTCTCACCCTGCGATAGCTCAATGGTAAAATGAATTTTCAACACCTCAAATGTTTGTGACGATGTGTGGATATCACCTTATTTTGTAGTTACATTTTCGACATGATTTGGATAAAATTGCATTTGCATTCGCTGATACTCAAAGCCAGGATAGAAAAAGTTATCGATGGATTGAGCATCAGCCTTTTCTTACAATTTCTACAATAGATACAGAAAATAACAAAGACAATCGCATTGAACCGTGCAGTAGACACCAGCACAATCGATGCCACGACTGCCTCGAAAGACAATACAATCTATCAATGATAACAACTAAAGTAAATCTTATAAACCGAGCATCTTTATTTTTCATAGCACACTGCAAGGTGTTGTTAATCGTATTTTTAAGATGACAACGAATGATACACTTACTGGCCAGCTCTCCATCGTCCATGGCTTTAAGCTGAGAGATGGTTTCGAAGTTCAGTTCGTCGTAATATACGTCAAACACTACAGAGTTGTCCCTACAGTAGTAAATAAAAAACACATGAGACCCTCTGGGCGCATCATGAGAATTGGCTATGTGTACTTGGTGTTGGCCGCACTGATTGTAGTGTTTGTCTTTACATGACGATCTCGGATTGAGGTTAACTTTACACTTCTTTTTTTTTCTAACTGTTGTACTAGTAGACTACGGCTTTTTTCTCAGTGATAAGGAAATAATGTGAAGTCTACTACAACCTACAGTACATTTCACTTTATTTCTCTTTGAAGGAAATACAACCTTCTAGAGGTAGGTGATGAGACAGCATGGCATAGAATCGCGATGAAAAAGTGTGAAGTGATGACTACATGGGGTGAAAAATGATGACTTGGTGAGCCACGCATGCGCCGTGAATGATGGATGAGAACTACGGTGGTGACGTTTTGGTGCTTTTCGGAGGGAATAATTATTTTCATTTGCTTACGCCAAGTAGTCTTCGCCCAATTGAAAGATTTGAGGAAAAACGTTCTCGACCAGTTTGTTAGGCCACTTTGCGTAGGTGACTGTGGGTCGATACTTCGTCATGCTGCAGGGCACGGGGCAGTCGCAAGGGAGCGCCCCTGACGACACTTCAGCTGCAATAACAACAAAATATCTTAGGCGGCGCTTCTACACACTCACAAAAAACAACCACAATGTCGCTTACGCCATGTAGCCAGGACTCAGGCCAAACGCGGCGGTGTAGATCAGGTCGGCTTTATTGTTTGGCCATTTGGCATAGGAGCTCGACGTCCGGTAGGTCACCAGGCTGCAGGGCACGGGGCAGTCGCAAGGGAGCGCTCCTGACGTCACCTCGGCTGTGGTGATAGCAGACCATGTAAAAGGCTATACAAGTTGTTAAAGGCAACCTAAGCAATATTAGGGCGCTGAAAGTCATATATTCAAAATCAATTTTTATTTTATTTCTATCCATAGTAAGTTTAGAGGACACTATCCCATTGTATATCGACCATCATGGAGCAAAAATGTGGTGTCGTTGTGCGGTGGGAACTCATTGAAAATCTGAGCACTTGGAGGCCAGCCATCATTTCAAATCTTCCGAACATGCACGATTCTGACCGATAAGTCCCGAACGCTTCCGAGGAAATAATCACGTGGTCATGGCTCAATGTGCTTGGGCATTGTGACGTCACGCGGCCGGAAGTTACCGAAGATTGTCGACAGAAAACGGTTACGGCTGGATTCTGGGCTGATTTTTTGGGGGACCCAATAAATAAAATACTCCTTTTGTGGCTTGCTTCTGTACTATTTTTAAATGCCCAAAGTATGAAATAATGATGCAGATGTGCTAATATAGGGAAGTAAATGTAAATTTCAACCTCACCAAACAGAATTGCTTTCCCCAGAATATTTTAAGTTTTACCCCCTGAAATCGCTTAGGGCACCTTTAACAGTTGTAAGAGAGGTACACAACGAAGCTTTGGTTGTATCATGCACAATGATTACCGTTTTGCATAAGCCAAATCTATTCTGTTTTACCCGCCGCACATGGAGGCGGCCATCTTGAAGCTAGGCGGCCATCTTGGAGGTGACCCTCGTGGAGGCGGCCATCTTGGAGGCGATCGCATTCTTTCGTCTTTGCCGTTAAATTTTGAATTCTAATTATCTATTTTTTCTTCTGATCCCATTTTGAGATGTCCCCGAGCATTACCATCTAATTTGCATCTCTTTGCTGTATATTGTATCTACACTTTTCCACATAGATATCTCGACGCACAGTGGCCTGCAGTGCAGGAGACCGATGATGATCATATCTTAATTGTTAGCTAATGTGATACTTACCCTCCACTTTCCGAACACAGTGAGCAACATCTTCTGGTTCACAGTAAGGCGCATCACCTGATGGAACGGTTTACGATAAGTCAAATGAAGCTGTTGCACAGAAAAATCACAAATCGCTCCTTTCTCTTTCTCGCTCTCTTTCTCTTCACTCAGACACACACACATACATACAAACACACACACACAAACACCTACACTATCTTTCACACATGCACACTCACTCACTCACACACTTAACACTAAACACTCACTGAACACATACACGCACACACACACATATACACATACACTCAAACACACATAAACACACGCATGTACAACACACACACTTACACACATTCGTCTCTCTCTGGTTACACAATGAATGGATACATTTCTAATCTACCTGGCAGGTAGATCGGTCTGCATGTACAGTTCCGGACCACGTGTTTACTTCTGCACTCCAGCTGACAGCCCGTCAGCGTGTAGGTGTCGTAATACTCCAGCTGCAGGTCCTGGCAGACCCCCCACGGAGGCACGTGGTTCTCGTACTGTGGAGAATATACAGCATAACATTCCGTTTTTCAAGCTGCTATAATGCCATGCTAACCTATGAACAGAGTGACTCCCTGTCACTCACACCAACGCCCCCCATCCCCACCCCCCTGGCTCTAGAGCAATCTGAACTCACACTGCCTTTTAATCATGTTGGCATGTAATGAGAAAATAAGGTTCATGTCACAAAGCCTCAGGAACATTTGCCCGGTCGACATGTCGGTAACTTCCTAAGAATCTACCTCCTCATGGCCTGAAAGGATGGGAATTAGCAGAGACAATTCATGATCAGGTCCTGAGGAACGTACTGTAGCTGATCATGAAGAGTTACCAAAACGTCGGCCAGGTTGATTTTTAAGGTTCAACCTTTAAGTTTCTCAACGTATTTTTTTTCTACCGACGATTTCGGCTGCATCTTTGTTGCCTTCACCAGGGCAAAGTGATCTTTCTCCTTGTCGTATTGTTTGGAATGATTATGTTCAATTGATTTACCAACTTAATTGAACTATATACCGTTAATTTTAAGATGTGTGATATTATGAGAATCTTATTTCCCTGTCCTTCCACTTGCACCTAGTAGACCTGCAGTGTTCAGGCGAGTTGTGTTTCGTACTATATACATTGCCAATAATGAATAGTAAGATTCTTTTATTCACAACCAAGTATTTTACAAGAACCGACGTTTCGACGACTGTCTATCATCTTCAGTATTACCCTGATGAAGATGACAGACAGTCGTCGAAACGTCGGCTCTTGTAAAATACTTGGTTGTGAATAAAAGAATTTTAAAATTCTATGCAGTCATTCGCCAACCTGATGAAATTATTCACGGTTGCCTATTATGATTTGACACACGGGAGCACAAGTACGTCAGAGTGATAACTACACACACCCCATTCAAGAAACTGTACTCCCACCTGTATCTGTCTGATGGCGATGTAGGCGTGACTTCCCGGCGCCACGGCGATCCCCTGGGTGTCCATAACTTTACCAACTTGATTAAACTATTTACGATTACATTTTATTATATTAGGTTGTGTTCTTTATAATCATCCTGCCCTCTCACCTGTATCTGTCTGATGGCGATGTAAGCGTGACTTCCCGGCGCCACGGCGATCCCCTGGGTGTCCATCTTGGGCGGCTCGTTCTGATCGTGCACCAGCAGCTTCAGCCCTACGTCAGCGGTTCCGCCGGGCAGCAGCGGGTTCTCCGTGTACAGGTGCTGTGGACAGTCTTAGTGTTATCATGGAAGCTCACATCCTCGTTCACCAGGACCCTTCCGCTCCACGTTACATCGCTCGCGTAAAGGGCCCTGGTAACATGGGCTGGCATCCATGGTTATTGCAGGTCGACGAGACTTGCTCATGAATAATTAATGAGCTAACCCTTATTTGGCAGAAACAGCAGTTGTAGCTCATGAATAGTTAATGAGCTAACCCTTATTTGGCACAAACGGCAGTTGTAGCTCATGAAAAATTAATGAGCTAGCCGTAACACGTAACCTGATTGGTTGATAGCTTCCCAGCGTTCTTTGCGCGCTGGCTTCCGATGAGAGGAAGCAAACGGGTTTTAACCCCTCTGATTGGCTGAAGCTGTTTTGGTGGCGATATCGTCATAACCATGGATGCCAGCCCATGTTACCAGGGCCCTTTACGCGAGCGATGTAACGTGGAGCGGAAGGGTCCTGGTGAACGAGGATGGGAAGCTCATAGTCTCGTTAGTTACAATGCTAAACTTTCTTCCAACGCTAAAGTATACACAGGATCAAATATTAAAAAATTGGTTATTATTGATCCTGAAGAAGGCGACAGTGGTCGTTAAAAATCTTGTGTATACCTTAGATTTGGAAGAAAGTCTTCGTGTTAATCCTCGTCTTCGAATAAAGACGTTGAGGTGACAACTTAAGGGGTTGGCTTCGTACCTCAAGAAAGTACTTTTGTCGTGGGGAAACGACCATTGCTTCTGGAGCGTATTGGACCTACAACAGGATGGCATCCGGGCTAAGAATTATGTACTTGATGATCAAAGACACTTAAGAATAACATGTTGCTGGGGGGTGACTCTAGGATGACAACAGAGAAGCAGTTTTCACGACCATACACCGCATCTATGTGTGCGCATCACTCCAAAGGTACTCCGGAGTAACTCTCGGGTCAATTCGGTGTCACACGAGCAATGCATACGTAATTCAACGGCTATTGGTCAATATATAGCTGCAAATTTCTAAACGCGAAAACATGATTCACAAAAAAAGGAAAGTCATCAATCAACATCATGAAAACTGACCGACTTGATGTCTATCATGACGGAGAGGCCGTTGCCTGAGCCCGCGATGGTCTGGTTGATGGGGTTGGACGGGTCCGCGTTAAACGTGTAGCAGTTCCCGTACGTGCTGAAGGAGTGGGTGAAGTCCTGGGGGGAAATCACAAGAAGACAAACCGTTGAAAGTTCTTACAGTGAACGTTCTTTGATCTCCAAGAACTTCCAATAATCTCTGCAAGGTCTTCTGATGATCTTACAACGGTCTCCAAATGATCTTTCAATGAGAGTTGATCATTCATATGTTGGCCGGGGATCTCCGTCATGTGAAAATCGGGCCTTACTTAGAGTTAGCTAATACCATGACTGGTGACACATCGGACAACAAACGTTATCTACTCTTTACACGCAAGAGAATCCTGTCTTCCTAGATCTATCTTCGAATAGGTTGGACCTTGTAAGCTTGCGCTTGTATCCCAAACACAAACCCAGGCGAAGTGACATACATGTAATGCATTGGATTTTTTTTCCATCCACGCACAAACGACTCGAAAATGAGGCCTTACTTGGTGTTAACTCACACCCATGGCTAGGGACACATCGGACAGCAAACTTCTTTTATGCTTTTTATTTTGCCGTCTTGAACAAGGGCATCCAATCTTCTTATTTATATATCCACCAATGGTCTTGGACCTTGTAACTTCTTGCTTGTGTCACAAATACAAACTCAGGCGAAGTGACATAATGCATAAATGCAGGCTTTTCTCATGGACGCACAAACGTCTAAGACTATGTAATCTTTTGCTTGTGTCTCAAATATAAACTCAAGCGAAGTGATAATAATAAGTGGAAAAGTAGGTAAACATTGTCGGACTTACCAGTTCTGTGCAGGTTTTCCCCATCCACGTACAGACGTGCATGTCGTTCCCGATTGTGAACCCCTTCTCCTTAGTGATGCTGGCCACGGAAAACGACTGGAAGGAAGGAAGTCAATTTAGGTTTCAATTTTTCCTCTGTTGAGTTTTTAATAATTTTTACAAAGCATTTTTGTCCTCGCATGGTTTTTGTCTTCTAGGCATAATCAGCCGTTAGAGTTCTAAGTGATTTGTTGCTAACTACATTACTGTACTCTAAATCAGCGGGAAGGAAATTCTTGTATTCATTTATTGCAGACTCATGTCCGAATGCTATTTTGAAGGAAACACACAGATACAATAAAGTAAAAAGGTCAGTTTTAAAAAGTCTGACCGACCGAAAGGTTTAACTGACCAACAAGGTAACTATAGCATCACATGAACGTCTATACAATTATGCAAGCATGATAGATTTCAATAAGCAAATTTAGATGTAGCTAGATACACCATAGGACATGATAAGATCTACCCCGGGAGGCCCATGTGTGTGAGGAGCTTCTGTATGTGGGGTTTCTGTCGTGCTGTTTGCCTCGGTGCCGTTAGGGGTTTCTTTGTTCACCGGCGCCCCTGCGATGACGTCAATGTCCTCCTGAACTCCATATAGAATGTAGGAAAGGTAGTGCTTCTCCTCAACGGTCAACGCTTGGTCTTCAAATCTGGGAGAGTATAAGAATCAATCAATCAATCAATTGATAAATCAATCAATCAATCTTATACCTCCGTGAAGTGCTTTTAAGTTTATTTATTTCATTCATTGGTTTGGCTGTTCAGGACACATAGCTAGGGCTGCCCAACTAGCCTCTGGCTATTACAAAGGGCTAGCCCTGCTGACAAAGACAAGACATTACAATGGACACACAGCATAACGAGCTATAACAATATTCTAAATACATGGACATATTAAAAACTATCGTATATAAATGATACTTTTACGCTTTTTAAGCTATCAATCAAAGATGTGATACTGTACCTGGTGATATCGAATTCCACTCTACGATATTTCTACGAAAATGAGAATTTTCTAACAAATGGATCCAAGATATGTAACTCTAGATCTGGTACTTGTATGACTAATTCTTGTTTTCTTTTTGTGCTGCTATCAGATACTTATCAGTCGGTATGTCCACCGGTTTATTGGTCATTTTGTACTTTCATCATGCAAAGTCTGTACATTTCCCTTTGTCTTCTGAGGCAAATCACAACGGCTGCTTGACTCACTTGTTTAAGTTACAGATGGTGACGGCGGGAAACCTGACCTGCGGCACGAACTCCAGTGTGACGTCAGTAACGGTGCCGTGTTTGAAGTACGAGTCCAGCCTGACAAGAAAGTTGTGAAGCAGGGTTATGAAGTTAGTAACTTAGTAAAAGCGAACATCCTTACCCCATACCCACTGCAACGTGTATGGGCGGTGCGGCACTGGTACGCATCTCCGTTTCTGTAATACTAGGGTCACACGGACCACTAGAACATTATCGGTACAGCATCACAACTGGAAGTATTTCCGCGATGAAAATTAAAATTAACATTCACACTGCAGGAAGAGAGCTCGTCCGAAAAGTCTGCGAGCCTTAAATGATGGCCCGAATGTGGCCAATTTCCTCTCAATCAATTCGACATTGTGGTGATTAACAGATTTATCCGAAGGTCATTTACAGTTTGACACAGGCTCAAGAGAGACGGTAACAGGTGTTTTAAACAAGATCCATCGTGCCCTGGTAGGCAGGTACTTACATCTGCACCATGAGAATGAAGAATCCGACGTAAGAGGCGACGGTGGCGAGAGTCCACATCACACGGAGGGGCAGGTTGGGCGCTGTGGCGATCTGGGGAGGGGGGGGTGAATAATAAACAGTCAGCAGGTACATGTGCATGTACATTCAGACTCGTACAATCACAGCACTTTCTGGAGTCATCATGTAATGACAGTACAAATTCCTAAACTGACAGAACGTTATATTTTGAACCAATGTTAGACTTGAAATTGTAGAAAATAATATTTTGACAAATAGTATGTAACACGGCTTCCCTCGTGTGTATGTTATTTTTCATGGCGCTCTCTTCTAAGGGTGTTGAGCCGCACCAGGAAACACAGTAAAAATGTCTCTCAAACGATAAAACTCCTGAAACAGCGATTCGTAACTTAAACCATATACTTGTACATGTATTGTGTTCTCTGGTAAGGGTGTTAAGCCTTGGCACACCAGGAAATAGATTAAAAATGTGTTTCAAACGACAACACTCTTGAAACAGCGATTCCCTGATTTAGACCACACTTTGAAGTATCAAATCCTTGCATACATGTATCATATCATATCATATCATTCCATTCAGACAATGGAAGGTTGCCACACTTGTCCGTCCTTACCCTGCCGATGCCGTGGAAACTTGTAGTTGTGGCGAAGACGTACTCCGGAGACTCTTCTCCATCTTCGTCTCCTCTATCTGCAGACTCCGTCTTTATCTGAGGCATCTTCAAGAAACGTTACCTGTCTCTTAACACACCTGGAATGGATTAAAACATGGTTGCCTGAGAACAGCATAATGTTTTCAGCGATTTTATACATGAAAAAAGTTATATAAATATAATTAATAATTTGACTCGCGCCAGGAAAATTATTGATTTCACACGCATAAAAAGCAACAGTTGTTTTAGTTACCCAACCCAAGATAGACTCATACTGATTCCACTAATCATTATTACTTCTTACTACTTACTAATTGGTACATTGTACTTCCACTTGTGTCCCTTAAAATCTTATTGAAAAGTTTGCCTTTTGTCCTTGATCTCAAATTAGTAAATGGATATATAGTCATTCCTAGTCAACTCAAATTCATCAAAATTTCTTTGGGTTTAGATTAATCTTTGGAGGTCTTGGATAGTTGCAGTAGAGAGACTCAAAAATGAGTAACCGCAGTTGTCTGCATTTGTCCTCATCATCATGATCAAATAGTTTTGCTACATCTACAACGTACGGGAATGGTTTACGTATACTAAGTTACTAAGTACGCAAAGGTCTTGCTGAACGACCATCATAGAAATTTTCCTCTTGGTTTATCCTAAATATGCATAGGTACAAATTCAGAGAGGATGAAACCACGACCAGTTCTCGTAGAATCCGGTGTAAGATGTAGGGACTGTAGTCGCTGCTGCACCTGTAACTCTCTGTAGCAAAATGGCTTCGTGTTAGAGCCGCCTCTCGCAATTCACTGCAAATAGCTTACGTGAGTAGCTTGAACTTGCCAAATTACTACCAGTAGTATCTAATATCTCTTTGTTTATCCATTAATAGAGACATACTCACCTCAGAAAATTTTGCCGCTCCTCGTAGAATCTGGTGGAAGATGTAGAAACGGTCGCCTCCGCTTCACATGGAACTCTCTGTAGCAAAATGGCTTCGTGTTAGAGCCGCTTCTCGTAATCCACTGCAAATGGCTTACGTGAGTATGCGAAGAACTTGCCAAAGGACCATTATTGGTATCTTGATATCATGGTTTATCCACCAATAGAGATATACTCACTCGCTGCAGACAAAGTTGCCGGTTCTCATAGAATCTTGTGTACGATGTAGGGATTGTATCCGTTGCTGCAATAGTCCTGTAACTCTCTGTAACAAAATGGCTAAGGTTACGTGTTCGTACCGTCTCTCCCAATCCCCAGCAAATAGTAACGGTCAATTTGAATTTTCATCTTCAAGTGGCCAATCAACCAACCCAACAGGTTCTGAATGGGTGGATTTGACGGGTCCTCAAATATTGGTGCGAGCCTCCTCAAGTGTGTTTGACACACACGACAATGGTGCGGCGAGTGTGTTGGATATTCAGGCTACGCAAACTTTACTCTGTGGATGAATGGCATCCTGTATACGCCTCGATAAGGTAGTGTTTAGAAATGTAAAGTTAGCTCGTTTTGCAACGGACTTTTGACCGATTAGGGAACATAAAATCATTGGTTGAGGCCAATGCGGCAATGGAAGGTCACAGGAAGAACATGGATCCTTATGCGCGCTCAACGAAAGACCAGAGAGAGTTGTCAAGTTTTAACTTCTAGAGGTAAATTCTCTCGCCTCTTGCTCCGTTGAATCCCCGCTTGACTAACATCCATGTGCCTCAGCCGATGTATCTTTTCGGCCTATGACTGTCATTTTTTGGCCCATGGTTGTCATTTTCTAGCCTATGACTGTCTTTCTTTCGTGTCACATCAACGCTAACCTTAGCTGATTCTCTTCAGTCCCAATTGCAACAACCGTGACCCTATTGGAACCCTCAAAAATAGACGTGATATGTTTACAGGGCCGACATGTATATCGAGCCGGCAGGGGAGTGTGCACACAGCCGAGTGATGGGTTCTTTTCAGCCCGATGACAAGTCTTTGGCAGCGCCCGGACTAGCAAGATGACAAGGTGTAGCAACCTACAGGGTGTTGCTTCAAGCATGATGTCAGAGCTTTGTGAGTTGTTTACTTCAGGGTGTCAGACAAGACGTTGGCTTGTGTATCTTTTGGTTGGGACTGTCGGTTTAAGTGATGCGGACAAACGTTCGGAAGAATGCGTGTCACCCCCCTAACGCAGCGGGGGGTGCAGCGTTCCTATCCTCGGTAAGGGAAGCCCTGGAGAGAAATCGTTGTTCCAACAATCTTCCGACAGTTTGTCGCGCGCGGACTCAATTACTGGCCCATTTTGAGAGCCCCGTTTTAAACCGATGCATCTGTCTCATCTACTTTATTAATTACCGTTTTCACAAACGTTTATTTAATTACTGCATGCCGATTCTATCGCAAGATACATCTTGAATAAACAAGCTTTAATCCATGTATATACTTCAGGAGATATTGAAAGATTGTGGCTCTTTGACGTTTTCTGATTAATTAAAGTATAATGTGAGTCACTTTATTAATTATCGTTTTTCGAACGTTTATTCAATTACTACATACCGATTTTATCGCAAGGTACATCGATCTAAAGTCAACAGACTTAAAGCTAATGAACTATTGTAAGATTGTAGCTGTTTGACGTTTCCTGAACAATTAGAACATGATTCGTCACTTTAACAGACCTGGAAGTCGTCAATAAGCAAGTATTTTGTGCCTAGTCAGGGTTTTTCGTAGCCTGAGTAGTGAGTACCATCCTCCGTAGTGACCGCTGACCCAAATGCTTGTTGCTTGCTAACCACAGAGGATGGTACTCAGGTTAGCAGTCTTCCTCAATCGTTCAAACCCTTTGAACTATTTCGTTACAACGTCTTCCTTTTAGATTAATTTCTAGATCAGCTTTTAGACTGGTTTTTACCATTCTTTCACCACGACTGCGGTATATTGTCATTTCTCGTCAATTCTGCACTGTTAGATAAGTGTTACGAATGAAAGTGTAGGCTATAGAAGTATGATCGGTCAATGTTGATTTCCGAGTGGCCCATACATGTATGCTATTCCGTATTGTGGAAGGAAAAAGAGACATCGATAAACAACGATCCTCGTGTGCACCCATTGAGCCCTGCTATCAACTGACGGACAGCCACTCCGAAGACAAGGGCTCTCAACTACATAAACATTACCGTATAACATTACTGGTTCACCTATCGGTTTCATCCAAAACTGCAGAGAAACGTTTATACTCCTGCAACGTATACATGTACAAAGCTAGGTGTAAATTCTGTGTGTATTTTTAAAAAAAGTTTAAGAAACAAACACACATAAAATAACCCACATGAGTCCATGTATCTTTGCAATAATGTGTATTTGACATATGCTCCTCTTACAGTATGCCGGCGGTGGCATGAAGTTAAAAAGAGCAGGATAAATCTCAAACTACAAATGACTCCATCCTTGACTCACCCCCACCCCAAGAAATGGTACACAGATCCCTTCATACTCTCTATATAAACATATACATTTGGTAGTACTAAAGAAAATCACTACAAAAGGAATGTTGGAATCAAACTAAACTGTTAATGTACAAGAGTACTTTTAGAAATAATTGGACAACAGAACCGAGCCCTTTTCCACAAGCATTTTGAAGCGTGTAAATTTTCTATGCACAAGCGAAAAAGTAAAGCCACACCAATCTTATTACACAGTTCTTGCACTGAAAGACACAAATATATTAAAGATGTCCAAGCACTACTGCAATTCTGACATAGCGTACAGTTGCAACTACAAAGTATGCATCAAGTGTTCAAACTATGTATAAAATTGGTGCGACCAAACAAACAAAAATAAGAAAATTGTGATACATGCATCAAGACATACACACTAGTTTCATAGAAATTTGCATGTACGAAATTCAACAATTCTAAAGACTCATAACCCCACCCTCATATATATCTTACGTGAAATTATTGAATGAAATTAAGTGATCACCAAAACATTCAATGAAATCAAGCTAACACTGCCCTACATGTAGGGAGGGTGCATGGGGTAAAATTTCACCCTGAAGAACTTGCCAAACCCTTAACAGTGGTTTACTGCCCCATGCCAGGCACCTAACACAAGTTAGAGTAAAATATACATCATAGATTATATTCTTAATTACAAGTAGGGTGAATCTGGTATGTACACTGTGGAAGTTACAGAAAATTAGATGAGAGGCTTCAATCTCTTCATAGGGAAAATAACACTGGTCACTTGTTAAGACACTACAAACTTGAATTTACACAAATATCTCTGCAACAACATTTGTGAAGACAAAAAGATACCACTACATCGTGAAAGAATTACCTTTCAGTTGACAAGCAAGTATATATTGTACAAGTACTGGGTATATCTTGTACCAATTTTAAATTTTCAAAATCGTCCAGTGTTTTCTTTATTTTTCCTAAATAACATTCCTTTCCTATGAGACAAGCAAAACTAAAGACGCCTACTGTGAAGACTTAGAGAGACTACTCAGGAAAATGTCACAGAGAAATCTTGTGAACATTTTACAAAATCTTAAGAAATAAGAATTACCGTCTCTACTCCATTTCTTCATCCCAAAAGTCACACTAAGGGAAATTGGTTCTGTACAATACCTACCTATATCACTTCTGAGTCCCTCAACCATGTTAACAGATCAAAACACACATGTACTGTCAAGCTTGCAGCTTTGAACAGCTTATATACCTACATTTCATGACACCCAACCCCAAATCAGAAAGCCTCATTTAGGTCGCCAGGACGTATACAAATAAGGGAAAATTTGCCTTCAATAATTCAAAATAGGAGAAAGTACTAACAATTGAAGTACAGTCAACATTCTTTTTTCGTTATTGTCTCATCAATCCAATCACCATGAATACTAATTAACAAATAATTCAGGCCTACAATCCAGCCTCTTAACTTGCAAACTAGGAAGAAAAAAATAGGTTGGGGAAAGTTAGAACATATGGTGGTAATATCGATCAATTTTGCTTGAAAATTCAATATATTCTGTATGTTCAATAATGTGTATCTTAAATCCCACATCTTAGAAATGCCCACCAAATAAGTTGTTTCCCTGATGATAAAAACTGGATTAATAACTAACAGAAATCAAAATTAAATATACTTAAACATTGGATGACGGCAAAATTATTCAGCGCAAAAAAAAGCTATCACCAGCTGGTATAATCATACAATTTATGAGACTTATACATAAATTAATATACAAATGTAGCTATAGTTAATGTCCTGGCCCATACAAATCCTAGCAGAACTACTGTATGGGAATGAAGCAGCTATTTTACATTGCATCTGAGATGAAACTAAACTTTTAGGGTGCCTGTTGGTGTAAATCCAAGCAGATGTAAGGCGAAACAAGTCTGACACACTGTCTCATACATTTGTAAGTGTGTGCAGTGACTTCAATTTTAAGTTCCAAAATTGTTTCTATTCAATCCTTGGGGAAAGAGAGGAAAGTCAGCAACAATACCTCTTTTTTCCTTTCCAAATTTGTATGTGCAAATATTGTAAAATATTTGCACATACAAATTTTAGTAGGACTTAAGGTACATTAAGGGAAGTGAACAAAAATGTGCACACCAAATTTGTGGACGTCGGGATAAATTGTGTCCTCACATAAACTTGCAGATTTTACACCAACAGGCCTAAAGTATGATTTCTCAAGCAAACACATGTGTTAGACCTATCTGTCCTTACTACTAAATCCCCTAGTTTTAGACACAAAATGGCTATATTCAAATCTCTGACAAAACATTGCAGAATTTGTCCTCTATGACAGCAAGTTCCTGCAATAGAGCAGGCAAGCTCTTCTCCTATACAATAATGGATTGCAAACTCCCGCAAGCATTCAATAAAGAGTTTGGTACCAGCCAGTGTCTTCCCCTTCAAACAACTGCACGCTTATGAATAGCAGGGCATGATGATGGCAAATCGTTTTCCAATCAAACAGGGTTTTCCCAAGACCTAGATTTTGTAGATCACCTCAGTAAAGTTACACTGAGCTCCTTGCAATTTGACCTACATGTAAACGTTCTTTTTTTTTTCAGATTAGAAAGAAGAGGTGCCAACTTTGCTGGTATTTCAGAATGGTCGGTAACTTTTGTCTATGTTATGAAGATATAAACTGTTGTCCAACTCAAAAATTCGGCTTAATTTTTCCAATTTCTTGAGTTGGAGAACAGATTATCAGTATCATGTATTCTACCAACTCTGATGAACTTTCAATCTAACTTTGTATATCATAACTAACCAAATTTGAATGACAGGTGCTGGGGAAAACCCTGTTTCCTACTAGAGACACTGGAAAACGATATTGCAACAAAAACGGATGAAAACTATGGTGAATGTGTGAGTAAACCCATGATTCGACTTTATACAGATGACTGGAGAGAGAGAGGGAAAAACACTGGTCAGCATTTTAAAACATGATTTGGTGTAAAATACAATTCTCTTTTTTCTCTTGGATCACAGCGGCTACTTGATAAAAGCAGCGACCGCCCCCCACATGACCTCGTTGGCGTTTGGCTTCATACACTCCTGCTCGGGGTCAAGGTCAAGCAGCTCTCGTACCCTCTTCATGGCGACTTCGTAGTCGTCGTCGGAGAGCGGCGCGAACGCGTTTTCCAGAACGTCGGAAGCGTGCGCCATGTAGATGAGACCCAGCAGGCGTTTGTCCATCCTGTGCGGATCGTTTGTCCATTTGCTGAGCACGGCGTCCTGAACCTTCTTGATGAGCTTCTGCTTGGACGAGCTGTTGACTAGCGGGTGCGTGGTCATGTCGAAGAGAAGGAAGTTCTGCTTCTCGGTCGTCAGGACGCCCTTTTCGACCAGGTTCTTGGCTAACCTCTCGCGCACATTCCGCAGCTGGTAGTGGAGCTTCAGGGGATTCCAGGTCTCTCCTGCAGGGGCGAGAGGTCAAATGTTAAAGGTCAATAACCTCACTGTAGATGGATTTAGCTTGTATTCTTACCAAAGGTCATGAAGAGGTCAACATGTCAAAGGTCAGTAACTGTACCCCAGCTGTTATTCTTATCAAAGGTCACAAAGAGGTCAAGGTTTGAACTGAACAGAATTTCATTCCCGAATGTGATATACACTTAAAAATGGAAAAAATTTTATGTTGTTTCCTTATAACGATCTTAAGAACAGCTTGCATGCTTTTCAAGTTTTCTTCAGTTTCACTCTCCTTTTTTCATTCTTACCATACAGCACCCTGGCAATGGCAAAATAAACTTTCACCACCCAAACAAAGTTGTATGCAAATTATTGGAATATGACATAGGAACTGATAAAAGTGGTTTTCCTTGAGACTAAGCCACAGATATGTACCTGTAGTCACAGTACCAGGGACAGATAACTTCTCAGTAGAAGCAGTACAGTACTGCACCTCAAACAGCCAGGAATGACCCAGCATAACCCAATGTTACCAAGGCAACCCATCAGTATACTTTCCTGCAAACATTCCTTCTCTTTATCTCTATCATAAATCACCCACAGAAGACCTGCCTCTAGTCTAGAGTTTCAGAGAAAAACCCACGACTCAAAACCCTCCCCTCTCTCAGTTGAAGGTCATCTTTTCCCTCCTTTGTTCTGACCATAATTGAGAAGCTTTATGGTAGGTGAAGATTCTTAATTACGTTGTTCTCGCCTTACCCTCGTGATAAGAGGGCAGGAGATCTTGTATCTCTGTGTGGATCCGCCAATTGAATCTCAATGGATACATGCATGCTTTGTGAAAACGGTTGCTGACTCTCTCGGATTGTTTACCTGAAACAACTGTTACTACAAGTAACTACAGCTTTCAGCGAGAATTTCATCACAGTCTTTCAAACCTCCAAGACCTGTACTAGCATAATCTTGAGCACAATGGGGTCTGAACTTGGAAATGAGGACTGGCTGAAGGATTTTAACATCCTTGGACTCCAGCCAAGCAGACAAGTGGGTGTAGAGAAATTTGTTTAGGAACACAGAAATGTTGCCAAGACTTAGTGACTGAAGTTCAATGGTTTCCATGTTACTGATATGGTGCAGGTGATACACATGGAATTTCTGCTTCAGTAGTGTAGAAAGCCACTTGGAGGTGCATTATCGAAGTTCGTTTTCCCAACGCCTATCCAATTCATATACCAAATATCATAAATATCCATCCACAACTTCTTGGGTTATGCTGCTCAAAGACACGCAGGCACACACACACACACGCACACACACACGCACAGAAGTTTTGGAAAAGGTTATCAGTGAGAGAAAATTTTGTGTGGTCTATCTTTTTTTCAATTTGGGGGAAAAAGGGGGGATACCGTACTCCAAATGATTATTACATTTGGTGTGGTCTAATGGTGATTATGACAAACTCACAAAGTATACGTACCACTACTCTCATCTCCCAAATAAACATACCCCCCGGAATAAACATACCCCCTGGACAAATCTTCAAAATCTAATAAACGTACCCCCCAGAATAAACATACCCCCCGGAAATTGACCAAATTTACAGATAAACTGTGTCCATGCTACTTCTGTCCGAGGGACAGAAGATGATTAGCAGGTTCTCTTTATTCATTTATTACTCCGGGAAGGAGGAATACCTCCTTCTGGGAGTATTGGGAATGCATTTGTTTGCGCGTTCGCAGCTATAAGTCACGATCCCGTTGTCGCATTGGTGTGTAACTTGGCATATCGTTTGCCTGGTTCGGCGTGGTGATGCACAATAGCTTTGTTACACCATAACTACTTTAAACGTCAATCCAATATCGTAATTGCACCCCTATAATTAATGCTATGTCCCACAACCCTGCCATAGGGACCATGTTATAATCCGTCATGCATGACTGGAATACTTCAGGCAGATACGGGGTATAAATCTTCCTTACTTGCTGTGATCGTGTAGTCACTGTTACATTGAAATACAGACAACGTGCATCACCACACGCAACCTAGCAAACGATATACCAAGTTACATACCAATGCGGCAACGGGAATTGTGAGTTTTAGCTGCGAACATGTGCACAGTGACCTCCAGTCTGTGTATTAAGTATGCCGTGTCCACTCGAAACTCGCATACAGTATGTGCGCACGGGACGGACGATGCACTTTTACGCACAGTGTGAAAATGGCAAATCTCTGGACCTTTAAACTTACCACACTTGTAGTTTATAATACGGAGGCTGTGACAATGTAAAAAGCTTACGCAGGGGATGAAAGATTGTTGAGAAATATCTCTCAGAAAAGTACGCGCGCCAGTGTCACTTCCGGGTGGTTAGATCCGGTGACTTTTGACCTTCGAGCTTCGTGAAATGTTACGATAATATAAATTAGCCTTTTTTATTTCAAATAGCTTGATAGCTATAAATCAGACCGGCCTGCAATACTTGTGGAAAGAGGATTTACTGCATATTTGTGATTTCTGATACATCTTAGTTGTAAGGCTGAATGGTTCGTTGATAAAGGGGCCATCTAGATCTAACTTTGTGACTTTTCCCGGAATTTCTGGATCCCATCTGTGCCATGCTGTAAAAACATACTTTTCAGCAGGTTGACCACTTCTGTATTGAAAGAAAAAGATAAACAAAAACTTTTTCTTTACTTGCTCTAAAACACTACTTGGACTGTGCAGAGATGCAATTTGTGTGGGTCAATACTTGTACATACTATAAATACTTCACGGAGAATTGTGTCCTACGGACTCTTGTTGACTATTTATGCCTGTCTAAGGACCATACCACTTAAGTGTATAACTATTGAACAGAATAACTGTACACATCTTGTTCAAATTATAATATTCCTTGCCACTTCAAAAAGATATACTGTAGTAGCAATGTTGAAAAAATTGGGCATAGGTTCCACGCTATGACCCCTAACCGGGGGCCAACGGATCATTGATACATGCATTTTCTGCTTGGAACTTGAAGCAAGTAAATTGTTGTATATACTGACATATAATCAAAACATGAAAAGTAGTCGCCAGACTTCTCAGTTCACTTGGATGGGCAACACTTTGAAAGTCTACTCTTTTTCTATACAAATGCATCAACATTTAGAAGATGAACAGAAAATTACAATATCCTGAATATATGGTCATCACAGGTATTACTTATATTTTGTAAAAGTCATGATGGAGAAAAGGAAGACTATGACAATAACATGTATATGATGTAACTTTTTGTCTTTCCCAACTTGCCATTAATCTTCTATGCCTTCCATATAGAAACATAGATTTGTAAACATTACATGCCACAAATCATTGTGTTGTGTCAAGGACATTTAATATCATAATAATATCAAGGACAATATTATATAATGTTCTTGGCTTTTGTTGTTGCAATCCAAATAATTTAAAATCTAAAAATTACCCTTGTATGTATCATTTTGAGAAACTAAATTGTCAACAAATTTGTGAGAAACCTCCTGAAGGCTTGTTACAATGTTGCCACAAACTACAGGGTTCTGATGTTACATGAAAGGGTGAGCTATAGACAGTGGCGGCGCCACAGACAGAAAGGGGCGGGGCTAACAGAACGTACACTCATGTTCTTAGAAACCCCCAGCATTCTTTCTGTAGGGGAGTGATCTTTTTTCAAGCATTTTTCAGTGATAATAATGGTGACTAGATTGTGATTGATTTTTTATATAGACTAAGGTATTAAAAGTCTTTTTGTAAAACTGCAAAAACACATTTCTGACAAAGGCAAAGGAGTTTTATTTGTAGATCAAAAAGAGTTGTTTCCCCTTCTTGGAAGTGAGATCTTCCAAAACAAAACATTCCCACGGACTATCACTGCCTGGTGCGTTACTGTGGCTCTTTTCAAAGGGCTAAATTTTCATGTTTGCGGTAGGATTGAAATGTTTTGATATACTATATGATATATTGAAATGTTTTCAAAGTAATTATAAAGTTTTTGATGCTAAGACACAGTTTTTTGTGGTGTTATTTTTATATTTTCATTTTGGGAAAGACTGTATCTCACGTGAGTAGAGTAATGTACAGTAGATTCCGCATATCTGTATAGCCCATTTGTCAGCGCAAATTATACGACTCCCCGAACTATACGACTGTCCGAACTAGCGATATTGACGTCCCGAAGGAGGGGGGGGCGAATAGGATGTTGAGCAAGACACACAAACACACTAACGATATCGCAACTTTATTTTGTAAAATTTTAATCAAAGCACAATCCGACCTTTTCGTCGATCTTAACGTCAGCATATTGGATTAAATACGCGATCCATTTTGTTCAAATAAGGTTAAGGGCCCGAACTGCGTGGGAAACTCCTGCCACATAAAAAACTTCCGCCGCATGTTGATCACGTGAAATCTTACAGTCAACCAATCAGAGCACAGGTTTTATGACGCGAACCAATCAGCGCGTAGAAAAATGCATATCAATGAGTAAACAAAGATGGCCGCCCAGCGTCACCCGACCTTCGCGACTTTATTTTTTCTGAAATCGCGACGTTAAGTACGATTCATCTACGCTACATGAGCAGGATTTTCACGGGGAAAGAATCTAAGGAATAGGTTCTCCGCCGAATACGGCCACAAATAACTGTAAATCGCGGCAAAATACAGCGTAGAGGCTCAAATGCTCCGACAAAAATCGTGTTTTTCTTTTCGTATTTTTGTTCACTTTCGTCGCTCGAGTCTTGAAAAACAGGTTTTTAATGAGATCACCGTATGTCAAAGGCACCGATATCGATTGTTTGCCAGCATGACAATAGCGAGTAACAAAAGAGTGTGATTGTCGAACGGTAGACGGCGTCCCCACTCCCGAAACAACAATGCAAATCCAAAATTTAGCCTATAGTTGAGGGTCATTTTACGATAAAATCGGACAAGATTCTATACAATACCCCGAACTTTACGATTATGGGCTATACAGATATGCATTGATTTTACAATTGAGTGAATGGTAAATGGTTTGGTGTTTTGGAATTCTATACAGAAAGACGAAATATACAGAAAAAAGGTATACAAATAATTGGCATATACTGTATTAACATGCGTAACGTTACTTGAAACACTTTGCGCCGCTGACATGTATTGGTTTCTGGTCAGCATGCTTTGGTTTACGATGTAATGAGACTGCTAAAGTTGTTCATATAAAAATAATTGCATTTCAAAACGTCAGTTTTCGCCCAATAACAACGTTGACTTTGAAGTGTTATAGAGATCGACCGATACGTTACGAGTTCCGCCAGGATTTCACAAAAGCCGGGTCATAGCGGCAGGGAAATCATCGCCACTTGGCCGGAAAATAATGAATTATGAGCAAAAATGCCGGGGAAATATTGGCAGGAAAACCCAAACTTTGAATTTTAAGGGGATCCCAGGTTAGCAAAACTCAAATTTTCAAAAAAATAATAAACGTACCGTCCAAAATAAGAACGTACTGGGTGGATTTTGAGGCTGAAAAAAATAAACGTACCGGTACGTTTATTTGGGAGATGAGAGTAAGTAGTTCGACCCATGTCTATATGTTCTCTGGCGGGTCTGTGTCCTTAACATGTTTGTTAGCCTCCTCCAGCACTTAAGAACACCTTTACAACTTTCTTAAGACTGCAAGAAACAGTATACATACCACTAAGTAGTTCGACCCATGTGTGTATGTTCTCAGGAGTGATTTGTGTCTTCTACATCCTTACATTGTAAGCATAAGACTTGTAAGTTCCTAATGACCATGGAAAATACTATACATAATACATACCACTAAGTAGCTCGACCCATGTCTGTATGTTCTCGGGCGGGTCTGTGTCCTTAACATGTTTGACAGCCTCGTCCAACATGACATCGCCCGTCGGCGAGTCGCTTCTGTAGATCAGCTTCCTATTAAGGAGACTTTTTCTCCTCATGCCGAGTTTCTCCAGCTCTACTCGCCCCTTCAGACCCAGCTCCATTATCATGCAGCCACGCAGGCCTGACGAGATGCAGTCATTCCAAAACGATGTGTAACCCTGAGAAGGAAAAAAAGTATAAATATTAGAAAAACATACATAAATCTACTAAAACAGGGACATGCCGATCTTTTTCATGATTATGCAGCCACGCAGGCCTGACTAGATGCAGTCATTCCAAAATGATGTGTAACCCTGGAGGAAAAAAAATAATAAATACAATAAATCAGTAACATAGAAAACCCTAAATCAAAATACAGTCAAACCTGGATTCAGTAACCACTTGACGGACTGAGGAAAAATGGTTCCTGAGGACAGGTGGTTGCTCAGGACAGGGCAGATCTAACTATGTAAAAATGGATGGGACTGTTTTGATGTGGTTACCCGTGCCAGTTGGTTGCCTATGCCAGGTGGTTGCTTGACCAGGTTTGACTGTACTCTCCAAGCAGAGGAGGGGTTTCGACTGGTTTTTGACGTGTTTCTAGGCGTTTCTGTCAGGCTTTCTGCTTTGTCTTTTTTTTTTGTCCAGCCGTGTTTGTTTGTTTGTTTGTTTATTGAGATCTCCATTAGATTAAATATTGTACATTGTAAATCTATTCTTCCTGGAGTCCAGAACAATGAAACAGAACAAATGTACATGAAAGTAAAACCAACATAACAAAGGTGTGAGTTTAAATCAAAATATAACATAACGCATACAACATTAACTCAAAACTGAAATTAAATGAAACGTGGGGGTGGTCAGAGGTCATGGCTGAATAAAGTAACAAAATCTTTTCAAAGTAAATAACAAAGAGGATGCAAACAGCAAGCCATGATAACAGTAAGTAAATTAACAACCGTGTGGGTTGACTGGACAGAACTTTCTGGGAAGATCCTTCATAAATCTTATAAAAAGTTCATATTTGGCTTTAGAATGAGGATGACGTTACAGTGGAAAAACTTAACTTCACAAAATTCATCCCTCAAAATGCAGGAAATAGTACTGTGTCTTTTTTGGTAATGAATGTCAAAAAACTTGTGCAGGAAGATGCCAGACTTCCAACCATATGATCAAAGACCCATATGATCATGTCTTTGGCACACCGCGAGTGACTTGCACCGCGCAAAGTTGGCCTTCTATTCCTGACCCCTATGCTGTGAAAAAATCCTGGTGAGAACACTGCAGTGTAACCGTACCCTTGAAGTTCAAGTGAGTCGCGTTATTAACTTAACTGGAAACACCTTTGAAGCCAAGCATACAGGCAAAAGATGCATAGTCATGATAGTGTCAGACAATGGACATGTATGCAATCAACTCTACCTGATGTACATGTCTTATCTGTTCAAATTTGGTGCATAGGTCGCTCAGCCAAGGGCACGGAAGGGATGAAAGCACTGTTGTTGGAAACTTACATTTTCCCATGGTTCTAAATGAAGAAGGATGGTGTCTGACAATGGCCAAGAGCAGACAAATAACTATTGGAGTGAAGGATTGCTCAACTCCTAGAAAGTACATGATTGTAGTCTCGCAGGACTGACTATAGCTACAAGTACAACCATACATGTCTTATCTGTTTAAATTTGGTGCATAGGTCACTCAGCCCAGGGCAGGGAAGGGATGGATAAGAACAATTGTGGGAAACTGACATGGTTCAATACGAAGAAGGATTGTACATGACTATGGCAAAGAGCAGACAAATACCTAGTATTGGAGAGACTGAAGGTGAAGTATTGCTAGACTCCTAGTAAGTAGTCTCCTAGGACTGACTATAGCCATATGCACACAGAATGAGTCAACTTAACCAAGACAAGTGACCTGCACTAACTTGCTAGAGTTGGACTTGAAAGGCTGGGCAAAGAACCAGTTGGAACACATACACAGACAAAGAAAACAAAATCCCTTCAGTAAAACTGGGGCATACATTCTGATAAAATCAACAGTTATACTGGGACCCATCAGTGATTCCAACAGCCCAGACCTGGCACTGATCAGTGTGTAGTCATAACTCAGACTTCGTAGACTGGAATTGTTTAACCTAACTTGGCCCTCCTTCTACCATGGCTTGATTATAATGATTGTTTGACCCAACTCGCCCCCCCCCCTGTCATGGCTTGATTACAAAGTTCTGACATTTGAAGAAATGAGGGGGTTGTAAACCAAATCTTAAGAGAAATCAGGTCCTTCAAATAAACTGGGACAAACCCGATTCACAACCTGTGTCTGGTGTCAACATCGATTCCTTCACAAGTTAGAGACTAAACTGTCTGGAAAGAGCTAGACTGGGCTAGGGCTGCCCCCGAAACACGTCGCTCCATCCTGGGACTGAAATTTGCTTCTTGGAACGGACAAAAATTTCACCTAGTCTGTCTAAAAATATCTGAACTTTATGACATGAAAGTACTACTATGATAAAACTGTTCAAAATGTAAGATCTAGCAACGGAAATCAACAACATGGGCTTCCAAACAATGAATGTGGAATGTGGACTGGGCTCTATGAGCCTCTATCATATTTTATATAAATCTCCAAGCAGATGTGCGGGGGAAAAGTTGCTACCTGCTGGATTCTGTTACAAACTGCCTGTTAAAAAATAAAGATGCAGTTCGTAACGGAAACAGGCATACATGTAGAAAAATGTAGCAACACAGTTTGTAACAAAAACTTGCTGCTTGGAAAATATATGGATTTGGCCTCCCAACATCTGCTTGGAGTTTCATTCACAAACGGGGTCTCTGAGTTGCACAACTCATTCTGTGGATCCAACTCTGGTCATTTCCTGAAATGTAGAAATTGCGAGACAACGAAAAAACAGGTTTATAACCCTCCTGAGCCTTAGTTGAAATGCATGGATGATGAAGCTGCCCCAGAAACTGCTGTTTCCAAGAATCAATTCAAACCAGACTATCTAGTCCCACTCTCAACTGGGTATCACTATCTATCAATAGCTGTCAATAGAACAAAACAGGGTGGCAGTTTTTTTTCTGGGAAAATGTGAGGAATACTGAAACAGCAACCTCAGAATGGGACAGATGTCTACAAATAAACAAGATATCTAGTACCCAACTATAGTGCTGATCAATGAAAATGGTAGTTCAACATCCTGCAACAAAACAATTCAGGCCATATTCCTAAACAAAACAGTCAAACTCTGTCAATGAGGTACGTATAGCGGGCTCGAAAGTCAATTTTGAAAATAAGTGCACTGGTGCACCCAACCCAAAAAATTAGGTGCACAGAAAGAATTTTGGGTGCATCACATAGAATAAACTTGAATGTCAGCAAAAAATCAATCTGTAATTCTATACCTAACCTTAAAATTTCAAACAAGTGATACATCAAGTACAACATCTATAGAATACTACATGTGATACATCAAGTACAACAAAAGGTATATTAATAGACTTACAGTATTTCGAGCCCTGTATAGACTACACAATAAGGTGAATTGTTGTCACTAGTTTCAAAGTTTCAAACATGCTTTACAAACTGCATAAGTTATAATTAACTTAAAACATCTTGACGAGATGATTGTGACAGATGTTTTAAAATTTTTAAAGGTAAATAACTAACACCTTTTGAGTGACCTGGCATTTACACTAAACAGAAGCACAAGTTTGTGTGCTACAGGTCAGTTACTGCCTCAATGATTTCGTTAATTGTTCTTTTTCACATCAATAGAACTGTGTGCAGTGCACAGAACGTTATACACACGTGTGTGCACGCATGTCACCTGGATTTATGATGACCTTAAACTCAAAGAGATTCAAATGATGTAAATAGTGACATTTCTCTCAGATAATGACCTTTCAAGTTTCAAAAGCCTTAGATTTTCAGCCTTGAAGAACAAAACCTGATAGACAACTTTCCACAAATGACGCAGTAAGCCACTGACTTCCGTAACAGTAATTACAGGTAATTACGGCTGTGACGCACCTCAAAACATTAGTGTCTACTGGTGGCCTTGGGAAGGGGGCACCTCCCAGATGACTGTAAACCATAAACTTCATCTGTTGAAAAATTGTTTAGTTTCCAATCCATAGAGATATTATATCATAAATAATTTTGTTTTCCAAATCATAGTACATGTACTGCAAATGAGTGTAATGCCAAAAAGAGTGAAGCTTTTTAGCATGAGCTAGAAAAACGTCATATTGTCAATAGTCTATTCGGAATCCTGATCAGTTTGATTGCATGTTGTTTAAACCAAAAAAGGTTTTAAAAAGATGACTATCGTAACAACAACAAGAGACTGATCAATTCACTATTGCATGAAGATACAATGAACAAGTAATTTTGATTCAAAGAATATGAATTCAAAATGTTGGAAAAGTGCCAACTGTGTATAACTATAAGTTCATATGCACCCTGACAGACAAGTTGGTCAAGATAGTTCACTTAATTGTTTCACCAGTTCACATAATGGGGAAAGTTAAAGAATCAAGACTAATACAAAGAAGAAAGGGTTATCATATATGAAGAGTGTTGTTGTCAAGTAATCAACATAGAAGTAGCGCATGCATTTGATCAAGAAAGACACTGTAAAATATAGTGAAGCCAATGCAACCAAACAGCTGGGAACATGATATACAGTCCACAGGGGGATTTCCCCACCAACTGGCTACCATACATACATGTAACTGTTGATATGGAAACCATAATCCATAATCATCAAGCAGAGAAAGTGCCCTAATTGTCATTATTGTTGCAATATATTAAGCCAAACTAATGACAGTTATATACATTCATGTAGCAAGATATTAAGCCACAAGAATGACAATAGATCGTATTGTCATTATTGTGGCTTCATAGCTTGCAAGTAAATTTCGTAATATATTTCACCTGTCTCTTTTTATCTGGCCATGTCATGAGTAGTTTTTCAAGCATACTTATCACCCTCTAAAACCTTCAATGTAGCCATTGCCTCTATCAACAAAGGTACTTATGAGTGAACTGGCCATTTGTCATTGGTGTCAAATTTATGCCCTTGTAGAAAATTATCAAAAGTGTAACATATGTGCTTCTCTTTAACTTGTATATGGCAATACAATTATTGAACTACATGTATAGTTGTTGATCTGTGTTTGGTCACATGGTCTTCATGTATATTATCATCCCTAAAAGCTATTCCCTTATCATAATCAATATCATCATCATATTATCAAGCACATTGCACACACCTTCACAATATGGGGGAGGGTCCATTAATGATTAAGTATGTTACCAAAAAGTATGTTATCAAATTATCGATTATCACTTCTTTGATTTTGAAATAACTACAACAACCCAAGTTACCCAGCCCTATAATAGAGACAGAAACACACAGACAACAGTGAAAGTAAAATCAGGTTATCACAGATGAAACACCTTTATCCATCCTTTCACCTGAACCGGATATAGCCGTGTTGTGGTGTCACCAAAAAGCCACGCAATAGTTTTTACAGACAACATAACTCGCTTTACCCATCTGTGTCTTCAATCAGCAACTAATTTGAGGGAGTGGTGTCTGCCTAAATGGCAGAACTAGAAAACTGTGTCACAGCTAACTCGATTAGTGTTCTAGAAAACACACCTAGAGCCGAACCTGCACACGCAGTACCTTGTGCCAGGTGGCATTATTTCTAGAATTTACATCACCTTATGCCCCTCCCCTTAACGCTATGATGGCGTATTTTCAACGTTTACTTCCTCGTTACTACGACGTAACAGTGCAAGGTGCTACGACCTATACTTAAGTGTGGGAAGAAGGGGAGTTCGTGTAGTGTTAGACAAACCTCTCTGTCTTTGAGGCCGAGTAGCAAGACTTCTTCCATCAGAGTTAGCCGGGTGTCCTTCGAAGAATCGCTATCCTCTTCGAATTCCGGTTCAATCACTTCTCTCTCGATCTCTTTCCCGCCTTCCGCGCCCCTAGAAGCGTCTGTTCGCCTCTGGACGAGCCCGGACGAGCGTTGTTGCAAGCTCGTCATCCTGACGGACTGCTAAAAATGCCTAATTTTGACGAGAAAAACACCGAATATTCCGACAACTGGACTCCAGCACAGACAAGATGGCGGCGCTCCAGGGTAGATGTGATGACGTAATCAACCTGCCCGACAGGTTCCGAGCGATTCCGGAGATTCCCGAACACTACCGAAAAATAAAAAGTGCTTTCTTTTTTTTGGGACAGATTTATATCCGAAATCATCAAGATTTTACAACAAGATAATTCTCTTTGAACAAAAAATATACTATATTTATAGCTTCAGTAAGAAATCACAATTTACATTTTGAAAATTTTTGCTCAAAAGTAAGTCTCGCCAGTCGCGAGATTTGAAAGGTGATCTCGCGTAGCGCGAGAGGTCAGCAGTTGCCAGGTCGTCAAGGAAAACAACCTGATCAGGTGTTGACAGGGTTCTCTTACACTACATAAGTTTGTCGTCAAGATTTGCTGAATATTCAAACCTAGGAAGCATGGCGAACGTCAGAACCTACAGTCCGTCCGTCCGAGTGGGGAACTGGAACGAAGATCTTTGTCTTGAGGAGGTGGGTCCGTCTGTTGTGAAGGGAAAACTTTAAAAACACCTGTCGAGTTTGCGTCTTTAATCGTCATGATTCGGCGTCTTATTGAAAAATAGTTGACATGGTTCAGCTATCTATTTCTTATAGAAACCAATGTTTGTTCACTCAGCAACTTCAGTGCATCAGACCTTAGACAATCGTGCTGTAATTTGTGTGGAAAAAAGCCGAAAAATTTCACAATTCGAGTTTTGGAATCTTCCAGAACACCTGTTTTTCTCTTCTCTACTATTGAAACGCGATTGTCTTCGTTTCAGTCTTGAAGTAGTTTGCACTCCTCCACTTGTTGATTGTCTGGTATCAGGGAAACTTTATGTGTTAACTCAGGAAGCTATCTGGGCCTTATAGCGTGACATCCTAGAATTACACGGGTCTCGAGCGTGAATAATTGATAACGTTAAATGTGTGTCAGTTTTCAACAGAACGATTCAGTTAAGTTGCTCACCTAATCGCCAGTCCTATATCAAAATAGGCATGCTAACCCTTTAAACGTTATTGATTTGTTTGTACTGAGATGGGGAATGTAATAAACTTTATTTGAAATAAGCCAATTGATAATGGTGACTATGATGTTTATGAATAAAGCTATTGGCAACTATAATATTGATTTGAGAATCAATTATTTACATATCTAAATATTGACATAGTTGAAGATATTGTTGTGTTTTTTTTTAAAAGTTTTGTTTATAGGAATAGTCATCAACAGCATGCAATTGTAATACCAACAGACTCAAGGAAACGTCGTAATTGATTTCCATAAATCTAATATTTCATTTTCATCATTCTTCAGGATACCCTGAAGGACTTCCTTGACAAAAGAGACTCGGGAGAACTTCTAGTCCAGAAGACCCACAACCTGCTTCAGAACACTCTTAGGAAGGTAAGGAACACCTGAAGGAACTTGTAAAATAAGTGGTCTAAAATAACATCGTCTTTATACAGAACTTTATTGCACGACAATTACAAAGTATGGTAATAACTGTGACAATATGACAATTGTCCCGTATATAGTCTACACAAATATGCATTGGTTATGGGGTTAAGGGAAAAGGTTAAATACATATACTGTAACACATTTACCAGGGTGTACAGAAAGTGCAAAATGGAACGAAATGGAACTACAGAAAGTGCAAATTGAACGAAATGGGAAAATTGAAACTACAAAAAGTGCGAAATGGAATGAAATGTAAAAAAATGGAGCTACAGAAAGTGGGAAATGGAATGAAATAGAAAGAAATATTAAGCAAACTGAAGTATCAACTCATTGGAAAATGTGCTATTATAATGATATTGTTATCTATTTACAGGTTGACCTGTCTGTGACTACAGATGGGCTGCTGCACTTCGGAGACACGGTTATGATTGTGAACCCCGGGGCGGAGCGTAACGACGTCCGTGACATCCGCCAGCGTGACCCCACGGCGCTGTGTCTGAACATCAGCGAGTACAAGGCCCACCTGGCCGCGCAGGTGGAGGCACCCTGCCCCGTCTCCGCTTCTCGGATCATCAAACCCTGCATCAGGAACGCCTTCGTTATCACCAGGTGGGTATTTTTTTCCCGACCGCAAAATCAAATCCTCGCAGTACTACACCGATTTGGGCAGAAATTGAATGTCTGTCAATTACCTTTTAAACAGCTGATCTTGTTGAAGAATGTTGCTAGATGTAGACTTCACGATTGACTGAACTGCAAATAGCCCCAATATGGACAACTGTTGCATTTGTGCTATAATGCATTCTTGATAGAAATCAGTTATATATAACGATTAATCTTTATAATTAGATCATCACTAATCATAAATAATAGGTACAGTCAAACCTGTCTTCAGAAAACACTCAAGAGTCAAGAGACTGAGAAGAATGGTTACTTAAGACAGGTGGTTGCTCAGGACAGGGGTTTAAAATTGGACAGGACTGTTTTGATGTGGTTGCCTGTGCCAGGTGCGGTTGCTCGACCAGCATTGACAGTTTAACCTCTTTAAAAGCTAGACTAGGTAAAGTATCTTAAACACAACGTGGATTAGCTTTTAATTCTAAAACTTCTCTGTTCTTTCCCCACACCACCAGTGTTGATGGGACCCCCAATGGTGAGGCGCTCAGGTATGGGCAGGACTTTGCACTCAGCACCACCGAGGGGTACGCTGGAAATGTAAGTATGGTGATGCGGAAGTTGTCTTGTAATAAAAGTTTCCTCATATGATGTATTCAGAGGTGTTTTTCATCACAGATTATTGTTTGAATGACATGAAATGTTGCAAAATGTTTTTGATTTCCAAGGCTGCCCTCACCTATTAAGTATTGAGTTTTTGGAAAAGCATTGATTGAGATGATTATTCAGGAATTTTCTAATGAATTTGAAATAGATGAATCCAACTGTTGCTTATGAAGTGCTGTCTCTTTCAAAACGTATACCCTGGTAAACCACAAAGATGACAAGTACGGGTTGAAACTAAGAATGAAAACAATGCTGGCAAATAATTGCAGATTTAGTTCTTTTTCAAGTTTCAAAACCTTAGTTTAACCAAATATTTACCTGTTGTTCCCTCCAGCTGAAGCTCCACAGTGACCGTGTGTCGTTCCTGAAGTGTGCCAAGAAGTCGCGTCAGCAGGAGGTCTCGCTCGTGTCCGACCTGACTCACTTCACCCGGTGGAAAACCATCGCCTTCGAGCCTCAGCTCAGGATGGAGTACGAAGGACTGCCTGTACAGGTAGGGTGTGTGTGTGTTTAAGAATGTGTGTACTATCTATCACGGTGTGTGTGTGGGAGAGAGAGAGTGTGTGTGTGTGTATGTGTGTCTCTGTATATGTTTGTGTGTATATGTGTGTGTGTGTGAGTAAATGTGTGAAGGAATGAGGAATGTACGAAGTATAGGGAAGGAATAAGTGAGTGCGTGGGTGAGAATGAGTCACGGAATATCTGATGAAAAGAATGTGTGTGTGAGTTAGTGATTGAGTGATTGAGTGAGTAAGTGGTGAGTGAGTGAGTGAGTGAGTGAGTGAGTGAGTGAGTGAGTGAGTGTGTGAGTGAGTGACTGAGTGAGTGACTGAGTGAGTGACTGAGTGAGTGACTGAGTGAGTGACTGAGTGAGTGTGAGTGTACATGTAGTAAATGAGAGCAAATGTGTGAGTGAAAAAATGAGTGACCTATGAATGAAATCTCAGAGCAAGTGAGTGCCTCACTTATTTCTGTAGCATGTGCCTCTTTCATTTTGATTTTACTCTCTCACTTTTTGCTTGCAAGCTTTTAAGTCAGATTTATTTTAGAGTAGTGCAATGCCAGCTTCTCACAACTTTTTACTTATCAAAGAATATGAGTTAAACATAGAAATAAAGCTGCTTCTATCACTATATTTTTCTATTGTTTTGCATAGTGTATTGTGTTAGTCAGCATTTTGGTTGCTTTTATTTTCCACCAGGCCAATGTAAAGCTTCTCATCACTCACTGCAAGACCCACCAACACCTGAACATTGCACAAGACTATGTCGCCAGGTGAGGCAATTGTGTGATAACCAACAAGCTGAGCGGTCACAGTATATCCTGTGGTACTAATGTTGTGGTTTGGCTTCCTATATCATCATTACAGTGGGCTGAAAAGTTTCAAAGTATATTTCTAACTTTCAAGAACGGTGTAGTGACTGCCAGCAAGGGTTAAACTGCATCAAATAAAATCATCTTCAGAGTATCTTATGAATGGGCAAATCAGACAAATACTATCATCGGGCTGGGAAAGCAACACAAATGCCACCCTTCTCCAACATTTACATAGACTTTGACGTCACCAAATGTTCGTTCATCTAATGCTTAGGTCACATTCCCAAGCCGGGGCCCGGCCAGGGTGTCGGCGAAAACGAAAAATAAGAAAATGCATATCAAGAAAATACACAATTTGTAGTTAGGAGTAATTTTTAAAGTTTTTTGTCTTTTGTTGTCTTTTATGTCATAATTTTTATTCCCGCAAGCTGCCCGACCGGGCCCCGGATTGGAAATGTGACCTAAGCATAACAGCACAATAGACCCAGAGAAGGATTCTGAACAGTTGTATGCATACATTGTACATTTGTAGCATTGTTCCTAACTTGACCGTGTATACAAGAAATCTGTGGATCAAAGAACACATTGTGTATTCAGTATCAAAGTTAAGCTGCATTTTCTAACACAAGAAATGGGACTTACTCAAATTTTGGACTGATCAACACCAGTGTTAAATGTCAAGGAAGGAAATTTGGGTTAGTCAAATTTTGTGTGCGGAAAATTGCAGCTAAGAATCTAATTTTGATACAGAATGACTTCTACCAACACAGGTGAACTTTCATGTGAACACATTGTAATTCTTTACCTTTACCAGAACCCCGTTTGGGTATGAGTACGAGGTGACTGCCCACATGGACCTGGACTCCCACCGTGCGGAGAAGGAGACCAACCACTGGGTCATCATCACCGGCACTCCCACTGATGATGGCAGAACCATGTTCGACAAGTGAGTAATAGACAGTACAGTCTTTTCTTCTAGTTTCTTCTTTTCTGTCTTTAATTTCTTTGTTTCTTTTCTTCTTCCTTCATTTGTCTTCCTTCCTTTCCTTCTTATCAAAGTTCTGTTTATGTCCTTTAAAATTTATATTTCTTCTCCCAGACTCCTTCCTCAATTTTCATGCATTTTTTTGGGGTTTAATAGTCCTGGGTTTTGTACTCCTTTTTCTGCTTTTCTTCTTTCTTTTCTGTATTCTGTATACATCTACAGTCCTTATTTTTCTTTGCTTGCCATATTTTTTCCATAAACTTCTTCTGTGTATAGTAGTATTATCCATTGTTAAATGTTAGATTTGAAGAAATATTTACAATGACTCTCCTCCCATTCAGACCCCATCCAGGCCTGCCATTAAATTTTTTTTTTACAATGGAAAAGTTCTGCCAGAAGAGATTGGACCAAATTGTCAACCAGACTTCCAGCCTCCTTTAGAATGATGACATGATTGTGCAGAGCATGTCATCATATTGTACATATCTTATGTTAATCATTATCAATTATCAGATCGACAAAATATCTATGATGACTTTTTCCAATTTCAGACCGCGCCCTGACCCGTCTGGCCTGACGGATCGTCCCATGGAGGGGACGGGGGAGGTCAGGAATGCCGGGCTCGACCCCAACCAGACCAAACCTGCGCCCCAGACTCAGGAGAAGCCCTCCATGGAAGAGATGCTCACACAGATAGAACAGACGGCGAGGGGGGAGGAGGCGCTTCCTCAGACTCAATAAAGACGTCTTAGATTCCATCTTAAGGGAGTAAAGAATTCTGAGGCACCTCCTTAGACTCAATGAAGTTGATTTACTTTCTGTCTTAAGAAAAGACTTCTGTTATCACTTTCCACACCAGTCTGTCTTAAGATTGTCTATAAATTAGAACTTCATCTAAGATTCCAAGGAAATGGGAGAGGAAGCACCTCAGACTCAATGAAAACCGTCTGACATTCACATAAATGAATCACATTTCACTCCAAGTCTTTAGACATTGTGATAAACATGAGCATCTAATATTCCATCTTAGTAGGGTGGAGGAAAACCTCAATTTTATTAGAATGATAAAATATTAAAGTCTTTTTTTTGTTTCACCCAAAGCAAAGCTTTTGCTCTGTAAAATGTATCTTCAATTAATACAGTAAACTTGTTTGAAGTTATGTGTTCATCCAAATGTTCAAACTTCTCCTTAATAGCAAAAAATGTGAATCACAAAACATATGTTTTACACTTCTCACAGACATAGTGACAGTTCAGTTGGTTTTATTGGACAAACTCAAAAAGTATTTTAAAGGCCTCCAGTGTTATATTGTTAGTTTGTTAGAGTCAGTTATCCATCTGTTTGGAACTCCCTAAATACAGGGTAGTGAATTGAAGACAAGCACATGGGAATTCTTGAAAAGTTCTTTTCATCAGTATGTTGTTTAAACTTCTCTATCATTCCCTCAAGTGTTACATTGCCTATAGCTGCTACTGAGTTACTTTCCCTATGGTTACATATCTTACCTCCTATTGTTAAGTGGCATCAGCCGAGTTACTGTATTACTGTAGTAAATTAGAGGACTATCTTATTCCTGAAAAGGGGGGCTTGGATAAAGTTGATTCAATGTGCCAGAAATTCTCATCCAATTTTCATCTTAATTTATAAACAGAGTAACCATGATGTGCCAGATAAGCATATAGTCTTAAAAACCTGCGTAAGTTGCCGACCAAGAAAAAAGGGTTTAAAAAATTCTCAAATATTACATTCCATAGGTCTAGTAACAATGTCCAATGGCTGTATAGCCTATGCCAACTGTACATTATACAAGCACATTTTCAACTGTTAATACTGCAAAGAAAGACAATTATATACACTTATATACTGTAGTTCTCCTGATAGAGATTGCTGTGTGCCATTCTCATAGGGTTGTTTTAAGGGATAGTTTGTGAGACAAAACCAGTCGTGTGTTGTAAATCAAGAACGTGTTCTCTTAGTTGCACTGCCTGAAGAAAAATTGTATTTATGGCTTTGGGAATAAAAGTTAAAACATGTACCTTGACATGCTACCATATTTTCCCTTCCTTTCAGACAAGTTACTTTTCTTTTTGTATAGAGTCCTAAGTGCTATGTTGTAAAAGTAATACCAGGGTACATGTAGATTACTGATTAGCCTCCACCAGGCCTTCCTAAAGCGTTAGTAGTAGTACTCCACTGTGTTCTGCTGCTGCAGTGGTCTGGACACCCTGCAGCTGCAATCAGTCTTTCTTCAACTCTCTCCATGTTCCGGTTCGCTGCAAGCTCCCGTAGTAAAGAGTTGTGTATAGTAGAATTGGGTAAAAATGGGGGGAATAATCGGCCAGGAGTTTCAGTTCATGGGAAGGTTAACGTTTCCCCAGTACGGGCAAATGAAACACTATGGTGGCCAAACTCCCCTTGCAAATCACTCTCCCTTTAGCCAGCATATAGTGAGTCTGGTTTAGACTATATGTTATTCAGATACGTAGGTTTACAAGTGACAAAGGCTTGGGTCAAATCAACTTGAGAAGAACCAGAAGACTGGTAGAAAGCTTGTTGGTAAGCGACACGAGTTCGTGTACAGAATTAGTGGGTAAATCTGGTAATATTATTTAGGTACTGTTGTGTAGAAGCGTTTCAGCACCAAGGAGAGGGCAGCTGCCGATTAGCAGTAACGATATGCCTGCCCCTGCAGCTGGGATAGGGTTGTCAACTTGCTGTACACAAACAGTTGGGAAAGGTTGATGATAAATCCCTCAGCTTAGAAGCATGCAGCAAAACATAGTTAAGTGCCAAACACATAACGTTAACGTTTACCATACTTTAATAAAAAGAAGGAGCTGCTCAAACAGGAAGATGTTTTATTCATTAGAAAAGTCGTTGTAACAAAAAAAACGTATAAACAAGTTTGTGATATCAACTGTAGCGTGCAGACTATGAACATGCTTCTAAAAGTTGCACACAAAACAAATACGTATACCACACTATTAGTATTGGTCCATAAAAAGGCACAGGTCTGTGGTTTAACAAATATGACTGTAACAGTCAATAGTTAACAGGTAAATGTTTGTAACTGTAAGTAACTTTCACCGACATCGTATCTTTCACCATAGCTACGTAGTGATATGTTTGGTCCTGTAGTCCTGTACTGAGGAGGTAAAATTGACAGAAGTCAATCCACGAATGGTCTGTTTCTCAAGACTCAACAGCAGTGCTCAGTTTAGCCGCGGCGACTGTTGAATGGCTTCATTTTTTTTCAGAATTATTATACATTAGCCGAAGAAGGTTATGGTGATTAGCCCTATCTACAGTTGAAGAGCTCCCCATTACGGCAAACGGATAAATGTTCAAATCCCGCAACGGAACACCGGTTTTCCGGTCGATGAGTCTCCCTGTTGACAGAGCTAATGTACATGTATTATACTGCAAGCAAAAGACGCTCTCCAGCAGTCGCCACGGCTATGCTCAGTCTATACTAGTGCCCGTGCTCCTTCCTAACCCGTTGCGTGAAGTTGTGCGTTCACAGGGAGGTAGTCTTAGACTCCACATTGGCGTCTTCTCCGCTCTGCTGGGCTCTTAGTCTCTTCAAGTCTGACTTGATTAAAGCTGGAAGTCAAGACAAAAATGCATGATAACTCTAAGGTCAGCCTTTTCCTCAGAATATTTAAGAAAGTAGGAATGGTAGAGAAACTAGAAAAGTTTGACACAGCTAGAAATGTAAGTAAAATAGGGACGTTGTCACGCAATGAAAACTAAGGATAGAGGTCCCGTGTTCGAAGATAGCCACGCCTCGGGCACGTAAAAAACCGCCACACTTATCGAAAAGAGTAGGATTCCTTCCCGTATGAGCGGATCGAACCTTACAGTCGGGACATAGGCAACAGAATCTTCAGCAAGTTGAAGTTGGTAGCCTCAAAAGAAAGAAGAAGAAAGCTTCATCTTATCATGTGTCTTCAGGTGTACTTCCCTACAGATTGTTGGTTGACAACCAGGGTTCAACGCTCACATTAAAGATGATGATTGGATTCTTAGAATTTACTTTTAAGGAGGCACTTTGTAATGTCGGAAAAGATCATAAACCCGAAATTTCCCTCTTAATTCATCATCGTTGGAGAAACATTGAATGAAAATCAATTTAACTACATATGCATTTATCATCGTGTAGAGTCTGCAGACACAGCTGAGTGCTATCGATAGCAGTAAAAGAGTAAGCGCTAAGAGAATCTTACAGAATAAGCGAGAGAAGACATGGAAGTAGAAACCAGTTTTCTCTGGTTCTATCTTACCTGTGACGATAGCCCCGATGAACAGAGTGACGCACAGACACAGGTTTCCCGCCAAAGTACTCAGGTTGTTCACCAGGTAGCCCATGAACAGCGTCAGGGCGATACCAAACGTCTGCAGGATGGGGAGGGGGGATCATCGTCTCTTTAATAATATTGACGTACATTTGGAAAATTTGGTGGACCCATATCTTTCATACACAAAACCATATGTCAAAAGAACACATACACATATTGGTGGACATCACATGCATATTTTGTATGTTATTCCCATAGGCAGGCATACTATCAACCATTACTACACTACACAATTGATTTAAATCACACTTTCTCAGAAAATACCAATTTTTTACGTGAATGAAATTTCATTCCACTGACAACAGAAGAACGCCACCATGCGGTTTACCCTTGAAGCACACCCACCTGTGCGGAGGCGTTGAGCAGTCCCGAGGACGTCCCCTCCGACTCCGGGTAGGTGATCTCCGCCGCGAACTCAAACCCGAGCGGCAGGTAACCCGTCATGAAGAACCTGAGGAGAATGGAGCTCTTTTAGAATTCTAGCTAAATAGGATGTTGTTCACTTTGTAATGCACTAGGTACATAAGATTCACATAATGCAGCGCCGCGCGTCTCCTTGCTGGTTCAGTAGAATGCAACATTTTTACAGGGAGGGGTTGCTAGTCCTTCACCTTCAACGTGCCCGATCGCGAGGGCCGAGACAACTCATCGAACACGGGCCGGGACTACTTTTTTACGTACCATCTAAAAGGGGGTGCAGCTCTACTCTAGATGGCGTGTCCCAGGATTTGAACCGGGGTCTCTCAGAGACCAACTAATTGGAACCAGGAGCTCAACTTAACTGTGGGGCTGCTACCAGTTGAGCTACAAGGGCTTCCCTAGCTTTACATAGTGTTCCCTAACGATTCACTACCTCCGAAATGTACGAAAACCGATCTTCCAAAGTTTGTAATTCAAGCAAACGAAATCAAAGCTCTAACCGAATGTTAGAGAACAAAAAACACAGTCTCAAAAGACAGTCGAAACCGAGGGAGTCCGGCTTACCCCAGTGCGCCTGCAGTTACAAAGACGACCGCTAGGTAGCCGAGGTCCAGAGTGAACGTGAATGCCGTCATACACAGGAAGGAGAGAATGTACACAACCACGGTCGTACCTCTGAGGAGGGGTAAAGTAAGATAAACATGGAAAAGAAATAGTTGAATAACACCAAACATAAGCACGTCAAGCATTCTGATAAACTGTATACAATAGAGAGAAGCTGTAGTCCTCAAATTTGCAATGTAGTATTGTCGCGAGCTTTCTTGCCTTTTCCAGCTTTATCAAAGGTTCTAAATCTAGCTAAATATAGATCGCAAATGTGTCGCTTAAGCTACTCGTAGCACAGTAGGCCTGTATTTAGAGTTACTACATCTGACACGACCGTGGTATTTCATCATTACAAAAGCCATCTATCACAAGTATCAGTGAACAGGAACATCTGGACTTGGGCCTGGTCAGAACCCTAGTCCTGCTACGCCCGGCAATTGCCGGGTTGTACATTATTGTTCTGTATGCTAGCCCAGACAATTGCTGGGTTGGGAATATTTCTACAATGCGCTAGTTGCACCCGCGCAGTTGTTGTACAGCGTGGTAACTAAAATTGAGCAATATCGAACGAGTAGCCTTTCTTTCAATTTTTTTCTGCGCACTAAAGCAGTGGGGGTATATTTTTGCTCTGGAACTCCAGCAGGACAAGGGTAAAACAGTAGGTTAATTGTGACGTTACTTGAATGTACGTGTCCTGTCGAGCCAGACGCCGCACAGCACGGACCCCAGCAGTCCGGTCAGCACGATGGTCAGTCCGATTCGTCCAACATTCACCTCTTCGCCCTGCAGGTAGATGAAATAGTAGGTTCAATTTCACTTGTCAGGGTATCTTTGATAGGAAGTTCATTCGAGCATTAGAAATGTTACATACCTGTGTCATCTATGATGTTTGTTTGCTTGTGCACGTTTGTATCTTGCTTAAATTACGACGTTTACAAATGTGTATGCACAAAAGGCTTTAGATCTTAAATTATTTCGACTAGTAACTGCCCCATCTGATCTACTATCTCTGTTAGTTTGTTACTCAAAGGCAAATTGAAATGGTCCGAGCAGTCTTCCAGGCTGCCAAAGATTTAGCGCCACCTACCGGATACTTGGAGAGCACCACCTGATTCAGCAGTGTGGAGATGGCGTAGAAAGACCCGGTGTTGATACCTGCCAGAAAACACCGCCGAAAACGATATAATCGCTAATTACGGTGACAGGACAGAGATGAGCAACGTATTCACAAAGCATTATCCTACAACTCATATCATTATTTCATGGCATAGTTGGATACCAATTGTATGCTAATAACTTCTATACTTATAAAAAACAAGTATATTCTAATGACAATTTGTAGAATAAAATGATATTGGTGATGATGTTTCATTCATTCATTCATTCATTCATTCAAAAGAAAGACAAGGAAAAGGAGAGAAATCCAATAATAGAATGGTAACGGTGATGAAATTAAGAACTGCAAGATAAGAAGAGACAATAGCAGGAGGAGTACAGAGGATGGAGATGAAGATGACGAGGATGAAGAGGTTGAAGATGTTGATAATAGGAACAGGAGACATAGTGTGAGGAAAAGAGGCTAGCTCTAACCGGGCAAGAAGTACCCTTACCATACGTGATGATGAGGAGTACGAAAGGAACGCTCTTCACCAGTCTCTTGATGGAGCCGATGAACGAGCAAAAGGAAGGAGGCTAATAAAATTGTTTTTTTATTTGTTTGTTTGTTTGTTCCTTACCGTACGTGATGATGAGAAGGACGAAAGGAACGCTCTTCACCAGTCTCTTGATGGAGCCGATGTAGGAGTACTCCGCCTCGCTCTCAAAGATGGCGGCCTGGGCCGGGCTGGGAGGGATGGGCGGCTTCTCTCGGAAAACTGGACAGAACAAATAATTAGTTTTAATCAATGCAATGATAATGGTAGAAATACTGTGTTTAAGTTTGTTCTAAGAGCCACCAATGTGTGTTTGCCAAAAAGAAATGAAATTCTCTCCGAAAACAGGACAGAAGGCATGATTAGTTTTCACAAACAAAAATTTTGCTCTCTGCCCGACTCCGTAGGTTGCTGGTAAGATAGTAGATATTGATCAGAGAATTAAACGGCCATAGAGTAGCAATGTACTTCGTCGGAAAAAATTGTACTCAAATAACTAGCCAAGCCCTCTCATAATTGTTTTTTTTCTAATTTGGGTTCATTTCAGGCTAGAAAAATAATTTCAATATGCAGTCCGGCAAGATGAAGTCTGGTAGAAACTAAGAAAACCTTTAAAAACTCTGCAGATGTTGTATCTATGCGATCCAATGATGAAGATAGAAATACTGTGTTTTATGTTGTTCTTAGTGACGCCAATGTGTGATTGCCCAGACTGAAGTATTCCTCTATGTTGCACACGACTCTCCCTGGCCTGTCATTGTAAGACAAGATAGGCTTTAATCAACGAGGAATCTGTAGCATAAACATAAATAAATGATTTTACGCTTCTTGGTGGCAAATGTGCTAGATGTTTTCCACATCGGCAACCAAATCCGTAATGTATCTTTGGCACACATTTTGACAGATTAACCGAAGAGGCTCGGTGGGCGTCACTCCACCATCATGGTAGGAATATCGTGTAAAATGTCTTTCCCAAGGGCACAACGTCGGGCATGGTGAGTACCGAACCCGGGACCTATTGGTTCTGAGTCCAACGCTCTAACCGTTGCGCCACAACGACGCCACAACAACCTATACTCAGGCTATAGCATGGCGTCTGCAATGTGTTTCCATGGAAGTCGATGTCCTCGTATGACCTTGGGAAAGCCACCACGCTATGGCAGGGGGAGGGGGGAGCCTTAGAGCGTAACGAGGTCGAGGTCTACCCACGGTCACTGTCAATCCAAGCAAGGCCTGCAAATATGGTCCGTTGCTACAGCTGTTTCAGATAACACCGGGAGGTTTCTACCGTGGCTGACAGGAACAATGACCAACACACACCAACATTTAGTGCGTCAACTTTGGGTACACGGTCTACACCTCAACCTCGGCAGCGTGTCAACGCCGTTACTTTGGCTGTGTTGGCCTGCAGAATATATTGCTCTCAAAAGCCTGCAAATATGGTTCATTGTAACATCTGTTTCAGATTAAACCGGGAGGTTTCGTTGTCAGTCTTTCCAGGGTCTTTCTGGTCAACCTGGTAACAAGGGCAAGGTCAAGCCACGTTCAGTGTCAGTTCAACTTCAAGCAACATGGCAAAGTTTTCAAGTTTCAGTTCAGTTCTTAGAGTTTAAGCTTTGGTTCAGTTCAACTTAAAGCAACATGGCAAAGATTTTAAACATGGTTAATCGTTACAGCTGTTTCAGATAAAACCAGGAGGTTTCGTTGTTAGTCTTCAATGGTCAACCTGGTAACAAGGTCGAGGTCGAACGACGTTCACTGTCAGTTCAAGCAACATGGCAATCCCTGTAAATATGGTTAATTTTTAACCCATGTTGATTTAATTATTTGGATGACATATATTTTCTGATTTTGTAGCCGCTTTGTATGATTTACAGTATGGCTGAACCCTTTTTCTGGAAACTGACGAAAATTGATGCACACACGGATGTCATCCGTATAATCAAATCAACATGACACTACAGCTGTTTCGGATAAAACTGGGCGGTTTCGTTGTCAGTCTCAAAGGTCGGCCTGGAGGACGTACGGCTACTCGCGATCGGTAAATGGCATCCAATATGGTCAGAGGCCAAATGAGGATAAGAGTTCCTTATTTGGAGAGACCACCATAACGGTCTGCATCTTCATGATACTGAAGACATAGGAAGAAAACATTCGAATAAGTTGAACCTTCCAACAATCTTGAAGAAGGCTGAGCGATTTTCGGAAAACTTGAGAAGGCCGACACGTAGGTAAGCTTTCTATCGATTGCAAACGGTTTACAATGTTGATTTTTAAAAAAATCCTTGGAAGTGTTTTATTCAACCGATGTTTCGGTGAATGTCGGTCACCTTCCTCAGGGCAATTCCGACTGATTCACTTTGCACTGCAGCAATAGGTGTCGCTGCTTACAGATGCGGTCCCAAAGGCGTTACCAACCTGATGAAAATATTCACGGGTTTACCATGTTGTTCATGTTAGCCAGCCACGTATACTCACATATGATCATTGCTCCTCCACCCCCGAGATGTCATGGTTAGGCTTAGGGTTACTTAACTAATTATAAAGTCTCACTGGACCCGCGGCACGCTGGCGGCGTCGCTGCGGCCGATCGAATTGACAAAGCACTCAACGAATTTCATCGACAAAAAAAACGAATCTTTAGAAGCTTTGTGTGTTTTGTTGTCTTTTTACTCATACTTGTACATTTGAATGATATCCCTATCATAAAGTCAAGGGTAACACAAATCCAGTTTAGGACGAAGCGACGCCGCTAGCGTGCCGCGGGTCCAGTGAGAGGGGGGCTTTAACTACTCACAGATGATGACCAGTATGAAGAGTAGAGTAGTGACCGCCGCGGTGCCGAACATCATGACGTTCATGCCCCGCTCTACCACCGCGATGTCAGCGGCGTTCGGAACCAGCACAGGCGGGATCAAGAAACCCAGGGCCACGCCGACCTGGAAATATTCTGTGTTACTTTTTATTCTGTCACTCTATTGTTTATCCCCTGTCTAACTTCACCCTGCATCTATATATGCTGAGACATCAAACAAAAGCTTCTACAATCAATCCATGTCCTTTAGTTCGAAAGAACAGTACTTGTCTTCAGACGCTTTGACATTGAGGACTCTAGGTACAGTAGTAAAGTATGATGTACTGTCACTAATGGAGATCTTTTGAACAATAAACAATCCCCTAAAGTCCCTACCTACATATTGTACAAAGTATATGTTTGATCCTGTCATCTTTTGTGTTGTGTTATTCTTTTCCTATGCAACAAAAATACACATAGACATGCGTTTTTTTCTTTATCCAGCTGTAGAAAATGACTGATTCTTTTCGTCAAAACCATCAATAACATCTGTATCAAACCTGGTTCCCGAAGACGCCTATAGACGTGGCCGTAGACACCTCCCTGGGCCCGAACCAGACGGCTGCCACGCGGGCAGGCATCCCGAGGATAAAGATCTGCGCCACCGAGCAGACGGTCTGGGCGAACATGGTCACCGCGAAGCGCTCCCGACCCACCCCGGCCACCTTCAGCCACGCGCCGATACAGTTCAGGGACGACCCGAGGAGGCCGACCACACGGAGACCGTACCTATCGGCCGAGACCGTCGAAGGAGGAAAAGATTGTCAATTCTAAATCGCTGTAAATCAGTGTCATGTTCACTGATCAGGGCTCTAAATACTGGGTGCATGATTGCACTTTCCTGCACCCCAAATGTAGCTATAAAACTTTCTGATTCAAGTTCCGAAGAGGGATAGTAACGTTTGTAATTAGCTTTTACTGATATTCTGCTTTACCTCATTTCTATGTTGTGGGCCTAGAATTGTTCTTGTGCACCTATTCCCAAAGTTGAATTTCGAGCCTTGCTGATACGAGGTAGGTAGATCGGTCTATTTATTCATCTATTAATTGATCTATTGATTGATTGATTGAGTTAGTTAGTGAGTGAGTGATTGGTTGATTGGTTGATTGATCAGGTAATCAGACAGTACTTAGCGTAAGTCATACAGCGTATGTTATGACTAACTGCTCGTAAGACTGTGAAAATAGCGAGTAAAAGTTTGTCATGCTTCACGGTCTTAGACCATGTAGGCTGTATTGGTTTACGTCAGTTTCCTCCAGTATTGTGTCATCTCTCTAATCTGGTCGTAAGAAATATGCACAAATAAATCAACGATTAGATCCAGCCGTACCTGTCTAGTGTCCATGTAGCGGGGAAGATAAGCGGGATGTACGCCAGCATGTACACCATCGACAGCCAGTCCACGGCCAGTATACTCACGCTGTAGTACCTAGTGGTTCATAAATGGAGTATCGGTTTATGTCATGCTTTATATCGAAAACGATACTACACATGTATTCAAGTGTCCGCATACACAACACAACACAACACAACACAACACAACAACACATCAGACTTTGTCGGTGAGAGTAGGGGTTACCCCCCACCCCCCAGTACGAAAATATCTAGAAGTCATCAGCAAAAAGTTGTATCATAAGCCAAAAAAGTCCCAGAGAGCCTGCTGTGGAGGCTAGGGATATCGTGGCGATGGTAGGCCACAAGGTAGCTCTTAATAGAGCCCCTGAGGACTCTATGCGACTTGCTGTTTTTTGTTAACGCTTGTCTCTGGTTGAACCCAGACAGAGATTTCCTATAGCTAGGCGGCCCGCCAGACCTTGACAGACAGTTGACGGCCCATCTGAGAAGCCAGTAAACGTTAACGTTTCGATGTTCTGCCCCACATCTACTTGGAGATTACAGGACACATTAACAACTGGTGGCTAATCATGCACTAATCAGGTTTACCTAAAGTGCTGTAAAGAAATGGCATTACATAGATTGATCACTATTACATTGTAAATAAAAGCATATTTACCTGACGACAATGTTGCTGATGACGCTGTAGTGAATCCATTGAAAGGCGTTGCTCAGCGAGTAGGAGGAGAACAGAAGCAGCATGAACCACCGGCGCTTGTACAGCTTGGTCCGCGGGCTGCCCGGCGAGTCCTCCCGAGGAGTCAGCGGGGACGGGTCGGTCGGCTTGGCCGGGATCGACTCGGAGGTGATATCTGCGCCTAGGTTCTCCGCTCCCTTTGTCGGGTCCGTCGACATGTTGTTTTGAGTGACCTTAGAGTGACCCTTGTACCGAGATGTCTGCAGACTTCGTTGCTTGGTTAATTTTTTACTGCGGGACCGGTCCAACTCTTACAAGATATAGGGACTGCAACGTAGTGGTGGCAACAACGGTCATGGGGTGGTCGAATTGACGGGGGTGTACATAATCACTAGCAGACTTCCCTTCGTACGAATGACTATAAAATGAGAGTTGGCAAAGGAGAACATTTGCATGGGGAGTTGGCCGGGTATACAAGGTCCCATAAATTTGGTCGCTCCCTAAATAGACACAAAGGTAAAGGCCAACCTCCAAGCGGTAATCTGACAACCAAGAATTGAACTCTTGACAACCTAAACAGAGTGATGGATGGACCACTGTTTTCGGCACTGAATAAGGACCGACAAGTGTGGTTAATGGTTAACGTTACATGATAAGTCAATACAAGAACGCCCAACTTAACATAATCTTGATGTCTTTCCAACTCGTTATAGTCTCCAAGCACTTTATGATGATGCTCATCAAGCAGATATTTGAATCTGTCCTCATTACGTACATCTTTTTGTGTTACAGATGTGATTTATGTGGCAGAGACTGCCATTTTCGTATTGGGCTGTTTAGCCATAGTCGATGCTGAAGGGCTGATGTGAATTAGGATTTTTCCATGGTCAACACTGACCGACGGAGGCCATAGATGATGTACGTCTTTTTTTGTTGTTATAATTGGCAAAACTTAAATGAACAAAAAATCCAAAACCATTAGCTGCCTTCAGATAATCCCAAGAGACTACCAAGTGTTGGTGTCCTCAACGGTTCTGTTACGGTGCCGAATAAGGACCCGGCAACATGGCCTTACTTAGATCGGAACCGATGGGCAGATGCAGTCCGCACCAAAACAACAACGTCCTTAGACAGCTGTGGGGATTTGTAGGGCTACGCTCCCCACTTTGTATACAATTATTCATCTGAAGCACAGCCAGCACTGGTACCCATCTGAGTGAGCGAGGCACAGGCCTCCTCGATCACGCCCCCCCCCCCATTTTTACTTCCCTTCCAAAATACGACGTTTCTGAGTGTGTGTGTGCGTGCGTGTGAAGCTCTGTGGATGGATTGTAAAGGTTGTTATTTTTGTCAGTTGACAAAGCAAAGCTTTACTTTAAAGGTCAAGTTGGATTTTACGGGTATAAATATGATATGGTGAGGTCATTATGTTTCACAGCAACAAACACTGTGGGTGATAACGGGCCATAAACGCCTGTATGTAACGTTAAAGCTAAGTTGGCAAAACCAAGTCCGCTGCAAACATTGACGACTTGCTAGAAAAAGGTGAACTTGGCGATTTACTGTGCAGCCACAATGTCAATACTGAGTGATGCAAAGAGCTTTTTTTCCGCTAGGTGGCGTTATTGTCAGCGGTGCAGTGCGAATGTTGTTTAGAGAGTTAGTCAAAAAGCTGCTAGCTTTTGCTTCTCCTTCGAAAGCGCTGCCGAGCGAATCGCGTACTAGGTTTCTTATCTATCCAAAGAAGGATTCGCCCCCCTCCCCACACACGAACTCGATGTCGTGATGAATTGAACCCAGCACTCTAGAGACCACGTCTAGCGAGTTAACCTTCTCCCAGCTGAAGTAGGCTCTTGCCACTGAATTTATATCGGTTTGGAGGTTAGGCAGCAGGGCCGGGAGAAGGTTAGTAGATTAACCAGGACAACAACAAGAAAAGAAGATGGCGACGTCTGCCCGTGACACGGCTCTGTGGCTTCACAACAAGCTGGGCGCTACAGACGACCTGTGGGCGCCCACCTCCGTCACAGGGCTGCTAACGCCCGACACGCTGTACAACACACGGCAGTGCTTCCTGGAGCTGCAGGTATGTGTCTGTATTTATGTTCTTGCTATGTTCTCGCGATGATTTATGTTACAAAAAAGTTTATGTCTCTCTCTCACTCTCATCATCAGTGCCTCTCTCTCTCTCTCTCGCACTCATATTAATAAATGTGTGTGTGTGTGTGTGATTGTGTGTGGCTCTGTGGCTGTGTGTCCGTGCATGTGTGTGTGGCTGTGTGTGTGTGTGTTGCTGTGTGTGTGTGTGTGTGTCTGTGTGTGTGTGTGGATGTCTTTGTGTGTGTGGCTGTGTGTGTGTGGCTGTGTGTAAACGTTTGTGTGTGGCTGTGTGTTTGTGTGTGTGTGCATGGCTGTGTGTGTGTATGTCTTTGTGTGTGTGTATATATGTACAGTGCGTGTGTGCATGCATGCATGTGTGTATCGATTGTAATGGTAGTTGGTTTGTACTATTGTAGATGATAACATTATGATATTCTCTTGTTTATAAAGGTAGTAGTACTAGTTATAGTAGTGAGTAGTCAAACATTATGTTCTCTAATTTTTCTCAGGTTCCCGTCAAACTGAAGTTGCTGCTGGCACTGGTGCACCTGCCTAGACGACAGCTGCAAGGTGGGGATTAGGGATCATGTAACTTTTCAATTTTTGATTGAACTTAAACGTGTTATACCTGATCCTGCATGCGGTCAAAGAACTTGCTCTATAATATAACTAACGTTAAATTTCATTCACCAATTTTGTCCCTGTGTTTGTGTCTTAATTTCAGACATTTATGGCAAACTTGAGTTGTTCACAACCTCACACGACAACTTTGATAAGAAATCTCTTCATTTCCTTTTAACTTTGTTGTTGTTGTTTCTGTTATACTGCTTTTATTTACAGTTTTGATTTTCCCAAACTCTTCTCCCAGAGTCCTCTGCTTCTGTGGAACATGTGATCTCCCAGGCGCTACAGGATGACGATGCATGGGTGCGGATGATCGCCGACGTCGTGCGGTCCTACCCCAAATCCGGCGCCCTGAACACGCACATGGAGGAAAGCCAGTCTGTGTACGGAGACACCGTGGAGAACCTAAGGGGCCCTGTGTCAGAGGTCTGTAAAAGTGGTGTTTTTCTAGTCTCTACCAGACTAACTACGCGAGCTATAGGGAGAACATTCGCCAGGGAAGTTTGGCCACCAGAGGGTTTCATTTGCAAGTGCAGTTATATTGATCACAGTGGACTATCTACTAGTACTGCAATTATTCCCTTTTTTTGCAGAATTCTATGACCCATACGCCCGTAGGAATGCCTGGTGAAGGCTAGTGTTAACTTATTCCCTGGTTGGAGAACCTAAGGGGCCCTGTGTCAGAGGTCTGTAATTGTAAAGCCCCAGTCACAAAACTAAACATGGCTCCCGACCACTTACCAACCAAGGTCGGCGGTAAGTCGGAAGCAGTCTAACCAGTTTTAGATCAAGAGTCAAATTTGACTCCAAACACAACCTGACCACTACTGACTTATTCCCAACCACCAGCCAACCCATTCCAAATCTTCGGTCCACAGCCGGTGTGCCAATGTCATGGAGGTGGCAAAGTCTTTGAAAAACGTCTGTTTTCCAAATCATTAAACAATGCAGAAGTATTGTTTACCAACCATTCGTAATACGTCAGTGCAAATGCATGTTTCTAGATTGAATGCAAGGCGGCTTGGTCTCCATTAACCTTTTCCCTGCTGCCTATTCCTGTAACCAATAGAGAATGGGTTGCCAAATAATAGCTACTTCTGTGTGCTACTGCTAAAGGATGTATTGATACTAAAAATCCCTTTTTTTTCAATTTGCTTGTTATAATGTTAATTTCGCCCATCTTACAGGTGGACACCTCGTCCCTCCTCCCTCTGGAGTGTAAGTACCTGAACAGGAACGCGCTGAACGCCATGCTCGGCCAACAACCTCCCCCTGTCAAACACTTCGCCTTGAAACGGAAACCAAAATCGGCCACTCTTCGTGCAGAACTCTTACAGAAATCTAGCGAGGCGGCTTTACAGCAAAAGAAGGGGGTTCCAAGCACGCCTATTCCGGGAAAGGCGCGTACGCTTTCTGTCGGGCGTAGGATCGACACGACCACACCGCTGAAGGGGATTCCAAAATCGTTCACGGCGTCAAGTCACAGCGGGTTCCACGGTAGCTCTGCTACGGGAGGGCGCAGCGTGGCGCGCCTGGCCGCCATGACGGCTTCCCGGAAGGTTGGATTTTATTTCATTCATATCTCCATTTCTGAATTTAGAGTCCATGAGATGAAATTAAATGACGCAAATATACTAAGATATAAACTAATACAGCAAAATATGAAACTGAATTAACACAAAAATCAAATAAGGTGAACACAAAATCAAGGAAAATTTGTAATTAATGTAACGAAGCAAAATTGTATGAAATTGATAATACAAAAAAAGAATTCTAATGATATTAAATCATGTTAATAATAATGTAACCAACTTAAAAAAACTCATCATGATGTAAACTCAACAAAAAGATAGGTTGGTATTTTTGTTTAAGGTAGTCCCATAGCCTTTTCGAGACCGTAGGAAATCAGGTACCCGTTTTTACACCTGGGTGAAGTGAGAAAAGTCGTGCAAAGTGCCTTTTCCAAGAGCACAACATCAGTGACATATCACAGGATTCAAACCCAGGACCTCTGGGTTCTAGGCCAAACGCCCTGCCCTTATGCCACACGACCCTACATCAACGAAAAGAAAGTGTTAAAAAACATTTCTTTTCCAGGGCGAGGTTAAGCTATCACCTGTATTGCCCCCCTCCCCCTCTCCATTTTGTACATGAAGCAGCTCAATAAAGAAATCTGTCAGTCAGTGTAAAGAAATAAGAAACCACGTTTGTTTTCCAGGGCGAGAATAGCTTTTCAACGATCACAATGAATCACATTCAATACAGAGTTGAGAACCATGTTTGTTTTCAAAAGGTTTTTAAGAAGTCTGACATGTTTTATTTGCAGGGCGAGCGTGGAGCGAAGTTCCTTGAGATTGAGGAGCAGCCGCTGGGCGGCCAGGCCAAGAGGAGGAAGAGGATGCAGGAGGAGACCCAGGAGAAGCAGAAGATGAAGGAGGAGAAAGAGAAGGAGGATGCTGCAACGGCAACGCCCGACTACGCGGCCGGGCTGCTGGCTGCCGCGGCAACAGCACAGAAGAACGCGGTTCCCGTGACAACGATAGAAGTAACTGCACCGTCCTACGCACCGAGCACAGCACTGAGGACCAACACGCCCGGAACAGCACCTGCCACACAAACTACTGCTACAGCAGGTAAGAACATTCAAGTCTGACATGGAATGGATTACTAATACAAGTAAAAGTATGATTTCAGGAAAAGACTTGTTACAATCTGGATTCAATTACTGGATACTTTCAGGGTGCTAAATCTGTCTTAAAGGGGTTTGTTATAAATTTGATAACCATGACTTTTCAAAAAGTCATTTTGAACTTTAAAAAAACACATAAATGTACTGTTCAGCAGCTGTGGACGTCATCTTCCCTTTTCTTTTATGTTTCTTTTTCAAACTTGTGATAGAAATGCATAATACTCAGCTACTCATGCAACTGGATCATTTTGTACAAAATTAACCAGTTGCTTGAGTACTAGTAACTGTTATCTTGTGCATATAACTGTCTGGATGTATAACCTTTATCGACTAATCCAGAAATACATAAGTGATGAAATTTTCTTCTCCACAATTCCAACTCGGTGGCTACAGCCTCTCAAGTAACTAAATAGTTGTGTACAGAATTACCAAGTTGCTGTTACATACCTATGTAACCGCATGGATGTCTAACCTTCATTGACGTATCAGCTGCTAAAATGTTCTTCCCTGTCCTCTGCAGTGCCCAACTCGGTGGCTGCAGCTAGAGAAAACCTGCAGCAACAGCTCCAGCAGCAGCTGCAGGCCCCGCAGTTCTCCGCCCAGCCAACCCTGCAGCAACCGCAGCAGCAGCCCACCCTGCAGCAACCTGCAGGCCTGCAGTACGAGCCTCCAGCTGCAGCCCAGTCCACCTCTGCAGCATCAGGTTTGTGTTGTCTTTCTTATTTTCACAACAGCTCTTAGTCAAACCCTAACCCTGCTGCAGGCCTGCAGTACGAGCCTCCAGCTGCAGCTGCAGCACAGTCACCTCTGCAGCATCAGGTTTGTGTTGTCTTTCTTATTTTCACAACAGCTCTTAGTCAAACCCTAACCCTGCTGCAGGCCTGCAGTACGAGCCTCCAGCTGCAGCTGCAGCACAGTCACCTCTGCTGCAGGTATGTATTTGTAGAGAGTCAAAGTTCTTCTGCAACATACACAGCAAAACTCACACTGAGACTTACCTCTTACTTTTAGCAAGTGTGACCTTTCAAACATGTATTCATACACTAAGTAAGTAACAGCAAGTCATTTCTCTTGAAGAAGACTGATACTATCAGTGACCAAGTAAACAATAAATCTGTGTTGTGTTAAGTGTTACAATGTAGCTTGGGTTAGGTTGTAATTGAGTTGTGTCATTTGGGTTGGAGTAAAAGATTAGCCATCTACAACCAACATTTATGAGTGTAGATGTGTAAAGAATTTACTTTTGTGTGCATACTCTTCCCCAGCAGCGTCCCAGTCCCAGCAGAAGAAGGGCCTGTCCCTGACCCGGGAACAGATGCTGGCCGCACAGGAGATGTTCAGAACTTCCAACAAGGTGATTATGGTAGTGTGCATGTGTTAGTGCTGATGTTAGTACTCATCAAGCAAGATCTATGTCTAGTATCAGGGTGACATGGCAGGAGGGCAGAAGTTGTTGGAAATTAGCTGACATCATAGTAACTTCTAACAACTTCTGCCACTTCATTGTGGACATGCATGGTTATAATATAGGCGCCGGCTGATTTTAAATGTCTTTGTGGGGCTTTCTATTTCGTTAGGTTTTCTTTTTGTCCGCCAAAGAAATGGTCCCACCAAGAATCTGCTATGGATGGATTGTTGTGATATTGTGTATGTGGTTAGGTCATAAATTTTACAAACTATTGTTGAAATGATTGATATAAGGTCTTTGAAATCTCGTTTTTAAATTTTTCTCAAAGTCACACGGCCGGAAAAGGGGCTGATTCTCGGCTTTATGGCGGGGTCGCTAAACTGAAATATAGTTTATGATGTAGATAACAAAATGATAATTGTTGGCAACGTATTGGGACATTGAAGTTCTTTTTTACATTTTTCTCAAGGTCATGTGAATGGAACTGATTCTCAGCTTCAAGAATGGATTGTTGTGATATCTAGTATATGATTAGGTCATAACTTAAATGATATTGGCCAAGATATTGGGTCTTTATACTTTTTTGTTTGTTTCGTTTTTTCAAGGTCACGCGACCCGAAAAGGCGCTGATTCTCGGCTTCATGGCGGGGTCACGCGAGAACCCGTGCCCCCAGCAGGGCGACAGCGTCACGATCAAGCTGAGCGAACACACGGAGACTGTACCCAAACCAGATGGGACCGGCGAGGCCAACATGGTCGTCGACACCCTCTTTGAGATGAACTACAAAACAGGGGAGTGGAAGAGACTGAAGAAATACAGGCCAACCGTCTGATCTGCACTTCTGTCCAGTTTCTTAAAGAAAGAAAAATCTTAAGGAAGTGCAACGATACCTATGCCTGTTTAAGTTGAACTACATGTATAAGACAAGGTGTAAGACAGGAGAGGCAAACTGTCTGATCTGTGCTTCAGTTCAGTTCCTTACAAGAAAAGAAAACATCTTGCACATCCTTAAAATGTGCAACAATATACCTGACAATACCTGTTTGAGATGTACTACATGTGTAAGACAGGAGAGAGAAAATGCCTTAAGAAATACAGGTCAGTATCTCAGAAAAGAAAAATATGTTGTTAATCCTACAGGACATGCAACAGTATCGGACAATGCCTGTTTCAGATGAACTGCAAAATGCAGGAATGGACGAGACTAAATTAATACATGCCAACTGTCTGATCTGTACTTCTGTCCAGTTTCTTAAAAGAAAAAGTATAATCTTGAACTTTCTTAAAGGTGTGTAGCAGTACCTAATGCCAGTTTAAGATGAACTACAAAACGGGGGAGTGGAAGAAACTGATTGAACAAATACAGTCCAGCCTGTATTCGTGCACATTTTCTTACAAGAAAAAAAAACATCTTGACAATGCCTGATCCCAGTATATAATGCCTGTTCAATATGAACTGTGATACAGGAAAAATGAAAGGAAGACAGGAAAGTAAAAGAGAATGAAGAAATACAGGCCAGCTAGTGTGTGCTCTGTATTTTATATCCAGTTTCAAAAAGAAACCTCAAGATGTGCAACCATATACCTGACAATACCTGTTTGAGATGTACTACATGTCTAAGACAGGAGAGAGGAACAGCCTCAGGAAATACAGGTCAACTGTGTGATCTGACATCTGTCCAGTTTCAAGGAAAGAAAACATTTTTCCTCTCTTATAAGATGTGCAAATTGATCCTGTTCGAGATGAGCTAGGAAGAAAGGAGATGGGAAAAGACTGAAGACATACAGACCAACTCTATGAACTGTATATCTTTCCAATCTCTTATCCAAATGAGCACAAACATGTAAAATTGATATGTGATAATGCTCAGACGCTGATGCGGAAGGACCATATATTTAGTAGAGTGCAAAGGACAAGAGAATTTACAAGCCAGTATGCTGAACAAGTCAGAATGCAGCTTTACTAGTTATAAAACATATTTCAGCTAAAGTATATTAAGCATTATGAACCTGTACCCGAACATGGCAAACTGTTAAAAGGTGCTACAATGCTATTAGTAGTATTAGAGTGCTTACATCTTTATTCACTGTCAGTACTGCAGTGTAACAGTGTGAATACATTGCCTCTGACAGAACAGAAATGGACAGGTATGTCTATTGTACCATAGCAGCAGTAAACAGTGTCTTGGGGTCAGGTGTTATGGTCTCATAACTGACAACATGCCAAGCATTCTTATTCTTGGCAATACCAGCTGAGGCACTGAGGGTACAGTTTCAAGGAATTTGTTGTTTTGCATAGGGCTTCTGTTTGGCCTTTGCTCTACTGGCTTATGCTGTTATCAATACATATTTAGTACATGTATGATGATACAACAGAAAGATTGTAGAACTGGTACAGTGTCTATTGCCTCTTTACTTGAAATGTTACCTTCATTAAAACATCTCTCATATAAAAAAATCTCACACGAGTTCTAATAGCTTAGCCCACCAACATGGCCGACTCTTACGTCATTGTCACGTGACTGCAAATGGCTCATTGTCAGGTTGGCCTTGCTCTCCCCGAAAGCCCGAATCTTAAGTTACAGTAGTTGCTTACATCTCTCGAATAAAAATCTCACGCGTTTTAGCCAGTTTTTAGTCCACCAACATGGCCGACACTGGGTGCACGAACCTGAAGTTACAGTTGTACAGGTTCCTTAAAATAGATCTCAGATAAAATATATCAAACGCGTTCATGGTGTCGCGTTCTTAGCCCACCAATATGGCCGACGCTGAATGACGTCACAGTCACGTGACTGCAAATAGCTCATTGCCCTCCTCAGATGTACGAATCTGAAGTTACAGGTGTACAGGATCAAAAGCGACAAGGCCTATTACTCTGTCTTGATTTCAAGCAATGTCTTGCCTGCTTAGATTGTACCTTAACATTCTGTAGAGGACTTCCCTCAAAGCGTAACCATGCGCCAGCAATGAAAAACACACACCAATACAATATTTTGATGCTAGCTAAATAAGCAAAAGTCCACGTCAAGCTGTTCTGGAAAAACGTGCTTAAGTATTGGGAGCTCCTGACACCATGCAGCTCATTGCCATAGTACGAATCTGAAGCGGCAGCTGTACAGGTTCATTTAAAGCATCTCTCTGATAGAATATACCAAACGCGTTCTTAGCCCACCAACATGGCCGACGCAGAATGACGTCACTGTGTGACGTCACAGTCATGACAGCTCATTGCCACGCTGACCTTCTTCTCCTCGAATGCACGAATCTGATCTTACAGTTGTAATTGTTTCTTTAAAACATCTCTCAGATAAAAAAAGGTTCGCATTTCCTTCACCCACCAACATGGCCGACGCAGAATGACGTCACTGTGTGACGTCAAAGTCATGACAGCTCATTGCCACGCTGACCTTGGTCTCCTTGGATGCACGAATCTGAACATGCAGCTGTTGTTTCTTTAAAACATCACTAATAGATAAGAAAAAGTTCCCATTTCTTTAAACCCACCAACATGGTCGACGCAGAATGACGTCACAGTCATGACAGCTCATTGCCACGCAGACCTTGGTCTCCTCGGATGCACGAATCTGAACTTGCAGTTGTAGAGGTTGCACACGACGCGCTTAGTCTTTCGAGAGAACGCGTACATCATGGACGCTCCTAAGATCAGAAAGGATAACCCGCATGCGAAGAAACACCAGAACAACATCGCACACGTCTTATGGAGGTGCTCAGACGTCTGACCGACGAGCAGTCTCGGCGCCGTGCACTCTGCAACCAGGTTGTCTCGCGTAAGACACGGCGGGTTGGTGATCACGTCTAGACAGTCGCAGCGGAGGGGGTTCCCGGTGAAGTGGAGGAAGATGCGCTCAGGTACGACGTCCAGGTGTTCGCACGGCAGGTGAGAGATGCGGTTGTTGTCCAGGTGAACGTGCTGCAGGTGTGGTAACATCTCCAGACCGGCCAGGGCCTCGATGTCTACCTGTGGAAGGATGTATCAATTTCCCTGTTATGTGGTTAACTTAATGATCTGCTGGAGGCGTTTACAGATGGCTAGCCTTGTGAACAGTACAAACACAAAATTCAAGAAAATAACCGCTGATCACCAAACTGTCTTTAAGATTATGGGACTTTATACTGAAATATTCATCAAGGAAAAATATTAGACACGTAAGATAAAAAAGTTTAAAGAACATCAGAGTTACTAAGATCCGTCATTGGCAAAGGTAAAAGTAGGCACGGTATTGGAAGGCGAAGCCCATCCCTTTCCTTCAACCGCCTTTTACCGAACCGAAGTAAGGTACCCATTTTAACACCTGTGTGGAGTGAGCAAATTAATTCTTAAGTGCCTTTCCCAAGGGCACAACATCGATGGTATGTCAGGGGACTCGAACCTGGACATCTGGGTTCTGGGCCAAACACCCTAACCGTTACGCCAAAACGACGTCATTGAAGATACGTAAAATTAGGACGTAGGCAGAACGTTATGCGAATACGGTAATTAACCTGCTATCTAAACCTATTATAACTGCCGAATCTCTTTTGTTCTCTTTGGTCAACGTTGCATCGGACTATCGGAGTAATTATAATAATGACCGTTGCATAAGATATGCTTTTGGACACAACGAAATGAATTGAACCTATACACGAGATATTAACCTTAAATACGCGAAGACGACCTTAAACACTTACGTTCTGCCGACGTGCTCATAAAATGGGACCTTATCACAATGACCTCACCTCGACGATCTCGTTCATCTGCGCCTTGAGCACCTGTAGTGACGTCAGACTGACGAACACGCCTGCGGGCAGACTGGTCAGCTGGTTGTTGGAGATGTCCAGAGTGACCAGTGCCGTCAGACCGTCCAGCGCGCCTGGGTCTATCCGCTCCAGCTTGTTTTGCTGAAGGTCCAGCGACTCAAGCTTGTCCAGCGCCTGCAATGACAAAAAATGGTGTGTTTTGGTCAGCTGTTTGTGCTTCAGGTCCAGAGACTCGAGCCTGTCCAGCGCCTGGAGGATGAAATGATCAGTTGTATCAAAAGCGCTGGAAGATGAAATACATTTCATAACCAACTGCCCTTCTGACGTCCAGGGAAGAAAAGAGATATCTAAAGAAGCCACCAAAACACGGTTAACTTCCCCCAAACCCATTCATTGCAGACAAAGCGTCGTCTTCCACTGCTTCCAACAAAGAGAAGTCAAGCCCCAAAAGCTTAGATTACATTCTGTAGCAGTTTTCGTAATAGAATAGTAACTTGGCCCACTTGTCTAACAGTCTAACTATTAAACCACAATACGCCACACTGGCAGCGCAAGTCTGTGTCCAAGACGTACCTGGAAGGTGCCGGGCAGCAGCCATGTTAGCTTGTTGTTCTGCAGCCGGAGTGAGGTTGTTGTGACGGGTATCCCTCCCGGTACGGACAGCAGGTCTCTGTTCCGGCAGTCCACCGCGCCTTTCTGCTGACATCTGCATACGTCACACGCCTGTTTGTCTGAGCCACTCGTCTGCTGAACTGCGCATGCGCTGATCATCGTGAAGTAGATGATGACGTCAGCGTTCATTTTTGTCTAGATGTGAAGTATTTTACTGGACTCTCCATTCACATCTTCACTGGAACTGTTGCTAGAATGTACGATAAACGTGCGACAGTATTATAGTATAGATACAGTTCATAATATAAAACATTGTTAAAGTTAGAATCTAGCATTGAAATCATGGTACCCATTCAAATTTTTATGTTCGAAACGGTGTGATATTGGAGTTAACAATCAACGATTACACTGAATGACATTGGGGAAGGTATAAAGAAAAAATATAAATCGTTGGCGACACATTTCATTTTCACTGTTTCATCATCCTATTCTGATGTTTATAGTACAGTGTTTTTGAAGGTGTGGATTTATCTATTGTAGAAAGGTGTATACACCCATCCCCATTTTTCCATTAAAACCTGTGACCCGCCTTAATTAAATAAGTCCCCGTCATTACACAAGACGATCTTTCCACCATTGAAGAAATGGAAGAAATTACTTCCGGTTTATGTCGCAATCGTGGCGACTCCCAAGTCAGCAAAGAAAGACCCATGACTGACGCGCCAGTTGTCACCTTATCTTTGCACGAATCTTCAACTCCTATAATTTTGGGCTTAAGATTAATACAGTGATAAATCACAAAAATTATTGAATTCACAGTGACCTACTAATGTAGTATCAGTAGTATTCAAGATATATACATATGAAGTTGTTCAAAACATTCGACGAAGTTTTTTGTAATGTCGTGGTTTTAGGGCACCCGGTGGAATTATCTGAGTTGATTTTACTTACGTCACAGTTATTTGTGTACGTAGAATGTTGCTGACACATGTACGTCACTAGATCAGCAGTGATATGACACTCAGCTAGTTGTCTCACCCTCTCATTAAGCCTAATTACAGTACATTGCTCTCGGTGTGCAATTAATGCCACAAGGAATACCACAACAAAATATTGGACCAAATTGGCACAAGAAATAAAACCTACCTGTATCATGTATGTCAAGGAGTTGGAATGCAAACAGACGTTACGTTGTTCTAGGTGAAAACAGACGAAACGCCATTGTAAACTGTGCACGACATGTCGATGACCTGTAGACCTGCACCCCCACTGTTTGTTTACATAGCACGGTAGATTCCACAAAACTTCCTGAACTGACAATGGCAAGTTCCCTAAACACCTGGCGGCTGATTACCCCTCTATGAAGACACAGTCGGTCTTGGAAGGTGGTCGACGTTAGATATTTTTTTTTCCCGAAGTCAGGATGCCATTCACGTCATTCCCCGGTGCGTTCACACCTTAATTCTGTTGCGGTCGTGCCGGTCAATTAACTGGCGAATGGGCGGAGTGGTGCTGAGTGGTGCGGAGATATGCGGTCGGACAGGTTGCAGTCAACAAAGCAGTACTGCCTGCGCTTTCAGAAACTATCGCAAGATGGCGCTACAAATCAAGACATCTCACTTAGAGGTCTTGCAGCTTCCTGATCTTAAGCGATGTGTTTGCTGCAGCTGCTTAGATTACACCTTGATATTCTGTAGATGACTTCTCTCAATGCGTAACCTTGCGTTAGAGTTTGAAAACACCTATAGCTAGTACAGAGTATTTTGACTTTTAAGTGAAGCTTTTTTCACCTGTTTCTAATGGAAAAACCATGATGTGATGGAGAAAAGTCTGATTGAGCTCCCAGCGCCATTGTGAAAGACTTCATTACATATCAAAGTTAGGTGAGTCTATCTGGCAGTGACATAAGTACATAATACCCGTATAATGTAGATATTGGTCACAACTGATATGTATTTGTGTATAATAGGTATACATGGCAAATTTTCCGATAATTTGTTTTATGGCAACGCTTTTAGTTGATGTTTACAACAGCCTAAAAAACAAATGAACAAGAGGCTAGAAGAACAGACAGCTACATTTTTGTATGGAGGCAACCTGCACTGCCTCGCAGGTTGACCACCTCAGATGTCTCTGCAACACAAACTCACCATACAGGGCTCAGTATACATGTAGGCCATCCCTCAAGGGGCTTGACCAGTGGGAGTTGCAGCTAGAGGCAGCTAGACGCCGCCAGCGTGCCGCGGGTCCAGTCAGTGGGGGGCCAGCGCGAATCTGCACCACACAGACTAATGAGGTGAGAAAAGAATAGGTAGTCATGTTGCCTTTTTGAGGCCGTAGGGGCAGTGGGTTGTTATCTGCTGTGTCTAGGGCTAGATATTGGAGGGCGGAGCCCAACCCTCTCCTTCCACCACCTTTAACCTCCCCAGCCAAAGTCGGGGAACCATTTTTACACCTGGGATAAGGAGTGAAAAAAGTCGTGTAAAGCACCCTTTCCCAGGGGCACAGCGTCTAGCCAGGAAGGCCAGGAATCGGCCCCGTGACCTCTGACCTCTCGATCCCGCGGCCGCTAGCCAGACACGCGGCCATGCGGCGCCACAAGTATTGCTGCTAACGAGGTAATTAGGGACAAACTCACGTACCGACAGAAGATCACGCGGTAACTAACATTAATCACGCATCAAAGTCCCACAACACTGACAGTTCTGTGTGACTGAAATGCGGGAGGGGAAAATAAGAAATCTCTCCATTATATCATTAGAATTGTGTGTGGTCTGTGTTGAAGGATGCAGGAGTGGTGCCTTAGCATATGTACGACTTAGGTCTGTTTTGCAGAATCTATTTCAGGCTTTTTTCTATTAATCAACAAGAGGATGTACAGGACACAGAGCTGATGATGCTCTGATAGATTCATTTAGATTGTTTAATTTGATAAAGGAAGGCCTTTACATAAGCATAAGATTTCGGCCTTCCATGCACTGTTATATATCATTTATATTTCATTGTTGATAGTATGTATCTATTGTTTTTCAAGTGCGAACAAATAAACAATGAATAAAAATCGATACACTCTTACAAAAAACAAATACTAACATCACCTCTGCAAAATGAAAATAACAACTGAAAAAAGTCAAAGACAGGTACAAAAACAAAAGATACACAACATTTAGGTATGGTAGTCCAGTATGGAATGTAAGGTTTAAAGTAGGGTCATATTTGGAATTGTACATTGAAGGCATATCCTGGCGGTAAACACTGCAGTAAGGCGCAAAGAAATACGCGGACGCCGTGCAACAGTTTTATTCATTTATTGGTGAGGCCCAACTAGCCTATGGATATTACAAAGGGCTAGCCCTTCTGACAAAGACAAGACATTATAATGGCATTTCTGAAATGGACAGCATAACGAGCTATAGCAATATTCTAATATTACATGTACATAAAAACATTGTAGATAGATGGTTTGAAAACAACGTCGATAATGGTATAGAATGGTGTTGACAGCCACTCGAACATGGTATGGAGAGTCTACATGAGTTTTCGATCAGTTCTGTAGCCGAGCTTTCCTGGCCCTCCTCTTGGCCTCAGCACAGCTGTTCGCTCACCCGCAAAGGTATAGAATGGTATGGTCTATAATACAACAGTTTTGATCATGAGACCGCAGCAGGGTGGCAAGATTAAAATGCATAAGCCGTCCGGTATCCAGACATATTGTCGACACGGCTGTTATAACATCACAGACAAGTATCAGTTAATCCTCTTATCGTGAGGAACACGGTCCTCAATATTGCAGTGGACTGTCCGGGGAGCCGACCGGCCTTCGCCAATACTCCACAAGATGCAATCGCTCTTCCTCAGGTGTATATGACTTGTGGAACTTGTTAGATGGTATGATTAGGGAAAAATCGCAAAGCCGACAGATGCACTCGAAGACCCAAAGTCAAAACTGTGTGAATCTCATCATAAAGATTTCACCATCAAGGCTGAATATAGCTTTGATTTATATAACAAGTATCGACTCATTCATCATTTGCTGTACAAGATGCCGTCGCTCTTCTTAGGGTGTATCTGACTTGTGGCTGCATTAAATGGGAGTCCAGTGAAGCCTACGTGATGTTATAATTGGGAAAAACTGCAAAGCTGAAAGAATCACTCGAAGACCCAAAGTCTGTAAGAATCTCATCATAAAGATTTCACAACCGTCAAGGCGTACTTCGACGAATGTAGCAACCGTCAACTCAGTCATACTGGACTTCATTTGGCTTTGCCGTACAAGATGCCATCGCTCTTTCTTCGGTAGATCTGATTTTTTGCTGCTCCAAATGGGAGTCCAGGGAGTATGTGAGGAGTTATAATTGGGGAAAACTGCAGGGCTGACAGCAGCACTAAACGAGCACAAAGTGAAGTTTCGAAGAAACCTGTGAAGTTCAGCATGGAGATGTAACAAACTGTTAACCGTTAGGGGGTACTCAATATAGCTTTGATGAATGTAACAAGTATCAACTTATTCATCCTTTGCTGTACAAGATGCTATCGCTCTTCCTCGGGTGTATCTGACTTGTGGCTGCATTAAATGGGAGTCCAGTGAAGCCTACGAGATGTTATAATTGGTAAACACTACAAAGCTGAAAGAATCACTTGAAGACCCAAAGTCAAGACCGTGCGCCTCTAGATTTCATCATAAATATTTCACAATCATCAAGGCGTGATCAATATAACTTTGATGAATGTAACAACCGTCAACTCAGTCATACTGGGCAACATTTGGCTTTGCATCGCTCTTTTTCAAGTAGATCCGACTTATGGGCTCCGATTGGGAGTCCAGGGAGTATGTGAGATGTTATAATTGGGGAAAACTGCAGGGCTGACAGCTGCACTAGACGAGCACAAAGTGAAGTTTCGAAGAAACTTTTGAAGTTCAGCATGCAGATGTAACAACTTGTCAACCGTTAGGGGGTACTCGATATAACTTTGATGAATGTAACAAGGATCAACTTATTCATCCTTTGCTGTACAAGATGACATCGCTCTTCTTAGGGTGTATCTGACTTGTGGCTGCTCCAAACGGTCGTTCAAGGGAACATGTGAGATGTTGTAATTGGGGAAATGACTGGATAAAGTTCACAATTGCAAAACTGTGACTTCCACAAATCGTAAGGAAACTGTGAGAATCTCAACAAAGATTTTACAACCATTAACGCGTACTTAGTACAGTTTTCACACTTAAACCTTTACCCACCGGTAACCCTATGGCCAGGAATAAACCTAACGACCGTCAAGGGGAGCATGTGATATAATGTCATCATTTAGTGAAATTGCATAGATGAGAGAGAATCATTCGAAGACCCAGAGTCAAAACTGTGTGAGTCTCATCATAAAGATTTCACAACAATCAAGGCGTACTGAATATAGCTTTGATGAATATAACAACTGTCAACCCAGTCATACTGGGTATCATTTGACTTTGCTGTACAAGATGCCATCGCTCTATCCTCGGGTAGATCCGACTTGTGCATGGCTTCTCCAAATAGTCCATGTGAATGTGTGAGATGGTATAATTGGCGGAATGGCGTAGATGGGAGAATCAATTGAAGATCCAAAGTCAAAACTGTGTGAATCTCAGTACAAAGATTTCACAACCATCAAGGCGTTCTCAAACATAGTTTTGACACATGTAACAAGCATCAACTCATTCATTCTTGGTCGTACAAGATGCCATCACATAGCCTCCTGTGCAGGCCTCCTACAACGCGCGACATAGATATTGGGGGAGGGGGGAGCTCTTATGCCGGCAAGGGAGTTGTGCAGCCGAGGGAGTTGTATAGCCGAGGGGTCCGCGCGTTATACGCCCCCAATAACTCCCCCAATATCTATGTCGCGCGTTGTAGGAGGCCTGCACAGGAGGCTAGCCATCACAGTCCAGTGGAACACGTGAGGTGGTGTAATTGGGGGAAATTGCAGGGCTGACAGCAGCACTGGACGTGCACAAAGTGAATAAACCTGTGAATGTCAGCACGCAGATATAACAACCTGTCAACCGTTTGGGGGTACTCAGTGTAGCTTTGATGTTTTTAACAACCGTCAACTCAGTCATCCCGGACTTAATTTGGCTTTGCTGTACAAGATGCCATCGCTCTTTCGTTGATAGATATGACTTGCTCTAAGTGGTAGTTCAGGGAAGCATGTGAGATGGTATAATTGGGGGAAATTGCAGGAATCCCAGCAAGCAGATGTAACAGCCTCTCAACCGTTGGAGGGTCCTCAGTGCAGCTTCCATGAATGGGACAACTATCAACTCAGTCATCCATTGCTGCCATCAGTAGATTCAACTTGTGACTGTTCCAAACGGCAGTAGTATCAGGAGACATGTAAGTTGTTATAATTGTGGTAATCTGTAAAGCTTGCTGAAAGACCCACAACAATTTGGAACAAAAGGGAAACTTTGCGAAACTCAGCATAAAGATTTCACAACCATCAACAGGCTCGAGTACTCAATACAGATTCGATAACTGCAACATCTCCGTCATCCTGGACTTCATTTGGCTTTGCTGTACAAGATGCCATCGCTCTTTCGTCAGTCCATAGCTGCACACGATGGGAGTCCAGTGAAACCTGCGAGATGTTATAATTGGAGTAAACTACAAAGCTGAAAGAAGCACCCGAAGACTCAAAGTCATAACTGTGTGAATCTCAACATGCAGATTTTATTACCATCAAGGCGTACTCAATACAGCTTTAACAAACGTACATTGAACGTGTCAGAGTATATAATTGGAAAAATGAACATCCACAATCCGTCAATTTCAAAACTATGACTGCCAAAAAGCGTGAAGGAATCCGTCTATGAAGCAACGTGTCAGGAAAAAAAAAATGGCCGTCGAGCGAAACATATACGATGTTTTATTTGGATCATAGCATTCCACAAGCCCGAGGCCGTGACTACAATAAATTATGGCAACAAAAAGTAAATGGAAATCTTAGTATGAACATTTAACAAACATCAATACCGCGTCCCCTAAGCCTTGGCAATGTAACTTTGATCCTTTCGCTAGATTTTATAGCAGGTGCGATTAAGGTTCCACTATCTATGACCTCCATGGGGATTGTGTAAAACGTTACGATTGTACATAAGCAATACCGGGATGGTCTCAGTGCAGCTCTGAGGAAACTAACCTTGAATATTGCAAGTAACAAATTGAGGACAGGAAGTGTCCATCGTCGACATTTGCCCTTTACCTACTTGAATGCCTAACAGCAAATAAGTAGATGACACAAAAAAATCAATAGCAGGGTGTTTATTAACATGTTTGGCGGACATTCGTCCGTCACTATGGTAGCATCCGCTGCCGATTAAACACGGATACGAACTCACTCTGTTAATTGCTGCCGCCCTGTGTCTTTACTCATATCTATTATTCGTTCAGACCCTTGTAGTGCCTAGTACTAGAAGCACATTGGGCAGCAAGTTCCCTTGTCGCCTCAGTAGCAGGGTATATTATGTACAAGATTGGATTGCTAGCCCTTCCCCTTTAACGTGATCCAAGCACTTCCTTCACGTCCCTTCCGAAAGACGGGCACAGCCCCTACCGAGATGCTCTTCCCAGGATTGAACCGGGGCCTCCCAGTTGCCAATTAGTTTGAACCAGGACCTCAACTGTTACCAGTTGAGCTACATCAATCATACCTATAGTGCACGTATGCAAACCAAATGCGTTGCGATGTTTTTAGACAGTTCGTCACCTCTGGCCTGCTGTTTGCGGCAGGATGGAGCTAAAAGGTATGAGATGTTTTATTGCTTTTATAGAGAGACTAGAATATCCCTCATGTCGGCTAATGTCAGCCCTGGGTGCATGAGGGAATACTTTATGTATTATCACATGGAAATTCCACCTTAAATGTAGATATTCGAAGAAAACATGCATAGCAAATGAATGATACGTTACGTTGATGAAGGTTAGACATCCAGGGAATAAGATACGCCAAAAATAGTTACTCATCGACAAGCAACTGGATAATGTTTTGAAACAGTCAGACGTTTCAGACAGCATCCGCTGTCTTTCGTCAGTGACCAAAGGAAGGAACTGAAAAACCAGGTTTTATGCTTGTGCATATACACGTGGATGATACATGGGCACCAAAAACAGGACAATTGCAAAACTATCTCTCTAATTTGAGTGAATTTTCCTTATTCATAACCGTTTTACATGTATGCTGTTTACTTGACCATTGCTTCTTTACTTACCATGTCACCATTAATTATCATCTTCTTCATCACACTAAGAGCCAAAGGGCTAAAGCATGGATTAGTCTATACATTAATTATACCCAAGGGACCCGTATTTGCAATTATACATCAGTTTGGCTTAGATGAGCTCAGAGTCGAAGGTCTCCAGCCATATATTCTGTTTTAATGACTGCACTGACCCATATGTTTTCTGGGCGTCCGTATTCATATATTCCTTTCCTTCCGATTTTCAAGGCTACAATCTTTTTTATCTTGACTATCTGTTTTCCACCCCTTGACGTCTTAAAGGAATGTCTGTCCCTTTATTTTCTTATTTGTATAGCTCCACCCTTTACGAGCGGGAAAATGAAATCTCCCATTTTACGTCCACACGTCTCATCACATTTACTTGCCTCTTGAGACTGTCTCGATGGACGAAAACACTCCGCGCTATTTTTACGAAGAGCTAGTCGTTGTCATTCAGACAAAAGTATGCAACATGCATAAAACGGTGGGATCTGAGGTATACATATTGGCTAATTTCGATTACAAATGGCGAGGCACGTGCGAGAGATCGATTTATTTCATTTATTTATTCATTTATTTATAAGACTCATCCATTACAGAAAATGGAGAGGGAGACAAAACAGGTGATAACTCAGCTATACAAATTGTCTCCCCCTTAACAAACAAAAAGCAACATATAAGATATAAGAAAACTATACAAATTACCACTTTTAACGGTACTATTTACAGTGAAAATATAAGCATGTAAATCATAGCATATGTACAGGATAACATAACAATATAATGACAGAAAATCAGGGCATTAATCTAACTATCACGATCTTTTAGAAGATGTTGCCGTGATAGGCGAGTCCTTTGGTCTATTTCATCATCAGTTCGTGCTCACGTTACCTCCGGTTACATCGCTGATTAAAGACTCACGGCCACGGAAGCGGCGTTGTTTCCGGGCGGCGGACATGTGAGGTGGACCGCAGGGAGCCCGACGCGCTCACGGTAGGAGTTGAGCGCCATCTGATTGTTTTTAAACAACGCCTAGAGTTAGACAAACAGGGACTACAGTTGGTGAAACAAGCTGTCGGATGTGATGCACCCAGTTTCAGCCGTGTTTTTCAACCAGAACCTTGGCGGTAGAGAAATTCGGCTTTCCCTTAACAGTCATTGAAGAATGTTACTCGTTACCGATCACGCACGTACGGCTGAAGCCTCATCACTAAAGATGTAGTGTATGTGACGTTCTGAGTAGGATATGCAGGGATTATTTGTGATGTTTCGTTTGATATGATGTAGCCAGTCGTCAACGCGTGCATGGGAAGCTAGCTCGTGTGTTACGCGGAAGGTGACTTTGCCGGTTAACTGAGGTGAGGTAGGATTTCTAACTTAAGTCGGAGAGTCCTTTTGCTCTCTTTTTGTAACTCGTTGTTATTTCTACGTGAACCGACTTCATGTTTGATGAATGAATGAATGAATGAATGAATGAATAATTTGTTTGATCAACATGATCAATGCAAAAGTATGTCGCAGCCACAATGGCTGAATTGCATACTTTTTTGTACATGCGCTTCTTAGGTAATTTACAGATTGGTGTAACCATCTTAAATATAACCGGAATCACACTCTGAACTAATTTGGGATAACATGAATCAATCAAACCAATCGCAAGTGTAGATAATGTGTCCCGCTGTAATCTATGATTACCACCCGAGAACAATCGGTGGAAATGGGAATAGACAAGCTACCTGAAAGCAAAGGATCTACCCAATGTACCAGAGAGACTTACATAGCACGTATTAACAAGAGACCAAGCCAGAAATTACAGCATTTCAGCTACATCCGGCCCCTTTGAGGCAGTACTTCAGTTACGAAACAGAGCTCTGGAGATGTAGATAGAAATCTGAAAAGACAAGCTGTCGGAAGGTAAAACATTTCTGCCATCCTACTACTCCCAATGAGACAACATTTACATTGCACATAGCGTATAACCTGACTATGGGTGGACACGCGATTAAACAAGCTTTCAGAAACCAGAACAGTTCAGCTACACTAAGTTCCTGTGAGATAGTGCAATAGTTACATGACAAAGCTCTGGAACAGATCTATAGATGCCGGAAATGCGAATCGACAAGGTTCTATCCCCTAGCTCCCAATTAGACAATGACTACATTGCACATGTAGAGAAACCCAGGTATGAGCAGAAACGCGATTAGACAGGCTTCACAATAGAACGTTTCAGATACAAATCCTAATGAGACAGTACAATAGTTACATGATAGAAATATTGCGGAAAATAAAAATGCGTATGCTGAGGAAAAGTATTTCTGCCAATGAGACAACAATAACATTGCGCGTAACTGAGAACTAACCGATATGTAGAAGCTCTAAAAAAAGACAAAAGCTGTCGGAAACCAGAACATCTTAACTACTCTCAAGTCCCAATGCGACAACACAAATTGCTGCATACCAGAATTATGCAACAGAGCTATTAAGTATAAACGCGAAGAGTCAAACTGTCGGAATGCAAAGCCTTTCACCCATCACCCAATTCCCAACGTACGAATAGGCATAGGTACATAACGAAGAATATGGCTATGAAATGGAAACAGACAGCGAAGCAAAATCCAACTGTTCTATGCCATTTAGGCTTATCCCACTTAAGTCGTCTGAGAGACACAAACTGGAATCCTTCAACATCACATTCTTCAGCCAGACAGGAAAAGATCGATAGCCTTATGAAGGTCTCTACGGATGTAGCCATTCGTCAGAGTAAATGTCACGAGTCGGTGCTAGGGTTAAACAATCATGGTTTAATGATATCTCTTGTCACTTTGAATTTGAAGAGTTCGTTTTCTAAATGTCATGTGCATGCTGTTGTCTGTCCTGCATATCAAGTCGGTTACTAGTTGAGCAGCAAAGCTTCAATTGCCATCTGAAGGAGAATGTTTTCCATTCATGATATGGTATTTTATGCAGCCATAATCTACTCAATTGGCGTCCGTGTGGCGCAGTGGTAGATCACTCGGCTGTCAAACAATGGGTCCCAGGTTCGTATCCCGGTGTGCCCAGAGACATGTCCGGACTTGCGCCCCGACGTTGTGCCCTTGGGAAAGGCACTTAACACGACTTTCCTCACTTCACTCAGGTGTAAATGAGTATCTAGCTCATCTAGGGTTAGGAACGTCCCTCGGATAGGACGTTAAATGGAGGTCCCGTGTTTGGGGAGAGCCACACCCCGCGCACGTTAAAGAACCCACCACACCTTTCGAAATAGAGTAGGGGCATGCCCCGGTGTGCGATGGTCCAAACCTTACAATCCGGTCTAGGATGACATCTTGAAAAGGTGATAGTTCACCTGTTATGTCAATCCTTCCACAAATGTGGTAAATCGAAATAAATAAATAAATAAATTAAAGAGTTATATGACTTGGTCCTATTAGAGAATGGACAGGTATGACAGTAAGTGAAGAACAGACAACCAAGAAGGGTGGAGAAAACTGGTTGCCAGATCTTCTGTGGTGCCCCAACAGTCAAACAGTTAGACTTAGGGATAGATGAGATGAGATGAGAAGGTTGCTTCTTGTATACTTCTTGATTTCAATACCTGTTGATATCCATGCCTATATCTATATAGATTACATCTAATGGCTATGTGTGTTAAGTGTATGTAGGATGTGCCATGCGGCGTCCAACACAGAATAACATTTTTTTTTCATCCACAACCAATGAGTAGCTTTACAGTCGACGTTTTGATAACCGTCTGTCATCTTCTTCAGGGCAATGGCACCGGTCATCAGTCAACCAACGAATTTCCGGTTGTTCGTGCTACAGCCGTCATTAGATATGAATTACCGATCATTGATGACACTTGAGCTCGATCAGGGATACGTGGCATCAATAATTGGTCAAAAGTGCCAGGTAGTCTATACCACCGCCCGTCCAGGGCTGTTGAAAGATGGGCTGTCTCTTCTCTTTGTTAATGAACAGTCGCAGCACACGAAATTTTGAGGCCGTCCCTCCTCCATTAGCGTCCGTTACTTCTGATATTCTGCCATTTCTACTCTGCCTGGGGAAATATCTTAGTCTTTTCCGCCAACATTTCAAACGCTAGGAAGTTACTTAACAGACTAGAGAGTCACAACCCAAGGCTTTTATCTTTAGATACGCATAGCGGGGGCGTCAGTGGTACGAACCATCGAGATGCGATCAAAGTAGATTATCTTGCCTAATGAAAAAGATGCCCCTTAGAAGACGAGCAAAGGTAGCAGAAATGCACGCAAAAAGTAGATGGTAAAATTTTACGGCCTGAAGAATTAATGATCAAATGCATATTCTTACATAAAAAATGCTAATCTGACTTCTTTTATTCCTCTTGCAAAAAAGTCCGGCTCTGTGTCCAAGATTCTTACTTTGTCCAGTTAGACTGAGTCTCCAGGTGACTCTATATGTATGTGTTGGGACACTTGCGAAGTTGTTGAACTTGAACGTTTGTGTTCAAGGAACCTGGTCCTGAGTGATCATTCCGTCTCCCCAATGTATACTTCTTTACACGATTCTTTGATGTTTTGATTCAGAACCTTGAAGGAATCTTGACCTGATAGCATACCGAAATCCTCGCTTCTCAGGCAAACCGTCTTCAGTTATGGGTGAAGACTCCCGACCGCCTGCAGAGAAAAGATACGAAGCCTCGGCAGATGTTTCGCTTCTCTATGGAGGACATTACGTTTCACTGTTGTGTCAAGTAGTTGTACCTTATTCACCTATCATGTAAAGGGGCCCAAAGCAATATTAGGGCCCAAAAGATGGAAAAAGGAAAATTCTGAAATCTTTATTGTAGTGACATTTACTAACACTGTTTATGCTAGGGTCACATTTCCAAATTGGGACCCGGCAGGGCTGTTTGCGGGAGCGTAAAACAAAAATGTATATCACGAAATATACACAAATCATGCTCATAAATAACCATTTATACGGTGGATGTATTTCGTTGTCTTTTATATCGTACTTTTCGTTCCGGCAAACTGCCCGACCGGGCCCGGCTTGGAAATGTTACCCTAGCATTAGCTCATCTGCGTAATATCTTCATACTTTGAGCATTTCAAAACCAAAAAAAAAACGAGCCGTACGATGATCCCCTTAGTTTCGCGACCCTATAAAAACCCCGGCGACGATGTTCAGTGAGTTCTCACATCACAACAACGTCGTATTTTGCATCATGGACGTCGGTATACATTGTGATAGTGTTGTTTGAACTAATCATGTATAGAAATTACTAAATAAATTGACTTTAAAAATCCTATTTTCGGGCCCTAGTATTGTTTTGGGCCCCTTAGCAACTGTGCCGTACAAATGACGGATCAGCGAACGACTACCCACGCAAAATATGGGTACTGCATCTAAACGAGAGTAAATGACATTGAAATTACAACCTCGACAAGACAAATTTCATGCGACATGACTCGCGAAATGCCGCCCTATTCTTCTTCAAAGCTTAAAAACGGCGCCCCGCAATGGGGCAAGCTGTGATTAAATGGCGAGGTGGCGGTAATAATGCGCACTTTGTACATCATGTGTGAATTATTACTGGGGAAATTGCTGGTTGGAACTGTCAAAATGTCTTCAAGGTGATGTTCATTACTATAAGTGTGTGGTTAGGATTTTGTTCGTGGCCTTGGTGCTTGAAAAGTGGATGGGCTTTTTCTGCGATTTGCATTGACAGTTTGTACAACTTATGCTTCGGTCCCATTTCCAATCAGGGCCCCGACCGGGAAGCTTGTGAGAATGAAAAATATGATATAAAAGACAACAAAAGATACAAAACGTAAAAAATATCACTCCTAACCATATATTGTGATTTTCTTGATATGCATTTTTTATTTTTCGTTTTCTCAAATAGCCCAGCCAGGCCCCGGATTGGAAATGGGCCCGAAGCATAACACCTATTTCCACCAGGACGGTGCTCTCGCCGCGCGCTCTCTGCGACCTGAAATTTAACAGAGCGCTCAACGAATTTCGTAGATGAAAACGCATATTTTTACGCTTTGGGTGTTTTGTTGTCTTTTCAATCATACTTTTATGTTTTGCATGAATTTCCAATTATAAAATTAAGGGTTATGCAGATCCGATTTCGGTCGCAGCCAGCACGCAGCGCGATTGCCGCCGAATGGGGTCCTTACATGTGGTGTAGAGTCAACTAGAAGAACATGGCATAGACGAATAGAGAGATAATAGGGATAAATGATAGGGATAAATTAGTGGAATTAGTTTCCAATTGCTTCTCCAGTTAATCTGCCGACATCATGTCCCTCCGTATCGAATCTTGACTGATAGGAGGTCTTTATTTTTCATTTCAAAATCCTCCTCCATCAGAGTAAGTGATGACAATGAACCTCAGATGATGCTCCAGGGTACGTTTAAAGATACTCGTGGGGAAAGGATACATTATGATTGATACATTGGCTCTAATAGCGAGACATCTGCTACATTGTATCAGATCCCATCCTTCATGGTAGGTTTATAGTTTGCGTGTTATGTCACTGACAAAGTCTAGGAACAGTCTAAGAATACAAAAGGCGTACATGATCCGAAGTAGGCGTAGTTTTAAATGGCGGATAAATGGAATAGTGGTAGTGAAGCTACATGATACACAATAGCTTGATGTTAAACAAAATTCCATACATTTTAGTTCAGATGAAATAACAAACACCGCATCAGATGTCATCCTTCATGATACGTTTCTAAGTTTGCGTGTTATGTCACTGACAAAGTCTAAGAACATTCTATGAATACAAAAGGCGTGCCGCGGGTCCAGTGAGAGGGGGGCTTTACACGTAGTCATATGCACAGCCATGCTCAGTGTCGATTTCTTAGAAAGCTAAGTGAGTCCTCTACTTACCCATATCTATTTATACATATTTGATGTACACTGAATTACACCTCAATGCATTGCCAAGCTACTCATCGTAAATTTTGTTATCTTCACTTCCGCTCAAAGAGCTTTCAACAGGAAATTATTAACCTAATTTTAAATTTTCATTATGCCTAGACGTTGGGAAAAACAGAGTCACACTTCAAAAGGACTGCCCTAGGGTCAGCATAGCAATTTCTCAAGATGGTCTTTCATCTCGCATTGTGCATGAAATACAACTGATACCTGATGACTAATGCATCTTCTGAAGCTGCGCTTTCCGCTTGGGATCCTTTGTATCCAGTGTACCAAATATAATGTGTGTTAAAAGTACACATTACACTTGTATAAGCTAGTGGAGCTGATTTATTTTGAGAAGTACACAGGGACTGGTGTCCTGTTATGTGGAACAACATAATGATGTAAGTGTTGAGTGTTCGCTTGTCGAGGGAGAGGGAGGGTGTGTTCGGGGTTTCGTAGTGTTGGGATTTTTAACGTGCTTGAGGCGTGGCTCTCCCTAAACACGTGGCCGCCGGTCCCATCCAAGACGACTTGCCTGGCCATTAAAGAATCATGTTGCAAAAGTTTAGGATGGCAGATGGCTGCTTTAGCTTCTTGTTGGAGTAAATACTTACAACTTCTTGGACGGTCCCGCCGATTACCTCATCTTTTCGCAAACTAGGCCCCTTGCTTGACCTTGCCGAACGTTCCACAGCCCGTGTGCGCACAATTAAGCCGGCTAATTGGCCCAACCGCCCAACGGCACAGATGGCCTCGACTTTGTTCCTCTTCATTTCAGCGCGGAGCCCGTTTTCTTACGAACTGACGGCGGAATGGAAGAAAATATAATATTTTACCAGTGATGGTCAGGGAAGCCTCATAAACTAGTCAACAAAGTAGTATGTTGATACCTGTTTTTAAAATGTTTTTATATCTTGAATTTCTTTTTTTTTAGTGTACTTTGCTTCTTGGGCCTTATGCCATGTTGATTTAATTGTATGGATTACATCCTCTGGGATCCCTAAAACGGATGCTAGCGTGCAAATAAAAAAAATTGTTATCTCCATGAAAATTGGAGATATAGTTTTGGGTGTGTCTGTGTGTCTGTTTGTTTGTGTTTCCGCACCACTCCAGTCAGCATAACTCAAGAACCTCTTGATGGATTACGATGATATTTGGTATGTGGGCAGGTGTTGTAAAGCCGAAATTCAAGGTCGATTTTGGGCCCCCTGGTATGTGACCTTGGTACTGCCGCAGAAATTCCATTTTTGTATCTCTTGACCTGGACATGCTATGGTCTTGATTTTTTGTTGGCAGATAGCTTGTGGTGTAATAAAGACGTGGTGTTGGTTTGGGCTCCCTGGCAGCTTGTTAAATAAAGAGTTGCCTTCATCTACGTGGTAAGGAAGGATAAACAAAATTTAACATACAGAGTATGGTATACCGAACAATAGATTCTTCATTTTGGTTCTTTTACATCTTTTTCTTTGACTTTGGAATTGAGTTTGGTAGTCTACGGTATTTGGTATTCAGTAAGGAATTCGAATAAATAGCTAGAAATAACCTTAAGACCTAAGATAGGTATTGCATGAAGGTTGGTCCATTACCAAATTCAAGAAAGGTGGTCAGAATCATGTTCGCCCACTTCCTTTACTTAAATCTTAGATGCAATATTGTTTTGCTCTTGCCCAAGACATGACCTTGAATCTATACATAATTCCCTCTCCGACCTATCCGTAGGCATTTCACATGAAGGAGCACGGCGGCGTGCAGATATTTTATTAGATAATTTCGTAATCAGTTTCCACACACGTCTCTTGCACTACAGCAATAGTGGAGTACGGCAGATTGTCACGTCTCGGTTGTTTTGAGCATCTTGGGTCATTCTATCGATTGATCCGAAAATTAAGTTGGCGCTGTCTCAAGGAGAAGGAGAAGCACTTTTGTATCTGTATCTACATAGCTGGTTTACCCGCCTTTCGGCGTGATACACCAGCTTTGCAGGCACGCTGCGCGGTAGCAGCTGGTAATGTATTACACTGAACGGCATGTCAAACCTAGCTTTTTGCATATCTGACTGCAACCTTTCCTTACAGCTATTTATTGAGAATGTTTCACGGGGAAAGGTTCACAGCACTTATGGAAGCTACAGTCTGTGTAGTTTTAACCTTCCTTGTATCTCTTTCTACTATTTTCTCTCTCTCTCGATTCCTCTCACACAGATGTGTCTGTCTGTGTGTGTGTGTGTGTGCATGTGTGCGTGTGTGTGTGTGCGTGTGTGCATGTGTGTGTGTGTGTGTGCATGTGTGCGTGTGCGTGTGTGTGTGTGTGTGCATTTGTGTGTGAGCATGTGTGCATGTGTGTGTGTGTCCATTCTTGTGTGTGCGTGTGTATTTATGTGTGTACATTCCTCTGTGTGTGTGCGTGCGTGTGTGCCTGTGTGTGTGTTTGTCTGCCTGTCTCTGTGTGTGTGTGTGTGTGTGTGTGTGTGTGTGTGTGTGTGTGTGTGTGTGTGTGTGTGTGAATATGCGGAGAAGCAACTGCATCAAATATAATCTATTTGTGTATTCAATGCTGCCAAATACGGTGTCTAAATTTCTCTATTAGATCATCCTTCAATGCGGGTCCTGCTTTGGCCAACCTTTGATCCCTGCTTCAGTTCCCGCCATTGACGTCACGCGGATTCACTTCCATCCTCTATTCAGAGACGCCTATATGACGGCACTGCGGTTCCTCCCACCTTCTCAAAGTGTGACGATGCCAATTCTGGGGGCGCCGTATTAGGATAAACATGCCTCTTCACGGTGCGAAACAAGGAGATGGTCACCTGAGTAGGACCTGTAAACGTGTGGATGCTGCGCACAGGGATAGCATAGCGGTTTGGTCACGTACAAGTGATCACAGGAAATTCGAATGACGCCTGAAGGATATATTAAGGAGGATGCATCCGGAACAAATTTAGCTTCACTGAAAAAGTCTTGTCGAGGATAAAAGGGGATGTGCAGAAATAACGGCGCTAATTTCCGTGTTGGTGACAGCGAGTTCGGTGAACGGGATATCGCTGCTTGACGCTTCTGCCTACAGGCTGATTCAGTAACGTGCAAGTGGGGTGTGCAACAACCTGCCGGGATTGGAGCGGCCCTTCGTTAGTTCTGATCCAGAAGTAGGATTGCTACCCTAGAGATCAATTGCGCTGTAGTAGACAAGGTTATTCTGCACACGTATCATCATTAGGATCTCCGGGATGTGGCTGTTGAACAGCGTACGGAACCTTCAGGTGCGAAATTCGCGGGACGGCATTGTCGCGGCCGGCGGGGCAGAGGACGTCAGGCGCCGCGCGTGCACCAACGTCATTACGCCGGACACCATTCCCGAGTTCGAGATCCCGACCACGGAGCTGCCGTGCCGGCTGCCCAGCGATGACAGCCCCCCGCACAACTCACGCATGGCGCCGAGCGCCAGTACCCACAGCGCCGCGGATTTGGACAGAAGGACAGACGTGTTCCGAACGTCCAGCTCGGAGAGTCTTCTCACCGTGTCGGTGTCCAGGCAGAACAGTCGGGAGTCGGACGGGGGCGGAAGCTACTCCACCCCGCCGCGCTCCCCCGTGCGGACCCGGTCCCGCCGGCCCGGGGTCTGGGTCCGGCCGGACTGCACTGAGGCGTCTCCCGCCAAAACAGACGACCCTGACGACGTGAACTCTGACCCCATCTCCAGGGTAGCCATGACGTTGCAGCACCTGGGGAGGAAGACTACGTCATACGGCTTTACGACCTTGGAAACTTCCCCGACCACCAACAGGAAAGAGTCCATATACTTCGGCAGGACAAGGTAGATTTGTTTGTTTGTTTGTTTGTTTGTTTGTTTGCCTGTTTGTTTGTTTGTTTGACCGTTTCCAAATCTTCTCCAGTTGCTTGTGTTACTGCTACCTTGCGGTAGCGACACAGACGGGATACAAACTCACGACGTCTTGGTCCAGGGTCACGGCCGCTAACCACTGGACTACGTACGCTACGCACATACCTTATTGTCAAATCATTCTAACGTGTTGAAAGACAAGACATTCGACATGGTACTTAAAAACGCAGAAATGTATTTCGGAATTTGAATGCTATTCCGGACCTCCATAGCTTATAGAATCTCATTCATGCCACACTTAGCTGATAAGGCCGTAGTTGTGACGAGTATGTATTTGCCCTTTATCGTTAGTTTTATTGCGAAATGCTCCAAGAATAGTACAAATTATCGTTATCTCCTGTTCGTTTCTACTTAAAGGCGTCTACAAATGTTACTGTTTCTCCCAAAGCCTGCCATAAAAGCTAGCGATTGAGATTTCTATGGCCGATTTACATCACTGTTAAATGTTCTCTCTCCGATAAGAGCTATTATCATAGTTATAGCTCTTTTTGACAAGTACAATGAACAGTGGACGTCCGTTCCTAAAGGCTACAACCGTTTCCAATAGCATGTATGTCGGGTGAGCGACAAAGTCGGGATACGAACTCACGAACTTGTTACAGACGCAGGGCAACTAACCACTGGACTACGTACCTTATCATAAATCATTGTAACGTGTCGAAAGGCAAGACCTTCGACATGGCACTTCAAAACTTGGAAATGTATTTCTGAATTTGAACGCTGGACCTTTACAGCTTACAGGATCTCATTCACGCCACACTTAACTGAAAAGGACGTAGTTTGTCCGAGTATGTCTTTGCCCTTTGTCGTTAGTTTTATTGCGAAATGCTCCAAGTATAGCTAAGATTGGAGTTATCTGCTGCCCATGCTCACTTAAAGGCGTCTACAAATGTTACTGTTTCTCCGAAAGCCTGCCATAAAAGCTAGCGATTGAGATTTCTATGGTAGATCTACATTACTGAAGACTGTAGGTACGGTTATTAGGTAGGTAATGTAGGGTCCCTCCGATAAGAGTTATAGTATTATTAGGTAGGTAATGTAGGTTCTCTCCGATAAGAGTTATAGTAGTGTAGAAGTAGATAAAGTTATATATACGCTTGATGCTCTCTTCACAACAGTCTATGCAGATTTCTATGGAGGATTTCTTGGCCGACTTTCATTTCTGTATACTGCTCTGTCTCTCTCCGATAAGAAGCCGGCCAGTTCGAACTGCTTCAGTGTCAGGTCCGTTAACTCATGGAACAGCCTCCCCCCGGATGTTGTAACTGCCGAAACTGTTAACGGTTTCAAGTCAAAACCGGACAACCACTGGAGGGGAATGCAGTACTCACCCAGCCCAACATAAACTCTTATCACAATAAACGGTGAACTCTAAGCTTAAGATGCGGATCTCATAGGCAATGTGCCTCTTATCCGAACACTATGTTATGTTATGTTATGATATGATATGATAAGAGCAATGGTGGGGTAGAAGGAGATAATGTTAATGTTATATACAGTTGATGTCCTCTTGATATGAGCCCAAGCTCGGAGTTGGATATGCAGGGTTTGGTAGTAACGAATTTGCCATCGCGCGCCTGCAAGTTTGATTTGCTGCGATGACATTACTGTTTCGTATTTTACAAAACAGATAACGATATCTAGATACAGGCACAGATTACATCTTATATTCTCCAAGCAGAGGGTAGACGCTGGCTTTTTGTGGAGCGTTTTTATTGAGCTTTCTATTTCTTTCAGATTTTCTTTTTGTCTGCCAGTTGGCAGAAAAAAAACCCTGACCAAATAGAAAGCTCAATAAAAACGCTCAAAAATACGTCTACAAGAAGCTGAACCCTAACTACTGATTGGAGAGTAAAATGTTACTGATTGCTACGTGCAGCAGTTACAATTACCGAATTATGGAAGTGATCTTTGAAAAAAATTGATCATTTTGTAAGCTGAAAGGACGCATCAACAATGCGCTTCTTCCTGTCTTGTTTGACGTTTTGTCCATCCAGAGTCTGGCTTGTTTTTGGAGGTCTTTTGGAGCGTTTTTAATGAGCTTTCTATTTTTTCATTTTTTTTTGTCCACCCGATGGCAAAAAATAACCTGACCAAATAGAAAGCCCAATAAGAACGCACAAAAATACGTCTACAACAAGCTGAACCCTAACCACTGCTTGGAGAGTAAAATATCACTACTGATTGCTACGTGCAGCGGCTTCAATTACCGAATTATGGAAGTGATCTTACAAATAAATTGATCATTTTGTAAACTGAAAGGACCCATTAACAATGCGCTCCTTCCTGTCTTGTTTGGCGTTTTGTCCATCTATCCGCCCTGCCGGAAGTGCGAGCGTGAAGCCGCATCCTCTCGGGTGGGCTCGGCTTGCGTCAGTTGTGATCGGAAATAACCCGGGTGGAAACAAGAATAACTTCACAGGGAATATTACAGCTGTATGCGGGACGCTAATGATGTCATGACGCACATGCGCATCCCCACGTGGCCACATCCCGAAAGAACCGACCTCTAATTTCCATTCACAATCACCGGCCTTCTCTTTTATAACTGGGCGGATGTGGATATGATATGATTTTAATACTATTACTGGAAATGCCGAAATATTCGCGGTGGTTTTATGTTTGCGGTTTTTGCGGTGAACTCTTTACCGCGAACTTTAAACCAGCAAGTGAAGTTGTTCCATTGTGTGACTGTAGCGCTACTATTGTTTCAAACGTGAACTCAAAACCACCGCGAACACTCAATTTTTTTCCTACCGCAAAATTCAGTCCCCGCGAACATCGATCTGCATTTACAGTATTCGTTAAGTTTCCTGGGTATGTGTTGGCTTTATACTATAGTCTTTTTGCGACAGTTTGGGTTCTAAAATACAACAAATTACCATCGAAAAAAGGTTATATTTTGGATGCCGTCTGTGTCAGTGTGTCTGTGTGTGTGTGTGTGAGTGTGTGTGTGTGTGTGTGTGTGAGTGTGTGTGTGTGTGTGTGTGTGTGAGTGTGTGTGTGTGTGTGTGTGTGTGTGTGTGTGTGTGTGTGTGTGTGTGTGTGTGTGTGTGAGTCTGTCTGTATGTGAGTAGCATAAATTGAGAAGTTGCTGATGGATCCTTATGATATTTGGCAGGTGGCTGGGGGGTGAAAAAACGAAGTTTCATAATGAGGCCCCTAGCGGCTTTCTACGGTACTTCCGCTTTGATATCTCGTGTTCTATTTGAATATTTGTAAGTACAGCACGTTTACCCACAAAGAATTATCTAGAATTGAATGATTAGCTGACTAGTTCTTCCCTTTTTCCTCTCCAAGTCCTCGCGTCGTCACGCCTGAGTCGGGGTCGGACGACGGTTGGCGGTTGCCTAGCAACAAGCGTCCTAGCAACGCCAGTTCCCGCGCGTCTAACAGCCCCCAGTCGGGGAGGTCAGGGGTTAGCGGTAGTTCCACGGAGTCTTCTCCCGTGAGCTCTCCGAGACTACCCCGTCATCGGAAGTGGTCATGTGATTCCGAACACACCTACAGGCGCAGGGGGAGCAAACGGTAAGTTTTGCTTGTTTGTTTGTTTGTTTGTTTGTTTTCATACAGGCAGTTAAACGACTGACTGCTTCAATTACTTCTGAGGTACGACGCTGTATTACATACCAAACCTTTGTATCAGAATAGTTTAAGAACCTATCTTCAAGATTAGTATAAGACATCCTCTCTCTCTCTCTCTCTCTCTCTCTCTCTCTCTCTCTCTCTCTCTCTCTCTCTCTCTCTCTCTCTCTCTCTCTCTCTCTCTCTCTCTCTATATATATATATATATATATATATGTATATTTATATATATATATATATATATATTTCATTACTTATTTTGTATTCATATACCTGTACTTAGCCCGATAGGACATGAATGTGCAATAAGTCTTATCATTGTTGTCTTATCAGAGACGGAATATCTAACCAGAGAAGACGTAATGAGAAGATTTGGTGAGAGAGCTTGCTCGCTCTCGAATTGCAACGGGCCACTGCCTTCTATAACAACCCACACTTATACAGATGATCCCTTTCTCCTGAGATTTCTTACCCAATTCAATATAATTGGCCGGAAGCCTCGGAGTAAGCTTCAGCTGGTATCAGAATCATGGTCACCCGCTTCCTTAAGTTGAATCTTAGATGTGATACTTCGTTGTTCTTGCCCACCACATGCCCTTAAATCCATACACATTTCCTCTCCGACGCGACCTATCCGTGAGCATTTAAAATGAAGGAGCGCAGAAGGCGTGAAGATATTTTATTCGATAATTTCGTAATCAGTTTCCACACACGTCATCAGTTTTTTTGACCATCGCAAGTGGGGCAGATTGACACGTCTGGGTTGTTTTAAGTATCTTGGTTCTATAACAACCCAGACTCCTAGAGGCTCTCTTTCTCCTGAGATTTCTTACCCAATCTAAGATAATTGGCCAGAGGAGTAAGCTGCAGCTGGTGTCTGATAAGTATAATGAGTTTTCCATCCCGTCACGTTGCGAGAAAGAAGACATGTTGTAACTTTTAAAAAGTATGTTGCCATTCCATGAAATGACTCCGTACCAAAGATACTGAATGCGAACCAGGTAAGAGTCAACAATAACTAGTAATCATACAAGTAAATGTGTCTAAATTTTCTTCACCTCATTAACATTTCAATTCAGCTTTTTTGGTATAAGACCTGGTCCTACAGTTCTATCCTTTAGTCACTGACGAAAGACAGCGGATGCTGTCTGCAACGTCTGTCTGTTTCAACATCATGCCCAGTTGCTTGAGTAACTGTTTTTGGCGTATCTTATTACCTGGATGTCTAACTTTCATCAACGCAACCTAAACATGTATTTCTATTACCACTGCCAAGTTCGCCGAAGTACGTCCGGCGGCAGCGCCCGTCTACCCGGCGGCGCTCCTCGCTCACCGTCCCGCAGATTGACTACTTCTCCTCCGGTAGTTCTCCCAGCTCGGCCGAGCCCAGCCCGAACGTGCAACGGAAGGTCAGCCCACAGCCGCGAGAGAGAAGTGTCTCACTACAGGTGGGTACTAGTTACAAGAACATTCTTCAAACAGTGACTTAAAAAGAAAGGTACCCCCAAATTTTCGACGTCTTCTGTACGTCTTGTTCACGGAGTGACCTAGTCTCGCGAGAACACGAGACTAGGCCGATATTTGTGGGTACTAATATTGTTTAGTACCCACAGGTGGGTACTAATATTGTTTCAACAAGTTCATGATATGATAAAAATCATTCAAATAAACGCATTTATGTTGAGACGGTTTGACAACCTATCCGCCTCAGTGAGGAAGAAAGCAGCCAGGTTGTTGAAACGGCTGTACAAAAAAAAGGCTGCGTACCTACGAAAACTATTGTTTGTTTGTTTGTTGTTTTATTGCAATCGTTATTTATTCATGATCAAATCAGCCGATGACGTTGAACGACTTACATGCTACTGGAAAGGGCAGTAGTCCTTGGGACAGGACGCTGTTGACCCATATATAGGTTAAAAACAAGGAAGGACCTTTTGTAAACAGTTATGTTACTTGTTAGCGAATGTTTTTTTCGTAAGCTAAAAGTGGATGGTAAAAGGTATATTCTTTATTTCCGTTCGCAGGGCTGTAGTCAGTGAATCAGGACGTTGTCTATTATCCATAGATACATGTACATGTAGCTTGATGCTTTTTCGTAAGCTATCAATTAATGCACTGACAGTTGATTTGATTTGATTTGATTTGATTTGATTTATTTGGCTGTAAAAAGTACAGCCAGGGCTACCCAACTAGCCACTGACAGTTTACTAAAACCAGCCCAGGGGCGCACCCGGGGAAGCCACTATCTCAAATGTCAAACCATCAACGCCAGAACAGACACATACAAACACTCATACTTCCTCCGTACCGTTCCCCAGTATAATTCTCTGCCTGGCACGGTTGCGACGGCTCCCACTGTTGAGTCGTTCCGTGCCAGGCTGGAGGCCTGCCCGCTTTAGCCCGGGACCTCCCCCCCTATTTTGCCCCTGATGAGGGGGGCTATATGGGGGTCCCCCATGATGATGATGATGAAAAGATGATCCAATATAGTACGTCCATAGGCCAGATGAGATGTCACTACCACCTGCGGTGGCAAATTTCCTTATGATGTTCAAAAAGTAGAGAGTCTGAGGGATATATTTTGATATGATAGCCATCGCAGGGTGGTAGCTTTGACACGACTTTCTGACCTTGACCTTTTGACCCCTACACGAACCACACCCTTTGATACAATTATACAAAGGAGAGTGTTATCAAATAAACATTGATATTTTCAAATGAAACTTGGTGGGCTGGTACAGAATAAACCAGGAATTACAGAAATGTACATCAATTTTTTTCCTACTCATTCGCAGGTTCCCACGTTTACCTACCTCCGGCGCGACTCACGTGAGAAGGAGACCGGGCTGCCCCCGCACTACCTGGGGGAACTCAAGTTCTCCGTCGAGTTTGTCAAGCGAGGGAGGCAGCTGAAGGTATAACTTACGTTGTCTGTTAAGTCTTCGTTTCGTGATGTTACTAGTTAGAGACTGTGTGGTATCCTAAATACGGGTACACAAACAGACAGAGAGAGAGAGAGGGGGGAGAGAGAGAGAGAGAGAGAGAGAGAGAGAGAGATACATACACAGAGAGAGACACACACACAGAGACACACACACAAACACACAGGAACACACATACACACAAACACACACACACACAAACACAAACACACACAACCAGTATACCGTCCGTCCAGGTAAGTGAATGACTGAATAACAAAGTTTTTTATTCACAACCACGTTGGTGGACGTGAAGAAAAATACTTTGCTATTCAACCAGTATCCCGTGCTTGTACCATCTGAGAAAAACACCATAAAAATCGCATTTTAGCTGCTTCATGGTCTACTTTTATGGGTCTACAGGTGTCCATCATTAAGGCTGAGAACCTGGGCGGCCACAAACACGCCAGGAACAACATCAACAGCTACATCCGGCTGTACCTGCTGCCCGGGAAGGTGGGGCGGCAGCAGACGCGCACAGTCAAACACACCAGGAACCCCATCTTCAACGAAGAGTTCTACTTCGGAGGGCTCGGGCTACAGGTGGGTTTAGTGCTTGGAATATGTGTATGGTTAAGACTAAAATAGCACTAGTGTAGGGTATCGTCAAGGCAACGTATTGTTAACACACCAGGAACGCTATATTTAACTCCGAGTTCTACTTCGGGGACTCGGACTACAGGTGGGTTTAGTGGCATGAATAAGTCCTGGGTTAAGAGAAGACTTAAGCCCCCCTCTCACTGGACCCGCGGCACGCTGGCGACCTCGCTGCGGCCGATCGAATTGACAAAGCACGCAACAAATTTCCTCGACAAAAAGGAATCTTTTTAAGCTTCTTGTGTCTTGTTTTCTTTTTGGTCATACGCACGTTTTGAATGATATTCCCAAAGTCAAGGGTAACACAAATCCGGTTTAGGACGCAGCGACGCCGCCAGGGTGCCGCGGGTCCAGTGGGAGGGGGGGGGGGCTTTGAATAGCACTGGTGTACGGTATCGTCAAGGCAACGTCTTATTCACACAGCAGGAACGCAGCACGCTGTTAACACACTTCAAGCTCAGCATTTAACTACGGGTTGAGTGGTTGGAATAGGTCTAAGTTTAAGAGAAGACTAGAATAGCACTAACGGACGGTATCGTCAAGGCAACGTATTGTTAGCACATCGGGAACGCTTTATTTAACGCGGAGTTCGGGGACTCAGATTACATGTGGTTTAAGTGGTAGGAATAGGTCTAGGAATAGGAGGAAACTAATTATAATGTTGTACTAGTGGACGGTATTGCCAAGGCAACATGCTGTTAGTCTGGAACTTGTATTTAATAACCAGGAGTTCTAAGTGGTAGAAATAGGTCTAGCGTTAAGAGGCACTAAAATAGCACTAGTGGGCGATATCGTCAAGGCAACATATGAACTATTAACGCCACTTGGAACTTGTATTTAACCAGGAGTTCTAAGTGGAAGAAATAGGCCTGGCGTTAAGAGACACTAAAATAGCACTACTAGTGGACGATATCGTCAAGGCACCATATATACTGTTAACGCACTTGGATCTTCCTATCATAGAGGGGTAGCTACAGGCTGGAGCTACAAGAGAGTTTAGTGGTGGGAATAGGGTTCAGGAGGCTCTAGTGTTACAGAATTACTAGTATACAATGTGACATGATATTAAGGCTTAAGCACAATAGCAACCACACCTTCATCAAGGTGAAATAGTAAGACCATGGAACTTGACGTAAGGATCGATAGCGGACGGTATCGCCAACGCAATATACTGCAAATTCAGAAATGTTCACGGTGGTTTTATGTTCGCGGTTTTCGCGGCGACCGTTTCATCGCGAACTTAAAACAACCGCGAACATTTTGTCCAATATTGTAGCAGTATGTGACTATAGCACTGCCGCAAACTTAAAACCACCGTAAGCACTCAATTTTTTACCTTAGTACGAAATAAAACTACGAGAACTAATGCATTTACAGTATTGCCAAGCACGCTTCTTTTTTAACGTGGATTTCTACTTCGACGGGCAAGAGTTGTAGGTAGGTGTTATGGAGTTATGACGTCATTAGTAATTAGTGAACCCCGCTTTTACTTTGGTTGCTGGCGATACATTTGTTAGAGTGACTGTTTTTCTCGGGGCGGTCTTAACGTTATCAAATGTGCATGAGCTTGGCGTAAAATTAATGCCTTTTTTACCCTTCAGTGTCACTCAACTCCAATCCTTTCAGGTGTAACTGTCTGCTCACTAATCCTTGGCTATTCTTACGTAATTAAGTGCTTTATGCTGACTTACTGAAGTGGGTTCTAACTCTCTTCAGATGCTGAACTTTTCTGCGATTCCCAATGATATACACAACGCAGCATTGCCATACGGCCTCAGTGCTGCTATTAGCGTTAGTGAGACCGGAATGGTAGCAAAGCAGTACGGGTAAGGGGGTGAAATCTGCCGTTTCAGATTGTCCGTTTTTTTCAACGATGTTTTTTTTTTGTTCTTCAGATGCTGAACGACATGAAGCTGCGCATGAAGGTGTTCAGCAAGACTCCGCACCTGCGCAGAGACGAGCTGCTGGGGGAGGTGCAGGTGGTGCTGGGTACCCTGGACCTGAGTCACGAGAACCGCCTCTGGAGAAATCTCGAGCCCAAGACGGATTCTGAGGTCATTGCCCTTTCTTCCGTTCTCTGTTAACATATTCTATTGCTAGACTTTCCTTTTCTTCTGTATCTGTATCTGTATCTGAACATCCGGTATAACGACCCTCCCGCGTACCACACCAGCTTCTGTATCTGCACAGCCGGTATAACCTCCCTTTTGCATACCACACCAGTTCCTGTATCCGTATAGCCGGTAACACACCAGCTCCGCAGGCACGCGGCGCTACAGCAGCTGGTTATATTACACTGTACGACCCGTCACACCTAGCAATTGCAAATCTGAGTGTAAGCGTTGTATAAGACGTAGCGATAAGGATTCTCCTACAGTACCTTGTTTCAAGGAAGTCGACATCTTTCGTCGCTTCATTTTAAACACGTTCACCGAAATGCTTCGAGGAATAGCCGGTATCTATAGTCAATTTTACAACGTTCGCTTCCTTTCTGATACTCAATTGGGACACATAACAGAGTTACATAGCTTTATTTCATCATGAAAGGCTTGTGATGTTCATTTGCCTTTAGCTCATCACGTGAAACCAATGACTCCAGAGTCGAAACTCTTGCCAGGAGTTCAGCACCAAGGACAGAGTAATACCTCCTGGAGTATATAGATGATATCTATCATCTCAATAGAGATGTAGTAGCGGCTTCATGAAAAAAAAAAATGTTCTGCGCCCGGCTTGTGAGGTACCTTTACCTGTAACTTATCACTTAAAGCCAATACCTCCAGTGTTGAAACTCCTAGCAGGAGTTTAGCACCAAGGACAGACTAATGCCTCCTGGAATATGTAGATGATGGTAGTAGTAGTCATCATCTCAATAAAGATTGAGTATCGGCTCAGAAAATGTCCCGCGCCCGGCTTGTGAGGTACCTTTACCTGTAACTTATCACTTAAAGCCAATACCACCAGTGTTATAACTCCTACCGGGGATTCAGCACCAAGGACAGACTAATAACCCCTTCAGTACAGAGATGGTATCTATCACCTCAATAATGATTGAGTAACGGCTTTATCAGAAAATACCCCGTGCTCTACACGCAGCCTTGGGGAGTGAGGGTCAAAACGGCACCGTTTTATCTATTTTCGGTACCTCCCCTGTAATGAAATAGAGACGCCCGTTGGTTCTGTCTGCAGCTTCGTTCAACTCCTACTGAGTCATACGTGCTCTTGGCTTACTGATGTTTAAAGCATTGCCGGTGGTCTACTTTGGTTGGCACGCCTCTCGAACACTTACCACATCTCATACAAACCAGCGGGTACCACATAAGACCCCAATATAGTTAACATTTGAGTGACATTTGCATTACGATCCTTACGAGTTAGTGACTTTGGCATTTTAACCGGTTTTCCAGTAAGAAGTACTATGTCAGTTCATTATAGTGACGCTGAAGAAGAGTGATGGATGTCACTCGAAACGTCCGGAAAAAAATCTCCGACCTTATCCAGTTGTAGAGTTTGAATTGTCTTTATACACATAGGATTGTTTTTCCTTAGGATTTACCAACTTTTCGAGTTCAATTGAGGACGAATTTCCACGTAATGTCTCCATCATCGACAATGAGGTACCTGATGTGACATTAGCCATCCGCAGCAGTAGTTATGCAAAGTTATCTTCCTCTTATTGCGACGCTGTTAAGGTTTATAATGCTTTTGTTAGTGATAAAATGCTTCTTGGATATCATTGCTGTCAACTCCTCACGTAAAACTAATGTTTACAGAGTTGAACCAGGAATTCAGCACCAAGGACAGGCTAAAACAATCCTGAGTAAAGAGATGTATACTTATCGTCTATATCCACAGGATACAAGTTACTCAAAGAACTGAATGGATTTCTAAACGATCAGGCGTTTCAAATAGCATCCGCTTTCTTTGACCGTCAGTGACTGGACCAGAATCTCGAGTTCAACAGATATTTATCCAAAAGTAGCGGACGTTGTCTGAAACACCTGATCGTTTTCTAAATCTATTCAATTACTTTAGTAACTATCATCTTGCGTGACCTGGACGTCAATCCTTCATCGACTTATCGTCTATATCTTGTGCACGCCTTCTCGGAGAAAACTCGCCAATACAGACGCAATTATATGTGTTAGAATGACACGGTTTTATCTTCTTTGGTATCTTCCGTATAATGAAATCTTGACGCCTGATAGTACAGTCTGGAGCTTTTTTCTTCCTTACTGGGTCACACATGCGCATGACCTACATTTAAAGAACTGCCGATGGTCTTCTTATAACTTTGCATTTTTTTACTTATTACTTTGGAGGGCGTGTCTCGTAATCAACTACAGAGTAATGAACCTCGCTATACATTGTGATAGTGTTTTTTTTTAGCTAATCATGTAGAGAAATTACAAAATCAATTGGCATTCAAAACCCAATTTTCGGGCTCTCATATTGCTTGGGTTTCCTTTTAAATCCGCAAAGTTAAAAAAAACGTCCCCACTACACGTCTTGTGTTGTGTTGCGTTGTGTTGGCGCTTCTGTAGCAGATCTGCATGATTGACGACGGTGATTGTGGGGGTGAAGATGTTAATCATGACTGAATGTACTTCGATTTACTATTTTTGACTCAGCATTAAACACACATTCGATGAGCTGCCGAAATCTTGGCAAATATTCACTCATTAAATCATCTAAAATCGGCAACGTTCCATGGCCAAAAACGTCCCCACTCCACGTCTTGTACATGTGTTCGAATTCTGTAGCCGAGTTCCGTGATTGACGAGGGTGATTGTGGCGGTGAAGATGTTAGTCATGACTGGATGTACTTCGGTTTACATGACTTAGATTTACTAGAAGTTACCGCTCCCTGTCTTGTGTTGGCGCTTCTCTAGGCGAGCTGCGTGATTGAAGAGGGTGATTGTGGGAGACCGCGTAGGTTGAATTCACACTCAATCAAGTTACTTAGTTGACGTTTGCTTGGTAAGTCAAGACTTGTTAAAAACTGGAGGTCGGCGCATTGAGGAATGTAACAGATAACACTGTAATCACTTGTGTAATAGAGCTAAACATATAATGCTGTCTGTGTGTGTCGTTCTTCTTTGAAAAGCATTCCATTGTCAATTAAAACTTTGACGTTTGACCATTACTACTTTAAAACCCAGCTGTAAAAAAAACACAGATTATTAAGTGAGCTGCCAATAACTTTGCAACTGTGTACAAATATTCACTCATCTAAAATCCGCAACGTTGCAAAAGATTCCCACCCCACGTCTTGTGTTGTGTCGGCGCTTCTCTAGCCGAGTTGCATGATTGACGACGGTGATTGGTGGGGGTTAAGAGGTTAGTCATGACTGGATGTCCTTAAAAGGGATCAGCGGCCCTCTGGCGGGCATGTCATCGGCACCTTCCAACCAGGGGAGTCGGTCCGGGGATTAACATCGCGAGAGCTTCGCCGCTTTCGTCTTGACGACACATTGATTGAGACAGGTTATTTTTATAGTCATCGCAAAATCCAGAACATTAACATGTTTGGGGGAAGGGGGTGGAGGTTATCATAGTTTTCCTCTTTACATGGATGTAGCTGCAAACAACAGGTTATTCTTGCAGCTATAGATTTTTTTTAAGTTTCGCCGCTTACGTCTTGACGACTCATTGATTGAGACAAATTATTTTTATAGTCATCGCAAGATCCAGAATATCAATATGTTTGGGTGAGGTTATCATAGTTTTTCACTTTACAATGAAAACGTTGATGGATATACATGTAGCTGCAAACAACATTTGTGATGGACAAGTACAGAGAGACAGATGCCTTCAACGTTATAAAATGAAAGCCTTCAAATCCGTAAATATTTTTCAGACTAAACGTTTTCCGCTTGCACTTGTCAATATTCGTCTATTAAAATATTACGAATGGCAATACGAAAAAATGGAAGAAATACAATGCAAAATACAAACTGACACTGAACTCATCGCAATAACACCACTGAATCAAACTCAAGACAACGTCGGCTCCTCCCGTCCATTAGAGGATATTCATATTCAACAGGATACAAAAATAGATCTCCTAGGTGTCGTTTTATCCTGTTAGTTCGAGTTATAACTTACTCTTGTGCTAATGCCTGGTCCAGACGTCACATTAGTTATGTCGATCCATCTTGTGTTTCACACCCTGGGCTTCTATTGCGTTGCCAGTAGCGGCTTGCCAAAGAGCCGACCTTAAGCCCCCCTCTCACTGGACCCGCGGCACGCTGGCAGCGTCGCCGCGGCCGATCGAATTGACAAAGCACTCAACGAATTTCATCGACAGAAAACGAATGTCTTTTTAGCTTTTTAGTCATACTTATATATTTTGAATGATATTCCCATTATAAAGTCAAGGGTAACACAAATCCAGTTTAGGACGCAGCGACGCCGCCAGCGTGCCGCGGATCCAGTGAGAGGGGGGCTTAATGTCGATCCGTCTTGAGTTTTACACCCTTGGCTTCTACAGTGCTGCCTGTTGCGGATCACCAAAGACGCGTTCTCAGCCGCTTGAAATTACTAACAAATCCCTCGTGATAGTTCGGGTTATGATTTACTTGTGTGCTCATGTGCGATCCAGACGTCACATTAGTAATTTACATCATGTATCGTTTTTTTACACCGTTGGTTTCCACCGCGTTGCCAGTTGCGGCTTGCCAAAGACGCGTTCTCAGCCGCTCGGAATTACAAACAAATCCCCCGAGATAGTTCGGGTTATGATTTACTTGTGTTCTAATGTGCGATCCAGACGTCACATTAGTAATGTACATGTTTTTTTATACACCGTTGCTTTCCACCAGTTGCGTCACGCCAAAGAGGCGAACTCAGCCGCTCGGAATTAATGACAAATCCCTTGCGAACAAATCAACGCGCTTCGCAAAGTCAGTGGTCTTGTGAGGATTCCTTTCACAGTAAATGGCCCGTTATTCAAGCGTTGCCGTGTCTCCACTCGTGTGGTTGCCTTATATGTTATTGCGTGTGAGTAATGCTTGCGGTCTGTCGCATAAAAGCCCCCCTCTCACTGGACCCGCGGCTTCGCTGCGTCTTGAACTGGATTTGTGTTACCCTTGACTTTATAATGGAAATATCATTCAAAACGTACAAGTATGACCAAAAAGACAACAAACACAGAAAGCTTTAAAAGATTCGTTTTTTGTCGATGAAATTCGTTGAGTGCTTCGTCAAGATCGGCCGCAGCGACACCGCCAGCGTGCCGCGGGTCCAGTGAGAGGGGGGCTTAAATGTCACTACCATCGAGATTTCATCATTTTTCCATTTTCGGGCAATAATATTGCTTTGGGCTCTTTAAGAGAGACTTGCGACGACTTGTTGTTGTCACGGGCATGTCTGTATTCCACCAGGCGACGGATAAGTGGCTAAATGTGTGAGCCAGCTGCTGCCAGGGAGGGTTTCAAACGTTCATTATGATCTTACTAGGTGTTGTTCTTCGTACAGATTCTTGTTTTCGAAGTAGGATTTTTAAAGTTCACATCAGAGTTACCATCCCTGAATTGAGTAGCGCAAAAATTATTTTTCCTATTGTAGAGTGGAATTTGTTGCCACCAAGTACTGTAGAAACATCCTCGCTACATAAGTTTAAAGAACGCTTGCTGGTAGATGTTAGGTGTGACAGGTCGTTCAGTGTAGTATAACAAGCTGTTGTCGCACCGCGTGCCTGCGAGGCTGTTGTACATGTGTTACGCCGATCAGCCATCTGTGCATATGTACTACCGGTTATATGTCTTCTTACCTGAAGGAAAATCTAAGTAAATCACAGTCGCCGTCCTCGGAAAGAAACGCTATAAGCTATCGGTCCCATGAGGAAAGGCAACCACAAATTAGAAAGCACTGCACTCTACACAAATACCATGGATGTGCGATGGCTTTAAACTAATCCCGGCTTGCGATAGCGAACGAAAGCGCAATGTGGCACTTAAGGGCTTAACCCTATCTAGACCGGGCTTTTTTGACACTTCTTGGACGGGGGGGGGGGGCTCTTTCGACCCCCCCGTCATAACTTCCGAACGGTATGCTCTATCATTACCAAATTTGCAGGGAGTGATGTTCGCGTAAAATTTTATAATTCCTGCAATTTTTGTGACGTTATGACGTAATATGACGTAATTATGACGTCATCGATGTGATTTTATTGGCTAAATAGGGAATTCCCATAATATCTAAAAGTATTAGACAAAATAGTGCGTATTATTGATTTAAAGGTATGCCAAGACATTTAACGTCAGTGATGACCAAGTTGACGTCAAAATGACGTCGAAGAATGACGTCATGTGTTGTTAGCGACCCCCTGGGATCCGCCATCTTGGATCGGCCATTTTGAAATTTTTTCAAAATACATTTTTTCCATGTCTGATTCCAAATAACAATCAAAATAGACTAAAAACATCAATCTGAATGTTTTCTGGTTAAGACAATTCCAGGTTGTGACGAATTCAAAGGCGAAAAAGCCTGTTTTTACCGAAAATAATGATTTTGTCCGCCATCTTGGATTTTGACCGCTGACGTCATCAAATTAGCATAATTTATCAATATTGAATCATGACAGTTACATTAAATCACATGTGATGTTATACATGTAGGAAACTAGTGTGGTTGAGCAAGAAAACATTGGAAACAACTATGTTTAAATCGAAATTAGCGAAATTTGCATAAAATACCTCTTCAGAAACCCGTTGCCATGGCAACACGAAAAATGATAAACTTTTACTTTTATCATAATATTGTTGCCAACTAAATTTTAGGAAAAGTCACCAAGTTTGGTTGTCCTACCATACGTCGTTTGGCAGTTATACGATGTCAAAGTTGGCGCGGGCACTTTTAGCCCCCCCCCCGTCTAAATTTAAGCTGTGTTGTCAGAGGAAAACGCCAGGCGGCGTTTCTGACATAGATTACTGCCCGTTGCCAACGCGTTGTTTTTTTCAGCCCTTGGAAAACCAGAGTACTGTATAATGAACCTACTCCTGTATTACCAGATGAGAACGCTAGGAAGCGCTTCAGGCTTCAAGTTAGATAATTACACAGTACCAATGCCTGTTGTTCCGCCCTTGGCATGTTGAACCTGTCCCTGTGCTACCAGGCCAGAACGGCAGGTGGCGCTTCTCGCTAGGCTAGATAACTACACAGTACCAATGCGTGTTATTTGGCCCTTACAGCTACAGGACCTAGGGATGTTGAATCTGCCCCTGTGCTACCAGGCCAGAACGGCAGGTGGCGCTTCTCTCCTGTTGTTCCGCCCTTATAGGATCTAGGAATGTTGAACCTGTCCTACCTGACCAGAACGCCAGGTGGCGCATCTCGCTAGATGATTTCACACTACCAATGCGTGTTATTTGGCCCTAACAGAACCTATGGATGTTGAATCTGTCCCTTTGCTACCAGGCCAGAACGGCAGGTGGCGCTTCTCGCCTGTTCCCCCTTACAGGATCTAGGAATGTTGAAACTGTCCTGGTTTAGCATCTCGCTATAATTACACAGTACCAATGCGTGTTATTTGGCCCTTACAGCTACAGGACCTAGGGATGTTGAATCTGCCCCTGTGCTACCAGGCCAGAACGGCAGGTGGCGCTTCCCCCATGTTGTTCCGCCTTTACAGGATCTAGGAATGTTGAGCCTGTCCTGCCCGACCAGAACGCCAGGTGGCGCATCTCGCTAGATGATTTCACAGTGCCAATGCGTGTTATTTTGCCCTTACAGGACTTGGGAATGCTGAGCATGTCCCTGTGCTACCAGACCCGAGCAGACAACATGATGGTTACGGTTGTCAAGGCGGAGAACCTGCCGAGGAACGCCCTCACTGGACCGCCTGGTGGGTTTGGATGGATGGATGGATGGACGAATGGTTGGATGAATGAATGAAATAATGGATCAATCAATCAATAAATCAATCAATCGATCGATCAATCAATTCAGGTAAGAACGAAAGAACGAATGAATGAATGAATGAATGAAAGAATGACACGCTCTTGCCTAAAAGCGCCATCATTAGTCTATCATATGGGGTCCCCACTGTTCAAGTCCTCAAACACCTTTGTTTTTTTAACCTTTCCCTGCTGTCTAACTCTGTAACCAATGGAAAATTGGGAGCAAGACGGCTACTTCAGTGTACTACAGGATAAAAACAATTGAGCATAATGGTGTCAACAAAAAAATGAAATGCTTCGAAAAAGACAATTTTGTTTTATTGACGATCCCCTTGAATACAGCTTGTCTTAGTAGACTAGCCCGTTATCCCCCGAGATTTTTCAAAAGTAATTGGGGTTAGGAGGAGCAGACACTGATGTACGTTCACCAGATGGGGCTCAAAAGAGGGAGGCTTTAACGAGCTTAGAGGATTTCAACAAGTGTTCACACTATCCTGATGTTTTAATACAAGCGAACCTGTTTGGGTAGATAGCAAAATATCACTCACCATTCACATTTCTGATCGCCAGATATCCGGTGAAGACAAAATCTTGATGTTTTAGAAAGAACGAACCTGTTTTGTCAGATTACATTTTTCTAGTTCTTGAAATTTTAGAGGAAACCAGTCACCATAGACATTTCCGATCGTCAGATATCCGGTGAAGACCTATGTTCCGGTCGAAAATTGAACACATTCAGTTGTTTATAATTCTTATATGTTGACGCTTTGTGTTTGCGGTTTTCTCTGCCGTTCCAAGATTCATTACCATCATTACGTCGATTGAAGGTTAGACATCCAGGTAATAAGACACGCAAGGTAACCGTTACTCAAGCAATTGAATAAATTTGCTGTCTTTTGTCAGTGACTTAGTTACTAGGTGTTAAAACATAACTCTGAATTGATATGCTCAAGAGGTAAAGACAATTTTCAGAAGGTTCAATAGAAGGCGAAGTCAAGACAAAAGTATATGCTAATCATTGCCGTCATTATTTGCCTTTACAGATTCGTATGTGAAGATTGTCATGCGGGGACCTGACGGGGCTGAAGACGACACGAGGCACACCAAGATCCAGCGCAAGACGTGCGACCCCGTCTTCAAGGAGGCCTTCAGTTTTCCGTTTCCATCTGACGTCTTCGCGGACTACAGCCTCGTCGTGACTGTTTACGATCACGCCCGAATCCTTGCCGACGGCGTGATCGGTCAGGTTCGGCTCGGCGCAATGGCTACCGAGGAGAGCGAGCTGCAGCACGTTCGGAGGGCAGTACGTCACAGGGGGAAGCCAATCAACGTATGGCATGACCTCATGGAAGCCGAGTGACGTCACGCGTGCAACCAATCACCAGCCGGAAGACATCGTGTCGGCTGAGTGACGTCATGCGCGCAAGTAATCACCGGTCGAGCAGTGATGTTTCCAAGACAACCAATCAACGCCTGGAAGGTCTCATGATGGTGTAGTGACGTCAAACGCGCAGCCAATCATCATGGACAATAAGAGCGACGTTGTAGAGGACAGCCAGTGATTACTCAGCAAATCATGGATCTCGAGACTAATAAGGGAATACTGCAGTAGACTGTTTATACGTTAACATGTACCAACAGACTGTTTCAGAACGTTTTAACATTTTGTCCGAAAAATAGTACATCTCTAGGGCTATCTCAACAATAATGAGAGCTACACGTTAAAGGAGGCAATAGTACAAATAAGACGACATTTTCGAAACTCAGATGTTTTTAATTTTTTCAAGACATCAATACACAACTACAAAAAGCTTCTCCGAGTGGTCACTGATTTTAGGCTAGTGTGTTACTGATACAAAAATATATACACAACATTCCTATAACGGTTTGTCCTACTACTACACCTCGTGTCCTTTTGAGCAGAATATGCTCAACGCAAAAGGCTCTATGTAGCGTTTCAAATTGCCCTATTCAAAAGTAAATAGTTACTGCCGTGAATAATTTCATCAGGCTGGCGACTGACTAAATAGCAATGCTCTTTTATACACAACAAAGTATTTTACAAGAGCCGACGTTTCGACGACTGTCACAATTGAGACCACATTCTCAACAACTGACAATTGTTCATTATTGTTGCTTAACAATATTCAAGTATGTGACAACATTTTACATTTGGAACCGCATCATCTCACCATTGCTGCTTATAAGTGGACCGTATCTATTAATGTAACAATACTTTACATTTGGAACCGCATCATCTCACCATTTTTGCTTAACAGTATATTCTAATGTAACAATACTTTACGTTTGGGACTGCATTCGTAGCAGTAGCACCTAGCTTCAGTGCACTGTGAACTAGTCAGTATTGCCCTGATGAAGATGACAGACAGTTGACGAAACGTCGGCTCTTTTAAAAGACATCGTTGTGAATAAAAGAACCTCGAACACAAAACTGTAACAACGTTGATTCCAACCTCTGAATCCGGTATTCGGATTTTCGGCGGCGGCGCAACCGGCGCGCTCGAAATGAATTCGAAATATACGGCCGTCGGGCGATCCGACCCGCGGTCGGGCTGGGACCGAGGGTGATGCGGAATACAACGTGTTGCATTTTATTTATGTCATACCTTGGTCACACCCACCCGAGAAAGCACACATTTTAATGCGAAATGCGCCAGAAGTTGAGAGAGTTTTGTGTCCTCGAACACAAAACTGCAACAACCTTGATTCTAACCTCCGAATCCGGTATTCGAATTTCCGACGGCGGCGCAACCGGCGCGCTCGAAATGAATTCGAAATATTCTATGGAAGCCTGTGTGATCCGGATAGTTATCACACGGTCCGCAACCCGTATCAGGCCGAGGCATAACATAAAGGAAATTATCACACGTATCAGGCACAGGCATGACGTAAATGGCAATATTAAACTCGCAAGTAATCAACAGAATTGAAAATAAATGGCAATATTGAACTCGCAAGTGCTCAACAGAAGCCAATTGAAAATAAATGGCAATATTCAACTCGCAAGTACTCAACAGAAGCCAATTGAAAATAAATGGCAATATTCAACTCGCAAGTACTCAACAGAAGCCAATTGAAAATAAATGGCAATATTGAACTCGCAAGTGCTCAACAGAAGCCAATTGAAAATAACTGGCAATATTGAACCTGCAAGTAATCAGCAAAAGCCAAAACGCAAATAGCAATAATAAACTAATGGTCACCCAGAGCGTGACATAGAGGGTAAACAATATAGATATGTATTTTGTAGCCTCACAGTATACTTAGTAATTTTACAAGTAATGCAAAGGTAGAAATGCAAAGGAGTCTCTATGATTATCGTCGCATACTTTACTTTTGACACGCACAAAAATATAGTACTAGTACTCACCAAACCATACACATGAGTGCAGTGCGAAGTCGTCCTTGCCTGTCCAAAACAAATCATACACAATAACGATATTCACCGACTAGACTTAAACCATTAATACTGGCACCTCTTAACGCCTTTATACTGGTACTCTAATAACGCCTCAGCTGTTGTTATTGATCTGTTGTGGCCTGGCATAAAGGCAAGAATTGACCTGATTTTCCTGTACCTGGCACAGTGTTTAAAACGTCTTTTGGGACCAGAATCTCTCTGTTACTACACATCCTGCCTGCCTACCTGCCAACGTGCACAGGCCAGAAACTGACCCCTTGCTTTCCACGTGGATCCTCCAAGAAGTCTTGTCCCTAGCCTTGGCTTCCTAAATGTTTAACCCAGTGTTTAACCCAGTGACTACACATCAACGGCTGGCATCTCTATGCCAGCGGCTGGATGCACCTGTTGCTGCGGGACGAGACGCCGCCATAGGCGGACCCCGCCGTTCCTAAGGCTGTCCCAGACCACCCTTCTCAACGCCGGCAGTCGGAAGGCGTACACGAGAGGGTTCACGATGGGGACCAACCACATGACGACGAGGAAGACACAGAAAAACTGCAAACTTACTGCACGCGAATTCACGCGGATGTTGAACGTAGTGACGAGTACCGACAGCTGCCACGACAGAAACACGAGCCAGATTACCAAGAACACGGCTATGATGACGAGGACGCTTCTTGCCTTTTTCTGCGCGGAGACGATTTGTTGCTGGTTCATGTGTACGCGCCCGTCCTCCTGTTGTTCGTTCCCGTCTACTGCCACGGCCAGACGCCGTCGGAGCGCAACGAAGACGCGAGCGTTTGCGAACACCACCACACCAACCCCGATCACACAGAGAATCGTCACGGAAAGCATGTAGCTACCTTCCACTACCCCCAGGAAACATCTCTCCTTTCTGATGTCCATCGCGTAGCAGTTCCATCCCATCATCGGGGAGAAGCAGAGCAGAGCGGCGGAGACCCACGCCCCGGCCACCGCCGCCAGCACGTGCCAGCCCCGGACGGTGGTGTGGTAGAAGATGGCGTGTTGTACGGAGAGATAGCGGTCCACGGACAGGAGTACCAGCCCCGTCAGAGACAGGATCACAGGGAAGTGCAGCACCGTGACCCCCAATAGCGTGTACTGTCGATATGGCACAAACTCTCTTATCTCGAGCATGACGTTGGCGATCACACCGGCCATGATGTCGGTAACAGCCAGGTTTGCGATCAGGTAGTACAGCGGTTTGTGTTATTGTATCTTTGCTACGCTGAAGACAACGAGGCCGTTGAGCAAGATGCCGATGACGCTTAGAGTTATCATTAAACTTTGTCTGCCGGAAAAGTCATACAGTCTCGACCCTGATGGCACACAAATCATATTCACTGCCTCGTATGTCAGGTCTCCACCTAGTTCGTTTTCCGCGAACCATTCCAAACACTGGCCAGGTGCCTTGGGAGGACCAAGCCTGGTCAGAGCCGCGCTGAGGTTGCTCTCCATTTTCTGTTGCTGAAGATTCACGCAGATGAATCAATACTGTGCGGTTACGATGTCGGTTTGTTCGATGTGTTTGTTGTTTTGGAACTGGCACTGGCTAGAAAGAAAATCAATCGTGAGGTGGCCACCGCGCGCGGCTGTCGTTCGTCTCTTTTTGTTCGGCAGTAGTCTGGCAGTAGTTGTCTTCAAGGCGGTGTCCTCCGTTTTCGGCGGCGTTATCCTTTAATGAAGCATATAGAAGAGAGTGGTGTCAGCGCTTGCAAGCTGCTCCGATTGGTTCGAACCTCCAATGAGCTGCCCTGGTCCGGAGAGTCGGTTATAACCTTTTGTACAAATCACTTTATCCCTTTTACTCGATCTCCTAAAACCGAGTGAGATTAGAGCTGAGATTTCTCTCCTTTTCCTGTTGTTGAGGATTTACACAGGTGAAATAGTAATGCAGTCCCCGTCCGTTACAATGTCAACTCGGAATACCGGAGTTCGCTGTGTTAGAAATGATGTGGTCTTTTGAAACTGCCACTGGCTAGTAAAAATCAGTCGTGCGATGGTCAGCGCAGCTGCTATTCGTCTCTTTGCAATTAGCGAACTCTCACAATGATGAGAAATCCTCCGGCAGTAATATGAGCTTCAAGGCGGTCTCCGTTCCTCTCTAATCATCATTTGACACAGCATATAGAAGAAAAAGCTGGCTCAGCGGTAGCAAGATGCCCCTACCCAAATGTACCTTAAATGAGCTGCCCTGGTACGTATAGTCCGTGATAACCTTTTCTACAAATCTCTTTATCATTTTACTTGATCTCCCAAAACCCATTGACAGCAGCAGCTTTGCAGAGAAAACACTTAAGTACGAAAATTGACCGAGAGCTTAGTTCCTCTTCTTTCTTCTCTACCACGTCTAAACGAGACGAAAGCGTCCTCTATTTGTTCGTAATACTCAGTTCGTACATGAGGATCAGTGGCAGCGATTATTGACGTACATGTTTTGTAGGCATCACTAGAGAAGATCATACAGGCAAATTGTGTTTTTGACAGCTTCCATCCCCGTCTTCTATTAGATGAGATTAAAAAGGCGCCTTGAAGCTCTTTCCGCGGAGGAGGAGTATCAAGAAGATTAGAACGACTTTGCAGAAGATGGGCTGCCTTTTCATATTGCCGAAAAACAGCGAGTTAAAATTAAAGCTAGCTCTAGTTTCAGCTAATTGTAGCCTGTGTTTACGAAATCTTTCGCTGGTGAAGGTTAATGACCCCGGCGGCAATGAGCACGATTTAGTCAGGCTACAGCTAAATGTAACACAAACCTCATTCTACGCGTGAAGAGTTTCGAATATCCCAAAATCATACGTGAGTGTGAGATAGAATCCCCTTGCCTAACGATGGACGTTTCACAAATTATGACCTCGTTTTGTTCTTAACGGTTGCAAAACTTCCGTCATTTGACTGCTAACAAGCTCATGACTTGTGTTACGCACCAAAGTGACCGTGCCGTTAGACAAATTCTGTTACGGAATGGGAATCTTGATTTATTTCCCCCATTTCGTGATGGCTAAACAACGACGTCAAACACGCAGAAAATGTAGGTCAAATAGGTTTATTTGCTTCAAGCTGTAGCCTAGATATGAGCATGTTTCGACGTACTGCGCGCCCAGGTTAAGTGATTTTCATGAAAACATCACCAAACCGCCCCCATTGCCCTTAAAAGATTACGAAAGGCTTTACGTTAGAAATTGGATGAAGAAACAGAGTCAGAATATAATCCTAGTATCCTGTTAAAAAATTAAGCGGTTTGTATCCCACCCCCAACAGAGGCTTACAAGATTACAGCGTCACTGATACCAGTGATACTCGATGATTGGATGATATTAAATAAAAGAGGATGATTGCGTTAAAAGATGAGGTATGTTATAGTGATGCGTAAGGCAACAGTTACTCAAGCAACGTGATAGACTAAGAAACGGTCAGACGTTTCTTAATGATAATTTTTTTTATTGGTCAGAAATAACCCGCAATGGCAGACTTTGTAGCACTGAATGATGCAGGGTTTACAGGTTTCATATAATACAGAACATGCATATACATATTTTGTCCACACACACTTGCACTACGTGGAACTGTCGCAAGGGTCTGAGTGGCTGCCATTCGGCGCCACCAGGTGACCTCAATACGACCTTCCCCAACCGAAGTCAGGTACTCATTTACACCTGGGTGGAGTGAGGAAAGTCGTGTAAAGTGCCTTTCCCAAGGGCAACAGATCAGTGACATGACAGGATTCGAACCCGGAACCTCTTGGTTCTGAGCCGAACGCTCTACCGTTGCGCCACACGACCCCCCCTTTCATTACATCTATTGGATGCCTGACGTTTAATGAGATTTTCGTGACGATTAGGACGATTAGATCGGAGTTGCTGCAGATGGGACCGCACGTCATCATGCGAGTGAGCATCTAGGAAACACGTGTTGCTAGAGTGATCATCTGAAACTGACTAGATTTGTTTTTCTCCCTCTTTGTTGATTTTTCAAAATGAAATTTTACATTTAAATAAATCATATTTTAATAATATATATCATGAAATAAGCTGGACATACATGGGTCACAACAAAAACTAAATAAAAACCAGGACATTGTATACAGAAGTAGTACACACTCACAGAAACAAACAGTAGCCTCCTTTAAAAAAACAAGTATCATTTGCCACCAATCAACATTGTTTATGAAGTATCAGATAATTATCAGTATAAGTAGTACGATAAATGTCATATATCAGCACGATAAGTATCAGATTATATAATTTACATACATCTGTATCATTATATCATATAATTATCATTCTTTTCACACAAAATTGAATTAAACTGACTAAATTTGTTTTCGTCATTTAGGTTCCATTCTCACAGGAAGGCACCCTCTACCAGAATGCACAGGTCGCTGAAAAAAAGTAGAAATTTGCAAAAATATCGGATGACATGTTTGGGGAGTTGGCCGACCTGGGATTTAAATTTGTGACCAAAGTACTCTTCTGGCGGGTTATATGTCTATTTTGCCAATTTCTACTTTAATTTCAGAGATGAGTGGAGCCAGGTAGAGACCAGTCATAGTCAATGACATCGGAGATCATTGAAGGCTTGTGCAAGAGCATGAAGATGATTGTAAGATCATTGAGATCATTGAGCATTGACTCAAAGGTCTTTGAGAGATTTTCCAACCTGCAGCTGCGAATGGTCTCTATCAAACTACGACGTAATGAAGATGCAACGCGGAAAAATACTCGACACATTCAAAATAATCATCATCGCACATTTATTTTTTTGCTTTAACAAACAATGAAATTCACCAATTGTCAAACATTATCGATTACGATAAGTACCAAAAGCAACGCGAGAATAAAATGTTCATACTAGAACGTAACCCCTCTATTCAGAATTTAACATTCATGTCGTGGAAGGCAATGGGGCTACAAATCGATATATTTTCCTGTAACAGGCAAATTGTTTGGAACAAGTAATAATTTCCATAACTACGGATCAACGGCTGGCATCTCTATGGCTGCCGGATGCACCTGTTGCGGCGGGAAGAGACGCCGCCATAGGCGGACCCCGCCGTTCCTCAGACTGTCCCAGACCACCCTTCTCAACGCCGGCAGGCGGAAGGCGTACACGAGAGGGTTCACGATGGGGGATATCCACAAGACGACCAGGAAAACGAACCGAAACTGCAGGTTGATGCCGATGCCGTTCAAGCTGTCCCAGGAGTTGTATATGGAGACCAGTACAGTCAGCTGCCACCATAAGAAGAGAAGCCAGGCGACCAGGAACACGGCTATGATCAGTAAGACGCTTCTGGCCTTTTTCTGCGCGGAGACGATCTGTTGCTGGTTCATGTGTACGCGCCCGTCCTGCTGTTGTTGGTTCCCGTCTGCTGCTACCGCTAGATGCTGTCTGAGTGTCACAAAGACGCGCGCGTTCGTGAAAACCACGACGCCAACCCCGGCAGCGCAGAGGACCGTCATGAACAGGATGTAGCTAACCTCCACTGCGCCCAGGAAACATAGCTCGGCGCTGGTGCCCATCGTGTTGCAGTTCCATCCCATCACCGGAGAGAAGCAGAGTAGACCGGCGGAGACCCACGCCCCTGCCACCGCCGCAAGCACGTGCCAGCCCCGGAAGGTGGTGTGGTAGAAAATGGGATACTGGACAGAAGCATACCGGTCCACAGACAGAAGTACCAGCCCGGTCAGCGATAGGATCACAGGGAAGTGCAGCACCGTGACTATGAAGACGATAAACTCTCGATATGTCACGGCTTCCGTTAGCTCAAGCATAACGTTGCCAGCCAGATTGGTGATGATGTCGGTAACGGCCAGGTTTGCGATCAGGTAGTGCAGCGGTTTCTTCTGCTGTAACTTGGCGACACCAAAGACGACGAGGCCGTTGAGAAGAACACAGAAAACACTTGAGATGATTGTCAAGACTTCTCTCCCAGGAAAGGCGAACGGACCCCAGCCGGAGTTCCCACCACAAATGTCCACCACGTCCCCGAAAGCCACGTTTTCACTCAGTCCGTTTTCCGCGAACCATTCGAAGCACCGACCAGTGGCGTTAGGAGGACCAAACCTGGCGAGAGTAGAGCTGAGATTGCTCTCCATTTCCTGTTGTTGAATATCTGCACAGGTAAAACAGTACTGCAGTTCCCGTTGGTCAGTGTTCGTTGTATTGGAAATGATGTTTCTTTAAAACCAGGCACTGTCTAGAGAAAATTGATCGTGCTGTGGACACCGGGCGCGGTTGTTGTCCGTCTCTTTTTGATCGGTGATGAGAGACTCTCTTCAGTAGTTAGCTTGAAGGCGGTCTCCGTTCGCCTCCCGTTGTCCGATGATAAAGCATGTAGAAGGAGTGAGGTCAGGGCTTCTACTCGTTCTGGCCTCAAGTGAACCTCTTCTGGTTCGGAGCGTCCGTTGTGGCCTTCTCTACAAATCGCTTTATACCTGATCTCCCCAAACGTCCTGACAGAAGCAGCTTTGTGGAGCAAACCTGAAGGAAGAAAACAACTGCCGTCCGAGGGATTAATTCTCCTTCTTCCTTTTGAGCACCTCTAAGTGCGAACCACACTTTGTTTGCCCGCTATAAAATGCGAAGACTTGATATCAATATGGGGATCAGAAGCAGCGATTATTGACGTACATGTAGGAATCACTCGAGAAGATCATTCAGGCAAATGGTGCTAATTTGATAGCTTTCACCCCCTTAGTTGCCTGGACGATTGAAGAGGCATGTTGACGTGCTTTCATTATGGAAGAGGAGTGGTATCAAGAAGATTAGAACGACTTTGTGGCAGATGGGATCTCTTTTCATCTTGCCGAAAAACAGCAGGGGAATGACCTCTTATTATTCGCTTTAGCTACATGAAGCACGAACCTCATTTTGCGTGTGACGTTTATCAAAGATTCCAAATCCACACGCGAGCGTGAGACAGAATTACCTTGCCGTTTTACAAAGTATAACTTCGTTTTGTTCTTTACGTTTTTATAACTAACACTGTGTGCCTAGTATCACAAGCGCATGCATGTGCCTAACAAGTGGTTGAGCCGTTAAAAAAATGGGAATCATAATGTATTTTTCAAATTTCATGATGGATAAATAACGATATTATACATAAGGAACAATTTAGTTCAGACAGAGTGACTTCTTTATTCGCTTCAAGCTGTAACCTGGATGTTAGCATGTTATGACATACTGCCAAGTTGTCAAAACGAGCCAGTACTGTCCTTATGTCAAAATACTAATCTTATTATCCCATATTAAAGTCTTAAGCGTGCTGTATCCAGGAAGCGTGTTGGAAACACCTCCAGCTGCGGCTTGAAGGAGTCCTAAAGTCCAGAGGGGGAGTTATTTTCCAATAGATGATAATTTTAGGAAGTAAAAATGAATATTTTTTACAGTATACGATAAAGTACCCACTAGTGCAATGCGCATCAAAAAGCATTCAGTATTCTACAGAATTCCTCAGATGACCCTCTATTTTCTGATTAATTAAATTAACAACCTCAGCCAATGGCTTATTACAATGTGCCTGACAAGGCCTGACAAAAGTTAGATTACAAAAGGAATGTCAGGGTGGTTAAGAAAAACTCGTCTTGCTTTGTGTTTTTTATATCTTATTAACAATTGGCCTTCTTATTGTGCTTAACCCCCCTCATCTATGCCAAAAATACTCACCATTAAAGATGTGTGTTTACACATAGGGAATACATGGATAGGGTCTGCAAGGGTTTAGTGAGTATCATATTGTTTTATAAAACAAACCTTGTGTAATTCACCACAAGCGGAATTCTGCAAAAAGTCGGCTGATTATGTATTCATTGGTACATAATCTAGTGGAAAATAACACCGCCTTCTGGAGTTTAGGACTCCTTTAAACGATTGTAGCGTCGCTGATGCTTGTGATAGTGAATTGGCTATTGTCGCAGTCTGTTTTTACTCCATGGTTGTTTGAAAATTATAAGAAATCCTGACTGTGTCACAATGATGACTGTGACCGATAAGAAAAAAAGATGATGAAGTGTTTTTAAAGTGAAAGTCATCGTTGAGCATCCTATGAGTGACTGGAAAAATCTATAGTCAATTAGACAAATCGTTAAAACATCTTTAAGATGATTTGAACGTCGATCATTGAAAGACAATTTTAGGAGCTCAGTGAGAGTATAGAACAAAAGTTGGAGGTCATTCCCACATCGTTGGGTTACGATAAGCGACTGAAAGATTGGTCATTTAGATCAACAAAGGTAATTTCAAGATAACTTCAACACCTTAAAGATCATTTAAACATCACAAGGTAGCAGTTACTCAAGTGTGGAAACAGGCACACGTTTTCGACAGCAAATCCGGATATACTTTAATCACTAATATAAAGAAACACAGCGGATGCTGTCTGAAATGTCGGGCCATTTCCAAAATTCATCCAGCTGCGAGTTATTCATACTTTGCGTATTAGCTTGATGTCTAAACTTCATCAACTGGATTGAACATCGATTGAAAGACCATTGAAAGACCATCGATATCATTAAAAGAGAGATCGTTGGAAGACCTTGAAGATCATTGAGCGTCCATTCAAAGATCTTCCAGAGAAGTGTCAATCTGGTAACGGTCTCTTCTCGGCGGATTCCCCACATTTTACTGAAAGAAACGCATGAGACCCGAGATGTGTGTGTTTCCATGGCAACCCGTGACGTATATGCTTGGCAAAGAATATTGTACAGCAAAGTGGCTTTCTTCTGCATCCTTTTGTTTTCCTAATTGCTGTATAAAACTGAAGATATATTTTTTCACTAAAAACCGTTTTATAGGCGATTAGTATGGATGCTACCAATACGCTCGCTTATCAACGAACATCGATGACACCTGAAAAAAACAGCGTTTTGACCCGACAGGATACGTGTGTTTCCATGGCAACCCGTGACGTATATGATTAGCGAAGAAGATTGTACAGGCAAGTTGTTTTCTTCTACATCCTTTCATTTTCCGTTTCGCTGTATGGAACTAATGAGACCGTTTTGTTGATGATCAGCAGGGATGCTACCGATTGGCTGTCTTATAATCTCACCGACAAACACCGAAAACATCGGCAGAAAACGGTTTGAGGTGATTGTTGTTTGACCTGTGCTATGATTTAACATATTATTTTTATATTTGTATGCAATCAATTATTATATTGTCATCATCTGTTACAATTATCATCGTATGATTTGATGTGATATTGTTATTATTTATTACTACAATTATGTTATGAATTGTTATATTATTGTTAACTGAGATTGACTCTCTAATCTCTATCATTTCGGTATCGAGTTATGCTATGATTTGATGTATAGTCTTTATATGCAACCAATTAATTTTTGTAAGTATTCTGTTACTATTATTATTGTCTGATTTGTTATTGTTATCATTTACTACTATAATTATGTTATGAATTGTAAGATTTATTTTATTCTTTTGTTAATTTAGATGGGGGAAGACCTTGTATAAGCCATTAGGGTTTTTTTCTTCCCCCAGCACGTATATTTTCTTGTTCTATTAAGTAATTCAAATGATTTTAATATGTGCGAATAAATCGAATCAAAATCAAACCTCGTAGAGCCTAACAAAATTTAGTTTTAGAAAAGGCATCTTTCCAAGTATTTAGATGTGATTTGACTGTAAAAATGGATTGTTTGCACTATCACTATATTACGATAAAATAAATTACATTGATACTTTTCAATCATTAAAGGTCCAAATATTTATTGTTCCAAATCATAATCATATCCACATAACAATAAAGATATCGAAAGGACAATGACCATTCAACAGCAAGTCAATATCACAGCTACATTACAATAACAGAATTCTCTACTGTTTAAAAGCAACATTTACAGAATACCACTAGAACAAATAGATCCACTTCCTTCTAACACAGCCAAATGCAGTTCACTGACCTTTGTCTGGTGAAATATTGATATTGACCATTTATACTACAAGTAGCAATGGTTGCAATTTCTGTACAAACCACAGACCTTACACATACGTTATTGTCCTGCAAAACAATATGGTCTCTTTACATGGCTATTTAAAATTAACGTATACTTTGAAGTTCTAAATATCTATTTTCCAACCCATAACAATATCATTATCACATTCATATAAAGATAAATACATGTCAGTGGCAATTTCAAAAATAACATCAACAATACATTTCTTGTTCCAAATTATAACCATATCCACATGCCAATAAAGATATCGAAAGGACAATGACTATTCAACAGCAAGTCAATATCACAGCTACATTACAATTACCGAATTCTCTACTATTTTAAAGCAACATATACAGAATACCACTAGAGCAAATAGATCCACTTCCTTCTAACACAGCCAAATGCAGTTCACTGAACTTTGTCTGGTGAAATATTGATATTGACCATTTATACTACAAGTAGCAATGGTTGCAATTTCTGGACAAACCACAGACCTTACACATACGTTATGGTCCTGCAAAACAATATGGTCTCTTTACATGGCTATTTAAAATTTACGTATACTTTGAAGTTCCAAGTATCTATTTTCCACCCATAACAATATCATTATCACATTCATATGAATATAAATACATGTCAGTGGCAATTTCAAAAATAACATCAACAATACATTTCTTGTTCCAAATCATAACCATATCCACATGCCAATAAAGATATCGAAATCACCAAGAACCATTTAACAGCAAGTCAGTATCACAGCTACATTACAATAACAGAATTCTTTTAACACAGCGCTAGCCAAATGCAGTACACTGAACTTTTGTCTGGTAAAATAATGATATTCACCTAACGTTAACATTCATGCTACAAGCAGCGATGGTTGACATTTTTACACTTACCACATATATAGACCTTACACATACGATTTTTCCTGCTATGGTCACTTTACAGAGTTATCTAAACTTACGTATACTTTGCAGTTTGAAATATCTATTATTATAACTCATAACAATATCCCTTTCACATTCAAACAAAGGTATCTACATCTACAAAAATAACATCAATCTAGCATCGACAATACAATTACATAATCGCAATAATCTACTACTTAAATGTCAAATGGCGATAGAACGAAAAGATCCACTTTTTCTCCGACACAACAAAATGCAGTTCACTGGACTTGGTAATATAACAATGTTCAACATTATATGGAAATGTCCATCCTACAAACAGTAATTGTGCACATGTCTGTCCTAGCCTTTGAGGTGTCACATGTCTTATTTTCCTCAAGCAGCACTATGGTATGTTTAAACAAGTGTTTAGTAAACGTACCTTTCCGTATACTTTTTCAACATTTACATGTTTGTCTTCACAAAACGTTCATTTTTCTTAAACAGCACTATGGTATGTTTGCACAAATGTTTAGAAAACGTACTCATACTTTCGACATTCACAGACCAAAATCTCTGTAACAACCGGACGATAACTCACATCTGTATGGCAGCCGGATGTACCTGTTGCGGCGGGACGAGACGCCGCCATAGGCGGACCCCGCCGTTCCTAAGGCTGTCCAAGACCACTCTTCTCAACGCCGGCAGTCGGAAGGCGTACACGAGAGGGTTCACGATGGGGACCAACCACATGACGACGAGGAAGACGATGAAGAAGTGCAAACTGATTGCACGCGAATCGACACCGATATTGAACGTAGTAACAAGTATTGTCAGCTGCCACGACAGAAAGAGAACCCAGGTTACCAAGAACACTGCTATGATGACGAGGACACTTCTGGCCTTTTTCTGCGCGGAGACGATCTGTTGCTGGTTCATGTGGACGCGCCCGTCCTGCTGCTGCTGGTTCCCGCCCACTGCCACGGCCAGGCGCCGTCGGAGAGTCACGAAGACGCGCGCGTTCGTGAACACCACCACGCCGACCCCGACAGCGCTAAGAATGGTCATGGACAGGATGTAGCTAACCTCCACTGCGCCCAGGAAACATAGCCTCTTCCTCATGTCCATCGCGTAGCAGTTCCATCCCATCATCGGGGAGAAGCAGAGCAGAGCGGCGGAGACCCACGCGCCTGCCACCGCCGCCAGCACGTGCCAGCCCCGGACGGTGGTATGGTAAAAGATGGCGTGTTGTACGGAGAGATAGCGGTCCACGGACAGGAGTACTAGTCCTGTCAGAGACAGTATCACGGGAAAGTGCAGCACCGTTACTAAGAACAAGGTGAACTGTCTATACGTCACCAGATATCCCAGCTGCAGTATGACGTTGCCGATCATATTGGTGATGATGTCGGTAACAGCCAGGTTTGCGATCAGGTAGTACAGCGGTTTGTTTTGCTGTAACTTAGCAACGCCAAAGACGACGAGACCATTGAGCAGGATACCTGTGACACTTAAAGTTACCGTCAAGGCTTCTCTGCCAGGAAAGTCAAACGGGCCCCATCCTGATGGCGCACAAATCGTCTTCACAGCCTTAAATGTCAGGTTTTCGCCGATATCGTTTTCCGCGAACCATTCCAGGCATGGGCCCGTATCATTGGGAGGAGCGAACCCGGTGGTGGTAGCGCTTGAGATTTCCTTCCATGTTATCTTGAACATATACACTGGTGAAAATCTAACAGGTTTCGATAATTTAAGAGCGGTAAAGCAGGTCTCAGCGTGTGTTTCCCTTGGACATCGCTAGCACTTTGTGATAGTATTGCCGCATGCGTTTTTATCTCCATTTGATTATTCACATCACAGTAGGTTGTCTTGGAAGATCATGTTGGCCACTGGTCTTTATTTCCGGCCTTTGATTTTCTTCGTGGATGCCCAAGATTGATGTAATGCATTTTCATTAGCTACCGTTTTGTTGATGATTACTGTAAGTGTGCTACAAAGGTACCCGCTTGCCACCGCACGAATAAACAGCAGCAACGCGCTTTGAGATGCCGATCTGAGTGAACGAAAACATTTTTAAGTGTCATCTGCGCCCTGCTCACAAGTACAGCAGAACAAGCCGATGGCCTGTGCTCCATAACTAAACTCTTATCCACACAACTCAAGCCAGGACTCAGCGACTAAAGAAGTCATTCTTGCATAAAACTTTATAATGACAATGGTTGAAAATGACAACCCACGGCTGTCCTGTTTGACTTGATATCAATTGCGTAAACAGAAAAAGTGGGATCATTCGTCTTCCACTGTCTCGGAAAAAGAAGTCAAACCCAAATAAGATTTAGTGTAAGTAGTGTAAGTATTCAGACTAGAATAGTCACATGCTATTTTGTTATCAATTGTCTGTCCTTCCTTCCATGTTACATGTACTTGCAATTAGCCTACGGGCAATAGACTTATCATCATATTATGTTGTGAAGCTGCGTTGATTTTAAATGAACCCCTTGCAAAAATCGGAACACAATTCAGGGGGCGTCAGCTAATCCCTACTCTTGTACGACTGGTGTGAAATTGAATAAATTGAACGTAATCATCAAAAACTACTTGACTCAAATTGACAAGTACATCTGGAGATGAAATGGGTCCACCAATATCTATGCCTCAATCAGATTAGAAAACACGAATTAGGCGTTCTTAATCTTCCGCTTCTTCCAAGCTCCTTTATATTTAGTCAGACCGATGGACTGTGCTCCATAACTAAACTTATATCCACACAACTACTTGACTCAAATTGACAAATCAATCTGGGGATGTAATTATCACACCAATATATATGCCTCAATCAGATTACGAAACACGAATTAAGCGTTCTTAATCTTCCGCTTCTTCCAAGCTCCTTTATATTTAGTCAGACCGATGGACTGTGCTCCATAACTAAACTTATATCCACACAACTACTTGACTCAAATTGACAAATCAATCTGGGGATGTAATTATCACACCAATATATATGCCTCAATCAGATTACGAAACACGAATTAAGCGTTCTTAATCTTCCGCTTCTTCCAAGCTCCTTTATATTTAGTCAGACCGATGGACTGTGCTCCATAACTAAACTCATATCCACACAACTACTTGGCTCAAACCGACGAGTCTAGTATCCAAACCACAGCATCTATGGACCTTTTGAAGGCTTAGTGGCGGTACAGAAGGTGCTACAATAACATGGTTTCTTGTGTTTTCCTGTATGACAAGAAGGGAGCCCACCTGTAGAAACCTTAAAAGAAATGCATCTCATTAATTTCATGCATCCGCAAAGAATATTTAGGATGAAAATGAAGACCAAAGGCCTGGATGATTCACATCGACAGCCTGTCGAGATACATCGCCATCCTACTGTGATGTTAATAATTCAGAAGGAAATATATAAGCGCCAACGCTGGCAACATTACTACAAAGTGCTTGCGAATTCAAACTAAGGGAGACACACATTGAGACCTGTTCTGATCTGCCGCTCTTACATTACCGCAGCCCGTAAATTTTCACTAGTGTGCATCTTAGATAGAATATGAAGAGGAATCTTAATTAACGCTACCGCCACAGTGTTCGCTCCTCCTAATGCCACGGGCTCGGACCTGGAGTGGTATTGAAATTACCTGTGTTGATATCAAAGGCCAATTATTTTTGGTCCTTCATCGGTTACTGAACGATTTGCCAATGGTATCCAATGTCTTCCAACACTAAGGTATTCAATGAATACTTAAGTGTTGGAAGAAAGTTAAGCATTGCATTGTGAAAATATTCTTAAGTGTCATCTGCGCCCTGCTCAACAGCCTCGTTTTCTAATACAGCAGAACAAGCCGATGCGCCATAACTAAACTTATATCCACACAACTACTTGACTCAAATTGACAAATCAATCTGGGGATGTAATGATCACACCAATATCTAGGCCTCAATCAGATTACAAAACACAAGTTAGGCCTTCTTAATCTCCCCCTTCCTCTAAGCTCCTTTGATAAGATTAATGGCCTCTAGATCTGCTCCATATAATTACTCATCTCCACAGAACTACTTCACTCAAACCGCCACCCTACTGTGATGTGAATAATTCAAAAGGAAATATATAAGCGCCAACGCTGCCAACATTATAACAAAGTGCTAGCGAATTCAAAGAGAGACACACATTGAGACCTGCTCTGCCGCTCTTACATGGCCTATGATCCATAACTAAACTCATATCTACACAAATTCTTCACTCAAATCGACATCTCCATCCAAACCCCAGCATCTTTTGGCCTTTTAAAAAAGGCCAAAAAATGCTGTGGTTTGGATGGAGATGGAAAACACCTGGTGCCACAAAGTCTTAAAAGGCTCTGTGGCACCAGGTGTTTTCCTGTGTATTTTCTCGCATGATGAAAATATCTACACATTCAAATGCTTCACTCAAATCGACATCTCCATCCAAACCACAGCAACTTTTGGCCTTTTAAAAAAGGCCAAAAGATGCTGTGGTTTGGATGGAGATGGAAAACACCTGGTGCCGCAAAGCCTTAAAAGGCTTAAAATATTGTTCGTTACGCCCTACGAGTTCAAACAACAATCACCTCAAAGCATGTTCTTCCGGTGTTTGTCGGTGAGATGATAAGCGAACGAATTGGCAGAACCCCTGCTGATCATCAACAAAACGGTCTTTAATGAATGAAAGACCTTTATTCCACGTTTATGCTCTGATGACCTAGTACAGGTCATGGTGACAAGCAGAAGTACAGTTACAGTGATAACAGATATCTAACTACATCTAAAGACTAATTAATACCGCTATGTACATGTTCAATTTCTTCTCGCTTCTTAAGGCAGCTGTAAGTGAAAAAGCAAACAGGGTTTATGAGATATGGCTTGTCTGGTTTAATGAAAATACATCTCATCAGTTTCATTCAGCGAAGCGGAAGGCGAAGGGATGTAGAAGAAAACCGCTTACCTGTACTATCTTCTTCGCTAGTCACATACGTCACAGGTTGCCATGGGAACACACGTTGGTTATATCTTGGGTCTCCGGAGAGCCCTAAGTGTTTTCACGTGTTGATCTCAGTTAAGTGGGTCTACCGTAGAGGCGAGACCGTAACCTTCAATTATAATCCTGCCCTGGTTCGAAGCGTCCGTCATGACATTTGATGCAAATTGCTTTACCCTTTTATTTGATCTCTTAACTGGCAGGAGCAGCCGGTGAGTTTCTCACTAGTGTAGATCTTCAAGAGAACATGGCGGGGAATCTAAGCGCTACCGGCGGGATATCTTCTCACAATGCCACGGACTCGTGCCTGGAATGGTTCGCAGAAAACGGCTTCAGCGACCTGACTTTCGAGACTGTGAAGACGATTTGTTGGGATTCTGGCCAAGGTGCGTTTGGCTTTCCCGGCAGGGAAGTCTTGACTATTACTTTAAGCGCTATAGGTATCCTGCTCAACGGTCTCGTTGTCTTTGGTGTTGCTAAGTTACAGCAAAACAAACCACTGTACTACCTGATCGCAAACCTGGCTTTCACCGACATCATGGCCAGTGTGGTCGCCAACGTCATGCTCGAGTTGAGAGTTACCGTGACGTATCGACAGTTCACCTTGTTCTTAGTCACGGTGCTGCACTTCCCCGTGATATTGTCTCTGACGGGACTGGCATTACTGTCCGTGGACCGCTATCTTTCTGTTGAACACGCCATCTTTTACCACACCACCGTACGGGGCTGGCACGTGCTGGCGGCGGTGGCCGGGGCGTGGGTCTCCGCCGCTCTGCTCTGCTTCTCCCCGATGATGGGATGGAACTGCAACACGATGGGCACCAGCGATGAGCTATGTTTCCTGGGCGCAGTTGAGGTTAGCTACATCCTGTTCATGACCATTCTTAGCGCTGTCGGTGTTGGCGTAGTGGTGTTCACGAACGCGCGCGTCTTCGTGACTCTCCGACGGCGCCTGGCCGTGGCAGTGGGCGGGAACCAGCAGCAGCAGGACGGGCGCGTCCACATGAACCAGCAACAGATCGTCTCCGCGCAGAAAAAGGCCAGAAGTGTCCTCGTCATCATAGCCGTGTTCTTGGTTGCCTGGCTCCTGTTTCTCTCGTGGCAGTTGTCGGTACTTGTCACTGCGTTCAACTTCCGTGTCGATTCTCGTGCAATCAAATTGCAGTTTCTGTGTGTCTTCCTCGTCGTCATGTGGTTGGTCCCCATCGTGAACCCTCTCGTGTACGCCTTCCGACTGCCGGCGTTGAGAAGGGTGGTCTGGGACAGTCTTAGAAACGGCGGGGTCCGCCTATGGCGGCGTGTTCTCCTGCCACAACAGGTGCATCCGGCCGACATAGAGATGTAAGTTATGTTTGTGTTGTTACAGAGAGTATATTATGTAAATGTAGAAAGTATAAGTACGTTTTGTTTTGGCGGAGTGCCTTTTGAGAAAAATGAAGTATGTGCAACCACAGTGGTTAGGGCAGAAATATGGGCAATTGTCTTTGGCACGGAATATTTTTGTGATGTTGAATATCTAACTGGGCAAAACTTCAGTGATTTTCATTTTGTTAAGCCGAAAAAAGTGGACCTTTTCCTTCTATTACTATCTTATGTGACTTTTATATAGTAGATAAATGAAATTCTGTAATTGTTTTGTCGATGTTCTACTGATGTATATTGCCATTGTAATTTACATATGTCTATCTAAATGTGATAATGGTATTGTTATGAGTTGAAAAGAGATATTTAGAACTTTAAACGTTGTACTGTAATGTAATTGACCTCAAGCATATAGATATAGACAGTATGCGTAAGTTGTAAATAACTGTGTAAAAAGACCAAAGTGTTGTTATAGGAAAATAACGTCTTTCTGGTTTGGGTAGGAATGTCAGCCATTGCTGCATGTAGCATGAATGGTTAATATCGTTATCATACCAGACAAAGGTTCAGTGAACTGCATGTTGATGCCTCGGAAGAAAGTGGATCTATTTATTCCTTTGTTATTCTATAGTATGTGATTTTGAAATACTAGATAATAGCAACTCTGTCATTGTAATGTAGCTGTGGTTTTGACTTAAAGTGAAATGGTCATTGTATTCTCAATATCTTTATTGCAATTTAGTGGATATGATTATAATATGGAACAATAAATATTTTGACTTTGAATGATTGCAAAGAAGCAATGTCATTGAATCATGATATATTGTGATAAACAAACAATCTATTTGCACAATCCCGTAAAATCTGGATCCTCGGAAAGATTCCGTTTGTAAAATATTCTTCGTAACGCCTTACGAGTTCAAACAACAATTACCTAAAAGCGTGTTCTTTCGGTGTTTGTCGCTGAGATGATAAACGAACAAATTGGCAGCACCCCTGCTGATCATCAACAAACCGGTCTTTAATAAAAAATACATCTCTTCAGTTTCATACAGCGAAGCGTAAGATAAAAGCTAGGATGTAGAAGAAAACCAGTTGCCTGACCAGTGTACAATCTTCTTCGCTAATCATATACGTCACGGGTTGCCATGGGAACACACGTTGTTTATATCAGAGATGCACTGTTACAGACTATTACTACTAAGACAAACATCACCATATCTTGTACACAAAGCGATATTTTCTATGTACTGTTGTCATGTCCGACTCCTATATCCACCTACATAGGTCAATTTCTCCATAAATCATTCCAAAAGGGAGACAGAAATTACTAGATATTACCCATATATGACTATATTGTAACCCATATGCTGGTTTCGATAAAATTTAGTACTTGGAAGTGTAGGATAGATTAGCCTTATAGTATTGTTGATTTAATGCCATACATTGTACCATGTACGATTGTTGAGCAATAAAGTCCATTCATTCACTTCCCATGGTCTTAAATCATCTGTAGGTGATCTACGTTACATGACCGTTGATTTTTGTCGGTCGCTCATCTGTTGCATAACGGCGTCCTTCCGCTTGGAAATGTGGCCTTAGCCGATCGCAAGATGAGAGCATACAGGAGCTTCCATATGATATTCCAGGTAAACTAGAGGGCTAAAATTACAAATACGACATATCTCTATATAGGTCATGTGGTAATTTGCAGCTCGAAATCCCGGACAGGGTTTCTTTATAGTAAGCTGTGGATATAACGATCACACCCATATCTATGTCTAAATCAGATTACAAAACACGAAGCATTATTAATCTTCCTCTTCTTCCTTGACGACAAAATGTCTGCTTTGATCAAGTGGCCTGTGCTTCATAAGTAAACTCATATCCACTTGACTCAAATCGACAACTCCATCTGAATCACAGGATCTTTGGGCCATTTATGTTTTTGTGAACACCAGTCATCTGTGAGATCTAGAGAAGATTACGCTTCGCTTCTCCTGCAGGAGCAAGGGAGAGATTATCAGCGACGTACTTCTATGGGCACCAAACCATGGCCATGCAAGTGTTGGCAGACCATGCACTGCCTACATCCTTCAACTGTGTCTAAATGCGAACTTTACTTTGGAAGACCTGCCAACTGCAATGGAGGATAGGGAGGGATAGAGAAGAAGGGTCATGGACATCCGTGAGACTGTCTTGACCAGATTACGATGATGAAACACTACAGCAGGTGGTCTAATCAGGTTTTAATATTTTTTAGTGTTTTTTCGGCATGATGAAAAGCGTGCACATCTGTGGCAACGTCCGTCTTATCCTCTCAATGATCACGGAAACTAATTATAACGGATGTGCATCTCATTAACCTCATGCAGCCATAAAGACAACTGAGAGGATGAAAGAGAAACAATTTCCTTTAGAATCTTCTTTGGCGTTTCACACATGATTGATCTGATGCCTTTAAGTTTGCGGGTGACAAATGTGTGCAGTCATTCGCACTCCTGCCTGCATCTCTCTCGACATAGAGGGTAGAGAATACTAAATCGTACGGCTGGAGGTTTCCTACCTTCATCATCAAACTGTTTCGGGTAGGAGAATGCTCAGACAGGCAAAGCAGTTCTGTAAAGATTTAGAGCCAAGAGTCAGGTACGTGGCAACAGTACTGATCTAGCCCATCCGCAAGGTTTCCGTTCGGAGTTTCCTCTTCTCCATTCAGGGTGAAGGAGACGAACTCCCTAAAAATATCGCTACCACTGAGGGTTTGTCACCAGCGTGCGTTACCTGGAGCCAGATTCTTACTAGTCCAAACGGAGACAATCTTCCTTGCTTACACCACCGTAACCGTAGGGTGCCTCATCAAGATTATTCGTCAAGACAAAAATGGAGGTAAATCTCAGTTCTACCCCCACCACCGACACACACCCCAACGCCAGTGGCAAGTGTCTACAATGGTTCGCGGAAAGCGGTCTCGCCGAAAACCTGACTTTCGAAGCTGTGAAGACGATTTGTTGGGATTCTGGCTCGGGTGCATTTGGTTTTCTCGGAAGAGAAGTCTTGACGGTATCTTTAAGTGTCATAGGTATCCTGCTTAACAGTCTGGTCGTCTTCGGCGTTGCTAAGTTACAGCAACACAAACCGCTGTACTACCTGATCGCAAACCTGGCTTTCACCGACATCATCACCAATATGATCGGCAACGTCATGCTCGAGTTAGAGGATGTCGTGACGTATCGACAGTTCACCTTGTTCTTAGTCACGGTGCTGCACTTTCCCGTGATTCTGTCCCTGACGGGGCTGGTACTTCTGTCCATGGACCGCTACGTCTCCGTACAACACGCCATCTTCTACCACACCACCGTACGGGGCTGGCACGTGCTGGCGGCGGTGGCCGGAGCGTGGGTCTCCGCCGCTCTGCTCTGCTTCTCCCCGATGATGGGATGGAACTGCAACACGATGGGCACCAGCGATGTGCTATGTTTCCTGGGCGCAGTGGAGGTTAGCTACATCCTGTCCATGACCATTCTTAGCGCTGTCGGGGTTGGCGTGGTGGTGTTCACGAACGCGCGCGTCTTCGTGACTCTCCGACGGCGCCTGGCCGTGGCAGTGGGCGGGAACCAGCAGCAGCAGGACGGGCGCGTACACATGAACCAGCAACAGATCGTCTCCGCGCAGAAAAAGGCAAGAAGCGTTCTCGTCATCATAGCCGTGTTCTTGGTTGCATGGCTCCTTTTTCTCTCGTGGCAGTTGTCGGTACTTGTGACTGCGTTCAATATCCGAGTCGATTCGCGTGCAATCAGTTTGCAGTTTTTCTGTGTCTTCCTCGTCGTCATGTGGCTGGTCCCCATCGTGAACCCTCTCGTGTACGCCTTCCGACTGCCGGCGTTGAGAAGAGTGGTCTGGGACAGTCTTAGGAGCGGCGGGGTCCGGCTATGGCGTCGTCTCGTCCCACCACAACAGGTGCATCCAGCCGCCATAGAGATGTAAGTTATTGTTGTGTTGTTATAGAGGCTCTGGTAAATGTAAAAGTCGAAAAGATACGTAGTACTACGTTTTCTTAACTTTTTGTAAACAATTCATCACGCTGTTGAAAGAAAATAAAGTATGTGTAACTTCAGTGATTGGGACATAAATTTGAACCATTGTTCTTTTTGGCATGGAATATTTTTGTGATGTTGAATATCGCTATATACAGGGCAAAACGTCAGTGCTTTTCGTTTTGTTATGCCGAAAAAAATGGACCTTTTCCTTCTATTGCTATCTTATGTGACTTTTATATAGTAGATAAATGAAATTCTGTAATTGTTTTGTCGATGTTCTACTGATGTATATTGCCATTGTAATTTACATATGTCTATCTAAATGTGATAATGGTATTGTTATTAGTTGAAAAGAGATAATTAGAACTTCAAACGTTGTACTGTTATGTAATTGACCTGTAGCATATAGATATAGACAGTATGCGTAAGTTGTGAATAACTGTGTAAAAAGACCAGTGTTGTTATAGGATAAGGTAAGGGTAAGTATGCCAGCCATTGCTGCATATAGAATGAATGGTGAATATCGTTATTATAACAGACAATAGTTCAGTAAACTGTATGTTGATGCGTTCGAAGAAAGTGGATCTACTTATTCCTTTGTTATTCTATAGTATGTAATTTTTGAAGTTCTAGATGATTGCAATTCTGTCGTTACAATGTAGCTGTGACATTAACCTGATGTTAAATGATCATTGTATTTTCGATATCTTTATTGCAATGTGGATATGATCATGATTTGGAACAATAAATGTTTGGAACTTGAATGATTGTAAAGAAGCAATGTATTTGAATCATGATATATTGTGATAAACAAACAATCTATTTGCACAATCCCGTAAAATCTGGATCCTCGGAAGGATTCCGTTTGTAAAATATTGTTCGTTACGCCTTACGAGTTCAAACAACAATCACCTCAAAGCATGTTCTTCCGGTGTTTGTCGGTGAGATGATAAGCGAACGAATTGGCAGCACCCCTGCTGATCATCAACAAAACGGTCTTTAATAAAAAAAATACATCTCTTCAGTTTCATACAGCGAAGCGTAAGATAAAAGCTAAGATGTAGAACAAAACCAGTTGCCTGACCAGTGTACAATCTTCTTCGCTAATCATATACGTCACGGGTTGCCATGGGAACACACGTTGTTTATATCAGAGATGCGCTGTTACAGACTATTACTACTAAGACAAACATCACCATATCTTGTACACAAAGCGATATTTTCTATGTACTGTTGTCATGTCCGACTCCTATATCCACCTACATAGGTCAATTTCTCCATAAATCATTCCAAAAGGGAGACAGAAATTACTAGATATTACCCATATATGACTATATTGTAACCCATATGCTGGTTTCGATAAAATTTAGTACTTGGAAGTGTAGGATAGATTAGCCTTATAGTATTGTTGATTTAATGCCATACATTGTACCATGTACGATTGTTGAGCAATAAAGTCCATTCATTCACTTCCCAAGGTCTTAAATTATCTGTAGGTGATCTACGTTACATGACCGTTGATTTTTGTCGGTCGCTCATCTGTTGCATAACGGCGTCCTTCTGCTTGGAAATGTGGCCTTAGCCGATCGCAAGATGAGAGCATACAGGAGCTTCCATATGATATTCCAGGTAAACTAGAGGGCTAAAATTACAAATACGACATATCTCTATATAGGTCATGTGGTAATTTGCAGCTCGAAATCCCGGACAGGGTCTCTTCTAGTAAGCTGTGGATATAATGATTACACCCATATCTAAATCAGATTACAAAACACGAAGCATTATTAATCTTCCTCTTCTTCCTTGACGACAAAATGTCTGCTTTGATCAAGTGGCCTGTGCTTCATAAGTAAACTCATATCCACTTGACTCAAATCGACAACTCTATCTGAATCACAGCATCTTTGGGCCATCTATGTCTTTGTGAACACGAGTCATCTGTGAGATCTAGAGAAGATTACGCTTCGCTTCTCCTGCAGGAGCAAGGGAGAGATTATCAGCGACGTACTTCTATGGGCACCAAAACATGGCCATACACGTGTAGGCAGACCATGCACTACCTACATTCATCACCTGTGTCAGGATGCGAATTGTGCTTTGGCAAATATACCCAGTGCAGTGGAGGATAGGGAAGTATGCTGGAGAAGCGGCATGGACATCTGTGAGACCGTCAGGACCAGATGATGATGATGATGAAACACTACAGCAGGTGGTCTGATAATGCTTTTTGGCGACGCCTCAGGGGCGAGCCAAATTGATATATATTGTGTGCAGTTTGTAAGAATTCTAGGAATTGCACAGGAATGTGAAAGGCTATGGAACGATAACTCAAGAATGCCTGGATGTATTGTCTTCATATTTTGTAGGTAGGTAGGTCTGTAAGAGACCTTGACACGATTGGATTTTGGGCCCCTAGTGACTTTCTATGGTGCTGTAGGGGAACTTTCGATTTCCAAATCTCGTCTTCTGAATATGCTATGGTCATGATTTGTTAGCGGTGGATAGCTCTTTGTTGGGAAAATATGTCCTGTAGATGTGGACCCCTTAATTAGTGTTTTTTTTTTGGAACTGCAGGAGCTAATTTTGTCTCAAACTTTGAAAGAGAATTTACACTATGATATGCCATTATGCAAATCCATATCTGATTTGCATACTTAAAGAGGAAAGTTTATAGATCAGCTACATTCCATTATAGGACTCTTAACACATGACATATAGAATTGAGATAGAGATAAATATCGATAGATATCAATTATGAAAATTGATACTTAATTTGCATAATTTATGACAAAATACTATAAATCCATAGTGATAAATGATGGGGATTTCATTTTTGCACCATTTGGAATTTATGTAAATGTGGCCGCTATTAGACACAAATCTTGCATATGAGGGCCTCATTTACATAATTTATGGGGAAATGGTACGATATCCTTTTTTTGTGAAAACAAGATTTTCATACATTGGACAACTTTTGTTATTTGAGTAGAGAATGTGATCAGGTGATATGATTTATGCGAGGTCCTTCTTTGCATGTGGGCTAAAAACGAAAACATTAACAGAGATCACCGTCGCCATGGCAACATCTTTTAATGTTGCCAATCTTTTTTCTTGTGTTTTCGGCATGATGAGAAGCGTGCACATCTGTGGTAACGTCCGTCTAATCCTCTCAATGATCACGGAAACTCATCCTAACGGATTTGCATCTCATTAACCTCATGCAGCCACAAAGACAACTGGGAGGATTAAAGAGAAACAATTTCCTGTGCAATCTTCTTTGGCGTGATTGATCTGATGATTTTAAATTTGCGGGTGACAGATGTGTGCAGTCATCTGCATTTAGGCATGCATCTCTGTAGATATAGAGGGGAGATAATACAAAAGAGTGCGGAAGGACATTTTCCTACCTTCATCACCTAACTGTTTCGGGTAGGTGGAAGAGTAGGCAGGCAAAGAAGACAAAGCAGTTGACGGGCAATGCATCTGTAGAGTATCAGAGACAAAGCCAAGAGTCAGGTACGTGGCAACAGCACTGATCTTGCCCATCCGCAGGGTTTCTGGCCAGAGTAAAGGTTTCCGTTGCTCCATTCCGGGTGAAGAAGACTTCTTACTACAGATTCTTATTCGATAGGCAAACGGGGACAAAAATATTCCGCGCTAACATCGCCGTAACCGAAGGGTGCCTCATCCAGATTATTCGTCAAAAAAACATGGAGGGAAATCTCAGTTATAATTCCACTGCTGTCACGCAACCCGACACTGACAAGTGTCTACAATGGTTTGCTGGAAGCGGTCTCGCCGAAAACATGACTTTCGAGGATGTGAAGACGATTTGTTGGGATTCTGGTCAAGGTGCATTTGGGTTTCCCGGCAGAGAAATCTTGACGATATCTTTAAGTGTTATAGCTATCCTGCTCAATGGTCTAGTCGTCTTCGGCGTTGCTAAGTTACAGCAACACAAACCGCTGTACTACCTGATCGCAAATCTGGCTTTCACCGACATCATCACCAATATGATCGGCAACGTTATGCTCGAGTTAGAGGATGTCGTGACGTATCGACAGTTCACCTTGTTCTTAGTTACGGTGCTGCACTTCCCCGTGATTCTGTCCCTGACGGGGCTGGTACTTCTGTCCATGGACCGCTACGTCTCCGTACAACACGCCATCTTCTACCACACCACCGTCCAGGGCTGGCACGTGCTGGCGGCGGTGGCAGTCGCGTGGGTCTCCGCCGCTCTACTCTGCTTCTCCCCGATGATGGGATGGAACTGCAACACGATGGGCACCAGTGCCGAGCTATGTTTCCTGGGCGCAGTGGAGGTTAGCTACATCCTGTTCATGACCGTCCTGTGCGCGGCCGGGGTTGGCGTGGTGGTGTTCACGAACGCGCGCTTGTTCGTGACTCTCCGACGGCGCCTGGCCGTGGCAGTGGACCTGAACCAGCAGCAGCAGGACGGGCGCGTCCACATGAACCAGCAACAGATCGTCTCCGCGCAGAAAAAGGCCAGAAGTGTTCTCGTCATCATAGCCGTGTTCTTGGTTGCCTGGCTCCTTTTTCTCTCGTGGCAGTTGTCGGTACTTGTCACTGCGTTCAACATCCGTGTGAATTCGCGTGCAATCAGTGTGCACTTTTTCTGCGTCTTCCTCGTCGTCATGTGGCTGGTCCCCATCGTAAACCCTCTCGTGTACGCCTTCCGACTGCCGGCGTTGAGAAGGGTTGTCTGGGACAGTCTTAGGAGCGGCGGGGTCCGCCTATGGCGGCGTGTTGTCCCGCCGCAACAGGTACATCCGGCCGCCATAGAGATGGCAGTCATTCCTACGTACTAGGTAAAGGACTTCTAGCACGTCAAGAAAGCTTACTCAATCTTATAGTTCTTTCTTCATCACAAAGTTTAATTTGTAGCTAAGTACAGGTCATGTAAGTTGCTCAATACAGGCAGTTTGCAGTTCATGTAAACAACAATGGCATTTGAAAAGCAATGCAAAAGGAAAATATGCGTCATTTCTGGATCTGCCTCAGAGGTGTCGCCAAAATCAACAGCGTTTACATGGGGAAACAACGGGTCTGTAAAGCCCTTGTCACACTTGCAAACACATGAAGCACCAAGAATGACAGTAAACAGCAATGGCATTTAAAAAGCCAAGTAAAAGGAAAATCAGCGTAACTTCTGGATCCGCTTCAGAGGCGTCGCCAAAATCAACAGCGTTTTCATGGGAAACAACAAACAGTCTGTATAAACAGGCTTTCTGCTCCGAGTAGCGCAGACGAACGCCTGAACTGTACCGCCAACAAACCTAGATACAGCGGGCTTCGCGCTTGGGCTGCGAACAAAGCAGGGCGGTTTTAGAAGCCGCTCTTAAGAGGGTGTCACTCGGAACGGTTGAGATCATCTGTATAGTAGCCAAACGTGTCATTCTGAGGCGCTACATCACTGCTCAAACACGGGAACACCGATGTGCTAAAATCTCTGCCACTTGCACGGGATTTATAACACTTGCTGCCAGAAGGTAATAGCAAACTATTGCGAGAAAAACAAGATTGCTAACCAGAAGACCACTACGTTCAGCAGTGCGGAAAAGTAAGGTGAGTTTCATATTTCACAAGTTGTACGGTATGTTTGCGAGCTCTCGAACTCGTTTTGTCAACATTGGATAGGAATTTTAACTACAAGAACACTCGAAACTCGTTTTTTTCTGATGTATCTTAGTGATAATCATCGGCGCCCTGTTTATTTTGGCAACCCCTGAAATGCGATAGAATGCCATCTGGATTCAAGATCATTGAAAGAAATGTTACAAGAAAGTTGAAGACCCATTTTGACCAAGTTTGGTCTCCAGAATCCAAGGGGTTGAAATCTTTAGTGTCGGTATTTTATCATGATTGGCAGCTGGATCTATGATACAAATGCATCTTTCCATCTTCGTTTTTTTATCATTCAACCCTGCATAAAGTATACAAGAACATTGTAGTGCTGCACACATTTGTAAGTCACTACGATTAAGTGTTAATCCCTTTCACCCTGAGAGTGCATTACCGGCTTTACGCGGCTAAACTCACGGTAATGTTTTACAAAGCGCACAACATTGAAGCGTATGATCTCCCCAGTTGTCAAAATTACTTTAAAGTCCAGCCTTCGGTTTAATAGGTTTTAAAAGCTACTTTTGTTGTAACCACATACATGTGTTTGGCTTTCCGAGCAGACTTTAGATGAAAGAGCCAAAAGGTGTGTCCGTGCCGTATCTTAATGCGTCTTTTTGTCCCTTTGTGAGACGTGTAAGTGTTTTTTTTTTTTATGTATCAAACTGATGAAAATAAACAAACTTAAACAACGTTACAACAAACGTAAGGCAAAATCTACCTGGGTGCAAAAATCTACGAGGTGTATTGAATACGAAGAGAGAAAAAAAGACACGCTGAAAGTCAGTATTTTTCGTGATATTAAGTTAAGCTTTGAGGGCGATATAATATCCCGTGTAAATAGCTGAACATCCACTTTCCAAGCTGATATTGGAAGAAAGAGGTTTGAAGGTGTGGCTGCGTCTTTTTGTCCCTTTTGTGAGACCTTTGAATGGTGTTGTTTTTCAAAATATGTACAAAACTGATAAAAATAAACAAGCTTAGGCACCCTTACAAAAAATTCAAGCCACAATCTACCTACGAACCTACGAGTTGTATTCGACGAGAACAGAACTAGAAAAAAAGACACACGCTTTTTTGACGATGTAAATTTCAAATACTTGGCATACGTTGTGAATGCGTCAACAGGTAACAATATATCAAGGAATTTTATGGTTTTTGAATTTTCGTCTTCCTACTTAATGGTTCAAGACGTCCGCGAAGTTCTAGGTTTCCCATGTCCTTGTATATTATACAAAAGATTTTTGGTGTGGGGTAAACGACAAACTTAAGGCGCATCGTTCCATGTCAACGAAGTTCCCGGTTTCAACGTTCTTGTAAATACGGTTAGGGTTTGGAGCAAAAGAACAAGACAGGGCGTATCATTTCATAAAAGTTAGAGTTCTCGTTTTCTACGTTGGTGTTGGGTAAAGACTCGAGACGGAGCGCATCGTTCCATTTCCGTGAAGGTCGTTCTCGTCGACTGATGAACTGTCACCCGGGAAGAATTGAGAATGGCGTAACTATCTGTAGAAGAAGGCTAGCACTGCTGCTCTTTCGACAGCCAAAATTCATTTGTTTTGACCCTTTGTATGTCAATTATTTTCTCTGTTGTGTAGCTACACAATTTCAACAAAGCGTAAACATGGGCTTTGGGAAAATAATCAGGAGCTACACAAATTGTTTTCTTAAATCTTAAATTGCCACTTTGCGATTTCTAGTTACTTGGTTGATTACAACAAGAGTTACAGGCACTTTTGTTTGCCCTTAATGACGTTGAGAAACCGGCTTTGCTGAGGATCTATATCTAGCATTTCTATTCACTGAAGGTATACCAGATTCTTTGTCCTGATACCACTATTTATGTCCGTCAGGTATTTGAGAAAGGTAGGAATTGTTCTTATTCCAATTCCGTCATATATCGGACGTTGCTGACAGTAATGATGTCCGCTGTTGACACTAATAATTTTGCTTTTCGCGGATCAAGAACGCCTAAATATCAAGGGAGAAGTCTACTTTTGGCGCAACACTCTATTTGCTATTCTTCTCTAGTTGATTCAGAATCTACAAATGACAGCTGAAAATTTCCTTTTGAAAAACTCTTAGAAGTTTATCTGTTACAAAAATGATTTCATTCAGAGTAGGGCGTGTTGGTCATGGACGATCCCACACACCTGGTGACGTAACCACGCCCTGTCGGGCAGTATAAGTCTGACGGACAAGACGATACTTAAGTCCCCTTGTCGCTCCCCAACCCTGGGCGTTAGGCCGTCGTTCCTTGTTTGTTGTTATTGTGCGTAATTGCAGCCTGTGGCGATCGTTTATTTTTATAGATTGGAAACGTTTCGACGACAGGAAAACGAAGCAGTAAGTTTCAGTTACCTTCTAAATCCAATAAGGCCGATGGATTTGACACAGCGCTCAAATAATTTTAAATATCAAAAGATAATCTTTTTATGCCTTGCGTGTTTTGTTATTTTTCAGTCATACTTTAAATTTTGCATGAATTTCAATAATGATGTCATAGGTTACACAAATCCAGTTAAAGTCGCAGCGCGATCGCCGTCTTGTGGAATTACTGTACTTATTTAATTTGTGTTCAACTCGTAACGATGGCGATGGCACTAGTCTCAATCCTGTCACTGACCCTTTTCTTATCGCTAAATTCTTTTTGAACTACACTTGCTTAGAGATGACTCGGCCGCACTAGCTGCCCTTTCTCTAGTTTGTTTGCTTTTCTTGCTTGAGTCCGCCAAAGCTGCCTGCTGAACAAAAGACTAAGCCTTCATATGGGGCACCCCGCTGGAATCTGGAGTGCATCCATGCAAGTGCCCTAGTCACATCGCTCTATCTTCATATTCTCACAGTTGAGGGAAGAAGAAGAAGACGGTTTTGCAACGGTTTTCACGTTAGTTCCATAAGCAGTAACCTTCCGCCATGTCACCCGAGGATGAGAAAGAGTCCCCGGAGAAAGAGTTCGCGGGCAACACGACTCTTCATGGACTCAATAGGGTAGGTGCTATACTATTTTCTATTTGCGAAAACGTTTAACTTTAAGGACGGGTGAGCGAAATATGCTTTGTTTTAGTATTGCGTTTAATTGTATGTTTGAAAAGGCCTGCCCCCTGAAAAAAAATTGATTATCATTTTGTAGATTTGTCTCCAGGATGGCCGGAACACAGGTAACATAATGTACAGTCATATCGTACAGGCTACACAGGAAGTACGTCATAACGCACAGGTTACACAGGAAGTACGTCATATCGTCGCTGCAGCTTGCATGTTCGATCATCAAAGTCAATCATTTTGTTTTTCATTCTTACTCCATCACAACCAATCTGTGAGGTTGCCGAAACTTTCACAAGAACAGAGTTCCAGCAAAGGGGTACTCCTCATATTCACTGTTTATTTTCGAGCCGTAGCGAAGACACATTGCACTATTATAATAGCTGACGTCATGCTCTGTCCTCAGTCTGAGGTTCGACTGCTTTACTTTACACTTACATATTACACGCTTCGCTTGACTTCGAAAGAATGAAACGACAAGGCGACCCTGACAATCTCGGGACAGGTGGACGCCTTTAGATCGTATTTGTAAATATCTCTGCAGTTGGCCCCTATGATTTTTAAAGTAAGTTTTAGCTTTACTACGTATAACATTACAATTTTCCATCCGTACCTGTTTGGCGCTCAGATGGACATCCCCACACTCCTGGCCAATGGCATACAGCCTGACGAAACCAACGTGCCACTGAATCAAATATTGTATCATATGTAATCTTTTCCACCTGTTGTTTCTTCTCTCCCCCAGATTGTGATCGCCCCAAGCATCTACTTCCGGGTCCTGTGGGTTCTCGCCATCCTCTGTTCCTACGCCGGCTTTGCGTACATGTTCAGCTCCATGTAAGTATTTACCATTCTGTAGTAACACACACACACACACACACACACACACACACACACACACACACACACACACACACACACACACACACACACAGATAGACTGATGTATAAGTACCCTAAGCTTGTAGATACATCCATACCTGTATGTACATGGAACATAGATGCGTAGATAGATTATTGAGATACATGGATAGATAGACAGACAGAAATGAATCGATATAATATGGACACATAGATCGATCGAAAGATGGATCAATAGATCGATGGATAGATAGATAGATGGATGGATAGATAGATAGATTGGCAGAAAGATAAATAGGATTGTAAGGGATTGGTTGTGCAAACAAACTGGCCTACACTTTTTTTAATATTCTATCAGTAATTATCATTTTAAAAAGGCAATTACTTACATCCTATCTGAAAAAAGACCATTGTGTATGTTGCATCAAGCAGACTATAACGTATCCTTCCGCGCTCCTCAGGATTGTGGACTACTTTAGTTACGACACCATCACGGATACGAAGCTGAAGTTCACAGACGCGTTACCTTTTCCAGCCGTCACAATCTGCAACATGAACAAGTAAGTGCCCCCCCCCCACCCCTCGTCCTAATTCTCTTATTAGTTGATGTGGAAATAGACCGAAAATACTCACCTGTTTGATAGACCTTTTATCCGTCTGTGTATTCCATTAGCAATCCTTCGGGTGGGGATTTGCAATTAACTTATTACCGTCAATCGACCTGAATGATAAAAAACAAAATCATCCTGGGCCTCCTAATAGGCATGTTATTACATTGATTAATTTATTCGTCCATTTGTTCGTTCCTTGGTTCGTTCTCTTCGCGTAGGTTTGATGCCAACAAACTGAAGCTAGTAGAGTGGTCTTTCCTGTCTCCGTACCTGTTTGGCGCTCAGTACGACATTCCCACCCTCCTGGCCAATGGCATACAGCCTGACGAAACTATCAACTCCACCCTGACAGTGAGTAGGAATGCTCCTTTAAGCGAACCACTGATACACATACAGGACCTTCCCATAAATTTGCTCGTGAAATTTGCTCTCCAACCAAAAACGGCGTTTATTTGTTTTGTTGCAGTCTGGAATCCATCCTGTTCTATCTCCATTTATGCTGCGGTCATATTAATACCGATGACCGTAGGAGGTGAAGTACCGACCGGGCCCCGAAGCCGCAATTTTTTCCCGGTGGACTGCCGGGTGGGGGGGGGGGGTACCCTCCGGTGCTCGCACTATTAGTTCACGGCGTCTGTTTGTTACCAGGTCCCGCGTTGATTTTAAGGCCGGGTCAAAATGATTCGGGGGCCCGGCCGGCCCAGAAATTGCCCGGCAGCCGCAGGGTGTCCCACGGGGCCACGTAGGGGTCGCGCCCGAAAGTGAAAAAAACAGCCCGTGAACTACCGGACGGGGCCGCTTGTTCTAATCGGGACCTAAGGAATAGCTAGTCAGAAATTAGTGATAAGAATATAACTCTTCCATGGGTGGATGAAAGCTTGTCTGATTCTTATTTTATTTAACTGACCCAATGCTAATCACTTGTTTCTTGTGACGAAACAGAACGTAACGGAAGAAATCGTGTTTCAAAACGGATTCGACGTCAACCCCGATCGCATGTCACTGTGCTTCTGGAAAGCAGAGGGTTGCACCTATTTGGTAAGTCGATAGAGGGCACTTCACATTAGGCTTGTGTTGTTAACTAAATCCACTGAGTTCTGCGCCGTATGTAGTCAATGTAACTAAAGGAATGTGCAACAGCGAGCACAATAGATATCCCTAGTTCGAAAATCCGGTTATACTTACTTTGTAATGCCAGGCCCGTCGCTTTTATTGCTGTCCCATTCGTCATTTGTTTGATTGGCAACATTTAACAAGGGACTGTACTTTTAATTCGCACAGAACTTTACTCATTCCTACACCACCTTCGGCAACTGTTACACATTCAACTCCGACAAGTCCAACACGCTTTGGCAGACCATGGAGGGATACGGAAACGGCCTCTTGGTCTTTGTCGACGTGAGAGTGGTAAGTTCGAGTACATATCATGTTTAAAGCTTACCCTACTAAAACGGTGCTCAAAAACTTATCGATGGTGCTCAAACGAATGTCATTACCTAAGCTCTTCAATGTCGAGTAAAGTTAATATCTAAGTATTGATAGAAACATTAGCGACTTAAGGACTGACGATTATGGCAGCCGTTTCCCTTTGCGTCAACAGTAATAACGATTGATTTATTGATTCATTAATTTAGCAATAGATCGATGAATTGATAAATTATTTAATTGATTAATTGATTAATTGATTCATAAATTCATAAATTCATAAATTCATAAATTCATAAATTCATAAATTCATAAATTCATAAATTCATAAATTCATAAATTCATAAATTCATAAATTCATAAATTCATAAATTCATAAATTCATACATTCATACATTCATACATTCATACATTCATACATTCATACACTCATACATTCATACATTCATACATTCATACATTCATAATGTAACTAATTGAGAGATCGATCGATTCACTAATCAATGGATGGATGGATGAATGGATGGATAGATAGATGGATGGGTGGATGGGTGGATGGGTGAATGGATGAATGGATGGATGGATGGATTAGCTGATTCATTCATTCATTGATTCATCCATTGATTCTTCCTCAGGAAGAGTACACGGAAAACTTCTTTACGGGCGGCAACTCCGAAGTCGGGCTGAAGGTCCTGGTGCACGACCAAGGCGAGCCGCCCATAATAGACACCCAGGGCATCGCCCTCGCGCCGGGCAACCACGCTTTCATCAGCGTCAAGCGGACAGTGGTGAGTCCTTACGCGAATATTTTTACAGCAACTAAGGTTTTGATTAACTTACATATGCCGATTAATCACTTCCTGACATAGCATGGGGATACCAAAACTGCGCATACCAAAACTGTGATTGAAGTGCGGTGGCCACATATTCAAGGCACCCTTATACCGAGTTTTAGGCCTGTTCCTAGTATTTCACCTATATGACCTGAAATTCGGTAAAAGACTTCAATCGCAGTTTTGGTATACGCCATTTCAAAATGACTGATTTTGGGGACTAATTGGCCTATTTTGAGACCAAAATTCCTATTCCCGTCCGTTCCATCTGCCGTTGACCAAGGAACACGTGTTCAATTTGGGTTACCTGAGGTCATGTTGCAGGAACACACGAGCAATGAACGATACATTCAAATTAGTGTAGCTTACATCATTACAAAAAGGTCCATTATTGCAAAGGGGGAGTGAAATATGCTGTATTTGCTCAGGAGCAAATGACGGACATTCTAGTTTTTGTCATACTACTGCGCTACCGTCAAAATGTCGCCAGGTCTATGCATAATCTATATTGTATCTCATTGATCCATTTTCTCCGCCACAGTACGAGAACCACGTGCCTCCGTGGGGGGTCTGCGAGGACCTGCAGCTGGAGTATTACGACACCTACACCTTACCTGCCTGTTACCTGGAGTGCAGGGCTAACCACATTGCTGCCAACTGCAGCTGTCGGCCTTACTTCTTGCCAGGTGTGGTTTATTTTTTGCTCAATCAATTTAGTGAACGTCCAACAAAACTGGACGTAAAGTTTTGAATAATCTTCCATCCATTTTTTTGTATTTTACCTGACGTACAAGAACTTGTAGGTTGGTCTTCAACTCCTTAAGTTCAAAACAATAAAAGCTTTTCTAGCGCTAGTCTTGGCTGACCCCAAGACGAGATCACCGGGTTGAAGAAGAGACAGAGAACGTCGCAAAAGTGGCAAACTTCTTTGTTGTGTGTAAAGGTTAAATCTGTGTCAAACAATTTCTAATTAAACATTATTTCCTTTTTTATCCCAGGCACAGCACCACTCTGCGACCCAACTAATATCTCCACCTGTGTTAGAACCGTAGTAGGTGAGTATGCTTACAAATGTCTTATACCAAGTCAGAAAAATATAAGGATCATTATTTAGGTCATTTCATGTAACAGAGATGCCAAACTACCAGAGTTACCAACCTAAGATTGACATGTTCAAACCCTATTCCCAGGAATATCGTAGAATTGAACTGGCAGGCATTAAGCACATTAGGGACATCCTTACTTTCAACAACACTTGCAGTCAGATATGCAAGGTTAGGTGTTCAGTGCAGTGCAATGTAACAGCTGCTGTCGCGCCGCGTGCCTGCGAAGCTGATGCGATACACTGTTCTTCAACTCAAGAAAATCGACTCACTAGGAATATTCGACCGAATCACCCGAGTCTTTATCAGCTATCTGACCCAAACGCTGTAGCCACGTGATTACGCACGTGTGACGTCAGCACCGGGTTAAAGTTCATCGGAAGTCGGTACCCTCCCGTTCCAATTGAGAGAAGGTTTGTGAATATTTGTGCATTTCTTACAGGGCAGGTGATATCTGGGGAGTTGAAGTGTGACTGCCCCGTACCCTGCCACATGACCAAGTACAGCACCTCTGTATCGTACGGGGGCTGGCCCAACAAAAACACCCGGGACTACATCGTCAGTACTTTCGGCAAAACTAGAGACTACATGAGGTGAGTTTACGATGCTGCACGAAATGTGTGCACTTCTTGAACCTTGAACCTTGAACCAAGGTTCAAGGTTCAAGGTACACCACTTATGATTAAGAAATACACACACACACATGCGGATACATAAACACACCGACACGCACACAACACACACAAACACGCACACACAAATAAACACACACACACACAAGTGAAGTGGTGGCGATTTAAATCTCTTCAACGACACTCTCCTAACTTTCAAAACAAACAAAAACCCTGCAGTCGTTCATTGTTATTTCCCTGTTGTTTGTTCCAGGGAAAACGGCGTTGTCTTCAGCGTGTTCTACGAGCAGCTGAGCTATCAGAAAGTCAGGGAGCTGAAAGCAATGGACACTGGACAACTTGCGAGTACGTAAAAGTTTTACATGCAGTCTCAAAACATATTTCCTGACATTAACCGTGTACTTTCTTATTCAAAACCATGAACATAATTGTTACATTGATGCCTTAAGCTCATAATCGTTCTTTAATCACCCATAGGGCCTTTTCTATACTTTCCTCCTAGGCTGTACATTTCCCTTCTTGAGTAGCCAATGGTTAGTTTTATCACAGCATACTTGAAAAATCTACGACTGTCACATGTAAATTGTGAGACGGCCTATATCTATATGGCCGGACCGTTACACGATTCCTGCTTCATCTCAAAAGCTATCAGTACGCTAATGTGTACACCCCCCCCCCCCTACAGGTAACATAGGAGGGATGATGGGCCTGTTCATAGGAGCCAGCCTCCTGACCCTCCTGGAGGTGTGGGAGTACCTGTGGCAGCGGCTCAAGGGGTTCCTCGGGAAGCATCGGCGCCCGAAGATCGTACAGGTCCAAGCTGCGCCTGACGACAAAAACGGGGGCATCTACAACGCAGCTTTTCACAAATAAAATATGTTTTTGTTGTTGTTGTTGCTGACAGGACCAAGACACGGTATCAAAGCGTTGACCACGTCTGTGGCTTTTCAGTGACTTAAGTAATGCCATTAGTATCATAGCAAGTTTATTTTTGTATAAAATGACTTGAAATTTGGCAAATTTTAAAGAATTATCGCTTCTAGCGACTGAAGTATCTCAATTTATTTTTTTTATATCTTTATGATATAAATCGAAGCAAACATAGTACAATATTATAATTAGCAGTGAAAAGTCAAGCTTTTCTTGTTCTGGACTATTGTGAGAAACTGTATATTGTGTCATAAAACATGTCTGGAATCCTCTGCAACTACATGCAAAAGCTCTAACTTAATCCTGCTTACGATTATACAGGTTTCCTGCCAAGATAAAGCTATACTTTTGGACAAAGTATACTGAGTAGTAGAACACGTTTGTTAATCTTTGCTGAGTACTTAGCCTGACTAAATCATGCTCTTACCGGCCGGTTCGACGGTTTGATCCCCCAGGGGGTTATTAGCCCAAGCCAGTGATACATGTTTTAAACACAGGCTATCTGACTACTGTGTGCTGAAACGTTATGTGCTTGCTGGATTTATTGTTTACAAGCTCCATCTTTATGTATGTTTATTCCATGTAAATATTACATGTATTATAAATATATATATATATATATACTACAAACTAATGAACGTTTTTCTCAAAGCATAAGGAGACTTAACGTAGTGCTACCAGTTATTATGTGCTACCAATTATCGTCCACTTTGGGTCATGTAAACATGTCGAAGTGTATTATAAAAAAAGTCAGTTCCCATGAGCTACATACATATGTAAGTATGTTTCTTCGTCATTCTTCAATCGCGTCAAGCAAGCGGTGGAACAAACATAGTGACTTTACTATCATGTGTCTGTAGACTACTTTGAATATTTCATGTGCATTCTGTTATAATCTATGTTCTTCAAGTAGAGCGCTAGAGGTTGAAAGACTCAAGTAAACGATGATTGGTAATGCTTAGTTCACATTTCCAATCCGGGGCCCGGCCGGGCAGCTTGCGGGAACGAAAAATATGATATTAAAGACAACAAAAGACAAAAAAACGTCAAAAATTACTCCTAACTGCAAATTGTGTATTTTCTTGATATGCATTTTTTTATTTTTCGTTTTCGCCGACACCCCGGCCGGGCCCCGGATTGGAAATGTGACCTAAGCATAACCCGAGCACTGTTCTTCATCATAGACCTCTTTATAGATACATGCATCAGACAGGGGGAGAAAAAGTTACATACCATGTATAAGATAAGAATATGTAGTCATAGATTAAATGTGGAAATCGGAAGATACCAAAAAATTCCCCGTGACCAGAGGTTTTGTCCATTCTGTCCAAATGAGATTGAAGATGAGCGACACTTTATCCTAGATTGTCCACGATATCATGATAAGCGCTCAAAGCTGTTCAGCCTTCTTTCCGCCTGCTCAACAGAATTTGATGCATTCCATTCTATAGATAAATTCAAATACATTCTAGAAGGAGACAACCCTTACTGTGTACAAATAGGTAAATATATCAGAGAATGTTTAGATCTTAGAACTAGTAGTGTAAGTGATAGTTTAAACTCGACATGTTAAAGTATTCATATACTTGTTATACTTGTACTAAGGTGAATTATTTTGTATCCCATTGTTTGTTTTTTTGCATGTTTAGTTGTAGAAGACCTTACGGAAGTCGCTGTACTTTTGTTGTGTCAATAAAGATTTCATATGTATTGTTCTTGTTAGAATTAGAAGAGCTGATATTTCTTTCCATGGCTTAAACATTTGGCTCTTTCAGCGAGATTTTAAGATAAACGACGTTCTGAATAAATTTGATGGTAATTAATAGCTTTCAGAATGGATTGCGTCGAGAGTTCCTACCGACAAAAGACATCTACATGTGGTATTTAGGGATGGTAAAACATAGCAAAATCCTGGTATTCTGTTAGTTCGGAACAAATTCAACCTTCGAGTTCGACACCTAAATATAACGCTTTTTGACGTTATTATGTAGCCCAGAAAAACAGCTTTCTTCAGAAAAACAGCTTTCTTCAGAAAACATGCAAATGGACAATCTTTTGTAAACGTCCCACGACTGGTACATGGTTCTTTAGAATTTCCACCTGGCGCCAGAATCAACCTGTCCAATTGGAGTTATTCAGTCACCATTATCTGTATCCATAGCCACGCACCATAGATAACACAGATTCCTCTCATTAAATGCAACAATGACTATGTATACTCCAGATTGAATTACAATGATCTCAGGTGACAGAAATGAACACATATGTTGTCAAAGAGAAATGAACCCCTGACAAATGCCTTTTTAGCCACCATAAGCTGGCCCAAGATATCGATCATTTGTCATCCATATCGCACGTACATCCTCCAATTACGATCAGAAAGGCATTGCTATCTGCCTTTTCTTGAACCATAAATGCGTTGATCTCAGTTGAAAAGAGGGCACACAAATTTTGAGATACAGAAAGCAAAGCATTTAAAACGTGCAGCAAAGCAAATGAAAGAAAAATATCACCAAAGCGATTTTGATCCGCATAGTTTAAGCTATTAGACTACTTTTTTTGTCACTGTATCCTGCATATATGAGAGGTAGAAGTTACTGAAAGGCACTTTATTTTTCTTTTGTCTTCTCTAACCAAGCTGTGGTGACCTAAACGGAAACTTTATTTTTGTGTCATCGGGCGTTTGAAAAGTGTCAATTGACGTCAGTCCACGAGGATCTCCGAGGTCTAACAAGGACTTCAAACTTCCTTGTATAGCGGGGTCTAAATTCAACTTCCTATATATGACATATGGTAAACATTAACGCCTGTATTCACCTCTAATTTTTGGTTTACGGAGGTTGGTATCGTCTGCTTAACTTGCTCCTAGAAGTAGCCTTCCGCCATGTCGACGTCGGAGGAGGAGAAAGAGTCCCCGGAAAAGAGTTCGCGTCCAACACGACTCTACACGGACTCAACAGGGTAGGTTTTACAGGGCGAATGAAGTTAGATTAGACTTTATGGAGTATCGAAAGAGTTGGCATACTTCAAACGTCCCTCAAGTATTCGGATATACGTCTTAAACGACTGTAAGTTTTCGAATCTATCCAGGTGCTTGAGTAACTCACTGCATGGATATTTACCCTTCCTAGACGTAGTCAGATAGCTTTTTGAATCATTCAACCACTCGTTTCCTCAAGTCACATGCGTTCCAATTGGTCTAATGCGTACAAGTCTAATGCGTTCTTTTGCTACTTGAAATCATTCTTCCAGATTGTCATCGCGCCAAGCAGCTCTTTTCGTGGATTGTGGGTCCTCGTCATCCTCGCCTCTTACACCGGCTTTGGATACATGTTTGGTTCCATGTACGTGTGAGGGCAGTTGTTTAGCATGTCTATCCTATTTGACAATGTTCAGTTGTGACTTATGTGCGTGGGTTTGAAATATCTGTTGATACTCTGGGGTTAATGTTCAATCTATAGGTTGATTGCATGTTTTGTAAGTTGACTTCTTAAGTTTGTTATTGTGTTGGAAGCAGCCACTGCCAAAGAATGTCGTTTAAAACACGCCATGCACGTCTCTTTCGTAAACGCAATCATATCAGAGCTCAGCATTTTCCTTTAGTATGATTAAAGCATATTCTTCATCAATATCCATGCAGGATCTACAGCTATTTCACATTCGACACCATCACCGACACGAAGTTGGAGTTTGCTGATGAGTTACCCTTTCCAGCGCTCACAATCTGCAACATGAACAAGTACGGACATTCCTGCCCATATTTATTTTTTCTTGGTGACGTCATCGTGGCAGAGCCCCCAGCCAGTTGATCGTTACACTACTTGCCCTTCCGCTTCCCAAAGTCTCCGAAAGGAAATTTCCGGGTTATGTACTGTTTGTAGTATCAGATTTTTAATGTGAAACTGAACATTTTGCAAAAAAAACAACTAGGCGCCTCTTAAGTCTTTTGAGATATGGTTTCGCTGAATTGTGTGATGGAATGTGACGTAGGGTAACGTGACACGGCTATCGTAACGTGAATTGTTTACGCTTCGATCTAACGTAAACAAAGAAAGTGACATTGGTAAAACGAACCCGAGTACCATGACGTCAACCGTTTATGATTCGATGTAACGTAAACAATGCATTTGGCATGGGGAAGACGTCCCGGGTATCATGACGTCAATTGTTTACGCTTCGATGTTACGTAACGCCACCATTTGTTCAAAACGTCATTATCTTCGCCGAGAAGATTATATTTTCGGTTACTCCAGCTGTTGGGTGGGTCTATATGTATGTTAAGGGCATAACTCGAGAAACCTTTGATCTTCATGATTTTTGATAGGTGTGTATGGGTTGTGCAAAGGAAGGTCAAGTTCAAAAATCGTTTACCTTGCGTTTTCCAACAGTACTGCAGCGGACTTTGAATGTTTTTGTGTTTGTATGTAGGCAAAAAAAGTGACGGAAACATTGATGGATCTTCGTGATTTTTGGTAGATGAGAAGCGGTTGTAGGCATGGAGGTCAAGTTCGAAAATGGTTTACCGGGCGCTTTCCTACCGTTGTGCAGCGAGCTGTTTATGTTTCTGTGTTTGTATGTCACCAAGATAGCTTGAGAAGCTGTTGATGGTTCTGTATGATGTTGGATGGGTAGGGTTTGCAAAAAGGAAGGTCAAATTCGATAATGTGCCTTCTAGCGGGTGCCTAAGGTATTGCAGCGGAGCTTCAAAGCTTGTTTAGTTTAAAACCGCGCGGACAGAGTCAAATGTTTCACATGGGGAAAGAAATACCAGTCGTTCTTTATTGCTCATGAGAACTTTCTTTCACCTAATAAACCTCGACATGTTTGCATGACCCAAAGTTGACGATAATTGGTAGTGCTACGTTATACTATGTTTTGTTAATCTCGTAATGCTAAGTGCGTTAAACAAACCACCCTTATGCCTTGACCAAAACGTTCATTAGTTTTCAGTTTATATACAATAAATGCTATTTACATGAACTACAGTACATAAAGGCGGAGCTTGTAAACAATAAATCCAGCAAGCACATAACTATTCAGCACACAGCAGTCAGTTATCCTATGTTTACACTATCTATGGCTGGCTGGGGTTAATGACCCACTAGGAGCGGTAACTGTCCGGCCGACCGCTCGGAGGGCGATTTAGTCAGGCTAAGTAGTCAGCAAAGATTAACAAACGTGTTCTACGACTCCGTATACTGTGTCTGACTTATAGTCCAAAAGTATTGTTTCATCTTGGCTGGAAACCTGTTTCGCCGTTTAGCTACCGAGAACTTTAGGTAGTATCAAATTTCAGCTTTCACATGTAGTTACGGAGGATCTACAGGTGTGTTCCACAACTCAATATAGAATTTCTCACAATAGTCCAAAACAAGAATAGCTTCACTTTTCACTACTATTTGTACTATGTTTGCTTCGAACACACTTCCAAGGGTGTGATAATCTTTAAAGCAACTCAGCCGCTCATAAGACATACTTTGGTCCGTTGCCAACTAACGGTTAGTACTCCGGCATTGTCAAATCTTCAATATGAATAAAACAAATGAGGTATTATTTTAATAACTATTTATATACAAAAATAAACCCTCTATGATACTGATAGTATTACTTTCCGACTCCCCCTCGTAGTTACTGACGTAGTCAAAGCTTTGATACGGTGTTCCTTGGTCCGGTCAGCAACAAAAACACAAACTTTATTTGCGAAAAGCCCCATTGTAGATGCCTTTGTTTTTGTTGTCAGGTGTAGCTTGGACCTGTAAGGTTTCGGGGCGCCGATCTTTCCCGATGAATCCCTTGAGCCGCTGCCACAGGTACTCCCACACCTCCAGGATGGTCAGCAGGCTGGCTCCTATGAACAGGCCCATCATCCCTCCTATGTTACCTGCAGGGTGGGAAGGGGGGCGCACACATTAGCGTATTGATGCCTATTCAAACAATGCAGGAATAATAGGAGGAGGAGCGAGAGTTGTGAAAAGTCGCGACCACATTCATCGTAGGCTGTCGTAGGATTTTTATGGCGTAGATTTTTCGAGCAGGCTGTGACAATGTCACCGGTCGACAAGGATCTAAAACAACCATCTCCATAGAAAGACTTCTGAATTTTGTACGACACTTGTACGACAGTCCACAGAATTCACTCATCTGGAGCTGTGTATTCTTCATAATCCGTCGTACGATTTTGATGTCGTAAAACCAACCCCCGTGACAAGGATCTAAGACAACCGTTTCCGTAGGAAAGCAGCTGATTTTGTACGGCACGGGCACGGCTATCCCAAGTTTGTATGTTTGTATATGTGTATCTAGGGCCTCCCTGAAAATCAGTGCGAAGCCACTGAGGGAGCTACCCTAGTAAAAGAATACAGAAATAAAATGAATCAATAAGAATGCCCTCAGTTTGCGACGATCATGCTACGAATATGATCGGGCTCTTTAACTGCAAGTTACATCTAACCGTTAGGAAAACATGTTAGGAGAGACCGAATCAATAGTTTAATATCCACTTGTGCCATGACGTACAGGATTAACGAGATAATCCGCCAGGGGGCTCAAAATCGACCTTGACCTTTGTCTTCCCTAGACCTACCCACATGCCAAATATCATACACACACAGACCAAAAACTTCACATCAATCTTCATGGAGATGACAGGGGGGCTACGCAATACGAGTAATGCAAACTCTGAGAGGGAAGAGAGAAGTTGGAGGTGATCTCAGGACCTTTCAGTACTTACAACCGACCATTATAGTTAAAGAACGATATAAAGCATTTGTCCAATGTAATAAGTACATCTATGGTAAATGTCAGGAGATGCTTACAGACAGCATAAATAGCTTCTACATGTACGTACTTGCAAGTTGTCCAGTGTCCATGGCTTTCAGCTCCCTGACTTTCTGATAACTCAGCTGCTCGTAGAACACGCTGAAGACAACGCCGTTTTCCCTGGAACAAACAACAGGGAAATAACAATGAACGAATGCAGGATTTTTGTTTGTTTTGCAAGTTAGGAGAGGGTCGTTGAAGAGATTTAAATTCCCACCTCTTCGCTCGTGTGTGTGTGTGTGTGTTTGTGTGTGTGTGTGTGTGCGTGTGTGTGTATGTCAGTGTATTTGTGTATGTGTACGTGTGTGTGTGTACTTCCTAATTATAAGTGGTGTACACTTTTCGTGCGCATCGTTAACTCACCTCATGTAGTCTTGAGTTTTGCCGTAAGTTCTGACTATGTAGTCCCGGGTGTTTTTGTTTGGCCAGCCCCCGTAGGACACAGAGGTGCTGTACTTGGTCATACTGCAGGGTACGGGACAGTCACACTTCAGCTCACCAGAGATCACCTTCCCTGTAAGACATGCACAAATATTCACAAACCTTCCCTCAATTCGGACGGGGGGCGGCACCGACTTCCGATGAACTTTAACCCGGTGCTGACGTCACACGTGCGTAATCACGTGACTACAGCGTTTGGGTAAGATAGCTGATGAAGACCGAATAATTCGGTCGAATATTCCCTGTGAGTCGATTTTCTTGAGTTGAAGAACAGCTAGTGTACCATATCAGCTTCGCAGGCACGCGGCGCGACAGCAGCTGGTTACATTGCACTGAACACCTAACCTTGCATATCTGACTGCAAGTGTTTCATTCTACGATATTCCTGGGGTAGGGGGTTTGAACACTTCAATCTTGGGTTGGTAACTCTGGTAGTTTAGCAGCTCTGGTACAAATAGTTACATTGCTCTGGTAAAAACTTAAATAAAGTTACTTTTACTCACCTACAACAGTTCTAACACAGGTGGAGATATCAGTCGGGTTGCAGAGTGGTGCTGTCCCTGGGATCAAAAATGAATTAATGTTTATTTAGACAACGTTTGACACAGATTTAACCTTTACACACAACAAAGAAGTTTGCCACTTTTGCGACGTTCTATGTCTCCTCTTCAACCAAGTGATCTCGTCTTGGGGTCAACCAAGACTAGCGCTAGAAAAGCTTTTATTGTTTTGAACTAAAGGAGTTGAAGACCAACCTACAAGTTCTTGTACCTCAGGTAAAATTAAAAAAATGGATGGAAGATTATTAAAAACTTTACGTCCAGACTAGTTGGACGTTCACTAAATTGATTGAGGAAAAAACTAAACCACACCTGGCAAGAAGTAGGGCCGACAGCTGCAATTGGCTGCAATGTAGTTACTCCTGCACTCCAGGTAACAGGCAGGTAAGGTGTAGGTGTCGTAATACTTCAGCTGCAGGTCCTGGCAGACCCCCCACGGAGGCACGTGGTTCTCGTACTGTGGAGAAGGAAATGGGTCAATGAGACACAATATAGATTATGCATAGATCCCATAAGTCGGATTTGTCTAATTCTTGATTTCATAATTGGAAAATTATGCAAAATGAAAAAAAGTATGACTCAAATGGCAACACAACACAAAAAGAGTAAAAAGATTTGTTCATTATCTATGAAATTCCTTGAGCACTCTGTTGTTTTTTTGGTCTCGGAAAGCGCGTGGAAAGAGCGCCTTCCTAGTGGAATCGTGGTATTATATATTCTCCATTACCAGCGTGTGCGTGATAAATCGGCACATATAATGTTAATCAAAACCTTAGTTGCTGAAAATATCTTCACGTGAGGACTCACCACTGTCCGCTTGACGCTGATGAAAGCGTGGTTGCCCGGCGCGAGGGCGATGCCCTGGGTGTCTATCATGGGCGGCTCATCTTGGTCGTGTATCAGGACCTTCAGCCCAACTTCGGAGTTTCCGCCCGTAAAAAAGTTTTCCGTGTACTCTTCCTGAGGAAGAATCAATGTATGAATCAATGAATGAATGAATCAATGTATGAATCAATCAATCAATCAATCAATCAATCTCTCGCTAGTTAATGAATTTATGAATTTATGAATTTATGAATCTATGAATTTATGAATTTATGAATCTATGAATTTACGAATGTATGAATTTATGAATTTATGAATTTATGAATTGGTTTATTGCGATACCCTTTAGTCGAGTCACGACCAATCTTCCAGGGTTCAACACACAAAAAATATACAAACACAGACATATATACAGTGCAAGATTAACAGGACATATATACATAATCATATACAGATTGCTAACATAACTTACGAATAATCGGTGATAAACTGGTAAGTGGCCTTCTTAAAGTGATATGGGACTGTCAATGATTTGATGTTAGATGGTAATGTATTCCAAAGATTGATGGCTCGGTAGAGAAAGGTTTTTATGAATTTATGAATTTATGAATTTATGAATCAATTTATCAATTTATCGATCTATTTGTCAATAAATTAATGTATCAACCAACCAATCAATAAATCAATCGTTATTACTGTTGACGCAAAGGGAAATAAAAAGGTATGGCTGCCATAATCGCCAGTCCCTAGGTCTCTAGTGCTCCTATCAATACTTAGATATTACCTTTATTCGACATTGAAGAGCTTGGTAATGACATTCGTTTGAGCACCATTGATAAGTTTTTGAGCACCATTTTTAGTATGGTAAGCTTAAAACATGATATGTACTCGAACGTACCGCTCTCACGTCGACAAAGACCAAGAGGCCGTTTCCGTATCCTTCCATGACCTGCCAAAGCGTGTTTGACTTGTCGGAGTTGAAGGTGTAACAGTTGCCGAAGGAGGTGTAGGAGTGAGTGAAGTTCTGCGTGAATTAAAAGTAGTCTCTTGTTAAATGTTGCTAATTAAACAAATGACAAATGGGATAACTATAAAAGCGACGGGTCTGGCATTACAAAGTTAGTATAACCAGATTTTTAAACTGGGGAGATCTATTGTGCTCGCTGTTGCACATTCCTTTAGTTACATTGACTACATACGGCGCAGAACTCAGTGGATTTAGTTCACAACACAAGCCTAATGTGAAGTGCCCCCTATCGACTTACCAAATAGGTGCAACCCTCTGCTTTCCAGAAGCACAGTGACATGCGATCGGGGTTGACGTCGAAGCCGTTTTGAAACACGATTTCTTCCGTTACGTTCTGTTTCGTCACAAGAAATAAGTGAATAGCATTGGGTCAGTTACATGACAATAAAAATAAGACAAGCTTTCATCCACCCATGAAAGAGTTATATTCTTATCACTAATTTCTGACTAGCTATTTCTTAGGTCCCGATTAGAACAAGGGGTCCCGTCCGGTAGCTCACCGGCTGTTTTTTTTTTCACTTTCGGGCGCGACCCCTACGTCGCCCCGTGGGACACCCTGCGGCTGCCGGGCAATTTCTGGGCCGGCCGGGCCCCCGAATCATTTTAATCCGGCCTTAAAATCAACGCCGGACCTGGTAACAAACAGACGCCCTGAACTAATAGTGCGAGTACCGGGAGGTACCCCCCCCCCCCCCTTCCCCCGTACCCGGTACAGTCAACCGGGACAAACTTGTGGCTTCGGGGCCCGGCCGGGACTACAACCCCTACGGGCACCGGTACAAATGTGACCGCAGCATACCTGGAGCTAGCATGTGACCTGGAGCTAGAACAGGATGGATGCCAGACCTACACCCAATAAATAAAAGCCGACTTTGTTGGAGAGTGGTTGGCAGCAAATTCGTGGGAAGGTTGCATGTGTATCAGCATTTCCACTCACCGTTAGTGTGGAGTTGATGGTTTCGTCAGGCTGTATGCCATTGGCCAGGAGGGTGGGGATGTCGTACTGAGTGCCAAACAGGTACGGAGACAGGTAAGACAACTCTACTAGCTTCAGTTTGTTGGCATCAAACCTACGCGAAGAGAACGAACCAAGGAACGAACAAATGGACGAATAAATAAACAATGTAATAACATGCCTATTAGGAGGCCCAGGATGATGTTGTTTTTTATCATTCAGGTCGATTGATGGTGATAAGTTAATTGCAAATCCCCACCCGAAGGATTGCTAATGGAATACACAGACGAATAAAAGGTCTACTAAAAAGGTGAGTATTTTCGGTCTATTTCCACATCAACTAATAAGAGAATTAGGACGAGGGGTGGGGGGCACGTACTTGTTCATGTTGCAGATTGTGACGGCTGGAAAGGGTAACGCGTCTGTAAACATCAGCTTCGTATCCGTGATGGTGTCGTACTTAAAGTAGTCCATAATCCTGAGGAGCGCGGAAGGATACGTTATAGTCAGAGTGACGCAACAAACACTATGGTCTTTTTTCCAGATAGGATGTAAGTAATTGCCTTTTCAAAACGATAATTACTGATACAACATTAAAAACGTGTAGGCCAGTTTGTTTGCATACACAAATCTAACAATCCTTTATATCTTTCTGCCAATCTATCTATCGATCTATCCATCCATCTATCTATCCATCAATCTATTGATCCAGCGATCTTTCGATCCATCTATCGATCGATCTATGTGTCCATATTACATCCTTTTATTCTTGTCTTGTCTATCTATCCATGTATCTCAATAAGCTATCTACGCATCTATGTACCATGTACATACATGTATGTATGTATCTACAAGGGTACTTATACATCAGTCCATACCTGTATGTGTAACGAGGGATTATAGTTACTACAGAATGGTAGATACTTACATGGAGCTGAACATGTAGGCGAAGCCGGCGTAGGAACAGAGGATAGCGAGAACCCACAGGACCCGAAAGTAGATGCTGGGGGCGATCACAATCTGGGAGGAGAGAAGGAACAACAGGTGGAAAATATAACAAATGATACAATATTTGATTCAGTGTCAAGTTGCATGGCAAGTTGTAACTGTAATACGCAGTAAAACTGAAACTTACTTTTAAAAAAAGGTACCGGCAGTGGCATGTTCTGTTCGGGATATTTCGGCCTAAGGATATATTTGGCCTGTAAATTACTTGCAGTGCAATCTCCTTGGTTCCTAGAGTATAACTATCATATTTTCACTGCTAGTAGTCAATATGTCTCTTTAATAACGCGACCGATCCCATGGGACAAATGCAACGTTCCTCTGTGCTGTAGCTAGGTACGACTATGTTAGCTACCAACACAGGCGAACTTTCAGGCTAAAATGCAAAGTTGTTGATAATTCTATAATCATCAACACATCGGGAGGTTAAAGGCATCCAGAGCATTTTATGAGGCTTGAAACTTGAGTACTCCAATTTCTAGTCATTCCTATACATAGTAAGTTTAATTTCAATAACATATATCAGTGCATATCAACATTAAAGTAGCAAAGATACGATGTCGTTGTGTGGTGGGAACTGATAGAAAATCCAAGCCCTAATAGACTGATCCTGACTGTCCATCACAATAAGCGGTTCGACCAATGAGAGAGTGACTGCATTTCCGTCAAATATTTGTATTTTCATGTTCTAATTTTGCATTTCTACGTTCTGACGGAGGCGGGCGCCCGCCTCCGTCAAAACGTAGAAATAGCCGACGGGGCTACGTCTATTTACACTAGTCAAGTCAAGTCAAGTCAAAGTTTATTGCACAACGATTGTAACAGGTACAATGTAAGGCAAAAATAAAATACTACTGGCTACTTATATCAAACATCTAAAAGCTATAGGTAGGTTCTATGCTATACAATGGTTTGGTTCTAGGCTGTACAATGCTCCATTTCAAACTACATGAAGGCACAATCTATATAATATCGTCAAAGGTAGATGATATCAACAAGAGATACAATAGGGAGTCGTGTATGTCAATTATACAATTACATGATGATGAGATGAATATCTTATACAATCAAATCGCTATTTCACGGATTCTTTTTTGCATAGATGTATAGATATATTGGCCTAGATATGCAGATATTGTTTCAGGACATGACATAAGTACACGAAAAGTCTCTGTTTTCGACTGCGGTAATGTTACATTTGTTTTGCTTTTTATTGTCTGCATTAACTTCACTCTTTCATCTTTATATGTTGGACATTCCATTAAGAAGTGATATTCGTCTTCGACATTTTCTTTACATGTAGGACAAAGTCTCTGATTGGCTGGGACATTTCTGTGTCTACCTTTTTCAATTTCAAGACAGTGTGCTCCAATACAGAGTTTTGTCGTGTGTGTTATGAAGGATTTGTTTTAGACTGACTGGAGGTAGTTCTCTATATGAAAGTCTGTTTTTATTTTTGAATATGTTTCAAGTTTCTTAAAGCTTCTTATTTTTTGCCGCCAGCTTGACAGAAACTCGCCTTTAAGGCGCTCCTTGAACATTTCTCCGAAATATTTGGCATCGACGGTAGGGTTCAACCAAACGTTTTGGAGACCATGTCTGCAAAGTGTATCACGTATATGAACAACCCAGTCTTGTTCTTGTCTAACGGCTTCGTCATACGCCTTTTTAACAATCCTGTCGTTCGGCATGCTGTTTAATCTTATCCAGTATTTGACCATTTGAGTCTGAGAATCTATGTATAATGGATACATACCCAATTCGCCTCTCACAGCAGCGTTAACAGAACTTTTGGGGACGCGAAGCAGTATCTTGCAGAAATTTAGTAAAACATATTCCAGATCACACTATGCGCGTGAATTAAAATATCCCCATGTAGTATATTTTTGTGACGCTTTAGAGCACTTTTGATAACGAATCCGCACGCAAATGTGGTAGACAGTGGCATTAAATGTCGATTTTATAAAGATTACCAGAACTAGGATATTGCAAGTTTTCAAGCCTCATATCATAAAATACTATGGGTGCCTTTAATCTCCCTTCTGGTCTCATTCCTGGCCGGATTGTTTGGGCACGCGGAGTTACACAGGAATAAGACCTTCTGGGCAATGGCTGATATAAAATATTCATAAAATGTCTCGCCCTTAAGAATAATCCCGGATGAAGAGCAGGAAAGTCCCAACTTCATCATTCATCAATTTCTTATGTCTCACAGAGGAGAGAAAATCCGGGTTATGCTGGTCTAGAATGGTGGGACAGTGAATATGAGAAGTACCCCTTTGCTGGAACTCTGTCCTAGTCAATGTTTCGACAACCTCACAGATTGGTCGTGATGGAGTAAGAATGGAAAACAAAATGATTGACTTTGGTGATCGAACATGCAAGCTGCAGCGACGATATGACGTACTTCCTGTGTAACCTGTACGTTATGACGTACTTCCTGTGTAGCCTGTACGATATGACTGTACATTATGTTACCTGTGTTCCGGCCATCCTGGAGACAAATCTACAAAATGATAATCAAATGTTTTTCAGGGGGCAGACCTTTTCAAACATTCAATTAAACGCAATACCGAAACAAAACATCTTTTCATCACCCGTCCTTTAAGTTAAACGTTTTCGCAAATAGAAAATAGTATAGCACCTACCCTGCTGAGTCCGTGTAGAGTCGTGTTGCCCGCGAACTCTTTCTCTGGGGACTCTTTCTCTTCCTCGGGCGACATGGCGGAAGGTTACTGCTTATGCAACTAACGTGAAACCCGCTGCAAATCCGTCTTCTTCTCTCAACTGTGGGAATATGAAGATAGAGCGATGTGACTAGGGCACTCGCATGGATGCACACATTATTTCATCGGGGTGCCCCATATGAAGGCTTAGTCTTTTGTTCAGCTGGCAGCTTGGCGGACTCAAGCAAGAAAAGCAAACAAACTAGAGAAAGGGTAGCTAGTGCGGCCGAGTCTGTTTGTCTGTTTGTGTTTCCGCACTACTCTAGTCAACATGACTCAAGAACCTCGTGATGGATTACGATGATATTTGGTATGTGGGCAGGTGTTATGAAGCTGAAGTTTAAGGTCGATTTTGGGCCCCCTGGTATATGACCTTGGTACTGCAGCAGAACTTCCGTTTTTTGTATCTTTTGACCTGGACGTGCTATGGTCTTGATGTTTTGGTGGCAGATAGCTTGTGATGTAATACAGAAGTGGTGTCGGCTTGGGCTCCCTAGCAGCTTGCTCTGGAACTGCAGTGGCGTTATTGTGAAAATCTTCTAAGGGGAATAACTGAACAAAGGAAAGACGGATTTCCATGATATTTGGTTTGCAGGTAGCTTAGACCATAGGCTGTAGGCCTCGGAAGGATAGTTTGATAGGCCCGAAAGCCGCCCTCGCCCGAAGGGCGCGCGGATCCCGAACTTACCCGAAAGCCGCCCTCGCCCGAATTCCGCCGGAAGCGCGCGCCCCCGAAGCGCGCCCGAAGGGCGCGCCCCGTGGCGCCGCAGGCGCCAAGAGCGAATTCCGAGCGGAGCGAGGAATGAGCGATAGGTACGAAAGGTCATTTCAAACAACCTAATTTTCCGCTAATTACCTCGACTCAGGCACTTGGCTTGGTGGTGATTCTCACGTTTGGTGTCTTATTTACCCATGGAAAACACCTAGTTGATAATATACCGATGACAAAGGACGATACGAGGCATTTTGTAACGCCCGAAAATCCTTCTTTTCCCGACATGACCGTTACCGGCAGTATGCCTGCACCGCTGTTCACGGAACAATGACATCATGGCCAGCCGGGCCGGTGCCATGCACGCAAGGGGTTTCGGCACCGCTATTAACTAAACTATCATTATGATAAGCGTTGGAAATGCCAGGATTGTGAACATAGATATCTTATTCATCATATATTTGTCTACCAGCATTGTACATGCGTTCCTATTTGCTTCTTACGCACTCACTAGATATCGTAATTCTAGCCAGATTTACCAGCCAAAATCAGGCGATAAACGTGCTAAACCGTCCATTAAAACGACTATGACGTATCTGCAGTGTAACACAGCTTTTGTAAGCATGCTGTTACTTTGTTACGTTGCCAAATGGGGACTGCAATGGACAGCAACAGGTCCGGGTTGGCCCCCGAAAGATCGATGACACCCCTTCTGGTAACGGTGAGTAGGAGTGCTGATTTCGTACCCTTAGATATTTTGAAGTTAGCTTCGCTGAGCGACTTTCGCGCAAGGGACGACGGGAGGCCGACGGGTATTTGCATAACTACCGACCGGGAGAGTCTAACGCAACTGCTCAGCGGGGAAGAAAACTCGCTATTGTTTATTGAGTCCGCGGAGCTGAGGCCAAATGCCCATGCTTAGACAGAGATGTACACAATGAAGTGCAAATTATGCTAATTGGGACTTAATTGGCATAACTAATGAGGAAAATCTATATTTGCTGTGTTTTCCATTATAAGACTCAAATACGTGTAAAAATGAAGTTTATGGCAAGTGGAGTATCAACAGGTACCAATTATGCAAATATATTCCTTATTTGCACAATTAATGCAAAAGTGCCATAATTCATCTAATTGTTAGATGAAGGTTTGTCAACATTGCGACATGTGTAAGTTGGTTATATGTGTTCATGACCAAGCATACATTATGTAAATGTTGAAGTCATCTGCATAAACAGAATAGTTCATGGAGATATGAGGTCGCAGAACTCTTGTTGTCAAAGTGTTTGCTTAGTCACAATAAAAGTACAAACAACCCAAAACAAGAAACTGGCAGTAAACCACTCAGGTAACTTACATGTTTTCAATCTAAAGCAAAGTGTAACGTAGAAAGTAATACTCACCTTGTCCTATCTTTACCAATAAACGCTTTTAAGAAAAATAGATACATTTTAATACATACCCTCGCGTGTTTTTTTAAGATTTCCTTTTGGCCTTTCTAGCGCACTGGATATTTTCTAATTACTGTGTTTTGTTGCCAGGCCCAGTAACGTCTGTTGATCACTCTCGGTAGCTTTGTCCAGTCCAAAGGAGCTACTGATCTACTTCCTTCACCGTGTGTGTTTGTACGTGGCCTGTGGTTCACTGAGACCCCGGTGTGAAAGGGGGTATGACAAAACGTACTGTCAACTCTGTCACAAGTTCAACACAACCAAGAAAACGCACCGTATGTTCGCCCTTGCCTGACGCATTCTTCTGGTTCAACTAATGAGCAATCACTGATGACACGTGACCTTATGCCTACGTGACATCACAACTGGTCAAAGGGATTGTCGACTTGTTGGTCTGAGTTGTTAGCTATGCACACACACACATATGTACAAACGGCCTACGGGACGCACATTGTGATGACGCCATCACTTGTGTGGGGGGGACTGCAGAATTATTATAAACTTGTATTTAAATCAAACGTTTTTTTCTTTCTTTTAGGCAATGGTCACGCAATTGACGAGAACAGAACGTTTTCAATCTTTTCTGAATGGAACTTCTCGTATGGGTCAAACCGAGTGGAGTACAGATACATTATTTTGTAGAAGTTGTTTTAAACAGTCTCTTCTTTTGGGCTTTAATCTATTTTAGGTAATCCTTCTGCAACAGTCGTCTATACGTTGAAGGTTAGATAGAGATGGGAGAGAGAGAGGGATATATATAGAGGGAGGCAGAAACACATTGGTATGTAACGACTATCATAGCCTCGCTAAAACACTTCGAAGAGTGTGACTGCACCGAAATGAATAGATATTTTGGCGTATTTAGAGCTCTACTTCAAACGTAGGTAAGAGTCAATGACACTTTGCGTGGAACTCTCCAGAACGTGTTGTGGTCATTAGCGGCCAGCGACAAATGAGCAAACAACTTCAATACAAAAGTGGCAGGGGCGGGCGGAACAGCGATTAAACAGACTGCCAACATGTCGGCTGAAGTTGTCAGGTGTAGACTGACCTACTGGACGCTAGGCGTCACATGTCTGACGTCACCATGTGTAGGAGGTTGTCTTTACTCAGTCTTCTATTGAACCGTCCTAAATTGTTTTCACCTCATTAACATTTAAACTCAGAGTGTCGGTATAAAACCTCGTTCTCCAGTTATTTTCTTTAGTCACTGACGACTAGCGGATGATGTCTAAATAGTCTGTTTCAAAATGTTATCCAGTAGCTTGACTAACTGTTTTTTGCGCATGTGTAGAAGGGTCGACCTGCTTATAATATAGTCTGAATGTAATGATGTCCCTTATTCGTGCTCGGTGACATGTATGATAATAACAAGCCAACTAATCCCTACCAGACTAACTTCTTTAGCTGTAGGGATAATACTTGCCAGGGGAGTTTGGCCACCATAGGTTTTATTCCATTCCAGTTTCACGGATTGACTCTCTTGGCCGAATATTCCCCTTTTTGCCGAATTCTACATTTCATTTTCCCCGTTGGAAGGCTTGGCGGAGGCTAGTAGGCAACATCTTCTATTTCTGCAGGCAAATGTTTGTTTTTTTACACAAGTGTGGCTGAGTCTTAACTGCTCAAGTCGTATCCACTCTAAATAGCATTCTTCTTCAAACTAACACCTCAAGGATCACTGGGCAATGGTGCGCTACCCTAACAATTTTACCTGCAGTGAAATATTTTCTAACTGACACGAAACAGATCGAGAGAAGATTATTCGTTCTGTACTAAACCGTGAGGAATTTCTGTCCCTTCAACATCGCCTACATGCGCCCCAAGGCTTGTCAGTAGACTACATAGCCATCGGATTTTCAAAACATCTCCCTAAATAGAAACGCAGTCTATATCCGCGAAGGACAAAGACATTGGAAAGAGTTCCAACTCTTTGAAATTACGACTGATAAAGGGAATTGTAATCTCATCAGACAATTCTGACATGTTAGATTTAAAAAAATGTAACTACCGAGAATTAAAAGACTTACCAAAACACTGCGTTTAGCTGCAAAGAAAATCTAACTCGTAACCGGTTTATCCACCCAATTAAGTCTCAAAAGAAACAGGTCGTCTTCTAAAGCCTAATGGGGCAAAGATTTTTCATGTAGCTGCTTGCAGTCTTAACAGGCACACCCCCTAGGTTCTCTATAGTAAGCAGGCTTAACGGCTAAAGACGTTTAAAATTATTAACATATCAAAGGCCTACCTGGTGTGGTGAAGACGTCAAGGTGTAACGGATTAAGCGGAATGGCACGTTTGGTTACTTTTGAGATGATCTGAACCACTCTGGGTGGCGACCTTACCAGAGACCATTTCCTGACAGCGTGCCTTTTTGCAAAGCTCGACCTTTGTTGACGGATCAAGCCGAGCGTTCGGCTGTGCAAGTCGTAGCCAACAGCCCGAATCGCCTTATTGACATGTGGACTGTTTTTTGTCTCCCGTGAAGACGATGTTTATCTTGGTGACGCCTCTGGGGCGGAGCCTGCAATGAAGACAACTTTGAAGACTTACGTGCATGTGTCAGGGGCGGGCGTACGGTTTAGGATGGATTACCTTGAACCAGTGTACACCTTAACGAACCTCGACTCAAGGTTTCAACGTCGACGTGCCAAAAGTTTGTGGGGTCGTGTGGCGTAGCGGCAGGGTGATCGGCCCAGAACCAAGCGGTCCCGGGTTCGAATCCCCCTGACGCCACCGATGTTGTGTCTTGGGAAAGGCACTTGACACGATACGCCAAAAAAAATTTACACAAGCAACTGGTTAAATTTTGAAACGTTTTAGACAACATCCGCTGTCTGTCGTCAGTGACTAACGATAGAACTGGGAAACCAGATTTATACCAAAACTTTGCTGTCTGAAACGTCTGACTGTTTCAAAATGTTATCCAGTTGCTTGAGTAACTATTTTTGGCGTATCTTACTCCCTGGATGTCCAACCTTCATCAACGCACTTGACACGACTTTTCCCACTCCACCCAGGTGTAAAGTATGGGTATATTTGTTCTGTGTACGTGGCATTGTTAAAATAAGTTATAAACAAGATTGGCAACATAAAAAGATGTTGCCATGGCGACGGTGGTCTCTGTTAACGTTTTCGTTATTAGCCCACAAGCAAATAAGGACCTCCCATAAATCATATCAGTCAATCACCTTCTCTACCAAAATAACACAAGTTGTCCAATGTATGAAAATCTTGTTTTCACAACAAAAGATATCGTACCATTTCCTCATGAATTGTGTAAATGAGGCCCTCTATGCAAGATTTGTGTCTAATAGTGGCCACATTTACTTAACTTCCAAATGGTGAAAAAATGAAATCCCCATCATTCACCACTATGGATTTATAGTATTTTGTCCTTGATTATACAAATTAAGTATCAATTTGCATAATTGATATCTATCGATATTTATCTCTTTCTCAGTTACATATGTCATGTGTTTGAGAGTCCTATAGTAGAATTCAGCTGATTTATTAACTGTCCTCATTAATTATGTAAATCAGATATTGATTTGCATAATTGGCATATGATTATGTAAATCATCACTTAAACTATCTACACACCAAAAATTATGATGATCCGTCATCCCCTTCTTGCGCTATTCTCTTTCAAAGTTTGAGTCAAAATCAGCTCCTGCAGTTCCAAAAAAAGCCGCTAGGGGGTCCACGTCTACAGGACATATTTTCCTAACAAAGAGCTATCCACCACTTAAAAATCACGACTATAGCATGTTCAGAAGACGAGATTTGAAAAGTGAAAGTTCCCCTGCAGTACCATAGAAAGTCGCTAGGTGGCCCAAAATCCAATCATTACAAGGTCTCCCACAGACCTACCCACCTACAAAATATGAAGACAATACATCGAGGCATTCTTGAGTTATCGTCCCATGGACTTTCACATTCCTGTACAATTCCTAGAATTCTTGCAATCTGCACACAATATAGTAAAAATTTGGCTCGCCCCTGATGCGTCGCCAAAAATTTGAGTGTATGGTACATACTTCTGAAACAGTATGGAAGTTAAACAGACTCCACTGCCAGTGGACTAGCCTCCTGCTGCAGTGATTGCACCACAGTGTGGCCCAGGGTTATGAAACGGGGATGGGCACCGCCCTATACACCTTATGGTGTGAAGGATCATAACTAAACCATTAATGACATAGCTATTGGCGTCTTCCTTGACTCAGAATCTTTTTGTAAGCTTTATTGTATTTTTTCTCCTTCCTTTTCTGACCTCGTTTAACAGATAAACTTATCAGATTGCAGTCATCTAAAGAGGGAAAAAAATGTGTGTACGTTTCTTCCAGGTCAATAATTTGTGCATTTGTTTGTCTTTTTTGTCATTAACCATTTCATAGACATTTTCATGTCCTGCTATAGCAATCATAATTACCTTTCCTAGTCAGTCTGTACAACCAAGTGTATTGTAGGATAATGTGCATGCCCCCCTCCCCACCCCACAGGTAACATAGGAGGGATGATGGGCCTCTTTTTGGGAGCCAGCCTGCTGACCCTCCTGGAGGTGTGGGAGTACCTGTGGCAGCGGCTCAAGGGGTTCCTCAAACCTGCGCCTAACGACAAAAACGGAGGCATCAACAATGGAGCTTTTCACAAATGAAGATTGGCGTGTATTTATATTGGATAAGAGACAGCATTACGACATGACCCAATAAACTAAATTTTTAGAAAAGGAAAGAGCATTTTACTACTGTCACATTGCTTTGGAATCTAGATGAAATGTCAGCATATAACCCTTTAACATGATTTTTGTTAATTATCTTGGTTAATTTTCTTGGTTTCGACTAACGTTCATGGATCTGTAATATCTGATTACCTTTAAGTTCTTGGGTTTTTTTGTGCTTTGATTTAGTTTGACTGGTTCTCCAAACATTATGATTGTTATAGTTTAGATAGAGGAGAACTACTAGTTTTTAGTCTCCCCTGCACATCGCTTTGTTGCATTACCACTTCTTGTAAGTAGTATTGACAACAATAAACGACGGTGGTAAATTCACAAAGAGTTTTTTCAGCAATGGGGAAAGGCAGTAGTGGGGGACAAAAATACTTTAAGAAACGAAACTTGCGTGGCATACTATGGTCTAGTCGCAAGCAACTCTTCGTCTAAACCACAAGGTTGCAGGCTTGAAACCCCTTCTCTAAACTCCAATTTGCGTGCAAGTGAAACAGGCTGGACCCCGTCAGATGTGACATACTTTGCTGTCGAATGGACCAGTCTTGAAGAACGACACTTTTAGTACGTCGACGTTAAAACCTTGAGTCGAGGTTCACTAAGGTGTACATTGGTTCAAGGTAATCGATCCTAAACCGTAAGCCCGCCCCTGACACATCTGTATCTATATAGCCGGTATAACCGCCCTTCGGTGTAACGCACCCGCTTCTGGATCTGTATAGCTGGTATAACCGCCCTTCGGCTTATGCACGTAAGTCTTCAGAGATGTCGTCATAGGAGGCACCGCCCCAGAGGTGTCGCGAAGATAAACATTGGCTTCACGGGAGACAACAAACAGTCCGCATGTCAATAGGGCGATTTGGGCTGTTGGCTGCGACTTGCACAGACGAACGCTCGGCTTGATACGTCAACAAAGGTCGAGCTTTGCAAAAAGACACGCTGTCGGTAAATGGTCTCTGGCGAGGTCGCCACCCAGAACGCTCCAGATCATCTCAAGAAAATAACCAAACGTGTCCTTTCGCTTAATCCGTTACACCTTGCTGTCTTCGCCACACCAGGTAGGCCGTTGAAATATTGACAGTTTAGCGTCTTTAGCCGTTATGCCTCGTTATGATAAAGAACGTAACACACTTATCGAGAAGTGTAGGAGGTGTACCTGTTAATACTCCAAGCTGTACGTTGTCCAGCTGAATGGAAATGCTTTGCCTCATTAGACTTTAGAAGACGACCTGTTTCTTCTGAGCCTTAATTGGGTGGACAAACCGGTTACGAGTAAGGATTAAGGGTTCCCTTGCAGCTAACGTAGTGTTTTGGTAGGTGTTATAATTTCTGTAGTTAAATTTTTACATTTCTTCAATCTAACATGTCAGAATTGTCTAATGAGAATACAATCCCCTTCATGAGTCGAAATCGGAGGCTGTGTTGGAACTCTTTCCAATCTCTTTGTCCTTCGCGGATATAGACTGCGTATCTATTTAGGGAGATGTTTTGAAAATCCAATGGCTATGAAGTCCACTGACAAGCCTTGGGGCGCATGTAGGCTATGTTGCAGGGACAGAATTTCCTCTCGGTTTAGTACAGAACGAATAATCTTTTCTCGATCTGTTTCATGTCAGTTAGAAAATATTTTACTGTAGGTTAAATTGTTGAGGTGGCACACCATTACACAGTGGTCATTGAGGTGTTAGTTTGCAGAGGACTGCTGTTTACAGTGGAACCGACTTGAGCAGTTAAGACCCGGCCACACTTGTTTAAAAATAACATTTGCCTGCAGAAATAGGAGACGTTGCCTACTAGCCTCCGCCAAGCCTCCCAACGGGGAAAATGAAATGCAGAATTTGGCAAAAAGGGGAATATTCGGCCAAGAGAGTCAATCCGTGAAACTGGAATGGAATAAAACCTACGGTGGCCAAACTCCCCTGGCAAGTATCATCCCTACAGCTAAAGAAGTTAGTCTGGTAGGGATTAGTTGGGTTGTTATTATCATACATGTCACCGAGCACGAATAAGGGACATCATTACCTTCAGACTATATTATTAGCAGGTCGACCCTTCTACACATGCGCCCAAAAAACAGTTACGCATTGCAACTGGATAACGTTTTGAAACAGTCAAACGCTTCAGACAGCATTCGCTGTCTTTCGTCAGTGACCAAAGGATATATGTGGAGAACCAGGTTTCATACCAACATGCTAATGAGGTGAAGACAATTTAGGCTGGTTCAATAGAAGACGAAGCCAAGACAGCCTTATACATATGGTAGCCAGAGAAGTTAGTCTTGCAGAGACTATAATTGGCTACTCTATATATGTCACCGATCACGAAGAAGGGACAATGTTATTGTATATGTTACCTTCAGATTAGCAGGTTGACCCTCCCACACATGGTGACGTCAGACATGTGACGCCTAGCGTCCTGTAGGTCAGTCTACACCTGACAACTTCAGGCCACAAGTTGACAGTCTGTTTAGTCGCGGCCCGCCCGCCCCTGCCACTTTTGTGTTCAAGTTGTTTGCTCATTTGTCGCTGGCTGCATGAGCTAATGACCACCACGCGTTCTGGAGAGTTCCACACAAAGCGCCCTTCACTCTCTCATAGGCTTAAAGTGGAACTCTAAATACGCCCAAATGACGCCTTATTTAGGCGTAGTCACATCCTTCGAGGTGTTTTAATGTGACTATGATAATTGTTATTATCTCCCATTCTCCTTGTATATTTGACCCTCTCTCTCTCTCTCTCTCTCTCTCTCTCACTCTTCCACTTCCTCTCTCCCTCTGTCTCTGTCTCCCTCTGCCTTCTTTTCTGCCCTCTGCCGTCATAGTTTTAAGACGCAACCTTGCGACATACAACAACAAAAATACAAGGCTCTTTAACGTAGAGAAGACTGTTGCAGGAAGAATGTTGATTAAGCAAACAAAATGATACTGAGTGCCTTGTTTAAAACTGTTACACTTTCTACAAACCATTGTATCTGCAGTCTTTGAGTTAATTCGGGTTGGCCCACAGAAAAGGTTGAAAATCGTTCTGTTTTGAAATGTTCTCGTCAAACCTACTGCGTGCCCATTACCCAAAAGAAAAAATCCGTTTCATTGAAATACAAGTTTATAATGATTCTGCAGTCCCAATACACAAGTGATGACGTCATCACAATTTACGTCCTGTAGGCCGTCCTATACATGTGTGTGTGTGTGTGTATAGCTGACTACTCAGGGCAACAAGTTGACAATCCCTTTGACCAGTTGTGATGTCACGTAGGCATAAGATCACGTGTCCTACGTGGTTACTCATTAGTTGAACCAGAGGAATTCGTCAGGCAAGGGCGAACATACGGTGCGTTTTCCTGGTTGTTTTGAACTTCTAACACAGTTGACAGTACGTTTTGTCGCAGTCCCATTCACACCGCGGTCTCAGTGAACTACATACCACGTACAAACACAGAAGGTGAAGAAAGTAGATCACTTCCTTGGGACTCGTCAAAGCTGCCGGGGCTACAAACGTTAGGTCAAGAGTGAACAACAGACGTTTCTGGGCCAGGCAGCTAAAAGCAGTAAGTAGAAAGTATCCGGTGCGTTAGAAAAGCCGAAAGGAAGGTTTTAATCTTGAAAAAACAAACGTGTGTAGTTAATAAAGATGTATCTATTTTCTAAAGCGTTACACTTTGCTTTAGATTGAAAACATGTCAGTCACCAGATTGGCTGTCAGTTTCTTGTTTTGGGTTATTTTTACCTTTAGTGATTGAGCAAACACTTTTACAACAATCAAACAAAACCGTCAGGATGTCGTTCAGTAGCTATTTGTAGGGAGCACCTTGTGTCGATTGTGTCAATTGTGTCAATGACATATATCAACACGTTGCCTACCCAGTTCTGTCGCTAGAGTTTTACGAAATCTAACTTTCATACGAGGGAATAGGTGAATCTTGCTTGTTAGGTCTCAGACTCGATCTGTTTGTTTTTTGTCTGTGTCGGACAATGTTGTTGTTGACTCTGGATGTTTTCACAGGATTACTGTGATTTGCCTCATCCGCTTCACCGCTGTTGTTAAGGCAGTAACTTTCCGCCATGTCGTCAGAAGAGGAGAAAGAGTCCCCAGAGAAAGAGTTCGCGGGCAACACGACTCTACACGGACTCAACAGGGTATGTGTCTGTGGGTCTGTCTTATTGGTGTAAAAAGAAGACTGGGACGAGATACAAGAATGTGATCACCCGTTAATTGTTAATGTGCGATAATTCCAGGGGGCCTAAAGGAACTACGCTGTCAATTCATCTCTAGATTGAATAGCTGCACATTTGTTATTACAATATTGTATTGGCAGTCTGTTAATTGTTAATGTTTGATACGTCCAGAGAGCTAAAAAGACCAAGCTGCCAATTCATCTCTATTGAATAGCTGCACATTTGTCATTGAGATATTGAATTGTACTTTTTCTCCAGATTTGTATCGCTCCGAGCAACTACTTTCGGGCCTGGTGGATATTCGTTATTCTCGCTTCTTATGCCGGTTTTGGATATATGTTCGGGTCCATGTAAGTATGATGATACTTATTATGCTTCTTTTTTTCGGATTAGCCATTGTTTTTGGTTACTTGTTTTGTTTTCCATATATGGCTGGTTGCAATGTTTATCACCCGATATATTTCTTGATTAGTTCGTTGGTTGGTTGGTTGGTTGGTTGGTTGGTTGGTCGGTCGGTTGTTTGGTTGTTTGGTTGTTGATTGGTTGGTTGGTTGGTTGGTTAGTTGGTTGGTTGGTTGGTTGGTTGGTTAGTAATTTTTTTGTTGGTTGGTTCGTTGTTTGGTTGCTTGGTATATTCGTGGTATTAGCTGGTCCATGTGGTTAAAAGCTGCCAAAGGTCCTCACATATATTTTAGACCTGCATTTAAAGGAGCATTGTTTGCTGCTTTAGGATATTGTTTATTGAGTCTATTGAAGAAAAACAACATTCACACTTTTCCGCTATGCATAATTCTGGTAAAATACCATGACTAAGCCCAAGTGTTGCCACCTACCTCCCTCGCAGGATCTACTCGTACTTTACCTATGACACCATCACCGACACCAGGCTGGAGTTTGCCAATGGAGGGCTACCTTTTCCTGCCGTCACGATCTGCAACATGAACAAGTACGTTCAACAGTGTTTGTTGGCTCCATTTGGTCCTGTACGACTGAGGGAGGGTGAATGAAAGAGAGGGAGGGGGAGATTTTTTATAATATTTCTGTATTTGTTTGTGTGTATGTGTGTGTGTCTGTGTGTGTGTTCGCTCTATGTATGTGTGTCTTTCTATGTTTCTGTCTGTGTGTGTTTTTTGCGTGTATTCTATATTTTGTCTTTCTGTGTGTGTGTCAGTGTGTGTGTGTGTGTCACAGTGTGTGTGTGTGTGCGCGCGCGCGCGCGCGTGTGTGTGTGTGTTGTGTGTGTGTGTGTGTGTGTGTGTGTGTGTGTGTGTGTGTGTGTGTGCGCGCGCGCTCGTATTCATACACACATTCATTGATTAGTTTGTTCTTCATACCCTTACAGGTTTGACGCCAGTAAACTGAAAGTGGCGGACTGGTACTACCTCTCCATGCTGCTGAACGGGGTTCAACTGAACGTCTCTTCGATCCTGGCCAGCGGCGTGCCGGCGGACGAGACCGTCAATTCAACCTCAAACATTGCGGTAAGGTAGTGTAGGCTATAGTTGTTAACCGGACAAGGTTTGAGGCTACTATTGATAGTGCTTACAGAACAACGTCAAGAAGCGTTGAAATCAACCACAGGATTAGTGCCCTTCTGTAATATTCAACTTACTTGCAATACAATGCTAATATAATGTGCCATTTTCATTACTATTTGTCTCTTTCAGTTGATTATATATGTCATATTTTAAAGTTGGTTAGACCCCTAGATTCCTTACCAATCATCTTATTCGTTAATTTTTTTTCCAACCAAATAGGACATGAAAATAGAAGACCTCGTGCTGGAAAAAGGTTTCGAAGTTTCACCGCTTCGTTTGAAGCTTTGCTTCTGGAAAGGCATCTTCTGTACCTCCATGGTGAGTCACAAGGGGGCGCTTTAGTTTACCATAATCAGCTGTATAATATATCTCTATCATTTACGTTAAAATTGGTCTTTTATTAAGGCATCTGTGTGATCTTTGAATCAATTGTCTACCGTGTACTCTTTGGTAGGACAATTAGCAACGGTTTGGTTTGTGACGTCATAGAAAGGACTCCTAGTCCAGCTCATGAGGGAGTCCTTTCTGTGACATCACGACCTGTTGCTAATTTGTCCTACCAAAGAGTACACAGTGCTAGACATGTAGACAATTGATATAGATATTACATAGATGTTTTCAAAAATGTCAAATTTTAATCTGAATGACAAATGAAATTTCATTTCACAGGCACTTTAATGGCAGCCTTCATGCATGCTGTTTACATTAATGACTGACAACATTAAGCACCAATTGAAGTGGATATCACGCTTTTAGGAAAAATGTGCTATGGTTTTGAACATTCTCTAAGCAACTTGCTGTTTATGGCTTAAACAAAAATGGTGCTTCACGGCGTCTGATTGTACAGTAAAGATCTATCTTCCCCATCATGTTCCATCTGTAATGATTTACTTCTGAATTATTCCCCAACACAGAACTTCACCCATTCCTTCAACTACTTCGGGAACTGCTACACTTTCAACGCCGATCCGGTCAACCCGCTGATGCAGACCATGGAGGGATCCGGAAACGGTTTCCTAGCTTTTCTGGACGTTATAGTGGTGAGGAAAACGTATCTTTATTTCAAATTGATAACGTGGATATACATCAATGGTCAAAACAGAGATCACCAAAAAGGTAACATTTGCGAGAAAATATGTAATGTTTATCTACACGACGTGTTCTGGCTTATCAAACTATTGCCCTGTTTATTCTTACTCCTACACCTTCATATCTATGGTGACCATCCCCTCCAGCTCTGCCCTGCATGCCACTTGCTACTTAATGTAATCGAACACCACAGGGTGCCTGCTACTTTACCAGTTAACAGAGTAATAGCCGTCTGATCCAGGTCATTGACCTTTTCTGTTATGAGCGGAAGAACAGGAAGATGAAACGTTTGTAAAAACAATGTTTCTTTCCGTGAAGGTAACATTATAAACATCGTGACAAGTTCAACTCTTTTGATCTCTTTATACTTTATACTGTCGTTGATCGTTAACCAATGAAAGTTACTTCTTCCAACAGGACGACTACACGGAAAATTATTTCACTGGCGGCGTTTCTGAGATTGGACTGAAGTTACTGGTACATGACCCAAGGGAGCCCGCCATTATGGACACTCAGGGCATCGCCCTCGCGCCGGGCAACCACGCTTTTATCGCCATCAAACGGACATTGGTACGTGTCCCAACTTGGAATTATATTGTCACAATAAAATTAACTATTTTGCTACCAAATATAAAGAACCAACAAAAAGACTAAGCTGATCTAGAGTTGATCTAGAGTTGATCTAGAGTTGATCTAGAGTTGATCTAGAGTTGATCTAGAGTTGATCTAGAGTTGATCTAGAGTTGATCTAGAGTTGATCTAGAGTTGATCTAGAGTTGATCTAGAGTTGATCTAGAGTTGATCTAGAGTTGATCTAGAGTTGATCTAGAGTTGATCTAGAGTTGATCTAGAGTTGATCTAGAGTTGTGGGAAATCTGCGTACAAAGAATCTTATGCCAAAAGCTTATGTGCAATGTACAAACTTATCACAAAAAAACACGACGGTCAATATTGCTCCGTGAAAATAAATAAAACAATCTAAATGTAAATTTTGCAACAACAAAAGTTTTGCGTAAGAAATTCATACCTCACCTAAATTATCGTTTCCTTTCCCCCTCCACAGTACGAAAACCACGTGCCTCCATGGGGGGTCTGCCAGGACCTGCAGCTGGAGTATTACGACACCTACACCTTGCCTGCGTGCTACCTGGAATGCAGGAGTAAACACATCGTCACCAACTGCAGATGTCGACCGTTTTACCTGCCAGGTAAGATCTGCACCTAAAGCCTCTAATGAGACAGAGGACAGTAAAGCCCCCCTCTCACTGGACCGGCGGCACGTTGGCGACATCGCTGCGACCTAGCGATTTGACTAAGCTTTCAACGAATTTCATCGATACAATTTTTTTTTTAAACGCTTTTCGGTTTTGTTGTCTTTTTAGTCATGCTTGTACGTTTGAACGCAGCAAGACCGCGAACGGGCCGCGGTTTCAGTGAGGTAGGGGCTTTACCGATGATTCTGGTCGATGACTTGGATACGATTTGAAATTAGGAATTCATGATTGCGGTGTCTTCCAATAGGATATGTTATAATGTTTTCATATGACATTTTATCTCACACTGCTTACAGGAACAGCGCCATCATGCGACCCCGCTATGATGTACACCTGTGTCCGAGATGTGCTGGGTGAGTGTCTTCTTTGATAATGATGTCACGCCGTTAAGATTTCTAAGTGTAATCACGCCCGTTATAGGAAGAATATTTGCAAGGAGGGTTTAGTCACCATGGGGTTTCATTTACAGGCGAGGGGGAGATGTTAACCTTTCTGTGGACCGACTCTCCTGGCCAAATATCCCTTTCTGTGCCGAATTTTACGATCCCTTACCCCTGTAGAAAGGCCTGGTGGAGGCTAAACATTTACATGGATGCCAAAGGGGCGATATGGGCTGCATATAGATATCAAAGCATATAACTGATGTATCTTATAGAAGAAGATAAAGTTCCACCCACATTCTGTCAAGAGGAAACAATAGCCTCCCTCAAACGGCGCTAGTGATAATTGTTTTTGGAGAGCACTGATTCCCGTTTTTTTAATTCATCGGGGCCAGGGTCTTTTGCTGGGGAACCCGTATTGTTGCAGTTTCTTCTTTGCGGCAGAACTGATGAACGGTCTCCCTAGTCGCACTAAGGTTGACTTTTTTCTCCGGTGAGGTCCTGACTAATCCAAAAATACACTCTGTGAAACAGAAAAGCTTTCCAAATAAGCTCGTACAACAAACCATCATCCTATTAGCTGTCTAACGTTTTTTCTCCTCGTCTTTATCATCATGATCACAGCGCAAGTGACTCGAGGAGAGCTGGAGTGTAACTGCCCCGTACCCTGCAGTATGACCAAGTACAGCACGTCTGTGTCGTACGCAGGGTGGCCAAACAAACTGACAGAAGAACACATCTCCACACAGTACGGCATAGACCCAGCCTACATGGCGTGAGTAAGCACTTACGTATCCTCTTCGTCCTTAGTGAGACATAAGGCCATGACTTCTTTCTTCCACCTGGGTATGTCCTGCGCCACACCATGAACGCCATGTCGTCTTAAACTGTTCCCCTCCACGTCCTTTTTCCATCAGAGTATTCTGTTATCCACCATTCTCAGTACATGGCTAATCCATTTTAGCCTTCTTTATGTGGATACTCTTGTACATGATGTGAGTAGGCGCTGGCTCTACTACCATCCACATTTCTTTCTATTCTCCACAGTGACAAGATGCCCAAAAGAGTCGATATTTTGGTGTTTTTCATTTAAATATCTATATATGGAAAATACACCCAGGCAAAAGGCTTGTTTACGGAGGGTACGAGGACAAACTTGACGAGTCTACTTTAAAATCAAAATGGTCCCCTATGTTGTTTGTTCCAGAGAAAACGGCGTTGTATTCAGCGTGTTCTACGAAGAGCTGAACTACCAGAAAATCAGGCAGCTAAAAGCCATGGACGAAGGACAGCTTGCGAGTACGTAGAATTTTTTTTTATATAATAACAACAATATCTTGTTTAAACGACTTCGCTGAATGTTCACTACATGAAACATTCTTATCTGTGTTGTATTTTGACATTTCCGCAGACTTAAGACAAGAGTCTAGGGTCTAGAGTAAGACAAATATCTGATGGCCTTCCACATTCAACCTTACCCCTTTAGGTTGTTTACATTTGCAATTTGCCCTTTGCCCCAAAACCCCCACCCACAGCCGCACGCTTATGTACATAATTATCCCCTAGGTAACATCGGAGGGATGATGGGCCTGTTCATAGGAGCCAGCGTGTTGTCCATCCTGGAGGTGTGGGAGTACCTGTGGCAACGGGTCAAGGGACTTCTGCGGAGAAACCGACGCCCTCCGGTGAATGATGATAAATCCACAGCATACGATCTGGAAAAGGGCACAACTTTCAACAACACATCTTTCAACAAATGAACTTACACGATATAGAGAAACTCAGCAAAGATTGGCCGTCCCTACTACAGGGTCCTACAGCCATTCGCATGTTCGAATTAACAATATTGGAATATGATGCAGGATTCAAAAGTATGATTTGAAAGACAAACACACAAAACGTCGTTCTTTGTTTATGAAATTCGTTTGGCTTTGTCAAATATTTGGTTGCTCTGAGGTCGCAGCCTGTAGTGAAATTGGGGTGGCAATAGTTAAAGAGTTAAAGAAACTAGCATAAACCTGCAGCTTCTTCTTTTCTCAGGTCACCAGTGCTGGTAGATAACATTGTAGACAGCGAACAAGTCTACAAGTACGATAAATAAAAACTGATAGAATCTTCACCCTTCCGGGTACGACATACAACCTTTTTCGGGTTCGAATGACCGGTTACGTTGGAGGTTGACAATTTCCTGACATTATGTGTGCGTATGGCCACGTGTTCCGAGCGATAATAGGGTACTGAAGATAAAGGTCAAAGAAATGCAATTTTGGTGGCTTAATTTTAGTAAAAACTGCTGCGATTTCCGCCTAGCAGCATTCTGGCCTAAGATGCATTTCATACATTGTTGGACAAGGTACCATACAACGTTCATTTTAGGCAAACTAGCCTTTAAGTTGAGGTTATTTGTGAACACAGTCTGTCTTAATTTTTTAACCTAGTTTGTTGACATATCAATTTGTATAGATAGTTTATACTCAATAAACATTTGTTCCATTTTGTATAATTTTGTATCATACTCTGTTGAATCCTTGTTGTGACTGATTGTCACTAGTTTGTAGCTAGATTTCTAATTCTGGCTTGCTCCAACTCCAACACTATTGTGATGCTCGACAATACTTTGCAGACGACCCCCAATCGCAACAAAATTGGGGCTGCAGTCAAGACGTAATTTGATGAAAATATCATATATGAAATCGCAATATTAAAACCCCAAACGCCCACATCCAGACTGTTACTGATAGCATCAGCAGAGCATATTAAATTCCATTATTCAACAAATTTAGGACTTCAGTCAAAGCGTTACTTGATGAATAATATCATATATCAAATCGCAACAATTCAATTCAAAACTACCCATCCTGACTATCATTGATAGGATAAGCCAGGCAGATTACAAAACAAAATACATGTTTATTCTATTATTCAACAAACCTGCCACACCCGTCTAGACATCACATGATAGATAATATCGTATGTGAAAAGCCAATATTTCAACCCAAAACGCCCCCATCCAGATTAGTATTACTAGATTCAGCAGAGCAGAGAATCATTCGGTACGTCTGGCTGCCATGGCGCAGCCGGCTCAGGACACTTCCAAGAGCGCTTCTGCTGACCATTCTGGCCAAAAACAGCCAACCGGACAACCGGACAAACCCAAAGGAAAGAGGGTGACCATTGGGGGCCGGCAAGTCGATGCACAAGAAATGGTTGATCAGCTAAACGTCAACCCTACTTATGGCTATTGTAATGATAAAGGTACACTTTGTCTGATTAGCACTTAGCAATAGACGGGCACAGGGGTCGACAGCACAACTCTACTACGTGATTGAAGCCTTTAAATTATACACAGTTTAGAATATGAGCTTATCGGAATATCAACATGTGCTACGATATGTTTTGTGTACCTCCGTTGTGTTTAGGACAGGTGTAGTAAATTTGGTAAATGGTAGTAGAATTATTTTTAGCTGCAGAGCGAAACAATTATAGATTTTGCTAATTTCCATCTTATTTCTTAACTATTAAATGGTATCGAGTACTATAGACTATTTGAAAACTTATCTGAAATTAGTGTGGTTTGTAAGAAAAGTACACTGCATATTTAGCTATATCAAAAAAGGTTAATGAAATTTGAAGCCACGCTTGAACGTTTAGATCTTATTTGCGCGTAAACTATTAAATCGATTTCAAAAGTGTCGCCAGGCATTGCAAAAGAGTGTTACGGTAACCCTTCTGTAAAGCCTGTAATAAAAAAAGTACCAAACGTAAATTGTCCCGCCACCATTCGGATTTGCAGACTTCAATGAATGTGGAAAAGGCTGGCGTAATCGAGTGCGTCATTTCCTGTCGTGCTCCCGCCTGATCCACGTTGTCAAGACGACCGTCGTTATAGCAGCTTTGATAACGTCTGTGACGCTCACCGTTATGCATATCACTACGCCACATCCAGACATTGAAATGGTAGGTCTTCTTGTATTTATTTTCAATTGAATACTCGGTAAACCGCCTCCGCAAACCAGGTTGCATATCGGGATAGATTTATTTGATCAATTCACACAGGGAAGGACCCCTACTCTACGATAAGCGTGGTTGGTGGGTTCTTTTGGAAGAAAAATTAGTAACAAATAAAAATCAAGACAGAGCGAAAATGTTATATCTTTTAAAAATACTATTCACTCGTGTTGTTCCAATACTTAAATGGTCTGTAAATATCATTCGAAAACAGGTACTAAACCACTCAGCGGTGATTAGCAGTCTGGAGAAACAACTTTCGACTCTTCGAGAAGACTACGAGGCTCGCTTCATCCAGGTCAGTAGCCTGAATGACCAGAAAAGACCAGAAAAGTTAGGAAAAAGGGCCCGGGTTCTGGGCCAAAGACCCTGCCAAGCGCCGCTACGATCTTGTAGTGTGCTTTATGTGATAACTCCCCCCCTCCCCCCCCCCCCACACACACACACAAACACAGACAGCTTTTAACTGCCGTTCACTTGCAAATGGTGGAAGAACTATGAGTAACAAATAGAAACCAAGACAGATAGAAAAACTTATATTGGTTTGTTTTATTAACTATTCACTTGTGTTGTTTCAATACTCAAATAGCCTGTAAAATCATTGCAAAACAGGTACGGAACCACTCAGCGTTGATCAGCAGTCTGGAGGAACAACTTCCGACCCTTCGAGAAGACTTCGAGACTCGCTTCATCCAGGTCAGTAACCTGAAGAACCAGGAAAGGCGTTTGGAAAGATGCCTGGCACTGGAGGGCCGAGTAAAGACCCTTGAAGAACACTCGACCCAGAAGCAAACCAGCCAAACTAAGCTGCAGATGGAGGCAGAGACAGATCAACAGACAACCCCGAACCCAGGTTCGTCTAGTACTCGTAGCCTATATAAGCAACATATCTAGCTATCAAAATAGCTTACCTGGTGTATCCTTCCTCATTCACGTCAAAATGTTTGTATAAACTGTTTTAGCATGGTCTAAAGCATTTTAGATCTAAAACATGATAAGTTTGTATATGATTCCTTTTATTCACACAGTACTAGTTGTTCTTTACAACATGTGGCGTTACAGCTGTTTAAGGATCTTTACAGTGGTCCCTTCAGTTAACTAAGAAGCTAATTCCTAAGAGAGCCCTAAAGTGAGTTCTATACACTATTCACTAGTCTAGTTTATAAGGCATTTATGTGCCCCAACCAGGATACCCCGGATACATTGAGCGTAATGGAACTTACTACAAAGTGGTTAACCAAACCATGACGTACAAGGATGCCGATCAGACGTGTGAAACAGAAGGAGGTCAACTTGCAGACGTTAAGACCCAGGCGCTGCACGACTTTATTGTTGCCGAGATTCGGAAGGTGGATGCAAGTTTGAGTTACTGGATCGGGCTTCAGAACGTGGCTGTAAGTATCGCACCAGATAAAACCATCTTTATGCATGTTTTTTTTTTGCTTGTCGTTGTCTTTCTTTTTTTCAATTTTCATTTTCGCCTAGATTTATTTTCCATATCCTCTTCCCTTATTCTTACATCAGCAAATCAAAAATATTTGAATCACCATTACCTGTACACTTACACAGTCTGATAATGATTTCAAAAACTTGCGTATATCAATGTATGTTTATATTTTTTTATAAAATTAGTCAATTAATAAACAAATAAATGAATAAATAAATATAAACAATATTTTAAAGAAATTTGAAGAGATTTGGGGAGAGAAGGGATGCTGAGAATCACCTGATAAAACAGTGAGCAAAAATCATATAAGAAAAAGTAACTAATGTTAAGCATACACCCGATCGTCTCTTCTAAGTTGCTTTTTCTAGGTTGATAAAAGTTTATAATACTAATAGTTAGATGTTTGAGATGTATCTGCCTTCCATTGTACAGGGCGAGTGGACGTGGTCTGATGATACTCCACTCAGCCACTGTGGATACACCAACTGGGAAACTAGACAGCCTGACAACTACAGGGGGGGGGCAGAACTGTGGGTCACTCTGGCAGACGAGAGGCTTCAAATGGGACGACGACAACTGTGACAGACAGCGTTTCTTTATCTGTCAAATCGGTACTTTTGCCATACTCAGACTTTCGAAAATTTCCTACAAAACTGCAATATCTTTGATATAGTGCACACTTTCATTCACTGTACAGATAGATTCTTGTATTTGATAGATCACCTTCTTGTCTTGTCCACTTGTCTTTTATCCGTTTTGTATTAATGTATGTACTTTATATTGTGTGTTTATTTACTCTTCTTTAATTTGCATGTGTTTTTAGTAGAAGGCTCTTTTTTAGCATTTGTGCTTCTTGCCTGATACTCACAAAACGAAAAATGAAAATGTGCATCACCTGTAAATTGTGATTTTAGTGACTACTCACATGTAATATTGATTCTGTTTGTTTTTCTTTTACTTTACCAGGTGCTGGTGAAGGGAAAGCCTGTAGACTTGATGGTAATGTCGCAAATATCCTCTGAACAATTTATAGATATGGCATTGTTATTGATGAGTGGCTGGTTAGATTTAACCCTTAAGCTACCAGGTTTTTTAGCCAAGTAAAAATCAAAAATGTTTGACCCCTGACCTCCCTCACGAAACCCGCGAAACACCCGGCGGCGCTAACTCTCCTAACTTCCCGGCTTCGTGCGCTACACGCACGCAAAGCTGTTTTGTTCTGGGGAATACCCTATCCCGGTTATAACCGGGTCCAGCACACAAGGCATATTTCTGTATCCCTAGTTAAGTCGGGACTGGCAGCTTAAGGGTTAAGGTAGAAAATAGCCCCATGTGATACACTGGAGTTTAACGTATTTTTAGTCGTAAGAAAGTTCCATATCTAATGTCACACGTAACGTAAGTATAGTTAAAAGCAATATTGCCATAGTCTAGGTAGTCATGGAAACAGACCCTGAAATTTGCCTTCCACAAATACGCAAAGCTGCATCGGGGTAAAATCTGATGAAGTAATTTTTTGCAGGGCGTATCTTCAACTTGATGTCACCAAAGGGTTGGTACAAGTACGACTTGGATGAACCTCACCAGGCATGCGCAGAGAAGGGGGCCGCCCTGGCGTCCTATGACCAGCTGCACCAGGCCTGGCAGGACGGGTTGGAGCGGTGCAACTGCGGATGGCTGTCGGACGGGACCGCTCGCTATCACATGCAGCAGGCCAAGTAAGCATACGACCTTGATATAAGGGCCTTCACAGAACTTATCTTAGCTGTTCCCATGCAGAAATTTAGTTTGATGGCAAATAGATGCTGTCACACATCTGTAATAACTATGCTGTGTAGGTTGAGACTTCATTCGTGTGCTTTGTTCTCTTAAAGGAAGGGTTGTGGCAATCGGAAAAGCGTCATAGTGTGCGACTCTAAGCGGACATGGAACGCCTGGTGCTGCCGGTCTATCAGCACTCGAGACGACTGAGCAGACGCTCACTTATACAGGTCGGTCTTTGATGGAGTAACAAGGTAGTAAGGACTTCAATTGTAGTTGAGAGCCATGAAGAGATGACCTGCAAGTAAAGAATATTTTTTTCTGTTCCGGCTTCTTCTTTCTTTTGTTAAAGATCCGAGTGTGGCAGTGGTAACGCATTCTACGAATGATTTTGGGTCGACATTCATCGCTCCAACTATCGACCCTCGTGCCGACTGTTCGGACACAGAGGAAGGAGTAGGCAGTAAGGAGAATTGACGTGGATGCTTTTCTTGATTTTGAGTAAAAATTAAATGTAGAAAGACTTCATATACCAGGTCAAGTGAATATCAAAAAGCAACAAAATAATCGCGACGTAAGATGTTCTACACTTATGAATAGTATGTGTAGTATATGTTGGTGGAAATGACATTTCAGAGGAGGAATCAATTTAATTAGCAGTGTTTAGGCAGCATGTAGGGAGCCAAACTGACCAGTGCTGATGGTGACCAGAATATTATTCATTTCTTATACATTTTAGCACTTTTCAATCTGGGTTGTTCTTTTAGTGACTAGGCACTGCTTTTCAGACCATTGGAGTACATACAGACAAACAATACAACACCATATTCATAAGGCTTCTTTGATAGTCTAAAAAAAAACAGTACAGATCACCGCCAAAATTATACACTATAGAGCCATTGGCGGGGAAAATAAGAAAGAGTTAGCAGTAGAGATGTCTTGTTCTTGAGAAATTTGTCTTGAAAGATTTCGACTGAAAAACATTGTACAAGAAGTTGTGTATTAACAGCAGAATGGAATGTGACGTTGTAGAGAAAGCAATAAAGTATTTTTCAATTGTTTCATTCGTATATTTAACTTCAATGTTGAGCTGGACTGTTCGCCTGATTCTGAGATCTTTCCCACCAATTTTCACCATCAACCTCTGCTTGGATAGTACACATCTCCACGGCGTGTGGTGGTTCAAACTTTAATAGAAAACTATAATAATTGCAATAATGGCTTACGCCTACTACGATACCATTGTAATGCCCGGCAAGACTTTATACACCCTCCTCTAACATGGTAAACAACATTGCTTATTACATGCCACTATGCAACAAATTTGGGACTGGAGTAAAAACTTCTAAACCTCCTCTGCAAATTATGAATATCGCATATTAAATCACAATTCATCAAACTCGAAACGCCCCCATCCAGACTATTATTACTTAGTTTAGCAGAGCAGAAAATCACTCAGTACGTCTGGCTGCCATGGCGCAGCCGGCTCAGTACGCTCCCAGGAGCCGTTCTACTGACCATCCTGGCCGGAAACAGCCAACTGGACGACAGGATAGAACCACTGGGCAGAAGGTCAACCTTGGAGGTCATCAAGTAGATGTACAAGAACTTGATGATCACCTAAACGCCAACCCTACCTATGGCTCCTATAATGATAGCTCAGGTCAGTAATGCTTTCTATGCTTAGAACTTGCGAAAATGATCGAGTTGAACTTAGCCTGGATTCCAGCCTTGTCAGCTTTGGACCACTCTAAACGCCCCCTACACGGCGGAGTAGCGACCGTTGGAAGATCCAGGCTAAGTTGATGAACGCTCCCCTCCCACCCCGAGTGTGTCCCGAGGGCTATAGAAACGATGATGTGTACCGCCATTATACACATAAGGTGTTGGCATTTGAACCTCTATATCATTATTATTGAATCAGCATCTATGTTACAATGTGTAGAAACGTATTATCTATATATATATATATATATACATATAGGGAGTGGTTTATCGTGAATATATTATTTGCAGACTATATAGAGTTGTCAAAGAAGCTAGCGACAGTTTTAAGACGTGTAAATTATCGATCTGAAAATACTATAGACCAGCATTATAACATTGTGATCCCTTCCCCTCTCTTCGTTGCAGAATATCATGGGTTTTTAGTAATGTTTGAAATCAGATCAAACCAGATTGCAGTCTACCCATAAACTCCTTAGGCTACTAAGCGTTTTGATAGAAGAGTTTGAACCTTACGAACTTTGAGATTCAGAGTAATAGCAAATTAACACGAGGCGAGATAACTTTCGTGTACCTCCGTGGTTTTAAGGAGTTATGGTCTTAGACTTATCCTTAGTTAGATTTTATTTTACCTCTTTACCATTTTCCAATAATCATTTAACCTTAAGGCGTTCTTAGAAAATATGACAAATTAGTCTACACTGTGTATTGAACTACATATTCAGATCTTGTTTACGCACAAAATGTTACAATGATTATGAAATGTCTTCAGACATTGTAAGAGAACAATCAAGTATTACTCCTTTGTAAAGCTTGCAATAGAAACGTGTTAAAAGAACATGGTGTCGCCACCATTATAATTTGCAGACTTCGATGAAGATGAAAAGGGCTGTTGTGACCGAGTGCGTCATTTCCTGTCGTGCTCCCGCCTGGCCAACGTTGTCAAGACAACTGTCGTCATGGCAACTTTGATAACGTCTGTGACACTCATCCTGCTGCATATCACCATGCCACATCCCGACTTTGCTACGGTACGTCTTGTAGTGTACTACAAGTGTACTTATAACACTAGTGTACTTATAATATCTCACCCACCCACCCCTACCCAAACACTTGTAATTGCAGCCTACTTGTAAATTGAGGCGGGGGTAGAATGAGTAGGAAAAAAAAGGCAGACAGAGCTTTTGAATTTTTGTGTGACAAAAATATTCACTCGTGTTGTTCTAAAAATTGAGTTGTCGGTAGGTAAAAAAAAAAAAATTTCATATGACAAAAAAATATTTCCAACATAGGTTCAGAACCACTCAGCTTTGATCAGCAGTCTGGAGAAACAACTTTCGACCCTTCGAGAAGACTTCGAGACTCGCTTCATCCAGGTCAGCAGCCTGAAGGACCCGGAGAAATGTATGGAGAGATGCCTGGCACTGGTCGACAACCTGGAGCACCAGGTCTCAAAGAATGAGCAACGGCTGGAGAATAGCTCTACCGTCGTCAACCGTCTACGAGACCAAGGAATGACCCTTCAGGAACCCCACGACAACCGCTCGGCACTGGTCAGCCTTCGGGAGGGCCAAGGTTCGACCCTTGTGGAACATCTCGACAACGGCTCAGCACTGGTCAGTCATCTGGAGGGCCAAGCATCGACCCTAGAGAACAAGAAGTCAACACTTGAGGAACGCCACAACAACCGCTCAGCACTGGTCAGCAATCCGGGGGACCAAGTGTCGAGCCTCATCGACAACACCTCAGCACTGGTCAGCCGTCTGGGGGAACAGGCATCGACCCTCGATGAACATCACGACAACCGCTCAGCAATGGTCACCCGTCTGGAAAACATGATGTCGACACTTGAAGAACGCAATGACAACCGGTCAACACTGGTCAGCCATCTGGAGGGCCAAGTGTTGGCCGTGAAGGGACGTCTCGATAACAACTCAGCACTTGTCAGCCGTTTGGTCAACCAAGTGTTGGGTCTTCAAGATCACCAGGATAACCGGTCAACACTGGTCAGCCGTCTGGAGGGCCAAGTGTTGGCCGTGAAGGGACGTCTCGATAACAACTCAGCAATGGTCAGCCGTTTGGTCAACCAAGTGTTGGGTCTTGAAGATCACCAGGATAACCGGTCAACACTGGTTAGCCGTTTGGAGGACCGAGTGAAGACCATCAAAAAACGCCATGACAACTGCTCAGCACTGGTCAGCCGTCTGGAGGGCCAGATATCAACCCTTGAGGAACACCACGACAACCGCTCAGCACTGGTCGGCCGTTTGGATAGCCACGTGTTAGCCTTGGAGGAACGTATCAACAACAACTCAGCACTGTTCACCCACCTGGAGGGAGAAGTGTCGACCCTGCAAGAATTTCTCGACTACCACCCAGCACTTATCAGCAGTCTGTCAACCCTGGAGGAATCCGTCAACAAGATTTCAGCGCTGGTCAGGCGTTTGGACAACCAAGTGTCGGCTCTTATGAAACACAACGATAACAAAGATTACAACAACAACTCAGCACTGGAAAACAAAGTGCTGGCTCTTGAAGAACGCCACGACAACTACTCAGCACTGGTCAGCCGCTTGGAGGACCAGATATCAACCCTAGAGGGACGCCACGACAACAGCTCAGCACTCATCAGCGGGCTAGAGAGCAAGGTGTCGACCCTTCAGCAACTTACGAATCGCTCTACACTGATCAGCCGTCTGGGGGGCCAAGCACCACCACTTGAGGAATTCCATGACGACCGCTCAGCACTGGTCAGCCGTATGGAGAACAAGGTGTCGAGACTGAAGGAACACCACGACAACCGCACAGCATTTGTCAGCCGTTTGCAGAGCCAACCATCGACCCTCGAAGAACGTCCCGACAACCTCTCTTCACTGGTCGGCCGTCCAGAGGACCACGTGTCCGCTATTGAGAAATACCTCAACAAGTGCTCTGCAATGGTTAAGCGTCTGGAGAACCAAACGTCGAACCTTGAGGAACGTTACGATAATCGCTCAGCAATAGTCACCCGCCTGGAGAGCCACGTAGCGAACCTTGAGGAACACCTCAAGGGGCGTTCAGTACTCGTCAGCCGGCTGGAGGGCCAAATATCGACTCTTGATGCACACTTCAAGACGCTAGTGAGTCGCCCGGAGAGTCAATCATCGACTCTTAGGGAACGGCACGATAACAACTCAGCACTAGTCAGTCCTCGAGACCGCCGAGTATCGACCCTTGATGAACACTTCAAGACCCGTTTAGCACTGGTCAGCCATTTAGAGGACCAAGTGTCGACCCTTGAGGAACGTGTCGACAACAACTCAGCACTTGTCAGCGATATGAAGGGCCATGTATCGACCCTTGAGGAAAGCGTCGACAACAACTCAGCACTGGTCAACGATATAAAGGGCCAAGTGTCGACCCTTGAGGAACGCCTCGACAACAACTCAGCACTGGTCAGCGATATGAAGAACAAAGTGCCGACCCTTGGGGAACGTGTCGACAACAACTCAGCACTTGTCAGCGATATGAAGGGCCATGTATCGACCCTTGAGGAACGGCACGTTAACCACTCAGCACTGGCCAGCCGGTTGGAGGTCCAAGTATCGTCCGTTGAGGAACGTGTCGACAACAACTCAGCAATGGTCAGCGATGTGAAGGGCCAAGTGTCGACCCTTGAGGAACGTCTCGACAACAACTCCGCACTGGCCAGCCGTCTGGAGGGCCAAGCAGTGACCTTTGAAGAAAACCTCCAAAAAAGCTCAACATTGGTTAGCCGTCTGGAGGACCAAGCATCGACCCTTGAGGAACGTCACAACACCTCAGCACTGGTCTGCAGCCGGTTGGAGAACCAATTATTGACCCTTGAGGAACGCCACGATAACAACTCAGCACTAGTCAACCATCTGAAGGACCAAGTATGGACCCTGGAGGAACGCCTAGACAATTGCTCAACGCTGGTCAGCCGTCTGGAGGACCAAGTCAAGACCATTGACGAAGAGATGAACCGGGAGCAAACCACCCCACCTCAGCTGCAGATGGAGACAAAAGAAGATCAGCAGAAAACCCCGGGAACTGAACCGCCAGGTTCGTCTAGTAGTTCATGGCATAATAGATGTCAAAACAGCATACCTTAAGGTTTGTGATGGACCATCCCGCTCATTCGTTGGTGTCAACATGCTTTCAAAATACGCGTTTATATTTTTTGATGACGAATGGTACACCGTTGATCACGGTCCAAATTATTTTTGAGAATCTGATTGTGAACAGTCTCTTGTCATCTTTAAAATGGATCTCTTTCTATGCTCATTTGTTCTATAAACTACCCATTTGTCCAGCTTGTGATATATTTTTGTTACCCAAACAGGACATCCGGGATACATAGAGCGAAAAGGAACTTACTACAAAGTGGTTAAACAAGCCATGACGTACAAGGATGCCCAAAAGACGTGTGCAGCAGATGGCGGCCATCTTGCTGATGTCAAGACTCAGGCGCTGCACGACTTTATTGTTGCCGAGATTCGGAAGGTGGATGCACGTTCAAGTTGCTGGTTCGGGCTTCAGAAAGTGGCAGTAAGTGTTGACTCAGATTATATATTTATACCTTAGATTTTCCGAAATTTTGTGCTTTTTGTTTAATCTCACTGAGGTAGTGGATGCAATCAAATCCCCCTGAGAAGATAGTGAGAAAATCGTTTAGGAAAAAGTAGTCTATATCAAGCAGTTGCTCTCTGGAAAGGTGTTCTGGCATGTCAATGACAGTTTTTCATAGTTTAGAATTGCTCAATTGTAATAGTCAGATTTTTAACGTGTATCTACCTTTCATTGTACAGGGTGAGTGGACGTGGTCTGATGGCACTCCGCTCAGCTATTGTGGATTCACCAACTGGGCACCGGGAGAGCCTAATAACCACGGCGGGCCCCAGGACTGTGGGTTACTCTGGCAGAGTGCAGGCTTCAGATGGGACGACGAAAATTGCAATCAGCAGCAGCGTTTCATTTGCCAAATCGGTACTTTTTGCCATAGCTATGGACTTTTGAACATTGCTCGCGAATTGCGTTTCAGGCAGCCTTTTCTAGGTATTTTCACTTGAGTTTGTAAATTGATGATAATTCTTGAATATGGGAGATTCTTTAAAAAAAACCAGGTATTGATCTCACCTGCTAACGTTTCGATGTCTATCAGACACCTTCTTCAGAGCTTCTAACTGGATTACTGCTTCTCACCGCTATAAGTAGCCGATGTAGGTGGCGCTTTTGCGGTGAGAATTCTGTCCCAAATATGGCTAAGTTTGTATCCCCCCTCGTCTCGGTTCATCACCGGTGTTGTCTTCCATATCCAGACAGCCTCCTTAATCCACCGGGTGCGTCTGTTATCCATATTTGGGACAGTGTTCTCACCGCAAAAGCGCCACCTACATCGGCTACTTATAGCGGTGAGAGGCAGTACTCAAGTCAGAAGCTCTGATGAAGGTGTCTGATAGACATCGAAACGTTAGCGGGTGAGATCAATACCTGATTGTGTATAAAGAATCTCCCATATCCTATTTTCTACCAACCTGATGACATTATTTTCTGATGATAATTCTTCTTTTTTTTCTTCAATTTTACCAGGTCCTGGTGAAGGGAATGCTTGTGGAAAACCTAGCGGTAACAGTGGTGGTGTTGGTGGTAATGGTGGTATGTATTTCTATAAAAACAATGACTTGGACAAGCAGACTGACAATATAGACCTTGTAAGCTTTCTAAAAGTAAAGTCTGTTGTTAATATATCTTGTAGAGACATGCAGAGTGCAGCCGTCGGGTATGGAAAATGCTGGCGCCACGATTACTGCTTCTACCACTCACGCGGACTGTTCCACGGAGAAAGCAGTTTTGAATTCCCAACCGGCTCCCAGGGATTACACGGTCGGTGGATTTGGGGCAGCATGGTGCGCCGAGGATTTGCGCCAACCTGGACAGTGGCTTCAGGTGCGGTTATGTACTAACTACTTCTACCAGGGATGTCCCTGCAGCTCAGCTGGTAGTGGTCTCATAGTTGACCTCCTGATTTCAAGTTGACCTCCTGATTTCAAGTTGAGCTCCTGATTTCAAGTTGAGCTCCTGATTTCAAGTTGAGCTCCTGATTTCAATTTGGAGACAAATTTGCTTGTTTTCCCAGACGCTTTAAAAGAGCGAGTCCATGATCATTTGTTTCACCGCCGTCGGATATCTATTCGTTAGCTATATCTATATAATCTTCTCATTGCCTTGTTCCTAATTGGACACCACAGGTTGATCTGACTTCACTGGCCAGGATAGCGGGTGTTATCACACAAGGAAGACCTGACGGCGGTCACCAATGGGTGACCAGATACAAACTAAGCTTCAGCTCTGATGGCGCCGTGTGGGACACATACTCTGAAAACGGACAGGAAAAGGTTGTAGGCACACGTTATCTTATGGCGATTTAATCTATACGTAAAGGGTGAAGCTACTGGAATATTATGTATATCATTTTATCACTGTGCATGCAGTTCTTTCCTTCTATATCAATCAATCAATCAAAACTTAACTACTCACTTAAAATTCGGAGACGCTGGGAACAAAATTGATCTCCGTACATACAATGTCTCTTAGAAATTACGGTTATGGCAGCACAAATATACTATGATACGCAATGCTCTCATAAAATTGATAACTGGTTGATATATGTTAATCAAATCTGTAAACTTTTATTTTCTTTCCCAATTCAATGTGGTTAACACAAATTATTCAGTTGTGACTTTGATACAAACAACTCTACCTTGAAGTAAAACATTCATATATCTACTTGTCAGTATTTTCTTATTGTGGATTGAGAACTTTCTAACTAATTCATTCGCACTGATCTATGTGCTTTTGATTTTTTTGTTCATTGATAGGTTTTCGTAGGCAACACCGACAGGAACACCGAGGTTCAACACCGTCTTGTTCCGCCGGTTACGGCGAGGTTTGTTCGGTTCTACCCGCTGGAGTGGCATGATTATCCCAGCATGAGGGTACAGGTACTGCTGTGTGCTCAAGGTTGGGAAATACTAAAGTTATCCTGTAGTTGCAGCCAATCTTTTTATCTAAATGGTCCTAAATCAGCGAGAAGGAAGTATGTTGTGAATGCACAGTAGGCTGTACAGTCTTTACCACGAACCACCCCCCCCACACACACACACACATACACATACATGCACATATACACACACACACACATACACGCACACACTCACACACACACACATACATACACACACACACAAAAACTCACACACACTCAAACAACACACACACAAACAACACACACAACACACACACACGTACATACACACACACTCACACACACACACACAAACAACACACACAGACAAACAACGCATACACAAGAACTCACACACAAGCAACAAACACACTTAAACACACCCACTCACACAAACAACACACACACAAACAACACTAGCAAACACACACACAAACAAACAGCACAACGATGTACTATATATTGTATCCTTTATGCTATGGTCACGTCGACACACGCTAAAGCGAGTATTGACGCTGTACCCGTATTGTATACATTTACGTGTTTAGAAGTGACGCATGGAGAGAGCATGGGCACAGATTCATTGAGTTGGAAACGTCCTTTTTTAACAGATTGCCCGATGTCAGACTACGTTCGTTTTAACGGAGTTTGCTACAAGAGCTTTACGGAGCGGAAGACGCACGATGAGGCTAGGCAGGTTTGTGCGGCAGACGGCGGGATTCTAGCCATGCCGAAGGACAATGCGACCAACGCTTTTCTGGCCAGTCTACCAAAGGTGAAAGGAGGTCACTGGCTTGGACTGACTAACGCCAACGGAGACGGCCAGTGGGTATTTGAAGATGGACGAATCCTGACTTCATCCAACTTTTCCAACTGGCGCTACCGCCATTATTCCGGTCGTGCGGGATGCGTCGGATTTTGGTCGACTGGGTCTTTATGGGCCGTGAAAAACTGCAACGACCGCAAGGGATTCAGTTGTCAGCTACATGAAGGTAGGCCTCTCAATCACCACCCATCTAGTTACCTACGCAAAGAAGGTTGTCTTTCGGTCATGCTTGTATGTATGTATGTATGTATGTATGTCACTAGTATGCATGTGTTGGGTGGGTGTGTGTGTGTGTTTGTGTTTGTGTGTGTGTGTGTGTGTGTGTGTGTGTGTGTGTGTGTGTGTGTGTGTGTGTGTATGTGTGTGTGTGTGTGTGTGTATGTGTGTGTGTGTGTGTGTGTGTGTGTGTGTGTGTGTGTGTGTGTGATCAGCATAGTTCGAGAAGGCCTGGATGAATTGTATTGATATTTCGTATGTGAGTAAGTCTAGATGAGGTTCACATAATGATTAGATTTAAGTCCCACTACGAAATTTCTTAAAGGTACTGCAGCGGAACTTCCTCTGTCTGTCAAATTGGTACTTTTTGCCATACTAAGCTATAGACTTCGGGACATTATTTGAAAATTGTGTTTTAGGCGGTCTTTTTCTAGTTTTTCACCAGAATTTGTTCTGTCGACTTTATCAATGTTGTTTTTCACTTTGCCAGGTCCTGGTCAAGAGAAAGCTTTTGGAAAACCTGGTGGTAACAGTGGTGGTGGTGGCGGGGGTATGTATTCCCTTCGAAACAGTGACTTAGACAAGCAGGCTGACAATAAAAGCTTTTTAAAAGTTTGTTTTTGATAATTTTTTGTAGGGACATGTAGAGTGCAGCCATTGGGCATGGAAAATGCTGGTGCCACGATTACTGCTTCTACCACTCACCCGGACTGCATACATACATGCATAAACACACACACACACACACAGACACACGCACACACAGACACACGCACACACGCTCAAACACACACGCTCAAACACACACACACACAAACACACACAGAGAGAGAGAGAGAGAGAGAGAGAGAGAGAGAGAGAGAGAGAGAGAGAGAGAGAGAGAGAGAGAGAGAAACACACACAATGTTAATGTCTATTATGCGCCACAGGACGGCTTTTCTTGGTACTGCAGCAGAATTTCTGTTTTTGTATCCTTCGCCGTGGACATGCTTATCATATATAAAGCAAGTATTTACACTGCATCCATTATGTGTTTTCGAAATGACACATGGATCATGGACCCCCTTTTTTAACAGGCTGCCCAATAGCAGGCTACGTTCGTTTTAACGGAGTTTGCTACAAGAGCGTTACGGAGCGTAGGAGGCTTGGAGAGGCAAGGCAGGTTTGTGCGGCAGACGGGGGGATTCTAGCCATGCCGAAGGACAATGAGACCAACGCTTTTCTCGGCAGTCTACCAAAGTTGAAAGGAGGTCAGTGGCTTGGGCTGTCTAACCCCACCAGAGACGGCCAGTGGGTGTTTGAGGACGGCCAAATCCTGACATCATCCGATTATTCCAACTGGCGCCAGGGCCATCCACACGGCCGCGCTGGCTGTGCCGGGTTTTGGTCGACTGGATCCTCATGGATCGCAAGAAGATGCTACACCCGCAGGGGATTCATCTGTCAGCTACATGAAGGTATGCGTTTCCATCACAATCCTTCTGGTTATAACTGGTAATGGAGTGAGTGTATAGCACTTGAAGATAGTTGGAAGATCTAACCGGAAAATTATCTTTAGACTCAAATGAATAGCTTTATCGACCTAGACGTAATCTGAACAAATACCCCAATCTGTTGTTCCTTTATGACGTAGTCACAGATCTTTAACCACGATATTTCATGCGAGATGATGCAGTGTGACGCGTTTGCAACCTGTGGAAAGTCTTTGTGCGTCCATCTTATATTGCCCCACAGTAGCCAGCCATGAAAACATGTACAGCAAATCACCTTCACTTGATTCCCTACAATACGTCAACCACAGATAAACAAAGCTGCAAGACCTGATTTCGAATCTTTTTTGCTGCAGGGCGAATCTTCCAGTTGTCACCGAAGGGCTTCAACTTTGATGAAGCTCGCCAGGCATGCGCAGAGAAGGGAGCCGTGCTGGCGTCCTATGACCAGCTGTACCAGGCCTGGCAGGAAGGGTTGAAGAATGGTCGCTGCGGATGGCTGTCGGACGGATCCGCTCGCTATCCCTTTCAGTATGTGTCCGGACTCACATAAAACGATCTTGATTAAAGAAAATACTTCACATGCAGAAATATAACAGATGGTCTGGTGACAGGACCAACACGTACTCTCGCAGATCTGAAATAAACCTGTTGTGCAGCATACAAGTGTTAAAAAGAAGCTCACGTCATCTGTGTGATTTGTTCTCTTAAAGAGGGGGTTTCGGCATACGGAAATGCGTCATCAGGTGCTCCTTGACCCGGACATGCAACGCCTGGTGCTTCCGGTCCATCAACACTCGTGACGACTGATCAAGCAGAGTGTACTGACTCACACAGGTCAGTCTTTGCTGAATTGAGAGATTAACTGTAACAGTATCGCGTTAAGTGTTTTTGGTAGCCCCCTTGGGTTTTTATAAGTGCTCTTTACAAATATACAACTGCTTTGTGCCATTAGTAGATGCGCTCACTCACGGATAGATTATAAAGATTCACATTAAAGGCCTGATATATATACAAGTGTTTGTTTAGTAGAGAGGGCGATTTTTCTTTAAAAGATTGGAATCAGATCAGTCTTCTCAATCATGGCTGTACACAGACCCATCAAAATATCTCTACTCACAAATGAATCGAAAGGCTTTCAATGACATACGTGCCATATATTGATAGACAAGAATTTTACATAGTAGCCCACCCTTCTTTTGAAAATGCTTTGTTACCTCCGTAAAAACCGAGGTATTGCAATCAACTTGTCTGTTTCTTGTTTGTTTGCTTTGTTTGCTTTGTTTCGTTTTTTCTTAGTGTACATCCACCTCTATGTGAACATAGCAGAGTGTCTGGGTGTAGAGCAGAAGTGGTGTAAAAGGATATCTAGAGAATTGAAAGCATATAGTTTGACTCGGATGTAACGGTACTGTATTTTTTTGGTCTTTTTCTGTTCTCTTTCAGATGTGGGTGTTGGCGTTGCAGAACATTCTACGATTGTGATGGTAGGGCGTCGTTATTCAGCGCCTGGTGTCTTCGGTCCAACAACCTGAGTGGAGTGAGCAGTAAGGAGAATTGGAGTGGACGCTTTTCTTGATTTTATTTTAGCAATTAGAAAAAGAGACACCACAGATACCAGTTGTATCAGGTCACTTGAATAGCACAAAGAGCAATATCTTGAGATGTTCTACTCTTATGATTAGCAGTTCAGAAATGTAGATGGTCTTCATACCATTGCAGACATGGACTCAAGACTTTGTGGGTAGTAACCAGTGACAGTGTTCTTCAGTGTAGTCTTTATCAACAGGATTGTTGTGTTGTATCAACAGAGAAATTGTTAGAAATTCTTGTAATTGCAAATCAACGTTGTGGGATCAGGGCCAGAAAGTAGTGTAGACCAGGGTGTGGGGAGCTGGTTAGTGTCCGTGAGGGTACATTTTATCAACAATGTTATTGTAAGTAATCATTGCATGTGCAACTTCAAGATAATGACAGTGGTATTTGTGGGTACAACATAAGAAGCTATCTTGCGGATTTATAAGGGAATAGTGCCTGGAATTTTCAATTAGTTGAATTTCTCATACATTATGGAAAGAAGAGCACCTCAACACAACGAATAGACATTAGTGATTCATACATATATATTACATGCAAGGTGAGATATTCAAATTGTCCATCTTTTTTTACAGTTCCAAAAATCATCATCATATTCTTATCACATTGCACTATAATTTAGAATTACATCATCAGTGAATAACCAGTGTTTAGGCAGTAATGAGTGCACACAATTGACCAGACTGAGTGTTGATGATGATCTCAACTTATCTACTTAATCTATTTATTCTAGTTTCCCTTTATGGCTCTCTTGGTGACTGGGATGTGCTTTTCACAGAAACCTTAAGTACATGATTTAAAATAATTTACATACAAATAATTCAAAAATAAAGCATAGCAGGGCGTAGCAGTAGAGGTAACAACTTGATTTATTACACTGTTGAAAATTGTTTCGTTCACATGATGCAACTCCTGAATGGTTTGAAATATGTCAACAGAAAATGCTACAAGAAAATTGGTGGCTACTAGAAGTTGTGTATCAACAACAGTTTGCCATGTAACGTTGTAGAAAAAATGAAATAAAAGTATCTGTAAACTGTTTTATTCGGGTGTTTGAATTGTTTGTCTGATTTTTAGATTGAGGCAACTTACACAATTGTCTTTATCACAAATGCAGCCAACTTGGTGACCTTCGATCTGACTTGTTAGTCAATGGACAGCAAAGTATTTACAAAGGTATAAAGGAGGCATATTGCGATACACATAATAGCTTATATATTGTTATGTACAAATATGTGTATATTATAAAAATAGATAAATTGACAGATCCTACAAATTTGCAATTAGGTCACCATGTGTACATTGATTTAGTTTTCTTTAACTCCTTGCATATCACTTGTGGAACACTATGCCCCTTTCTATGTCGCCTGGTGGCGCTTTGACATCAGTAACCTCGGGCCGCCGATGTTTCCCGAGGAACCCCTTGAGCCGCTGCCACAGGTACTCCCACACCTCCAGGAGGGTCAACAGGCTGGCTCCTATGAACAGGCCCATCATTCCTCCGATGTTACCTATAGGATGGGGAGTGGGGCGTACACGTTACGTTAGGATGGTTTACAGCTGAACTACAGATGATATCGTTGGGATAACGCGTTCGAGAAAACAGATGAACTACAGAAGATATGGGGAAAAAAACTAGGAAGTTTTGGCCATAGGATAATTGTCATCCCCTAGTCTTCCTTTCCATGAATAATTTTTGGCTCCTATAACCAAGTCATCCCTCCGTTGTTATCAGCTGGGTGGGGAGGGGGGCACGGGCGCTATCCTACAAGTTGTCATAAAGATGAACTACAAATGATACAATCAGAAAAGAAAAGGCATCCATTCACGAAAACGGGCAAGTTTTGACAGGAAAATAATTGTGGGAGACCCAGTCTTCATTTTTGTATTCAGTGTATTTTTCCAATGAGGAAGGTGAACTACACAATACTTTGCGTTTGGGACCATATTTCAGCAGTGACACATAGCTTCAGCACAAAGTGAATCAGCCAGAAGTGTCCTACAGATTAAAGACAGATATCGAAACGCCGGTTCTTGTTAGATATATGGTTGTGGATAAAGAACTTTGTTATTCAAGGAGGTTGAAGGAATAAAATAGACAACAATGTGTGTTAAGCTAGCAATCAACATCAATCTTCTAGTAGACGTACTTGCAAGCTGGCCTTCGTCCATGGCTTTCATCTCCGTGATTTTCTGATAGTTCAGTTTCTCGTAGAAGACGCTGAACATGACACCGTTTTCTCTGAAACAAAACAGAATATGTCACAAGATGAGACGGGGGACGCCATAGACTTTCTGCCTACCAAGTCACTTGTTCTATCTGTATTATATTATTACGTGACCTCACTGAAGCAGTGGATTGCTCATTCCTTGACAAATACTGGAGCTGATTAGTCAAAAATCTGGGGAAGTCCAATTTTCTGCGTTGGCAATTACAGTACAACTATGATCAAAGATGAGACCGAGTTTTGAATTCGAATCTATCTGTTTTAGGTGCTCTTTGACATTAACATGAGGCAGTCACAAATTTGCACAATCTATTATGATGTACACTTTAACTAACTTACACATGTCACAAGTATGCAATCCCCACCATTTCCCACTAAAATGAATCATGCCACTGTCACATGAATTCATGAATTATACAAATTAGGCTTTTATAAGGACACCAACATGGCGGCGGAAGTAGCGATGACGTCACTTGCATAACTAATGCTTGGATCCCAATTTGAAGAAGGGGCCCCGCCGGGTAGTTGACGGGCTGTTTGGAAAGCTTTCGGGCGTGAACGCTACGTGCACTGTGGGACACCCTGCGACTGCCGGGCTATTTTGGGGCGTGTAGCCACCCCCAACCCCCCAACCTCGGTGCCCATCGAGACATATTTGTGGCTACATCCACTACAGGCACCGGTGCAGTTGGGACCTGTTAAAGTAAGCATTAATGGTGCAGTGCTAACTCACTCTATGTAGGATCCGTTCATGCCCCAGTATGGCGAGATGTAGTCCCGGGTGTGTTTGTTGGGCCACCCCGCGTACGACACTGACGTGGTGTATGACGTCATACTGCAGGGTACGGGACAGTCGCACGTCAGCTCCCCTGTGACCACCTTGTCTGTAACAGTGAGGAGAAATTAACATGCCATCATCTCAGTAAGTCATCTGTTGTTTATCTTTAACTGAGTGGGTCTTCAGAGCACGTTTCATAGAAATCCGTTGATAATTTCATGGGATTCACGAGTCACTGAATGTAAAAGACTCTTTCTACACAACCAAGTGTTTAATTGAGAAGACTTTCGGTGACCGCCTGTCACCTTGCTCGGGGCAACTGTTTCACTTTGTACTGCAGCTATAGGTGTCGCTGCTTACAGGTGCGGTTCCAAAAGTGTTAAGTGTTTACATATATGCAGAAACAGCTAATACAGTGTATACAATGCACATCTGTACAAGATTGAGAACAAAGAGTCTTTTATTCAATGACGAGAAATGTCAGACGACGCACAGGAACTGTATCCTATCCAGCACACCCTCATGGTTTGACACTGACATTTTGCTACCAAACAAATGTTGCTCTATAGTGAAAAGTGGATAAGAAAATCTACTCCCGTTATAAACCGGGACAAGGAGGGGATACACACTCAAATTATCGACGCAGCGCCACCTAACTGTAGTTAAGTACTAAAACGTTGGCGGGTTAGTTGTGTACAAGAAAACTGTGACGTTGGATGCCGTTCCTCATTGACTGATGTGAAAGACAAAGTATTGAGAAAGTTAGTCACTCACCTAATACTTTACTGGCACATGAGAACAGCGAAGTCGGATCACATGATGGCGCAGTTCCTGCATGAAGAAAGATTCAAACGTTATCATCATCGTGGTGTTCAGATGAGCCCGCAAGGTCCCAGGCTAAGGCGGGCAGGCCTCCAGCCTGACACGGTACAACTCAACGATGGGAGCCGTCACAACCGTGCCAGGCAGGGCATTCCACTGGGGGATAGTACGGAGGGAAATGGCGTTATGTTTATCATATCGTCGTGAAAGCTCGCATTGACATATTTATACTAGTTACATTTTTCAACATAAAAATGTTTAGATGATGAAAAGTCTGTGAACAAATTGTTGTTGTTTACCCTACAAATGTAGTGCCTAGTGGCACATAGGTCAGCAAGTTCCCTTGCTGTTTATGTAGCAATGTCTATTTTTACAGCAAGGCGTTGCTAGTCCCTCTACTAGTGAACAAAGTCGTTAGTCACTTGATTAACCATTCATTCATTTGATAAACCATTCATTCAAACCATCCATTCATGTATCCATCCATCCATTCAATAATCCATTCAGTCATTCCTTCAGTGAATGGTGACGGTGGTTAATTCATTATCTTTGCCGAGAAGATTATGTTTTCGGTTACGCCAGCTGTGGGGTGGGTCTGTATGTATGTCAAGAGCATCACTCGAGAAAACTTTAAAGGATCTTCTTGACTTTTGGTAGGTGTGTAGTTAGTGGTTGTGCAAAGGAAGGTCAACTTCAAAAAGTGTTTACCTAGCGATTTCCAACAGTACTGCAGCGGACTTTGTATGATTGTGTATTTGCATGTACGCAAAAAAAGTTACTTTTTTCATTATCGCACCTGGTAAGTTGTAGGGCCGACAGCTGCAGTTCCGAACCACGTGTTTGCTCCTGCACTCCAGGTAACAGCCGTTCAGTGTGTAGGTGTCGTAATACTCCAGCTGTAGGTCCTGGCAGACCCCCCACGGAGGCACGTGGTTCTCGTACTGTGGAGGAGGAAACGTTGAATAGAGTTAGGAGATGAGTGATATCTTTGGTGTCAACATAGCGTCGTGTGGCGTAACGGAAGGGTCTTCGCCCCAAAACCCAGGAGTCCCGGGTTCGAATCCCCTGACGCCACTGATGTTGTGCCCTCATGCCCCACGCAAGGTGTAGAAATGGGTATATTGTTCTCTGTACGTGATACTATTGAAATAATTTATGAAAACTTGAGTGCATTGCCACGTCGTCCCTGTCTGTCCAAAAGCGAAGTCAAAAAAACATTGCGTCGCATTTTCTTGCTTACACCTCTATGAAACAGATCCTATGGAAGAACACAGTCACTCATTGCCAAGCAACCGGATAGATTTTGGAAACGGTCAGACGTTTCAGGCAGCTTCCACTACCTTTCGTCAGTGACACTGAGCAAGAGATGTCTTTGCGAATGTGCTCTGTGTGTCTTTCTTTGTTGAGGTTTGGTCTGAGCTTCCCGTCTTAATGATTTTTGTCACTTCAGTCCAGATTATCCATAGTTCTCCATTAGAGTTACATGTATCTTTGAAATCCATGTAAGGTTTGGTTCTTCATCCGTTAAAGGAAATTATAGTCAGCATGTACATTTGTACTGTCAGGACAAATAACCTCTGGAACAGCCTTCCTGTGGACGTGGTAGCAGCTGAGACTGTCAATGCCTTCAAACCCAGACTAGAAACCGACTGGAAGGGTTTGGAGTATGCACCCACATAGACATTTATTTTATTGTTGTTTACAAACAGAACTTACAGGCAACAGCCTCTTTCTGTTATGTTGATGGTCAATAGTACTGAATCCAGGGCTATTTGTACCTATAGTGGTGTTATCCTAGAGGCTATTTTCAGCTTGATAACTCACCAGTATCTGCTTGACGGCGATGAAAGCGTGGTTGCCCGGCGCGAGGGCGATGCCCTGGGTGTCCATCATGGGAGGTTCCCGCGGATCGTGCACCAGTAGCTTCAGCCCCACCTCGGAATTCCCACTTGCGAAAAACGTTTCTGTGTACTGGTTCTGTTGGAACAAAGTCTCAGTTATTATTTGGAATGGAAATAGCACTTGCATGGACAACGATGGTAACAGAAAGGCAGCCCCCTCTTTTTCCTTTCGTTTTCTGGATGTCTATCATGTAGTTGGCCACCCTAACTATCTAATGCTATTACCAATAGTTGGCAGTGCTTGGCGACGGGCTAGGATTTGTCAACCAACGCTCGGGCGATACGGAATACACCGTGTTATATTCTATATCTATTGCAAGGGCTTCTATTTCTATGACACGCGCTTCGATAGAACAATTCGAACGCGTTTCGCGTGCGCCGCGGTCGAAAATTCGAATACCGGATTCGGACGTTGGAATTACTGTTGTAACAATGTTATGACAGGGGGCATTCCCCATCATCATCACCCAGTCCTCCTCTGTTGATCACTCACCACTTTGAGATCGACGAACGCCTTGAATCCGTTTCCGGCCCCCTGCATGGTCTGCTTTAGCGGGTTGTTCGCGTCGGCGTTAAAAGTGTAGCAGTTCCCGTAGTGGCCGAAGGAGTGGGTGAAGTTCTGTTTTGGGGAGAATGGTAATACAATAGGAATATTCATTTAGATAATTCCTCCCTATCGTTAAGACCCTTATACCTTAAGTTATCTAAGCCTGTTTTTAGTGTAGGTGAATTCGCATTCCCTCTTGTAGATGCATGAGTATTATAGCAAAACAGTATCATCTGGCGCCATGGCCTGGTTTCTATTTTCATCATTCATTTCTGACATTGTAGATTCATGTCCAAGTGGATGCACCAAGTGCAAAATGGTGAGCACACGTTTATTTTACCACTTGGTCTACCCGACTGCACCAAAACCAAACGTAGTGTTGATCATTACCAAATCAGGATCTAAACATGAAGATAGGGTGGACAACATGTAATCACAACAAATGGTGAATTGTGGTCGACACAACAAAGTCTAGCACTACAATGGACTTACCCACTGCATACAGTGTGTGCCTTTCCAATAGCATAGAGGCATGCGTGTCCAGTGGATGTCAAAACCTTTTGCCAGCAAGAGGTCTTCCACCGTCAAACCCTGTTTGGGCACAAGGTAAATTAAAATGTCAAAGATCCGGTAGCAAAGCACATTTCTGTGTCTTCATCTGTATCTATGTAGCCATAAAAACCGCCCTTTTGCGTAAAACATCAGCTTCTGTATCTAAATCTATACAGCTGGTATAACCGCCCTTCAGCGTAACACACTAGCTTCGCAGGCAAGCGGCATTTAATGGGTCTATGCATCTAAAGTAACAAGACATTCGAAACAGTCAAACCTGGATTCAGCAACAACGCAAGGGACTGAGAGAAATGGTTGCTGAGGACAAATATATGTAAAAAATGGACGAAACTGTTTTAATGTGACTTGTGACTGAAGGTGGTTGCCTGCGACAGGTGGACCAGGTTTGACTGTACCACATGATCCACATCAGAGAAAGAACTGAAAGTCCACAGTGGTTTATTTTACATACTTCATTACATAAACGGAGGCCATTTGCATCAGGGCCCATCAACCCACGTTGAACTAGGACGGCGGCAGGTATCGACCTCCAACGACCTTTGGCCCGCCCATGACGTCACACATCCCGAGGATCAGTGCGAGTCCATGAGTCAAATTCCTGACTAAAGGGAGTGATTCCTTTGTCTTAAGTTAAAAACTCAAAATATGTACCGTGCCAACGCAGGTGACCATTCATTGCAATTGGTTGATGACGGTTAGACATCCTGGTAGTAAGATGCGCAAAATCACAGTTACTCGTACAATTCAGACGTTTCAGACAGCATCCACTGTCTTTCGCCAGGGACCGTTTCAGACAGCAAGCAATGTGTTTCGTCAGTCAATGTCTGAAACGTCTGAGTTGCTTCTGTTATTTTGGGTTAATTCATTCTGATAGTGCAGGTATAGCGCTCGAGCTCTCACACACATGAAACATGAGCAATGACTTACCTCCGTGGTGGAATTAACCGTCTCATCAGGTATCCCGCCAGCGGCTAGGAGGTCTGCCATGTTAAGCTGAATTCCGAACAGGAACCACGACAGGTATATGTAGTCAATGGATTTAAGCTTTTGTTCGTCAAACCTGCCGAAAGTTACATGCAGAAGCCACGTGAGTAGGACAAAATCATCACGACCGTCACATTCAGTGATGAGTTAGTGAGTGAGTGAGTGAGTGTGTGTGTGTGTGTGTGTGTGTGTGCGTGTGTGTGTGTGTGTGTGTATCTGTGTGTGTATCTGTGTGTGTATCTGTATGTTTGTTTATCTGTGTGTGTGTATCTATGCATGTGTGTGTGTACATGCATGCGTCTGTGTGTGTGTGTGTGTGTAACTGTCTATCTGTGTGTGTGTGTGTGTGTGTTTGTGTGTGTGTGTGTGCGTCTGTGTCTGTGTTTGTGTGTGGCATGGGCATGTGCCTGTGTGCATGTATACGTGTATGTGTGTGTGTTTGTGTGTGTGTGTGTGTTTGTTTGTGCGTGTATCATATACACAAGCTTCCAGAGTATGCAAACTGTTCAAAATTCCCAGACCTCTCGGGCTCCCCAGATGGTCGAATAACTTTGGAGAACAACCTACTTGTTCATGTTGCAGATTGTGACGGCAGGAAACGTCAGCTCATTGGCAAACTCCAACTTCGTATCTGTGATGGTGCTGTAGCTGAAGTAGTCGATGATCCTAGAGAACAAGGAAGGAAACATATTCACATTGACAATATGTAAACAGTGTGCAACGAAAGCAGTGGAAAATGAAATACATTTTATATGCGAATGTCCCGAATTTGAAACCGAAAGAAACAGATTATTCACGAAAGTATCCGAAATCTCCAAAAACTTTTCTAAATTAAGAAATACACAGAAACTCATATTCCTTTTAAAATCTTCCAACCCACTCATCATTGAAAGTGTGGGACTTTTTATTTTCCACTGCTTTCAGAGAAGAAATCAAACCCCGCATTAGTACCGTAGATATAGAAACTTACTGTAGAATAGCAATATAGAATGATTTTGTATTCATGTATACCTTTGTTTTACCTTACATTTGTATTTCGACATTGTTGTCAACATGCAATTAGCCTACGGGCATTAATTTGCAATAAACTATTAATAAAAATCCATACGCAGGGTGAAATTGGCTGGTCAACGCATTACACATTCTGAAATCATAACATCAAACCTTTTACTCTGGGGACCAACAAAGTGCAAAACAATGCAGAGAAAGGCCCAACGACACCTACATGACACCTTCATAGAGAACTGCATGCGATGGAGAGTTTGGGAAGTTTGGAAAATAGTTTGAAAAACGAAAGTAAGTTAAGATCTGTATATGCTGACAGCTGTACCTGTTATAACATTCTAGATACCTTATATATGTTTCAACATAAACAATAAACCAATTTACTGCTTCGGGATAGGTTGAATTGCTGATTATTCAGATATCTTGAGTGATTGGTAAGTAATTCGACCATGAGAAAGGCTTACAATAGAAAGTTCAAACAATGAAGTGCATGGCCCTGTAAAATGATCAGATAGTAAACATTGCAATCTACCAAATGAAAAATAGCAATAAACTTTCCCAACATCCGCTATACCACTGAATATCATGGTCAGAAGATGAGTTAAAAATACTTACATTGAGCTGAACATGTACGCAAAGCCGCAGTATGAAGCCAGGATGGCGAGAACCCACAGAACCCGGAAGTAACCACTGGGGGCGATCACAATCTAGGGGAAGATAGATTGTAGAGTTATAAAAATGTCAGTTTCTGTGAAAACGTGCTAGGGTACTACGTTATGTTTGAAACCTTATTGTAATAGAGGAGAAAAAATTACAAATTCACCTTAAAAAAAACTTTTAAACTTTACCCAAACATTAACTTAAACACCTACGTAATACAATGAGAACACATACAAGATGAATCTAACCATATATATAGTTATAAATTTTGCAACAAAGCGCCATGGCAATCTGAAGTAATCTGCCACAATGGTAACATGTGAGCATATCGGGTTTCAGCGGGACGTATTCGTAATGTTCCCACGGAGAAATGGTTACATTTCAGAGCCAAAATAACAGCTATTCAACAGAGATGAATTGAAAACCTAGCCCTTTAGTTACCCTGGACTTATCACACATTAACAATTAACAGGTATGCTTTGCACATCCTCGTCTTTCGTCCACAGTATTCTTTTTTTGCAAGCCCCAAAAGTTCACACCCTAGGCTGAGCTTACGACCCGAAGGCACCCATTTGCCTGGAGATTATCAGGATTGCCTTCTATTGTTCTTTCGTTAAGAGGAACGCATTAAGAGGAGCATCTAGGTGAAAGGAATGTTGTTTTACCAGCTACCATACAAACAATTAGCTCACCCCGTCAAGATAACACCTGCATATTTTCTGAACTAGTCTTAAAAGGATGGCTTATCATGAGTGCGTAATATAGAATTTAACTTCGTTCAATCTCAACATACGGAGCAAGCAGCGCATAAGATTTTTTTAAAGGCTGCGAGATTAAGACTTCCCCAAGGGAACAAAGCAGGGATTGTCAGACCTATTGCAAACGGTCAATAATCTAGAACTACTTTTCATGCGACGGGCCTTTCCATGTGAAACAAAACAATTATATTTCTTTTCCCCGTTCTTAGTAGAACCAATTGCAACACCTACCCTGTTGAGTCCGTGTAGAGTCGTGTTTCCCGCGAACTCTTTCTCTGGGGACTCTTTCTCCTCCTCCGGCGTCATGGCGGGAGGTTACAGTTGAAACAGGAGCGGTGAAGCCAAGAAAACCTACTTTAATCGTGTAGATTGAGAAATATGTAGATATTAACGCAGACAAAAAGACCACCCAAAAAATCTTTATGAAGATTGTGTTCTAACGACAGCTTATTATACACAACGCCGGCTCGTCCTGGAGGGACATGTTGTTCGCAGTGACGAACCTGCTGGGCGACTAATGCAGTGGCTGCCCGAGGGAAAACGCAGAGTTGGAAGACCTCACACTACTTTATTGACATTGATTGAAGGAGTCACTGTTAGCTGCCACGAAGGACAGATTGTACTGGAATATTTATTGATTGTATATCACCAGATTAAATCCGGAAGCATGATGATGATGATGAATCACTTGCAAAACATCGTGAACTATGTACCGACCCCGCCAAGACGACAATTCTCACTGACCCTTTCAACATACCATAAAGTTGACCCTCAGGGGTCAGCAAGTATGTTTACACTAAAGCAATCACCATGGTAACATGTCCAACACAAGACACAGCCAGTGAAATAGCATCTTCACAACTTCATTTCCTTCTTGTCAAAATTACTATTCACACAGAAAAAAAAATTGTTAGGTTATTAACCTACATTAACATTAATCCACCGGGTTACATAAGTCCGCCACTTTGAAAAACAGTGTGTTTGAAAGATACCCACCTCTGGGTATGCACAGTTTAGATTTACAGAAGTGCAATATATTGGGAGACGTTGGGTTGAAGATCCGTTTGGACGTATCTTTTCAGGATGGCGGAGTTATGTACCCTGGTGGAATGATGTTAGTAGATGTTTCAAAAGTATACCAGTAAAAAAGGTTGACTTACAGCACAGCTAACTATGCTAGTTAAGGTACACTACATTCAGTACAAATTTCACCTACCTTGTTGTTGTTTGGTAGTTATTTTAGAAACATGGCTACACGACGACTTTGGTGTCACGTACCTCCTGACTAGATTCTTTTGGATGCATTTTATGAGTCTAAAATGCGCCACGGTAGATACATTTTATGATTCTAACACTACACGAATTTACAGTAGTAAGAAGCTTGTGACGACCCCATCCCTTACCTTAAAGAATCAAAGTGCAGTTTTCCTTACTTGAAAAGTTTGATCGGGTTGATAAGTCATTTTTGAAGTGAACATATTGACCTTTATCTGACTCACCTTGTTTCGAATTGAACTGTCTCCCCAGCAAATCTGTCGTACCCTAACAAATGCCATTTTGGAAACCTGACTATGTAGCGTCTGCTGTGGATTATCCTTCGGGAGGCATTCTTTCTACGATACTACTCTGCCACTATATTTATACGAGTCGACAGGGACAAGCCAAAGATTAAATGTACCATGTCCCTTCCCTGTAAGGCACATTTCCCCTATTTGTACGTATTTAGGCATGATTTTCTTACCTGTACGTATTAAAAGACACCGTTTTCTTTAGTCGTTGTGATCAGAAAGACCGGTGAGGACCAACGTTGGAGTAGTCAGACAAACACTGATGACTTACAGGACGGACCACATAATGGCGACGGTGATATCCCCAAGATTATCGTTTTCCTTGCCAGAAGAGCAGGGGAAGACAAAGAGTGATCAAACAGGGACTGTCCTACCGGATAGGCGAGGTAGTGAAAACAGACCTAGACAAGCCGCTAGGGGGCCCAAAATGTACTTATTTTGAGGTCTCATCAAGATCTACCGACACACTAAATATCAAGACAATCCATTTAGACATTCTCGAGTTATCGTGTTTACAGGCACGACCCTCAGAAGCACACAGCAAGTCAGTACAACACAACCGTTTTTCTTTACCTTACATGTAATTTTTTTGGCACTGTTTACCTTACCTTCACTGTTTGCCTTGTTGTGCTCAGAAGAACAGGTGAGGTGACGGCGAGCGTCAAAGTCGTCAGGTAACGTTAGAGACTGCCCTGTAGGACGAACAGGTAATGACGTCACAGGCTGCGGGATGTAAGGATCGTCTAATTTCGCAACGCCTACAGGCTGACAGGCAAACAGTTTTCTTAGTGAAAACACTGGACAAAATCGGGATTTGTCTCCCGACCCCTTGCTTGTGGCCTAGGTAAATTTCCTAAACGAATTGGCACATGATCTCCGTTTCCTCTCCGCTGTCAATGTTGTCCTGTTTGTTGTCTGACATTTGGATCATTGTGTCGTTAAAACTCTCATTTCTATGTCCCAATCATAAAGAAAACGAAAAGCTTTCGACTGTAGGAGAACAACCGAGACCTGGCGCGCGCCCCGACCATGCGTAGACGGTCCACAGACTTCTAGAACGGTTCAGTAGGATAGAACGCCCTTCACTGGCAAAGAATGTAACACTCCGACCCGATTCTTAACCAATACAGTCGTCTTTTACAAGGACGCTAAAACCGTACAACCTTCACTAAGATGTGTATACTCTTTGCCTTTATTCTTTACCCCCACGCCGTAATGTTTCTTTATCAATACGCTGAAACCTAGAACTTCGCGGAGGTCTCGAACGACCGGGCGAAAAGACGAAAAGCTCCCAGACGTGACATTCCGATGACTACAGTTACCTGATGACGCATTCATGCCTGACGTCAAGGTTATCTGAAGAGCTTAGAGCGTTCTACATCAGGGGTGTCATAACATTCGTACGTTTGACATAACATTCGTACGTTATATTTTAAGATTTGTGGGTTTTTATCAGATTTCTACGTATTCTCATAGTGATTCGTGCGTTTTTCATAGAATTCGCACGTTTTTGCATAGTGATTCATGCGTTTTTCATGAAATTTTTACAAATTTCATAAAATTCATGCGAACGCTTAGGCACCCCTGTAGATGTTTGGTATTGACACCAGTCCCGTTGTTACTGGACATAAATACAACCTCCTCTTACTCCAAACTGGTATTACTTCGAAATTAATTGTCTTACCCCATTCATATATGTCTAATAAAATCAAACGAACAACAGTCAGTAACGTTACATTAAATTATACCCACAAGCGTACATTTAAAACGACCTTATTGTTAGTATGCTAATCTGTAAGACCGCTAGACATCAGGAAGTATTAATTATCGAATTCGACCTGCTAAATTTGCTGTGTGCTTGCGAACCTTTTAATCATTTGTCTCTAAATGTAGTGCTTGATATATTTCAACTTAAACGGCAAGCCCGGCGAATGAAATCAGCCCCCGCAGTTCTCAAACAACTAATATTTGGGGAGGGGGGCAAATCTACGCCACTTCTTCACGAGCGATCTACCGCAAAATATCATTAGACATGACCGTAGCATATCCAGAAAACGAGATATTCAAACGTTCTGCTACAGTAAGAGGGAAAGCCGAGGGGAGCCACAAATATAAAGTTTCTTCATTTTGCAAACTTCTACTGATGTATGAAATGTCTTAAAGATCCATCCACAACTTCCCGAATTATAATGTTTACACACACATACACATACGTCCATAAACAACACACACGCACGCGCGCACACACACACACGCACCACATACACACACACACACACCACATACACGCACACAAGCACACACACACACACAAACACACACACACAGAGGAACCCGAAAACATAATCTGTTTTGCGAACGTGATGCACAGATATCTATCAACTTTCAACAAAAAGCACACAGTTTTTATAATAGCCGTTCTTTCATTAATTAGTACATGTAGCTGCTTACCTTTCGCTTGTAAACTGAGAAAGCGAACGAAGATGTAGACAATACGCAGTCGATACAAATTCCCTGGACAGTCTTGAACAGTGCACTCCTCTTTGAATCTGTAGAACTGTTTCTCAATATTCTGAACTGTTTTCTATGCTTTAAACTCTATTTCTCTATGCGCAGTAAATGTCTTAGTCTCACTGATGGTATAGTAGACCTGTCGCTCGCCTGACGATGACGGCGAGACGTCACGGAATGAGAACGAAACATTCTTCTACTTTTCAGATCACCTCAACCGTTCTGGGTGACAACCTCTTAAGAGCGGTTTCTTAAGAGGCCCACCTTTGTGCACACCTCAAGCGTGACCTCCCGTGTCCAGCTTTGTGGACGAATCCAGCCAGGCGTTCGTCTGTGAAGGCCTGAGGTAACAGCGCGACAAATCACTTGTTTGCGCAGTTTGTTGTCTCCCGTGAAAGGAAGTTTATTTTGGCTACACCGAAGGGGCGGTGTTTATTTTGGCTACGCCGAAGGGGCGGCGTCTATATTGGTGACGCCTGACATTTTTCTTGCATCTTGAAGGTAGTCATTCTCAAAACTATTACAAACGGTAATTGCTTTAAAAAATACTTTTCATGCGACGGGTCTTTCTCTGGGGACTCATTACTCATTCAAGCCAGGCGTTCGTCTGTGAAGGCCCGAGGCAACAGCGCGACAAATCGCCTGTTTGTACAGTTTGTTGTCTCCCGTGAAAGAAAGTTTATTTTGGCTACACCTCAGGGGCGGTGTTTATTTTGTCAACACGTATAAAACTCATAACGTGCGTTCTTGTGTGAAGCCCGGGGCAACAGCGCGACAAATCGCCTGTTTGCACAGTTTGTTGTCTCCCGTGAAAGGAATTTTTTTGGCTACACCACAGGGGCGGTCTTTATTTTGGCTACGCCTCTGGGGCGGTGTTTATTTTGGTTCGTGTGTGAAGGCCTACATGTAGGCAACAGCGCGACAAATCGCCTGTTTGCACAGTGTGTTGCCTCCCGTGAAAGGAATTTATTTTGGCTACACCACAGGGGCGGTCTTTATTTTGGCTACGCCTCCGGGGCGGTGTTAATCTTGGCAACACGTATAAAACTATTAACGTGCGTTCGTGTGTGAAGGCCCGAGGCAACAGCGCGACAAATCGCCTGTTTGCAAAGTTTGTTGTCTCCCGTGAAAGGGAGTCTATTTTGGCTACGCCTCAGGGGCTATGTTAATTTTGGCAACACGTATGACATTTGTCCTGCATCTCGCACAGCCAAACATTTTGGACGATGATACAAAATCTTTGTTTCAGTAGAATTACGTTTATCACACCCATAATGATTCATTTATTTACGCTTTTATGCTGTATTATGCATGGATAATTAGTCAGCAAAAATACATCCTAGGTACAGCCTAGGTTGATTTACAACTGAATTGTTTCATACAATTGCTCTTTATTTCACAAATCAACACTGAAATCACTCACACGCATTAAAAGTCACAATCGGCCATATTGGTGGCCTTTGACCTCAAAGAACAAGAAAAGTTTATAGGTCAAACAAGTTAGCTGTTTTTAGCGCACCACCTATCAGTTGCTAAGGAAACATAACAATACTGAGGTAATTGACTTACGACCAATGACTATTTACAACAATGAAAGTTCTATTTACAACAATAGAAACAAATTACTTATTTTCTGAGATCTAAGTAAACCCCATGCAACTGTACAGTATGATTGCCACATGCGATATACCCCTATGGAAACTTTGACAGTTTAACGAGCACAATATAATACGAGCACACTACAATACGAGCACACTTTAAAACGAGCACACTATAATACACAATAAATAATGAAAACTGAACTGAACATGCTTATATATTGCCAATATCTGCAACATCTTGCGTATAACAATTATCTTGTCACATAAGGTTTGTGCAAGTTGACCTTCAATTAGAAATATCTGTGCCTGATGGTTCCTTGTGTTGCACATTGATCTTCTTGGGGTGGCGATTTCTTCCAAGGAAACCCAGCAGACGTCTCAGGAGATACTCGCACAACTCCAGGAGGGACAGGACGCTGGCTCCAAGAAACAGCCCCATCATTCCTCCTAGGTTACCTGTAGGCGTGAATATTAGGGTAATGATAGCTTTTGAGATGAAGCAGACGTGATAGTACTTTGAGAAGGGCATTGTGTGAAATGTCAAGTCGCATCTAGAAAATGAAACAGGCCCATCATCCCTCCTATGTTACATGGGGAGGCCAGGAGGGGAGAATACTGTCATAATCGCACGGTCGATTTAGCAAACAGACTACAAACAGGAACTAGAAAAATTACATCAATCTGTAAGGAAATGCGTCATGTTTACTTTCAGTCATGTCTAGCTACAAACTCCCACATTCTCGAACACATCCATAAATACAGTAAGCAGTCCCCCCAGCTCTGTCCTGCCACTTGCTACAAAATGAAATCGAGCACCACAGGGTGCCTGCTACTTTATTGGTAACCATGGTGATTGCGGTCTGGTCCATTCAGTCGTGATACATTGTGTAGTATGGTCAAACTTTAAGGCCCCTGACTAATTTTTGTCTATAGCCAGGGGTCTTTAACTTCGACCTTAAACCATAATGCATTAAGCCAGTACATGCGCAGTGAAATGGATTATCATGACGTACTTGACAGCTGCCCTTCGTCCATGGCCTTCAGCTGCCTGATTTTCTGGTAGTTCAACTTCTCGTAGTACACGCTGAAGACGACAACGTTGTCCCTGGAACAAACACGGGCTGTAAGAGGGTCTTCGTATTCTTCGCTACTTTCTGAATTAGTTTGGGAAAACCTGTCGGATCGTCGACACGTTCCCTCTCTGATCATATTCTACAAAATTGTCCATACTCGCCAGTATCTTAAGGATTTGATCCCTCCCGAAGTTTTAATTTCTACTTCTTATAATCTTCGCAACAAACTTAATCTAAGGATTCCGCTCTGTTCTACAACTCGATATCAAAAGTCTTTTATTCCTTATGCAACGCATCATTGGAACGGTCTTGATATAGCTGTTCGATCACTAAATCTTTCGTTGTTTAAAAAACATCTAGTGAAATTAGTACGTCCCTCCTTCCACTCACATTTTAGTCATGGCCCAAATAAAGGACAACTGCGGCCAATGCTTGCTTACTAGTAGCGACATCCTCTTGGACGTTAACGTCATATGTCTTAAAAATTACATACCAGAAGAAGGAGGTACATTACATTGCATTTCGTATGTATGTACGCTGGGTGTTGGGAACATGTGGCCGAAAATGTAAAACATTGCAACAAGACCGCGAAATATATTGTAGATCTATAAACTGTACTGTACTGTTAACCTCACCAGATAGCCTTAGATGTACAAAGGTAAGTTGTGACAGTTGGTCACGTGCAATGTAACCAGCTGAATCGGCGCCGCGTGCCTGCAAAGCTGGTGTGTTACGCCGAAGTATGTTTTTTTCCGGCTATGCAGGTATAAATCTAAGCTGGTGTGTTGCGCCGAATGACGGTCATACCGGCTATGCAAGCATATATACAGATACAGAAACTGTTAATGGTTCAAACAAGGAGGTTAGAATTTCAATCTCCTTGGTTCAAAGTGTTCGCTAGGAGTGGCATAGTCTTCGGGAGTTTGACTTCGGCAGTTTGACTTTGCGAACTCACCCCAGGTAGCTAGGTGCCATTCCAAAGGCTGGGGCAACATTCTCCCTGGTGTGTTTGTTTGGCCACCCCCCATAGGACACTGACGTGGTGTATGACGTCATACTGCAGGGTACGGGGCAGTTACACTTCAGCTCTCCTCTGGTCACCTGACCTGTAACGGTGAGGAGAAATTAACGTTTAATCAGCCCAATGCATCATCTGTTGTTTGTTTATCTTTAACTGAGTGGGTATACGTGAGTACGTTTCATAAAGATTAAAACTTTCTCATCAATGAAATATCTCCAAATGGCTTCGCAACACTTGTAATTTACTAGACGTCAGTCAAAACCCCTGGAGTCAGAAAAGCGAGAAAATAGAAGGCCAAAGTTGCAAGTGTCTTTACCAATGAAAACTGCAAGCAGCAATGTAGGAACTCACCAAGCACAGCTTTGACACAAGTGAACATCGTGGTTGGGTCACAAGATGGTTCTGTTCCTGCGGGTAAAATAAGTTTGAAGAAGTGTAAATTTCAGTGTTGTTTGAGGGCTGCCACTGCCAGTTTTACCTCCGTGGAAACTGAGGTACTTTCCTTTGTCTGTTTGTTTGTGTTGGTGTGTGTCCATAATTGGACCAGGTCCAAATTTGTTTCCAGCCTCAGATGAGGTTTACCCGTGGCTAAAATTGGCCAGCAAGATGGAAAAGTCGGCGTTGCCCGGGTCCAAGTCTGATGGGAAAATGCATAGACAGAACAACTTTGACAGAATTAGCGAGATATTCATAGAAATTCATAAAGATAGTTCACTGAGGAGTGGTTCAACAGCTTGTTCTTAATAAATGCAAAAAAATGTGTTCCCGATAGACAGACATCAGAAAATCCGTATGCTCTGAGACATGCACATCGTAACGTTACCTGGTAGATCGTAGGACCGACAGCTGCAGTTCCGAACCACGTGTTTACTCCTGCACTCCAGGTAGCAGCCGTTCAGCGTGTAGGTGTCGTAATACTCCAGCTGCAGGTCCTGGCAGACCCCCCACGGAGGCACGTGGTTCTCGTACTGTGGAGGAGGAAATTTCAACTGATGTGATAGCCTTAGGATCTGCTAAATGAGTTTTATACACGATATTTTATCCTCGCCAGTATTGGGGTTTCTTTGTTGTATCTCCCCAAATAGTTCTGCTGCTCTGCGTGCTCTTTTATCAAAAAGTAGTTCTTGTCTGTCTAAATCATTTAACGGTCACCATATGTAAAAAGTAATGAATGGTTAACGACGCCTGGTTGCAGTGGGAAGTAAAACAGGTCAGTATCGCACTGGGCAAGGTAACAGAGCGTCTACAACAAAGTTGGAAGGTGTTTTTTTTTTAATGTATGATTCTTGGTGGCAAATGTGCTAGATGTTGGCACATCGGCAACCAAATCCGTAGCGTGTTTTTTTTGTACACTTTTAGACAGATTAGGCTCGGTGGCCGCCAAGGAAGGTCGTGTAAGGCGCATTTTTCAATGCCACAACGAACATGGGACCTCGAGTCCAACGCTCTAATCTTTGCGCTAAACCGACGCCACACTGGCTTTTGAATTCAAGTTGTTAATTAAGGTGTTTTCATTGTTTCATAGTTCATGCTTCGGGCTGGGGACTCACCAGTATCTGCTTGACGGCGATGAAAGCGTGGTTGCCCGGCGCCACCGCGATGCCCTGGGTGTCCATCATGGGAGGCTCGTTCTGATCGTGAACCAGTAGCTTCAGCCCCACCTCGGAATTCCCTCCAACGTCGAAACTTTCCGTGTAGTGATTCTGATGAAATTATGACGTCCATCAGTACAAGAATGACGTGGAAGGCAAATCCTCAAAAAGAAATGGTCAATGATAGGGCAGACCCTCAGAAAACCTAAATCTATTGTTTATTGTTAAAATGACATCCATTAGTGAATTACACGGATGCAATTCACTACTCTTCCTGGAGTCATATCTAGAATTACACAGCAGGCCCTGACCTGGAATCCCCAGGGTAAGAGAAAGAGAGGGCGGCCAAAGAACAGCTGAAGGAGGGACACAGAGGAGGAGATGAGGGGCATAAACAGCAGCTGGCATGACCTCAGAAGGAAGGCCCAGAGACGGGTGTAGTGGAAGACTCTCATCGGTGGCCTATGCTCTGATAGGGGCAAAGGGCCTAAGTAAGTAAAGCAAATCAGTACAAGAAAAGATTATCCCAACGTACAACAAAATAGCAAGGATATTACCCACTAAAGGCCCTGCCACCCTTGTGCGCATATTGAAGTGCGTATGAGTTGGTCATGAACATTTTTTTGGTTTATGTAAAGATTGCAGGGAAGACGTTTTCTTCCACTTTAACCCACCGTTGTGCAGCCTAGTTATCTAACCAAAGAAATGACTTCCTCGGCTGCAAACCTAACCTAAAACAAAAACTTGTTGATACGTAAGTCATGCGGACCAGTATACGCACGAGAGTGACAGGGCCCTAAGGAGGCTCACGATTCTGAGTACGCATGCGCCGTGGAATGCATTGTGGGTAATATGTCAAATGTTAGTGAAGGCCCCTAACTAAAAACAGTTTTTGTCTTAAACATTGTCTCAATTTGCATAACAATGTATAGACTATTTTTTGAACTCCTCGTGGGCCTTCACATTTGACATTTTCTACTCACTATACATTTAGCTGCACATGAATACGTAGAATCGCGAACCTCCTTATTCTGACTTATTATGTTCCCCGATAGAATATTATGCAATCAAGGGAAGCGATCGAAGGAACGAACTAAACTCAGAACGGGATAGATTTCTGGCGTAACGACGAAGCTGATCGATCCTAACCAAAGAAACATTGTTTACAGATATCAATTACATCGTCATCATGTTGATACATTAAAATGTCATGTCTTTCAGTGTTATATAACTAGCTGCTGCCGCGCCGCGTGCCTGTGAAGCTTGTGCGTTACGCCGAAGGGCGGTTATATCGGCTATACAGATTTAGATACAAATACAAGCTACTCACTTCTTCAACGTCGACGATGACCATGAGCCCGTTCCCGGACCCCTGCATGGTCTGCTTTAGTGCGTTGTTTGCGTCAGCGTTAAAAGTGTAGCAGTTCCCGTAGTGCCCGAATGAGTGGGTAAAGTTCTGTAAGTGGGAGCACATTCATCATCATCATCGTGTTTGGAGTACATTACAATGAATATTTACCAATTAGGAACAGTAAGCTAAGTTCTGTAAATGGAAATGTATTGTGAGGGATATAGTTACCAATTAGGACCCGGGCCGCGAAAACCTTCGATATTGGTTTTTGGACCGATCCGAACTTTAAGAGACGGTCCGGGCTTCCCTAGTACGATTCGAACAATTCGAACTCGCATCGAAAATTCGAATACTGGATTCGGACGTTGGAAAAGATGTTGCTACATTTTTTGTTCGTGGACAGAAAACTCTCTAAATTTTTGGTGCATTCTGCATTAAGATATGTGCTATTTCGTGTGGGTATGACACCCTCGGTTTTCGGCCCTCCCGCGGGTGGAATCGCCCGAAGGCCTTGTCGTATTCTTTATGTACAGATGGCCTGTTTGCTACATGAATAATTCTGATATGCTACGTCACTAAATCGTAAACACACTAATGACAACACTGTAAGATGAAACGCCCCTAGCGACTTACCAGCTGCGTGCATGTGGTGCCTCGCCACTGGCAATAGGGCATGCGATGCCACGAAACGTTGAAACCTTTTTGCAAGACCATATCCTCCACTTTCACGCCCTGTTATGTGGTGAAATATATGATTCCATTATGACATACACTGGACACTCATTACATAGTAATGTGAAGAGGTCTCTAGTCTTTGGAATGCGTGCAGTCGTACTGACATTTAGACACTGAAATGCCACGATACAGAATGGCTGATAAAAATACGATCAAAGTTGTTTCTTTGACCTTTATCTCTAAGTCCAATGAGAGGGGGCTTTACCGTCAGAGTGTCGTTAACGGTGTCGTCAGGCGGCACTCCGTACGCCAGCACCGTGGGGACATCCATCTGAATGCCGTACAGGAACGTAGACAGGTACGACCAGTCCACCGCATACAGCTTGTCGGCGTCAAACCTGCGCGAAGGGAAAACGTCCACGTTATGACTGCTGAGCATGACTTTAAGACAGGCATGACAAAACAATATTTGAATAACAAAAAGTATAAAAAGAACCTTTTTAAGGGCCTGGCCCTGTAATTTTCGACGACGTCATCATGACGTCATAAAAGTTTGCATAAACTATCATCTTGTACAAAATACTTGGAGGAAGACATAAGGCGCCATACATAACACTAAGTAGTATTTTCAAGACACTCCAGAAGTGCTGCGGCATGCTTGTCTCCCACCTTATTGATAGCATTAATGAATGAAGACCTTTATTGCACACACATACCCAACTGGGTTTAGTACAGGTCACAACAGAAAACATCACAGTTTGCAAATACACACATATATACATACAAATATAAGCTTGCACTAGTCTAATGATTACGTTAATTTGGCCTCTCCTCGCTTCTTAGTAATATTGTAAATATAGGTACAAATATGTTTGATGATTAAGGGTTTATCTAAAGCCATTAGAAATATGATTTTTTCCGCGTTTCCAAGATGTATGAAATGGGGAAACCTACATTGAACTAGTTTGTAAAACGCAGCTCTCTTTGGACCATCCTCAATTTGTCTTCACCTCGTTAACACATCAAGTCAGTCATAACGGAAAGGACCCAAGGAAACTACATTGGAATACTCAGTCAAACTCAACAACAGGACATGAATGATAACATGACTGATAACGACACATTTTACTTTCTAGAGGGATGTACTTGGGACAGCCGAGGCATGATCAAAATGCTTAGGAAATAATGAAGCGGTGGCATATCTTGTTATCCCTTCCCCTGCAAGCTATCTTGTAAAAGACGTAGACACAAATGGAATTTTAGGACTTCCAGGCAGATTCTTATCTGCAATTGAAAGCTGTTCTTCTCGCAAAGGAACATCAAGAATACCTCAGTGTTGGAAAACTACTCACTTGTTCATGTTGCAGATTGTGACTGCCGGAAAAGTCAACTCATCGACAAACTCCAAATTAGTGTCGGTGATGGTGTCGTACCGGAGATAGGAGTGCATCCTGGTGTGTCGGGGGGGGGGGGGGGGTAAAAAGTAGCATTTATCACGGTTATACATAGCAAACTCAAACTGCTATATCGTCAACCATATCAGTGTATGTCATTGTTTAGCCCGGTCCGGCACGAGATATCAAAAGCGAGAGTTCCGATGCAGTACCATAGCAAGCCACTGGGGGCCCAAAATCTGATAATTTCGAGGTCTTATCAAGACCTACCAACATAGTAAGTATCGAGACAATCCATCCAAGCATTCTTGAGTTATCGTGCTGACAGACAGGCAGTGTGAAAAACACACAGGCACACGAACGCTGCCGAAAACACGGCGAGGGTAATTATATACTGCAGGTTCACAGATATTACAGATACTCACATCGAGCCGAACATGTATCCGAAGCCTGCGTAGGAAGAGAGAATGGCGAACACCCATAGGACCCGGGAGTTACCTGGGTAGATCACAATCTGGGACAATAGATGCAAAAACATGTAGTTAAATTGATAAGTTGTACAAACTTAAAGACATTTCCTTAATAGTTATCCTATACCATTGTGTGATGTGTGTGTGTGTCTGTGTCTGTGTGGGCCTTTATAGCCCCAACAATGCCTAGGCTGAGGCGAAATAAGAGGTTGGCAATATAATGAGTTGTAAACTTTATGAAATGTTTTAGCACAAATGTTGTAGAAGAATATTGACCATTTCATTGGTTTTATGTCTGTTTCAACTTGTTTGTATTGTAGCTACTTGCAGTTTTTCTTTACCAATGGTTAGGTTTGTCGTACTTAAGTTGTAAACAAAGAAAATCCTCGTTCGCAAAGTTCTGTCTTATACTAACGATTCGTGCTTGCGACTTCGATGAATTATAAATGAATATCAATTATGCACCAAGGTCCTTTCAAAAGGAGCTTAAAACTTACGCTTGTCAACATTGTGAAGAATAATCCCTGATTTATATCAAGTGAAGTATAATGCCGGATTTATATCAAGTTAGCTCTGCTGAAATCCGCAGTAGTTCTTCTTATACCTTGTCATATACAAAAACAGTGTTTTATCTTTTCCCCTATCATATCATAAATGCCATAAATTGAGCAACACGTACCCTGTTAAACCCATGAAGGCTGGTGTTGGCAGCGAACTCTTTCTCGGGGGACTCTTTGTCGCCCTCCGGCGACATGGCGGAAGGTTACCACTTAAACGAAGAGTGGTGAAGAGGACGAGAGAGAACACTGCGAACATGAGAATATCAAGCTACAGCAATATGTCGACCTCAAGTTTCACACTATCTACGCAAGAACCGACACATACAAACATTCCTTCTTTCCCCGTACTATCATCCCCCAGTGGAATACCCTGCCTGGCACGGTAGTGACGGCTCCCACCTTTGAGTCGTTCCGTGCCAGGCCTCCTGTCCGCCTTAGCCCAGGACCTGGACTCCCCCCACCCCCCTACTTTGCCCCTGAATGGGCTATTAGGGGGTATTGTATGTAGATTTAGATGTAAACATCACAACATACAACCAGTGAACACCATTAAACCCGACCTATTTGTTTGCCGACTGCTTTGTCCGACACTCATGATCAGTTGGACGCTGACGACAAAGACAAACAAGTGTAACAAAAGGAAGCAAACGACTCTCACCTCAGATAAGATCCAATAGAAATCTAAACCATGACAAAACAATTCATTTCTGGTCTTTGTTCATAACCCCCAAAAAAGTCATACAAAATTGAACAGGGAATTTAGCGGTTTATCAATAACAACAAAGTGAGACAAATGGCTACTGAAATGAAGCCTCTTCGAGGCTTAGTTTACTCCTTGTCAAAAGGTTTGCCTACGCAGAAAATTAGAAAATAAAAAAGCGACAGGCCACCGGCAACCGGCTTGTTTTGAATCCAAAGCAAGAAATTCTAACAACTGATTTGTACATTCATCAATTGCCAAAGTAATTGTATTGCCATCGTCACATCCTAGCCAGAAAATGCTATGATATGCTTCCTTGGTTCTGATAATGACTGAAACTGTCGAACATGCCTGGTTGGTCGCACTATTTATCTGATCTTGTTTTGTGATACTGAATATCCTGCCACAACAACATCTGTTCTTATCTAGCCTCCAATAGTTATTTCTGATGTCACTCTAACGTCTAGTCAACAATCGTCACATACATTCTAGCCAGAAAATTGTATGAAATGCTTCCTTGGTTCTGATCATGAGTGAAACTGTTTAACACTACATGGTAGGTAGGTTGGTCGCACTAATTATCTGATCTTGTTTTGTGATACTGAATATCCTGCCACAACAACATCTGTTCTTATCTAGCCTCCAATAGTTCTTTCTGATGTCTCTCTAACGTCTAGTCAACAATCGTCACATTCTAGCCAGAAAATTGTATGAAATGCTTCCTTGGTTCTGATCATGCGTGAAACTGTCGAACACTACCTGCCTGGTTGGTCGCACTAATTATCTGATCTTGTTTTGTGATACTGAATATCCTGCCACAACAACATTTTTTTCTTATCTAGCCTCCAATAGTTCTTTCTGATGTCTCTCCAACGTCTAGTCAACATTCGTCACATCCTAGCCAGAAAATTGTATGAAATGCTTCCTTGGTTCTGATCATGAGTGAAACTGTCTAACACTACATGGTAAGTTGGTTGGTTGGTTAGTAAAACTGAGTATCTGATGTAGTATTGTGAGAAATATCCTGACACGGTAATATCTCTTCTTATCTAGCCTCCAATAGTTCTTTCTGATGTCTCTATAATGTCTAGTCAACAATAAGAGGCTCTTTACCGTTTAGCTTACCTGTATAAGTGTGTACCGGTGTCCAGCAGAGGCCGATGTGGTGTTTGTGGCAGCGGTAGAACAAATTTTTTCACTGGCCGTTTTAGTCCTCGGATAAAGACTGACGACCGAGAGGACACACAGGGAATGACGTCATTGGGTGGACAGGGGTCGTCTCATTGTGCTCTCATGTAAAAGGTTTCTATAGCGGACACGCTGTAGTTCTGACAAATAACTTACAGCCAGCTTTCAGCACAGAAGATCCATGTAGGTAGATAGGTAGGCGGGGATCGAGCAGTTTAAAATTCAGCCAAACATTAGCAAACTGCAAATCAGGGTCTGTGCTCCATGATCCAGCCGCCACTGAAGCCACGTCGAGAGTTCGAGGCAGTTTTATTTTCCTTCCGCGAGAGAAAGTAGTCCGTTCCATGACTTCGGGCGTCAACACCCTTTACTAGAAAGATTGTCTAGTAAGATTGACTGTTCTCAGGTGGCAATCGAGAGCAAAATGGAACTCACAAAAGCTCAGTTTAGATCTGCTTCACTTAACGTGAAAACCCCGGGTTGGACTTTACACGGTCTACAGTCTTCAAAGATGGTCCAGTTGAGCAGAACGCTCTACCTGACACGGAATGACACTCTCTCACCCAAGACAGCGCCACCCAACTCACCTCCTTTGATAGACGTGAAAACCTAGAACTTCGGCAACGTCTCGACTGATAAAGCAGAAAGAGAAAAACATTCCAATCATAAATGGCAGTAGGTAATATTACCTGATGGCGTATTCAGAACAGATGTAATAAGTGTACCAGGTATTTGATTCCGGAGTTTTTCTGTGAATATTCATATTTGAATGTTCAACTCTATGCAAGATGGCACCCGATATGTTAAAACTTCAATAGAATAAAATCTGCTAGCCAATCATCTACGTTTGATCAGTTCTTAGCTAATCATAATCTCAGGATTAGGTAGGAAAGTTTCATCCTCCGAATTACGTTTATCACATGCATAATGCCTTATCTATCTTAAAGTTTTCTACTGTACTGTGAATGAATAATTAGCAGAAAGACAACATCCGATCCGAGACATGGCGTCGCTTAATACAAAACATTGTTGTTATAATACAATTGCTTATCAATGCAACTCTTTCATTCAAAAATCAAAACAATAATCACACAAGTTACAGTCGGCCATAATGATGACCTTTGACCTCAAAGAACACAAAAAGGTTTCAATTAAGGTCAAATAAGTTAGCTGCCGTTAGCGCGCTTTTGAAAAACAGAAATACGGAGATCATTTATTTACAACAATGAAAATCAATAACAATGATGATAATGCAAACAAATTACAATCAAATAAACCCAATAGAACTACTCAGTATGATAACCAACTGCACAATAACTCAATGGAAAATTTGACAAGAGTAGACAAAAAAATGTCAACTCGCAAAGATAAATGTTTTAGACAATAGTAGTTAAAACTGAACTTGACATTTTGACAATATTTACAATATTCATCTTTAATATAACTTGTATTTTATTACTGTACCATAATCCTATCACATAAGTTTTGTAGAAGTTTTTCTTCATTTGTAAATATCTGCGCCTGGCTTTGGTGGTTCCTTGGGTTTCACATTGATCTTCTTGGGGCGCCGATTTCTTCCAAGGAATCCCAGCAGACGCCTTAGTAGATACTCGCACACCTCCAGGAGGGACAGGACGCTGGCTCCTAGGAACAGACCCATCATCCCTCCTAGGTTACCTGTAGGGTGGGGAGGGGGGCGTAAACATTAGCGTAGTAAAAGGTTTTGAGATGACGCAGAAGTGATAGTAGTAAGAGGAGTAAGAGAGTGAAAAATTTCAAGGGGTGAGGGAAATGACATATTCGCACGGTCGGTTTAGCATACAGACAACAAACAGGAACTAGTAAAATAACATTAATCTGTAAGGAAATAAGTCATATTTACCTTCCCATAGGCTAGCTACAAACAAGGAGGTTAAATATACATTTAACCTCCTTGCTACAAACAACTGCTTCTTATTCTTAGTACTACTCGAACATATCCATATGTATGGTGAGCAGCCCCTCCAGCTCTGTCCTGCCACTTGCTACATAATGAAATCGAGCACCACAGGGTGTCTGCTACTTTATTGGTAACCATGGTGATTGCGGTTTGGTCCATTTAGTCGTGATGCATTGTGGTGTAAGGTCAAACAGTAGATTCCTTGTCCATAACCAGGGGTCGTTAACTTTGACCTCAGACCACCATGGATTACGACTGCACGTGCGCAGTAGGAACTGTGAAATGGCCTATTATGACGTACTTGACAGCTGCCCTCCGTCCATGGCTTTCAGCTGCCTGATTTTCTGGTAGTTCAACTTCTCGTAGAACACGCTGAAGACAACAGCGTTGTCCCTGGAACAAATATATAACGAATGGAGAACATTGTTTTCACAGTCTGTGATCAATGTTTGCCTGCTATTAGCGACATCATCATAGATGTTATATCTCGTAACAATGGTTACCAGATGATGTAGGTACATAACTTCAGATTGCATTTTGTACTATGTATGTTTGGTGTCTTGGAACATTTGGCCGAAATGTGCAAAATTACAACAACAAAACGAAAAATGCTGTAGATCTAGAAACCCTACTGTGGACTTCACCAGATATCTTATAGCTTCAAAAAGACGCTTGTAGCTAGATATGCAAAGGTTAGGTGTGACAGGTCGTTCCGTGCAAAATTACCAGCTACTTCCGCGCCATGAGCCTGCAAAGCTGGTGTGTTGCGCCGAATGGCGGTCATATCGGCTGTGCAGATAGCCTAGTAGAATGTTATAAATGTACCAGCGAATGCCATACTCTGTACCTTGTACAATTGTTGAGCAATAAAGTTATTATCATTATATTATGTACAGATCCAGATACAGAAACGCCTAGTTCCAGACAATGTGGACACCTGGAATGGCCTAGCCCTCGACAGTTTGACTTTGCAAATTCAAACTTACCCCATGTAGCTTGTTTCCATGCCTAAGGACGGGCCAACGTATTCCCTGGTGTGTTTGTTGGGCCACCCCGCGTAGGACACTGACGTGGTGTATGACGTCATACTGCAAGGTACGGGACAGTTACACTTCAGCTCTCCTCTGGTCACCTGATCTGTAAATGTGAGGAGAAATTTACATTTCATCAGCTCAATACATCATCTGTTGCTAGTTTATCTTTAACTGAGTAGGTATACGTGATCATGAGTACGTTTCATAAAGATTAAAAATTTCTCATCAATGAAATATCACCAAATGGCTTCGCATCACTTGCAATTTACTAGACGTAAGTCAAAACCCCTGGAGTCACACAAGAGATAAAATAGAAGGCCAAAGTTGCAAGTAACTTTAGCAATGAAAACTGCAAGCAGCAATGTAGTAACTCACCAAGAACAGCTTTGACACAAGTGAACATCGTGGTTGGGTCACAAGATGGTTCTGTTCCTGCGGGTAAAATAAGTTTGAAGAAGTGTAAATTTCAGTGTTGTTTGAGAGCTACCACTCCCAGTTTTACATCTTTAAAACGTGGTATTGCTTTAGGTCTGTTTGTTTGTGTTAGTGTGTGTCCTTAATTCGCCCAGGTCCAAATTTGTTCCTAGGTTGAGTCAGCCCGGCCCGGGTCCAAAGTAGGCTGGCTGTTTGGCCAGCGTCCAGGTCTAACAGAAAAATGTATAGACAGAACAACTTTGATAAAGCCAGCGAGAAAAGCACTATAAAGAATGTAAATTATCTCACTGAGGTCTTAGTTATAAACTATTTCACTGAGGTTCTAGTTTTTATTCTTTTCCCGATCGACCAATATCAGACAGACACCTTGTACCTGGCAGATCGTAGGACCGACAGCTGCAGTTCCGAACCACGTGTTTACTCCTGCACTCCAGGTAGCAGCCGTTCAGTGTGTAGGTGTCGTAATACTCCAGCTGTAGGTCCTGGCAGACCCCCCACGGAGGCACGTGGTTCTCGTACTGTGGAGGAGGAAATGTTAAATGATGTGATAGCCTTATCATCTGCTGATGAGTTTTCTACACGCCATTTTTTCCACGCCGCATTTGGGGTTCCTTTCTTGCTATTCTTGTTCCTTTATCAGAAATTAGTTATTGTCTGCCTGAATTATATAACTGTCACCGTAAGTAAACATGATTAATGGTTAGCGACGTCTAGTTGCAGTGGGAAGTAGACAGGGCGTCTATCACAGCGTTGGAAGGTAAACGTTTAGCTTTTGATAATAACTGATGGTGTTTTTATTGTTTCTTAGTTCATGCTTCGGGCTGGGGACTCACCAGTATCTGCTTGACGGCGATGAAGGCGTGGTTGCCCGGCGCAAGGGCGATGCCCTGGGTGTCCATCATGGGAGGCTCGTTCTGATCGTGCACAAGAAGTTTCAGTCCTACCTCGGAATTCCCGCCAACGGCAAAACTTTCAGTGTAATAATTCTGTAAAAATTGTGACGTCCATCAGTACAAGAAAAGATGATCCCAACGTACAACAAATAACCAAAAAATCACCCAATAAGGAGGCTGACGATTCTAAGAGCGTATGCACCGTGAAATGCATTGTGGGTAATATGTCAAAGGTGAAGGTTTGACTTGTTAACAGTTTTTGTCTCAAACATTGTCTCGACCTACACTTACAATGTCAAGACGAGTTTTGTTAACGTCTCAGTGGCCTTCACCTTTGACATTTTATACTCACCATGCAATCCGCTGCACATGCGTACTAAGAATCCTGCCTACTTAGAATCGTGCCCTTATATATAATGGTGCCCCAGATAATATTTGAAGTCATTGGAAGCGATCGAAGGTACGAACTGGACTTAGAATGGGACATACATGTATTCCTGACGTTATGATGAAACCGAAAACCAAAGAAACATGAGAATTAATTTTACAGATATCATTTAATTACACCGCCAGCACGATAATGCATTTCTGACCACTTACTTCTTCAACGTCGATGATGACCATGAGCCCGTTTCCTGACCCCTGCATTGTCTGCTTTAGCGCGTTGCTCGCGTCGGCGTTAAAAGTGTAGCAGTTCCCGTAGTGGCCGAATGAGTGGGTGAAGTTCTGTACGTGGGAGTACATTACAAGGAATATTTACCAATAAGTAATAGTGGGTGAAGTTCTGTAAATGAAATATATTGCGTTACCAATTAGGGACAGCATGAACGATACCTTAACCAGAACGGTGGGCGATACTGACTTTGACCCATAGCTTACGTCACGAGTCTGTAAGCTCACCTGACCAGAGTAATCAACAGCCCTATTTAAAACATGTTCACCGAGTCGCAATGTGATATATCAATTACTGCTTTCCAAAACCGATCTTAATACCAGTGTTTGCTCCAAGTAAAATCATTCCCTCTCAACTAAATTCCAAAAATGAGACCAAATTTCCAATATATGGCTATATTGTAACCCATATACTGTTATGAATAATATCTTAGTTAAAATTGTAGGATGTATTAGCCTTGTAGTTTTGTTGATTCAATTCCATACATTGTACCATGTGCGTCACTGAACTGTAAACACACTAATGGCACCTCTAGCGACTTACCAGTTGCGTGCAGGTGGTGCCTCGCCACATACAATAGGGCATGCGACTCCACGAAACGTTGAAACCTTTTTGCAAGACCATATCCTCCACTTTCACCCCCTGTTCGGTGACGAAATGTAAATTGAAATGATAATACATACACCTCACATTCATGACACATTAATGTTAAGAGGTCTCTAGTCTTGGGAATGAGTAGTCTTACTAACAGATATTGAAATACCAACGTTACTGATAAAAATCTTTGACCATATCATGAAGTGTTGTCAACTAGTTCGGCATCTCTGGCTGTTAGCTATTTTGTATCCAAACATGAATACCTAACATTCGCTGCACGAAATTGGATACTAGTATCAAAATACACTTTACAGCACACCTTACTCAAAGGTTCCTGTTAGGACACTTTAAGGTGTACTGAAAGATAGGATTTCATACAGTTCTTACGGGAGTTGCCGGTTTTGTCAGGCAGTACGCCGTGGACTAGCCCTCTGCTGTAGTGATTAAGTATGTTTGTGTGGCCCAAGGGCTATTGAAACGGAGATGGGCGCCGCTGTGTGCACCACCTGGTGTCGGAAGGACTCTGACTTTGACTTTTACTTACCGTTAGTCACGGTGCCCCAACGACAAAAAAAGAGGTCAATGAATAGGTGATCGTGAGGTGAGGTGAGCTGAGCTGAGCTGAGCTGAGCTGAGAGTGAAGTTCCGGTTAGGACACTTGCGGTGTGATTAAAGATGGGATTACATGTACCGGTAACACTTACCGTCAGAGTGTCGTTAACGGTTTCGTCAGGAGGCACGCCGTACAACAGCACAGTCGGGACGTCCATCTGAATGCCGTACAGGAACGTCGACAGGTACGACCAGTCCACCGCATACAATTTGTCAGCGTCAAACCTGTGCGAAGGGAAATCGTCGATGTTATGACTGCTGAATATGGCTTTAAGGTAGGAGACAGGCATGCCCCAGAAATATGTCAACAACAAGAATTAGCAAAAAGTGGCCCTGTAATTGTCGATGAGTGAGTGTGTGAGTGAGTGCGTGAGTGCGTGAGTGAGTGAGTGAGTGGGTGTGACAAAGGTACTTGGAGAGAAAAATGAAGAGTCATACATAACACTAAAAAGTATCTTTAAGACACTCCAGAGGTGCTGACTGTCTCCCACCTTAATAGCATTCATGGAACTTTTGAACCATCGTAAAATTGTCTTCACCTCGTTAACATATATATCAAGTCCGAGTTCTAGTATAAAAGCTGGTTCTCCCGTTCTTCGCTTTAGTCACTGACGAAAGATAGCAGATGTTTTCTGAAACGTCTGCTGTTTCAAAATCATTCCTAGTTGCTTGAGTAACCGTCATTTGGAGCATTCAATGAACACTGGATATTTGAACCCCATCGTTTACTACCGTCAAGCTACTGATAGTCTCTACAAGACTGACTCTTTTCTGGGTTACAAAATACAGCATAGACAAGCCAACAGAAGTCAGAAAAGTTACAGATGATGCCCCACTGGTGCCAGTCATAACGGAAACAATCTCATGCACAGCCCAAGCTGCATTGCACTACTCAGCCAACCTCAACAACAGTACATGAATGATAACATGGCTGATAACGGCACATTTTACTGTCTAAAAGATAGAGAGATGTACTTGGAACAGCCGAAGCACGATCACAATTTTCATAAAACAAAGAAGATAGTAGAATATGATAATGTTTTTTATTGGTCAGAAATTACTCGCAATGGCAGCCTTTCTAGCGCTGAATTGATGCAGGGTTTACAGGTTTCACATTAATTATACACAACATATACATATCTTATCTACACTTGCATTGTGTGGAAATGTCGCAAGGGTCTAGGCGGCTGCCATTCGGGGTCACCAGGTGACCTCAATACGATTTCCCAAACTGAAGTCAGAATATATTGTCATCCCTAACCCTGCCCACTATGCCGTAAGATGCAGACACAAATTGTAGGACTCTCAGGCAGATTCCTTTCTACCGTAACGGAACACCAAGAATACCTCAGTGTTGGAAAACTACTCACTTCCGAAAATAACTTCAACAGGTTGGTAGAAAATAGGATATGGGAGATTCTTTATACACAACCAGGTATTGATCTCACCTGCTAACGTTTCGGTGTCTAGTGCACCCTAAGGACAAACTGGATGACCTAGCAAAAACGGATTGTGTGTACAAAATTCCATGTAAGAGCTGCAATGAAGTCTACATAAGTGAAACAGGAAGGACCTTTGGGACTAGACTGGAAGAACACAAGAAGGAATCCGACAGCATTGAAGAAGTAACGTACACAAGGTCACAGAAAAGACAAGCACAACAAATAGACAAGAAATCGGCAGTCACTGACCGCATTGCCAGACACAACTGCGTCATTGACTGGGAGGGGGCCAAGGTCATCGACAGAGAGGATAACAGACGCACCCGGTGGATTAAGGAGGCGGCCTGGATAAGGAAGACAACACCGGTGATGAACCGAGACGAGGGGGTATACAAACTTAGCCATATTTGGGACAGTGTTCTCACCGCAAAAGCGCCACCTACATCGGCTACTTATAGCGGTGAGAAGCAGTACTCCAGTCAGAAGCTCTGAAGAAGGTGTCTGATAGACACCGAAACGTTAGCAGGTGAGATCAATACCTGGTTGTGTGTAAAGAATCTCCCATATCAAACTACTCACTTGTTCATGTTGCAGATTGTGACGGCCGGAAAAGTCAGCTCATCGACAAACTCCAAATTAGTGTCGGTGATGGTGTCGTACCGGAGATAGGAGTGCATCCTAGAGTGTGCGGGGAGGTAAAACAGTAGCATTAAGTGTTCATGGTTATACATTAGCAAAATTAAACTGCTATATCGACAACAAAATCAGCGTATGTCATTGTATAGCCCAGCCCGAGAGTGTCTGATATTCTATAGCCCGTATGTCGTTGTATGGCCCGATAGTCGTAGTTTGTTTAATTTTTTTTCCTATGATATTTAAAACGTTTCCATTCTAAAGTTGTGATTCAGTTTAGCTTGCAGTCATCTATGAGGGACAGCATGAACGCTACCTTAACCAGAACTTGCCTTGCTTGTTAAGGAGCCCGCAACTTACTCTCCCTTCTAAGAGATATCTACCACTGAAAAACCATAACCACAGCATGTCCAGAACACGTGATATCAAAACCGTGCAGTACCATATAGCAAACCGCTAGGGGGCCCATAATCTAATGATTTTGAAGTCGTATCAAGACCTACCTACATTCTAAGCATCAAGATAATCCGTTCAGGCATTCTTGAGTTATCGTATTGACAGACAGGCACACGAACGCTGCCGAAAACATGGCGAATGTAATTATCTCCATGAAAAATGGAGATATAGTTTTGGATGTGTCTGTGTGTGTGTTTGTTTGTCTGTCTGTTTGTGTTTCCGCAGTACTGTAGTCAGCATAAGTCAAGAACCTCTTGATAGATTACATTTTTGGATGGCTGATAGCTTGTGATGCAATACAAAAGTAATGTAGGTTTGGGCCCCCTAGCAGCTTGTTATATAATGCAGGTTCATAGATACTCACATCGAACCAAACATGTAACCGAAGCCTGCGTAGGAAGAGAGAATGGCGAACACCCACAGGACCCGGGAGTTACCAGGGGAGATCACAAGCTAGGACGACAGATGCAAAAACATGTAGTTAAAGGGATGAGTTGTAGACAATTTTATACATTTCTTAAAAGTAATTCTATACTGTTTCGTGGTGTGGGGGGTGGACGCATAGCAGCAACAACACCCAGGCTGAGATGGAGAAACTGGTTGATAAAATAAAGCAGGATCGACGTAAGAGCGAACGAAAATTTTGAGGTGAGCTACATTTGCTTGTGTTGAACAAAAGTATCATACTTCATCATGGAATGTGCCAACACAGATGAGCTTTCATGCTAAAATGATGAGCAATAAACTCAATGGAATTTTCAGTTCATAAATTGTGTGGAAAACGAAAACAATTTCTACGTATTTTGTATTGTCCCTATTATTTGTGTTTTCATTCACCCATCGTTAAGCGAGTGCTTGTGTCATTGTCATTGTGTAGCCTATGAATCATGATGTTTTGTACGTCAGAATCCAAACTGGAACAGGATGACACTCAGGCTAGGCTCTATAGGTCTGATACGTTTATCTGAATGTCTTTATTCGCCCCCCACCCCACTTCACACATAAATAGCGCTACAACAAAAAGAGCAATGTTATATTTGTCCTTTCCCTATTAACGTTACATCATAATTGCCATACACTGAGCAACACGTACCCTGTTAAATCCGTGAAGGCTGGTGTTGGCGGCAAACTCTTGCTCATGGGACTCTTTGTCGTCCTCTGGCGACATGGCGGAAGGTTACTACTTAAACGAAGAGCGGTGAAGCGTACTAGAATCAAAATACAGCAATATGTTGACCGGATACATAACAACAGACAACCAGACACCACCATTAAAGGCAGACATATATGTTTGTCGACTGTTTTGTCCGACACTCATGATCAGCTGGACGCTGACGACAAAGACAAGCAAACGTAACAAAAGGAAGCAAACAATGCTCATCTCAAGTTAGATCCAATAAAGATAAAAACCTTGACAAAACAACGTATTTCTGGTCTTTGTTCACTATCCAAAAAAATGTCATACAAAAATGTATCAGGGGATTTAACACTTATATGATAACTAGAAAGACACAAGTAATGACTACTGAAAACAAACATCTAGATTTAGTTTACCCTTGTCAAAAGGTTTGCCTACGCAGGAAAGTAGCAAATAAAAAAAGCGACAGCCCGCCAGCAACCGGCTTGTTTTGAATCCAAAGCAAAAAATGTTAACAACTGATTTATACAATCATCACTTACCAAAGTACTTGTATTTCCATCGTCACATCGCTAGAAAATGATTTGAAGTGATTCCTTGGTTCTGATCATGACTGAAAATGTCTAACACTACTTGGTTGGTTGGTAAAACTGAATATCTGATGTAGTACCCAGGGAAAAACATTCTGACACGGTAATATCTGTTCTTATCTAGCCTCCAAAAGTTCTTTCTGTTGTCTCTCTTACGTCTAGTCAACAATAAGTGGCTCCTTACCGTTTAGCTTACCTGTATATGTGTGTGCCAGTGTCCAGCAGAGGCCGATGATGTGTCTGTGGCAGCGGCAGTACAAATATATTCACTGACCGTTTTGGTCCTTGGGTGTAGACTGACCGAGAGGACGATACGGGGATGACGTCAGATCATCGGGTGGACAGGGGTCGTGTTGTCACTGGGCTCTATCTAAAAGGTTTTTTATAACGGACACGCTGAAGTTTTGACAAATATCTTTCCTACAGTCAGCTTTCAGCACACAAGATACATGTAAGTAGATAGGTAGCCGGGGATCGAGAAATCAAAAATTCAGCAAAACATTGGCAAACTGCAAGCGAGGGTCTTTGGTAATGGAGAGCCAAATGGAACTCACAATAGCTCAGTTTAGATCTGCTTCACTCAAACGTGAGAAACCCAGGTTTTGAGGTTCACACTGTATCCAGACTTTCGAGATGGTCCGGTTGAGCAGAACGCTCTTACCTGACACGGAGTGACCCTCCCCTGCCCGATCCGTTTCCGCCCAACTCACCTGCTTTACAAGACGTGAAAACCTAGAACCTCGACTGATTAATCAGAAAGGAAAGACATTCCAATCAAAAATGGCTAGAGATAATATTACCTGATGACTCATTCAGAACAGATACATTGTATATCAAGTGTATTTGATTCCGAAGTTTGTCATACAACAAGTTTATCAGTATGATATATTCATAAGTAAATGTTCAACTCTATGTTAGATGGCCCCCGATATCAGCGACCCTGTCCGGGTGACCTCTGTATCGCGTTGTTACAACTTCCAAAAAATTAAAAAATATGCTAACCAATGATCTAAGTTTTTGATCTACTTAGAACCTGCAGTTCAAACTGCACTGACATGTTATTTGCTGTACTGTGATTGGTTAAGCCACCAGGGCACTTCGCACTGATCTTTATATAAGACAGGACACACTGTACTTGGTTCATTCGAGCCTTTTACCATCGAGAAAGCCACACCAAGGCGAAACTAGTCTGGATGTGGGCTTGAATAAAGTCTTAAACAGAGACTATGCGGCTATAGCGTCTTTTCTGAAGATACGGCGTGAGTGTGTACGGTTGGCTTGAGGTTGCCCACTACGACTGCCCAATGATCTAAGTTTGATCAGGCCAGAGATAATCGTAATCACATTCTTAAACCGGGTACACCTACACCTAACACCTAACACCTAACGACGTGTGTGGGTGAAGCCATGAGTCACCCTCGCCTGCTTACAACATTGGACCAAAGCCAAACCACTGACATCCAATTCTCCAAGTATCATATTACACCATTTCTGCCTCACATCCCAGCAGTCTGCCACGTATTCATTTAACTGCGGACACACACCGGAACAAACAAAAAACGCACTTAACGATTACCATACCTCCAGTTTCATAGGGGTAATCAAAGCCCTCTCACTTGTGCGTGTATGCTAGTCCGTATGAGTTGCGTGTTGACATTTTCTGGCTTAGGTAAAGTTTGCTGCCGAAGAAACCATCTCTTCATTCGATCAGTTCGATAACCAGGCTGCACAACAATGGGTCAAAGTAAAAACAGCTTCCTCCATTGAAACTTTACCAAAACCCAAAAAAATGTCAATACGGAATGTATACGGACTTCATAAACGCACAAGTGTGAGTCCGCACAACCCCCCTCCCCCCCCCCCCCCCCCCAAAAAAACTGCACTACCCACCCGTTATCAGGCAGGCGTATTTGACACCGTACCTTTGTGCGCAGCCGGCGTGTATCCTCCCGTGTCAAGATTTGTTGACCAGACGTCCGTCCGATCAACTCAGAGCAAGCAGCCTGTTTACATACACTGTTTGTTGTCTCCTGTGAAAGCGCTTTAATTTTGGCAACGACAAAGGAGCGGAGTCACCATCCATACAAATTTGTCGATGACGGTACCAAGAGGACAGCGGCATGCTATTGGCTGTGAGTTCTTACGCAATCGCAGGTTGACGTGAGTCACATTTTTCTTCCCTGCTAGTTGTACTGGCCGATTTCTACAACTGTCAGGTCTACCTTGTAAGTCTGAAGATAAAAACTGCAGTCTTTGCATCAACATGATCCTTATGAAATTATGGCTGGTACATAATACCACTAGCGATCGTTCTGTTAATCTGAAGTTTATGTCACAAAATATGTCAAATAGCGATTAAATAACTGTACATTTTTTTAGTATCTTATGTCAATTTTGTACCCTTTTTCGTACAATAAAGATAAGTTGAGCACAACAACATGAAATCATGTATGACATTTGGTTTTTCATTTATATCCTGCATGTCTGGGTGCATTTTTTGTGTTATTGACTAAAATGTGTTGTATATGCTTGTCGTTATTTGCATCGTTATTATTTACCGAATTGTTTCCTTGCTTACTTAGTTGGTAATTCTTCTGTGTTCAGTTAGGTAATTGTTTCTTTATATATAATAATTTAGTTCTTGTTTTTTTGTTATTGTTATTATTAGTTATTGATTTGTTATTTGTTACGATATTAAGTTGTCTTTTTTTTCTCTATATCTTAATTCATCATTGTAATTTATTCTGTTTGAAAAATGGGGATGGAATGTTATAGACCACATTGGTCTCTACCTTCCCCGACACTATGTGTATTGATCTGTCATATGTATGTAAAATTCTTTTACTTGTGCGAAATATAAAGAAAAAAAAAAGACATGGTGTGTCAAACATGCATGAAGTGGTCGAAAAATTTCATGAAGCATAACTAGCAAAGTAATATATTAATCATCAATAATATAAGGTCACTAAGACAGCCCGTATGACAATTAAGCATCATAAGAGCTTAACGATGCACTGAAGAGCCATACTCCCTTCCTGAGGTATACGAGTACTTTCCGTTTTTTGTCCGAGTAGGATAATCATTCACAGCATAAGATAGCTGTGACAATACCAAACTGCAAGATAAGAACTAAAAAGATATCAACAATACAATGAACAGTTACTGTAGTACTCATATTTCTATTTCGAAGTATCCATGTGTACTTTCCTTAATGTTCGTTTTACGTAACCGACGACAAAAGGAGTCAAGTTCTCCCCAACTTCACAACAGATTGGTCTGCACCAGTCCTGGGTGTGACTAAATCCCAATGGATTCCAACAAGCTGTTTTCTGTGTCACATCTGACGGAGGCAGTGAGAACAAACACACGTTCAGAGATCATCCACGGAATAATATTGCAATTCTTTTATCTAAGGTCTTATGTAGAGCCTACCAAAGCAACATCGCAGACTATTATCGGTTGTTTTTAAAGCAGTTGAGAACGGTGGGTTGAGCACTTGGCATTCAGTAGTCCTGCCACCATGTAAATGCCTCGAAGGGCTGAGAACACTCCCGTCTGTCCTGCTGCCATGGCTGAGCGAGCTCTCCTTCCACGTCCGGACTCTCCCACCCGTCCTGCTGACATGGCACGGCAGACTGAGGACACTCCCGCCCGTCCTGCTGACATGGCACGGCGGGCTGAGGACACTCCCGCCCGTCCTGCTGACATGGCACGGCGGGCTGAGGACACTCCCGCCCGTCCTGCTGACATGGCACGGCGGGCTCTCCCTCCATGTCCGGACTCTCCCGTCCTTCCTGGTCTTGCCATGGCGCGGCAGGCTGAGGACACTCCCGCCCGTCCTGCCGACATGGCGCGACGGGACCTCCCTCCGCGTCCGGACACTCCCACCCGTCCTGCTGACATGGCGCGGCAGGCTGAGGACGCTCCCGCCCGTCCTGCTGACATGGCTGAGCGAGCTCTCCCTCCACGTCCTGACTCTCCCGTCCTTCCTGGTCTTGCCATGGCGCGGCGGGCTGAGGACACTCCCGCCCGTCCTGCTGACATGGCGCGACGAGCTCTCCCTCCACGTCCGGACTCTCCCGTCCTTCCTGGTCTTGCCATGGCGCGGCAGGCTGAGGACACTCTCGCCCGTCCTTCCTGGTCTTGCCATGGCGCGGCGGGCTGAGGACGCTCCCGCCCGTCCTGCTGACATGGCTGAGCGAGCTCTCCCTCCAAGTCCGGACTCTCCCGCCCGTCCTGCTGACATGGCACGGCGGGCCGAGGACACTCCCGCCCGTCCTGCTGACATGTCTGAGCGAGCTCTCCCTCCACGTCCTGACTCTCCCGTCCTTCCTGGTCTTGCCATGGCGCGGCAGGCTGAGGACGCTCCCGCCCGTCCTGCTGACATGGCACGGCGGGCTGAGAACACTCCCGCCCGTCCTGCTGACATGGCGCGACGAGACCTCCCTCCGCGTCCGGACACTCCCGTCCTCCCTGCTGCCATGGCTGAGCGAGCTCTCCCTCCACGTCCGGACTCGCCCGTCCTTCCTGGTCTTGCCATGGCGCGGCAGGCTCAGGACTCTCCCACCCGTCCTGCTGACATGGCGCGGCGGGCTGAGGACACTCCCGCCCGTCCTGCTGACATGGCGCGGCGAGACCTCCCTCCACGTCCGGACTCTCCCGTCCTTCCTGGTCTTGCCATGGCGCGGCAGGCTGAGGACACTCCCGCCCGTCCTGCCGACATGGCGCGACGGGACCTCCCTCCGCGTCCGGACACTCCCGTCCTCCCTGCTGCCATGGCGCGGCGGGCTGAGGACGCTCCCGCCCGTCCTGCTGACATGGCGCGGCAGGCTGAGGACACTCCCGCCCGTCCTGCCGACATGGCGCGACGAGACCTCCCTCCGCGTCCGGACACTCCCGCCCGTCCTGCTGACATGGCTGAGCGAGCTCTCCCTCCACGTCCGGACTCTCCCGTCCTTCCTGGTCTTGCCATGGCACGGCAGGCTGAGGACACTCCCGCCCGTCCTGCTGACATGGCGCGGCGAGCTCTCCCGCCACGTCCGGACTCTCCCGCCCGGAACCGTAAGGCAGACCGAGATGTCAGTGGGTCAACCATACAACAGGACAGTGCAAAAGGAGAAGAGATTACTGTTGGGGGGAAACAGGTAGCTGTCCAAGAAGTCATCAATCAGCTACACGGCAACCCTATGTACTACTCCGGAGGGTCTTCAGGTCAGTACTGGTACATTACTGTGTACAAAGAGTGTTTTCCTGTTGTTGTTTTTGAAAGAACGTGAAGCATAGTCTAGATGGTCCTCCTGTGTTTAAGGAAACACAGTCATATACAGGGCAATAGACTACAGGAATCCAGCTGTATGTTCACTTATTTACAGCTCCAACGGGCCATTCAAATTTTATATTGTATGGTAGTAAGACATGGCATTCGTACATCTGAACATCTTTGCGGGATAGTTCTTTAATAATAATTTGGAGCGCACTCTAAATTTGCACCGTGTGTTTCAGAATATGAAGTCGTTGACCGAGATGCCAGTCGGCCAAGCAGCCACCAGGGCAGTGAAAAAGGAGGAGAATTGAAAGTTGGATACGAACAAGCAGATGCCCCAAAATTTGTCGATCAGCTACACGGCAATTCGTTTGGCGGAAAACAGGTAGATGTCCAAAAAGTCATCAATCAGCTACACGGCAACCCTATGTACGGTGACGGAGGGTCTTCAGGTCAGTTATAGTACATTAATGTGTACAAAGAGTGTTTTCCTGTTGTTGTTATTGAAAGAACGTGAAGCATAGTCTAGATGGTCCTCCTGTTTTTAAGGAAACACAGTCATATACAGGGCAATAGACTACAGGAATCCAGCTGTATGTTCACTTATTCACAGCTCCAACGGGCCATTCAAATTTTGTATTGTATTGTATGGTAGTAAGACATGGTATTCGTAAATCTGAAAACCTTTGCGGGATAGTCATGTTACAAACAATTTGAAGCGCTCTCTAAATATGATTCCACATGACCATGTGTTGCAGGCTACGAAGTCGTGGACGATGGTGTCCAAGACTTCATCAACCAGCTACACAGCGACCCTACGGACGGCTCTGCAGGTAAGCACTAGTGCTATACTGTGGACCAAGATTGTCTCAAGAGTTTGTTTGCTTTTTCATGTTGAACGAAAATGAAACACAATCTAGATGGTTCTCCTATGTTGCAGAAAACGAAGTCATGGAAGACGGTTGCTTCACCCGGGCACGTGATTTTCTGTCCTGTTCTCGGCTAGTCAACGGTATCAAGACGACCGTCGTCATAGCAGCGTTGATAACATCGCTGACGTTCATCCTGATGCACATCAGCACTCCTCATCCGGATTTCGATGTGGTGAGTGTTTCTTTAAGCTTCGCAAATCTTTGTGTATCCTGCATATGTTACATGTTATATGTCAGGCTGGTTTATTAAAGGCATCAACAACACGTTTGTGTTGCTTTGTTTGCTCCCGTAATGTTTTGAATGACATTAGCCAATTTAGAACATTTTCTCAACAGCTGGATAGTCTGAAGAGCCAAGTATCGACCCTTGAGGAACGCCACGAGAACCGCTCGGCACTGGTCAGTCGTCTGGAGGGTCAGCTATCAAGCCACGAGACCAGCCGCGCGCAGCAAGCGGCGATGCTCAGCCGTCTGGAGGGCCAAGTGTCGACCCTTGAGGAACGCCTCGACAACCGCTCAGCACTGGTCAGCCGTCTGGAGAGCCTAGTGTCGACCATTGAGGCGAAAAACAAATATGGCAATGTCCGAAAGGTTGAGACAGACCCCAGCACCAACTCGTTGAAGTATATTATTGAGATAAAATTGTAACTTTATGTGCAGTTTGTGGATTTATTAATGAATTTCAGAATAACTGAAACGTAATGAAAAGATTTGTGTCATTTTTGGTACGTCATGAGTAGGTCTTGCCGAAGGAAAAATTGTGTCTTTCCGGTGGATTCCCTGCATCTGTGGTTGTGAACATCACGCTCTATAATTTCTTCTTTGCTTGTCTGTCTTATTCATGGAAACAATTGATCACAATCCGGTCTCTTAGCAGTGTCTATTTCTTTGTTAACCTTACAGGAAAGCCTAACAAGAAACAAACCTTTAATGGTGATATAACTGATTTGTATACTGTGTTGCATGGCTTTGTGTAAAAAGTAAAAACCAAGCAGTATAAAACCAAGATGTCGTCTTATGAGACTTATAAGATTGTACACGTCACTTGCTTTGAGTGTGAGCATAGTCAGACCCACCATGAATTATTCACCCTTATTTTGGAAATGATGTAATTTGGGCTGGACACATACAATAAACCGTTGTCATACGCTAATGTGATTCGATAGGATGTGGTGAGAAGTGGGAATAGCAATAAAATCTCACCCAATCTGCTGTCCTTCGTGACCATTTCCATGTCCTAGAAAATAAGAATGTGGACAGTGACCTAGTAAATAAGTCTATGGATAGTGACCTAGTAAATAAGCCTTTTGACAGTGACCTAGTTAATAAGCCTTTTGACAGTGACCTAGTAAATAAGCCTGTTGACAGTGACCTATTTAATAAGCCTGTTGACAGTGTCAGCGCTGTTGCATCCCAAATGTGTCTTTATCCCAGACGAGCCCGGAGTCAAATTTGGGATTATAGTCGACGCTCATCCAGAACGGGTCCCAGGCAAAATTATTTGTTTTGGATACGCGCGTGTATCCCAAATTGGGTTCCACCTTTTTTAGTGTTCAAGACCTGCTACGATTAGAGCCCAACTCTAGTACATATATCCAAAGGCTATGCCGAAGATACTTGGTTAAGATATCTCGGAAGTCACAGAGCTTTATTTGGGCCCATTTCTGTTTGGTAGGTTCCGGGGATATTGAATAGTATTTAGACCAAACGTAGCTGAGCTAAAGCGACACGTATTTAACGTCCTCGGGCACAAAGTAGCCCGGTAAGCAGCCCATCGTGAGCTTCCCGGGGACTCCTCGGTGTAGGGAGTGTTGTCCGCCCGCCCAAGTCAATAAGCGCACATCGGGGAATTTGTACGGTAGCCATGGGATTCAGTTACGGCGCCGTCACATTTGTCGTAGCCCGCCGTTAGATTTTGATGTCGCAGCATTTTCAAGCAGACTGTGACAGAACCAACTGCCAACAACGACCATTTTCGTAACAAGCCAGTTGATTTTTTCATGACAAATGCACGTTGATCACAAAATGTTCCCTATTTTCGATCGTGAGACGATCGTAAGACGCTTGTGTTACCGGGCCCTAACTGAGCTTAGTCACGGCTATCATCAGAAGAATGTTTTGTCAGAAAAAGGCCAATGCGTCAGGACTGGGGTCGGTAAACACCCCTATGCCGGTCCGGTGTACCGTGGGTTGGCCAGGATCTCGTCGGGGTACAAGAAGCTTTCCGCCGCCGGGGTAATCTTTCGCATCTGGTAGGTTTTTAACGCGACCCTTGGGTGGCAATCCGTCTAGCTAAGAAGGGACAACCTGCTCATTTCGAATCTGTGCACGAAGATGGCTTTTCTAAGATTAAACAAACGATATGCTTTTACTTTCTACTTTCCAGCCAGCGTCTCAGTTTTTTTGTCTGAATTGAGATTTTGTCCTAATCTCCCTAATCTGTTTTAATCCTCAAAAGTCAAATATTTTTCGACAGGATTGACGAAAGATTACTGTTACAAGATGGCTGGGTAAGACAACTTTTGGACCCGGGAATACCAGTGTGTTATTTGATGTCCGTGTTTGAGAGTAGCAAAGACGCCAAATTCTCCCAAACTTCACAACAAATTGGTCTGCCCCAGCTGTGGGTGTGCAACACTCAATTTTTACCAGTCTTCAACAAAAGAGAAAAGAAGGATTTGAAAAGCTAAAAAACACCTTGAGAGCAAACGCTAAAAGGATCTTCTCCTTGATATAATAAATCCACATTCTTATGTAAGGTCTTATGTACATGTCACTTCTTAGCCATAGGGCAGTCCGTCCGTTTTCTTTCTTATTCAAGATGCATAATGCACCTTACATGAAGGGGACAAACTGTCTTTTAAGTTGTTTACTTACACCGTTTGAATACTTTCATGTGACTTCTTACACCTGCCACAGACAATTACTGAACGCGTGATTTTATCTGCGTGCAAACACTTGCTTGCCCATTCGGCACATCCTGCTGCCATGACACAGAGCTCTCAGCAGACTCCCGGTAGAGCTCGCCAAGCAGACCGAGACGACGCCCCCGGTGTCAGCGGACCAAAAGGACGACAGGAGAAAGCGAGGGTACGGATGGGGACCAGGGGAGGCCGACGACACTCCTCCGGTGAGTAAAGCATTGTTGTATGTTATTGCTGGAGATTAAACGGTCCAGACTAAGAGATAAATGTGGGGAAAGTAAAAACATGATTGTAATAAATAAACGTTAAGTAGCTCATTAGAAAAAACATTAGAATGATGCAGCATGTTTCGATCTGTCCCATGTAGTATTTAAGTTTCCTCTCAGGACATGATGCTAGAACGTGTCAAGGTTTTCGAAAGAGTATCAATTAACTGCAAACACTAATTTACAGACTATTCAGTGGAAAAGAGCGGATTCTGTAGCCGGGCACGTGACTTTCTGTCGTGCCGCCGAATGGACGTCGTTGTCAGGACAACCGTCGTCATGACATTTTTGATGACGTGTACAACACTCATCCTGGTTCTCGTTATCATTCCACAAGTTGTGAGTTTCTTTTTTTCTTAATGTCACATCTTCTGTTTTACTTTGTATGGAGAACTTCCGAATCAAAGAGTGGCTGAATAACATAGTTGCCATTTGCAGTTTGCAAAAAAAATAGATTTTAAGTTCCTGTCCAGTCTTGCAATTTCCATCGTATACGCGCCATATGCTTTATTTCTGACTGATAGTCATCATTCCAAACTTCGTGAGAAAAAACATCACCTACAGCTTTGTGATAGAACTTTGCTTTCTTAATAATTTGGAACAGCTTCAGATCCGGTCAACTCTGGTGAACCAGGAGTCGACTCTTCAAGCACATGTTACAATCCGCTCAGCTCTGATCAGCCGTCTAGAGGACCAACTCTCGACCCTTGAGGAAATCGCCGGGATCCGTTCAGCACTGGCTAGTCGTCTGGAGGGCCAAGTGTCGACCCTTGAGGAGCAACTCAAGACGGGCTCAACACTGGTCAGCCGTCTGGAGGGCCAAGTGTCGACCCTTGAAGAACAACTCAAGAATCGTTCAGCACTGGTCAGCCGTCTGGAGGGCCAAGTGTCCACCCTTGAAGAGCAACTCAAGACGGGCTCAGCACTGGTCAGCCGTCTGGAGAGCCAAGTTTCGACCCTTGAGGAACAGCTGGACCAGGAGCGAACCATCCGCAACCAGCTGGCAAGTCAGAAAGATGCCACGTGCAAAGCAACACAAAGCTCTGGTGTGTAAAGATAGATTTACCATTTAGAATACAAATTATGGACAGACGTAGAATAACGCAGTGTTCGGTTAGGTAATACTATTTGCTGAAACTCCAGGATCGCTACTCGTTGTGATACATGTAACACCAGTATCAGTAACAAGTAGCGTTTGTTTGCAGGAAAGATTTTCCACCTGACGTCACCAAAGGGCAAGTACAAATACTACTTGGATGAAGCTCGCCAGGCATGCGCAGAGAATGGAGCCGTCCTGGCGTCCCTTGCCCAGCTGTACCAGGCCTGGCAGGGCGGGTTGGAGTGGTGCAGGTACGGGTGCGGATGGCTGTCGGACGGGACCGCCCGCTACCCCATGCAGGAGGCCAGGTAAGTGTCTGGACTTAAATAAAAGGGCCTTCACTGATTATTTCATCAGGAACAAATATGGTAGATATTAAAGAACATGAATTCCTAAGATGTTTTAAGCTACAAAGATAATATACAAATATAGCGCATTGGTTGGTGACAAGAACTCTGCTGTACATCATGCAAGCCTTAGTAGCTGCTGACTGATCTCTGTGTTCTGTTTTATCAAAGGCCGGGCTGTGGCAATCAGAAAGGCGTCAACGTGTGTAACTGGGAGCCGCCGACCTGGAATGCCTGGTGCTTCGAATTCGCCTCTTCTGCAGTCGTGAGGACTGACGACTGATCAGGCACAGAGGGCAAAATGAGCACCAGTAGCAGCTGAATCGTTCAAATGTATTTGTTACATTCTAAATATTTGGTACAGTGTGGCAGCGCCATATACACTCAATTGCACGTGCACACTGTAAATTCTGTAGAAAGAGACCATCAGATTACTTACAGCAACCTACTAACAGCATAAGACAATGTATAGTTTTTATGCTCAACAGAATTCATCAACGTGATCTTGTAGCACATCAGGCTGTTGCATATTTAGATGGCTCTGCAATTGTTTTTACCTTTGTAAGGTGATCACTAGTTCTGTTAGTTTAATAGTGTCCTTCCTAAGTTTTTTTTTGTTTGTCATAGCTGAAACCAGAATGTCAAAACGCGTGAGAGAATTTGGAACAAAGCTGCTGATACAATCATCACCCGAGCTTGAGGAAATATACATTCACCAGATGAAAATACAATCAATTTGTTGTGCTATCAATACCCTAACTCCCCCCCTTGTGGAAGACATGTACACCTGCGCCACCCTATGTTAGTGTTATAATTGGTACGGTCTGATGACCTATATTGTAACGAGGTCATCCTCGTGTTCCTTGTTCGCCTCATGGTCTCCATGGATGATTGTTGAGTAAACCCCTTTGCTCCGTACTCTCTCGCTCCGTTGTGTCTTTGAGTCGTCGAGTCGCTGTTACATAGATGACGCTGTGCACCAGTATTAAGCCTTTGCTGCCTGACAATTCAACTTATTGTGAGCTGCTGTTGATTAGTCAAGTATCTGAGGTACACTGGCAGTTAGATTTTACAGGGAGAGAGAAACATAAGGGGTGTTTTAACATAAAATTTTGATCGTTGATCATCATTCGAGCTTCAGGAAAACAAACAGCCGAGTTGTGTTATCAGTACTCCAACTAGCATCAGTATTCTTCTACCTTCCTTGTGAAAGAAAATTTTGTACACCTGTACACCTGCAACTAGACCAACCACTGTGCTACCTGACAGTACAACTGTCACCAAAAGTGTGGACCTGCTATTGATTAAACAAGTATCTGAAGTACAGTAACAGTAAGATTTTACAGGGAAAGGGAAATATAAGGGGTGGTTAATCATAAAATGTTGCAACATAACATATACTGTACAGTGTATTACAGGCCTTCAGAATTAGTACACTATCTACTTTGCGCAATCATTGAATCATCCTTAATGAGTTATGGGGTAGTGCCGAAGTCGCGTGATGAAAGAGAGTCCCTACATATCAACTAATGAAAGGAAGGGCGGGTGGGTGGGGGCGCTAAAACCAAGAGCCCGACTCCTCGCTACTTTTGCCCAACCCTTGCTCACTCTGTCCGGGACCCGACTTCCACCACGCTCCTCGGCGTTGCGGATGATTTCAGTGAACTACACAGAATGGTCAACTGCCGCTCCTTATATAGCATTAGGTGATGTCATTGGCGGATTGATCCAATTATAGCGCAGTGTAAATAGTACACTATCTACACTGCGCAATCATTGAATCATCCTTAATGAGTTATGGGGTAGTGCCTACGTCGTTACGTTCTATCCTGATAACCCTACTTATATCAACCTTTCTTCATGACCGTAGGCAATTCATAACTACAACCCCCATACTCATCCAAACCGCCACAACCTAAACCTATCCCATTCTCATCCCATTCTCATCCCATCCTAATCAGCACCTTTTCGGACGGATGACAGAAAATTATAATAAAACCCCAAGCCAATAATCGCAAAAATATTCCCTCTTTGCACAGGCTTGGCACAAAAACCGACATACCGCAAATAAACTGCATAACGTTGACTTACAGTATTCTTGCCGTAAGCCTAATTGTACGTCTCTATGTACAACATTCTTACCTCGAACCGAACGCATCGTCTATCCCCCATCCTAATCACTTACTCGGACGTAAATGAGCACACAGACCCAATATGTATTTGGATCTGCCTTTAATCTCCCTCCACTGACTAGGTGGAAACCCCAAACTTATCACCGTCAACAGAGGATCACGTCTTTCTCTATTTTGGCCTAGCTTGTGGATGATGACAATATCAATATAATAACAGCTTCAGATCCGGGCAACACTGGTCAACCAGGCATCGACTCTTCAAGCACATATCAAAATCCGCTCTGCTCTCATCAGCCGTCTAGAGGACCAACTCTCGGGGCTTGAGGAACACGTCAACAACCGTTCCACACTGGTCAGCCGTCTGGAGGACCAACTGTCGACCCTTGAGGAACAACTCAAGACGCGCCCAGCACTGGTCAGTCAGATGGAGGGTCAAGTGTCCACCCTTGAGGAACAACTCAAGATGCGCTCAGCCCTGGTCAGCTGTCTGGAGGGCCAAGTATCGACCCTTGAGGAACAGCTGGACCAGAAGCGAACCATCCACACCCAGCTGGCAAGTCAGAAAGATGCCATGTGCAAAGCAACCCAAAGCTCAGGTGTGTAAAGATAGATTTACCATTTAGAATACAAATTATGGACAGACGTAGAATAACGCAGTGTTCGGTTAGGCAATACTATTTGCTGAAACTCCAGGATCGCTACTCGTTGTGATACATGTAACACCAGTATCAGTGACAAGTAGCGTTTGTTTACAGGAAAGATTTTCCACCTGACGTCACCAAAGGGCCAGTACAAATACTACTTGGATGAAGCTCGCCAGGCATGCGCAGAGAATGGAGCCGTCCTGGCGTCCCTTGCCCAGCTGTACCAGGCCTGGCAGGACGGGATGGAGCATTGCGACTGCGGATGGCTGTCGGACGGGACCGCTCGCTACCCCATGCAGGAGGCCAGGTAAGTGTCTGGACTTAAATAAAAGGATCTTCAATTATTATTTCATCAGGAACAAATGGTAGATATTAAAGAACATGAATACCTAAGATGTTTTAAGCTACAAAGATAATATACAAATATAGCGCATTGGTTGGTGACAAGAACTCTGCTGTACATCATGCAAGTGTTAGAAGCTGCTGACTGATCTCTGTGTTTTGTTTTATCAAAGGCCGGGCTGTGGCAATCAGAAAGGCGTCAACGTGTGTAACTGGGAGCCGCCGACCTGGAATGCCTGGTGCTTCGAATTCGCCTCTTCTGCAGTCGTGAGGACTGACGACTGATCAGGCACAGAGGGCAAAATGAGCACCAGTAGCAGCTGAATCGTTCAAATGTATTTGTTACATTCTAAATATTTGGTACAGTGTGGCAGCGCCATATACACTCAATTGCACGTGCACACTGTAAATTCTGTAGAAAGAGACCATCAGATTACTTACAGCAACCTACTAACAGCATAAGACAATGTATAGTTTTTATGCTCAACAGAATTCATCAACGTGATCTTGTAGCACATCAGGCTTTTGCAGATTTAGATGGCTCTGCAATTGTTTTTACCTTTGTAAGGTGATCACTAGTTCTGTTAGTTTAGTAGTGTCCTTCCTAAGTTTGTTTTTTTGTCATAGCTGAAACCAGAATGTCAAAACGCGTGAGAGAATTTGGAACAAAGCTGCTGATACAATCATCACCCGAGCTTGAGGAAATATACAGAGGAAATGGTATCTAGTATGGACTGAAGATTGTTTCCATGTGTACTTAAGACAATATTTTTCGACTGCATTGACAAATGACAAACACTACAGTATAAAGATGGCTTTGTTAGACAACGTTCCTAAAATTTAGAAGTCTTTCCCAATTTGTTATTTTGTTATTTCGTTATTTTGTTATTTCGTTTTTTTAATGTTGGTTTTGTTGATAACAAAGAAACAAAGACGCTAATTTCTCCCCAACTTTACAACAAATTAGTCTGCACCAGCTGCAGTCCTACACATGTCCAAATGTCAATCACTCTTTCATCATTCTGTTTGTTCTACCGCCGAAATCATTGTTTACAGATACGGCTCAAAAGACCCTTTAACAAAACCTATTAATTAAGTTGCATTCAAAATGCTTAAAAGAGCTTTCTAGTGTTGGACCACCCCAGACTATTCATGGTTAATTCATTTAATGCAGTAGAATACTGCGTGTACAGACTGTATAGTTGGTCATTCGGTTTGTCCTGCTGCCATGGCGCAGCGGCCTCAGCACACTCCCGGCAGGCCTCGCCAAGCAGACCGAAACAACACCCCCAAAATCAGTGGGCCAAAAGGACTGAAAAACATACCGAAAGGAGAGACGATGTCAGTCGGAGATAAACAACTGGATGCCCAATATGTCATCAACCAGCTTCGTGTTAACCCTATGTACGGTCGCAATGAGAGTTCGGGTAAGTACGGAAATAACATCCGAATTTTTTCCAGTTGTAGAGATTGAATTGTCTTCAGATATTGTTCATCTGAATGTCTAACCTTCATAAACGTAACACATTGTACAATTAATTGGATGGTGAAGAAATGTAAAGAAACGGAACAAAAGTTTGGATCCAAGCATGTGACAAAAGTCATGTGTGTGTGTGTGTGTGTGTGTGTGTGTGTGTGTGTGTGTGTGTGTGTGTGTGTGTGTGTGTGTGTGTGTGTCTGTGTGTGTCTGTGTGTGTGTGTCTGTGTAAAACCATGACTAGTTCTAAAGAAGCTTACAACACATTATCAACACATGCTAAACATATGTTCAATTGGAATAACGGAACCAAAGTCTAAATCCAAGCAGACGAAGAACATTATTGCACGACAATTGTACACGGTACATAGTATGGCAAGAATTCTTAATACAAAGTAGAAGTATGGAATAAACTTAACATCCTAATTACTAAGACAATACAATACAGTAAGGGCTAGCATACGTTTTTGATATAGCGTTATAATCGAGTGGGGCTAATCATAAGTCTTTGATGTAGTGTTATAAGTCTTTGCTGTAGTGTTATAATCGAATGGGGCTAATCATGAGTTTCGTTATTTTTCTAATGATAAAGCAGTCGTTAAGATATTTACCTATTTTAGTATTGTGGGGATTGTTGCATATAAATATGTACTCAAAACAGTCTGTAGCATCGAGCTTCTTAAAGGCATTTTATGAGGCTTGAAAACTGGCAATATTCTAGTTGCTGTAATTTTTATGAAATTGACATTTGATGCCACTGTTTACCACATTTGCGTGCGGATTTCCTATCAAAAGTGCTCAAAAGCGGCACAAAAATAAGCTACATTGTGATCTTTTAGATTCACGCGCCTAGTGTAAATAGACCGATATCATAGCTCCCCCCACCTCCGTCAAAACGTAGAAATGCAAAATTAGAACATGAAAATGTAAATATTTGACGGGCATGCAGTCACTCTCTCATTGGTCGAACCGCCAATTGTGATGGACAGTAAGGATCAGTCTATTTGGGCTTGGATTTTCTATCAGTTCACACCACACAACGACATCGTATCTTTTCTCCTTTAATGTCGATATTTAATGGTATAGTGTTATTGAAACCTACTATGTGTAGGAATGACCAGTAATTGGAGTTTTTTATTCAAGTTTCAAGCCTCATAAAATGCTCTGGACGCCTTTAAAGCTTGTACTGCAGATCAAAACAACGGCCGCGGCGGCGATGGACAAAACGTGCATCACGACGAAGCAGAAGGACAAGGGGCGACAAGCGATGATATAGAAGCAGATGTCGAAGAGTCGAATAACCCTGATTACGGCTCGCATGATAGATCTGGTCAGTACTGTAACGTTAGGTATTATATGACAATGACAATGAAATTTATTTCATATACATACCCGACATGGGCTAAATGCATTAGGTAACATGAAGTAAAAGAAAAGGAACAGTGTGCTATATTCCATCTACAACTACAGAGTCTCTTCTCTCTTCTTGAAACATTTGTATACAAAATCATATAGTTTTACAATTATATCGTAGATTTTAGATGACATGATACATGTGAATAACTCGTTATTTGTAAGATGCGCATATTTATTGCCAAGTTGTATGGAACGTACAAGGGATCTGCGCATGTCTGCGTATAGTGAGAATCCAGAGAAATCAAGGCAACCGAAATGCATGAAATTTTGGTCCGGAAAATCTCACTCTCTCCCACTCTCTATCTCTGCGTGTGCCTGTGTTTTCTCTACTTTTTTGGCAATTCTAAACCCCCCCACTCTCCAATTTTTAGTATATTACTTTGTGTATAATGCCACAGATTCTGTGCGGCCTGAAATAACGCCCACGCTAAAAATGCTGATTATTTGAGACGCTGCCTCTGATTAGTCTGTTTTTTTAATCACTAGATTTTTCCGTAATTGAAAAAAAAATTTATTGTGAATTTCTTACTCATTTGTTCATGTATTTTCCTGGCTTCCTGTGGGACTTTGAGCTCAGGCCTAACCAGCCTTCCACTTTGCAATGTCCAAATAACTGCGAACACACACCAGGACAAACAAACAAACAAACAAACCAATAAACACACAGACCCAAGACAATACCTCCGTTTTCATGGTCTCCTCCGTTGCAGACGACACTGAGGAGGAAACTGGCTATCTGCCGTCTCGCAGCGTTGTCAAGACGACCGTTGTCATGGCAATATTGACGACCGTTGTCATGGCAATATTGACGACATGTCTGACGCTCACCCTTTGGCACATCAACGCCCCGGATCAGCATTGTGATATGGTAATTACTTTCTGCTCTGGTTGCTTATGCATACATATGTTCTTTATCATTCATATACATATAGATATATCTATATAAAATTAACTGATCTATTTATGTATTGGTTCATCTATATCCATATCCATATATATCTATATACATCTATCTGTCTTAATATTATATATATATATAAATACTAAATAGTGTTTAGTGCAAAACATGAACACCATTGACTAAAGAAGAAAAGAAACAAGCAATTTTTAGAATGCATTGAATTACCACAATTCTTAGAAATTTTGTTACTGGCTCGACCAATATTTTGCATCCCAATGTGGGGTCAGTATGGCGTAACGGCAGGGTTTTCGCCCCAGAACCCAAGGGTCTCGGGTTCGAATCCCCTGACGTCACCGATATTGTGCCCTTGGGATAAAGGCACTTAACACGACTTCCCCCACTCCAGTCAAGTGTAAAAAACGGCTATATTATGTGTGGGTCACGACATCAGCAATAGCTGCCTGTGTCTCACATGTATTGCACTGTTAATGTGTTGCAATTCCAATAAAATTAAAAAATCTCAATAACAGATTTTCCGAATGCAAGAGCTTCAAAACCGATCTGATCTTATCTGTCGTCCAAAGAACGAGGAAGCGAGCTTCAACGAGCGCCTCGAGAACCGAGAAGCACGTATCAGTCGCGTGGAGAACCAACTAGCGACCCTTGAGACCCGCTCAGCCCTGGTCAGCCGCCTGGAGGGCCAGCTAGCGACCCTTGAGAACCGCTCAGCCCTGGTCAGCCGTCTGGAGGGCAAGCTAGCGACCCTTGAGAACCGCTCAGCCCTGGTCAGCCGTCTGGAGGGCCAGCTAGCGACCCTTGAGAACCGCTCGGCCCTGGTCAGCCGTCTGGAGGGCCAGCTAGCGACCCTTGAGACCCGCTCAGCCCTGGTCAGCCGTCTGGAGGGCCAGCTAGCGACCCTTGAGAACCGCTCAGCCCTGGTCAGCCGTCTGGAGGGCCAGCTAGCGACCCTTGAGACCCGCTCAGCCCTGGTCAGCCGTCTGGAGGGCCAGCTAGCGACCCTTGAGAACCGCTCGGCCCTGGTCAGCCGTCTGGAGGGCCAGCTAGCGACCCTTGAGACCCGCTCAGCCCTGGTCAGCCGTCTGGAGGGCCAGCTAGCGACCCTTGAAAGCCGCTCAGCTCTAATCAGCCGCCTGCAGAACCAAGTGTCCATCCTCCTTGAGGAACAGCTGGACCAGGAACGAACCCTGCGCACCGAGCTGGCAAACCTAACAACTGCCTTGTGCAAAGCAACACCGAACCGAGGTATGTAAAGGTGATATGTATAGACTCACAGTACAGAAGAATTACTACGGAAAACGCACCCGTCGTCGCCAAAGAAAATAGATTATGTGGTGAAACTCCACTGTCAAATTTACCATTTGACGTTGTTCAGTGATAAGTTATGCTTATGTTTTTTCTAGGGAAGATTTTCCACATGACGTCACCAAAGGGCAGGTACAAATACAGCTTGGACGAAGCTCGCCAGGCATGCGCAGAGAAAGGGGCCATCCTGGCGTCCTATGCCCAACTGTACCAGGCCTGGCAGGAAGGGTTGGAGTGGTGCGATTGCGGATGGCTTTCTGACGAGACCGCTCGCTTTCCCATGCAGGAGGCCAGGTATGTGTGTGGACAATTTCATTTTTTGATAAGGAACTGTAGGTTGAGGAAGAACATGAACACCTAAGATGTTTTAAGCTACAAGGATAATATACAAATATAGCACATTGGTTGATGACAAGAACTATGCACACCATGCAAGTGTTAGAGGCTACTGACTTCATCTCTGTGTTCTATTTCATTTCATTTATCAAAGGCCGGATTGTGACAATCGGAAAGGCGTCATCAAATGTCACTGGCGGTCTGCCTGGAACGCCTGGTGCTTCCGCTCCTTCTGCACTCCTGACGACTGATCAGGCACAGAGGGCAGAAATGAGCAGGAGTAACAGCTGAGTTTTTCGGATGTATTTGCAACATTTGAAATACTTCATCCAGTGTGGCAGCGGCCATGTAGCACTTAATTGAATGTGCAAACCGTTAATGCTATAGTAAGAGACCATCAGATTACTGACAGCAAGCTACTAACAGCACGAAACAATATATAGTTTTTATATTCACCAGAATGCATCATCTTCATCATGTAGGGCATCAGGCTTTTGAAGAAATGCATTGCCATTGCTTACACGGTGTTCAGTTGACCGCTTAGTCTGTGTTTCAAAGATTTTGCAGTCAGAGCTCAAACTAGACTGTCCAAATGCTTTAGAAAATTTGGAAGGAGGTTACAATTACCACCGAAGCTTAATTAGATCCGATGTACCCCTCTGCACCAGAAATTGTATGAAACCCTTTTGCCTGACATAAGAACATTACAACTTTATTGTCAGCTGAAGTTATTGACCAAGTATCAATAACAGTACAATAACAGCTCGACTTTATAGGGAGAGGGAAAAATTAGGAGTCACTAAAAATGTTTGATTTAACATAATATGTTAGTCGTTGATGAATAGTTTCTGGTATTACATACGACATCAAATGCATACTACAAAGCTTTAAAATGAGCTACGTTACCTGGTAGTTGCAGAAACGCGATCTAGATGCAGTCTTATAACACTATTGCACATGGTCAAACACTGATACTTATGTTAAGTGTACTAGTACATCACCACATCTTTGTCTAAATAGTCGGAAATGGTTACGTAATCTTCTCTAAATCCCTTCCACTGAATGTTGGGACAATCAGTAATGGCCAGATGTATTATGTAAATATATGTTCTTAACTGTTTAATGTTACAAGCTTGATGGACACAATAAACGTAGGTCACATCGCAATGTGATGCTGCACATGAGGACGGAATGTGATGTGATTTAATGTGTGAAGTAACATGAGAGTTCAAAACTGCATGGACCGTCACATTTCTAACCCTGGGTAGATTGTAGCTGACATCAGCTGTAGTCCAAATAATATAAGCTACGCGCCTATTCCCTTGCTCTAGTCTTAACGTTCCGGTTGGTTCCATGACGTTTGGAGCACCCATTGCCAAGTGTTTTTATCTGGCGTGTGTGGAGGGAGGTATGGGTCGCGTATTCACTGTCTCACTGCCCAATCAATATTTTATTACAGAAATTTGGTTGGTTCCATGACGTTTTGCCGGGGCAAGTTTTTTAACTTTTCACATTTTTCCGGTGGGAGAGGTGGGTGGAAGAAGGTAGGTAGTCAGGGGGAGTGGTGGAAGGAGACAGTAAGGGCGGGAGGATGGAAAGCAGGGCGTACCGGCGGACTCGTCGAGACCAACTCACCTGTTCTCAGGAAAACAACAAAACACTTAGTGCAGGTATTGGTCTGCGGCTTTCTTATAGATCTGACGTTGTGTAATCAATATCAAGCGTTGGTAAGTGTGTGGGAGGGGGGCTTTGAAGCCGTGCTTATATAAGCTCAGAAATGAAAGCTTTTGTCAAAGAAAGGGCAAAGTAGTAACTATGCAGCAGTTGAAAGGATCACACCCCTACTTCCATTTATTGACAAACAGAATTATGAAATCTGATTTTCTCCATTTCATCATTAAAAGCACCAGGATCTGTACATGTGTAAACATGATACTGTATCTAGTACAGCACATCACCTGTGGAGGGCCAATGTCTTGCATCTTCTGTTGAGACTATTTTCTCTACCTGCTAACATAATGTCTTTAACGAGTATATAGCAAGTAAATCATAAACGACTTCAAACATAACAGAGCGTGCCGATATCATAAATGATAATAATGTATTTTGATTGCTTACTCTTAAGAAGAGAACGCCGTAGACAATCTAAGATTGCTTTTTCTGAGAAAAATTGAGTGTTTCTTATACATCACTCTTTCATCATTCGGTTTGTTCTAATGAAAGTGTTTACATATACGACTTAAAAGACCCTGCCACAAAATCGATTGATAGCGTTTCAACCAATCAAAGCTCTTCCATTGGATTTTTAGTGTAGGGGCACCCTAGACTAATTCTTATTAATTCCACGTGTACAGACAGTAGTTGCTCATTCGGTACGTCCTACTGCCATGGCGCAGAGAGCTCATGAAACCTCCGTTCGTCCTGCTGCCATGGCGCGGCAGACTCAGGACACTCCCGGCGGGAAGCCTGGGGCAGACCGAGATGTTAGTGGACGAAACAGACGTCAGGACAGAGGACAACGGGTGACAGTTGGGGGGAAACAGGTAGATACCCAAGAATTCATCAATCCCATGTACGGTTCCAGAGGGTCTTCAGGTCAGTACTACACAGTCTACAAAGATTGTCGTAAGAGTTTGTTTTTTTTGTTGTGGAAAGAATAGAAAGCATACTCTAAATAGCTGCATAACAACCCTACTCTGGGCACAAATAGGTCTTTAGCTCATCACTAATACTATATTGTATATAGGATGGTGAGACATGATATTCGCGTGTCTGCTAAAAAATAGACTAAGTTTTAATACAAAGAACAAGAAGTTTATCCTTATATAAGATTCCACAAACACCGTGTGTTGCAGAAAACGAAGTCGTCGAAGATGGTTGGTGCATCCGGGCACGTGATTTTCTGTCCTGCTCCCGGCTGGTCAACGTCGTCAAGACGACTGTTGTCATGGCAGCGTTGATAACATCGCTGACACTCATCGTGGTGCACATCAACACTCCACATCCAGATTGTGGCATGGTGAGGTTTTTTACTTCATTTCGGATCGTTCTGTATTGAAGATTAACATTATGTATTTGCTGGCAACTGTTACCTTTCTAGTTTGTTCAGGTTACATCTTATTTGTTATGTGGTTTCTGTATTTTATGTACCGTCAATCAGCCAACTCTGTCTTGATTGGCAATCTAATATTTTGTGTGACGTTAAAGAACACGATTATCAACAGTTTTAATGACGGTTGAAGAAACACCGAGACAACAGCTATTCACTGGTCAGCCGTCTGGAGGGCAAAGTATCGACCCTTGAGGAACACCTCAAGACGCGCTCAGCCCTGGTCAGCCGTCTGCTGAACCAACTCTCGACGCTTGAGGAACATGTCAACAACCGTTCCGCACTGGACAACCGTCAAGAGTACCAGCTACTGGCCCTTGAGGAACAACTCAAGACACGCTCAGCTTTGGTCAGCCGTCTAGAGGGCCGAGTGTCGACCCTGGAAGAACAACGTCTTGAGGGTAACGTGTCGACCCTTGAAAAACATCTTGGGACGCGCTCGGCACTGGTCAGCCGTCTGGAGGGCAAAGTGTCGACCCTGAAAGAACAACTCAAGACACGCTCAGCACAAGTCGGCCGTCTGGAGGGCAAAGTGTCGACCCTGGAAGAACAACGTCTTGAGGGCAAAGTGTCGACCCTTGAGGAACAACTCAATACGCGCTCAGCACTGGTCAGCCGGTTGGAGGGCCAAGTGTCGACCCTTCAGGAACGCCACGACAACCGCTCGGTACTGGTCAGCTGTCTGAAGGGCCAGGTGTTCACCCTTCAAAAACACCGCGACGACCGCTCTGCACTGGTCAGCCGTCTGGAGGGCAAAATGTCGACCCTTGAGGAACAGCTGGACCAGGAGCGAACCATCCGCACTCAGCTGGCAAACCAAAAACTCGACATGTGCAAAGCAACACCAAACCAAGGTGTGTAAATACAATGTAGCTTCACAGTATAAAATGATTACTCGGGAACATGGGCACATTATGCGAGGCTACATGGTAAAAAAAGATCTTGCCGCTACTCATCGAAAAACATGCAAGACCAGTATCAGTAACAACTGGCATATTCTTTTGCAGGGAAGATTTTCAAGCTGACGTCACCAAAAGGCAGGTACGAATACGACATGGCTGAAGCTCGCCAGGCATGCGCAGAGAACGGAGCCGTCCTGGCGTCCTATGACCAGGTGTACCAGGCCTGGCAGGACGGGTTGGAGAGTTGCGACTGCGGCTGGCTGTCGGACGGGACCGCTCGCTTTCCCATGCAGGAGGCCAGGTAAGTTTGCGGACTCGATCAATTTTATTTTTTCATAAGGAACTGTAGGTTAATGAAGAACAGGAATACATCAGATGCTTTGATCCACAAAGATGATATACAAATATATCGCATTGTTTGGTGACAAGAACTATGCGCTGTAAGTGTAAGTGTTAGAAGCTGCTGCTTTCATCTATATTTCTGTTTTATCAAAGGTCAGAATGTGGCAGTCAGAAAGGCATCCACACATGTGACTGGCTGCCGACCTGGAACGCCTGGTGCTTCCGCTCCTTCTGCAGTCGTGACGACTGATCAGGCACAGAGGACGGAATGGGCAGGAATAACGAAATGGGAAATGAGCACCAGTAGCAGCTGAATCGCTCAGATGTATGTAAAATACTCAATACAGTGTGGCAGTGCCTGTGTAACACTCAATTGTACATGTACACCGTAAATGCTATAGCAAGACACCATCAGATTACTTAAAGCAAGCTACTAACAGCACGAAACAATGTAGAGTTTTTATGTTCACCAGAATGCATAATCTTGATCATGTAGTGCATCAGGCATTTGCAGAAATGCCTTGCCATTGCTTACACGGTGTTCAGTTGACCGCTTAGTCTGTGCTTCAAAGATTTTGCAGACAGAGCTCAAACTAGAATGTCCAAATGCGTTAGAAAATTTGGAAGAAGGTTACAATTATCACCGAAGCTTAATTAGATATACATTCATCCGATGTACCCCTGTGCACTAGAAATGGTATGAAACCATTTTGCCTGACATTAGAACATTAGAACTTTACTGTCAGCTGAAGTTAATTGACCAAGTATCTGAAGTACAATAACAGCTCGACTTTATAGGGACACTAAATGTTTGATTTAACATAAAATGTTAGTCGTTGATGATGAGTTTCTGATATTACATAAAACTTTAAATGTATACTACAAAGCTTTAAAATTAGCTACCTTACCTGGTAGTTGCAGAAACGCGATCTAGATGCAGTCTTATAACACTATTGCACATGGTCAAACACTGATACTTATGTTACGTGTACTAGTACATCACCACATCTTTGTCTAAATAGTCGGAAATGGTTACGTAATCTTCTCTAAATCCCTTCCACTGAATGTTTGGACAATCAGTAATAGCCAGATGTATTATGTAAATATATAAATTTAACTGTTCAATGTTACAAGCTTGATGGACAAAATAAACGTAGGTCACATCCCAACGTGATGCTGCACATGAGGACGGAATGTGATGTGATTTAATGTGTGAAGAAACGTGAAAGTTCAAAGTGCATGGATCGTCAAATCTTGAGCCCTGGGTAGATTGTATCTGATATTAGCTGCAGTGTAAAGTTATAAGGCAAGTGCCTATCCCCTTGTTGTGTTAACGTGCCGGTTGGTTCCATGAAGCTTGTCCGGATCACTTTGGACCAGGTGTTTTATCTGACAGAGAGAGAGAGTCACGGAAAACTTATAAGGATCGCGCCCAGATTAAATTGGTAAAATCGCTATTGATTGATTGATTGATTCATTCATTCATTCATCCATTCATTGATCGATCAGGAAATGTTATAAACTGGGCCCCTCCCTTGGTACATTTACTAGTGCTGTCTTTCGGTAAGTCATCGCCAGGGGTCCTCAGTGAGAGGTGCACGCCTTTTTCTCCATGTATTTGATGTTGCATGAAAAAATGCTTAAAAGGCAAAGGTCAATATTATACGCAGGCGTTTGGGGTCTGTGGTGTATGCACCAAACTATTATATCATATTATATTATATTATATCAAGTATGATATGGAATGTAAAAAGCACGCAAAAACACTAGTCAGTACCATTATGTATTTTGACATACACTTTTACCTTTTGTTCCCAAAAGCAGCCCGGTCAAAGAAAGGCCTGGCTTGGACGGTGACCCTGGCATGACTCAGTCTAAGGTGAACATATAGTCTCAAGAGTTTTGCGGGCATTGAATGTTCTTTGTTCTTTGAAATGAAAGAGTTTCTATTGTCTGGTTGATCTACTTCAAGGAGGTTTAAGTCCTGAAGGCCGGCGGAGGTTGTAGGAAGACTTGACAGCCTTGGGCATGGATGTTCAGGGTCCTGCAGGAATCGCTGCGGTTCGCGAATAGAAGCCTCCTTGTCATCTTCATTTTTAACTGCTTTGTGTAATTTTCTAGTGTTATTTTAACAGTGATGGCGTTTTAGAAAAGACGAAATGTGAATCTGCATAATCAGTCAATTAAGCTGATTAGTCGATAAAGTTTAAAGTTTTGTATAACGATCGTATCTTCACCTTTAAAAAGGTGAAGGTTCGATCGTTCTACAAAATGTCCGCCGTTACCGAAATTGCCTGCTCAACAAAGCTAACGCCAAACAGCGAATCTTTTCATAAAAATTGATCCCTGTCTAACCAGCAACCTAAACCCGGAACCCTTCGCGACTTTTGTTCCTACCCAGATGTGCTGGTAACGCCTTTCATCTGCCGCCTGGCCGACAAAACATCGTCTAAGGTCTGTAAAGGCAGATGTGACAGTTGGTTCATCAGTCGATATTCCGATCATCAGCCCTGTTACAATGTTGCAATCATGATGAGACAATGTTGCAAATGTAGCGTCGGCTTGCACTTACCACGGTGTCCATTCACTTGACTCTGTTGCTTCAAGTCGCAAATGTGACAGTTCTTTCGACCGTTCATGATGTGTAGCGATGTTAACCTTGAGAAGTATTCAAATTGTTGCAAGGCCGATGAAGGAAATGTAGCGTTCGGCCTGCACTTGCCACAGAGCACATTCTCTTGACTGTTGCTACAAGTCGCAAATGTAACATTTCTCTCGACTGTTCCTGAAGTGTTGCTATGTTGAGAGGCTACTGGTATTCAAATTGTTGCAAGGTCGATGAAGGAAGGCAATCAAGGAGAATCCTGCGGTTTTAGTAACGGACGGCCTTCGTAAGAGCGTTTCACTCCTGCCTTAACTCGCAAGTTTGTAGGTAAGGCGTGCATTTTTATTCATTTATCTATTGGTTTAGCATGTACATGAAAGTCGTAACCATTGTCATTGAAATGGTCTTCTTTGATCATGTAAAGCTAGATTGTTCCTCTCCTACTCCAAAACCTTTTTACGTCAAGTCAAGTCAAAGCCTTACTTTTTCTTTCGTTTTCTTTTTTTCTTGATTAGTCACGCCAATGTTTACAAATTGGACAGAACGTTACAATCCGACATCTGCTTGGATATGACCAAGTGTCCGTTTCAAACATAGTTTTAAGAAATAATGAATTAAACATTAAGGTGCCCGAAGGTTCCTTGACGCGTGAAGAGGAAGTGCGCCTTGAGTGCGTTTTCGTGTTCGCAGTTCTCAGAACTCAAGACATGACCTTCACCATTCACCGCCAAGTTCAAGATCTTAAGTTCCCGACAGAAATCACCTTGATTGTCTATACTTGACCTGGTTGCCCTTCTTTCATCCCATAACCCGTTGTCATGAAACGCAATTTTCAACTAATCTTTCATTTTTCTTACTCGTTTCCACCTCAAAGCATCTTAACACCACATTGTCCTTGCGTCACTGAAGACTGCCTTAACTCATCTCCTCTTCAAACACGATAAGGAACCTTCCCGCTTCCTGGTACTTTTTCACCGATTCGTCATGACTGTCTTATCGCCTACCTTTTTACGGACGAGACTTCAGCTCTGTAATAAAAAATGAATAAACGCAGCCCTGATCTTCCAATCGAGAAGCCAAACCTCCTTCAGAAATCGTTCATTTTCTGCCGACGTGAAGCGATTTCCCCTTGAAATTGAATTTACAGGCTGGGCAGGAAATTTCTGCTCGCTCATCTTTGTACTCCTACAAGAACGGCAGGCCTACGAATGCATTCTATATTCCACGGCTACCCATTACCCATCCGTAAGCTGGAAACAGCAAGATAGTGGAAATTAAAACAAGAAATTTCCAGTAGATAAGAGATTGACAGAACCGTGCGTGGTGCTTACAATTTCATTGGGGCCCGTTCGAACCTGTGCGGAAGCCCGTACGAGTTCCGTATCAAAATTGTAGGGCCCTGTCACACTTGTGCGTATATTCAAATGCGCGTGAGTTGCGCATTAAGATTTTTTTGTTGAAGTAAGGTTTTCTACTTTGACCCACCGTTGTGCAGTCTAGTGATCAAACCTAAGAAATCACTTATTCGGCTGCAAACTTAACCTAAACCAAAAACATGTTAATACGCAACTCATGCGGGCTTGTATATACGCACAAGTGTGACAGGGGCTTTACAATTTTCAAAAGTCCGTACGAGTACCTTATTAACATTTTCTTGGTTTAGGTCAAGTTTGCGGGGAAGAAGTTATTTTCTACTTCGACCCGCCGTTGTGCAGCCTGGTTATCGAACTGAAAAGAATTAGTTTTTCAGCCACAAACTTTACGTAATCCGAAGAAATGTTGATACGCAACTCATGCGGCCTGGAATATACGTACAAGTGTGAAAGGGTCCGTACTACTGTAAATGCATTTAAGTTCGCGTGGTTTTTATTTCGCGGTAGGCAGAAAATGGAGTGTTCGCGGTGGTTTTAAGTTCACGTTTGAAACAGTTGTGCTGCAGTCATGGGTGGGCAAAAGTTTCGCGGTGGTTTTAAGTTCGCGCTGAAAGTTCACCGCGAAAACCGCGAACACAAAGCCACCGCGAACATTTCTGCATTTACAATATATATAGTTTTCCTGTTTTACTTCTTATTTGCATAAGAATCCCCGCAGATAAATATAAGCCCCGAGAAATGAGCGAAACAGATTCTCCTCAGATATCCAGATTACTTGGAGGTAGAGATCTCGAGCCCTTCGCTGCGCACAAGAAGGACGGACGTAGCCGCGTTCTCTTCATGACATGTAGATTTGATTCTATGGATGACATCCGCGCGCATCAATTTTCGTCCATTTCCAAAATAAAGGTTTTCAACCATACTGGAAATCGTAAAATGCAGCAGCAAAATGAGAAAATGCATGTTGTAAATTGCAAAAAAAAAACATTTAAGAAAACGGATAGTAATATCATAGAATGCCAAAGTCAATTCCAAAATCAAAGAAGAAGTTTTGAAAGAACAAAAATGAAGAATCTATATTTCGGTAAACCATGCTCCATGTGTTTAGTTTTGTTCAACCTTCCTGACCACGCAGATTTCATACTAAATGCAACTTTTTTGGCCACACCTTTTTTTACTCGCACGCTCGCATCAGTTTTGGGGTCTCCAGAGGATGTCATCTATGTAATCGAATCAATATGGTCTTATTTGCATAAGAACCCCCGCAGATAAATATAAGCCCAGAGAGATTAGCAAAACAGATTCTCCTCAGATATCCAGATTACTTAAGCCCCCCTCTCACTGGACCCGCGGCACGCTGGCGGCGTCGCTGCGTCCTAAACTGGATTTGTGTTACCCTTGACTTTATAATGTGAATATCATTCAAAACGTATAAGTATGACCAAAAAGACAACAAAACACAGAAAGCTTAAAAAGATTCGTTTTTTGGCCCATGAAATTCGTTGAGAGCTTTGTCAATTCGATCGGCCGCAGTGACGCCGCCAGCGTGCCGCGGGTCCAGCGAGAGGGGGGCTTCAGACGTAGAGATCTCGAGCCCTTAAGGCCCTGTCACACTTGAGCGTATAAACGTTGCGTGTGAGTTGCGTATGGACAGAATGCAATACGCAGCCGTACGCACAACAGTTGTGGAATTTTTCAATTATTTTGACGATTGTGTGACTCACATTTCGTTATTCACATGTTAGATGTGCCTCACACATACATCAAAATAATCGAAAACTATTTATAACGAATAACTTGCGTATTAGCGTAATTTCGTTAATAACCCAAACTATCATACCTACTGGGCCATATTTTGCGTATGCCGGCGTACATAAAACTTACACAAATCGATCGAGATGCGTGTGATATGCGTATTGTGCGCACGGCGGCGTACGGATAAAATGTCAATGCGCAACTCACACGCAACCGCTATACGCACAAGTGTGACAGGGGCTTCAGCTTCACACAAGAATGATGGACGTAGCCTAGCCGCTTTCTCATCAGGCTAGCTGTTTCATTCCATATAATCAAATCAACATGGCCCCAGGCTGTTTCATTCCACGGTCGCCACATCGCCTAGCTCCAATCTTGGCGGAATTGCGCAGTTCAGGTTTGTCGGACGGTTCAGTGAGCGTTTGATTTGATTCCCGCGTGTTTGCCGAGATTGTGCCGCTGCGTCACCGGAGTGACTGGCAGGGATTGCTACAAGTAATTTCCTGTTATCTGGAACAGGCTGATGGCTTCGCTGGTATGACAGGGCGTCATCCCTCTATCTAATGCTTGGATTCCATTTCCAATCCGGGGCCCGGCCGGGCTGTTTGCGAAAACGTAAAATGAAAAATACATATCAAGAAAATACAAGAAAGGGTAAGGCGTGTACAGTGTATTTCAATTGGTATGGCGAAAAGTAACGAATTTCATCGATATAGAGACGAATCTTTTTACGCTTTGTGTGTTTTGTTGTCTTTTTAGCAATACTTGTACGTTTGGCATGATATTCCCATTTATAAAGTCAAGGGTAACATAAGTCCAATTTAGGACGCAGCGAGGTTGCCAACGTGTCGAGGGTCCAGTGAAATAGAGTCTGCCCCTGTCACACTTGTGCATATAAACAAGTCCGCATGAGTTGCGTATTAACTTAGTTTTGGTTTAGGTTAAGTTTGCGGCCGAAGAAGTGATTTCTTAGGTTTGATCACCAGGCAACACAACGGTGGGTTGAAGTAGAAAACAACGTTTTCCCCGCAAACCTTACTTAAACCAAAAAAAAGTTAATGCGCAACTCACTCGCACTTGAATATACGCACACGTGTGACAGGGTCCTATGTATGAACGTTGGCCTGCGGGTTGTTTTGCACTTTCCAGACATTTTCACATTTCAAGTTTCTTTTTTTATGTACGTCCTTGATAAAAGAAGCGGAGGTGCCAGAGGGCTGCCTGAACCCGGCTCATTAAAGTAGACAGTTTCAGGCCGTTTTCTTTTAATGCTCAAACCCTTACAAATGAAGGACAATGTTGTGACGCACTTAAGCGAGAGATGAACAAATAACACATTTCAAGTTTCTTTTTCTATGTACGTCCTTGATAAAAGAAGCGGACGTGCTAGAGGGCTGCCTAAACCCGGCTCATTAAAGTAGACAGTTTCAGGCCGTTTTCTTTTAATGCTCAAACCCTTGCAAATGAAGGACAAGGTTGTGATGCACTCAAGCGAGGGAGGTGACAAATAACCTGTAGGCTGTTATTTCCACACAATGGACCAGCCAAGTTACCGAAAGGAGAGGGTTGGGTAGCCTCTACCAGGCTCCGCTGATCGCTGGTAAAATAGTAGAAATCGGCCAAATAGAGTGAATAGTATGCCAAGGGTAGTCCACTGTGCTGGAGCTCACTAGGCGAATGAACTTCCCTGCATAGCGGACTACCCTTGGCATACTATTCATTCTGTTTGGCCGATTTCTACTATTTTCCCAGCGATCAGCGGAGCCTGGTAGAGGCTAAGGGTTGGGCACCGTCTTCCAATACCATACCTAAGACACTGTGAATAGCAACCCACTGCCCTTACGGCCTCAAAATTCTCTGGAAGTACCTTTTACCTTTATCAATTTTTACAAAACTTATCCAGACGCTTGAGTAACTTTCATATTGTGTATCTTATCGCCTGGATGTCTGACCTTCATAAGTTGTTTTAGGGCACTGTCACACTTGTACGAATATACAAGCCCGCATGAGTTGCGTATTAACATGTTTTGGTCAAGATTGAGTTTTCAGCCCAATAAGTCATTTCCTTGGTTTGATAACTAGGTTGCACAACGGTGGGTCAACGCAGACAACAACTTCTTCCCCGCACACCTTAAACCTAATTATATATAAAAAATGCAACTCATGCGCACTTGAATATACGCACAAGTGTGACAGGGCCCTAAAGTGCAGAATCGCTCCCAGGTGATGGCCGTTACCTACTCGATACCGCGTCAGGATCGTAGAAGCTCATTTCCTAGTCGTTTTATTTGTCCAGAAGGAGAGTGTCATCTTTCCAATTCCTGGAGTATCCTGTTTTCTTTATATCTCTCTGGCGGCAGGTGATAATTAATACTAATTGGCGCGTTTCGTTGTCAAGGATTTCCAACCCAATTGTTTTTCACACCTGCATGTTTTAGCGCCAGGTGTTCAATTGACCTTAATAAAAAGCTGCCTGTAGATTTGAGCTTCTCCTGAATAAAGAAAGATGAATGTAGATGAATAGTATCATTTTTCTGATTTCTGGAGTATGTTGTGTTCTTTATATCTACTGTAAATTCATTTAAGTTCGCGTGGTTTTTATTTGGCGCTAAGGGGAAAACGGAGTGTTTGTGGTGGTTTTAAGTTTGCGGCAGCGCTATAGTCACATACTGCTACAGTATTGGACAAAAATGTTCGCGGTGAAACGGTTGCCGCGAAAACCGCGAACATAAAACCACCGCGAACATTTCTGCATCTACAGTATCTGGCGGCAGATGTTTCATTATGACTTACTGGCGTGGCTTCTCTTATTTGGAGGTCTGGGCTGGGCTGGGCTGTGTTTTTCATACCTGCAACCGACCGACCTTGGTAAAAAAAGATCCGCCTGTAGCTTGGAGCTTCTCTTTGATAAAAAATGGTTCATTTTCACAGATAGAGGTTTCAATTTTCTGATCCTAGCTGTGTTTTTATGTCTGGCAGGTGTTTTGTGCATAGTGACATATTGAAGTGGATTCTCCAGTTTCGAGGGCAGGGATTTCTTGACTATCCTGGTACTTAGAATATCTTCCGGTTTACCGACTCACGTGTACATTACGCGTGTTTTTGAGGCTACTGGAAGAACACTATTCTCTACCAGACTAACTACGCCAGCTATAGGGAAAATATTTGATAGAGAAGTTTTGCCACCAGAGGGTTTCATTTGTAAGCGCGGGCGAAATATTGACCCTCGCCGTGGAATGACTCTCCTCACCTCACCTCACCTATCCCTTGACCTCTGACTGACTCTACTGTCCAATTATTCATTTTTTTACCGAATTCTACGATCCATAAGCCCGTAGGAAGGCCTGGTGGAGGCTAGGAAGACACAACAAGAGACGGAAATACGAACAGAGTCATACAAACTTACTTCCATCATCTCATCATCCATGCGCATGCGCATTAGGGTATGTTCTTCCTCTTCAGAAAGGGTAAAGCGGTTATCTCACTGGACTGCGCCACATTGCGCCAAATCGCAAAAGACATTCGCAAACTGGCGCAAACCGTCTCCAATCGATTGTTTTTTTTTTGTTGTTTTTTTCATTTATTCGCATATATACAAGTGTTTAAAAACAAAAATATACAGGACAAAAAAACATGCAGGGGGGGGGGGGGGGCAGAAGCCTAGGTGGCTTTTCTTGGGCCTCCCCTCGAAACTTGACAATAGGAATTTATATTTTTAAATTGTGCATAACTCAAAACTAAGCAAAATTAACGATAGAAAATAAGTTGAACTTATACCAGAAATCTTAATAAATAAATAGATACGAGGAAATACAAAATGGATTTTTAAGTATTAAACATAATAAGGTACGCTAATATGATCAATACTAAACATAATTAACACATTGTGAAGAAGTAGATCAGAAATTAATCACGATTGCCACGAAGTTCCTAGAAGTACTACATATCTTAAGAAGCTCCATTTCTCGACTAGTTAGGCTTACATAAACCTTCTCGGTTTCCGATATCTCAAATCTTACGTTTCTTAAAGGACCTAAAGGAGTTCTTTAAGAAAGCTGAAGCGCCTCTGTTCTAGCCAGTAGGAGCCCGGTAGTAATCGGATCGTAACCAGGCTACCTCAGTTCCTTATAAGGTCGATTTCAGTCAATCCCTCACCCACAGGCAACTTACATGTATGTAAGATGCTTTGATAAAAAATATCCATGAAAACACTCAAACTAGGTAATATGTGCGTATGGAGACACGTCGTTTCATAACGAAAATATCCTTAGGCGGGCGTGGGTGAAATGAGACAATACGAGTAGGGGATGTACATCATGGAAACAGGTCTACATTCAGGACCCCGTCCAGATAGCCAGCTAGTTTTGTCTTAAATAAATTATAACTTTTATTTCCAAATTCTTGCCCGTAGGCTAATTGCAAGGGTGCAAACAGTAGACAGGGTAACAATGATAACAAGTGTCTATTCTATGCATCTAACTAACATTTAACATTACTGGGGGGTTTGACTTCTTCTTTGGAGGCAGTGGCTGATGAAAAGTCCCACGTTTTATCAGTCCCAATTTGTGACCAACTGACAAGACTCTAAAGGGAGTCACCCAGAGGTCCTTGGCTCGGATCCCCTGACATGCCTTAGAAATGGTACTTTTCACCTACTTCCTTTCTTGACTCAGGTAAAAATAAGTACCTGTAGCTTTTATTAGAGACGTCCCTCGGATAGGACGTTCGATGGGGGTCCCGTGTCTGAGGAGAGCCACACATCGAGCGCGTAAAAGCACCCACAACTCGATGTTCGGATATTCAGCTTGTACTGTTCAGTACAAACCTGGTGTGTTACGCCTGAGACGGTTTACCGGGTATGCCTCAAAATGGCTATGGGACCAATGTTGTGCCCTTGGGAAATTTAACACAAATTTAACACAACTTTCCTCATCCAATCCAGGTGTAGAAATGGGTACCTGGCTTCGGTTGGTGAGGTAGAAGGCGGTAGAAGGAGAGGGATGGGCTCCGCCTTCCAATAATGTGCCCTAGACACAGTGGATAACAACCCACTACCCCTACGGCCTCTGAAAGGTTCTGGGACTACCTTTACCTTGACCATACGTCGTGCGATTTTGTTGCTGTTGTATGAAATTTAGAAGGACTAAGGCTGCCGACAAGTGTCTAAAACGATATTTTTTCCTTCGCAAAAAAGGAGTTGGTTTCTTTTGTACAACAGAACGACCTGCTGTGTTACGTGCGTGAGAAGATCTTTAATGACATCCACAGAGTCAATCATGTCCCTCTCACGAGACGCCGTCTCGCGGTCGGGGCTCCTAGTGCGTCACATTTCCTGACCCCCGGGCGGTTTTAACCCCTTAAAAATTGACATCACCGTCGTGCTCATTAACGTTTGAATGCACCTCACAAATTGGTCACGTCCCATGCGAGCTTGTATTACAAGATGTTTATATACAAAGTTGGCATTGCGCTATTCGAAACAATTCCAAACTTTCCTTTCTTTCTACCTTAAACAAGATTTATAAGCAAGAAAACTACCTTTCAAACATCAAGAGCCCCGACGTACGTAGAGCAATCACAACAGTCAGAATTGGCTGCCATAAATTAAGTATAGAAACGGGGAGATTTCAAAAACTCCCTATAGACCAGAGGGTTTGTCCATTTTGTCCAGAGGTAGTTGAAGACGAATATCACTTTTTGATTGTATGTCCCAAATATTTTGATTTACGTAATTCACTATACTCAATGCTATCGTTGGACTTACCAGGATTTATCTCAATGGACTTAAATAGCAAATTTAAGTACATAATGACATGTGACAACCCATGCATGGTATACATTGGGAAATATATCAAAGAATGTCTAGACGTAAGAAACTCCTCCAACAAGAGTTCCACGACCTCATATCTCCATGAACAATTCTATACATGCAAATGACTTACAAATTTGCATAATATATGCTTGGTCATTAACACCTTTTCTAACTTACACATGTTGCAATATTGACAGGCCTATAATTTTCCAATTAGATGAATTATGGTGTTTTTGCATTGATTATGCAAATTATGAATTTATTTGCATAATTGGTATCTGTTGATGCTCCACTTTCCATAAACTACATATTTCACATGTATTTGAGTCTGATAATTAAAAACACTGCAAATATAGTTTTCCTCACTAGCTATGCAAATTAAGTCACAATTAGCATAATTTGCACTTCATTGTGTATATCTCTGTCTAAGCTACCTGCATACTAAATATCATATTGACAGTCCTATAATTTTCCAATTAGATGAGATATGGCGTTTCGCATTAATTATGCAAATTAGGAATTTATTTGCATAATTGGTATCTGTTGATGATCCACTTTCCATAAACTACATACGTTACATGTATTTGAGTCTGATAATGGAAAACACTGCAAATTTAATTTTTCCTCATTAGCTTTGCAAATTAAGTCCAAATTAGCATAATTTGCACTTCATTGTGTATATCTCTATCTAAGCTACCTGCATACTAAATATCATGGAAATCCGTTGTTCCTTTGTTCAGTTATTCTACTGAGAAGATTTGCACAAAAACGCCCCAGCAGTTCCAGAGGAAGCTGCTAGGGGGCCCAAACCTACACCACTTCTTTATTACATCACAAGCTATCTACCACCCAAAAATCAAGACCACAGCACGTCCAGGTCAAAAGATATAAAAAATTGAAGTCCTGCTGCAGTACCAAGGTCACATACCAGGGGGCCCAAAATTGACCTTGAACTTCGGCTTCACAACACCTGCCCACATGAAAAATATCATCGTAATCCATCAAGAGGTTCCTGAGTTATAATGACTACAGTAGTGCGGAAACACAAACAGACAAACAAACAGACAAACACACACACAGACACACTCAAAACTATATCTCCATTTTTCATGGAGATAATAATTGTAAAATCCCATTGTCATCCCATACTACTACACCATATTGTATAAGATAGACTAGTACACCATATTGTATAAGATAGACGGATTAGCCTAGTAGAATGTTATCTATGTACCAGTGAATGCGATACTCTGTACCTTGTACAATTGTTGTGCAATAAAGTTATTATCTCCATGAAAAATGGAGATATTGTTTTGGGTGTGTCTGTGTGTGTGTTTGTCTGTTTGTTTGTCTGTTTGTGTTTCCGCACTACTGTAGTCAGCATATCTCAGGAACCTCTTGATGGATTACGATGATATTTGGTATGTGGGCAGGTGTTGTGAAGCCGAAGTTCAAGGTCGATTTTGGGCCCCCTGGTATGTGACCTTGGTACTGCAGCGGAACTTCAATTTTTGTGTCTTTTGACCTGGACGTGCTGTGGTCTTGATTTTTGGGTGGTAGATAGCTTGTGATGTAACAACGAAGTGGTGTAGGTTTGGGCCCCCTAGCAGCTTCCTCTGGAACTGCAGGGGCGTTTTTGTGAAAATGTTCTAAGGAGAATAACTGAACAAAGGAACAACCGATTTCCATTATATTTAGTATGTAGGTAGCTTAGATAGAGATATACACAATGAAGTACAAATTATGCTAATTTGGACTTAATTTGCAAAGCTAATGAGGAAAACCTATATTTGCAGTGTTTTCCATTATCAGACTCAAATACATGTAACGTATGTAGTTTATGGAAAGTGGAGCATCAACAGATACCGATTATGCAAATAAATTCCTAATTTGCATAATTAATGCAAAACACCATATCTCATCTAATTGGAAAATTATAGGATTGTCAATATGATACTTAGTATGCAGGTAGCTTAGACAGAGATATACACAATGAAGTGCAAATTATGCTAATTGTGACTTAATTTGCATAGCTGATGAGGAAAATCTATACTTGCAGTTTTTTCCATTATCAGACTCAAATACATGTAACATATGTAGTTTATGGAAAGTGGAGCATCAACAGATACCAATTATGCAAATAAATTCCTTATTCGCATAATTAATGCAAAACACCATAATTCATCTAATTGAAAAATTATAGACCTGTCAATATTGCAACATATGTAAGTTAGATAAAGGTGTTTATGACCAAGCATATCTTATGCAAATGTGTAAGTTATTTGCATGAATAGAATTGTTCATGGAGATATGAGGTCGTGGAACTCTTGTTATTATTATATTATAACAACAAATGACAAAAATAATCCCGACCATTATGACAGGTGTGAGGCATTGGTGACCTATATAGCGTATCCCCCTGGTAGGAGCATAGGGCATCGTTAAAAAATTACAAGAAAAACTACATCGAGCAATGTGTGTGTTTTTGGTGTGTGTTTGTGTGTGTGTGTGTGTGTGTGTGTGTGTGTGTGTGTGTGTGTGTGTGTGTGTGTGAGTGTGTGTGTGTGTGTGTGTGAGTGAGTGAGTGACTGTCTGAGTCAGTCAGTCTGCCAGTCAGTCAGTCAGTCAGTCAGTCAGTCAGTCAGTCAGTCAGTCAGGCAGTCAGTCAGTCAGTCAGTCAGTCAGTCAGTCAGTCAGTCAGTCAGTCAGTCAGTCAGTCAGTGTGTGTGCTTCCATTTCTGGTGACATGTAATCTGTTTTCCAAGCACATGTTGAAAGTCAGCGTATGGACGGCCGTTGCCCCGGCGCCCTGCAGGGTTCAGCTCGCCCCCGCTCGTCTATGTTAAGTGGCGGAACTTCTGATGCCCGGTCTGGCGTACAGTGTGCAATTCATTTCATTACTACATATATTTGCGATAAACCTTCGGGCACGTATTTGCAAATGGACGATATTGAACTGTAAAAACAAAGAGTTCGCTAACCTCTAGTACAAGGAGTTCATTGACCTGCAGTCTTTTGCCTTTTGCCTTTTGCCTTTTGCCTGCCTGCCTGCCTGCCTGCCTGCCTGCCTGCCTGCCTGCCTGCCGGGTCGATGGAAAGAGGCTAGCTAATTCAAGGGGAGGTATTGTTCAAGGTCTGTCTGTGTTTTCGCAGGAACCTATATTCCATATGGTAGTCACGCTCACCAGGATATGTTTTATTTACTTGCAAATGTGTCGTTCCAAGTTACTTCTTCGGTGGAAGGAGAGGGGTGGGCCCTGCCCTCCAATACTGTGTCCTAAAGTCGGCGTCACAATTCATCCGAGCGTCTGCCGAATTTGTAGATCGTTCTTGTTTCTAGTTCTCTTGTCTAGTTTTCCTTCTTTTTTTATTTTGTTGAATTATACACCCATGCACATAAGGCGTAACGGTTAGAGCGTCGGGCTCAAAACCAAAATGTTCCGAGTTCGATACTCTCACTTCTCCTACCATCACGGTGGAGTGACGCACACCGAGCCTCTTCGGCTAATCTGTCAAAAGTGTGGCAAATAAACCCACACGGTTGTGGTGCACCAATGTGCCAACGTCTGCAAGAGCCGTGATTTATTTTTTGTAACGTACCAAAGGCGAAACAAAGTCTACCTAGGTGCAGTATGAACAAAAGTGCACCGATATTCTCGTCCCCTTACAAGGAGCAAGAAATACAAGAGAGGGCACTTATATGCATCCACAACGCAAAAAACCTTGTGCAGGACACTTCGATGTCTGTGGGGAAATTTTCAAGGACCAAGAAAGAGAGGTCGCAATGGCAGGGAGTCGGCTTGAAGAGGTGGTCGCCTGGGCAGGTTTGACTGTATACCCATTTCCCTTTGACATCTTATGGGTCTGGAAATATTGAAAAACTGAATATTCAGAAATTGGTGCACGATTCACAATTTGATTGGACTGTATTAGACGAATTTCAAGAACATCAGCAGGGCTCGAAATACTGCACCTGTGTGCACCCAAAACTGGAGCTGTGCACCTAATTTTTGACTGTGGGTGCACCAGTGCACCTAGATATTTTTGTACTCTATATAGTTCTTATTTCCTTTGTACACTAGCATACAGAATGTTATTGAAATGTAAGTATTAGAAAAAAAGAAATATGACCTTTTGTTGTTCTTTATTTGATGTATTGCTTGGTTGAAATTTAAAATCTGGATAGAATTACAGATTGAAGTTCTTAAGAGAGGCAGTAGCGTCAAACTTATGTTTTGCTGACGTTCAACTTTATTTTATGTGGTGTACCCAAAAGATTTTCTGTGCACCTAATTTGTTTGGTTGGGTGCACCAGCGCACTTATTTCAAAAAATGAATTTCGAGCCCTGATCAAAGAACGCAAAGTCCTGCCCTGAGGCAGATAGCAACTAGTGAGAAAAGCTAGGAATGAAGATGTAACATGATGAGGATCCATCAAAGAAAGATATAATTACGAATTCACGCGGCAAATGGCAAATGTCGTCGGGCACTTTAATATACAACATGAAAGGAATCAAATAAGCGAATTGGCTGAATCTAGGGACAATGACGTAGATTTGACGTCTTCTGAAACAGTAGAAAACCGAGTACCTACTTTATATAACGAAAGTCGTGGGTGTATAAAGAATCGCTCTTATTTCTGTCTGTCACGACAGCTTCTCTTTGGTGTAATGTATGATACAGCTGGAGGTAAATATATTGAGCCGTCCATAATAAACCAATCCTATCTTACACAGGAACTGTTTGAAGTTGACCAGAAATCATTAATATCTATCAATCGCTTTTTGAGTTATTATTCTTTTTCAAATTCTGAAACAAAACCGGCTCCTGCAGTTTAAAAAAAGCCACTAGGGGGCCCACACCACTAACTCGCTATTGCAAGAGCTACATATACATATCACTCAAAAAACACGGCCACAGCATGTCTAGAACATCAGATACAACAACCGGAAGTTCCGCTGCAGTACCGTAATACCGCTAGGGGGCTCATCTCCAAGTAGATCCATCGGTGGTAATGACAGTATCCGATGGGCAAAAGCAGTATCGATGGCCATTAATTCTACTTTTGCCCTTTTGATACTGTCATTGCCACCTATAGAACTGCTCGGAGATTACTAGGGGCCCCCAATTCTAATCATTTTGAGGTCTCAAGACCTACCCATGTACCAAATATCAAGACAATCCATCCATCCAGGCCTTTTCGAGTTATGCTATTCATCTAAAAACATACATTACATACATACATACATGCATACATACATACAAACAAACATAACCTTATTGGTGAAGATAATTAGTGTGTTTTCTTTATTCACCTCGCTTTGGTACCTCGGACAAAAAATGTATAGTAGTGAACATCCACCAATAAAATACCATAAATGCAGAGTGTTAAACTTAAAACCACCGCAAACATTTTTGTCCAACGCTGTAGCAGTATGTGACGATAGCGCTGCCGCGAACCTAAAACCACGGCGAGCACTCCGATTTCGCCTTCACGCGAAATGAAAACCACGCGAACTTAAATGCATTGACAGCAGCCTAAAGGCAGAGATATGAACTCACGAGGCACCGACAGTGGACAGTTAAATCTACCTAACGTGATTTCCTACAGCAGCCGCGATGCAAGTAGAGCAACTGTTTCCTTGGCACGTGGCACGGGGAATGGCGCATCTGATTGCACAGCATGATGTCCAGGCCAGGCCAGGCCCGCACATAAGAAAAGTCGTAGCCTCCGTAAGGCTCCGTTGCAGGCCTTACCACTATCGATTTTTTTTTATTTTTTTTTTGTCGGGGGGGGGGGGGGGGGCTATCTGCTTGAGCCCCGAATCTGCTTGGTTTATTGGTTTATTGGTTTATTTTGGGATAGTGGTAATCGCTGGGCCCCGTTTCTGATTGGGATCGTGGTAACAGCGATTACTACGATCCCAAGCAGATACGGGGCCCAAGCAGATACGGGAGCTGAAGCAGATACGCCCCCCCCCCGAAAAAAAAGAAAAAAATCGCTAGTGGGAAGGCCTGCAACGGAGGCTAGAAAAGTCGCTGTTTTTTGCGCTCTGACTATCATTTTCACAGTGACGAATGTCGGTTATATCTATGTGTGCATTTCATTGGTTTGAAATGTTGGTTCGCCCGTCCATCTGACGAGGACCGCTGTAGTCACCCATCATTGGGTTGGGTCGCGTGTGTCCTCATGTGGCTATAGAGTCCAATTGGTTTGACATATTTTATTGCAGGTTATGTACTGTTGTATGTTTGTCTGTATTTGTGGGTCAGCCATTACCAGCGAAAGCTGCCTAGGCTGACCCAGTGTAATGATTTGTGTCATTGTCAATAAATACAAAAAATACAAATACATACACACACACATACATACATACCCACGTACATACATACAAGAATATCAATTACTTAGAAGTTGCCCGTGCGAAGGGAACTGATAGCTTTGAGTGTTCTCATTTGATTGCTTGGTGGCGGCGGAAATTTGATTTTTGTTGTGCAAAAAATCCTACCAGTAGATTGTGAATTGTGAACTTGCGGTTTATCAGCAGCATTGCCACCAGACCAAACATGGCATAGAATATTTGCACTAACGTGACCATTACGTAAGTATTGTCCGACATATTTGTGCTTAAACCTAGATGTTACCTGTTGAATATGTGATTATAGTCACTTATTTACGACATACAGTCAAACCTGGTCAGGCAACTACCTGGCGTAGGCAACCACCTGCCACAGGCAACCATATTAAAACAGTCCCGTCCATTTTTACAAAGAGTTACACACCCTGTCCTGAGCAACCATTTGTCCCCAGCCTACCAGTCGTTGCTGAGTTACGCAAGAGTTACTCGAGCAACTGGACAATTTTGTAATAGAAAATGTTGTAACTACAAAATTATTTAGTTGCTTGGTTAACTGTTCCCTTGCCAACCGCAGAATAGTAGCTAGCTGTGAGTTACTTGTTCATAATCAGGTCACGTCTCTGTTTCTTCCCTTGACGTGAACCAAATCATCTCCGCAGGCATTGGTTGCGCCAGTTGATTGACGTGCCCGTTCAGACCTCGCGTGTTGCGAGACTTGCACATGTGAGGGCGTGTGAGAGAGAGGGCACACTTGCAGACCCGCAGAGCCAGAGAGCGCCAGGCATCTGAGCTCGTCCGCCAGCGGTTCACAGCACGGAAAACATCATCTCATCGCCCGTAGCAGAACAGTCTTGGACGTCGCCCTTGACATCTACGGACAGAAAACTCAGCGACTAGCCGCACGGTAAGCTACAGCTGTTTTCCCTCGCACTGGATCATCGAGAATTGGGGATAGATTTGGAAGAGTGAATGTGGTTGTACATGTCTTTACTTAAATACCACAGATTTCAAGAGATTCCGTGCCATAAGCATATTTGAATATATCTTTTGGTGTTTGCAACTCTCGCAATGCAAAAATAGGCCACAAATACGTATAAGATTGTTACTTCGCTACCAGAAGAGATGCCGAAACCTACGATCAGCCCACCTGATTCAAACATGATTTTAAAGATTTAGTCATGTAAGCCTTTATTGCTTGTTAGGTATCTTTTTAAGATGTATTCTGTATTCCTATTTTGTAGTTTATAGTTAACAAAATTCGCAGTACGTGTTTTGCGTCAGGTTCTAAGTAAGGTTAAAACAGAGTAAGATAGTAGTCACGGCTCGATATCGCCGTCGAAGATTCATGAATGGGGCGGTACGACATCGGACAGGCAGGTCCGAAGGTGTTGGAAGGTTCGGCTCTTTGGCGCCGCACCGCCACCGTTCTTTCTGGTGTTTGGTGCGCCGCAAGTGTAGGCCTTCGGCACTGACGGGCGTTTTCGGTCCGTCTTGAATTACATCGTTAAGATTTATTGCTATTTTCGAGAAACAAGGAGGTTCTCTCCACCCCACCAACAGTACCTACTCTCCCATATTTTGTCTATTTTCACCATTTCTATTAGACTCTGACTTTATATCATAGCCTTGCGGCTCCCGGAAAGTTGTTTTTTTTACAGCAGAAAGAGCTTTCACTTAGCCGTCCGAAACGTCCTGTGTTGCCATTGCTGTACTTTACACCTGAGTAGCTGCGGTACTGCGGTATAGGTAGCGTGCGTAGTCCAGTGGTGAGCGATCTTGCCTCTGGAACTAGAAGCCCCGGGTTCGATCCCGGCTGTGTCGCTCACCCGACATGCACGCTACCGGAAAGGGTCGCAGTCCGTAGGACGGGACGTTAAGCCGTGGTCCACTGTTCATTGTGTTTGTCGAAAAGAGCTAGGGGAATTTCCCCGGTACAATGAACCTGTAAATACTGTAAATACTGCGTCTGTCTTCCTGTCACGACCAGTGAAAGATTAGCTCATCTCTTCATTGAGTTCATTTGAGCTAAACTGGTTCGAGATCACTTTCCTTTCCTTTTACTGCTTGGTCAGGACTCGTCTCTGAGCCCTTCTCCCTCAGTTTTGTCCATGCTTCGTTCGTCGATGGCTCCGCGGATCCGCGGGGCACCTGTTGTCCCTCTCTCCATAGCCGACTCCCTCAGCATACTATTCATAATCTCCAAGCAGATCTAACGGTGGCAAAGACCATGGGGTGGCTAGGAAAACTCCTTTTGCCAGTTGGATACGGTCTTTTTTGCCACCGTTAGATCTGCTTGGAGATTATACTATTCACCCTATTTGGCCAATTTCTGCTATTTTTCCAGCGATCCTGGTAGAAGCTAGTTTATGCCCACTTTAGCCTTATGACGCACATGAACGGTTTCTTATGGCTACCAAATCCTAATAACGACTTTACGGCGTTAAGAAACCCGTTCGTTGGCATTAATAGAGTTTACCCGGTCTTACTTTAGCGCTATATTGGGAGTAGAAGGTCGGGCTTTTCGCTCTCGCACCTGGATGACACAGAAAACTCGTAGTCCTTTAGCCGAGACGCTGAATGCCACCGGGTCTCACTATTTAGTACACTTGTAAGAATGTGTAGTGTTGCCGTGATGTAAGTATTGCCATAGACCGTTTTTGTTTGTTTGTTTCCATTTACGGCCATGCGCGTTAGAACGTTCGCCGAACGTCGACGTTGAACGCCCTTTCTTGAATAAAGACAGTTGATTTGGAGGATTGAAAGCGTCAAGACGTGTATTATTTTAGCTCCGTGTTGTGTTTTGTCTTCCGTCGTTTCGTTATCTTCATCGTCACCCCGCCAGCAAGATCCACTACAGAAGGAAGGCTACCATCCCCTCTTCCTTACACACTTATGTAAAAAGCTCGGGTCCCTATACTTCAGACCTATACATTACTATACGTAACGTCCGTCACTTTTGTGTCAGCGCGTACCAAAGAACAGCTTTTCATCAAGCACGAATCCAACACCCACCATTCCCTCTCTTAACACACCGTAAAATCCCGGAAAGTTTCCTGACACTGCTACATGTATCTGTGGGAGATCTCCCTTTCTAAAGCCCGTTTGACACATCAGATCCTGCGGTAGGCGAAGACAGATAGGCAATCTAACGCTTCCCTTCCGGGCCCGAGATGCAGATCCGATTATAGACGGCCGGCTGTAATCAGTCTGCCTCCGCGTGCTCCCACGGCGCGAATTGCCTGTCTCACGGCGGTATTCCCGCGCCTTTGAAGCAGCCTCCGATGCTTATCTGTGTTTCGCCGTTCGCAAAGCCCCCTCTCCTATAGACGGCTATTGCGCTGCGTCCTACACTGGATTTGTGTTACAGTTGACTTTATAATGGGAATGCAGTGCACCATGCAAAACGTACAAGTATGACTAAAAAGACAGCAAAACACACAAAGCGTAGAAAGATTCGTTTTTTATCGATAAGCGCGCTTTCAAATCGCTCGGTCGCAGCAAGACCGCCAACGTGTCACGGGTCCAGTGAGATCCGGACTTAGAACCACCTCTCCAATAGACGGTGATCGCGTTGCAACCTCCCTGCGTCCTGTATTGGATTTGTGTTGATTTCATGATCGGAATACCATGCAAAATGTAAGAGTGTGACTGAAAAGACAACAAAACACACAACACACAAAGCGTAAAAAATGCATTTTTTTAAATCTATGAAAGACGTTGAGAGCTCTGTCAAATCATAGGTCGCAGCGCGGTCGCAGCGCGGTCGCCGCCCTAGTGGAATGGGTGTTTATAAGACCCCCCTTTTCAATAGACAGTGATCGATGAGCTAAGCTGATCTATCGTACAATGACCAAAATTGGATTTGTGTAACCCTTGATGCATGATTTAAAAAGTAGACGCACACAAAAAATACGCAAAACGTTCTTAAAAAATCCTTCCATATCTATGAAATTCGTTGGGCGAGCTGTACAACTTCTGGTCAATCAGCAGTAGCAGACTCAAGTGTTAAAGGGTTGTAAATCCGTGGAAAAACGAGGCTCACACTGTGCAAGATAGCGTCAGATACCGCGGCTTGGAAGGTGTCCAAAATGTCAATCTCGTTCGCATATGATTCATAGCCTCCTTCCTTTTCCGAATCTTATCTTGATATTTCTCATCTTTATTCATTACTCGATGCCAGTCAAAAAATTGGCGGATATCCTGTGCATATCTAAATGGAATTGACTGATGGGAGGTTTTATACTTATGTCAAACCTGAGCCTCAAAAACGTTCGATACGGGTGTTCCGGACCGGGCTATAATTTTGGTTATCACACGGGGCTCTACTTTTGTCAATCATTGTACAATGGGTGCATTCAAAAATGAAATGCGTTTGATATTCAATGACCTCGTCATGGGGCTGAAAGAAACAGGCTTTTTGAAACAGCACAATCTCTCTAAGGTTTCACCATCTAAAAAAAAATTTAAGTACATTTTCAGGAAGAAAACAACCATGTATCATGGTACATGTTGTACTACTCATTTGCCACCGCTTCCAAAGAAAAATTCAAACCTTCCAGTATTGTATGTCGAAACATCGGATAGATATTCAGACTAGACACTCATTTTGTTTACCTTTTCACGTTATCGAACCCCTCTACTCCTCAGCAATTACCGTCACCCTTCGTGAGCTTGCAAAAACAGATTATCTCGTAAAGCGCCAGCTGACGCCGTAGGTCTATAGCGTTTCAGATGGTTTCTCACCACAGACGGATAAACGTATTCTATAGATGTTCCCGTAGGACTATACAGCCAGGTTCTTACATGTATTTATCCAATCAGACTAGTCGGGTGAAATGTCTATCATACATGTACCATGCCAGTAAGTCTGATTTCCTTCAAGCTGAGAGTGATGTCGTTAACCACTTCTAGCTAGGCATTATGTCGTAAAACCACTTCAAGCTGGGCGCAATGTCGTAAAATCTGGCTACGGACTGTGGTGTAGTGATTAGCAGTTCAGGAGCCGGGCCAGAAGGTCAAGAGTGCAACCCCCGGTTGTTGTCGACCGTCCAAACTTCCTTCTCGTGGTGCAGTTTATTTTTACGACAAGACATTGTAACGTTAGGTGGTCGCAGACCACTGTTCACTGCACTTAGGCCCCGTTTCCAGGATCATCCTGTCAACAGTGGAAACATTCGCACTGTTGACAGGATCATCTGTCAACAGCAGAAAAATTCGCACTGTTGACAGGATGATCAGTACTATTTAAATTTCTTCCAATGTGGACAGGATCATCCTGTCAATAGCCATTTCTTTTCATACAACAAGACATTGTAACGTTGTGGTCGCGGACCACTGTTCACTGCGCTTAGTCCCCGTTTCCATAGGGCATGCGTCTAGTGGCCAACCGATGAGCAACCAATAATCTTTTATCATTCAGTCATTCGGACATTGGAGGTCTTCGGAGGTCACTGAGTGCTCCCTGAAAGGAATTTAACAGATTTGCCAAACTTTCGGAAGCTCCGGGGTCTCATAAAGGCTCAGCGAATGGCCTCTAATGGATTCCTACTTATGCTTCGGTCCCATTTCCAATCCGGGGCCCGGTCGGGCAGCTTGTGGAAACGATAAATATGATATAAAAAACAACAAAACCTACAAAACGTAAAAAATTACCCCTAACCAGATATTGTGTATTTTTTGGGTATGCATTTTTCGCACATAGTCCGACCGGGCCCCGGATTGGAAATGGGACCGTAGAGTTCTGCCGGGCAGTTTGCGGGAACGAAAAGTGTGATAAAAATGAAAGACATCCAAACACACGACACGTAAATATTTGTGCATACTTCTTGATGTATCATAAATCTAACAGCATTATGGGAAGTTCTCTGTGCCTGTATGTATCGTACATAGCTCTTCAATCAATCAATCAATCAATCAATCAATCAATCAATCAATCAAACCTTTATTTCCTTTCGAATGCTTGTTCGGCCGCACAGGCCGCTTTTCAACAAGGTCGAAGTAGAGGTTAGGAGACACGGATTAAGAGTACAAAAAAATTGACATAAATCATATCAACACAGTCATAGATAATATAATAAGTCAAAATAGATAAGTAAATAAATACATTCATGAATACGCCATCGCTGGCTTATGCTTAGGTCACATTTCTAATCCGGGGCCCGGCCGGGCAGTCTTTAGGAACGAAAAGTATGATATAAAAGACAACAGAAACACAAAACGTACCCAAAATTATTTAAGAGCATAGCTTGTGCAAATTTATTGACACACACTTTGATTTTTCGTTTCCGCAAACAGCCCGGCCGGGCCCCGGTTAGAAAATGTGACCCTAGCATTACAGTGGCTTCACGGTGCAGCTATGATATCCTTTGTACCGTCCCTGTCTGCACGAGCGCAGACTCTCAGGTTAGGCCATGCCTCATGAACCTAGTGATTGCATACACGCCTGTACCCCCCCCTCGTAAGGGGATTTGTGGTCTGTTCAGAATATGGTTAGTGGAGCTGGAAACGCAATCCAGAATCTGAAATTTGTTAGAATAGTATAGCACGAATTAAATCTTATTTGAAGCCGCAAACCTACCACAGGAAAAACGGGAGCTACTACAGTGAAGTCGTTTGTGTATTTTGTTTGTATCGCATGCCCGGTAAATCACTTCATGGTTTAGAACATCAAGTTTGTACAGAAGAGTACAAACTGCATATCTGGACAGATTTATTTGATCCACTCACACCGGGAAGGACCCTTCTCTCTTTGGTAAGTGTGATGGGTTCTCGTGTCAGGGGTGTGACACGGGATTATTGCAGCTTCTATTCTAACAAAATTGCCTTGTTCTGCAGCGAGGGCCCTACACAGCTTCAAGCAAGAGTAGTTGAAGTTATGTGGTTTTAAGATACGACTACTCTGACGCCGTGTGGCGTAATGGCTAGAATATTCTGTATCTGTATAGCCGGTATAACCGCCCTTCGGCGTAACACACCAGCTTCGGCGTAAGACACATTCTGACAACCAAGGGGGGCCAAGTTCGATCCCAGGTTGCCCCCAGACATGCCTGAACATGCGCTGTGCCCTGGGAAAGGCACTTAACAAAAATCACAAATAGCGATGGTCCAAATCCTTCTGTCTGGAGTTGGTGATTCACTACAAATCACCCGGATGGGGGCCTGGCGAACCTCCATCTCGTATCAGCCGTACGGTGAATTACATCATTCACCCGGACGGGACACTTGGCGCATCACCGTCTTGTATCAGCCAACGAAAGGGCATGTCACCCCGCAAGGGGCGGTATAACCCCGACGGTGCGTAAGCACGTCGACTACCTACCTACTCTAGCCCAAGGGGCTTGCCTTGTTGTTCATTTAACACCTCTAACACTACAACATATCAAAGCCGTACATAAGAAGATAGCCCTTGTAGTTGATTGGTTGTGAAGGAAGCTAATGAAGCACAAGGATTCGCCCGTTTTTGTCAATAAACGATCTCACCTTGTTCATTATTAGCTTTCACTCACGCTGACAAATGACAAACACACGACAAAAACACACAAGAACACCGCCACAATAGTGGTAAAGAAGTGGTAAAAGAAAAGGATCTGGGAATGTTTGCATATCGTAAGTCAGTTTTTCTCCCCATCCTTTAAAGCTGCACTATGTAAGATTTGGTCAATGTTGAATAAACATTGTAGAATGACATACCAGTATTCAGGAAGGAATGTTTCAACATCATTGCACCATATAAACCAGTTTAAAAACTGAACTTTCAAAGCCAGTTGGCAGTTGGGGCAGTGTGGCCACACAGGCCGCTATCACCCCAACTGCCCAGTGGGGTGCCTGATTACAGTTCACGACAGTTTCTGCCAAACCTCCTTATCAGATTTCTAGCAGTTTTGAACGGGGAAAATCATTTATCAGTTCCCTACAAACTTGGCTAACATATTCTATCCTCATTCAAAAAGATATGAATGTTTTTGAAGAAGATGATCTTCATAACATCAGCTGTTATCTAGATCCACTGAAGTGTCGCTAAGTAATTAGTCTACCTAGGGGTCCTGCCAGTGTGCAGGAAGTTGTTGTTTACAAAAACATTAGGCTTTAGCTTGAGGTGGTGTCACAGACTTTTTCAGCTTGTTTTTGTACAGTTAAAAACACCATACATGCTAGAAATAGACGAATTAATGATGGAAATATGCTGAAAAGTGGTTTTCCATGTCATTTGTATCAGGATTTGTTCACAAGAATATTTTCAATTTTTGCGCCAAAATGTTAGATAGTGCAGCTTTAACCATCCTGTTTACGTCCGGTTGAAGTGTTGTATTGTATATCAGTGGATCAGGTGACGACTGTTTTTCATTCCCCCTGTACCCCTGTGCCCCAAGCCGGTGTCTTCAAACTTCAAACTTTTGTTGAAAATCAACATAGCAGCACATCTGACATGTTACACAATATAACGTTAGACAGTGCTGAATTGCGTTGACTTTTTACATACTAGATTAAAAAGCAAAATAGCATTACGTCAACGAACGAAACTAAACAAGATCTGTATAAAATCCACGTAGTTAAAAGTTTCATACATAAGCAACCTTTGAAAGACTCTCAGGCAATGAGTGTAGATCACGACGACATTAACCTAGGTTTTCAAGATCTTTAACGGCATTCATGGCAAATGAGTCTTAAACTGTCTCCATTTTGTGCTTCTGTTGTTAGTAACGTCGACGATAAAGAGAGAGAAAAAATCGCTCCTGGCAAACCCAAGCGAACATGCGCCATAGCAGATATGCGCCACATTACAAGTCAACACAGATATACGCCGCTATACTACACTTGTATATCGTAAGTCTGTTTTCTTCCCATCCTGTGTACCTCCTGTCGACGTTTTGCATTTTAAGTAGCTCAGGTGGCGACTGTTTTCCACCGTGGCCGACAGGAACAATGAGCAACACACACACCTACTTTGCGTGCGCACACACGTACGTTGGGTGCGCACACACCTACTTCGGGCGCGTCCACACCGCAAGTTTGGCAGCGAGTCGACACCACAAGTTTGGCAGCGGTGTGCATACGGAGTTCACAAGGCTTACACCCCTCCGCTCTACATTGGACGGTCCCTTCACCAGGTGTGTACACCTTAACTAGGTGTGTGTTGCTCATTGTTCCTGTCGGCCACGGTAGTTTCAGTCCTCCCGTGCCCCCAGCCGGTAACACCGTCTCTGCTTGGTGCCTTTGTCGGTGGTAACCGCGGCGTGTCCTGACCGCACATGCCTTTGATAAAGAGAGAAAGAACTCGCTTCTGGCAAACCCAAGCGAACATGAATCAGACCCTTTCATGTAAAACACGCGCCTTACGGCCATTAACAACTTTGAAGACTTCTCCAAAACTGTTTGTCTGTAATTAGCTCCTAAATGCAATTTCCTGCATGGTAGAGCACGCGTTTGATCGTCATAAAACGATTTTAAAAGCGCTTTTGGCTGAGGTGTGGGCGCGATATCGGAGCGTAGTTTTAGCTGTTAGGATCTGTTGTTTGGTCTTATTCATACTTACATTACTTCATATTCACCACTCTCCCTTCAGCCCAGCAACATAAAATAATACACATAAGATACAAGGAGGAAGATTTAGCCCCTTTTTTTTCTACAGAGAGTACATTTGCTAAGGTTCTAGCGTTCAGCATTCTGCTTTCCAGACAAAGAAACAAATTTGTCCAAGAACAAGGGGCCAGGACTAGGCCTGGGCACTTAAACTGTTCGTCTGAAGGTCCTAAATGCAGTTTCCTCTATGATAGCGCACGCGTTTGATCGTCATAAAACGATTTTAAAAGCGCTTTTGGCTAAAAAGCGTGGACGTCATATTGAAGCATGGAGCCCAGCAACATAAAATAACACACATAAAGTTAAGGGATAAAAAGAGAAAGATTTGGTTCCTAGTTGTCGTAAAGAGGGTGCATTTTGGAAGGTTCTGACAGTGGGATGTACCAGAAGCATTAGATTTAAAAGGCTTGAAGCGTTCCGTTTTGTGGCAGAAGTGGACGAGGCAGCGGTAAAAATTGCGATCACTACTAGCCCCCTGGTCGAAATCTCTGCTTGGAGAATAGTCCACTGCTCCGTATAGAACAAACATCGGCCAAACACACTGGAGAACTCCGCCTTGTAATTCTAATTGCACGTTTAACAATATTCTCTCAGCATTAAAGTGCAATTCTGTTGCATCGGCACTCAAGTCGTTACTTCTTCTTGTGTTGGCTTTTGTCAATAAGAATCCTTTTAAATGTTGGCGCATCGGCAAACAGATCAGTAGTGTCTTTTTTGGCGCACTTTTGGGAAGATTGGCCGAAGAGGCTTGGTGGGCGTCACTCCATCGCCAGGGACGGTCGTGTAAAGTGCCTTTCCCAAGCGTACATGGTGAGCATCTGACCCGGACCTATTGGTCCAATTGCAACGCTCTAACAGCGCCACATTGGTACCGACGCCACGAACTCCGCCTTCCAGGCAAGGTAATCAAGATATTCTCTCAGCATCAAAGTGCACTTCTGTTGCATTGGCACTCAAGTCGTCTAACCCTTGTTTCTTCTTGGGTTGGCTTTTGCCAAGACTCCTTTTAAGCGGGTGCAACCTTTCTCCGAGAAACCCTCAGATAAATTACCTGGCAACTCAAGTGCTGTTGGTATCCTCCAAGTAATGCTCAGGTCCCAACTGGAAAAAGGGGCCCCACTGGGTGGTTCGCGTGCTGCTTTTTGGCACTTTCGGGCGTGACCCCTACGTGGCCCCGTTTGGTAATATGCTTGTGGCGTCGAGTCTCTTGAAATTTGTTGTATAGAATGCAAAAGCACCTGCCAGTTGCTCTGAAAAGGGAAATCAACTAATCAGCTTTGGCCGAAACCAGCTGGTTCCAGAGTCCGTATACGAGTATCACACTTTGTATAGCAACACAGATTTCACATGCATCCATTAGGAAATCTACGCGAGTATGGTCTATAGCTTTGTCTTTTGTGTATTTGAAAGTCTGAATTGATAAAAAATGTCTGAAATAGATTTGAAAGTGATTCCTGGGGGACTCAGCAATATTTGTGTATTTGAAAGTCTGAATAGTTTTCAAAATGTCTGAAATAGAGTGGAAATAGATTCCTGCGTGAGACCGCTGCACGTGAGCAGGTCTCAGACCGCGCTTACCTCCTCCGCTCCGGTCGGGGATTTCTCAAGCAAAGTTACATCCTCCAGCTGAATAAGGTTTTAGATTAGGGGTGGGTACCGGTACCGTGTACCGGTACAAAACTGGTATTTTCTTATGGACCGGTCCAAAACAAAAACGGTCCAGAAAAAATCAGTGGACCGGCCTATGGACCGATTAGAAAATTCACAGTACCAGGCTACCAGCAGGCGGTCACACATAACCGGTCTAATACAAAATAAGCAGATTTAACGAGTCGTGGTTTCATGTAGATGGGTCAACAGCCGGCGAGTGCACATTAGTGTGCACCGAGAATAATCACATTATTCTAATATACAATTTGAACATAATTTGTAGGACTCACAGAGACCTTTACTTGTGTCTCGCTCTCCAAAATATGATATACTGCGACACTACTTTAATCAGGTACAGGTACAGGTCCGGACCTGGACCTGACCCTCTGGACCTGGACCGGACCTGAATTTTCTGTACCGGTACCCACCCCTATTTTAGATAATCCCTCCGGACCTTCGTGAGTTCGGGGCCGCAACATGTGATGACTGATGCACGTGTTGGTCGGCTTTATATCTCTCTATCAAGTAAATCATGAATGACGATTGATGAATAAATCTACAAACTGCCTCAAAGTATTCGTGTTTATCAAAGACTCTAATCTAAGTCTTTGATAAACACGAACGCTTTCAGGGTGTAAATTTTCTTTCAAGTTTTTTCTGTAATATCGAGATCATCAAGTCACATTTTACCTGGAACCTAGTGAATTTGGTGGGTTCTGTTGTAACATCTAGACAAATTGATGACCAGTGACACCAAATTGAAGAACCGACACTTGAGACCATTTAGATACCCATATGCATGATACCATAGACTGTTTGTATGTGTGCTGTACAGCCGGTTGGGGCTGCACCCGTCTTTCGGAAGGGACGTTAAATGGGGATCCCGTGTTGTGCTTCGGTCCTATTTTCAATCCGGGGCCCGGCCGGGCTCTTTGCGAAAACGAAAAAATAAAAATGCATATCAACCCAATGTTTGATTAGGAGTATTTTTCACGTTTGGTGTCTTTTTTTGTCTTTCATATCATACTTTTCGTTCAAACAAGCTGCCCGGCCGGGCCCCGGTTTGGAAATGGGACCAAAGCATTTAAGAGGGTGTATCGAGCGCGTTTAACTAAGGGAAGGGCTAGCAACCCATCCCTGTAAAAGCATACCCTACTACAGAAACAGCAAGGAAACTTGCTGCCCTATGTACCACTAAGGTGAACACGATATCGAACCCACGTCACGTCTGTGCATGTACAGAACCACACATACAGACCACGAACAACTCTTGCTGAAGGCTGGGATTCTGCGGAGCCATCAGAACTTGTTTTATTCCTGAATCCCGCGTTGCGTAGGGGCGTACGTTAATCCGACAACTTGTCATGTCTAGTTCCAGAAGGTTCGATATGAATCACGATATACTTCATAAAAACCTGGCACATCACATTATATAGTTTTTTTGTGTCTGCAATTTCAAGTCTACTTTCGGAGGATTTTTACAAAAGTCGCGACATACATCATAAAAACCTGGTACATCACATCACATGAGGAGTGGTGTATTAGTAGAAAATGTCTTGGGGAAAAAATCTAAAAGGTTTTCCTTATATATCTGAATCTTTTAACTCCCTATAAATAAAACTGTTCAGTATAATGTCAACGTTTAAGTACATGCTGGAAACTAGAGCTGACCTCTGACCTCCCTTAAAACCGGACTAGGACATGGACTATAAGTATGGATAAGGATGATGGCCGAGTCTGTAAATTTTTGTGTATGTACTTGTAGTATACATGACTTGTTATATTTGTCATGCATGTATGTATGTATGTATGTATGTTGTTTGTGATGTTCGTTCCCACTGGAAAGTAGTGCCATACCACTAAGACGTGTCACCATGGATAAATGAAAATAGAGAATAAATGTATGATGGTTTTATTTTATGTGGCGTAGTTTTAGGTTTCACGAAGCAGTAGATGGTTACTGCTTCTTAGAGGTTTGCTTTTTGCCCGTTTAACGATTTGTCTTCCCAAGGAGGTTACTTGCCTATCGTCGTCGGCGTTAGCTCGTGGCCGAGCTATAACCTCCTTGGTTTTCCCCAAACCATTTCAGATGGAAAGTAAACCCGTGCAGGAGTATGGGCGTGTTTTCCATATGAAATCTTCAGGAACAAGCCTCTGCGCTTCGTCCGGATAGCTACCAAAAATATTGAGGTAGTCTTTATGCGTTTTGAGGTACTTTCATTGGCTGCTCAAAATGTGCGGCTGCTACAGCAGTTTCCGTGATACAGTGATACGGTGATAAAAAGATGATGTCATTTCGAAATGGTGGCACAGAGTGCCTCCCATTCCACTAGAGTAGATAAGCGAGTCCGACTCCCCCGGCAGGTTTAAATCTACAGCGGAGAGTAACCCTCCCGGGTCGGTCAAGACCCACAGCGGAGAGTAACCCTCCCGGGTCGGTCAGGACCCACAGCGGAGAGTAACCCTCCTGGGTCGGTCAGAACCCACAGCGGAGAGTAACCCTCTCGGGTCGGTCAGGACCCACAGCGCAGACTAGCCCTCCCGGGTCGGTCAGGACCCACAGCGGAGAGTAACCCTCCCGGGTCGGTCAGAACCCACAGCGGAGAGTAACCCTTCCGGGTCGGTCAGGACCCACAGTGGAGAGTAACCCTTCCGGGTCGGTCAGGACCCGCAGCGGAGAGTAACCCTTCCGGGTCGGTCAGGACCCACAGTGAAGAGTAACCCTCTCGGGTCGGTCAGAACCCACAGCGGAGAGTAACCCTCCTGGGTCGGTCAGGACCCACAGTGGAGAGTAACCCTTCCGGGTCGGTCAGGACCCACAGCGGAGAGTAACCCTTCCGGGTCGGTCAGGACCCACAGTGAAGAGTAACCCTCTCGGGTCGGTCAGAACCCACAGCGGAGAATAACCCTCCTGGGTCGGTCAGGACCCACAGTGGAGAGTAACCCTTCCGGGTCGGTCAGGACCCACAGCGGAGAGTAACCCTTCCGGGTCGGTCAGAACCCACAGCGGAGAGTAACCCTTCCGGGTCGGTCAGGACCCACAGTGGAGAGTAACCCTTCCGGGTCGGTCAGGACCCACAGCGGAGAGTAACCCTTCCGGGTCGGTCAGGACCCACAGTGAAGAGTAACCCTCTCGGGTCGGTCAGAACCCACAGCGGAGAGTAACCCTCCTGGGTCGGTCAGGACCCACAGTGGAGAGTAACCCTTCCGGGTCGGTCAGGACCCACAGCGGAGAGTAACCCTTCCGGGTCGGTCAGGACCCACAGTGAAGAGTAACCCTCTCGGGTCGGTCAGAACCCACAGCGGAGAATAACCCTCCTGGGTCGGTCAGGACCCACAGTGGAGAGTAACCCTTCCGGGTCGGTCAGGACCCACAGCGGAGAGTAACCCTTCCGGGTCGGTCAGGACCCACAGTGGAGAGTAACCCTTCCGGGTCGGTCAGGACCCACAGCGGAGAAAAACCCTTCCGGGTCGGTCAGAACCCACAGCGGAGAGTAACCCTCCTGGGTCGGTCAGGACCCACAGTGGAGAGTAACCCTTCCGGGTCGGTCAGGACCCACAGCGGAGAAAAACCCTTCCGGGTCGGTCAGAACCCACAGCGGAGAGTAACCCTCCTGGGTCGGTCAGGACCCACAGTGGAGAGTAACCCTTCCGGGTCGGTCAGGACCCACAGCGGAGAGTAACCCTTCCGGGTCGGTCAGGACCCACAGTGAAGAGTAACCCTCCCGGGTCGGTAAGGACCCACAGCGGAGAGTAACCCGCCTGGGTCGGTCAGGACCCACAGCGGAGAGTAACCCTGCCGGGTCGGTCAGGACCCACAGCGGAGAGAAACCCTCTCGGACCGATAGAGTAGATGCAATGGCGAACGCGTTAGCCGGCGGCCCCGCTGTGATTCCAATGAATGTTAGCGCTAATGGACGGCATTTAGCCCGGCCAACAGTAACGTTACCATGCGCTGCCACAGGGGTCTATTAGGCCACATTAACATTGCACTTGTGTGAGAAGAAGGGTCGGTCGGGACCCACAGCGGAGCTACCATGCGCACTGCTTGGCGAGTTGCCACAGGCGTCTATTAGGCCACATTTACTGTATTCTCGAGACCTGATAATAGGCGCCCAACAGTAACGTTAGTTACCATGCGCTCTGCTTGGCCCAGAGTTGCCACAGGGGTCTATTAGGCCACATTTACTGTATTCTCGAGACCTGATAATAGGCGCCCAACAGTAACGTTAGTTACCATGCGCTCTGCTTGGCCCAGAGTTGCCACAGGGGTCTATTAGGCCACATTTACTGTATTCACGAGACCTGATAATAGGCGACGTGAGAGGGTGAAATGCTCCGCTCGATAACGTATGTTTGGAGTTGGAATGCTGAATTTCGTGGACGTGAAAAGAACACATATTGTAAAGATGAATAAGTGAACTTTATTGCTCAACAATCGCACATGGTACAATGTATGTCATTAGATCAACAATATTACCTATTCTACAACTCTAAGTACAAAATATTATCGATAACAGTATATGTGTTACAACATATATAGTAATGTATTGGTAATTTGGTCTCGCTTTTGGAATGATGTATGAAGAAATTGACCTATGTAGGTGGATATAGGAGTTGGACATGACAACAGTACACAGGAAATATCGTTTGTGTACCAGATAGGGTAAAATCTGTCTCAGTAGCATTATAGTATCTAACAGCGCATATCTCTCTTTACTATAAGTTGGACAGGTCATAAAAAGATGGAGCAGAAGAAGAACACGATCTTACAATCTATGTTCCCTTTCTTATTGTCATACTTGCAACAAAAACAAATTTAATCTTCGGGGAAAATGAGTTTTGATATATTTTGATTCCGGGTGGATAAGGCTGCTACTTGTGCTGTTTGTACCCGTGCTATCAGACTTGCTAGTTGATTTATCCATATGTCCTCTCCTATGCCCAAATTAGACCCACCGCGGCTTACTACGTGATCCATGTTGACGTCAGTAGCGTAAAATGACCCGTTTTATATCGATGAAATCCGTTAAGCACGCTATCAAATCGCTCGGTCGCAGCGACGCCGCCAGCGTGTCGCGGGTCCAGTGAGATGGGTGCTTTACTACCTGAAGACTGCTCTATTGCGAAGGACGCCCGGACGTGAAAGGTTATGATTAGTTCTTGAGAGGGAAGCCAGCGGAAGGAATTTTCGGTACTTCTGAACACGGTAACGGTGCGATCATATCACGTCTTCCTCCCACCTGCCTCCAAAGATTGAGAACCGACAATCACCAAACTCTGCTCTTTTGTCATCCCGTAAATCATCCTATGCCCAAATTAGACACACCGCGGCTTACTACGTGATCCAGGGTGACGTCACTATCGCTGTTATCACATGCCGGCCTCGTCTCCCCTCCTCCTGCTCTAAGTCGCGCTGATGCCGAGAACAAATAAGCACAGACTGAACATCCCTCCTCATTGAGCCCCTGTCCATTTTCCAAGCAGAGGCTAGCCTCCGGCGGTTTTGACTTTTTTTCCCACATCTTGGTAGGCGTTTCTCTTGGGCTGTCTATTTTGTCTAGTAGAGAGCTCGACATGTCCATGTCAAAATTCCAATGTAATGTCCTTTCTTTGCCAGCAGGCAACAGGCTAGTTGGGCAGCCCTGGCTGTGTGTGCTAAACAGCTGTAAAAACCCAAAGTGAGTACGCCGCTCCCGGGATTAGAACCCGCGCCAATCCCGATCCGCACGGCTTGGGAATTCAACGCGCTAACCACTAGGCTAAAAGGTCCGGATCAGTTAGACTGGTCAGTTAGTGGAGGTTGATCCCCACTGTTACACTACTCCCCTTTTCTTTTCAGACTCGTCCCGAGTCTCCGAGTACGACATCCCTGTGTGATCTGATCGTTACTCACAGGGCCGGTGTGGGAACCACTGTAAAAACCCATAGGGGCAAGTACGCCGCTCCCGGGATTCAACACGAGAACCACTAGGCTAAAAGGTCCGGACCTGGCACGCTGGCGACCTCGCTGCGTCCAGAACTGGATTTGTGTTGCCCCTGACGTTATAATGGGAACATCATGCATTAACGTACAAAGCGTAAAAAGATTTTTCTTATCGATGGAATTCGTTAAGCACACTATCAAATCGCTCCATCGCAGCGACGCCGCCAGCGTGTCGCGGGTCCAGTCAGATAGGGGCTTCACCACCCGACGGCTTCTCTGTAGTGTGTTGCGAAGGACGCCCGGGATGTGAAAGGTTACAATTAGTTCTTGAGAGGAAAGCGAGCGGAAGCAATTTTCGGTACTTCTGAACACGGTAACGGTTCGATCATATCACGTCTTCCTGCCACCTGGCCCCAAGGAGTGAGAACCAACAATCACCAAACTCTGCTCTTTTGTCATGCCGCAAATGGGCTTCCTCCGTTTGCAGCTGCTCGCGATAGAAAATACTTCTCCTCTTTCAGTCCACGGCTGAGTATTCAAATTAGATAAACCTACTGATGGGAGCTGAAGAATCCTGTGATAAATATCCTGGTCGGAGCTGAAATATCCTGTGTGTACGAAAGAGGAAAACGTCATGTTATGAAAGCATAGCACCGGTCATACATGAACGGTTAGCGTACTTGCCTTGGACAGGATCAACTACTGTAAATATAAATGCCTTTAAGTTCGCGTAGATTTGATTTCGCGGTAGAACTTGAGAAAATGGAATATTCGCGTTTTTTCTTAGTTCGCGGTTGAAACGATGGGGTAGTCAGGCAGAAGATAAAACAAGCATTTTTGCAATGGTTTTAAGTTCGCGGTAAAGAGGTTACCACGACAACCGCGAACATAAAACCACTTCAAAAAACGTTTACAGATACAAAGATTGAAGGGTCGCCGATCAGTGCTAATAGTGGCTTTAAGACTCCAAGAGTTTTTCTTAAGTACTTGTTGTTTTCCTTGAGAAGCCATTGAAAAGAAAGGCACAAAAGGTGACGGTGGTATCGCTCAAATTGTACAAATTATTAAAGCACAGATACACTTACCAAAAAGAGTGTGGGAATGCAAATCTGTCCAGATGTGCATCTTCTACTCTTCAGTACAAATCTGGCGTGTTATGCCAGGAGGCGGTTAAACGAGTATGTAACACAAGCAAACAAACAGAGCGTGTATTAACGCCACTGCTGTCACAAACGACTTGCAAACAAACCACCGCAACTGTACATGCAAAAGGACACCAATGACCAATTATGATTCCACGCTCTTTCCTTAATGGCTTTTACAACTTAATTTCTTCAGTCAACCCCTCCCCCGTTGTTTTGAATATTTCATTGTATTTTATATATGGCATCATACTTTTATACTTTTATATATGGCATCATACTTTTATACTTTTATATATGGCATCATACTTTTATACTTTTATATATGGCATCATACTTTTATACTTTTATATATGGCATCATACTTTTATATATGGCATGATACTCTAATTATGAAATCAATGTTCACGAACCCAATCCTAGTCGCTGGACGGACGCTCAGCAATGGTCGTCTCTAGTCCTGCTACGCCCGGCAATTGCCGGGTTGTACATTCTTGTTCTGTATGCTAGCCCAGACAATTGCTGGGTTGGGAATATTTCTACAGTGCGCTAGTTGCACCCGCGGTTGTTGTACAGCGTGGTAACCAAAATTGAGCAATATCAAACGAGTACCCTTTCTGCGATTTTTCTGCGCACTTCAGCAGTTCGGGTATAATTTTGCTCTGGAACTCCAGCAGGACAAGGGTTAAAAGGGGCGTTAGATCGTCAGCCTGTTACAACTGACTTCAGGAAAAACCGAGATACACGGGATAGGGATAAACTTCTGACGCCACGGAGATACTATAAATGTAAATGCTGTAAACTTTCGCGATGGTTTTATGTTCGCGGTTTTCGCGGTGAACTCTTCAGCGCGAATTTAAAACCATCGCGAATCTTTTTGCCCACCTACGGTTGTAGCGCTACTATTGTTTCAAACGCGAACCTAAAACCACCGCCATTTTCTCCCTACCGCGAAATCAAATGCATTTACAGCATTTGAATTCAGCAGATAAAACCCTTGGCAGGATGCTGACCTCGCAACATACGGTTCAGAAGGTGTTCCATACGGCTGTATGGCTGTAGAATACCAATGGTTTGAAGATACTGATATATGCCTGGCCACGATTGCAATCACACGGTTTGCGTACATGTGCGTGTTGTTGACTGATTAATCCGTACTATTGGGGTCCACAAGGACTAAAGACAGTCTACCACATGGACATTTGCAATGATGTCATGGCCATCTGGCCTGCGATTTCCGTATGAGGAACATCAACCGCTTTACAAAGCAGATTTGTACGTTGATTTTATGACGTTTTCGAGCTGTTTTCCTGAAATCACCAGTTAGATCAATGACACCATATTACACATGGTTTGATAGAATAACACGTGTGTGTGCGCGCAAAAGTGGCAAATTTCATTCTAATATTAGATGAAATGATAACCACGAGAAATTAGCTCTGAACACGTGCTTAATTGGCAGGATAGTTTTTCAGAGGTATTATAATTGGAATTTATATACTTGGAATTTATAAGTACATTAGCTTTTGGTAGAGAAGAAGATGCATTTAATATCTTAAGTTTTTTTTAGATTGCTTAGAAGTGGAACAGCCAATCTTCACGGTGCCTTCTTGCTCGTGTTTGTGGCATGGTTTGAACAGTTATCTAAGAAACGAGCAGGCATTCCCTCCCATACCACTTGTACGTTATTCATGAGTATATAGATCTCGCCAATGATTGTAAAAGCCCACTCTCATCCCATACTACACACTCTTGTATTATAACGTAACATAACCAGTTTACGTCCGATTTATTAAAAACGTTATTTATCCTAAAACCGCGCGGACAGAGCCAAATGTTTAACCCATGGGTAGAAATATCAGCTCTTCTTACAAGAAAATGCATGGTCTGTAAGTTTTTCTCGGCCTGTTTAACGCCGTGCGAGCATGTATTTATACTGGGTATATGGTGTAGAATTGTGCTAGGCTTACCCAATATCGTCCACCTCAGTATTTTCCCTTCTAGCGCTATGCTTGAAGAACATAGACCAGAAAAAAATGCACAGTAACTGTCGAAAGTAGTCTACAGACAAATGACAGTAAAGTCACTATGTTTGTCCCTCCGCTTGCCCGACGCGATGGAAGAAAACAATTTTTGTATTGTGAATTTCCCCGACATCAGCAGCACGTGGCGTTCACATGATAAGGCCACACCAAGTTGATTTTATGGATGACATCCTCTGGAGACCCCAAAACTAATGCGCGCGGGCGAAAAAAAGAAAATCCAGCAAAAAAAAATGCTGCTAAACCACAGGACTACTAGTACAAAGCTGGTATTGCGAAATGAACCACAGAACACAGTTTATTTGTAGGAGGTACATGTAGGTTGTCTTGTTCATCATAGCAGACTCAGCGCAAGTGATTGATTTTTAATATATTGACAAGAACGACCAAAGAAGTATACTATCAGAAGGTATTTGGCTCCAAGGACTGTGGATGATATATGACTGTGATGAGAATACTCATATACACCCATAAGGGCAGTTTCAACATACATGGCATTGAACTCCATATTAAGCATTCCATGATTTACGCTCACAAATCTCACTGTGAGACCTCTGCCAATCCCTCTCCCATGTCTCTCATTATTGCACTGAAGAAACGTGTGAGAGCCACTCTGGATAGGTCGTGTTTGAAATTGTCTGGGCGATACTCGCTGGCCGCCGCGATCCTCTCGTACAACTGTGCAAACGCAAAATCCTCCTAGCCAACATCGATGGCATACCAATCCACAAATACGCCCCAGTTTTCCGACAAGCCGGCGCAATGCTAGCCTTTTGCGGCAATCTAAGTCAGCAAGTTCCGGAGTTCCGTGTAGCCTTGGAGGAGGTGATTTTTTTTTTTTTTGACAACAGGCGAAAATCAATGCGCGCGCGGATGTCATCCATAAGATTAAGATGGTGTGGCCTAAACGCATAGCCATGATGTTATGCCGTGCAAAAATATATCATCTGAGCGGGGGTCGCTAGGTTGTATCAAACCTTCCTAAAACTGACAAGAGTTTCAAACCTCGAATCACCATGGATAGTCTGCATATCAAAGAAAGGTTTAACGTCAGCTACTTTTAAAAGATACTAGCTATCGTGTAAGTTAGAGAAACTTGATGGAATACGCGGTGTCGAATTACATATGAAATGCGTCATGCATGACGCTTCCGTGCAACTTGTTGTTACTGGTTCAGGAGTTTATTCTGTTATGTCGCTGGACGTAAACCCTTTTAAATGTTTTGTATAAAAGAGAGAGATGCCTGAGGATCATACTTATGACCTTCTTTGTTTCTCATGAGAACAGGCTTTGGCATAATACACCGCGACATGTGGACATGACCCAATCTGGACGTAAACTACTCCTGCACGTAAATAGGTCATGTTACGTTAGGTAGATTAGCCTTATAGAACTGTAGTTTTGCACTGGTAGATACTGTTTTCCCGAAATCACCATTTGATCAAGGACATCATATTGCACATGGTTTGACAGAGTAACACGTGCGTTCGTGTGCACTAGCGGCAAATCTCATGATAATAATAGATAGATAGATAACCAACTTAAACTAGCTCGTGATGTGTACTTAATTGACAGGATAGCTTTTCAGAGGTATCCATGTCCTTGGAATTTATAAGTACAATACAATTTGTTGGGAAGGAAATGGATCTAATGTCAAGTTTTTTTTTAGATTGCTTATAAGTGGGACAGACACAGGCACGGTGCCTTCCACGTGATGAGCAGTTATTCAGGAGAATAGTATACATCTCGCCAAACACTAGCAATGTTCCTCCAATGCTTGTAAAAGGCCGTTACCATCCCCATACTACACACTCTTGTATTAGGTAGATTAGCTTTATGGAACTGTAGTACTGGTAGATGTCACACTTTGTACTTTGTGCAATTCTTGTTCAATCAAGTTATTGGTATGTCTTTGGGGTTGTATTTGAATCGATTCAAGATCTTATTAGTAACTTTATTGCAAGTTCATGTGCATGCCCGAAGGCTAATTGCAGACAAAGAAGTACAGGGAAATACATGGAAATCGCAATAGTTATCTAGTCTACTGTGAAAGTTCTAAGTTAACTAAGGTTGACTATGGTTGGGTTTGACTATTTTTTTGAAGGCAGTGGAAAATGAAGAGACCCACGTTTTGTATCGTAAGTGGGTTAGTTGATTTTAGTGGTGATATGGATTTTTGTAAGCTATTCAAATATTGACATCTCACAGTGACTATATATCACACGGCACTGAATTGAAATCAATTCCAAATGGTTCACATCGGCCTTGTTCAACTTTAACAACTGTACTCTGTTCACGCTATCCAACGGATCATGCCACGCATGGCATGAAGGTCCAGGCGCATTGACAGGGAAGTGAAGGAAGGCAGCACCTACTAACGGTGCATTTCAGCCGTGATCAAACCTGCCCTCTCCTCATGCTGTGATGCACATGTGTCACCGGGAAGGTTCCCTTGTGTTACACGACTGATTGTACAACGCATTTTTACGGAGTTTTCACCATTCTTACATGTGCAAATGCCTTTTTATGGCATCTAGAACGTTTTTGCGATAGAACTGACAGTAGTTTACGACATCTTGGACTATTTTCGGTATGTTGACCATTGCCGAAGGTAAAAAAAAAAGAATCTTGTTTTTTGTTATTTCAAAATCAAGTGAAAATCAATGCGCGCGCTGATGTCATCCATAAAATGTACTTGCTGTGGCCTAATGTATAAGAGGGTAAATGAGGGAAGTGAGGGAAGGCAGCACCTATTAACGGTGTAGATCATCAGAAGTAATCAAACCTGCCCTTTCCTCATGCCCAGATACACACGTATCACCGGGAAGGTTCCCTTGCGGTACAAGTGATCATCAAAGCACAGAGCGTGCATGAGTTTTCCCAAGTGTAGCAACGCAAACTAGAAAATCCATCTTTTGATCCTCTGAACCTTGCCGTTGATGTTGCCCTTTACCTAATCTAATCAAACCGGTTTGTTAAAATCCTTACAGTCATATACTTTGAGCGTGCATGAGTTTTCCCAAGTGTAGTAACGCAAACCAGAAAGTCTATCATCTAATCCACTGAACGTTGCCCTTGATGTTGCCCTTTACCTAGTCTAATCATACCAGCTTGTTAAATCCTTACAGCCATATACTTTGAGCGTGCATGAGTTTTTCCAAGTGTAGTAACGCAAACCAGAAAGTCTATCATCTAATCCGCTGAATGTTACCCTTGATGTTGCCCTTTACCTAGTCTAATCATACCAGCTTGTTAAAATCCTTACAGCCATAAACTTTGAGCGTGCATGAGTTTTTCCAAGTGTAGTAACGCAAACCAGAAAATCCATATTTTGGTCCGTTGAACCTTGCCCTTGATGTTGCGCTTTATTCAATCTTATCAAAGCAGTTTGTTAAAATTCTTACAGCCATAAACTTTGCAATAAAGTTCTTCGTTCATTCGTACACGGACTGACGTCATTCATTTTAAACATCCCGGCGCTCGTCCTTCAAAGAACCTTGAGATTACTTAGGGATGTCTTATTGATCGTCTTAAAGACGTAAACAAGTTTGGACATGCCTAAGTTGGTGTCCTTGGCCTCAGGGCTCCACACATTGATTTTGCATCAGAGTTTACCGTCTTACATGGTACAGGCTTTCAGCAGCAGGCTCCAAAGGGAGGCAGGAACTCACCGCCGCTCAGTCTACTTAGAACGCCTAATTAACGAACGGTTTCCGCGCCAATTTACTCTGCTGAACAACGCCGTGACGTTCGTGTCACCTTGACAACGGGAAAATTAACAGCTTCAATATGGGAGAAATTACCGGTATAACGGACGGCTCGAGTAAAACATGAAGTAGCGAAGAGACGTAAAAGTGCCCTTCTCGCGAGCGCACGCACACAGACTAGTTGGAAGAGAAACAGGTGAATGAGAATAAGTGCAGTATTTGCTTCTTTTTTTGTTTGATAGTACAACATGTAGTGTATGTGTTACACTTCTTTACGTTTGAGACCGCATTGTCGAATACCGTTTCCTGTAACAGTGTATATATGTAAGTACTTTGCGTTTGGGAACGCATCCATAAGCAGCGACACCTGTGCTGCAGTGCAATGTGAACCAGTCAGAATTGCCTTGATGAAAGTGAAAGATGGTCAGCGAAGGTAAGGAGGGAAAGGAGGGAGGAAATAGAGAGAAACGAAGGAAGGAACTTCAAGGTTAGTCAACTAATTAGCGATGAACCAATTTACTCAATTTGAACAACACCGTGACTTTCGTGTCACTATGAACAGCTTCAATATCAGGGTAATTACTGTTATATAACAGACGGCTTGTTATAACGGCTTATATAACAGACGTAATGACAGCCCTTGAATCTACTCGTACGTTCACGTTCAAAGACTAATAGCAAGGGGTACAGGGGTTAAGTCGAGAAGTAAGAGACATTGCAAAAGAAAAGTGGTGGAATAATGACAATAGAGAAGGAGAGAAGTGATGAAAGCAGGGGGGAAGAGAAAAGAGAGAAACGAAGGAAGGAAATTCAAGGTTATTCGACTAATTAGCGATGAGCTTTCCCGCCAATTTGCTGAACAGCGTTTACACCGTGACGTTTGTATCGCCATGACAACGGAACCACGAACAGCTTCAAGAGCAGGGTAATTACCGTCATGAAGGACAGAGGTAGGAGATGAAGAAACGAGGAGACTTAAAAAAGCCCTTGAATCTACTCACACGCTCAAAAAGACTTATTAAGAGAAACAAGGGGAACAAGTAGAGTATTGGTAGGATACAGTGCATAGTGCATACAATAAAAGCGGCAGGATAATGATAAAAAGTAAGGAGTAACGCAGGAAAGAAGTTAGGAAGAAAAAGAGAAATGAAAAAAGGAAATTCGTAGGAAATAGCTCAATTAGTTCAATGCTTACAAGTGGCTCCCTACGGCCTTGCATTGAGCGAGATCGTAAAAAAAATCAAGGTTGGTCAACTAATTGCCGTTATAACAAGCTAGAGTAGGAGCCGAAAAAAACGAGAAGATGTAATCAGCCCTCATGTATGAGGGCCTGCATGGGGTGGTCCCAAAAACGCTCTACGCTAAATTCGGAGGGCCGGCTACGTAATACGCTAAATTCAGAAAAAAAACCAACGCTCTACGCTAAATTCAGAAAGCCCCCCTACGCTCTACGCTAAATTATGGAGTGGTCGGCAACGCTCTACGTAAAATTAAAACGGCCGATTACGCTCTACGTAAAAAGGGCATGCAGGCCCTCATGTATCCGCATGCTCACGTACGAAAGCTAATTGCGACGGGAACAAGTGCAGTATGAAGTTGCATACAATGCGTGTAAAGGCGGTGGAATAATGATAAAGGGGAAGGACGGAAGAAAAGAAGGAAGGAAAGGGATGCAAGAAAATTGAAAGAAAGAAATTAAGGAAGAAAAGAAGGAAGCTAAATTTTCTCGCAGATAGCCCAACCCTGAATGGCACCGGGTGTGTTCTACAAAAGTTTTATTCTATTTTATCTATTGGTTTGGCTGTTCAGCACACACAGCCAGGGCTGCCCAACTAGCCTGCATCCTATCTTCACTTCACACTGATTGGTTAATCCTGAATCACATGACTCCCATTACCATATAAGTACAGCGGAAGTTCACCCATCTGCCTCTTGTTGGATTCCTCCGCACTGCCGAGGAGCGTGGTGAGGTCGAACCAGTAAACGATAGCACTAGGGGTTCTCGGTGGGAAACAGAAGGGTTTTTCCTGGTGAAAGTCACCAGTTGACACCCAAGGGTTCACCTACACGTACATTAACAGTTTACAAGGGTCCGGCTCCGCCGCGCGACTTCGGCATTCCCCCATAAAGGAAAAAGGAAAGTGATCTCGAACCAGTTTAGCTCAAATGAACTCAATGAACAGATGAGCTAATCTTCCACTGGTCGTGACAGGAAGACAGACGCTATTTACAGTATTTACAAGTTTATTGTACCGGGGAAATTCCACTTGCTCTTTTTGACAAGCACAATGAACAGTGGACCACGGCTTAACGCCCCGTCCTAAGGACTGCGACCTTTTCTGGTAGCGTGCATGTCGGGTGAGTGACACAGCCGAGATCAAACCCGGGGCTTCTAGTTCCAGAGGCAAGATCGCTAACCACTGGACTACACGCGTTACCTCATATCTTGATCACATGTGAAGGATGATCCAATAAGTGCGCAGTGTGGATAGGTAACTGCTCACACGAGTAACTGGCATCAACCCAACAGTTTGTACCGATTTTCTCGGCAAAGTGCAGATAAGAGTTCGAGCCGGAGCGACATGTGCTTTTAGCGACAGGAACAGCGAGACTTTTACCAGACATCTTCAGACGTAACAACCCGAAAAATACCTTTATAATCGTTGAAACGAGCGAATTTATGGTAAACAGGGCGCTGAGTATTTTATGTAACGGTAATCAATGTTTCTTAAGTCCCATGATTCCAGCCAATTTGCCTGACGTTAGGTATCTGTTGAAGTTTGCTGTGCATAAATGTTTCCTTCTTTGAAAGAAACGACCATTTTCACCAGAGCAGAGCAACCGTCACTCAATATAGTCGGGCGGGCGGGGGACGGTATAAGCTTCCTGGAGCACGTCACCGGAACGTAACCTTATAAGGCCGTATTCGCGTATATAATGTTAATATCGCGCACATAGGTTCATATAGTTGTGTCCAAAGAGGGACCGTATGCAACGGCTGCTACTCTGATGCATCGCGGACCAAAGCGGACAAATGGGACTCATCAGCTATAATAGGTTTGGCTACCAGAGGGTATACCGTATGCGCATTACGCTCTGGGTACGTACATGTACTATATTGGATCGTTCGTCGTTTGTTCGACTCTACCTTCCAACTATTCCCTTTTTTGCCGGATTCTACTATCCATACACCCGTAGGAAGGCCTGGTGGAGGCTACAGTTTTAGTCTGATCGATGTTTTCCATCCCTCTTGTTCCCCTGCAGGCTAGCCATGGCTGACGGCGACCCGTTTGCGGCGCCGGTCCGGCAGTGGCCCGAGTTCGTCCCGGCTAATAGCACGGACAGCCCGCCGACGCCCTTCCTCCTCAACGCGTCGTACCGAGAGCTCGGTCTCACCCCGGCGGGCCCCAACGCCACCGCCTGGGAGGACGACATCGCCTACAACCGGCACAGTCGCGTCATCGCGCTCGGGGTCCTCTTCACCGCCGGGCTGTGCGGGAATCTCTGCGTCTGCAACTGGATGCGCGTGCACCGCAAGAAGAAGTCCCGCCACAACACCTTCGTCTTGAACCTGACCGTCGCCGACCTGCTGGTGACCTTGATCACCGTGCTGTCTCAGATCATCTGGGAACTGATGGAGGACGCATGGATGGCGCTGGACGTGGGCTGCAGGGTGGTCAAGTTCGGACAGGTTTGTTTGTTTGTGCATGACTGGTTATTACTATATTGACTCTTCTGTTTAAGCGACGCCGGAAACCCCTTGTTAATCCACAACAGGGCTTGATGCGGCAGAAGTCAATGGAAAACAACATCGGGTCCGCCATTTTTGGTTTGAAAATACAAGGAGGGCAACGTCATCGCAACGTCATCGCTTGTACAGCCTGATTGGTCAAGTCCAGTCATGTGAGTAAACGCACCAATCAGGCTGTACAAGCGATGACGTTGGGATGACGTTGCCCTCCTTGTATTTTCAAACCAAAAATGGCGGACCCGATGTTGTTTTCCATTGACTTCTGCCGCATCAAGCCCTGTTGCGGATTAACATGGGGTTTCCGGCGTCGCGGCGTCGCAGGTAAGGGCGTTGGGAGTTCAGGGAGAACAAGAATCGGGCCCGGCGTGCAAGTTAGAAGGCCGGCGTCGCTAGAGTAGAAGTCAAATTCTGTCGTGCCCCACGACTAAGAAGGGAAAGTATATGTAATATCAAGCAAAAACTCCCTTCGTTCGCCACGGCTAAGGTCTATCATGATATCGACGGAAATTTTACACACGAAACTTAAGTCCTGGTCACTGCTTTTGCTTCTGTTCATTATGATGGAAATTCTATGATAAACGCCCTACTGTGTTTTGTCTTGTCCGTGACTGGTGTACAATATCGACCCTGACTCTGGCCACTGTGTTTTCCCTTGCCGCTGCCAGGTGTTCGCCATCATCGCCTCCTCCAACATGATCGTCCTGCTGGCGCTGGACCGGCACAACGTCATCATCAAGCCGTTCAGCTCGCGCTGGCGGCCCTGGAAGATCACGGCGGCCGGCTGGGTTGTCTCCCTGCTGCTGGCAGCGCCGCAGGCCTACGTCTTCCGAGAGGTAACCAACCATTGGGTCTTTTTGGTCACGTGGTTATGACGTAATCTATGTCCGCCATATTGGTGAGTTAAACGTGACGGGGTCACTGTGTATGGCTTTGACGTAATGCTGCCTAATTTGCAGGCCTACGTCTTCCGAGAGGTAACCAACCATTGGCTGTCGTTTTGGTCACGTGGCTATGACGTAAGCTATGTCCGCCATATTGGTGGGTTAAACGTGACGGTGTCACTGTGGCTGTATGACTTCAATCAATCAATCAATCAATCACATGGTTTTTATTGACAAACAAAGCTCTGGCAGCCAAAGGCTGAATTATAGTTTGTTTCACAAATACACCACCACAAATTAAAACATGTCCAGGTCCCAAACATTCGTTAAGTTAAAACAATAGGAAACGTTCTTAGTCACGTACGTCCACATACGGTTATACACTTTTAAAATATTCAACATTATCATGCAATCTATCATCATCAACAACATTATCAATACATCTTACTTTTTGTGGTCGCCATTTTTCTTTCTACTGTTAACTAGGGTTGTCATATATGGTATGCTGCTTTTTTTGTAGCGTTCAGTTCTGGGATTTATTCGGTCGAGTTGTTTGCTAGAGCGCGTAGTTCGAGCAGTTACATCCCCTCGCGTCCGTGGCAGCCAATGCCTGAAGTCTGGTGACTGGAGGAGTTGCGTTGCGAAGTTCAGACAAAGGTGGTCTCGTCGCTGGTCTAGGGTAGGTATGTTCAGTACCCTGCACGCCTCAGCGTATGACGTGTATGCTGATCGGAGTATAATCCGACACGCCCGTTTTTGGATAAACTCGATCCTGCGCCGCTGACTGAGAGTGAGTCCAGGATGCCAGGCGGGCGCTGCATACTCACAACTAGGGCGAACAAATGTTGTGTAGCAGGTTAGTAGGTCATCCCTAGAGAGGTCAAACTGACAGAGTTGTTTCAGCATGAACAGCTTACGGTTGCCTTGTTTGACAGTGTGGTCGACGTGGATATTCCAACGGAGGTCGGCCTGGATGTGCAGTCCGAGTAGTTTTACTGACACCACCTCTTCTAGCGGTTCGCCGGCGATGAATAGTGATGGCAGCAGGGGAACTGTTTTCGTAAAGAACACATACATGACCTTACACTTTCTAGGGTGAAGTCGCATTTTCCTGGATGATGCCCATTGGTCCAGGTTGTCAAGGTCAGTTTGGATGGCTGAGGCGTCCTCGATCGCCCTACTCTCTGCTAGGTTGAGATCGTCGACAAACTTCCATCGCCTTATCGACTTGACGTAATGATGCCTAATTTGCATGCGAGGAGTGTCTTATTTGCTTGTTCCTTGGGATACCAGTAGAATACAAAATGAGGCGACCTGTGGCATACAAGCAGAAGCCCATGGGGGACCCAAAAGTGTGCGAAACACAAGTATCGAACGTTACCATGGCCCATGTCTGGCAAACGTTAGAGTGCTTTTATCATCTTCCTCGACGTGTTCCCAGGTCCAGGACGAAGATGGCGTCCCTTACTGCCGGAGCATCTTCTCCTCGCAGCCCGCCTGGCACCTGCAGATCTACATCATCTACGGCGCCACCGTGGTCTTCGTCGTGCCCTTCTGCATCCTGTCCTACACCTACAGCCGCGTGCTCGCCAAGGTCTGGATCCGGGCCCGCGCCGGGAGCCCCCGGGAGCTCGAACGGAAGGCCGGCGGGAGCAAGAAGACCCAGCGCCGAGTGTCGTGCGTGGCGCAGGCCGGTAACCTCCTGCCGCGTGCCAAGGTGAGGGCATTTCTTATTTCACATTTCTAAGGACACCATTCAAAGGGGAAGGGCTAGCACCCCCCTATAAAAATGAAAATAGAAACAGCATGGAAACTTGCCCAGTGTGCCACTAGGCGGCACAAGGTAAACAACAATACACCATTCATATTTACGAGAGCAATACATTATTAGACTCATCAGCCACCATAGGGCGTGCACCAGACGTGGACCAAACCCCTGAAATCTTCGTCAGCGAAGACAAGCCAGAGAGAGAGAGAGAGAGAGACATTATTAGATACCCAAGGTGGAAACTCTTTTAGATTTCAGTATCTTTGTTAGAGAATATCTTTGGACATCAGGAAAGAGCTAGAGCTCACCTTAATCAGCAGGACCATACACTCCATTGTATTTGGGATGGAGGATGATACCGACTTCACACCACCTTTGACCCATTGTCCGTCAGGTCATATTGACCACGTGTCTATCTATTTACGAGATTAGGAAGAATGTTTAACCATGCCAGGTATGGCGCCATGTACTATGACCTGTGAAGGTGACTGAAGGTTCTGACCCCAACCCCCTCCCCCAGGTGAAGACACTGAAGATGACCCTGGTGATCATCATGGCGTTCGTGCTGTGCGGGCTGCCCTACTTCATCGTCGAGATCAAGGTCGCGTTCGGAGGAATGTCGCAGGTTAGTTAGTGAGTTACTTAGTATTATTAAGGTATCTTTTAGTTCTTTTGCAAACAGAATTCTATACCGTTTTTTAGTTCTCTCTCACTCTCTCGCTGTGTGTGTGTGCTCGCACGTGGTGTGTATGTGTGTGTGTACCTGTGTGTGTCTGTCTGTCTGTCTCTGTGTGTTTGTGTGTCTGTCTATATGTGTGTCTGTGTCTGTGTGTGTGTGTGCGCGTCTGTGTGTGCATGTGCGTGTGCGCGTGTCTGTGCGTGTGTGTGTGCGCGCGCGCGTGCGTGTGCTCAGAGTCATCGCATGCCATGTCGAAAGCTACCCCAGACAATAACGACATGGCTTTTTAACGCATATCATTTTCCCTGCCACCCCAGCTTGACATGGACGTGTACGCCGTGCTGGGGGTCTTCGCCGTGGCCAACAGTGCCGTCAACCCCTTCGTCTTCCTCTTCTTCAACTCCAACAACAAGTTCCTCCACAGCCTGGAGCAGAAGTGCTGCTTCTCCTGCCTCAGCAAGAAACGAGTGCGTGAGGGGGTGAAGCGGATGGAGGTGGTGATCGCCTCCTGGTCTCCCAGCCGCCGCGCCAGCAGGCCTTCTGTATCACTCCGCGCGTCCCGTCCCGGGGGCAGGACCCTCAGTGCCAATCTGTGAGCTGCAGCTAAAATCAAAATCTCCAAGCAGATCTAGCGGTGGCAATATCTGTGAGCTGCAGGTGGAACGAGAAACAACCTACTGAACCCCATGAAACTGCTGTGCACAACAAGTAAAGCCAGCATCCGATTTACAACTTCGTATTGTCGATGATTCGGTGATCATTCGCAACCCTGTGTCCGGTACAGAGGGTCGAGGGTTTGATTCCCAGCCGCTCGACGGACTCGAATTCAGTACAGAAAATGTTGCAGCCCTCAATCTGTACGAACGCCTGTGAGAGCAAGGAGGCTAAAGTGGTAAGAGATACAACCCTAAGCACCCAGATGTGAGGTTGCAGCATCATTCAATGATTCGCAATCCTGTTTCGAGATCAGACGGTTGGGAGTTCGAATCCCGTTGTCGGTCACCGGACTCGTACACTACAGCTACTGGAAAAGATTTCTGGCATCTCTCAGGACTCGTTTCCCAGAGAAGCAGACATGGCCCCAATGTCGGCTTCATTTGACTTCCACAGACTGATTCCACAGACACTCTCCTGCCAGCGGCAGGGATAGTGCTGCCACCTGCCGGACTATCAAAAAGTGCAGGCTATAAGGAAATCGAAGTGGCAAGCTGTGAAGAAGACTCTAGAATTACCTGTGCAGAAACAATGTGCCAAACACGGGGATCCTCGTGACAATTCTATTGATATTACAAAACCGATGTCGTATTTTCTAGACAAACCGACAAGGCCATGAATTATTCATTGGAAGAAAATTAGGACGTTGATAGTGATTGTTTCCGTTGCTTGTTTAGCAGTTGTTTGAATTTCAGTAACGTTTTTTTTTTCTTGGTTGTTAGAAACTTGTTGCTCAAACGTTATGGAAAGTTGTTTATCCGTTTCAATATTTTCTGCCATACGTATGTGGATATAACTTATGTTTTATTTGGGGTTCTTCGCCATTGACTTTGTGAGTTTTGGTGGGTTTTGTGCTTGTGATGACACATGTTAGGGTCTATGTGGCCGTCGTCATATGGAACAATACATAGTCGAAGAAAGGACGCTGTGCGTCCCTATTCATGCAGACATTGCACCTGAATGTTGATGTAAAAAGATATAACTTATGTTTTATTTAGGGTTCTTCGCCATTGACTTTGTCAGTTTTGATTGGTTGGTTTTGTGGATGTGTGACACCCGTTAGGGTCTCTGTAACTCGTGTATAAACAGCGGCCGTATAGTCACATGGAAGACGCTGGCGTCCCTGGTCCTGCACATATTTTACCTGAGTGTTGATGTCAATTATAAATATATGTATATAGATATATGTATGTATGTAATACGTTGATGAAGGTTAGACATCCAGGTAATATGATGCGCCAAAAACAGTAACTGTTTTTTGGCGATATATGTAATACACTTTTTTCTTCACTTTTCCGCACAAAGTGCCAATAAACATAAGTATAGTGTTCTGTACTTGGAAGCCTTGCCGGTCTCATTTCTCTGCCTTTTGACTTGTCTTCTCGTGGTGAAGGTTGAGCTGCTCGAAAGCTCTTATCAGTCACGGACGTTCGAACGATGCAGACGACATGCAATTAGAATACAAATTGATCAAGGGAACTCGCTCAAAGATCATCCCTCGGACATGCCGTAGCTTGCTCCTAATTCTACCATATTTATAATCATAAAGTGAATGAGGGAGCCGTAAACTAGTTTTGACCTTAGATATTAGAATTTCTACGTGTTATAAAAAAGGAAACTTAACCTTTATATGTCCAATACTGAAAGAATTTTCGGCAGAAAGTCCCAATTATTTTAGTGTGGATATGTAAAGTTTAGCCCTCTTTCATGTCATTTACAAACACAGGTGAACTTTCATGCTTCGCGTCTAAGTGTCATGAGAGACGTTTTAAGTCCCGTTCTCTGCCGGACGCGATGTAAGTTGCGTGTACTCGGGTCCGTGGAAGGAGAGGTGCTTGTCCAGAGTGAGCTCCAGCTGTCGGAAGGTCGGTCGGTCGGAGGGCCGCCAGCGCCAGCACTGCTGCATCAGATCGTAACTGTGGTACAAACAGTATAAGCAAAATCTAGTGTGAACTTATGCTAGGGTCACATTTCCAATCCGGGGCCCGGCCGGGCAGTCTTTGGGAAAGAAAAGTACATGTATTACCTAAAAGACTACAAAAAACACAAAATGCACCAGAAAATATTTAAGAGCATAGCTTGTGCTAATTCATTGATATACACTTTAATTTTCCGTTTCCGCAAACAGCCCGGCCGGGCCCCGGTTTGGAAATGTGACTCCTCTACGCAAATTTTTCTCCTCTATTTGCGAAGAGGAGACTCAGGAGCTATGATAGGTTGATACTTGATCGTAATGTAAGTAGAAAAAATAAATCGTTTTGAAGAGATGCATGCCGAAAATGGGAATGTAGTCCTTTAAATGTTTGCTCAAGGCACATTTACAGCAAATCTCAGGTCATTCGGTTGAAATACCAGGGCGCAGGAGGCCCAGATATGCATCATTGGTCATAAAAACCTCAATAAAATCACTTCCAAGGTCAATATCGAAAAAATGATAAAGAAAAAAAACGCCCGGGGGTATTTGCCTACACTACCTTTGTACCAAATTTCAGGTCATTTGATCAAAAGATGACAGAGATGAATCGATTTGAAGATTTGAGAGAAAGAGAAGAAGAAACCCGAGTAAAAACAACATGTTGAGCCATACTAGGTACGGCTAAACATAATAAGCTGAAATGCAAAAGATGCAGGTTGAAAATTAATGAAGGCACCAGGGGATCTAACGTTATCCTCCTTACAAGTCACAACGGTCACGAAACTTGAACCAGTGCCTTCATCTAGAACAGCTAGGTTGAGTAGAAGTATTATATAAGAAATTGTGCTTTTTGCAAGATACTCGTAAAATATGTGTGAATGAAATAAAACTCTAGAACAGCTTGACCAGATTGCGAGGACCGTCAGACTTACATGGCGTGCGGGCAGTCTTCAGGTTTTGGCATCCTGTATCCGGCCTGGAGCTGGTCCTTCAGTGCGTCTGATGGCACGTCAGGGTAAGGCACGCCCCCTAGCGTACTTATTTCGTACAGCACGATCCCGAAAGACCACCTGTTGGAGAGAGTGACATTAGACCGGGCGGACTTTACCGTCTGTGAAAGTCGGAATCATTGTTACATGGTACGTCGCTTGGAGTAAAGTGGAGTAAGGTTAACTATCCAACCATCTTTCAGTTATTAGCCTGTGTGGTATCCTATTTACTTTATCGTGGCTCCCATCCCATACTAGCTTGCTTCCTTGCACCAGTATGGGAGCCCGGGTGGTGTAATAAATAGGATGACATCCATGTTACCTTCAGTGTGACAGTGATGAAGGCCAGCGTAGTTTACTTATGCCCCCAATCCACTAGGACGGCACTCTCCCCGCGCGCTCTCTACGACCTAAAATCTAACAAAGTGCATAGCGAATTTCATAGGCGCTTTGTGTGTTTTGTTGTCTTTTCAGCCATGCTTTTACGTTTCGCATGATAGTCCGATTATGAAATCAAGGATTAGACAAATTCAATTTAGGTCGTAGTGAAAGCGCAGCGAGAGCGCCGTCTAGTGTAATGGGGGCTATGGGCTGCACTGCAGATGTCGGCATGAACCTACTCACACGTCGCTCTGCGCGGTGTAGACTGCCCCATCCTGCAGCCGTTCCGGCGCCATCCACTTCCAGGGGATCTTCCTCAGCCGGTCCTGCCGACGGTAACCTCGGCTGTAGATGTCTTCTGCCAGCCCGAAGTCGGAAATCTTCACCTTCAGGTCTTCCCCGACCAGGACGTTCCGAGCGGCCAGGTCTCCGTGCACGTAACGAGACCGGGCGATGTGGTCCTGTAGAGAAACATCTATGAAATAGTGCAAGTCTTGAAACCTTTGCGGTTGTTTTATGTTCGCAGCTTTCCTCTCCATTGCGAATATGCGTTTCCACTGTGCAACGGAATCGTGTCACCCGCTTATGCAAAACACCGCATTTCCCTTCTACCGCGAAATAAAACCACCGCGAAAGTAAGTAAATCCACAGTAGTCAGTAACAGAGTTAGGGTGTGATCAGCGTCGGGTTGATGGTTATGAAGATGGCTCAGGTAAGAGTTCAGGGCCACCTGATACACCTGCACACCTGATACACCTGTAACACCTGCAACTTGTACTCACCATGCCTCTTGCGATCTGCCGGGAAACCTGATACATCTGCAGCACCTCGAAGTTGTAGATGTCGTCTGCTGATGTTTCTTCCTGTGGAAACACACAAAAACATAATTCCGGGAATATCATATTAGATATAAAAGAAAACAGCTTTTCTTACAGCGATGCTCATGAATGGATCGAACCATCTAAAGTCACCGTGCGTGTACTAAAATTGAAATTAGATTGGGGGAAATGGTTCAAAGAAGGCACTAAATAAGAAATAAGGTTGAGAAATATTCGGAAATCAGCGAAATATGGTTCGAAGAAGGCACAAAGCTTCCTGAAGACCGCTATAAGGATCACCTGTCGACAATGCATTAAGAAGCTCTTCAGGTCTCCGTGTGGCATGAACTCCGTGATGAGATACAGGTGGTCTCGCACCAGCGTGCAGCAGCCGACCAGACCCAGCAGGTTCTCGTGCTCTCCCAGGTCCACAACGGCACGGATTTCCTGCAGGAACCACGTCATGTCTTCCTCACTGGCGTTGTCTGTAGCAGTACGAGAGAAATATGGTGAAAGTACAATCAAAGGAAAAAAAGGCTTCAAACTATTCTGAATTAAAGGATATTTGGAGTTTCTTTTAGCACATCCAGGAATCTCACCTGCTGACGTTTGTGCTAAAAGAAACTCCAAATATCCTTAGTTCTACCAACCTGGTGAAACTAATTCCGGAATTCTGAATTAAAGTTGAATATAGCCAACACAGAAAATAGCCAATAGCCAACACAGAAAATAGAACTTATCCGAATTTCGACTGATCAGCTCCAGTCTTTGCCAAGTTTAACTTTGATTCAGAATAGCTTCTACCAACACAGATGAACTTTTAAGTGAACCTTCGAAATAGCATTGTTCATTGTCGTTGGAAATAGAACTTAACACGATTACCTTTAACGGTTTTGACGACGACGTCCGCCGACTCGTCGTCTCGCGTCAGGGTTGCCCGGTAAACGAGGCCGAACGCCCCGCTGCCGATCCTCTGACCAAGCGTCACCCGGCCGGGGTCGACCTCTAACCCCGGGAACTGAGCCCGAGGAGGGATGGGTGGGGGCGCCAGCATTCTCATCCTGTGGACTGTACGGGAAAGATAGTAGTCTCCAAGCAGAGGTTCGGCTCTGGCTGGTTTTTGACGTGTTTTTGAGCGTTTTTTGGCAGGCTTTATATTTTGTCCCATTTGGGACAAAATAGTCCGACAAAACACCTAAAAACACGTAAAAAAAACAGCTGAAGCCGAACCTCTGCTTGGAGAGTAGGACGATAAGACAAGAATGGGAAAGGTTTTTGGCGTTTTCATATCGTGCTGGGTCGTGTCAAAATCTTAACAATGTGGCAGTAGTTTAATATCAGGTCGAAAACACAAGTTAGCCATGGCTTTTAGAATGCTACAATATCACCAGTCGATCTATCGTCAACGGAAAGCAACCCTGGACAAACTGTCTTGAAGGTGAAAAGAAAAGTGTCACTCACCGTCTTTATCGAACGGAGAGAAAGACTCGATCATTACTATGTCTTCTTGTCTTCTCCTTTTCCTACGTCTCAGAAGAATAAGGAACCCGGCCAAGGCCACGATCATCACCACGATGATGCCGACACTGGTGGCTATGGATACAGCCAGGGCGGGTGACGTGTTGCCTTGGTCTAGGACGGGTGCATCATCTTCCTTTTGGCTGGGTGTGTCACCTTGTTCTTGGATGGTCGAGGAACTTTCTTCCACAAAAGGTGTTGTGCTTTGATCTACGGACCCTAAATGAAATAAAGATAGTGCATAGAGATACGACTTGTTCTTGGGTTGTTTTAAATGTAAATAAAGATAGTGCATAGAGACACGATTGTGTTGTTTTGTTGCCTTGTTCTTAGATGGACGTTGTATTTTCGTCCACAAAGGGTGTGGTACTTTGGTCTGTTGGCCCTATGGGATGGTGGTGGTATTAACTATTTTTGTTTGTTTGTTATCAGTATGTTAAATTAACGATCATACCAGTGAAATGAGAGAGGTAACTGGCGGAGGTTGGTTGCATAATAATATCCAAAACAAAATCAAAGATCCGCCAGCTTGATTTCACCGCCAGAATATTGCATCGTGCATCTTTTTCAAAAGAAAAAAAATCAATATTGTGACATCATTCACCATCGGATGTGTTTAAGACTATTCGTAGATTCTCTCATGACGTCCAGTCATGTACATCGAGTCGCAATCTATTTACAGAGGACATCTTTGTAAAGGTGATTAAGATAAAGAAATCTGCAGCTCCTAGAAAGCGGACATTTCATTCTCGATCTCAGGATTGAGAGAGAGAATTTAGAGGCAGTTTTACTTAATTTATCTCTATTTATCTATGTTACATTTGATTTGACTTGACTCTCTCTACCTTGTGTAGTATTTTCTTTCTGTCGGTGTCTTATAAGCCCATAGTGACTGGGCCGTGTGAAGTCGCAAGACACGCGTACGTAAATAAGATTTTCATTCATTTGTCCATTCACAGGATTTATTCTTTCGCCATTCGAGTAGTTCAGAGAATCAGGCCAAAAAGATTTTTAAAAAAGAGTGTATTCCTCCGTAACTACCGGTAAGTCAGTAGCCTAGGAGTCGCTACTTCAATAAAGCGAATGCTATTACGCCATGCAAACACAAACCCACATGCATGAGTGGAATGTCAACAAGTACAGATGTCTTATGAAAATACAGCGTAATTATGTGGGTATATACAGTAGGTTTTAGTCTGTTAAATCACTCTGTTCTTGAGGTCGGCATGCGATGTCAACTGCCTAACAAATAAACCAATAATTCAAGAATTTCGGCCAAGATGCATGTACGTCTAAACGGTTTGGGGTTCGAATGTTTTATAAACATCCGAAGCTACACGCTTTACCACCTTCACATGTGTGGGGATCGACGTTGTATGTGCTGAAATAGTAACTCATCTATTGTGCATGCTATTGGTTCTGTGTGTTAGACCGGTCGTTACTGCTACGTACACAAACCACCATGGTAACGTCGAAATAGCAAAAACAGGTCAGAATCATCCATCAAGGATATGATTTGAACTTACCGTTCTCACAGTACAGACCAGACCAGCCGAAGTCACACTCACAGGTGACATTATCCCCCGGTTCCTCCGAGCACACTCCATGAAGACAGAAGCGGTCCGGCAACATCTCTCGCAGCGACACTCCTAGCGTTTGAGGCGGGGAACTGCAGCTCGGATTCCCCAGGTCGCCATCAGTGAGTGACGAGCTGTTGATCCACCGCACCAGACCTTGTAACCGACAGTCACACATCCAGGGGTTGAAGCCCAGATTGGCGGTACTGAGTTCGGAAAGTCCAGTAAAGACATCAGGAGGAAGGGTTGTGAGGTTGTTATGCTCCAGAGCCAAGGTTTCTAGCCGGACACACCCGGAAAATATCCCAGCTGGCAGTGCAGTGAGGTAGTTTCTTCCCAGCAGCAGCGAAACAAAGGAAGCGTTGGCGAAGACTGCCTCGGGTAACCGAGTGATCTTGTTCTGATCAAGTCGTAGGTCGGTTAGACTACTCAGGTCGCTGAAGGCTCCGGCTGAAATGATGCGGATGTCGTTGGAATACAGGTGTAGGACCCGAAGATTCTTCAGGCCAGAAAAGACGCCGTCTGGAATTTCTTGAATATTGTTTGCATCAAGGAATAACCTTTCCAACATTGTAAGACTTTGAAAGACTCCGCTTGGGAGCTCTTCTATCTGGTTATTGGACAGGATCAGATCTGTCAGATTAAGCAGCTGGGCAAACAAGTCGCTGCGAAGACGCCTGATTCTGTTGAAGGTCACGCTAAGTGACTCCAGAGGAACCCCTGCAAAGACTTCGGGAGGCCACTGCTGCAACAAGTTGCTACCGAGGAACAACTCCTTTAGCTTGGTCAGGTTCTCGAAAACGTCCACAGGAAGAGCAGCGATCCTGTTGTCGTTCAGGATTAGGCGGAACGTATCGGTTGGGATGCCATCTGGAACTGCCGTCAATGATCTCCGACTGCAGAAAACGTAAACCCCGAAAGTGTCGTCACAGACACAGTCTGCCGGACACGTCGTCGCGTAGGTCGGGAGGAAGATCACCAAGAGGAGGAGACAGAGTGAAAACATTGTCCTACAGCCGACAGTCTTCAACTGCATGCAGAGAATTAAAGTGTAACCCCCGTTATATTATGAAGACAGTCGGCAACAAATGTAGTACAATTGCATGATTGTCCAAAAATCCTATGAACCATGTATCGTACCAAGACGCTCTGTACTGTACTCAAAGGCCAAAAATCAGTCACCTTCAGAAATCTAGATTTTGGCGACAATCACTGCACTTTTTTGCATATCTGGGTCTGGACTGGTCCGATCTTCCCTATTCCACCAGCCTTAAATGATGGCAGATAAATTGGGGCGCACCTTTACCACCACTCAGTCTCTTGGTAAATGTTGATTCAGTAAATTGAGTTCCCCTGTCACCTGTTCAATCACAAACATAATCTGTTTGATCTGAATGCCACATCATCAATGAGCGGCAACATCTGGCGAGGGCGATGTAACATTGCTCATTGATGATGTGGCAATAAGATTGTACAACACAGATTTACCCACAATACATACATGCTTTGGCCCAGATTACTTACGCACACTCGGCCGAAGTCCGACTAGACTCAGTGGAATAGATTTTGGACTGTGTAAACAGAAAGTCAGTGTATCCTTTCCCCGGACTCGACTTGAGTAACCTCAAGACCGGCAAGTCGAACTCAAGTCGCGTCTGAGTGTACTCCGAGTGTGCTTAGAGATGCGTGTGCAAACCCAGTATGAGTTTCGCATTACACACGGCTCGAAGTTTCGTGAAGTATTGACGTCTAGTACTAAGGTCTTGGAGGCTGAAGTAGACTTCTGTAGTTTTCAATCCACTTCTGAACTCAGAGACGTCAGGAAGGATGATCCTCAACTGGTGCTGTCTGAAGCAACACCCGAGTCAGTCTTCTGTAGTAGACCACTTAATTTCTCTTTACATGCAGAAAAAGAGCTGTAGTCTACGGGAGGATTTCAGTTTTAAAAAAGTGTAAAGCTTGGTTTTCCCGACCATCAGTACAGCACCGTGACGCCGCCGGGGCGTGATTCGACACTCTGGATTCTTCAAACATCATCAAACATGTAAACTTTAAACATTTACAACCTTTATCCAACCGCCAAGGAAGTACTTAATGTTGTGAAGTCTGGCGATATCAACAAGGCTGATATTGCTATCAGGTGTCAAAAACACATGCTCGCTAACGGCGCGGTCACATACCGGTCGTCGAATTTTCAAGCATGCAGGCTGCGACAGACCCAGCCGCTGACAAGCAGATCAAAGACATCATTTTCCGTAGCATACTGTAACTATCCCAAGAATGGAGTTTGCGATTGAGCGACGATCGTACAACGAACTAGTCTGACCGGGTACTTGTCATAGAAATACGGTCAATGAGATTAACCGACGGAGGCCATATATATAAACGGAAAAAAATTGCGTATTTTACCGGAAGGTAGGCTCGATGTTTTAAATGGTTTGAAAGTGGGACTTTCATCGGATGTTTTTGCTAGTTTTGAGACTAGCTTTAGCAGTGAAACAAATCGGTTTGTTTTTGGCCAAGCAACGTTACATTTAACTTTCTTTCCAACTCCTTTGTCCATTTGAACTGCAGATCACATGCATATTGTTTGCTTTAATTGATTGAAACGTAAATGTAACTGCGAGTCAAAGATGACATGAAAATCATGGCCGCTAGGTGTCGTTTCCGTGTTATGAATAATGACGTCATATTTGCTCGTTGTGACGTCACGTCCGTCTCATCCCTCCCAACATTCAAGATGGCGGCCGCAGAGATGAAGTCTTACCGCGAGAAACTGGAGAAATACCTGTACGAGAAGAATGCCTTCACGGATCTGCTGGCTAAGGCCGAGGCGAAGACTGGAGTGAAGAGGGTGTACATTGTTTACGGTAGGGAAGTCGCGGCGTCGCGCGGTTGGGCGTAAAAACAGGAAACAGGCTCGCCCTTTTGGAGCTTATGTTCCGCCCAGAGAGAGAGAATTTTTCCATCGTCATGACTCGAGTTCCAATGTTAGTACAGCTGGCTAGGGGCGGGTAGGGTTGCCTTTCTCGGACTTGAACGCTAGCAAAATGATTTCTGATGATACAAACCAAATGATGTTGGCTCATACGAAAAATTAAGAAGTTTTTTGGCGGTTGATTGAAACGGCATTCGTGATCATTAGGGCGTGACAAAACATTATCAGGTTTATTGTTTGCACGTAGGAGCCACCGTGTATTGTTATATAGGTCGCTATCTCCAGCTGCGCAACAGGCTTGCACACATTCGTTTGAGTTCCACATTTCTGTTTCCTTTTCATTGCTGTTTCCGTATTCCTTGATTTTTCTCAATTTTTAATGAAGTGTCGTTTGGCCCCACGGCTATATTACATCATCGTATTAACGCCCTGCAGTACTTAAGTACACGTGTCTGTGCGGTAAGTGTTGCATGCGTCACAGGGGATGGGGCAGATGGGAAAATGAGACAATTGCGCAAGGGATAATAATGTCAAAGAGGTGTACAGTTCAACATGAAGCTACTAGTATATTATTATTGATTAGTTTCGATATCTTTAGGAGAATCACAGAAAATATTTACACATATGTTTAAAAATTGTGAAAGGGAAGTTGAAAAAAGTTACATTTTGATGGAAACATTGGAAACATGTAAAGATTGATGTATTTGTTGATATCATCCATAAGATTTACTTGATGTGGCCTAAGTTTGATAAGTCTGATAATTGGTAAATTTTTTTAAAAACATGACCAACTTTAGTTTAATATTTGTGGATTACGCCATCCATAAGTGGAAAGGCTGATGACTGTTAAAATGTGATGATTTTTTTCCAGTCCTGCTGACCATCCTGTGCCTGTACCTTGCCATCGGGTACGGAGCGGGCTTCCTGTGCAACCTGATAGGTTTTGTGTACCCGGCGTACGCCTCGTGAGTAACGTGTCTGTCCTCCCTCCCTACAGGACTCATGGGGCTGTTCCTGTTGTATCTCGCTATCGGCTACGGTGCTTCTTTCCTCTGCGCTTTCACCGGGTTTGTGTACCCGGCGTACTGCTCGTAAGTATGCGGTGTTTAACCAGCATGTAGCCTCCAGAACTGGCTTTGCGCAGCGTTCAGATTCCCCCACCCCTTTTTTGCTGATTATATACATTGTCAAACCTTTACTAGTGGAAACCACTGCAAATGGACCAGCTGGCCATTGTGGTTACAGTCAAAACCAAAGAAGACCTCTAGCCCAGGGCTGATAAAATCTGGTCTATGTGGACAGATGGTCACTATATAGACACAATTCTTAATGCTTGTGTAAATGGAAAAATTATGTGATATTAGGGACCACAAAAAAGTGGTCACTGGTCACATTGGCCAGGTGGTCCTGATGTAGATTTGGTCACTTGTGCAGGTTTGACTGTATTTTCAATAGATTATTTTCTCGTTAAACCACCTGTCCATTGTGACCATTGTCTTTAAGTCCCTTGGGGGACCACATTAGACAGGTTTGACCATTGTTTTTAGAAGGCCACCCTTTCCCACTACGTGCTAACACTGCACATTGAACATTGATTGAACACGACTGCAGCAGATAGAAACAGCCAGTAATCAGCAAAAAAGTGGTCGATATTGAAACGCTGCATGAAACTTGCTTTGGAAGCTAGCATTAACACTGTGTGGTGTGGTGTGTCCTTGCTTTACTACTATGTGCTGATGGTGCAACTGTGGCGGGGGTTAGAACCAGTGTTCTCTGGTGGGGATTAGAACCATTGTTCTCTGGTGGATTAGAACCATTGTTCTCTGGTGGGATTAGAACCAGTGGTCTCTGGTGTCAATGCTGTGATGGTGTTCTGGGTGGGGTGGAGCTCATGTTTCCGGCTACATGTAGTGGTGTGTGGTGTTGTTACTAATGTTATTTCAATTTACAAGTACACGTAGTTGTCATAACACCATGCATATGTGATAATTTAATAATTAATAGTTTTATGTGCCTGTGTGTGTTTGTTTGTTTGTGTGTGTGTGTGTGTCAGTCAGTGTGTATGTGTGTGTTTGCATACACCTTTGTGTTTAGTGTGTGCCCCTTATAAATGTCCTTTGTTGGGGGATATTGTACATGTTGTGTATCATGCTGATAATAGTATGTACATCATTGTCTAGTGGTAGTGAGGCATTTTCGTTTTCAGACATAACCTTATTGTATGTGGTGGGAAAACTGTAGCATATAAATATAATACTATCACTCAGCAATTCTGCTTCTGCATCACTAGATTGAAAATCCCCAAGAGGGGAATATGTTTTGCCATGTTAAAGGATATCCAGACCATTTAGAACCAGTGCCAGAATTTTGCAATGGGTTGAAGTATGCTCGGCTGTGTGCTAGCTCAAAGACCATCAACCCACACCAATGGTGCATTGTAAATCTCACTTAATCATTGCACAACATGTACGTGTGGCCCTGTGCACCAGATACATGAACAGTTGATTCAGACTAGATTCTGTGCCATGGCATACATTTACACTGTAATCCGGTAAACATGGCCCCAATGCAGTTGTGGCTTGTATTTGTCCATATACTGTGGTATAATGATATAGGTGCTGATTGTAGGACACACTGCTAAATCTAATTTAACCTGAGTTTAACTGCCCCAGACTGTGTCTGACCCACCAGACCAGTTCAGGCATCTGCGGGTCAGCCTAATTTGTGCAGCCCAATTTGTGACCTATTGATGAGTGACTAATTACTGTTGCTGCACACTGAGGTCTTTTTCACAGGCTTTTGCCAGTTTTAGTTTACCAGAAAGAGCTTCACTTTGAGGTATACATGTAAGCTGTATCATGTGTATGTTTACATACTGCTGGGTCAGGTACAGGTAGTAAAAAGAGCAGTGTTTTGCATAGATGTACAACATGGAACCTTGAAACCAGTTTTAAGATGACCCCAAGGACAACGGTCCTGAAATCAGGTCGCATGCCCTGGTTGTCGGGTGGGGTACACCTGCCGTTGCTAGGAGACGAAAGATTGCAGATGAACATCCTGAGTAAACTACAGGTTTTAACCTTTAGTACCCCAAGTACCCTGAGTAGCCATTTGGATGCCAGTTTTCTAATGGTTACGGGTTAGGCAGCAGGGAGAAGGTTTAAGTGCCAATCAGCATGTCTTGACAACTGGGACATCTAATGTGTGTCTGAGGACTGCAGCAACTAACTGTCAATTAGCTGTAGGCAAATAGGAATTGATAACATCTCCTACCCAACAATGTGGGGAATGTAGAAACATGACTCTCACATAGTTTACAAATTTTGTACACCGGGTAGTACAAGTAGATGATCAAGTAAAAGGGTCAGGGTAGGAAGTTGCTGTCCCAGATCTGTCCGTCAAACAGCTGCAGGTCTGGAGGTCGTTCACCCCAGTCTGTGGAACTGGGGGAGGTGTAGACAGGAGGGTGTGAATGGGGAGATCCTCGATTCATGATTTTCTGGAGAGTTGAGTTTATGGTACCAGTTTGCACTGGGCAATATTCCTAACATACATTACTTTTTTTTTAATACAAAATTGTCAAATAGTTGTCATCTTCATAAAAAGATTTACACAGGATTTGGACATCAGTAGAACCCCATCCATGCCCCATGAGTGGGCCTGACAGCTGAGATACCTCCTCTTCACCATGGCAACCACTCAAGGTCAAGTGTCGTGTTTCAGACAGAATGTTGACCTGTCAGCTCTGGTGGTTTATGGCCTGTGGTATAGAGTATCATACAGTATTTCCTACTGTCTGAAGTGTATTTGCTGTACATGTAGTCTCTAAGTCTAACTTTAATTTTAAGATTAAAAAGAAATCATTTTTAGAGAAAAGGGTGTCCACCAAGGAAGCCTAGTTATCCCCATATCATGCTCGCCTTTAGCAATAAGAAGATCTGGATGAAGAGAAAGGTTCTAGCTAGAATGTCCCCAAAATGTATTATAATTTATATTCTTCCTTGGGCCCTTGTAATGAAATCAGCTTTACAACCCAAATTTAAAAGTTGCTTGTTCACAGAAGGAAGTGAAGAAAATGTAGTGTTCAGCTGTCAGTTGCTGGTGTTTTCTGCCCAGACAAGGTGCAAACAGTAGACAGACAGCATACATGTGAATCTTCAGTCTTGGCCGACTGCCAGACATCCAATCTGCCTATGACTCAGCCAGACATGACCTCTACTCATAGGATGGAAGATTAGCTCTCAGTCACCCTGCCATTGGAAATGTTAGCAGATTTTTTTGCCATTCACAAAATAAGCATGAAAGTCTGTCTAAATCCAGACACTTCTGTGCAGGAAAATTTTAGAACAATTTAGTCTCCAAAATTGCCCGAAAGAATGTCTGACAATCCGTAGAAATGTTAGCAGATTTTTTCTGCCATTCACAAATTGAGCATGAATAAGGTCCATCGAAATCCAGACACTTGTGTGCTGGAGAGAAATGAACAATTACTGTAGATGCATTTAAGCTTGCATGGTTTTTATATCGCTGTAGGGAGAAAATGGAGTGTTCACGGTGGTTTTAAGTTCGCGTTTGAAACAATAGTAGCGCTACAGTTATAGGTGGGCAAAAAGGTTTCGCAGTGGTTTTAAGTTGCGCTTAAGAGTTCACCGTGAACATAAAACCTTCGCGAGTATTTCTGCATTTACAGTAAGTCTCCAAAATTGCCCACAAGAATGTGTGACAATCTGTCATTATAATCCACAGTGCACACATGGGTGGTGTGGGAACCAGTCCGACTTGCTGGGAAGCTCTGTGACCTTTGCCCTTTTGCCAGCGCTGTAGAAAAGTTGTAATGAGGCATGGCTGATGTGATGATTGCCCCACACCTCGCCTCACCTGTCGATTCTCCTCCTTTGTTAGCTTCTTAAGTCATTAAGTGCACCTGGTGTCCTTCGGAGGATGGGAGGATCCATTCAGTTTCCTTGTGGAGGGGGGTTCATCACCGAGCAGTACTGTAAATCACTTTATTATGGCGGCAGGAAAAATAGTGGTTGGGGGAAATGGAGTAGGTCACGGCACTGAATAGTTGATTTTAACGGTGGAACAAACATAACTGATGAAATATTTGCGATGATGAAATTTTAGCTGTTGACTAGTGACCATTAAATCAGCTAAAACTAGGTTACAGTTAACAAATCAAGAATTACAGTATGCTATAAGTACTGATCCAATTGTGATGCCAGACTCAAACCAAGTCAAATGCTAGCCTGTGTTACAACATATCTGGCAGCCAGTGGCTGATTGGCCCCCTCCTGAGATGGTTATTATTAGTAGGGCAGGTCACTAGGCAGAACCATTTTAGTCAAGCCTTTCAAATCCTAAGTCTTAGAGATGCTGAAGGCGTTGTTCTCATTTCTCGATTCTGCTAACCCCATAACCAAAAGAGTTTGTGCTAAAAGGCAATTTAAACAGAGAATTTCAGCAGAAAGTGATGGCCTATAACATCTGCTCAAGAGAAATCTCTACAAAGTACAAAGGGCACAAATAGAAGCTACTACTGAACTAAAATGTGTAGTCTGTAGGATTTGGACCTCTGATCCAGTGATGCAGAAACAGGAGGGCTGATGTTTTCACTCAGATGTACAACATGTACATGTATATATGACCTATTAGCTATCACTGGTTAGATACAATGTGTGGTGTCTTCTTTTTATAGCAAAGTTGATCTCTGTTGTACATGTGTATGGATTGTTATTACAGTTTACAGATGACAACAAAACAGTGTTCATCTCTCAATACAACAGAGACTCAAGCAACTGGATAACTTTTGTAAAGGGTCAGACGTTTCAGACAGCATCCACTGTCTTTCGTCAGTGACTGGACCAGAATCTGAATTCCAGCAGCTATGAACTGATATGTAGACAATGAAGTGAAGACAATCCTATGACGGTTTGATATCAATTTCTAGTTTTGGTTGAATACATGTACCTGTTCAAATTCTGGTTCAGTCTCAGACAAAATACAGCACATGCTGTCTCAAACATCTGTTTAAAACTCATCCAGTAGCTTGAGTAGCTTGTATATCGACTGTCCGTCTCCTTCCTTGTGTTGATCTCGTGCTGATTTCTGCTCATCCGCAGAGTCAAGGCCATTGAGAGCGAGCGTAAGGAGGACGACACACAGTGGCTGACCTACTGGGTCGTCTACAGCGTCTTCGGGCTGGCCGAGTTCTGGTTCGACATCCTGCTCTTCTGGATCCCGTTCTACTACCTGCTGAAGGTAGGACACCCCTGCTTTACATGTGGACTTGTCCAGGACTGTACATTGTAGTCACTGTCTGGAAGAAAACACTGTTTTTGGTGGGGGTGTTCATTTATAGATAATATTTGAAATAGTTCTGGATCCCATTCTACTACCTGCTGTACAAGTGGACTTGTCCTGGACCAGGACTGTACAGTTATCATGTAGTCACAGTATGGAAGAATACACTATTCGCGTGGGGGGGGGCTTCACAGATAGTATCTGACATAGCTCTAGGTCTCCTACTACAAATGTATATCTGCTGAAGGTAGCTAACTGTTAGCCTGAATTCAATCAAGCCTCCTGTGACCGCTCACCACCCTGTAACCGCCTCGCGGGGAGGGGAGAGAAACCCCCGGACAGCTGGAGTTTGCGTTATACAGACTAGCTAACTGTAACCTGTAACCTTTCCTCGCTTCCTACATCAGTGCCAGTTTGTTTATGTTCTTTGTACTTGTAGTGCCTGTTTTTTTTTTTCCGGGGCCCGTATGTTTATGTTGTTTGTATTTCAGTGCCTGTTCCTGATGTACTGCATGGCTCCCGGCTCGTACAACGGTTCGGAGATGATCTACCAGCGCCTCATCCGCCCCTTCGTGCTGCGCCACCAGGAGAAGGTCGACCGCTTCATCGACGATGCCGGCAAGAGGGCAAAGGAGGTCATAGACAAAGGTAAACAAACAAACAAACAAACAGGGAAGCCTTGCAGGCCCTGAAACTCTGTCCCTAAGGCCTTACAGGTGTCAAGAAATGGAAAAGATGTAAAAAAAAAAGAAAAATTGCTCTTAGTAAGCAATTCACAAAGTGCTGTTTGGAGGAAAAACTTCAGTCAATTTCTCGCTTGGTGCTTCTCACACTTTGCAGCTATAGTGATTATGATTTGAAGCTTTGCATTTCTTTACTTCTGAATGTGTAGTTCTAAAACCTGTAGTTTTGCTTGCAGTGTAGTTCATGTTCATCTCCCTGCTCTAATGAATTTCTGTGGATGATAATTGTTCCGTCTTTATATTGACACATGCAGTGTAGTGCATATTTTCTTCAACTTTATAACTGCCAGTCACACACCACTTTTTCTTCTAGTAGGTTCTTTTGAAAAAAAGTTTACAGAATACAAAACTTTTATTAGCAGTTTGTATTCTTCACAGAAAAGTGTATTTTACCTCTTGTACAGCTGGTTACAATTTCGAACACCTTTTGAAAATACTGCTGTGTGTGTGTGACACATGTTAGGGCATACATGATGATGCTTGTGTAAAGAGAGTAAGAAAACGAAACTGTGGGCTTCCAAGACAGTGTCATTTGAATCTGTGAAATGTCTTTCCAGTTACAAAATCACCAACGATTCATGTTACCAAAAATATATCAGAGAACCAAGGGGAAAAATTGGTGTGGCCTTGTCAGTAATAGCACTCTTGTTCTTCTCTTCACCAACATATCTTAGATTTATCATCTGTTCTTGTCTTGTCTCTGCCATTGCTGTTGATTTGCATGTCTTGACTGGTGTCTTCTCTCTCTGCATGTTTTTACGCCTCAGTTCTTGGCACAGCTCTGGCGAAAGCGGGTAGCTCCATTGCTGATGACCAGAAGAAAGAGTCCTAAAGCTCAGTTAGGGAATTAGGTAGACGCTTGTTTTGTAGGCCACACCAATAGTAGTCCTTGGTTCTCTTTTTTTTTCATAATTTCAAATTTTCTATATTTTCCACAAAAGAAGACAAATTTTTCAGAAGCTTAGATAGAAAGTTAACATTTGGATACCAAATAGGATTGACTGATAGATTCAGAACTGTCATATCTGATTTTGAAACATACATGAAATCATGAAGAAGATATGCCCAAATCCAAAGACCCATACTGAAGGTCAGCAGAATGGCGTAGTCAGTTTCGTTTTGAGAACCTTGGATATTTATCTGTGTGGCTGTAGTTCCTTTTTATCAATCCCCCTCACCTTTAAAAAGTTAAAAAAATTTGTTGTTTGCTTTGAAAACACCATTGATTCTGTTCTGTTCGAGTTGAAATTCCATCATTTCTGACTTTGTTCCCTGTTCATTTTTGAATACCTGCCATTCTTTCACTTCCCCTGTTGCTCAGGCCCCTGCTGCTTTTAATCACAAGCTTGTTTACATTTTCCCACAACTCCCCCTCCCACGATCCATGTTACGGTCTGCCCCATGCCCAGAGATCAGAATACAGGAGCAAGAAATTCTTAAATTAACCTGAAAAGCCTTGAGGGAAGACAGTCAAACCTGTTATACATAGTGACTGCTCAAGAGACGTTTGGACACATGGTCACAGTAGACACGTCAATATGAATAAGGTTCTCAATGCTTTTGTCAGTGTGAAAAATAATCCAATGAACCACCAAAATGTGGGCACATTGTCCAGGTGGTCCTTATGTAGAGGTGGTCACTTGTACAGGTTTGACTGTAGTCCTTAACTGCTACAGCTGGACTTCATTGCTACTTTTTGCTTTCTTTCTTCTAACTTTCCGTTCCTTTTGTTACAGCCGAGGGAGCGGCTGGACAGTGGGCAGGCGACCAGATTGCGCAAGGCCTGAAGAGCGAGTAAAAATGCCAGGATGTTCCGCAGTTCTGTCCCTTTGTAAAGAAGCCGTGTGTTACTATGGTTACGACCCTTGTTATCTGCCGCTGTACGCGTATGTTTGTGGCAAAATGAAGATGTCTCTGCTCTGTGAAGATTTGCAACACTGAAGTAGTCCCAAAATGTTACATGGATGCCTGTATCAGTATGATGTAAGACAGACGCAGTTGTTGCCAGTTGTTAAAGTGGCCAATGGTGTCTCGCATGTACAAGTGCTTTCTTTGTGAAGCCTCCATAAAGATCTGCTACATAAAATCCTTGCTGAAAATCTGCTTGTCTGTATTTGATACAAGTGCAGTCCCTGTGTCATTTTGTATGTGGCAAGTGGTGCTTGGGCCAAACCAACATAATTTATTGTTTCTTGACATTTTAATTCGTAGAATGAAACAATAGAAAAGTACTAAAAATATGACAGAAGCATTTTAGTGGATAGGTTAACAAGCCATCAACACAACTCACTTAACTTCTGGCTTTTACAAGTTACCACCAGTATTATCTAAGAAACAAGTAATTTTGTTGGAATGGCCTCAGTTCAGTACAACTGTGCATAAGTAAGTAACTAGGCTGTTTTATAAAAGGACATGACTGTGCTACCTTTAATTTTTGTCTATTGTGGTGAAATATGCAAGACTGTCCTGTCCCAGATGTTAGTGTATGTGGGGAGAATATTCCTGTTTTTTGGGGAGAATATTCCTGTTTTTTCAAGGTGATTTCCTCTGATGGGCAAACTCGTGCAATGTGAACATTGATGCATTTAGTTTAGATTATCAAACTTTGTCGACCCGCCTGTTTAGATTATCAAACTTTGTCCACCTGGGTACCATCCTAGTTAGTTTACACTAGAGTTTACTAACCACAATGGTACATACATGTATAAGGCTAAACCCTTTGTCAAACCTAGGTACCATCTTAGTTAGTTTACGCTAGAGTTCACTAACCAGGATGGTACACATAACTAAACCCTTTGTCAAAAGCAATGCAAACCAATGTTCTGGCTTTCTCCGGTTTTAAAATCTTTGACCTGTATTTATCAAGCAAGATTGCCCGCTAGTGACTGCTGGAAATACTAGCTTGGTATTCAAACCTATTATGGCTGCCGGTAGCTATAATAGGTTTGGATACTACGCTATATATAGGAAATATGAAGAGCCATATACATGTAGTTATCTACCATCGTGGACCTAAAATGGTGTTAAACAAATATGCTTGCTTTTCTTGCGTTGAAAGACAAACAGAAATTGTTGGCCGAGCAGGTCAAAGGTTAAGGAACCTGTAGACATACTATCAATGTTTAATTGGCTTTAAGTACACGTCGTATATGTACCTTCTTAATAGAATAAATGAAAATAGAAATGTAGATTATGTAGTACCTTTCTGTTTACAGTTCCAAAGTTGCTAGTCTGGTAGTTGAAGAACTTGGTGGACATCAGTTCATTCATTAGTGTTTCATCACTTATCCATATTTTTCATGAAGTAGCTTCGAAGTAGCCCCCTTGGTAGGCTTTAGGAGTCAGGCTTTAGGGAGCTTATAATATTCTTATTTTCTGATGGTATTCCTTCAGAAAATAGCATATTGTTAAGCCCCAAAAAATCCAGACTAATAGAGCCTACTAAGGGGGCTGCCTCTTAAAAGAACGCTTGTTTAAGGGGCGGGTTTTTTTACATGTGCAAACAAGAGAGGGAACGCTTAGCATGTCAGTCACATCCATATTCACTCCACCTACTGTGATATTTTTGTCTACTTTCTGCCTGTCATCATCCCTGTCTTACTATGCTCTTGTTTTTTCTCAGTTCAGTCCAGTTTTGGGAATGTAGGATAAGTGAGAACTTGCCAACCCCCCCCCCCCCTTTTTATTATCTATGCATGTTGGATTGGGAGTGCAGTTAACTAGTTTACGCACATATTTTCAATAGTATAGACTTCAGAGAAAGGGACACATGCCAGCAGCTATATCAGTACACACATAGACTTTTGCTGTGATTTCTTATATATCATTAAGCATACCTTTTTATATACATCGCTGATACTGGTGTGTGCATTGGTAGTTTGGGAGGACTTTCTGTAAAAGCACACTATAGATTATACTTCTTTACTTTACTTAGTTCGAGCTCCCGCTCGAACCAATCCTGAAAGCTCTCTCCACAGCACTTTGTCCTCCATGGCCCTTCGTAGTTCCTTAGTATCTTGTAAGTTTGTGTCACTACGTAGATTGTCTAAGTAGGTGACCCTGGGTCTACCCCTACTTCTTTTTCCTTTAGTAGTAGGCTCCCAGAGAACAAGATAGTGTGCAGGGATTTCGGGATGTCTAATACAGTGACCAGCCAGTTTCATTCTGCGCTGTTGAACTTTCTTCGCGACAGATGGTATAGATTATAGGTCATTTGTAGACATAAGTTTATAGTTCGGAGGTAAGGTGTACACAATGTAGCTATTGAGAAATACAGAATTGGGTGGAATAAGACTGAACTTATTACATAGCTATTCATAAAACAGCAATTTATTAATTAAGTCTAGCACTAGTATAGACAGTGGAATTCGACAATGTCGGAAGTCTCTCAACTCCAAAATTTCTTCTTTCAAAACCTGCTCTTTAATTTCCTGTATCGCTTCTTACAGTGTCCCTATTACTTTCCCTTGCAGTTTAACTTTAAGACGTAACTGTCCTACCCAAGAAGACTTTTGGTGTTACCAAGATGTAGTGTGGAACTCTGTGAAGATTTGAATATTATCAATAAAGAAGTGGTTGTAGTGTACACTGTGTGTTGTCCTGTCTGGTCATTGATTCACTCCTAAGGTTTGTGTGTAAAGTTGAGGTTCTGTAGTTCTTGACATTTTTGCAGTGGCTTCATGTTCACAGTTTTTGCAGTGACTGCTTCAAAATTAACTTAAAACTGTTGTGTCCACTGGGCATTACTGTACAGTACATGTACATGTATGTTAATGTTACTATAGCACTATTGCAAAATCATATCACTGCAAACTTAAAGGTAGCCCCTACACTAGCTAGTAGCTACCCTTCAGTATTCTGATGCAATTTTTCTGGTCTCCTATTCCTTGTCACTTTACTCTAAGAAGATCACAAATTTTATTTGTTGGTTCCCAGATAAAAAAAATAATGCAGAACTGAAAAATCAACATAAAAAAACATGTTTTTTTTACGTTCTGATTGTACCCAATATCTTTGAATACACACTTAGTTCAGAAGCCATACAGGGAAATCAAACATACCAACTTTCTATAATTGTTTTGTCACCTTTATCAAGGAGGTTTTCACCAGTGTTTGGATAGTTTGTTAGATGGATAACTCAAAATGCCACTGAAAGGTTTTATGATATTTTGTGGGTTATCATTAGGCCAAAGGTCTAAAGAGTAACTTTGGACAAAGACTTGAAAACAGATGCAAAAGTCTCATGAAGTATTCTTACCACTTGCACTGGACATTTAATGCCACCTTGCAGGTTGCTGGAGAACTGCAGTAGTGATTAAATTCATGGAGCAGGAATCAAGAGTTTGCATGAAGTCAGCAACAATAGGAAAAAATCATTAAAGCAAAACAAACGTCACATGTTTGAAATTGACATATTTTAATGTAATAATCCAATTTCTTTGTTGTACACTCATTTCTTACTACTTGTCTAATATGAATGCCAAATTATTTCTTCACCAGACAAGAACTAGAAACAAGGCCAGATCAAAGTGACCAACAAGTTTGTCCATTAGACTTTCTCCTGTTTGAAGTTACAAGGAGTTGTGTATACAGGTGTTTTCCAAGACACAGTCTCCTATTCATTCATGTCTTATAAACGAGAAATATGAGCCCAGCCTTAAGAATGACTTAAATTTTATACCGATGTTCTTAAGATGCTCTACTTACAAAGTGAAAACAGGTAACGACGTCTTTAAGACTGACTACACCTTGTGACGAGGACGTAACTATGACAACAGGTTACTATGACGACTTCTCCTGCTTCTCCTTTTCCTTCTTCTCCTGCTCAGCGGCGGCCACCTCAGCCTCGTGCTTCTTGATGAGTTCCTCCACCTGGTTGCTAGGCAACACCTGAACCTTCGTCTTGTTGTTCTCTCGAGTCAATGTCGCCAACTCAACTGCAGAAAAAATAAATAAATCATTGATTTAGGATTGATTCGGGTCAACGTCGCCAACTCCACCCAAAAACAAACACACAGTTCTTTGATGTTGCCTGCCCAACTAGCCAAAAGCTGTTACATGTACAAAAGGCTATCCTGTAAATACGCCTGTTCATGGTTCAAACTGAGCATGTGCAGCAAGATGAATTGTGGGTAATATGTCAAAGGTGAAGACCCTTAACTTGTAAACAGTTCTCAACAGGGCAAAGAGATACAAGTATTTGCCTCTATGTCACAATACATCATCCTTTTCTTTTAGGGGATACATCAAGATATCAAAAAATCCAAACTAAAGAATTGAAACTCCTCGACTAGCACTTTTCAAATTCAGTCTGACAACCCCAAATGAGCCCAGAATCATTTAACTGGAGTCACCACACTCTGTCAATTCAAGACGCCTCACCTTTCTCAGGAGTGAGTTTGGAGACATCGAGTGTCTTGCTGACGACCTTGATGGCCAGCTGAAGGGCGTCCTGCATGGTCATCTCGTCGATCTTGTACTCCTGCTTCAGCATGGACACTGCAGCCTGGGGGGGTAAGGGCAAAGGTTATGATATGACATGTCATAGGGCATCCTGAAGGGCAAAGGGTAGGTCATGACATGTCATAGGGCATATTTTTTATAAATATGCACATGAAGAACTTTACTGAGAATGTACAGCACTGTTGTTAAGGAATCCCTTTTTCTTTTCTTTTTTAAAATATTTTCCCATTTTTTACATACATGTGTCAAGAAACCCTCAGAAAAAGATGAGTACGTACAGCACTGTTGTTGCTACATGTATGCAAATGATAGAAAACATCTCTTTCTCTAGTTCTTGTGAATCTTGTATTTCTTTTTTTTTCATAGATAGGCACATCAAGAAACTCTCAGAGAAGACCTCTTTCTCTTGTTTTGGTGAATTCTGTATTTCTTTTTTTAATAAATAGACACATGAAGAACTATATTGAGAACGTACAGCACTGTTGTTTCCTATGCATGTGGCCTTCCATCCTCCGTAGTTGCCGCTGGGGTCGGACTGGTACAGCTGGAAGCCGTAGTGCTTGTCCCAGCCGATGTACAAGATGGACACACCGAACGGACGCTTGCCTGGGAGGACAACAGGAGGAGAGGGGTTACATGTTGTCTAACTATGAATATAACGACCTATCTATCTATCTATCCATCAGCCTGTGATGACAATGTTATCTACCTATGACTAAATCTATCGATCCGTCAGCCTGGGATGGCAAGTGGAGAGGGGTTACATGTTATTAAGCACTGAATAAAATTGTGGGGTCGTGTGGCGCAACGGCAGCGTGTTTAGCTCAGAACCAAGTGGTCCTGGGTTCGAATCTTGTCGTGTCACCGATCATAGATAAAACTAACTATTGAACTATCAGCCTGTGATGACAAAAGGAGAAGGGTTACATGTTATCTATGAATAAAATTGTGGGGTCGTGTAGCGCAACGGCAGGGTGTTCAGCTCAGAACCAAGTGGTCCCGGGTTCGAATCCTGTCGTGTTGTCAATCTTGTGCCCTTGGGAAAGGCACTTTACACGACTTTCCTAACATATGGATGCTTATTTGCTGCAATGGCAACGGGAGAGGGGTTACATGAGATATACTTTTAAAGCATCAACAGTTCACTTGTTATTTCATTGTTTCATCCATTGTTTTATTCATTCATTTTAGCTTGTGTGATTAGTAGGCAGTTTTCTTTGGCATTATGCAAATGCCACTGACGTAGTGATCTTGTAGTTTGCGGAAGCTACATGTGCATGTACATGTAATCAATCAATTGATTGATTGATTTATTCCTTACCTCCCCACTGTGTGTAGGCCTGTTTGATGTCACACAGACTGCTGACGAGTTGTTCACAGGGAATCGGTTCCTGGTATTGTAGAATGTACCTGGAAACAGGAAAAATATACACTTCGTCATCCCTCAACAAAATTGTCAATAACCAAATACAACTCAATCTATGTAGCAGCTTTTTATAGGGCACAGAAGATCCTTGAACACTACGAGTCTCAACAAGGACAAATTAACATGTATAAAGACATCAGGGTAGTCTACATATACATGTATTGTATACATAGCACGAAACCCTAACCATTATTAGGGACATACACACCTCTGTGCTATGAGACGGAGCTCATTTGTGAGGACGTTGGCGTCAGATGTGATCCCTGCTACACTGCATGCCATGTCACTGTAATGAAGATAAACCCATGTCATAAGACATTCATATAAATAATATCCTGAAGTACAGATCCTCAATTATGTTTGAGCTGGTCTTTATTATCAACTACAGTAGTATTCTAATTGTGTGTCATCATGATCAAACATGATTGTTTTGCTCTTTTGTAGTTTGATAAGTTCTAATTTCTTCACTGATACATTGTATCATATTTTACTTGCATGCAAGTCTCATATTCAGGTACGTTGTATTTGAGAAATGGATGCCAGATTGCAACAGCATAAACTGTACTTTGTACATGTTTGTATTTATCTGCCAATTAACTTGGCAGCTGCCTATCCTACAAGCGTGACCTTTAGAACATCTTTAAGTGTCCTTACTCGTGGAGTTTGTAGATCTTCTCGGAGAAGAAGACCTCGTCCAGGAGCTTGTGCGTGTTCCTGCGCTCAGCCGCCAGCACAATGCCGTCATTCGCCAGGATCCCCAGACAGGTGCCGGCATGACCTATGGCCTCCATGGCATATTCCACCTGGTACAGGCGGCCTGGGTAACATACAAACACCTGCAGTTACAATAAAGCCTGCTAGGGGGCCCATGGCATATTCCACCTGGTACAGGCGACCTGGGTGACAAATGAATGGCTGCCGTTACAATAAAACCTGCTAAGGGGCCTAAACAGCATAGAAATAGTATTTGCACACAAAAATCTGTAGCTCAAACAAATTACAAGTAAGGCCTAGGAAAAAAAATGTTGTGTTTCCTGTTACGGTCCCGAAAAAATTAGGGTCGGTAGGTAGGGATTCACTTTTTTTTCTTTTTCTTTTTTTTACTGGTGACATCAAATGCTCTGACTGTTGGCCTCACAGTACAGTGTTTGGGCCAAATTCCTAACCATTGCACTCAATTCTCATGTGGTTAAACATGCGCTGCCCAAAGGGGGGTGAACAAAATCTAATAAAAGCAACCCCCGGAATAAAATTACCAATTGGAAAAGTGGCAGGTGAATTATCAAGAATATACATGTATAATAATCACTAGATACAATAATCTATGTCATTGTCCAGTTGCTTTCTCACTGTCACAACATTTCAACAACTTTCTTTGTTTAATATTCTATAATAATTGTTCCAAAGTTCAGAATTTTGTGCAATTTTCAATGTTGCCAAAAAAAAAAATTCAGCACTAGTATACTAGCAACACTTCGCCCCATAGAAATAAACAGCAACTCAAACACTGTCCTCTACCGGTAGTAGCCGGTACTGCAGGTTTACGTCATTACTCTCACGCATTCTCGCGACATTTAGCGTTAGTTGGTAAATCCAAGATGGCGGCTGAAAAATATCGTCTCTTGACCGGGAGCCGAGCTCTCTTTTCAGACGGATTGTTGCGTTTCAGGCAGTATAAAACAAGTTGACTATGGATGCAAACGAATGAAAAAGTATCGGTAACTTTATTAACTTGTTTGGTTGGGGGTCGATGTCTGTGTTTTGATTGAAAATTTACTAAAGTGAGAGAGTGTATGTGTGCACGTGTGTGACTCAGAGCAGTAGAATATTAGAGTTTTCTTGGTCTAAATTTTCTACTTCGTGCAAATGATTACCGCAAATCGAGTTCTCAGGCCCGAAATGTAGGTAGTGCACTGCGTTATCTGGGTTTAGAAATAACTTGCACCAATCAAAACATTGTTGCGCTGCACAACTGCGCAAGCGGGTATTCGGCACACTGTTTTTCATCACTCAAGTTCAGAAATCATTTTTCCCAGTGACCGATACCCCCCAAAAAAGGCTAGGGTCGGGGCGTTTTGCTAGGGTCGGTCAGGTAACCGGAAACACAACATTTTTTTTCCTAGGCCTAAGGTACTTCCAATCTCGATGGGAACCCTGAAACTTCCAATCATCATTTTATAACATCAAAGTGACTTATGAGTTCATGTTTGCAAAAAGCAAAAAAAAACATCAACACATTACTCATTAGTCAACACAAACATTGAAATTACCTTCTGGAGAGAAGATGGTCGTTCTTGTATCGTAACGTCGTGACTGTGGAAAACGAGAAATAACTCATTAGGAGGTTGAAATATCACATGACAAGGCCATATGGCAGTCTTTACCTGATGAACTATGCTGAAGAAGCCCAGAAGGATCTTTATTTTTTGTTCGACTTCGAACAAAAAAGAGAGTAAAATTATGTCAATTTGGGAGCTTTTTGCTACAATCTTTCCACGGCATGGGCTGTCAAAGCATATTTGTGGAAATCCTGATTTTCAGAAGTTTCCATTGCAAAGATGGTAGGGTCATTTTCTATAAGACGGCAAAATAAAGCAATCCTCTTGCATATAAAACCGCTAAATCTAGCACACACGATCGCCTGCGTGGGGAGGGGGGCAACACATGACATGCACGTTTTTCAGTAGCTCTCTTCCCACCTATGTGTCATTCTGCGACAAAAGTTTTAGCCAGGCGCTTAGATAAGTTCATAAACTAAAAGTCAGTATCGTGTAACTGTCAAATAACCTCGCCAACATTTCGCTAATGACCAAAATGTGAAGTTTTCAAGAAAGTGAAATTCATGCAACCCACCATGTTGATATCCCAGGATGCACTACGCAGTCTGTCAGGACCAGTGCGCATGCGTCAAAGGGAGGGTCTAGGTTTTGGTCCAAACCATATAAATTACGGGGGTGAAAAACGGAAATATTTTAACATAGTATTTTCTGTCAGAATTTTGTTCTAACTAAAGAAATACAAATACATACATTCTATACTTGTTTATTATACTATAGTTAATAAGCATATGTATTGGCAACATAATATATATTGCAAACGGCTCCCTATTTGAAACTTGGTACGACCTAACTAGGGTCCCGCTATTCAAACACGCCAACATGTCCAAAGGTTCACGCCAGCTGTGGCAAGGCAAAGTTTACATGTTTGCTTTTAGAAAACTTCTGTCGACAAGGAACACCGAACAGCGAGCGGTCGGTACAACTGTACCCTATCCCTCCCCGAGGATGTCAGCGCGGAGGAGCCGTCCCCGCGCCGTTACCGGGGTGCTGGCGGTGTTGTTAGCGGCGGCCTGTGCACCCCTGCCCCGAGGGACTGCTACAGCTGTGCCCGGGACTGTCGTAAGTGTCGCCATGGCGGATTTATGTTGTTTATCGATCCTCACGTACGTTTTACTTTATCACAAACACGGACACTTTTTCCGTGTCAACTCCAGCCTAACTTTAGCTGGAAGCCAAACCGGACTTTCCATTCATTCCCTGGTGGTTTTAAAGAGGCTGTAGGGTATCAGGTTTCACAACACGGACACATGTGAAGAAGGGGTATCTTAGCAAGCCGGAGTCTTCTTGGAGGTGAAAAATTGTAAAATTAGCCAAACTTGGGGGGTTTCTTGTATGGACAAGTACCCGAGACGACTAACTACTCACAAGCGAACCATTTTCACCATTTGGGCCCAATTTCTACTGCAAATTGTGTTACAAACATTTACACAAACCGGGCGAAGACTTAAGCCGTTAAGCCTTACTCAAGGGCATGTTTTCCACATGCACCTCAGAAAAAAAGGCCACCGAAAAAACTTCATAGAGTTGCCAGTCCCATAATTGACACCTGTATGGATATTTTGGTAGCTTCCGTAAATGATGCCTCTGATTTTAGGGAGTATATTTCTACCCCCTCCCTCCCCAAAGCGGCCAAATAACCTCAGTTTGCAAGGTACATGTAACCTGTAAATAATTCACAAGAGTAAATAAACTAAGGTGCAAACATCCTGACGTTACAGGGAATACGCCTCAATGCTTGTCGCAGAAACTCTAATTTAAGATCGTACCTGCGCCATTTGGAAGTGTTTTTTTAATTTACTGTGTGTGAAAAAATTGCAGGTGGAAATATGCAAATTAACCAATTCCCAAGGAATAAGAAAATACGTATCCTGAAGTTTAGAGATATTGATTGTATCAGGGAATAGTATGATATTGTTATACATGTATTTGAAAGTACAAAACCTTGTACCGTCAATTTTTAATGTGTTTCTGCATGACACATCAGTAAATATTTCATATGTAAAATGTAATATCAAAAGGTATTTTAACGTAAGAATAAAAAATCATGTTAGTTTTCAAATAAGAGATCTTAGATTCATTTTCATTTTTAGACTTTATTGGATTTTTCAAACAGCTGTGTAGAAGTTTTTCAAGGCGTACAGTACACACAACACATAGACTCAACATTCCAGTATGATTTTTTGCTGGATGTTTGAAATTACATATTGGGTACAAAGATATTGAGTAGATCATGTAGTGCTCAACAAGTACTGATTTTGTAACCATGCTATGCAGAATAAATGAACAAATTGATTTTGAATGAACCAGGACCCGGTAGTGAATGTGGCGCGAGGCAAGCCTGTGAGAGCGAACGTGACCTGTGGTGACCCTTCGGAGGATTTCTACCCACACAGCGACTCCGTCAAACGTCCACCAGACAGACAGTTACAGATCTGCGACGCAAGGTACTGCAAACCTGTCTTACAATCTACATAAGTATTGCATCGTTCGTTTGTTTGTTTGTTTGTTTAGACCCTTGTGGTCCTATGAAAAGCAAGTGGCTCATACACATGTAGGGCAGAAAGTTCCCTTGCTGCTTCAGGAGCAGGGTATATTTTTACATGGAGGTATTTTTACATGGAGATATTGCTAGCCTTTCCCCTTTAACGAACACAGTCCAAACTAAAAATGTCTGGCCTTGGTGATGAATGGCTGGCCTTGGTGCTGAATGAATACTAGTACTCACCAGGGAGTGGCGCCCCTGCCCACTGATCATGAAGAGCCAAAAGCCACCAGCCAGCCACCTGTGCCACCTGTACCAAGATGAAACCCTTACTCTGCGCCTGAGCCCTCAACTTACTGAGATTTGGTATGTAGACCCTGAAGAATGGAAACTGAGGACAATTAGATTTTAAGCATAAATAACATAATGGAATGGAGCCCTCATTCATTGGCAAAGATAGTGGACAAAATCAGAACTGTCTGATCATTTACAAAGTCTACCTCCTCAAACACGGGACATCCCCCCCTCCCCTCACTTTACGTCCCTTCCAAACAATGGGTGCAGCCCCAACTGAGATGTCACTTGGATTGAACCTGGGTCTCCCAGTTACCAACAAATTGAAACCAGGAGCTCAACTGTGAGGCTGTTTCCAGTTGAGCCACATAACATCCCTGTATTCCATTGTATAAAATGTTATTTGATACTTTGGCTGCAGCATGATATACACCAGGGTTGCCAAACAAACTTCGGTCGATTCAAAAAGAGCTAGCCGTGGTGCTGAAATCACAACTGAGGACAATTTAACTTGAAAACTCCCAAAACTTATCATTAAAAGTCGCCACACCCTTGAAAATGACACGGTCGTCATCAGCAACATTTTGTTCCCTTGCGGTCTGGATTGGGGTAGTTGCGGTCACAGCAGACAAGTGGTCGTCTTGGACACATCGCTTAATGCTTGTGTCTATGGGGGACAAAATCGGGACGAACAGAAAGCGGTCATCTTTTGGATGTGGTTGTTAGACCAAATTTGACTGTACATAAAGAACCTAAGAGAACACTGTCCTCAGTCACTGGCGATAGTGGACGCTATCAGAAACCCCTGACCCTTTACAAAATCTATCCAGTTGCTTGAGTAACTTTTTTAAGGTGTATCATACTACCTGGATGTTTAACCTTCTTTTTCCGCAAGATAATCAGAAATCTGTATATAGATATCTTTTACTTTCTGTAACTTAACAAAAATAACACATTTATCTGCACTTTGGTTAGGGTAGTTTAGAGCACTTCAGATTAAATGTAAATGTGATTTTTTTACAGGTTTAACAAATGTCAAAACTTTATTTTTTTTGCCACAGTGATCCTGTCCTGTCCCACAATGCCTCCCTGATGACTGACGGCAACAGCTCCACCTGGTGGCAGAGTACATCACTGCAGCAGCTGATGTTTGCTGGGAACGGACTGGGCCAACGAGCAGAGGTCTTCATAACCCTGGATCTGGGAGAGGTATGGTTAACTAGAAATAAGCGACATCTTAACGAGCAAAAACTTTCAATGCGGTATAGTTTTTCCTCAGGATTTACCTGTGTGCACTTGCAGTCCACACTGTTCACTGTGGAAGTTAACCTCCTCCTAAGTCTTTGTTAAGCCAATGATGTATTCTTTATAAGTCCTCTCTTTAAACCAAGAATCCAAAGAGAATCTTCTTCATTTCACCAAGGAGGTTAATTTTACTAGAAGAAAGAAAGAAATACTTATTATACTAAGGTATGTATAATAATCAATAAGTCACTGAAGTCTTTTTGTACCTAAATGTATGTACATACAAGAATGTACTGTTGAAAATCAAGGTCAAGATTTCATAAATCATTTGCTACATGGTGTTGTAATGTCTAAGGTCATCAGTTTCCATGACGATGACCTTTCACCTGCCCTCTGAACCCTCTAGACCTACCATCCAGAGAACATCACCGTCCTCATGGGTGACACCAAACGACCGGGACGCCTGGCCGTGATGAGGTCAGATGACGGGCTGACCTTTGAATCATGGCTGTACCTGGTAACCAACGGCAACAGAGACTGTCGGAGGTTTGGGGTTGCTGAGCAACCAGAGCCGGACAACCCAGAGTCTGTAGTGTGCAGAGAGTACCCACAACTGGGGGTGGAGCAACTGTACAGCGAATGGGTAGGGACGACTTTTCAACATAACCATTTGTTTATTTTAAGACAATTCAATCTCTACAATCTCTACAAAGTTTCAGAGATTATTTCGGGACATTTAGCATCACTTAGTCTAGAATGAACTGGCAGAATGAATCAATACTATTGCATCACGTGCTAACTGGAAAAACCTGTTGAAAATGTCAAAGTCACTAACACGTAAGGATGTAAAACAAATGTCACTCAAATGTAAATCATGTTGGGTCACTTGAAATATCTGGAAGCAACCTGCGAATCTGATCAAATTGTAGAGATTAAATTGTTAAAAGAAAGCTATACATAGAATTGAAAAGCCTACTATACTATGCTAAATTTACCCTAAAGTCAAGTTCTCATGTTTCACATAAGTCCATCATAGTTCCGGGATCTCTCATAGTTTGCAACTCACACCGTGCTGACAGCTACTCGACTGAATGATGATTGAATTATGTGACGTCACGGTCAGTGATATACATTTCCTAGCAATCATGAATAGTGCCTGGCTTTCCTGAGGATGGATTTTGAGGAACTTTCCAAATTCAAAGCCCACTTGCTGCTCAATTCCCATGAATTTGTCGGAAAGTTCCTCAAAATCCAGAAATCAATACACAGATGAGTGAATGCCTCCTCCCCCCAGATCACAGTGTCCCTGAGCGAGGTTCCCCCCAGTTTCAGTGACGAGGCTGTCCTGCGCTGGCAGGCAGTGAGACATCTGCAGCTGCGCTTCTATGACATGGACCTGGTACTGGGGATATTCGAGGACCAGTTTGTGAGTACACTGGGCCCTTAACTTTTAGAATGTTAAAAGTGCTTTTGCCAGAAAACAGTTAAGCAAAGTGACTGGATGATTTTCAAAATTTTATTGAAAATCTAAAATATCGTTGAAAATTTTCGAGATTTTATGGAAAATTTTAAAGAATTTTATCGACATTTGTGAAAAAATTTTATGGGAAATTTTCACAATTTTATTTGAAAATTTTCACAATTTTATCAAAAATTCTCAAAATTTAATCGGACATTTTCAAAATTTTATCTGTCACTTGAGTAGCTGTTTTTTGTCATATCTTATTACCTGGATGTCTAACCTTCATCAACGTAAAAGTACTTTCCTTCGGCAAGACGTTTTTTGAAGCAGTTTGTGAGTACGCCAGGCTTTTTAACCTTCTCCCCGCTGCAGTAGCCTTTTGGCACCAAATCTGTATTGGTTACAGAGTTAGGCAGCAGGGAGAAGGTTAACTTTTGATATGCTAAAAGTACTTTACTTTCAATTAGCAAGTTGTTGTTTTCAATCATTTTTATCCTCCTGTATGTAATGGCAATCTTTGTTTGTAATAAAAAATGCTGTCTTTATTTCATACCTAGCTGCAAGATATGTAATATCATAGCAGATACTTGTCGACTAGTATCTAAGGGCTAGTAAGGGCTTACTGGTTTCATATTTCAAAACGTTTTACATTTTAAAAAAGATCTCAAACCTTTTACTGGCCGGGCCAAGAAATATGATATTTTTATCTATTTTTTGCCAGCACCACTATGCCGTGTCTGAAGTCTCCGTGATGGCCGGCTGTGAGTGTAACGGACTTGGAACCGGATGTGACATCAGCGCTGACTCCGGCCAGTATGAGTGCATCTGTGGTGGGAACTCTCAGGGCCCCCACTGTGGAGAGTGCCAGCCTCTGTACAACCAGTATCCCTACCAGCCTGGCCAGCCATGCCAAGGTACTGTAGTGTGTCATATGAAAGGTTTTGGTGTAATGGGTAGGGGTTGAGGGGTAGGGGTAGGGGACACCCAGGGCCCCCACTGTGGAGAGTGCCTGCCTCTGTATAACCAGTATCCCTACCAGCCTGGCCAGCCATGCCAAGGTACTGTACAGTAGTGTGTGATATATGAAATGTTTGGGTTAAGGTTAGGGTTAGGGGTCACCCAGGGTCCCCACTGCATGTAGGGAGTGTCTGCCTCTATATAAGCAGTACCCCTACCAGCCAGGGCAGGCATGCCAATTAAGGTACTATATAGTGTGATATGTGAAAGGGTATGGTTAGGGGTAGGGGTAGCCATGCCAAGGTAGTAACTGTATAATAGCAGGAAAGTTCATCTAAGTTGGTAATTACATTATGAAGAATGAATCTGTTCTTCAACTTGAAAGAAATACTCACCAGGGAGAACCAGTAAAAAATTCTGTTCAGCTGCTATTGTTGAGTTAGGGAACAGTCTTCATAAGGTTCTGTATATAGTTTGACAACACTTATTATCCTTTTAGATGGGACGGCTTTCCTGAAAAGAAGTTCTTCCTTGTGTTTGCCAAAACCTACAAACAGTTCCAAACACAGCATGGACTGTCCTTCAAGTTAAACGAGTGAAATGTATAGAAGCAAGGCAACTCAGTTCTTGTGGCTTTACGTATTTCCTCCAGCATGCAACTGCAACAACCACAGCGAGGCATGCGTGTACAACGAGACGGTTGCCGCCGGCAACCTGAGCCTGGCTGCAGACGGCCGTTTCCATGGCGGCGGGGTCTGCCTCCGTTGCCATGACAACACGACGGGCACCAACTGCGAACAGTGCGACGTCCTCTTCTACATGAACCCTGGGGTCCCCCACCAGAGTTCCTCGGCCTGCCTCCCTTGTGACTGCGATCTGATTGGTTCATCAGGCTCCCAGTGTAACATGACATCAGGTGATGACTCTTGTACTTAGAATATTGTTATAACTTGTTATACTGTCCATGTCAAAATTCCTATGTACTGACTCTGGCCTGTGCACGCAGGCAGGTAGGCAGGACTTGTCTTTGTCAGCAGGGCTAGCCCTTTGCAATAGCCACACAGGCTAGTTGGGCAGCACCGGATGTGTGTGCTGAACAGCCAGACCAATAAATAAATAGACTCTTACATCAAACTGTGTGTAGACATGTGATCATAAGATTATAGTTAGTTTTAACTTTCAGTCAAACTCTTGGAATTCATAACTAAGAAATGCCTTGCCTTAGCCTCATGTGTGGAAAGTCAGTCTGCTTACAGTTGATAGGCCAATGATGATGATGATGATGATGATGCACCGACTGCTCTGCAGATGTATTTGTGGAAGCATGTCATAGCTGCAGTCAGTCTTCTTCATTTGATCCCACTATGCTCTATTTCTGCAAGGTATTTACTTCAGTACTTGTATCATTTGTTGTACTGGTTGAGTAATACATATAGAATACAACACAGTGTATTCCGTAACGCTTTTGGCTCTGGCCCAACTGCGGGCCGGGACGGAGGGTGATACGGAATACACTGTGTTATATTTTATTTATGTCATACCCACCAAAAAAAACACATGTCAATGCGAAATGCTCCAGAAGTTGAGAGCGTTTTGTGTCCTTGAACAAAAAATTGTAACAACATGAATTCCAACCTCCAAATCCGGTATTCGAATTTTCGACAGTGGCACAACTGTCACACTCGAAATGCATTCGAAATATTCTATGGAAGCCCATGTGATAAAAGTAGAGATCTGTATGATAAGTCAAGTTATCACAAGGTGCGCAACCCCCGTATTGAACGTTTTTGCGGTCCAGGTATGACGTAAAGAGGAATATTAACTACAAGTTTAACATTCTTCTCGGTTTCTAGGCCAGTGTCCGTGTAAGCCTGGGGTTGGAGGGCGCACGTGTGACGTCTGTCTGCCAGGGTACTATAACCTCACCTCAGGGGGGTGTACCCCCTGTCCCTGCTACCCCCTGCCGCTGCACACCCCCTGCCATGTGGACCAGGGGGGTCAGGTCACGTGCAACTGTACCCAGGGTCATGAAGGGGAACAGTGCGAAAGGTAACTAAGCCCAGGACTCAAAATATGCTGTTTTCTCCAGTATGTGATTAATACCACCATCTTCTAGCTTACCAAATTAGTTATTCATAATTCATTCCACAATCTCAAATGATTTTCTGCAAATTACAGGATGCAGAAGCCCGTTCTTTTCCAGCCCTGAACCTGAGTCAAAGTGTACAAAAATCTGTCTCTTCTTTGGTAAAAAAACTTGGTTCTGCCAGATCTTTCTTTAGTCACTGACGAAAGATAGCGGATGCTGTCTGAAACGTCTGACTGTTTCAAAATGTTATCCAGTTGCTTGAGTGACTATTTTAGGCATATCTTTTTACCTGGATGTCTAACCTTCATCAACGTGTCTCTTCTTTTGTTTATTTTAAATTAGTTCTCATAAAATTAGCACTTAATAGCTAAAAGCCAACATGGCATTCATTGCGATGCAAATGGTCTAAAGGAAAATAGTACAATGTCATGTGGCTTGATCAGATAACCCAGAAAATTTTGTTTCTTGTTTTTCCCATCCAAGATGTGCAGAGTTCTACTGGGGGGACCCTGTCAGTGGTACAGCCTGTGCTGAATGTGACTGTAGCGGGAACTCTGATCAGTGCGACAACGTCACCGGGGCGTGCATCGGTTGCCAAGGCAACACCACTGGCTTCAACTGTGACCGCTGTGCAGATGGTTTCTATGGCAATGCCATATTTGGCAACTGCAGTGGTAAGGACCAAATCGAATGCTTTTCGTGTTGTCCATGAGTGTTAAACAGTGTGATCTTTCTGCCTGACTTGACTAATTTCAGAAACTGAACAGATGTATTTTGTTACTTTATGAGTTTTGCGTTTTCAATGATTCTATCTTTCCACATTTTACAGCAGTGGTAGGTGTGATGTCGTTTGACATTCTTTGCTTCTTCAGATTACTTAATTCGTATTTTATCAAATCTACAAATAACTGGGTTGCCCCATTCAACTTTGACAATGTTCCAAAGAGTATTGTACAGCACTTCTGTCAGTTGTTTTTACAATGAAATTGAATTGAAATAAGGAATTGAATATGTTCTCTGCCCCCAGCCTGTGCCTGTGATGAGGCAGGTTCTGTTAACTTGACCTGTGACCACACCAGCGGGTTGTGCCACTGCAAACCTGGGGTGGACACCAGCACTAGAAGGTGGGCCATGCTACAGTGTACTGTACTCAGTCTGTTGTCGTTGTTTCAATCCTGATAAAGTATTAAGTATAATATCATAAATTGTCTGATCTGATAATTTGACCTGTGACCACACTAGTGGCCTGTGCCACTGCAAACCTGGTGTGGACACCAGCAGTAGGAGGTGGGGCATACTACCGTGTACTGTTCTGATAGTGACTCTATATTTTTTGCATGTAAAAGACACACTGAATGCAGCCAGAGATTGTTTCCACAATTACCTGAGCTGCAGAACACAGTGGATCATCATGCTAAACATCTGGTTTAGCATCTGTGTGAGATAATGGCTATTTTCGTGTGTTGGCATTGAACTTTGTATCACTTCCTGTTTATGGCCCCTTGTACATGTAGCTCTGGTCTGGACGGTCTATACTAGTATTGTATGCAGTTTATTGAGAAGAAATTTTCTTTAGATATCAAGCCTATATGTATGTATGTATGTATGTATGTATGTATGTACTATGTATGTATGAATGTGTGTATGTGTGTGTATGTTTGTGTGTGTGTGTGTGTGTGTGTGTGTGTGTGCGCGCACGTGTGTGTACATGTATTTCAGGTTGCTCCAGCAACATTCACGATTTAATCAAATTAAGCTCGTATGTATCATATAATACTACTAATATTTCAAAATATAAATTAGATAGTATTGTGATCCCATTGACCTAACAACATCTTGTTTAGCCGAGGGCAGTGTGTTTTCGTCTTTTTCAGCTCAAATTCCACGATCTATGAAGGGTTTTGGATGGTTTAAATGAAAAAGTGTTGATTTCTTTGTTTCAATTGAAGATATACCAAATTTTATGACACTGACACTGTGTTTTTGTGAGCTTCCAGGGCTCCGATTGAGATCTTTGGCTCAAAATATAAGGTTGCACACTGCGCTACCTGGGTTTGGAATTAACTTGCACCAACCGAAATATTGTTGCACTGTGCAACGTGCAACCAGGTATTTTGCACCCTGATGTGTGTATGTGTGTGTGTGTAGGTATGTATGTAAGTACGTATGTTAAGTGTCTTAATCCTTCTTGCAACAACCAGAGGGAGAACGGCTACTTAACAGCTAAAATTAGATCAGATAATGGACTTTGTAGCAGTTAAGGTTACATTACATTCACTTTTGAAAAAAATAGGGCTGTTCTATTTCACTCCACAGATGTTCTCGCTGCATGGAAAATTACTACGGATTTGACACCCCAGATGGAGATGGGACGGACAGTCAGCCGGGGTGTTCCCCATGTCACTGTAACGACCTTGGCTCGACCTCTATGCAGTGTGGGGAGGGGGGCAACTGCTCCTGCTATGCTGGTGTGGAGGGGACCAAATGTGATGTGTGTACGGAGGGGAGCTACGGCCTGCCCGACATGCGCTGCCAAGGTGAGAAACAGCAGGCCAAAGAAGATGTATTTTTTAATAACATCATTCTGTCAAAAACTTGAAATCTTATATGCTGCGGTGTGATAAAAAATTTGGGTCTTTTTGCAATAGGACGTTTTATGACAAATGTTCTATTTTCTATAATTTTCAATCTCTCATATACTACTGAGTATAGAGTTACATGTACTTGACCAATGAGTTAACTGTATGTTTTGTATTACCAGTAACCCCCTCAAGACTTAGAACACCTGTTTTGTACAGGACAAACAAACTGTTAAGACCATACTGATAGGTTTGAACCATATACGATGGGGGATATCCCTACCCTTAGCAATAGCAACCCTGTGTGGTGGGTTCTCCAATGTGCTTAAGGTGTGACCTCCTCAAACACAGGACATCAGTTTCCAAGGTCATAGTCATGAACTATGACATCTAATATGTCTGTCTCTGACGTTCTTTCAGCGTGTGAGTGTGACCTTGTTGGCACGAACTTCGACCCCTACCTACCGACCACCACCCAGAGTGCACTGGGGCAGACAACAGTGCTGGGACTCACAACTTCCCAAGATGCAACAGAAGAAACAACTACCCAGGGTGCACTTGGAGGGACAACTCCAATCCAAGGCATAACAGTTGACACAACATTGCAGGCAGAAACCACTGACATCGCTACAACCACAAATGCTGCAACCACAAATGTTACATCATCGGCTACTACTAGTGAGCCTGGAACAACCAACATAACAACAACGCTGACAGAAACTACAAACATTGCTACAACTGTAGCCACTACAAATGGTACAATTTCTGCTACAGATGGCAGCCTTGGAACAACCAATGTTACAACAGAATTGGAAGGAAGTACAGACGTTGCTACAGATGCAGCCATTTTAAACAATACAACAGTGCTAGCAGAAACTACTGACATCGCTACAACTGTAGCTGCTTCAAACGCTACAACTATAGCCGCTACAAATTCAACAACTGTAGCCGCTACAAATTCTACAACTGTAGCCGCTACAAATGCTACAACTGATGGCTTGCAAACAACTAATGTCACAACAGAGCAGACAGATACAACTGAAACAGCTACAGCTGCAACCACCACCAATGATAGATTTGATGTGTTTGTAACAACCGAAGTTGTCACCACTGTGAATGACACTGCTGTGACTGAGAATGTAACAACTGCAGCACCTACAGATGGTGTAACTGAAGTCTCCACAAATGATACAGAGACAAATGCAACAAACCGCGGGACAGGGAGGTTGGCGGAAGAAGGTTTTCAGGCCAGGCAGAGGAGACAACTGCCTGCTACACCTGCAGACAACACACAGCAAAGTACCACAGTTAGCTCACCTCTAGACACCACAGGTATAGCCACCACATTGTTACACCCCACAGGTAGTGTCCCATCACCTGGTCATCCCCGAGCCTCCATTTCATCTGCAAGTACTACTCCTACATCTATGAATCTGACAGGTACAACACCAGATCATGATCCAACCCTTACAACCACGGATCCCATTAGTATATCACCAGATTCAACCCCTACAACCAGGGATCCCATTAGTACAACACCTAATCCAACCCCTATAACCAAGGATCCCATTAGTACAACACCTGATCCAACCCCTACAACCACAGATCCCACTAGTACAGCACCAGATCCAACCCCTACAACCACAGATCCCACTAGTACAGGGCCTGATTCAACCCCTACAACCACAGATCCCACTAGTACAGTGCCTGATCCAACCCCTACATCCATGAATCCCACTAGTACAGGGCCTGATCCAACCCCTACATCCATGAATCCCACTAGTACAGCACCAGATCCAACCCCTACATCCACAGATCCCACTAGTACAGTGCCTGATCCAACCCCTACATCCATGAATCCCACTAGTACAGGGCCTGATCCAACCCCTACATCCATGAATCCCACTAGTACAGCACCAGATCCAACCCCTACAACTACAGATCCCACTAGTACAACACCTGATCCAACCCCTACAACCACAGATCCCACTAGAACAGCACCAGATCCAACCCTTACAACCACAGATCCCGCTAGTGCAACACCAGATCCAACCCCTACAACTACAGATCCCGCTAGTACAGCACCAGATCCAACCCCTACAACCACAGATCCCACTAGTACAACACCTGATCCTACCCCTACATCTACAGATTCCGCTAGTACATCACCTGATCCAACCCCTACATCCATGAATCTCACTATTACAGGGCCTGATCCAACCCCTACATCCATGAATCTCACTAGTACCGTGCCTGATCCAACCCCTACATCAATGGATCCCACTAGTACAGTGCCTGATCCAACCCCTACATCCATGAATCCCACTAGTACAGTGCCTGATCCAACCCCTACATCCATGAATCCCACTAGTACAGTGCCTAATCCAACCCCTACATCCATGAATCTCACTAGTACCGTGCCTGATCCAACCCCTACATCAATGGATCCCAGTAGTACAGTGCCTGATCCAACCCCTACATCCATGAATCCCACTAGTACAGTGCCTGATCCAACCCCTACATCCATGAATCTCACTATTACAGGGCCTGATCCAATCCCTACATCCATGAATCTCACTAGTGCAGTGCCTGATCTGACCTCTACCGATCCCACTAGTACAACACCTGATCCAACCCCTACAACTACAGATCCCACTAGTACAACACCTGATCCAACCCCTACAACCACAGATCCCACTAGAACAGCACCAGATCCAACCCCTACAACTACAGATCCCACTAGTACAACACCAGATCCAACCCCTACAACTACAGATTCCGCTAGTACATCACCTGATCCAACCCCTACATCAATGGATCCCACTAGTACAGGGCCTGATCCAACCTCTACATCCATGAATCTCACTAGTACAGTGCCTGATCCAACCCCTACATCCATGAATCTCACTATTACAGGGCCTGATCCAACCCCTACATCAATGGATCCCACTAGTACAGTGCCTGATCCAACCCCTACATCCATGAATCCCACTAGTACAGGGCCTGATCCAACCCCTACATCCATGAATCTCACTATTACAGGGCCTGATCCAACCCCTACATCCATGAATCTCACTAGTACCGTGCCTGATCCAACCCCTACATCCATGAATCTCACTAGTACAGGGCCTGATCCAACCCCTACATCCATGAATCCCACTAGTACAGTGCCTGATCCAACCTCTACATCCACAGATCCCACTAGTACAGTGCCTGATCCGACCCCTACAACCACAGATCCCACTAGTACAGTGCCTGATCCAACCCCTACAACCATGAATCTCACGAGTACAGTGCCTGATCCAACCCCTACATCCATGAATCCCACTAGTACAGTGCCTGATCCAACTTCTACATCCATGGATCCCACTAGTACAGTGCCTGATCCAACCCCTACAACCATGAATCTCACTATTACAGGGCCTGATCTAACTTCTACAACCATAGATCCCATTAGTACAGTGCCTGATCCAACCCCTACAACCACAGATCCCACTAGTACAGTGCCTGATCCAACCCCTACAACCATGAATCTCACGAGTACAGTGCCTGATCCAACCCCTACAACCATGAATCTCACTAGTACAGTGCCTGATCCAACCCCTACAACCATGAATCTCACTAGTACCGTGCCTGATCCAACCCCTACATCCATGAATCCCACTAGTACAGTGCCTGATCCAACCTCTACATCCACAGATCCCACTAGTACAGTGCCTGATCCAACCTTTACATCCATGAATCTCACTAGTACAGTTAGCACAACACCTGATGCAACCACTGCATTTGTACCTACAACATCTGCACCTGTAGTTACAACAATCTCCACCCCTGGATCCGTAGTTCCCACCCTTCCACCTCCCAATGCCACATCAGTAACACCTGTATCTGGACATACCACAGCTGTCCCACCTGTAGGTTCTACCCCTGCACCTGGAGCCACCATCTTCACAGGTAACCACACCTGCCAAAGGACCACAGGACAGTGCAGGTGCAAGCCGGGGGTCGGAGGGCGCAGCTGTAACGTCTGCCTTCCGATGTTCCATGGGTTTGGTCCAGGTGGATGCTCTGGTAAGGAGGCTATTTTAGTTCATTGACTTAAACATGATTTTGTACAAACTTTAAGATAGAACTCAAAGAGAGCAAAGTTCTATTGTCTTGTATTAAATGAGCTGTTGTACGAGCCGTCTGCTAAAAGGTGTGAGGTTTCTTTGTTTTCTTAAAATGGAAAAAATGTGAAAATGACTCCTCTTCTCATAAACATGATTTGAAGTTGATGGGAAAATGTGCCAATGGAGAAAACAGCTTGATGTAATAACTGATACAAATGGTAGAGCCAGTTACGATGAGCGCTATACTTCTTGTCCCGTCATGCTCGACTCTTTGTCACTCTTGAAAAAGACAAATAAGGCCAAAACTGGTCGAATATCATCTCAGTGCTGTCATTTTCCCAACGCCAAGAATGACTGCTTGATGTAATGTTACAAGATAACATATTCTTACAATGTGTCAAGCTGCAGTAGCATTTTTAAAAACTCTATACCAAGCAACTGTGAAGGGACTAGATTTTAAAGGTTTTCTACCGTTGATGAAGCAAGATGGTGTATTTTTCCGAAAATGATTTCATCAGGTTGGTAGAACATACTATTAGGATGTTGGAGATTCTTTTAACATAACCAGTAACTCACACCTGCTGATGTTTCGGACACCTTCCTCAGAGCTTCTGACTGAAGTACTGCTTCTTGCTAGTAGTGAGAAGCTGCAGTACTCAAGTCAGAAGCTCTGAGGAAGGTGTCTGACAGACACACGAAACGTCTCAGCAGATGAGATTCCTGTAGCCTTTGTTGAGACAAGTTCTTGGCCGGAGGTTACTGACCCCCACCCCAAGATGGCGGTCACAGGACCGGCTGGCCACTTTGTAATAATGAGCGCAATTCATCAGGCTAAGATTCCTGGTTGTGTTAAAAGAATCTCCAACATTCAAGATGGTGTATATTTTCAGAGTGCTCTGCGTGTGAACAGACTCTACACCGGTTCCTCGCCGTGACGGAGGCGGACTGGGACCGCCACTGGGGGATGGCCGAGGAGGTCGCCACCTTACAGACGCTGGATGGACCACTACAAGACATCTCCGTTGCCGTAGAAACTGTGCAGCAGGATCTGAACGAGTCTGCGCTGGACCTGGGGGATCTGAATGGGACTGTAATTAACCTGATTGGAGCGTTACCAGAATTGAACAGAACAGCAGAGAGCCTTTGTAACCAGGTAACCCATTAGTAGAATTGAACAGAACAGCAGAGAGCCTTTGTAACCAGGTAACCCATTAGTAGAATTGAACAGAACAGCAGAGAGCCTTCGTGACCAGGTAACCCATTTGTAGGACAACTGAACAGAACATCAGATAGCCTTTAAAACCAGGTAACGCATTACTAGAACTGAACAGAATAGCAGCGAACCTTCGTAACCAGGTGACACATTAGTAGAACTTAACAGAACAGCAGAGAGCCTTATATATTATATAGTAACCAGGACTGGTGATACTTGAATTAGTAGAATGTAACAGAACATGTGGTGAAATCAAATATTGCCAGGTCTGCCTGCTTTTAACTGTTTTATGCTTTAGCTCTGTGGTGTACTGTTATGATAAGCTGAGGTCCTATTTTTAAGCTGGTACTGAATAGGTACATAATATGTTGTGTCTTTCTAGATGCTTTGTAACATGGCTTTGACTATCATAACGTGTAGGTGTTCAAACTTACTCAAGTGCAGAGCAGTACAAGCTTTCTGGGACATTTGATCCACTACGTGCATCACATGTCCCAAGTTTACATTAGGTCATATGTCAGAAGTTGTGCAACTATGATTTTATTTTAAAAAGTTGGTGATGTTTAGCTGAAAATTTGGTCCAAATGTTTTCGTGTTGAAAGTTACAGTTCGATATCTTTGTTCATAACTGACTGGAGTGTTTCTATGCAGGTCTCTTTGCTGTTCCCTGTGGCAAGTCAGCTGCTGAACAGCAGCTCCGCGGAGTACATGCGTCTGGAACAGCTGAGAAGGACAGCACAAGACGTGCTGTCCAACGCCACAGCTGCCAACTGGACAGCATTTATGGACATCCGTCAGCTCAGTGAGAACAGGGCATCAGCTGGGACCATGCTGTTGCAAGCTGAGCAAGTGCTAGGCAACCTGACAGTTGTGTCCTTTGACGACCTTGGACAGCAGAGTCAGGCTGTGCTGGCCATGGCCGCGAATGCGTCGCTGGCTGCTCTGGATTTAGATACCACAGTAAATGCTGAGGTGAGGTTCTGCTAGTTGGATGGCACAACTTTCTTGGCCAAACATGTAAAGTAAAGATCTCATCGTGGAGTTTCTAGATCTTTATCCGATTTTTATCAACTCTTTCTTGAGGCAAGGCCTAGGCACCAAAAAGAGACAGGAAAATATCATAATTTATTGAGTTTTTCTGCCCTCATGTGATCCTGATGTACCATTCTGCTATCCTGCATCTTTATCCGTACAGCTGCTATAACCACCCTTCAGCGTAACACCAGCATCAACTATCATGAAAATATATCCTTACCTTTTGTTTCATTATCAGGTGCAAGAGGCAGCAGCTGTGAATGACAGCTTGACAACAGCACAGACTTTGCTGTCCAGTGTGATCAGCAGCAAGGACAGCATCAAGCTGACAGCTGACCTCGTTCTGACAGCAGCAGAGGACGTTGGACAGCAACTCACAACAGCAAACACAAGCAGACAGCGAGTAGCTGTCCTGATTGATGAGACAGCAAGCCTGCTGTCCAGTGGAGCAGCAGCACTACAAGCTGCTGAGTTAATCTTCGGAAATGCAACTCAGGATTTTGAGCAGGCAGAGACATTGTTGAATGGTAGGTTATGTCAAAGGGAAATTGTTTTACAATTTCAGCTTACAGAAAGCTCATCAGAAAGCTCTTCAGAATGCTAGACAATAAGGTCATGAGAAGAAGGACATTCTGTACAAGTTTATTACTCATAAGTGCAGCAAGGAAATTCTGTAGTGCTTTTCACAAAGAACAGTGAACTGTATGCACTGCTTACATTGTTTTATCTCAATGAATACAACCGTAAACGGTGGCATGCAATTTGAGTCAGTTACAACAGCTTGCATTTAAACTGAACACTTCAGTTTCTACTATTTTTTATATTTTACATTTTATGTTAATTTTTTACATCATATATTCTTAACCTTATGGATGGTTTTCCCCAGTAAGATGCTTTTGTCAGGCCGGAACATTTTTGCTTGTAGAAGAAAATTGAGATATATTTCATGCAATCTCAGGTGAGAATGGCTGGACAGCAACAGCAGTAGAGGTGAACAGCAGCAGCATCAGCCAGACAGCAGCACAGCTGACAGCTCTGACAGCAGCTGTCCAAAATGCTGAGTTTCATGCAGCTGACCTGACAGCACAGGCAGATGCTGTGGACAGGTGGGTCAACTTTAACCTTAACTCTTTCTCTGGGGTTGTGTGGCGTAACGGCAGGTTTTTCGACTCAGAACCCAGAAGTCTTGGGTTCGAATCCCCTGATGCCACCGATCTTGTGCCCTTGGGAAAAAGGCACTTTGCACGATTTTCCCCACTCCACCCAAGTGTAAAAATGGGTACATTATGTGTGTGGGCACGACATCAGCAACGTGTATTACACTGTTGCAATTCCAACAAAATCCAAAATCCAAATCCAAATTGAACTGAAACAAGTTTTAACTGTAATTTCCAACACAAAAATTGGACTTACCCGAATTTTCGACTGTACAACACCAGTCTTTGTCAAGGAATGAGCAATCCACCGCTGAGATGACGTCACGTTATGCAGATAAGACACGTGACTTTGTGAGCAGTGGATCATAAGTTGCAGAAAGTCTACGGCACCCCCGTCTGATTATACTAGTAACTCTCTTAACCCCAACCTAACCTGAACCCTAATCCTTACACTAATGCTTCCACATCTGGTGTTTTTAACAGAGAACAGTAACGTTTGAATGATACATGTAGAGTATTCTACCCCTGAATTTAAACCTTAACTCATCCCTGGACCTATCCTTCCATCCTGGGATAGAAATTTGCAACTTCACCATGCTTGTCCTCAAAATAGAATTGATAGAAATGTATTTTTATGATGACAGATATAAGATAACAACGAAAATTAACAACATAGGCTTCCACAATGAATGGGATGGAATAGATATTGAAAGCTTGTCTTGCCCCTAACGAATACAGCTACTTTGGCTAGTACTATCTTTTATAGTCCTGCGCTGAGTAGTAATTGGTTGAATTTTTCTTCCTGTTGCCATGACAGCGTGTTCCAGCCCGCCCAGTTGCAGGGCAAGGCCGCTGTCAACGCCATCCGCGGCTACGAAGAGGTCGCTCTCTTGCTCAACGAGTCGGTCTCCATAGCAACGGAGGTCAACGCAACGGTCCAGAACCTGACGGACTACATCCAGAGCGTTTCCATAGCGACCCTGGAGGGGAGAGCCAATCAGTCGTTGGCCGCAAGTCTAGAGTTACAGGAAGAGGTGGATGGCAGGAACATGAGCACTGCAGGTACATGTACGGGGCAGACCTTGGAAACAGAAGTTTGTTTTCAATCAAAAGACTCTTTGTACACAACCAAGTGTTTCATTTAACCAACATTTTGTTGAGCTTCTGTCGCCTTCAGTTCTGACTCACTTTTCATTTCTGTATGTCACCAAATGGTTTGAAATTTACAGTGAATGCAGAAATGTTAGTAGCGGTTTTATGTTTGCGGTTTTCATGGTGAGCTCTTTACCGCAAACTTAAAACCACTGCGAATATTTCAAACCAATTTGTGACATACTATTATTTCAAACGCGAACTCAAAACCACCGCAAACACTGCATTTTCTCCCTGTGAACATTTCTGCATTTACAGTATCACTAACACAATTGTTGTAGCTGTGTCTGCATCACATCAGTGGTACAGCATCACAAGAAGCAACACATCTGTTTTGCACTGAGCATTGCATTGTTACAGCTAGTTATGTACATAGAGATTCGTGGCAGAGACTGCCATTCTCGTGGCAGAGACTGCCATTCTCATATAGGGCTGTTTAGCCATAGCCGATGCTGTAGGGCTGTTGTGAATTAGGATTTTACCATGGTCAATACTGACCGACAGAGGCCATATACAGAGATTCGACACAGCTGTTACCTGTCCCTGGTGCTGAAATAAAAGAGGTTATTCACTATCACATGGCATATTGCACCATGTCTGTTCTCGGAGTTGGTACCTGTGGCAGGTAAATGATAGTTTTTGACAGTGATTATTGACGGTGATAATTCAAGGCTTCTTCTAGTAAAGATCTTCCATTATCAAATGCCTACCTTTCTGCAGTATGTCTGTAGTTGTAAGAAACATCAGCGATTGATAAACAGTTGTGATTTTTAGTGTATTACAGGCCTTATGCTAACTGTTGTGATTGACAACTTGGATTGACAGTTGTGATTGACAGTTGTGATTGACAGCTGTGATTGACAGGTATGATTGTGCTTTTCAGGCCTGCTACAGGAGGTCAGGTCTGCCAATGCCAGCCTGTCTGCAGCTCAGACGGAGTGGGGAAACGTCACGGATCAGCTGCAGCAACTGGAGGAGGAACTGCAGGGAGCAGAGGCAGCAGCACAGGGTAAGTACACAGAATTTTACTATCATGAACAGTGTTCTCGCCAGGCCTTTTCAGCATTGGGGCCCCCTATGCTGTGATTTGGACCCCCTATGCTGTGATCTGGACCCCTATGCTGTGTTTCAACCAGCATAGGGGTGTTTCCTTCTGGGACAAACCTTGTGACCCTTCATAAATCTTATAAAAAGTTCATATTTGGCTTTAGAATGAGGCTGTGACAGACGAAAAAGTCTACTTCACAAAATTATCCCTCAAAATACATGAAATAATGTCTCATTGGGTCATGGATTTACAAATTTTCTGGGGGAACATGCCGGACTCCCTACTCTGGTCATGTCTTCAGCACTCGACGCGTGACTTGCACCGCATAAAGTTGGCCTTCTGTACCTGGCCCCTATGCTGTGAAAAAATTCTGGTGAGAACACTGATGAAACCAGCAGGTTTGCTGGGAAATATCAGTAGGCTAATAGCATTCCAAAATACAAAATAAATCAAGCAACTGGTTTAATTATTCAAATTCTGTATCTGTATAGCCAGTATAACCGCCCTTTGAATTACAAACCAGTTTTCAGGGAATTGAGAGAAATTTAGAGCAACTGGATGAACTTTCTGTGTCCAATTGCTTAATCAATTTTGTGTTACTCAGTATGTGAAGTGTCTTACTCAGTGACTTTGAGTTGTACAGTTGACAGTATTATAATTTTTATGTAGGACTACAAGAAATACTTAATGTCATGTTTTCTAGGGAATCAACATTTGGAATGCTAGCATATTGGCCAAGTATATGAATTATCTCAACTGAAGATATGCCAAAAATATATTTGTCAGTTCAAGTTTTAATGTCTGAACGCGGTAACTGTTTTTAAAGTGAAAACTGGCTTTTTGTCTTTGATGTCCCCTTCAGAGGATGAGATCACGACCAGTCTGGAAGAAGGGTTCCGGTTGGTGGAGAGAGCAGCCAACCAGAGCACAGCAGCAGAGGTCGACGTTGCAGGGGTCATCAGTGGTGTTGAAGGGGTCAGAGGTCAACTAGTGGTTATCCAAGAGAGGTCCGAAAACGTGACGACTATTGTGGCGGACCTTGAACAAACAGGTATGTCACGTGACTGGTGGTCTGGTAAACTAAAAAAAGGTAGTAGTAGTAGCAAACCTTTATTTTCCTTGGAAGGCCCTGTCAGCCAGTTTATACATATATATACATGTCCGTTCTTCCCAGGGGTCCAAGTGGAGGGGGCGGTGTCACGGGAAATAAATAAATAAATGAAATAGCAAACAATTTACAGCAAAAATAAATAATTAGTTAATACATTATCATAACCATACAAGTCATAATCGTCAGGCCAGTCCCTAGAGCTCTTATATATACGGTATATCCTGGTCTTAAAAGTCTGTAGCGTTGGAGCACGCTGGGCGTCTACAGGCAGGCTGTTCCACAGATCTGCGGACACAATCCATCGTCGCCCTAGGTACCGTCTGGAAAACTAAAAAAAGGATAAAGGTAGTCGGACAGTCCCATAACCTTTTTGAGGTCGTAGGGGCGGTGGGTTGTTATCCGCTGTGTCTAGGGCATGGTAGGTGGAGCCCATCCCTCTCCTTCCACTGTCTTTTACCTCCCCACCCTAAGGCAGGTACCCATTTTTACCCCTGGGTGGACTGCTTGAGGAAAATCGTGTTCAGTGCCTTTCCCAAGGGCAGAACATCATTGGCATGTAAGAGGATTCAAACCCAGGACCTCTGGGTTCTGGGCCAAGCACTCTAACCGTGACACCAACACAACGCCACCACAAACTTGAAATAAAGTAGAGTAGAAAACTTGTGAAAAATTTTACCATGTGTTGCATGGCTCTTGGACTGGTGGGTGCACTTCCAGTGGGATCCAGCAGAGGTCCCCACTGTTGCTACGTACTGGTGCAGTGCCTTGCTGTACATGTACCTCTCAGCTGCTGCACACTGGCGCATGCCATCAAACACACACAGAGAAACCCTACTGTGAGGGCAACAGATATGTTGACTGTTGTTCCACCATTATCCCTTCATGTTGTTACAAAACATTTTACAGTAACTACGGCTATGCATGGCCATTGCAGGCACTCGTCTGCACATGATTATCTCACATACACATGTTTTTGTTTTTTTTCATTTTGAGGCTGACAATGACATTATGACGAGGTTAGATGTAACTTGATTCCAACAAAGAATGACTCCTTTCTCGTGTTGTAAATCCTCCTTCAGAACATTTATGCTTGATTAAAAAACAGGGTATAGTAAGATCCACTGTGCTATATCATCTGAAGAGCCTGATTATAAAAACTGCATTCCAGGCACCTTTTTATTCTGGGTTGATGACATTAATGCTTGTATTAGCATGCAAGTTCATTTTGTTATTGGTACATATCATCATTATGATGAGGTGAGATGTAACTTGATTCCAACAAAGTCTGATCGACGCCTTTCATGTGTTGGAAATCGTCCTTTTTGCTTGATTAAAAAACAGGTTATAGTAAGAGATACTGTGTTATGTAATCTAAAAGTGTTCCAAGCTGCCAGGTTGTTAGACTGCGATTGTAATATACAAAACGTTCACTGCTGCCTAATCTCTAGTATACTAGCCCCTACAACATCAGCAGAAATCTGCACAAAATCCCTGCATCACTTCAAAGGTGTAATCCCACCGGACACCTGTCTCTGTTTCCATGGCAACCAGGTTAAGAAAGTAGGTCACCTGGTGAAAGTTGCACCTGTCCCGATCCCCAGGTGGTGCACATGATATTGTTGGTGCCTGCGCAGCGGAGTGACCTGTGCACATCATACCCAGAGTGCACTGGGTCACCCATACATCAATGACATTTTGTGATGTAGGAGATCGGCAGAGCTTGAAAGTTCCTGAGGACTCATTCGTAAGACAAAGTTCCTGAGAACTCTTTCGTAAGTCAAAGTTTCTGAGAACTCATTCGTAAGTCAAAGTTTCTGAGAACTCATTCGCAAGTCAAAGTTTCAAGTTTTGTTTGTTGGACCAGTGAAATCATGACCTCATCTCCAAGCAGCACATTTGAAATGAGAGCTTTCTGCCACCCAAAAATTGTGACCATACCTTGTCCAGCACACAACTTAGATATTAAAACCAGAAGTTCTGCTACAGTACCTAGGAAAGTTGCCAGGGCGCTCAAAATCCAATCATTTTCAGTTTTTGTCACAACCTACCAACACACCCAATACAGTATAAAACCAATCTTTTCTGCCATTCTTGAGTTATCTTGTTCACCAACAGACACACACACACACACACACACACACACACACACACACACACGCGCACGTGCACACACACACACTCACACACACACACACATACACACTATCAATAGTTGAAATAAGCCTGGTAAATGTGCTACTAAAAGTTCCCTTTTAACTTGCTTTAAAAGTTTCAATAGCTCCTTGAGACAGCAACAACTTTTTGGTAACCGGAACATATGTAGCCCCACTCAATAAACTTTGACCACTGGCAGATAGAAAATGAAAATCAGATTGAGAGACAGTTGAATTTTGAATTTTGATCCAGTGAACTTCCATACTGTACAGCTCATGGGTCGTATGTTTCCCATGATATGGGTCACTGTTTCGGTCAGTGGGCCACAGCCGAACACGATATGTCACTTAATGTCCACAAAGGGAGTGCTGCCTGTATGACCCATATTTTCTTAGTCAAAACTGCACTGGCAAAGTCTGCCCTAATTGTGTCAGAGTGTATTATAAGTCTTCAATATTTCATGGTGTAGAGTGTACCCCTGATCCGTACATGGGCCCAGTACTTATTGGACATCCATCAAACGGATTGCTGTCGTCAAGAATTTTGGTCAATTTCTGAACTCATCCAACCTCTGATACTGTTGGAGCTAATCTCCCATCTTCTAGGCTTTCCAAACTTTCAGATTATTGATCTAACAATTGAAATGTAGGAACAATATCATTTAGTGAAAGTTGAAAGAAGTTATTTTTTATCTTTTCAAAGAAGGAAATGGGATATGATTAATGATTAGAAAATAACTCTTCCTTAGTTTATGCTACGGCCCCATTTCCAAAGTTGGGCCAGGCCGGGCAGTTTGCAAAAAGCGAAAAATGAAAAATGCGTAATCAAGACAGTACGCTATAATTAGGAGTAATTTTTTACGTTTTGTGTCTTTTGTTGTCTTTTATATCATATTTTTCGTTCCCACAAACTGTCCGTCTGGGTCCCGCTTTGGAAATGAGACCGTAGCAGTAGATGTCAATCAGAAATGACAGACTTCATCACAAAGCCATATATTTCAACGTCTTGAATAAATGTTCGTCAGATAAAAGAACATGATTTTATATGTATTGTCATATCTTAATTTCTTTCACAATGTGTTCACTTATGGAAACATTTGGCATTCAACTGTCCAGTATATACACAACATGTCGAAATGTATAATGACCACAATTTATGGTCATGTTGTTCTTAAGTGCTCCAGAAAAATGAAATAATGTAATCCGCTCAGCATCGTGATGGATGGAGTTCTGCCTAACCCTGGTTTCTTGCGAGGAAACACTCTACCGCTGATGAATCCCCGGACTTATTGTCTTCTCCGCGATTCATCATAATTTATTACAAATGGGTCGAAAACGCTTCCGCGGGTCAAGCCTGGATATTCTACGGGTGGAAATAAATCAAGGTCTTGTTTCTGGTTTTGATTTTATCAGTGAATGTTAGTACAGCGAGTTGAAGAGTCAAGGGTAAAGGAATTTTTGCTGCCACAAAGGAGTTAACTTTTCTTGAGTGGTTTGTACAATCTCCAATTATTGATATTGTATACAGTCAACTGAATTACAGTATGAAATTGTCAGATCTTGAGTCTTTGCTTAGAGGATCTTCGTTGATTGATTTTTTGAAAACTGCTCTCTATTTAGAAATAAGACCCTTAGCACACCCCATCTTCTGCCAGACCACAGTGGAGAGTTAGCAATATTGAATATGGCGGTTTTCATCTACCATTTTTCTTGAGTGAAGTTTTGGGGTCAGTTTACAAAGCATGATGTAACAACATGCATCCAACAACCTCCTCTGTACATGTACTCCTGACATGAGATGGGGAGGACTGGTCCATTCTGCATGATAGAGGGGTTGGATCATGTCCTGGATGATTTGAACAAAAGAAGAGGGGGTACATTTAACCAAGGTTCAGGGTACTTTGGAGTTTCAGTAATCGCATGTAAATGCATTAGGTAATAGCAATAGTTGGGATGCTAGAAAGTTCTGGACTTAGAAGTTATCCCTTAAAAACTCAGGGAAATGTGAACTCAGAAAGTCATAATCTGGAGATGTCTTGTACATGTACATGCGTAATGGTAGGAGTTGGAGGTGCCTTGTACATGTACATGGGTAACGGTAGGAGTTGGAGGTGCCTTGTACATGTACATGGGTAATGGTAGGAGTTGGAGGTGCCTTGTACATGTACATGGGTAATGGTGGGAGTTGGAGGTGCCTTGTACACGTACATGGGTAATGGTGGGAGTTGGAGGTGCCTTGTACACGTACATGGGTAATGGTAGGAGTTGGAGGTGCCTTGTAGGGTAATGGTAGGAGTTGGAGGTGCCTTGTACATGTACATGGGTAATGGTGGGAGTTGGAGGTGCCTTGTACATGTACATGGGTAATGGTAGGAGTGGGAGGTGCCTTTTACATGTACATGGGTAATGGTAGGAATTGGAGGTGCCTTGTACATGTACATGGGTAATGGTAGGAGTTGGAGGTGCCTTGTAGGGTAATGGTAGGAGTTGGAGGTGCTTTGTACATGTACATGGGTAATGGTAGGAGTTGGAGATGCCTTGTACATGTACATGGGTAATGGTAGGAGTGGGAGATGCCTTGTACATGTACATGGGTAATGGTGGTAGTTGGAGGTGCCTTGTACATGTACATGGGTAATGGTAGGAGTGGGAGGTGCCTTTTACATGTACATGGGTAATGGTAGGAATTGGAGGTGCCTTGTACATGTACATGGGTAATGGTAGGAGTTGGAGGTGCTTTGTAGGGTAATGGTAGGAGTTGGAGGTGCTTTGTACATGTACATGGGTAATGGTAGGAGTTGGAGATGCCTTGTACATGTACATGGGTAATGGTAGGAGTGGGAGATGCTTTGTACATGTACATGGGTAATGGTAGGAGTTGGAGGTGCCTTGTACATGTACATGGGTAATGGTAGGAGTTGGAGATGCCTTGTACATGTACATGGGTAATGGTAGGAGTTGGAGGTGCCTTGTACATGTACATGGGTAATGGTGGGAGTTGGAGATGCCTTGTACATGTACATGGGTAATGGTAGGAGTTGGAGGTGCCTTGTACATGTACATGGGTAATGGTGGGAGTTGGAGGTGCCTTGTACATGTACATGGGTAATGTTACTGGAGTTGGAGGTGCCTTGTACATGTATATGGGTAATGGTAGGAGTTGGAGGTGCCTTGTACATGTGCATGGGTAATGGTAGGAGTTGGAGGTGCCTTGTAGGGTAATGGTGGGAGTTGGAGATGCCTTGTACATGTACATGTACATGGGTAATGGTAGGAGTTGGAGGTGCCTTGTACATGTACATGGGTAATGGTAGGAGTTGGAGGTGACTTGTACATGTACATGGGTAATGGTAGGAGTTGGAGGTGCCTTGTACATGTACATGGGTAATGGTAGGAGTTGGAGGTGCCTTGTACATGTACATGGGTAATGGTAGGAGTTGGAGGTGCCTTGTACCCAGATAATTAGCTCCCTGAAGTCTGGACAGGAGGCAGAGGGGGGTTAATGATTATGGATGACCCCAGAAATGGACTTAACTTGTTTCCCAAGCCACTGATGGAAAACTTATCCCCTGGATGCCTCCCTGGCAGGGCGAAATCAATAAACGGTTGTCAGCAGATGTCAGTAGCTTTGCCCCGTATCTGATCCGTCGTGGAGAAACCTAACATATTAAGGTAAAAAGAATCCAATGTTCAAAGGTTCAGGATAAGATTTTATCAAATGCCATTTAAATGTGATTGTGCAAAATGATATACACTGTAGTTGTGTGTGTTTTTGTCATGAAACAATTACTTTGATGGAGGTATGTCTCTTATCAATTAACAAATAACATTATGACTCTTTTAGTGTAGATCGATCGTCTAGTGACAAGTTGATTCTATTAATTCGTCGTATATACATGTAGATTGCTTTCTTTAATTAGGGTTATTTTTTAAATGACATTAAAAAAATATAGCTTTTCAATGAGGCCTTAGAAACACAAGACTATCAATACTGAATATCAAGATACAATCAATAAATCAATTAATCAATCAATCAACAAGTAAGAAAGGTAGGAATACTCAAATTAAACTAAACTGTTATCCAAACATAGCCATATTCTTGAGGTCAAAGATGAGGTGATACACATTCAAGTCAATCATTACTTTCAACGGCTACCATGATTTATCATAAACCTCTTCCTGTCTTGGTTAGATGATGTGTTTGGTTACCATAGTTACGCTGTATTATTGTGATGATAATGATGATGATGATGGTAGTTTATCAAAACTTTCAACATTACAATTTTGCAGCCAACTATATACATATAGTTGGCTGACAATACAATGTATATGATTATAGAATGATGTATTGTTCGATCACTTGTTTGTTGTTATGTATGTACTTGTCATTATAGGTTGTTTTCAAAAATAAGCCATGCTCCCCAAAAGTCAGTTTATCATTAAATGAAGGAACCATCCTTAATATTCATGAATGTATTGTTACGTTGATGAAGGTTAGACATCCAGGTGATAAGATATGCCAAAATAATTACTCGAAATTTTATCCAGTTGCTTGTCAGGAATACCTATTTTTGGCACAAATGTATTGTAAAAGAGATTTCTAATGATAACCATCTGGGGCTCTTTCCAGATCCCTCATTGTCATATAATTGTTCATGTTCAAAAATAGGCCATGCTGCCCAAAAGTCAGTTTAACATTAAATAAAGGGACCACCCTAAAGATTAACAAATGTATTGTTACGTTGATGAAGGTTAGACATCTAGGTAATAATATGTTACTCAAGGAACTGGATAAGATTTTTTTTAACTTCCAGTTGCTTGAGTAGTTTTTTCTATCCATTTGCTTGAGTAACTATTTTTGGTGTAAATGTACTGTTTCCTTGGACAGTAAAAGAGGTTTCTAAAGATAACCAGTGAAATCTCCTTCCACACACCCCTCCCCCCAATATGCAATTCTTTGCTTTAGAAGATGACCTTCCAAACTTCAGATGCCCAGATTCATGTATTATGTAGAAACGTTTGCGATCAGATAGTCCATGATTGATGCAGAATCTGTAGGACAGTACAGCGAAGTGTTTTATGTCGGTGGTGTTAACTTGCTGTCCTTGGCCTCTGATAAGTATCCTGTAGCTGAACTCGTTTGTCAGACTTGCTAGCCTCGCTTGAGTCAATGGAGCAAGAAACGACAAAGTCTGACAGATCGGGTGTCTGTTTCATCTTCAAGGTTTGCCCCTATGTCAAGGACAGTGGACTAAGACAGTGCCAAAGGTCACTATCATACCACACAAGTGTGATTTTATGAATGAGATCCATCAATATTAGCCTGGCCTGTGTATCAAGTGAAGATGACTTGTGTTCTTGTTTGCGGCAAAAAGTTATTTCAAGCCAAATAAGGTATGTTTTGTCTCTGATTTGGCCCACTGTCAAGGACAATACCTAAGACAGACAAGTGTGATTTTTATGAATGAGATCCATCAATATTAGCCTGGCCTGTATATCAAGTGAAGATGACTTGTGTTCTTGTTTGCGGCAAAAAGTTATTTCAAGCCAAATAAGGTCTGTTTTGTCTTCTGATTTGGCCCACTGTCAAGGACAATACACTAAGACAGACAAGTGTGATTTTTATGAATGAGATCCATCAATATTAGCCTGGCCTGTGTATCAAGTGAAGATGACTTGTGTTCTTGCTTGGGGCAAAAAGTTATTTCAAGCCAAACAAGGTCTGTTTCGTCTCTGATTTGACCCAAGTGTCAAGGAAAAGGAACTAAAACAGTGCCAAGTACAACTTGGCAGACACACAAGTGCAATTTCATGGATGAGATACGTGAACACATTGATGTTGGCCTATATTTCAAGTAAAAATCTTGCTTGCGCCAAAAGTCGTTTTGAGCCAAATCCATTAAGGTTTGTGAGTTGTTCCTAAATTATGTCTGTTTCGTTTCTGATTTTGCCCACCGTCAAGGACAACGAACTAAGACAGTGCCAAATTTGCTGGCAGACACACAAATGTTGATTTTATTATAGACGAGATCTATGAACACATCAACATTGGTCTGTATTTGAAGTAAAAGTGTTTGAATGTGTTCTAATGCTTGTGCCAAAAAAGTTGTTTTGAGCCAAATCATTAGGACTGAGAAGTTCCTAAATTATGATGATTGCCAAATGAAAGTCCTTAAGTCTTGATAGATGTGTAATATAATAGAAAGACGCTCATTAGTTCAGGCATGATTGTTGATCGCCTGGAGGACCATCTGACATTGTTAGAGCTTCTCCAATTATACAGAAGTAGCTTTTATTTCTAGGCTGAAAATAAAATCTGCATATCATGTCAGTTGTACATGTAGGTTTATTTGCAATTTGTACATTGTACAAGGACTGTTTTTTATAACATAGAAATTGCATTGCTCCAGGAAAAAGCACTTGTCTTTGTGGTTCTTGTGTTTAAGACGACATGCATGTATCATCTTCTCACATTCACGTTCCTCTCACTAGGGAATGTGTTTCTATTTCAAGACGTACAAATTACCGTGCTGTTATATGTCTTCATCAGCATGCTAGGTTCTTGCACTTTCAGATGATTCCTTGCAGCTTGTTTTTAAGATGCCATATCGTATCTTGTCACAACCTCTCAGTAGGGCATATGTTTCCAGCTCAAGACGTCTTAAGATGTTACATTAAGATGCGGTTACATCTTCATCAGCATGCTAAGTGTGTTCTTCAGGTGCAGCACTTATCTCGTCTCAGATGCTCCTCCAGAGGCAATCTTACTGTCTCGACCAGCTCATGATCACCCGATAAAACACGCCAACGGCACTCGCGGTCTCCAGTTTCCCTCTTAGCAGCCTTAACTCCGCTGAAATAAGAGCGAAGCCACCCAATCCCGATAATTTGTGTTAGGGATCTGTTTTCGAAAAGTCTTTCTTGCCATTAGGGGGAAAAGGACTGTAATTAAAACCTCTCGGTAGACACTCCTCATCTGTTTAGTGAAGCCATTACTGGTTAGACCATTAAACAAGATGTCCAGTTTGTATCATCTAAGTAGGTTGGGCCACACCGATTCAATTTGTTATTTCTTGGATTTGGAATCATGCTGTCAGCTGCATGTACTAGAAAATCAACCTGAGAACAGAGATTGATTGATTTATTCATTGACATTTACTACATTTGTGGAAGGATTGACATAACAGGTGACTATTACCTTTCGATAACAGTGGTGGGTTCTATAATGTGCTTGAGGTGTGGCTCTTCTCAAACACGGGACCTCAATTTAATGTCCTATCCAAGGGACGTCCCTAACCACAGCTAGGTAGTCAGTTTGAAGCCATTCCTTCTGAAACCATAGACAAGATGTCCAGTTTGTATCATCTAAGTAGGTTGAGCCACACCGATTCAATTTGTTATTTCTTCGATTTGGAATGATGCTGAGCTGCATGTAGAAAATCAGCCTGAGAACATTCAGAGTCTTAGAGGAATTCTGTACCGTAGATCTTGAAAATATAAGAAAAGTATGTTTGAGAACCGTGAAAATGAATTGTTGTGGCCTTGCAGGTTTTACCAGTCCATGAATGATGCACCAGTCCTGATCCTTTCAATAAATGTTGCAATTGGAGCTTGATGGTTTTGCACTTGACAAATGCAGCAAAAATTTGAAATTTGATTTTACAAACTATTGTGTCAGTGGCATTAATTTGTAACAGGGAAATATCTGACTGAAATGGAGAAATTTATTGACAACTGGTCTTGACAAAAATACTGGGACTTTCAGATGGTCATCGACAATTCTACAAAATAATGATAACTAGTAACAAGAGCAAAAATGATATTCAATCTATCAACATAACACAATTTCCAGCATCCATAAGTACATGTAGTCTTTTCTCTCTCTCTCTCTCTCTCTCTCTCTCTCTCTCTCTCTCTCTCTCTCTCTCCATTTTACGTATTTTTATTCCCCATCACATGGGGGTTGGACGTGCTTGCACATGGATAGAGGAGCCTCAGAACTCCTCATCAAGTGCAAGTCTTTTTTTAGCAAGAGTTTTTACGCCTGGATGCCCTTCCTATGTGTTGTAAATGTATAAGATTGTTTTGAAATTGACCTTCTACTGGGCATGGTACTATAACCTCATAAAATGCACAGTCACTCAGTTTTCTGACAACATGGCGTAAGTCGGAATTGTAAAACTGCCCTCATTGCTACATATTTCATGTTAAAGGAGGAGCAGGCCCGTCCCTTCTGACACAGGCAATAAAGAAGCAGCGATTGCGAAGCTCGTGTTTCCCTAATTGGTGTTATTTAAGGCGGTTAATGGCACGGGCTGTGACGGGCATTACTGTGTGAGAAATGCTGCTGGGAAAAACAGGTCCTGACGATCTCTCAAGGAAAATCAGGTCATCAGCCTTTGTGTGTATAAATGTATAAATAAATGTATGAAAATTGTACTTTTAATGATTTTCAACAAACAGGTGCATCTACTGTACATTGGGAGTACCGGAATGACTTTGATGCTTTTTCAAGCTGAAACTTCAATAATCATAATCATTCTTTGTGTGCTTTTTGTGAATTTAATTTCTTTTTTTCTGAAAAAATCAGAGAACCTCTCTCTCTCTCTATCCAGTTTCACGTCTTTTGTTCCCCATCATCTGGGGGTTAGACGTGCTTACACATGGATGGGGGAGCCCCAGAACTCTTCATCAAGTGCAAGTCTTTTTTGAAGCAAGAGTTTTTACGACTGGATGCCCTTCCTAACGCCAACCCAAACCCTATTGCTGGGCTTAGGATACAACAAATTGAATTGGTGTGGCCTAATTCGACGGTGTCTTTACAACTGTCATGGCGAAGTGCGTAAAGGTCGTATCGGCGCCATCCGTCAGCCTTAACCTGCGTTTCATTGCCGGGCGGGAATTTGTCTCAGCAAATGGGAAACATTATTGCTCATACATCACGTCCACAGGCAGTTGAAGTCCTGGTGGAATTCCTTGATGTCGCCTTGATGAAGGGAGCGTGAGATTTGTGATGGCGGGAAAGGTCATGCTTCATGATGATTGTGAATGTTACTGTAAGTTGCTGCTGCAGTAACATCGTCATCACTCTCTTTTACAGCCATGTTTGTAGCGGAGAACTATCAAATTCTCTGTGCTCTATGCACAAATATGATGTCTTCTTGGTACCCCAAGTCACATTCTCCCTTTTACGGTCTTGTCTAGATCTGTAGTACAAAACTATCAAATTCTCTTTGCTCTATGCACAAACATGATTTTATACTTGTTACCCCAAGCCATATTCTCCCTTTTACACCTTGTCTGTAGTATGGACCCATCACAGCTCTATGCTGTATGCACAAACATGATTTTATACATGATTGTGAATGTTACTGTAAGTTGCTGCTGCAGTAGCTTCATCATCACTGTCTTTTACAGCCTTGTCTGCAGTGTAAACCCGTCAAATTCTCTGTGCTCTATGCACAAACATGATTTTATACTAACATGTCTTCTTGGTACCCCAAGTCACATTCTCCCTTTTACAGTCTTGTCTGGATCTGTAGTACAGAACTATCAAATTCTCTGTGCTCTATGCACAAACATGATTTTATACTGTCTTGTTACCCCAAGTCACATTCCCTTGTACAGCCTTGTCTATAATATAGACCCATCACAGCTCTATGCTGTATGCACAACATGATTTTATACATGATTGTGAATGTTACTGTAAGTTGCTGCTGCAGTAACATTGTCATCACTCTCTTTTACAGCCATGTTTGTAGAGGGGAACTATCAAATTCTCTGTGCTGTATGCGCAAACATGATTTTATGCTCTTGTTACCCCAAGTCACATTCTCCCTTGTACAGCTTTGTCTGTAGTGTAGACCCGTCACAGCTCTATGCTGTATGCACAACATGATTTTATACATGATTGTGAATGTTACTGTAAGTTGCTGCTGCAGTAACATCGTCATCACTCTCTTTTACACCTTGTCTGTAGTGGAGAACTATCAAATTCTCTGTGCTCTATGCACAAACATGATTTTATACAGTCATGTCTTCTCGGTACCGCAAATAATATTCTCCCTTTTACAGCCTATAGTGGAGACTTGTCACTATGCACAAACATGATTTTCTACATTATAAACCATGTCTTCTTGGTACCGCAATTAGTATGCCCCTTGTACAACCTAGTGTGTATAGTGCTGGACCTATCACCTGGCACTTTTTTCAGTCAAAACTACCTGCACCAAACAAAGTTTATTTTGGACAGAAGCCTGAAAAGGGATTCATCCTGTTTCTTCTGTACTGTTCATAAACATTTTTGTATTATGACAAAGCTACTTATTAACTTGAAGATAGTTATTAAATAAAGAAGTCGACCAAGCATGTCCTCATATCTTGGGAAAGTTTTAGTTAGGGCTCAGATTCTGGACTAGATTCAGCCTGCAACTTCTTGATTTGTGGCAACTTTTTAACAAAGAACCATCATCTGTTATATATATAAAAGGTGAAATGCTTTAGATGTGTCATTGGGAACATTGCTACAGGTTATTAATGTCAGATTCATGAATTCAGGCTTGAGTAGCCTAAAATTAAAGCCCAGAACTTTTTGATTGCAACAGTAGTGTAGCAATTGTAGTGTCTGAACATATTCATCAACAGTTACAGCCATAAATTTATACTGGAAGTTAGTAAACAGTTTAAGTATTCCCAAAAGTCATAAAGTTCAAGGTTTGACCTCCTCACCTTTGACACATTACAGTGGTCACATGACCAACTATCAGGTCAGTAATTGTCATCATGAAGGTCGTTAAGAGACTGTCGCATTTCAAACGAACTGAAATTTTACGATAATTAGGATAAATGTTGTTTTATTGCCATAGAAATGCAATCATATCGTAAAAAGCATAAATCATTTTTCCTAGTGTCACGCCTGACTTATCCCCAAGCTCTGGAACTGCTCCCATCATCGTTAGTAGCTCCGGAACTAATGAGGAACGAATTAAATCACATTATCAGGGAGGGCTGGAAAAAATGAATTAACACAAACGCTAAGATTTGTGGATGCCTAGGGGAAGAGTTTGTATGACTGAAGGATTGCGTGGGATTTTCTACCAGGAAACAGAGAGAAGGGAACGCTTGAAGAGGAGTTCTTAATTAACGTTAATTAACGGAGAGGAGGATTATGGTGTTAAGTCTGTGACAGTGATTTTGACATCACAATCATCTGCATGATATTTGTCTTCTGCCAAGGTTGAAGGTACAGTTAGACCTGTCTTCTGTAGTAACCACTTAACGAACTTGAAGAAAGTTGAAAGAACTGCCTTGAAGAAACACTTGATACTGGTGGCCACTTCAGACAGGATTCGTATTGCTTCTAACATAGGTTAAGTTAACAGAAACTGGTGGCCACACCTGCATTCATCATTATTTTGTATTTTCATCGGTATGCATCAAAGTTAGCAAGTGCATGTCAGACTTTCTAATTGTCAGCCAATTAATTTATTTAACAATTCTTGACCACTAAACAAATACAATCACCCCTCAGTAAGACAGCAAGTCCCTATTAATAACTTTTATCAGCTTTCCACACAGACCAAGGAGGCTTTATACATTAAAACCCCTTGCAGAGACCAATTTTACCAATGTGGCTTCTTCTGTTGCAGAAGTTTGTGTTTGTACTTATTGTAGTTGTCAGTGTATAAAACTGTGTAGGTGACCTCTAAGAAGTCCATCCTCAGTCACTACCGCCTCCTTCTATGCTATAAATTTGATCCCGAAAACATATACACCTGGTACACACCCTGTTTCTAGACCCTGACTTAGTATTTATTATCATTTTTTTATAATCTGTACTATTTGAGTTATCTTCATTTCTATTCATGCCACTATTCGACATTATTCTGTTTTTTACCATTGATTTATTCAATAGTGATCACTTTTTTTATCATTTATCCTTGTGTAATTATTATTTGTTTCTCTCGTATATATTCACCATGTTTTTATGTTGGACAGGGGTCTAGTGAAAGAACTTAAAGTTCTGTTACCCTGTCCAGTTTCCTCGGTAACGAAGTTTTAATGAATAAATAAATAAATAAATAAAAACTGTGTAGGCGACCTCAAATGTACACAAGGCTTGTCACATCGCGGACGCCAGAGACAAATGCCCACCACGACAAACAACGCTGCCGGCTTATTTCTTCTCTTATCTACGGCCCGTGAATAATCGGCTTTACTCACTTAATTGGATCCTTTTTTCCGGAAGATTTTCTGCGGTAAATAACAGGTTGTTGAGAGGGCCTTGTCCCTTTCCAGGCTTCTTGCTGGTGTGTTAGAGCTGGGTCAGTGATGTGTGTTGCATGGCTTCCATTTATTTCCTCCATGAAAAATGGAGGTAAAGCAGCTGCTATTCTTTTTGGCGTGTCTGTGGGTTTGCTTGCTTTACAAATTTGTTTGTGTTTTTGGATAATTGTGGTCAACGTAACATATTATTAACATAACATAGCCTTGGGCACACTGAAGTATCCATTTGGCACCCCATTCTCTATTGGGTCGCAGAGTTAGGCAGCAGGGAGAGGATTAAGAACAGCAGGATGGATGTGATGAAATTTGGTATGTGGGTAGGTCTTGGGAAGACGAAGGTCAAGTTTGGTGCCCCTGGTGTGTGACGTCGGTACTGCAGCAGAACTTCTGTTTTTTGTATCTTTTGTCATGGCTGTTATAGCACCCTTGGATTCATGACAAGCATTTCTTTCATGCACATTGTTGCCAAAGAGAATAGCCATACTTGTAAATGTTTGTGGGACGCACAATTCTGATAAGAAAATACATATGGGTAGCAAAGATGACAACTTCACTGATCTTAGCTTGAAAGTTCATCTGTGTTGGTAGAAATCGTTCTTATCATGAATTCAAACAAGTTTTTCTAACTGTAATTTCCGACACAAAAATTGGACTGTCTAGTCTTACCCAAATTTCCGATGCTGTTGCTGATAAATGTCTCTGAATGTGTAACGAACAATTCTGACAAGAAAAAAAATCTGAGCAAAGATGACAACTTAACTGATCTTACTTTGAAAGTTTGATGCTGTGTTAGTTACAAATTCTGAAGAAGGACTTACTAATAGTTTAAACTGTAATTTCCAACACAAAAATTGGTCTTTGATGCTGACATATGTCTCTGAATGTGTATAACGCTCACTTTGCAAGCATTTTCTGCTAGTATTTCCTGTACTAATTGGTCAGCTTTAAATGAGTTTACCAGCCTGCAAGCAGCCAAACTCAGCACGAGTGTCACTTCCACAGACAACTAGTCTGATAGATGCAGCCTACTAATGTCCCAAACTTAATTCCCTTTTCCTGCTTCCTCACTAATTCTCAACCGCTGCCGGTCCCTGTGGGAAAACATCGCTAGGGCCACTGTGACACCAATTTTTTTTCTTGGTTAGCGGATTTTTATTTCCCCCCAAAAAAAATTTTAGAAAAAAAAATCATGAAAACATAAGGCTGGGCCAGCCTTCTGTTTTCCTTTTTTTTTTCTAAAATTTTTTTTGGGGGAAAATAAAAATCCGTTAACCAAGAAATTAAATTGGTGTGGCCTAAAGAGGGACAGAAAAGCTTGAGCCAAACAAAGACAAATGAACGGATGGTTAGAACATTTGATTGGTGTAGTGATTGATGTCTGTCATTTTTCCCCGGGTTTTGGGTGAAGAATAATGAAAGAAGGTTCAATTCATCGCCTGAGGCAAATCCAGAAATTGAGAGATTGACAAAATTGGTTCATCAATCATCATATTATGTAAGTGTGGGGCAGTAAGAGAGATAGAAAAGAAATATAATTTCAATAAGAAAGTCAGCAAAATGTGGAAAGTACAGACTGAGTCTTAACCGTTTTGTGTGGTGCTGATGATCTTTTGTTGGGTGTTTGATAACACAGAACAGCCCTGAAATGAACATTAATAGGCAAAGCCAGGAACTTAGGCAACGAGAGATTGACAAAATAGGCTCTTCCATCATTGTTTATATAGGTGTAGGGCAGTGAGAGGGAAAGCAAAGTGTCAAAGAAATAAAATTTCAGTAAGAAAGTCAACAAAATGTGGAAAGTACAGACTGAGTCTTAACTGTTTTGTGTGGTGCTGATGATCTTTTGTTGGGTACACAATAACACAGAACGGCCCTCACATTGATACATAATGTAGCCATACACCCTGCAGTAACTGAGATTGCATGGTAAGCCCTGCACTTTGTAGTTCTCCAACAACTTTTACAGGAAATCCCAGACAAAAGGCGGAGATCGCTGGCAATGTATGTCTGGCTTACGGTCCCCCGACAGCGAGATCCCCGACTCACTGGGACGACGCCTCCCTTTCAAGTTCCAAATCCCCCCTCAACAACTGTTTATGTGGAAACCTCTCCCCTCCATCATCTTGTTTCATCTCCACTGATAGGAAAAGCTCTGAAGAGGTAAAGTTGGTTGTGCAGTCAGTATCTAAATCACTGTCTCATCTGGACTCATAGAGGGAAGTTGTGAAAGTTGCTTTCAGACAGCATCTGCTGTCTTTCGCCAGTGACTGACCAGAATGCAAGTGCTGTCTGAAACATCTTACTGTAAACAAAATTATAATGAGTAGCTGTTGTCTTGCGTATCTTACTACCTGGATGTCTAAACTTCATTGAAGTATGCCAGTTTATAGCAGCAAAGGACCAAGTATTTAACCATAAAGCACTTCTGACGTCCAACCCTGTGTCTACCTAGCCTCCAGAGTTGTTTGTGCAGTCGGTATCTAAATCACTTCGTCTCAAACACACAGGCACGCATGCACACACATACAAACACACAGCCATACACACTCACACATACACACACACACACACACACACACACACACACACACACACACACATACACATGTATCAATGGGATTTTTGTTTTCTTCCCGCAAAACATTTTTTCCAGATATACAAGGGTTTCATAACTTATTCATAGTGATATGTAATATGTGTAATACAGATGCAAAAAGAAATATTACTGGTACGTGTTGAAATGCAATTGCTCAAACTAATCAGCTCTTTTCACAGTCTTGCACTTACCAATAAGTTCAACTTTAATGGTTATGCAGTACAGATACAGATTATTTGGTACCGCTGTGCCAAAATGCTGAGAGAAATCAAAGATAAGCATCCCTTGCAATATAATACATAAATCGTATAGTAATGCCAGCCTGAAATAAACCTACCCATCCATCCATTTCAAGTACCCGGATTTTCACTATATAAAAGTGTTGACCTTTGGGGTCGACATCGGCACCTCGGGGTGCTTTAGCTGGTATCTGTGTGTAAATCTATGGGTATGTTATATAACCAAATTATTCCACTCATGCACTTAGCTAGATATGTAAGAACAGTACATGTACAGAATGATGAACTAATACGGTTACTGTGAGTTCATTTATTTTTGCGGGGACTTTGTGTAAATCTATGGGTACATAATGTTATATAACCAGATTACTTCACTGTGTAACACACCACTCATGCACTTAGATATGTAAGTACAGTACATGTACAGACTGATGAACTAATACGGTTACTGTGAATTCATCTATTTTTGCAGGGACTTTGTGTAAATCTATGGGTATATGTTATATGACCAGATCACTGTGTAACACACCACTCATGGACTTAGATATGTAAGTACAGTACATGTACAGATTTTTGCAGGAATGTTCATTTTATGGTAGAAGGAGAAATGAAGTTTACAGAAATAATTTTGTAGTACAGTTTTTATAAATTGGTGTATCTTTGCGTTGGAATGGTCACAGCAAAAACCTCAAATTTAAAACCACAGCAAACACTTCTTTAGGATGCGGTCCCAAACGTGACTGAGTCTATATCCCCTCTCATCACGGTTCCTGACTGGAGTGGATTTCCTGATCCATACCATACCAGTGACGAGGTCTCTGCAAAGTAGTAGTCCACTGTGTTCTGCTGCTGCAGTGGTCTGGACACCCTGCAGCTGCAATCAGTCCTTCTTCAACTCTCTCCACTTTGTCCAGTTCGCCGCAACTTTAAACAACTTTATTCAAAATTGGCAGGATATCCTACTGGATATCCTGAATTGTTCTGACAGTAACAATTGTCGGCTCCAATAGTCGTTATATACAAAATACAGGTCACAGTTCAAAATTGATCTGAAATGTCCTTGAACTATAAAACAATTGCAAGCTTGTGTGCGTGGCATCAAGAATAAACCGTCGGACAGGAATGACGAGTTAGAGACGAAATGGTTCCTGGTAGATTCGGAGACACATCACGCATTGCCAAAGTACTCTGATCCAACAAGCACACAAAAAGACGTTGATAGATTAAAAACTACAGTTCCAACGGAGAGTAAAAATCAGTGCGGCCGCCCCTAAAAGCGCCACCTATCTTGACCCTTTATTTCCGCAAAACATGATCATAAAAGCACAGCGGACATTTCAGCATTTACAGTACTTCCCCTGCGGAGCAACCTTTCATGTTGTACAGGATCCCCTGCTGAGGTGGCCTGTACAGGGTTAAGTATACAGGTCACTTCAGCGGAGGCTGCAGGTCCAGTGTGCGCAGCGTTGATAAGGCTTAAACCTGGGGTGCATCCTGCTACCTTTGTTGGCTTTACAGCACAGAGCTGCTGCATTAGGCCGGCTTCGCTGGTAAAACAGAAGGAAAAACCGTTTCTTTATCTCTCCAGCCACAAGGCAGGGCTCATCATGTAGTGGAATCCGGTTATAAATCACTGTCTGTGAGGAAAGACTCAGGGAGGCTAGGTGGACACAGGGCTGGAAGTCTGAAGTGCTTGATGTTTGAATACTTGGACCTTTGCTGACAGTATAAACTAGCCTGAGTGTAATCCTGTTTCAGTTCCAGGTGAAGGTAGAGCCTGGAACTGAAACAGGATAACTTGATTGCTTGCTTTACTTGCTTATGTCGAGACCTTCCAGTCACGAGTCGAGATGGCAGCCCAAGTGTTACAGGATAACACTCAGGCTGAATATAAACAGGCCTATTATTATCATCTTATTGATGAAGGGTAGACATCCAGGTAGTAAGTGCACAAGATGGCAGTTACTCGTGTGACTGGATAATTTTGTAAACGGTCAGATGTTTCATCTGCATCTGCATTCTGGTCAGTCACTGATGAAAGACAGCGGATGCTGTCTGAACGGTCTGACTGTTGATAAAGTTATCCAGTTGCTTGAGTAACTGTTATATTGCATATAAACAGGCCTATGTTACCCTACTTTCTCAGCTTGCCATTCAAATGCAATATTTGCTGTGTTTTTTTCAGTCTTATCTCCTTTTTTCTGTAGAAACATTGATGAAACAATACAGAAATCATTACAGCAGCTGTCCTTGGTGCTGATTTCTGTGTTATTGAAGTGTATGTTTTCATCTTATACATTTGAATGGTATTTGATGGCTAAGAACTACATTGTAGGTGTGTCTTCAGACTCCACTGTGTAAATAGTGCCTTGAGTCCCTATCTAACTACTTACGTATAACTTAACAGTCAATGCACTTGTCTGAAACATCACTTAGCATTCCAGTAGCTGCCCTTGGTGCTGATTTCTGTGTTATTGAAGTGTATTATTGTTCTATCTGATGGCATTTTGATGGCATTTGATGGCTTAGAACTATGCATACAGTTTGTACATGCAGACTGCACTTTGTAAAAAGTACATGTAGGAGTTTCAAATGTACCTTGAGTCCCTATCTTCTAGTATATCTACTTACATCCAACTTTGAAGTCAATGCACTTGTCTGAAACTTGTAACTTCAGGTACTTCTGGCTGAGGTACCCAACAGCCTTCACAGTTTGCGCCTTTTTAAGGGGATTTTTATTGAAATCGGCACAACAATACCCAACAGTGTCCCATCCTATTTAGACAGCCCTTCTTCAGGTATTAGCAGCCAGACCTGAGACCCGGGCAAGAAAGCTCTCCTCACTTACACCTCGACAGTCTGTCTCCATTGGAAGATGGTGCTGACAAGAGCACTTTTATGTTGGATAATGGTTTTAGTTTCAGATGGGGGAAGTTGTGCTGGAATCCTGGCTTAGCGGGGTGAGTAGGTCGGGTGCACCAGCCAAGCTGTCTGCGCGCTGTCACAAACGGGATCCTGACAAGCGAAACTAATTTTGTTTTTCCTGTGGCAGAGATAGATGCTATTGTTAGGCAAGTTCGTGGTGGTTTTGTGGCAATTTTGTGGTGGTTTTGTGGCAATTATGTGGTAACTTTGTGGCAAGTTTTCAGCAACTTTGTGGCAACTCTGTGTAGGTTTTGTGGCAAAGATTGAAAAGTAATTATGTGTGGAACTCTCATCAAGTTAAAATTACCTGAAGAACTGATTTTGTTTTTCCTCTGGCAGAGATAGATGCCATTGTTAGGCAAGTTTGCGGCGGTTTTGTGGCAATTTAGTGGCAATTATGTGGCAGTTTTGTGGCAACTTTGTGGCAGTTTTGTGGCAACTTTGTGGCAATTATGTGGCAACTTTGTGGCAATTTTGTGGCAAGTCAGTGGAGGTTCTGTGGCAAAAGTTGACAAGTTCTAACTGTGTGTAGAATTCCAGACAAATTGATAAATCCATACCAATATATTTCCTTGGTTCTTAGACATTTTAAGGTGAAAATGTAGCAAGCATCTTAAAAGCAGAGTGCAGTGAGGAAAAATTGAATATGTGTGTATTTACTCCATAAAACTGACTGCATAAAACTGGTCCTCAGGTTTTTATTCTGTTTCTCCAGTGAAGCCTTTTTTTTCAAATCGGAGAACCAACCCAAAAAAAAAATTGGTGCCTGTGGTCTGAAGGCATAATGCATATCCATTAGGGGTGGGTACCGGTACAGAAAATTTCGGTCCGGTCCAGGTCCAGGTCCAGGTCCAGAGAGTCAGGTCCAGGTCCGGACCTGTACCTGTACCTGATTAAAGTTGTGTCGCAGTACATCATATTTTGGAGAGCGAGACACAAGTAAATGTCTCTGTGAGTCCCACAAATTATGTTCAAATTGTATATTAGAACAATATGATTATTCTCGGTGTACACTAATGTGCACTAGCCGTCTGTTGACTCATCTACAAATGATTCACTACTAACGTCTTCGAAAAGGGCATCCACGACTCGTTAAATCTGCTATTTTGTATTTTCTTAGACCGGTTATGTGACCGCCTGCTGGTAGTCTGGTACTGTGAATTTTCTAATCGGTCCATAGGCCGGTCCACTGTTTTTCTCTGGACCGTTTTTTTTGGACCGGTCCATAAGAAAATACCGGTTTTGTACCGGTACACGGTACCGGTACCCACCCCTAATATCCATCAATCCTAGGCTTAGACATGAGTGTTTTTCCAGCTGTTAGTGGGAAATCCATTCATTTTAGTTCCGTGTAACAGATCAGATACTGCAACATACATACAACAACAGTCTGACAATTTTGACACACTTACAGTATCTTGTTTAATTTGTGCCATTGTTTTTGTATCTGCTTATCAACAGCAAACATTGAAAGTATATTTCATAGTATGCCGATACCCAATCTTTGAAACGATGTTCAAAATGTAGTTTTCTGCTTGAAGTGAATTTCATAAAGTGTAGGTAACCAATCTTTAAAACCATCTTCAAGTCTAGTTTTGTGCTTGAGGTGGTCTAGGGCTTGATTATCATCTAGAGATGGACCAGTAACTTAATATGATGAGGGGGATGGGGATGTAGGACAAAGTTATGACAATGTTGATTGAAATCTTTTTATGTTGAAAGTTTACTAGGCAAATTTTCTTTCTAAAATGGCCGTGAGACAATCAAATAGGTTCATACTTGAATGTGGATAAGAAAAAAAATTATTCAAAGGTACATGTAGTCCCATAGCCTTTTTTTGGCCGTAGGGGGCAGTGGGTTGTTATCCACTGTGTCTAGGGCACGGTATCGGAAGACTGGGCCCATCCCTCTCCTTCCACCGCCTTTCACTGCCTCCAAATAAGATCAGGTTCACATTTTTAGTCCTGGGTGGAAAGTCATGGAAAGGGCATTTCCCATGGACACAATATTCAGCCAGGGATCAAACATGTGACCTTTTGATCTCATGTCTACTAACCTAGCCTCTCGGATTTTTGGCACCACGTAAGAAAGTTTACACAAAACATGAGTGACGGAGTTACTGGAAAAAAAATCAGCACCAAGACTTTTACACAACTTTTTCCCAACAATTCTTTCTCATCTGCCTTTGAAGAGCAGAATAACATGTCATTCGCAACCAAGAGAAATGAAAAAAAAAGCCGTACACACAAATTGGAACTTCTTTAGACTTTATTTGCATTAGTTAACATCATATTGTACAAACCGTGACCCAACCATTGAAACATGACATGTTATATCAAACCTATCTACAGTATGCACAGGTCCTGTCCCTAACTCAAACATGGCCGCACCACACAAAACAAACGCCACGTCTCACACATGTACAGATTGATAAATAGACTATGCTTAATGGTACAATATCCCATACAAGTACAAATATAGAGTTTTGCATATTTCGTGTCCAGAAGATCGTGTTGTCGTAGCAACTGTTCTGTTGCCCGTCATTAGTTCGGGCAGCACAAAACAATGTGTACTCTTTAGAACTCTGACTTGATTAGTATATGATTAACAGCAGTGTGAGATATAATATTTCTGCCTCCTGCAAAATTACATGTTATAAGAACTTGTACCCGCATAGTGACTGTGAAAAGTGCCAACAACAGTCCAACATCATACAATGAATAGCTGAAGCTAGATGCAGAGGTTTAGGAAAAGCCTTTGCAGTAACAAAGAACTGCAAAGGGGAAGATAATAGAAGCACTCTTTTTCTGTGCTGGAATTGTATTCTGTAATGGTTAAGGAGACAACATATAGTCTTGGCCTGCACAATTTTCCCTTCAAATTTTTTCCGCCCATAATCTACATTTTTGTCTGCTAATTGCAGATTACAGGCAGAAACTTTAAGCCCTCATTAGAGATGCATATCCTACAGAAAGAGCCTGAGGTTCAAGTGAACTTGAATGTGAACTTGTAATGAGGAAAGCCTTGGTAGTCTGTGCACATTTCTGCTTTTCCTTAAAACTTCTGAGCCAGATTTTGCTGACAAATTTCTAGGTTGTTTCTGTATGACAAGAGACATTATGCGCATGAAAGAATGTTTGAACGAATCAAGCTTGGGTGCATTTCAAAATATCAGAAAAAATTACAGTTGTTGAACTGCTGAGCCTAAAACATTCACTGATACTGCAAAGTCATATACACTGTTTAACGAGACAAAATCAGTAATTCAATATCCATCTTAACTTTTAAACATTTGAATAACATGGGTCCCCCAAGCCGAATTTGCAAGCAAACGGCTATCCAAGTCCAATACTTCGAATTTATGTAATTATGCACAAAATGATTAATTCAATATCTATGTAGACTTTTAAAGCTTTGAATAACATGGGTCCGTCAAGCAGAATTTGCAAGCAAAGTCCAAAAATTAGCATTCCCCAATCCTGACGGATGGTTGTGAGATTTCTCCAGTGAAGAGTCATTTCCCTTCCCACGAAGCCAAAAGCAGGCTCGTTTCTTCACCACTTCTGCAAAGCCGATGAAATGCAAACTGATCTTAATCTAAATCTCGCCCTGGCATCGTCATGTTTAGCAATTTTCCTCTTGGGCAGGTTTAAATTTTGATTGGTTCGAGTCCAAAATAAGCATGATTTGCTTTATTTATTGGTTCAGCATGTAGTTATAACAATGTACATGCCAGGGTTGCCCAACTAGCCGGAGGCTTTTTCTAAGGGCTTCTGAAAATAACTTCACTGGGTTCTTAGAATATAGGATGTTGGACGTTTCTTTTGCACAACCAGTCCGTAGTTCTACGGAAGATGTCTTATACATTTGTAGGTATCAAATCGTAAGCAGGTGAGAGACATTACTGGTTTTGCAAAAAAAAACTCCACTATCCTAAGCATGATCTGATTCTCAAGAATTCATCAGACCCTTTTTCTTAAGACAGCAGTTCTGTTATAAAATGGTTTAATGATAATGAAATGGTTGAAAAGGTTTAAAAGCTCTAAAATGACATGAGATCTCTTTACAGCCCATGTGAATGATATCTAAAAAAACCCTAATTTCATTATGATGAGCCTAAAACAAGCAAAATACAATTTTTAAGAATCAAACCAGAGAGATGTCCATGTAAATTGAATCTAAAAACCCCATTATGGAACAGCAATGGAAGATTTAAGTTTATTGCAAATGCTTAAAAATATGCTTAATTTTCCTTCTCATCTTGCAGTGCAAACTCTCTAATCACAGTCAAATAAAAAATATATTGGAATACCCCATTAAGAGCCCTTATTACATGTCTTACAGCCAACAACTTTCAGGATACCAGACATCCCCAACACGTCCTCAACAAATATAGCAGTGGCTATCAAATTCCAGGCCGCGCGGTAATATCCCATCGGGTGATAAATCCGCCGGCATTTGGGGGCAAATTACCCGATACCGTTTTAAGGTTCGAAAATTAAATGCAGGAAAAGCGACAAATTTGTAGCAGAAATCAATACCGGCTGCCAGTGGGCCAATCCGTCGCTGACATGCAAGATGGGACAGTGGCAACGGACGGGGGGAAATATTCCAGCTTCTGCATGGTAGCAGTTACTCAAGCAACTGGATAAGATTTGGAAATTGTTAGACATATCAGACAGCTGTTTTATCCACTGTCTTTCATCAGTGACTTCAGGGCAAACTGGAGTTTTAAAGGTTTTAAACCAAAACTCTGAATTGACATATTAATGAGGTAGAGACGATTTTCCAACTTTAGCATCTACTTTAATTTGCTTCCAGGGATGATGACAAACTTATTCTTGACGTTTGAAAGTGATAAGATTATAAATCCACTCACTTATGATACATGAATTGTAACAAAAAGGCAAATTGTTAAGGCTTGGCTGTGGAGATATCCAAGAACAAAGGCAATGGACTGGAGAAAATACAGTATCCCAACTTTCACATCTACTTTAGATTTGCTACCATGATCAGATTTTTATGTTTTTCTGGAGAATGTCACAGTTTTTCATTGTATGTTCTCACACAAAAGATTCTAGAAAATAAACTGGTCAATAACATTGTACAAAACTAAAATGCATTTAAGTGAAGAATAATATCGGACATTTCAGAAGAAGACTTTCTCACAAGTTTCACAAGAGAATGACATAATGGCGTAATGTTAACCTCTGGAAGAGATAGGTCTGCATTAAATCAACCTAAGATGCTGAAATGCAGGGAAAAGGGGGAACTATAAGGCCACATCAATTTAATTTTTTGGTTAACAGATTTTTATTTTCCAAAAAAATTTAGAAAAAAAAAGTCATGAAAATAGAGGGCTGGCCCAGCCTTCTGTTTTCATGATTTTTTTTTCTTAATTTTTTTTTTTTTTGGGGGGGGGGGGGGATAAAAATCTGTTAACCAAGAAATTAAATTGGTGTGGCCTAAGCTTAGTCCAGGGGAATCCAAGAACAAAGGAATTGTGTTGAATCAGCCAAAGTTGTTTGAATGGAACTGTTGGCAATTAGAGGGATCAGGCCAGCGATCGGTTACCTGGTGCATTGTCAGGTCCGGGACGTGTAATTACCATTAGGGAAGCTCATGGATTGCCGGGCATTTCATGCTGGGCCGGCTGAATTTCTCCCTGGCATGTGCTCTGTCTAAATAATGGATCTGCTGGTAGAGAGGAAATATAGAATTTAAAACAGAACTAAAAACAAGCTTTCTTTTTTTAAATGTCAAAGCAACACCATTAAGTGCAGAAACTAACTCTGACTGCGTTGCCCAAAAACAACTGTTTGTATAATATTCACTGAAACTGGAAGTTTACATTATCAGTTATTATGCTGGGCCGGCAGAATGTCTTCCTGGCAAGTGCTCTGTCTAAATTATGTATCTGCTGCAGGGTTCTAGCTAGCTTGAAATTATTTTCCATCATCCCAGTTCCCATTGAAGGAAAGATCCTACAAAGAGTCTTCTATCCATTTATTCAAATTTGGACATTTTTACATCTTTATTTATGGGTTTTTGTCCATTATTGTTGACAGAATAGTCTAAAAATGTTTCCATCATATGCAACAAAATTCGGTCAAATCATGGAATGATAGGTGCTGGCTAGAATCCTGATCTGCTGGTTGAGTGGAAAATTCAGACTTTAAAACAGAACTAAGAACAACAGGGTGCACAGCTTTCTTTTTTTTTAAACCATGTCAAAGCAAGACCATTAGTGCAGAAACTAAATCCAACTGCATTGCCGAAAACCAGTTAAATCAAGTCCCCAGTTTTGTCTTAGTGAAAGCATCTCTAACCCATTTATATCCTACAGTTTTTTAACTGCTGTCTAAGATTTCTAACTTGTTCTGATGTGGAAGGAGTTTGCAGTTGAATGAAAACTTGAGCAGGTTTTTTGTAGTCTTGCATCATCATATTTTCTCTATGGGTCCACATGGGGCACATTTACTGGCACATTTACTGGTTCTATATTGATGGTTGGACATACATGTACCCACTGCCAATCATCAGTTTCTTAACTGCACTGTCTTAGATAAACCTTTTCTAACTTACCGAAAATAATTTCATCAGGTTTGTAGAACATAGGATATTTGGAGTTTCTTTTAATACAACCAGGTAAGATATCCTTTTCTAACTTATCCTGATGTGGAAAGAGTTTTCAGTTGAATGAAGAGTTGTGCAGGCTTTTTGTAATCTGGCATCATCATATTTTCCCTATGGGTCTACACAGGGCACATTTACTGGCACATTGACTGGTTCTATATTGATGGGTGGACATACATGTACCCACTGCCAATCATTCCTCGCAAGTTTCATTTCGTTTTCCCCATTTTCTGTCCTCGTCTTACGCTTCACAGGGATGTGTTTTAGAGCAGTTTCCCTCAGAACGCCCAGTCTGCCCGGTTCCCATTTCACGCATGGATGGCTCTTGTAGAGGAGGGAGTCACCAACTCCCACACTCCTCACACTAACTGATGATTTCATTCCGTTTGGTCACCCTACGTGGCAGAAACTACGCTTCATTATCAGAAACTAGAAAAACTTTTGGGACAAGAAACAGTGACACACCAGATAATGGCAGAAAAAGTCTGTAGAGAAGGGAGACACAAACTCCCACACTCCTCACACAAACTGATGGTTTCATTCCATTTGGTCACCCTACATAGCAGAAACTATGCTTCATTATCAGAAACTAGGAAACATTTGGGACAAGAAACTCACAGTGACACACCAGAAAATTGTAGGGATATCTGTAAATAGATATCAGGTGAATTAGATATTAAATGGCAGCAGTGTTTTCTTGTCTTCGCAACAAATAGTCTTGCTTTGCATGTTGCGCTAAATGAAATGAAACGTCTATGAAGGAATGAGTTTTCAATATGAAATCTCAGGCGTTCTTATCCAAACTGATATCTTAAACACTGTCTGTGTTGATTTTTTAAATCCAACAGGCAAATTTCTGCTTCTCTTCCCAATAGTCTTGCTCTACATGTAGTGCTAAGTCAAATGAAACATCTACAGGTACGAATGAATAAGTTTTTGATATGAAATTCCAGGCGTTCTTATTCAAATTGATATCTTAAACACTGTGCTGATGTTGGAGATCATGAAACGACGAAAGTAAGAAAGATTCAGCCCACATTGCAACCCATATGGTGTAAGGATCCTTATATCATAGTCAGCATCTTAGAAATCCTAGGAAGGCAAGATACATTATATAGTTAAGAGAGTGAAGTTGGGTTACAGAATATAAATTCTCAGCTTTTTGTAGCGTAACACTGTCACAAATAAGAAATTCAGCTCGGCCAACGTGTTGTCGAGCTTCAAATGTGCATTTTCGGCCGAAGTACGGCCAATGTCCTGTCGATTACGCGGGCTTTGGGCGATTTTCAGAAATCAAAGTTGATCCAAATATTGGCCTTTTACCAGGTTAGTTGATTCTGACTTTGTCCATGTCCAAGACATGGTACCATCTCATGGGGGATTTTTAGTGTTCGACGGACGTCACCCGAGATTTTCATTAGAAAATACGGTCGACGCTCGGGCGATGTTGACACTCGGTGAGCTTTGGGCGATCTACAAATTCGGCCGACGCTCGCATGAATTGTGACGCCGGCTTTACAACAGTATACCATCATGTAATTGGAATGAAGAAGTTGCACTTTTTACTTTGAAATGTTTTTTGGGATCCCATTTCCATCAACGTGCCTCTGCAGTAAACCGATATGCCATAAAATAGCAGGTTGCTTTGAGCCCCGGTATAGCACTGCAGGCACTTTTCCTGTGGCTGGCAGTCGGCCATGTTATTTGTCTAACCTTGACTGCTCACTATCAACATTCACCATGACACTCTAATTCTTTCTGAGGAAGTCAGCTTTAGGGCAGCCATCACAAACTCTTTAATGTCAAAATCAAAAACTTTGGTTTCAGAAATCCATATTGCAGTAATCATACAGCTTCTCTTCAATGCCGATTTTGTTGTCGGAAATTTAATCTTTAACTGGACGACAGTTTGTCACTGTCTGGTTTCTTGATTTGGGAAATTTTAGGGCAGACATCACAAACTCTTTAATGTCAAAATCAAAACTTCAGTTTCAGAAATCCATATTTCAAGTAGAGGACAGTTGCTAGTAATCATACAGTTTTCTCTTCAATGCTGATTTTATTGTCGGGAGTTAAATCTTTAACAAGATGACAGTTTGTCACTGGTTTCTTGATTCATTGTCTTTTGGGAAATTTTAGGGCAGACATCACAAACTCTTTTATGTCAAAATCAAAACTTTGGTTTCAGAAACCCATATTACAAGTAGAGGACAGTTGGTAGTAATCATACGGCTTTCTTTTCAATGATGATTTTGTTATTTGAAGTTTAATCTTTAACTGGACGACAGTTTGTCACTGGTTTCTTGATTCATTGTCTTTTGGGAAATTTTAGGGCAGACATCACAAACTCTTTTATGTCAAAATCAAAACTTTGGTTTCAGAAACCCATATCACAAGTAGAGGACAGTTGGTAGTAATCATACAGCTTTCTTTTCAATGATGATTTTGTTATTTGAAGTTTAATCTTTAACTGGACGACAGTTTGTCACTGGTTTCTTGATTGATTGTCTTGTGGGAAATATATGTCAGGAAATTCAAGATGTAAATTGCATTTCTGTCATGGCTTTACCTTTATCTTGGTATGTAATGTGAGCTGAATGTTATTTGAAATCCATTCATCTAAAATTCAAATCAATTCTGGAACTATAAGCTAGGCAGCTCTGCCTGAATGTAAAAACTAACTAAGGCCACACCAATCTAATGTCTTGGTTAACAAATTTTTATTTTCCAAAAAAAAAAAAAATTTTGAAAAAAAAAGATTCATTAAAACAGAAGGCTGGGCCAGCCTTCTGTTTTCTTGATTTTTTTTTTCTAAAATTTTTTTTTTTTTCTAAATCAAAAATCCGTTAACCAAGAAATTGAATTGGTGTGGCCTAAAGGTAGAAATTAAATGCTATCTATTTATCTAAGAGTCTGTTTTTTCTCGTCAGAACATTTCCAAACCTTTTTCCAAACCTAACAGGACTGGTGCTTTGACAAGGTATAGGCTGGGCCTTGACCGATGTTGCCACAGGCTAATCTGATTCTGTGTCGTACAACCTGCAAGAGGTGCTAACTGCTCATTTTAAGCCTGCCGTTAACGTATTACATATCTTTGGTCCAATCTTCGGTCGAAGGGAATACAGCAATATATAGGTGGTAGCATCTTTCAAGGGCTTCTTTCCTTTGTAGAGCACTAAAAAGTTCTAATACAAGAATCTCCTAGTAGTGGCCCCATGTGCAGCACTTTCTGTTGCCCCTATATCTCTTAACCAGACCCATTGCAGTTAATATGCAAACATGACCTTCCCTTTTACTTTCTGTAGGTCCATTGAAACACATAATGTCTGTGATGTTATGCCTTTATATCCAGTATCCTTCTATTTATGATACACCGTGCCAGCTATAAAAATGCCCAAAACTCTAAATGTCTTTTGATCCTCCCATTGTGTAGGGATATTCTGACAAGTGGCCAAAGCTTCCCTTATGTTTTCCCTTCCCTTTTATGTTCTGCATGTCCAAAAAACATGTAATATGTAGTGAGATTATGCCTTTACATCCAGTATCCCGTCTTTTTACAACACACAGTGTGCCAGCCTTCAGATAATGCCCCAAACTCTTCAATGTTTTTGATCCTCCTCTTGGGTAGGGATATCCACAAGGGAAGAAAGCTTCCCTGATGTTTTTCCTTCACTTTTATGATTTTATGTCTTTATACCCTGTATCCCTGCCATTTACGACACACAGTGTGCCAGCTCTCAGATAATGCCCAAAACTCTCCTCTTTTTTGATCCTCCTCTCGTGTAGGGATATCCATAAGTGACCAAAGTTTCCCCGGTGCTTTAGAAACGACCGCGGATCCTGTCGTACATTACTTACTAACCCGTTGACCCCCCGACCCCGCGCTCCCTATCTCCTCCAACCTGCCGCGTCAGCTATGAGAAGACGCTTGCCGGATACATCTCTCTGACAGGGTCACAGAGGGGAGGCCAACCCATTCCACTTTTATTGCTTTGTTTATAAAAATGTGGCGTAAAATTGCGTTTCCGAGGCGTTATCTGGACGGCAGGGGCAGTTCCCTGGGTGTTAGGGTTGAGGAGGTGCGCCCCACTGACAAACTTGTAATACTGGCTGCGCAGATTCAAATGGCAAAGGTCAAGTGAGGGCAGCCTCCCAGTATACATGTGTAGTGTGTCCTTTTTCGGAAGGGTGTTACATGGCAATAAAGTTAAGGAGCAGCGGAGTAATACATGGGGGTGATATGCAGAGATATCATAAAAAATATAAAGCCTAGCAAGAAGGGAATTCATGAGAGCAAGATTCGTACATTAGAAATGGTAACTATGATTTAAGATTAAAATGTACAATGCACCTGATTGCAATCCCCATGAGCGATCAATACACACCCCAAGCAACAGCAATGACCTAAGCTTCTGATATTCATTTTTCTGAAACTGGACACAAATACAATGTCACAGAACAACCAAGAGCGTTTTAAAATTTTTTAGACCCTGCAGTTTTAGAAACTTAAATTTGATTTGTATTGACAACATCCTTTTAAGATAAAATGGTAAGCAATCAATATACACCTCAAGCAACAGCTAGCTTTAGATATTCATTCTTCTGACACAAAGTTACAAAACAACCAAGCCTTAGAGCATTTCACAATTTTGTAAACCCTGCAGATTCAGAAACTTGGATTTAATTTTTATTGACACTGACCATACTTGTAAGATGAAGTGGAAAGACATACATGAGTATACCCAGAGTGTGTCTCTGTGAAGGATGTTGCATGTAAGGATGGTGCTTACATCGGTGTACTTCAGTGCCTACAATGTTCAGCCTGCCAGTGCCGGTCTGAGAGGGTATCTATCACGGCGCGCGGGCATGAATCTCCCGCAGATCTGGTTGACATTGCACGCTTTTCCAGCAGCGGGGATCCATTATCTGCCGCGGACACAGATTTATTCATACGAACGTGAGCCGTAGTCAGCAGGCTTGTTCCCCCTACGGCCATCACCGGTCGTCAGATATCGTGGCTGAATGATTTCTTGCTGATACCCTTCCTGATCGCCCGACTGTGCAATCTTCCGGCAGTGCAAATGTTTTTGGAGAAGCTATTGGAGCTTACCGCCAGATATTGCTGTGCTGTAAAATAACCATTTTCACCCCCGAACGTTGATGGCTGGATCAGAAAAGTTTGGGGCTTCCAACTACAGATCTGTCTCAGGGAACTCACACTCACAGGTTCAACCTGGGTCAGTCTTCCTAAGGCCACACCAATTTAATTTCTTGGTTAACGGATTTTTATTTAAAAAAAAAAAAATTAGAAAAAAAATCATGAAAACAAACAGAAGGCTGGCCCAGCCTTCTGTTTTCATTTTTTTTTTCTAAAATTTTTTTTTGGGGAAAATAAAAATCCATTAACCAAGAATTTGTGTGGCCTACACCTGAATCTCTAATGATGTACTTGAGGAGTGCATACTGTAGCAAAGGCCATCCCAACAATTCTATGCTTGTATGTACATGTATGATAAGTTACCAAGTCTTAATACAGTTCCATATTAGAGACAATTTCTTGCAGACTGTCAGAGTGTGGATTGCCTTATTGAAGGTTTACCAAAGATAACATGTTGCACAATTTAGCTGGTTTTCAATTTTTCATGCATCAAGGAATCTTTTAAGTTTGCTGAAAACTGTCACAGAGATGGTAAGACTCTCGATGTATTCTGGGTCTAAATTTCTGCAGTGAATGAAAGCAGTAGCGCAGTGTGGATTGCCCTTTTTGAAGGTTTACCAAAGATAACATATTACACATTTTAGCTGACAGTTTTTCTTGCTTTAAAGAATCTTTTGATTGTGCTGAAAACAGTCACAGAGATGGTATGAATCTTGATTCTAGAATCTTGAATCTTAAATTTCCGCTGTGAAGGGTATCAGTAGAGGAGTGTGGATTGCCCTTTTTGAAGGTTTACCAAAGATAACATGTTATACATTTTAGCAGACTGGTTTTAATTACCCATGCTTTAATTGTGCTGAAAACAGTCACAGAAATGTTAAGAACGTCGATGTGTTATGAATCTAAATTCCTGTTGTAAAGGGAGGCAGCAGAGCAGTTGCTGCATATGGAGATGATGCATGTTCATGAACAGTTTATGACATTCCTGTTGCAGTAGAGATCGGGTCTCAACGATGCAGCAAGCCGATGGATGGATTCCTGCTGCTGATGAATCTCGGGAACCACAGATCATGAGCAACATTAATCCTCCTGAAGGTAACGGAACTGTTGTGAGAAGTTTTCACTCCTACAGGGTGATGTCTTGCATTGTGCTGAAGCCAAACCCGAGCAGCAGCGTGCACCCCTGATGCGGCAATGGCAGCAGATACGTTGAATGATCATCCTTCTCCCAGAAAACACAACATTGCCTGCAGATTAGATGCTACATCACAGCTTCTGGATACTTCAGGGACCGTACAGACAGTTGGAGATACCGTCATAAATATGCTTTACCCTATTATACTTCCCCATGATATTCCATCTTGCGTTCTCCTGCCAGTAGACGTATCGCGAAAGGTGTGTCATGATCTTCATGAAAAATGGGACCATGCTACATTTTGTATATCACCATCTTCTCCGCACTGTAGGAGAAATGGACTAATCTGAAGACACTGACAAAAGTGTGCATTTTCCTCCACTTCTCTGCAGGATTCCAGCTTGATAAGTGTGTCTTGCAGGGATGCCTGGCACTGTACGTACATGTAGAGTAGAAACAGCTTTGCGAACGCACGCCGCCACTGTACCAAGCTGTCTCTGATAAGGTATGAATCACTGAACCAGCATGCAAAGTGCTGCCACATTCAGTCTAGCTACTTCTTATTTATCTCAGTCTATCAAAAAAGTTCTTTACACAGACATTTTTGCTATGGAGGAAGTTGAGAATGTTCGCCTGCTCTGCCAGGTTGCTCTGTCGCGGTCTTACACGTGCCTGGAGCTTGTCCAGTATCCTGCCTTGCCTCTGTCATGTACATACAATGTATCTACCGTATACACCTTAATCTCAGTCTGCAGTTATGTAATCCTGGCTCTTAGCTGTCACCAGAAGAGTTATGCTGCATTGTATCTGACCTGTCAGACATGATAACCCTTTCCTGAGGTACCTTCCTTTCATCGTCATGCTCGACGTCTGGCTTCGTGATTTTTTAAAGTCTCGTGCCTGAGAAAAGTTTTCGCAGGCGCGTCGACTTCATACCACGTCTTGCAGCTCCTCAACCTCCTCCTCCGCTAGTCATATCCGGCTGAATTTCATGTCCATCCGAACGCGCGCAGCGTTGTTCTCTTTCCTGGGGTTCGGGATCATGTTGACGTTGTTCTCCGGTTGCCTGTTGGGAACGTACGTCATCTCGATGCCGTCCTGCTTGTAGTTCTTTCCTCTGGACCACACGCTGAATATAAAACAGCACAGTAGCACAACGCCGAAGAAGGAGAAACAGCCCATGAAACTGGCCAGTATCGTTGTCAGGGTGGTTTTGTTGTCCAGCTGGGCCCCGGCCGACGCGCTAGAGTTATCCTTCACCGTGGGTGGACTCGGCGTGGGTGCTAGCGTCGTCATGGGTTCCACCGTGATGTCTATGTACGCAGTTTTGTTCCCCACGATGTTGTGCGCCATGCACGAGTACGTCCCCTCGTGGGAGCGCGATATACGGTATATCCGTAACGTACCGAACTCCGACACCGCCATGTTCGACACCAGAGAGGGCGCTCTCAGTATAGTTCTATCGGGACCGATCCATATGATGGACGGCTCGGGGCTTCCCGACGCGTTGCAGTGTAAGACGGCCGTGGTCCGTTCGGGGAAACAGATGTACCCGCCTTGCCTGATGGTGACTAGAGGCTTGATGCACCTGCTTGTGTCCTGCTTCAGTCTGGGGATGTAGTCAAACAGGTTCCGGTTCCTCAGGCTGGGGGGGTTCACACAGGTCACGTTGTTGGTGCACCTGTGGGAGATGAGGATCAATAGGTTATATGATGATGATTGATAGAGTTGTAGCAAATCTTCATCTTAGTGTGGCAACTGTGTTAGAATATCAGTGTCGCTACATTACTGTTACAGCTACATTGTTAGCACATACTACTGTATGATTGTTTGTATGTGAATACCCAGGGCTTCTCTGAAAATCAGTGCTCAGTCATTGAGAGAGCTACCCTGGTAAGATAAGACAGAAATAAATAAATAAATAAACAAATTTAACAAACAAACGAACCTGTCGGGGATGAAGTCCAGCCAGCGCATATCACAGCTGCGGCAGTCCCAGGGATTCCCCTCCATGCACATAAATAAACCCAGACATAAACAAACAAACAAACGAACCTGTCGGGGATGAAGTCGAGCCAGCGCATGTCACAGCTGCCGCAGTCCCAGGGATTCCCCTCCATGCACAGCTTGACGACAGACGGGTTGGAGTCAAAGCTGCTCTGACGTAAGGACGCTAATCTGGATTAATGAGAGAGATTATTCATTAATCATTTTTATTTCATTAGTTTTGCCTCAGTACAATGCAAGGCCAATGTTGTCCCGAACAAAGGGATAGTCTTTGTGAGAGCAATAGAAGATTGCTGGTAAATTAGCAATACTAGTTTAACTTTAAGTTAGTAATACTTTGTAAGGTCATTAGGTTGGTATCAATTGCTGCAAACAGTCAAACCTGGATTCAGCAACCACTCAAGGTACTGAGGAAAAATGGTTGCTCAGGGCAGGTGGTTGCACAGGGCTGGGTGGGGTTAACTATGTTAAAATGGACGGGGCTATTTTAATGTAGCTTGTGACTGGAGGTGGTTGCCAAACCAGGTTTAACTGTAGTTTGCCATATAGGCCAAGGATGTCCAATGCATTGTGTCAAAGGGTTAGCCTTTAATTGTGATGGGGGCAGAAACTTTGTGATGATGCCTTGAAAGAACATACAACTTTAAACAAGGACAAAAAATCAGAGCTGTGCAGATGTCACAAAAGTAATCTAGATGGATGAGACGGATTAACAGATAAATCCCTTTATTAGCTCTACCCCAATACTGTAAAAAGGGACATGTTCAGGGTGTTTTTGTGTTTGCGTTTTTCACAGTGATCTTTTTACCGGAAACTGAAAACCATGGCAAACATTTTCTCGTTTGAACTAAAACTCTGCATGGCAGTTTCAAACATGAACTTAATACCACTCCATTATCTCCCTACTGTAAACTTAAATCGCCACAAATGTTTTCCTTTTTACAGTACATTGTACAAGGCTCTCTCAAATATGCTATCACAAAGGGCTAGTCTTTGTGGGAGGGACAGAAAAGTACCAGTAAATGACTTATAACAGGAGATGTAACAATACCCGTTAGGAATACTTTGTATTCATTAGGTTGGTATCAATTGCTACATACAGTCAAACCTGGATTCAGCAACCACTCATGGTACTGAGGAAAAATGGTTCCTGAGGACAGGTGATTGCTCAGGATAGGGTGGGGTTAGCTATGTAAAACTGGATGGGACTGTTTTAATGTGGCTTGTGACTGGAGGTGGTTGCCTGCGCCAGGTGGTTGCCTGACCAGGTTTGACTGTACTTCTTCCAGCAACGACAACAAGACAAAGCTGCGCAGACATCACATAGTTAATCTGGATTAATGAGGTGGATTAACGAGTTAATCCCCAGCTTCATTGTGCAGCAATATGGCAAGTAATAAGTGCACAAAAACGGCTTTCATGTCAACAAACTCAATTGCCCTTATCATAGCTTTGCAGATACCGGCTTGGATCACAAACTGAAGTATGATCAACCAGAAGACTGATTGCTTTATCCTAATGCCAAACTTTCTCATCTATCTTATATTTTATATTATTTGGGTTCCAATGTCGCATACAGCCGGGACTGCCAGAATGATGGTGGTACGTTTACTGAATAAAAAGACTCTTGTATGCACAAACAAGTGTTTCATTCAACTGCATGACATTTCAGTGACCGTCTGTCACCTACCTCGGGGCAATACTGACTGGTTCACTTTGTACTGCAGCTATAGGTGTTGCTGCTTACAGATGTGGTCCTAAAAGTAAAGTATTTACATACATACAGGAATAGTCCCTTTACCTCCAGATTGTTTGGGGGGAAGGGGGGCAAGGTAGCCTTGTGAAGTGTACTTACTCGTTATAAGTAAGTGTCTGTAAGTTTGGCAGGCCTCTGAAGGCACACCTTAGCTATATATAGACTAGGTTCTTACTTTAAGTGATGTACTCACTGACAGTACTTGTTATAAGTGATGTCGATTTCTGTAGGTTCATCAGGCCTCTGAATGCACTCCTGACAAAGCGGAGCTTCATGTGGTCCAGTGTTAATACGTACTTGTTATAAGTAGTTCTTTCTTGTTATAAGTGATATCGAGTGTCTGTACTTACTTGTTATAAGTGATATCGAGTGTCTGTACTTACTTGTTATAAGTGATGTCGAGTGTCTGTACTTACTTGTTATAAGTGATATCGAGTGTCTGTACTTACTTGTTATAAGTGATGTCGAGTGTCTGTACTTACTTGTTATAAGTGATGTCCAGTATCTGTACTTACTTGTTATAAGTGATGTCCAGTGTCTGTACTTACTTGTTATAAGTGATGTCGAGTGTCTGTACTTATTTGTTATAAGTGATGTCGAGTGTCTGTACTTACTTGTTATAAGTGATGTCAAGTGTCTGTACTTACTTGTTATAAGTGATGTCGAGTGTCTGTACTTACTTGTTATAAGTGATGTCGAGTGTCTGTACTTACTTGTTATAAGTGATGTCGAGTGTCTGTACTTACTTGTTATAAGTGATGTCGAGTGTCTGTACTTACTTGTTATAAGTGATGTCGAGTGTCTGTACTTACTTGTTATAAGTGATGTCCAGTATCTGTACTTACTTGTTATAAGTGATGTCCAGTGTCTGTACTTACTTGTTATAAGTGATGTCGAGTGTCTGTAAGTTTGGCAGGCCTCTGAATGCACTCCTATTGACAAATCGGAGCTGCATGTGGTCCAGTGTTAATACGTACTAAGTCTTGTTATAACTTATAAGTAGTTCTTACCGGTACTTGTTATAAGTGATGTCGAGTGTCTGTACTTACTTGTTATAAGTGATGTCCAGTGTCTGTAAGTTTGGCAGGCCCCTGAATGCACTCCTGTTGACAAATCGAAGCTGCATGTGGTCCAGCGTGAGCGTCTGGAGACTGGTCAGGTTCTTAAAGGCATAGGGCTGGATCTCGTAGATGGGGTTGTAGGAGAGCCGGAGGACGAGCAGGTTGTCAAGGCCGGAGAAGGCGTTGCTAGGGACGACGGAGAAGTTGCAGTTGCTGAGGAGGAGCATGCTGAGGTTCATCTGGTTCACGCCCGAGTCAGAGATGGAGCTCAGGCTGTAGGACCTGGAGAGGAAAGGAAAACTTGTGATCTCAATCCAGTTTTAGCTTACTGAAGAGCTACTCTTCCACTAGTAGTAGTTTTGTGATCTCGATCCAATCTTAGCTCACTGAAGAGCTACTCTAGTAGTAGTTTTGCATGTAGGGCTAGAAGAGTCCCAAAGCACCATGTGTAAGGGGGTCATGTGTAAGTCTGCCATCTCTGGCTACCTTGTGTTGTTTGAGCTTTTCTTCCACTGGTCGTGACTGAGAAGACAGATGCTATGTACTGAGTATTTACAGGTCCAGGGTAAATTCCTATAGGTCTTTTCGACAAGCACTATGAACATTGGACCATCATGGCTTAACGTCCCGTCCTAAGGACTGCGACTCTTTCTGGTAGCTTGTATGTCGGGTGAGCGACACTGTCGGGATCAAACTCACAGCTTCTAGTTCCAGAGGCAAGATTGCTTACCACTGGACTATGCTATGCACCAGGAGGGAATATATGGGACACATTCTCTGTGACTGCAAACTGGGTCCAAACGATGCCAACCGGGACCTATATGAAGTCAACCAAGAAGCCCTAAGCTGGTTGCAGTGCTGGCAAAAGCATGACAAGTTACGATAATGATACCAACCTGCTGAGGTCCAGGTTCTGCAGCAGTGGCAGGTACTGGAAGGTGTCGTCTGTGACAGCCATTGCTGGCATCTGCTGGAACGTGAGCCACTTCAGGTTCTGGATGTAGTAGAACGCCTTGCTGGGCATCGCTGTTAGGTTGCTGCCTGCAAGAAAGGAATGGGCTGTTAGAAGGTCAAATTTTATGACTGTCATCGTCTGTGGATTTCAAATCAATGCAAATGTGCCCCAAAGTATTTCATTATTCAACTGACAAATTAAGATACATGAGGGTGTAATTAGTAAGTTGTCTGCCTCACCCAGAAATAAGGTGCACTAGTACTACTCAAATTTTGGGGCATAATTATTAAGTATAAACTTTAAGCCTTTCATGAATGTCTACTGAAATCCTAGCTATGGTGATGGTTACTGTCCTGTTGACATGCTAATGAAAATCAGATGTCCTAAACTGTATAGTGCAGTAGTGCATTGTTTGCCAAGATATTCTACCATTGAGGAAACAGAAAGAGTCAAGTCAGTTTGATTTATGAGATTTGTACATCATCATCATCATCATACGTCCGGAGAAATATTCAGTTTGAATAAAAGTCACTGCTATATGTAGGCGTGGCGAGCAACATTATTCCCAGCCAGGGGAAAAGGTATGAGATGATTTGTACATACTTGACTGACTATATCAGAACCTGACCTGTCATGAAGAGTTGCCGTAGAGACACGAGTCCGTAGAACGCTCGCGGCGAGACGAACACAATAGGGTTGCTGCTGATGTCCAGCACCTCCAGTGCTGTCAGGTCCTGGAACAGGTTATCGATGAGCAACACGAGCTGATTCCCGTCCACGTGCAGTTTGGTCAGGTTGGCCAGTCCCTGGAACACTCCCCGCGGCAAGAGCTGTAAGGAAAGGAAAGTGATTTCGAACCAGTTTAGCTCAAATGAGCTCAATTAACAGATGAGCTAATCTTCCACTGGTCGTGACAGAGAAGACAGACGCTATGTACAGTATTTACAGGTTCGTTGTACCGGGGAAATTCCCCTAGCTCTTTTTGACAAGCACAATGAACAGTGGGCCACGGCTTAACGTCCCGTCCTAAGGACTGCGACCCTTTCTGGTGGCGTGCATGTCGGGTGAGAGACACAGCCGGGATCGAACCCGGGGCTTCTACATGTAGTTCCAGAGGCAAGATCGCTAACCACTGGACTACCTACCTGCAGTCGGTTCCCGGATAGCCTGAGCCCGTTGAGTCGGATCAGGTCGCGGAAGGACCCGGGTGCGATGCTGGTGATCTGGTTGTTGTTCATGTTCAGGTAGTTCAGCTTGGTCAGGCCGGCAAAGTCCTTCCGGTTGATTATGCTGATCTTGTCCTGGACGAGACGTAACGCAACCACCTGGATCGGGATTTGGGTTGGATTAGATCTGAGATCGCCACCTGGATCGGGATTCGGGTTGGATTAGATCTAAGATCGACCACTTGGATCGGGATTTGGGGTTGGATTAGATCTAAGATCAAACACCTGGATCGAGATTTGGGATTGGATTAGACCTAAGATCGAACACCTGGATCAGGATTTGGGGTTGGATTAGATCTTAGATCGAACACTTGGATCGAGATTTGGGATTGGATTAGATCTAAGATCGACCACTTGGATCGGGATTTGGGATTGGATTAGATCTAAGATCGAACACCTGGGTCAAGATTTGGGATTGGATTAGATCTAAGATCATCCACCTGAATCGGGATTTGGGATTGGATTAGATCTGAGATCGAACAACTAGATCGAGATTTGGGATTGGATTAGATCTTAGATCAACAACTTGGATCAGGATTTGGATTAGATCTGAGATCCAAAAACTGGATCGAGATTTGGGGTTGGATTAGATCTAAGACCGACCACTTGGATCAGGATTTGGGGTTCGATTAGATCTAAGATCGCCAACCTGGATTGGGATTTGGGATTGGATTAGATCTAAGATTGACCACTTGGATCAGGATTTGGGATTGGATTAGATCTGAGATCGACCACCTGCATGGATTGGGATTTGGGATTGGATTAGATCTATACGTTCAACAAAAGCAAATCTTTACAGTCATGTTACAATCGAACTCCAAGACATTCAATATCTGACTTACCAGGTTGAAGAAGGCACAGATAAGTCTCCAAAAAAAAAGACTCCAAGAAAGTAGCAAATTTTCCTCCAACGGGCGAAGTAGGGTAGGCACAAGCCTTTCCCTGCACATGTAAGTTTGCGGTTCAATAAATATTAAACAGATATCAAAGCCTTTCCCTGTGCATGTAAGTTGATAATTAAATTATTAAACAGTTATCAAACCTGGTTCAATATCTGTGCATGTAAGTTGATAATTATTGAACAGTTATCAAACCTGGTTCGGTATCTGTTCGGGGACCATGGTGAATCCCTCGCGCTTGCAGGTGATAGACTGGTCGGTGGGGTCGCACGTGCACATGTTCGGGCAGTTGGCGGGGACGACGCCCTGCGGCTGCACGGGGGCCTTCTGGTTCGTGCCGCTCTGGTCCGGGGCGGGCATCTGCGCACAAACTCCTCCCAACATGGCGGCGAGCATCACCGCGTAGTACAGCTTCATGGTGGAAAATCACAGGAATGTATCCAATTGTGAGGAAAACTTCCTTCGATGCTGTGAGTAGCTTTAGAACTTCTAAGCCTGGATGTCCGCCTTTTTAGGTTTAGTATGCTCTCTTGGTCACTTCCCAGGGTACTTTAGCAAACCCAAGCCAAGATGCTCTCTCGGTCGCTTCCTAGGCTACTTTAGGACTGCTTGGGTGTTACGGCAAGGGTCCTGGTGCAAGCGGGTCTCTCACTTGTCAATGACAGAATCTGTAAAAAAAATAAAATGAAACATATTGATTGGCTCTTTTCAAGATGCCTGTTAATCATATCACATCAAAGTTAAGCAGATGCCATAAGGTATATGAGTTTATAAAGTACAACGTACTGGAAGACTCAAAAACAAAATAAAAGTGCTTGACCATCGAACAGTCTACTCAGAATGATAAGATCAGTGGGTTTAGATATGGTTTTACTTTGGCATACAATTATTTCCCATAAATCATAGTCTAAAGCCTACCATACAGATTACATTTTTAGTATACACATGTTTTCAACTGTCTGAGATGATAAGGCTTATCTTTTGTTAGTACATGGGCCGTGGTTGCTCTAAAAACATGATTCACACTGCAAATAGAAATCACAATGATCTTTTACTGAGAGGTAGCATACAAAAAATGATACATGACTTGTAGAATAAATACTATGATATGAGTGCCATGATTTCCCTCAAATCAGTTTGTCATAATCATCATCAGACTGTATTGACAATAATTAAGCCTGAGGGGAATATTGCTGACGTATCAGCTTTCTCTTAGGACTTGTCGTTGTGATAATGACCTCCTGTAGGAAGAGCTACCCAGAGTGACTATAATGAGACTTTCTCTTACAAATAAGTGAACGTAGGAAACATTGACATGTAGGCGCATGTTGTTGAGCCCTTAGAGACACCCATGGCATCAAATGATGTGATTTGTATCTCTGTTATATTTTATCTGACCCTTACCTCTTCTCTCATGATCTCAATGAAAAGCCTGCAGGCTGATTTGAGCTTCTCATGAATAAAAGAAGGTTCAAACAAACAAACAAACAAACAAACAAACAAACAAACAAAATTGAAGTGAACCACAGATGTACAGCACAGCAGCAAGTCTAATAAAAATTCCAAGAAAACTTCAATATTTTTTTCTCACCTTTGGTGCTGTCTTGTCTTGTGGTCTTTGGTTCCTTGTCCTAGATAGCAAGCCAACAGTATCTCAGCTGTAGGTCCCTTGCAGACAGAAATATCCAGTGTCTTTTAACACCTTCAAGCAGGTTATTTTGCCTGTTCAAAGTTCCCTACAGACATTTGTTGTACACTAGCACCTAGTTCACTCTCCCTGCTGCTTGGAATGGTACAAAGTTGTCCCCTTTCCTGTATAAGATGTTGGCCTCCAAGGTACCCCTTGTTTTCTTTCTAAAGGTCCATACAGGTGCAACAGCTTTTGTACTATCTCCAGTAGGTGTGGCTCCTCAAATGTCTTGCAATCCTGGATTGAGATGCAGCCCTCTGCTTTCTACAATTGATATTCAGTTCGTCCCTTCCTGTGTACAGTGTCCAGGATGGAACGTAGTCCTACAGTTTTCAACTGGTTGTGCTTCAGGGCCTGAACCTATAGCTGCAGCTTTGAAGTTGATATCCACTTGAAGTGTGCTCCCTTGTATCCTCTCTTGGTCAGGATTGAGGTTAATCCTTCTGTTTCCTGTAGATAATCTTTAATTTCCCTGTGTGGATGGATGTCAGGCTTTGGTCGCTGGTCCAGGTTCAAGGTTAGCTGTCCTTCTTCAAGGCCCGTAGCAACAGCTTCTAAACTCGATCTCCGGTAGAAGTGTGCCCGCTTGTCTCTTCTAGCAGCTGGGGCTCACTGGCTGTCCTCCGTACGCAGCGGCCGGTAGCGTCGGCTCTCGATTGGCTCCATCGCACGGCCGGCTTCCCCTGAGGAAACGGGCATTCACAAAACGGGAGGATTAGAATCCAATTATTACCTCGCAGCTCAGCGTTGATTGCCCGACCCGGGGGACAGCTGTAACATGAACAGACGCCACAAAAGAACGGCACTTACGTCCCCACTGCACGCTATAGATAACCGGCTCCCTATACACAAGCACGAGCGCTTAGCGGCGTTCGTTGTCCGCAAGAATGTGACCATGCCTCAAAACCGCACGAAAGTGATCCCCCGGGGCCGAATTTTCTTGCTCCATATGGAGCAATGAAGGCTGCTTTATGATGATTGAGTGGAGAGAATTTGATTATGTTGGTTTTGATTGTGGAGGCATGTAGCGATTACGGGGCACCCTTTGTCCCCGGAGCAGGGGAGCGCAATATCGGCCTGTTCGCGATGGGACGTGCGCAACATACTGTAAATATTGATATTGCAGTCGGTTATCTTAGCGGCCGGGGGGAAAGGCAGTTGTTCACTGCATTTAATTCTAACATACTGTTAATATATTTAGTATTGTGGTTGGTAATTTTAGCGGCTAGGGGAAAAGGGAGTACTTCATTGCATTTAATTCTAACATACTGTAAATCCATTTAGTATTGCTGTCGGTGATTTTAGCGGCTGGGGGAAAAGGGAGTAGTTCACTGCATTTAATTTTAAAGGTGGGAACAAACATCACCATCTCAACATACTGTAAAATCCATTTAGTATTGCAGTTGGTAATTTTAGTGTTTGGGGGAAAGGAAGTAGTTCACTGCATTTAATTTCAACATACTGTAAAATCCATTCTATATTGCGGTCAGTAATTTTAGTGGCTGGGGAAAAGGGAGTAGTTCACTGCATTTAATTCAAACAGTGGGAACAAACATCACTGTCTCAACATACTGTAAATCACTTTCAAATTAGTATTGCAGTCGGCAATTTTATCAAATTCTAGCGATTAACTAGTGACTGTTAAAGTAGCTTAAGTTACTGTAACCAATCAAGGATTACAGTATTTGTCTGGGAACTCCTGTGGCCTCCTTTGCAGATTTCCAGTAGAGCTGGCATTTAGATTTTTTCTGGGGATTTTGATGGTTTATTTTTCCCCTATGCGTGTAAACTATCTCCCCCAGCTTTAGAGTACCTGGCCCATGTTCAAAATCCTGCTATACTACAAGGTATGATTTTTGACCTGTAAAGGTATAGATTTAACATAGTTTTCTCCTAGCCCTCTGTTTGGCCAGTTAACGTTACACACTTGAAAGTTCATCTGTGTTGGTAGAATGCATTTGTGACATGACAGATTTAGATTGACCAGTATTGTACCATCCCTACAGGGTGTATGACCTCTCTCATCGACTGACAATCCCAATATTTCCAGAGAAGTGCACAGTTTCCACGACCAGTTAGAGGGTCATGAACTTATTAAATACGGTCGCCACAGGGTTGGGCACTGGAACGTTTTGGGGTCGTTGACCTTTTATAATCAATATGTCCACTGGATAGCCTTTTCTATCTATAAGGATATGAGTTCCTAACACGGGTGATAACATTGGAAAATACAGGAACAGAGACAGTGCCATTATGATAGATTGCCAATAATTGCTTCCAATTCTTCATAGACTTTAGTTAGACATTGTATGTTCATGTTTTTATTAAATTTTCATTATCTTCAACCATGATGTTGTTAACCTTTGTGCATAATTATTATCTATGATATTCAAAATGTAAAAATTCACAACTCTCCATATTATTTATTAGTGATTTTGAAATTTTGTTAATCCTGCATAAGCTCTTCATAACTGACTGTCCCTCCAGTCCCTGACTTCTCCTCATACACGAAGCATGCCCCACTTATTGCCAAAAGATTTTCCTCGGCACCGCAGCGTGCTAGGTCAGCTGGCAAATAGGGAAAGTGTTCCCCTAATGCCCAACTCATTGCTCATTGGCTCAGATTGCTGACTTCAGTGTTTAGTTAAGACAACCGAAGCAATATTAGGGCCCAAAAAATGAAAATTAAAGAAATGCTGAAATCATTATGGTAGTGACATTTACTGTTTTGCACATTTGGATAATAACTTAACACTTTGAGCATTCTCACATCACACCGACGCCATATTTTTGCATCATGGATGTCGCTATAAACATTGTGACTAGTGTTGTTTGAACTGAAATCATGTATAGAAATGACAATACAATAATCAAGTGATGAAAATGGTTTTATAATGTCTGAAAGCCAAGAAATGTAAATGCAGAAACTTTTCCAGTGGTTTTATGCTCACAGTTTTCACAGTAACCTCTTTGCCGCAAACTTAAAACCCTTGCAAAAATGCTTGTTCTGTCTCCTGCCTGCCAAACCCCTTTGTTTCAACCGCAAACTTAAAACCACCGCAAACACTCCATTTTCTCCCTACTGCCTAATAAAATCCCCGCAAACTTAGATTCAGTTACAGTGAATTGGTGTTACCTTAAACAGGATGAATCTATAATAATGATAATATGATGTAGTTCCTGCTAAATGTACATTATAATTGCTTATTCAGCAGCTATGTATTATCGAGTTTTGTGGAGCTCACGCATGAATGTAATGATTTACAATATTTGACACCAGAGGTCACGCAAACATGATTATGTCAGTGATGCCATCAGAAGACCCTGGACCCGTGTCAAGACCACAAAATTCACCAAAAAAACATAAGCCCGAAAAAAGAGGAGTCTTCTATTTATTATAAATGACAAATGTTGCAACAAAATGTATCAACTCATAAGTCTTTGCTGCCCTAAGAGGCCAAATTGCAACTGTTACAGTTCCCTTATATTTTCCCTCCCACGAAAAGGCTTTGAATTGTTTCTTATTTCTTCAGGGCTGTCAAGATTGCAAAATGCTAGTCTCAATATAGACTACTTTTGCCAATAACATTAAAATCTACATGCCTCAAAATCCACTTTTTCATAAAGGAATTTAGAAATAAGATAATGGAATTAGAAACTGAAAGTAGAAAATATGATTAGCAGAAAGGTGACATCTTTATTGCATCCCAGATGTAGATTTGAATACATTGATTTGCTAACAACTGGTTGCAGAATTGTCATAAAGTGAAAAGGATTCATTTCTGAGATTTATTGCCTTGAATGAGTTCATATATTGATTCTATTTTAAAGTGGAATGTCAGTGCACTATAGTAACTTACAGGAGTCATATTGCTGAAACATGGGTAGATGGTGCTAAGGGTTTGTTGAAAGCTTCCTGTACATCAGTATCCTTCTGGGATGCTTCTTTCTGTTGTTGACCTTTTGCAGAACAAACTAGTATTCACATCTAGTATAACAACAAGGGCTGAAACAGGTTCTGTATACATTCTGTATACACACTGCCAGTTAAATGGTGTCCACTAAACTCAACCCAAATCCTTAGAATTTTTGTAGAATCTGACAAAATATGTAGAACAATCACTTACCTTTACTTTGTTTTTGAGGTCTGCTGCCAATGTGGTTAAATCCAATAGCTGGGCCTCTTTTGTCCACCTTTCAGCAGCATGTTTCATCCGGTTCATTCCATCGGTCTTTCAGTGATCGCAGCAGCATTTCTTGCCAGAACGTACAAATGTGACAGAATACAGGAGTTGCCTTGGAGTATCTAGCAGAGGTGTTTCACTGCCACTGGCACACTGCTTCGGAATCAATGGTGCGTCATGACGTCCAACGCTCCTGCCAACACCGGCGTGACAAATACTCTGCGGGAAGCTCTTTCCCTCTAACAAGTCGTCCTCTCTCAGGAAACTAGCTCGTTTCCATGGTAACAGGTTGCCGTGACGTCTGCCCGGTTAGGGAAGCGGCAGATGTGGACGTGTTTTCCGTCGGGTTTCCTCTCAGAGGAGGCGGTCCTGATGCTGCTCTGTCTCACGCCTCCTGCACCCGGTTCAGCGGCTAAGGTCCTCTCAATTCCTCACCTTATCCCGTAACCACGGCAACCGATGGAGCCTCACGACAGGAATGATGAATTATTGCAGCAGAACTCCGTCTCAAGGATTACTCCTGCAATGAAGATGAAGAAGCAATATAAGCGCGATCTTTCTGACACACGCGCCGGCGTAGTTTATTTATGTTATGCGCATTAGCGATATTAAAGCATCAATAATGTACAGTCTCCCTCCTGTAGCCGGCTTTATGTGCTCATGTGAGGGCAACCTCCAGTTAATCTGCACAATTTCATCCACAATTTGGCAAGTCTTCAGCCTTTGGGCCATTCTCTATGAAGAAGAAAAAGAAACTGGAAACTGCTTTGTGGTTTTGACACAAACATGATAGATTTAGGAGACTTCTGAGCCAGTATTCACTTTAAATGCAGAAATGTTCGGGGTGGTTTTATGTTCGCAGTTTTGTAGGAAGAAGAAACTGGAAACTATGTTAATTGATGAAGGTTTAACAGACGTTTTGGTAATAGGATATGTCAAAAGACAGTTACTCATTACAAGCAACTGGATAAAATTTTAAGAATTTTATCCAGGTGCTTGAGTAACTGCTTTTTTTTGCAAAACTGGAAACTAGTTTGCCATAAAGTTTTGTGTTTTTTCATGGCAACAGGATAAACTGAAGAGACGCCTAAGTCAGTATTTAGATTGAAGGAGTCTATCAGTTGGTCGGATCATTGTCTTCATGCTGGTGAGGGTCACACTGTTTTAGATGTCAGGTTACATTTTTGGGTAGGTGCATGATTGGAAGGGAACTATTCAATGCTGTAAAGTTAGAATATGGTATTGAAATCAAGACATTAGGCCACACCAATTTAATTTCTTGGTTAACAGATTTTTCTTGTAAAATTTTAGCTCGAGGATATCATTAAAACAGAAGGCTGGGGTGAAAACTTGCACTTGACCCTGTTCACTCCCTGAAACTGTGTGCACCAAAGTACAAACTTTCCTCTGAGATTCTGTTTTCATGTTGGTTTTTCAATCTAGTATTTTTTTTTAAAATTCCGTTAACCAACAAATCAAATTGGTGTGGCCTTAACAACAGTGACTCAGAGTCTTTTTCAAGGAGTCTGAAAAAATGATGGCAAATCAAAATAAAGGTTTGACATGACAAACACCTAGTTAGACTAATAAATTGTAAGAAAACCTTATTCTTGAATGTGTCATCAAATACATGTACAATGTAGCTGCCATAACGTGCTGTTTATATCCACTGGGAAAAGTTTGAACTACCAAAAACTTGCTTCACTCTTAATTGCTTCTGTATGAACAAGTTGAAAACAATTGTGCAACAAACTCTTGAATGAAAATCCTTGTCTTTTTGTTCATTATAAATATACATGGGTATTTCAGACACAGCTTAGCAGTAATATCCAGCTTGCGTCACAGCGAATGCTCACGACGATCAGTCTTCCCCAGGCGCGGTACAATATGCGCCCCCGGTTCACCCATCCGGAGGCAGCCCATTGCCTGAAGTACTGACCCACTAATAAACACTTGCCCCATTCTGCCTGCAATTTGGGCTGGCAGCGCCGAACGTCAACCTGCGCGCCTCATGAGGCCTGACTGTATGATGATGATGCCTTAAGGCCACACCATTTTAATTTCTTGGTTAACAGAATTTAAAAGAAAATGCTAGATTGGAAAATCAACAGGAAAATAGAATCTCAGAGGAAAGTTTGTACTTTGTTGGACACAATTTCAGGGAGTGAACAGGGTCAGGTGCAAGTTTTCACCCCAGTCTTCTGTTTTCATGATTTTTATTTGCTAAAATTAAAAAAAAAATCCGTTAACCAAGAAATTGAATTGGTGTGGCCTAATGCAGTCATGTTCATGCAGTTGACACTTTAATTCCAGACAGGCTGGATTCTTTGGAATTATACTGGCCGTAGGTATGATGTACCGAAAACATAACCTTCTTGTCAAAGGTAATCACAGCAGTAAAGCGTTCAGCACCAGGGACAGCTGCTTGCCGATATCCCCATTGATAGCTAATACACCGTTTATTGGAGCACAAAATCAATACAGACACTGCCAGAGATTAGATGACATACTCATCTCAGTAGCATCGGCTTTATGTGGAAAAACAGGCCTTATCAATCGTCAGAAGTGAATCTTTGACCCAGTGGTGAAAAGTCAATATTGATATCACCGTACTGCTATCTGTGGGATTTAGAGGTATGCTATCAGGGGCTTGGGGTTGGTTGGGTTGCAATTTGGATGGATGTACCTTTTAGTATGCTTTTTTTTCTTCTTTTAATGCTCAGTGGCACCTTACTGGATATTGGAGTTCTTCAAATCCATGAAATTCAAATCAGTTCAATCTTTATTCTAACAACTGGCAGACAACAGTCTGATATGTGTTGTTCTGATAGGCATTAGGGATGCATAGGATTATCCACTAAAAAAGTTAAGGAACGATCTAAAAGTATTACTTTAACTCAGGACTGTCTCTCTCTCTCTCTCTCTATCCAATTTAACGTCTTTTGTTCCCCATCATATGGGGGTTAGACGTGCTTGCACATGGATGGGGAAGCCCCAGAACTCCTCATCAAGTGCAAGTGTCTCTAGCTTTAATTTTTTTTTCTGTCCCACTCATTGTTTGGGAGCCCATGTTTTTGATTTCTAGTGTTGAATCTGTCATTCTAAGCTTACAAAAATACATTTTCATCAGTTTTAGGTCATGAATTTGATATTTTTTTGAAGGACAGGGTTGAATTTTTTTCAGTCCCAACAAGCAAGTTTCCATCCTGGGATGGAAGGATGGGTTCTGGAGACAGCCCCGCTTTAACACTTCAATCTAACATAAAAGGTGAAATTAATTTTTACCTACAAACTTTTCAATAATCATTCTACAGCCTTCATACAAGATACATACAAGAGAACGTACGTATCCTTTTGATACAACAAGCTAAAAAAACTATTCAAGCCAGTTTTCTCGCTGATGCTGGCAAGATTTTGGTCTCTGACAGACTTACAACTTTTCAAGACCCTTCCACCTCCATCAACAACATTTCAGAACCTCATCTTGTACCATCCTGAAAACCGTCAGAAAATACTTTACAGTCACACATTTGACTGTTGATGACAAGCCTACAGCAAGCACAGTGAATGGAAGCAATAATAGCTTATCCAATGCATATCCTGTATATTACACTGTAGTGCTGGATTAATTTCTGTACTGCTTCAAAACATTCCTGCCTTGACGTTTACTTTATTTAGTAATAGGATGCAAAGTCATTTAAGAAAATCCTCTCCAATTCATTTTACCGGCAGACTTCATTCCAAAGAATTATTTCTAGTCCTCAAGAAACAGATTAAACACGACAAGAGCGCATTGAATCTGACCTGACAAAATGGGAAAAATAATTTAATTAAAAATTGTTTCATTTACTTAATCTTGTGCGGGTCGAAGTGGATCTTGCTGCGGTTGGTAAGTCCCCCCATACATCAAATCTTGGCAGCAATTATTCTTCTGTGATACCAACTTAATTCCCACTCCTTGTGCAGCATCCCAATCGATGTACCTCGGAATGACGGTAATGTTTCCGTCGCCCGCCGAGCAAAACCAAATTAAATCAAATCGTTTTCCGCGGCGAGATTATAGCGGTGACGCACACAGCAAATCACGAGCAGTCGCCCGGGGATTGGGACCACATCTACATCATCAGTTTAACCGCAGGAGAACGGATGACAGTTTGCCGCAATTTCCTTACACATTACTTTTACTTTACTGAACTCAAAAGGTGCAACAAATCTTGCCGTGTAGGCTTTGTTGATTGGAAACAAGTGTAAGGAACACTATTGAGTCATTCAAATGGACAAACTTGCACAAAAAGTATGTAGCTTTATGAAGACTACAAAGCTGCAAGTAGGCCGAGTGCCCGGATAAGTTCAGTTCAGGACAAACAGGCTTTCCGTAATAGATGGCCTCTGGAGACCCAAGTTCAATGTAAAATAAGTCAGACATTGAACAACAGAATACGTCAATGTTCAAAATGGAGACAAGCAATCAAAATAGTTTTATGTCGGTGTTACACCTGCAAAATTACAACCTGCAAACTGCTACCAATATACGTATCACCCTGTTGGAAAAGTAGATACAAAAAATATGGATCAAATTGGAGACAGTTAAGAAACCATCTCAAAAGAATCTATCTTTGTTTTCCATCTCAGAGGCGGTAACAAGCCTAAGTGCTTGTTAAAGCTCCATTTATTTGGTTGATTAGCTTCAGGAATAGCAGAAAATATCCCGAGATAATTGTGGTAAATGAAGTAAGCTAGTCGGAATTTAGTATTTTTTTTAGAGAGAGCCTTAGGCCACACCAATTTAATTTCTTGGTTAACGGAATTCTAAAAAAAATGCTAGATTGGAAAATCAACATGCAAAGAGAATCTCAGAGGAAAGTTTGTACTTTGGTACTCAGTTTCAGGGAGTGAACAGGGTCAGGTGCATGTTTTCACCCCAGTGTTCTGTTTTAATGATGTCCCCGTGCTAAAATTTTACGAAAAAATCTGTTAACCAAGAAATTAAATTGGTGTGGCCTTTTTAGTTCTTGGATTGCAATAATTGCAGAATTTGCAGAAATGGAAAATCAAAGTTTGAAGGGAAAGGCTGTACCTTGGTACACACAACTTCATAGTTAGATTCAGTTTTTCCTCCCACCCCTTTGTTTTCATCTATCCACTTCTAACTTGTAAAAATTTCCTGAGCCAAGGAAATAAAGCGCTGTGGCCTTCTGTATTCATTTCATGATATAGTGTTCTGCCCAAATGCCAATCTTTTGTACCTCAGTATTGACATAGAGAGCACAATTAGCATGTTGCCTATGGTAAGATGCCTCTGTGGCTATTTGTATGAGCAATTCTAGAACCAATAACAACATCAGAATAGTCAGCACCAAGGACAGGTACATGCTGATACACAGTTTACTGCAGCGAAGAATCAATACAGACACAGCCAGAGATTAGATGGTGTATTCGTTTCAGTAGCATCAGCTTTATGTGGAAAAGTAGGCCACTTGGAATTATGCCTATCGTACATACTTCACTCCACAATACCCTATCCAGCATCATTTGTCCTAAGTGTTCGTATAACCTGAACTTAGTGAAGTGCCCAGAAGTGTTCTCTTGGCCTCACACTGAGAGAATTTGTCCAAAAAATAAAAAAAAGTTTTTATTTCGTCGTCCCTGGGCGGCCCTTTTCAACCTGCTGTCCCCTGCCAGAAGCAGTAAAACCTTGCGGGGTGATTTCTGGTCGGGGGAAGGAACACCAAAAATCACTTACCGGGTAATCAATGCCCCCAACCCCTCCAGGTGGGGCATAAATCTCCAGTTGTGCATGTTTGCTGTACAGTAAGGAGGCTATCAATTTTTACAACATGATGATTCATGGACAGGATGGGAGCTTTCCTGGGTCAACTCAGGACTCGGTCAGCTGGAATATTGATTGAACCGAAACTTACTTTTCTCTGTACTCTCTGTGGAGTTAACCTGAGCAAAGGAGGTCAAATAGCTCCAGTTTTAGTTTCATCCATTTGTTTGTTTCTTGGTTGGTTAATTGTTTGGTTGGTTGGTTGGTTGGTTGGTTTGTTAATTGGTTTGTTAATTGGTTGGTTGGTTGGTTGGTTGGTTGGTTGGTTGTCTGGTTGGTTGTTTGGTCGGTTGGTTGGTTGGTTGTTTGGTCGGTTGGTTGGTTGGTTGGTTGGTTGGTTAGCTTAGGTTGGTTGCTGAAGCAACCTTTTTGCCTAATTGAGTCTATGTTTGGGGTGTGTGAGTTTGGCTGGGTTGGTGTGTGTCCGAACTTGGGTGACAGCCATTTTGTATAATGGTATCTTCAGTATCCGTACCACATGGACATATTTAAGCGATCATCCACTAAAAGCTACAATTTGGGATTCACATCCTCAAATATCAATTTTCAGATTTTATTTTATCCTTTTTGAAAAAAACCAACAACTCTAGAACCAAAATTGAGATCTGAAAATAATTTCATTAGGTTGATAGAACATAGTATATTGGAGATTTTGTACACCACCAGTAAATCTTACCTGCTGATGTTCCGAAGAAGCTCTGAAGAAGGTGTCTGACAGACACCAAAACGTCAGCAGGTGAGAATTACTGCTTGTGTAAAAAAATTTACTTGAGCTTGATTAGCTCTTTCCACAAATTGCCTTTTATCCAACTCCGTGAACCAGTTGACTTCCTTGGCCTGGCCTAAGTGCAATGGTGCACCGATCGGTTGTTAACCTATGCATCAGGCGTGCGTCGGGTGAATCTATAATTAATGCACCCTCCCTCCACCCTGCTGCGTATGTTTACGATTCCTACAAGCCCGCCATTAGGGAAAGAAACGATACCGGCTTAATCTCAGCAGGCGTTCGGCGCGGGGAAACGACCACTTAGCACCCTCCCGAGCAACCGTGCATTATCGCCTGCACTTAGCGCCGCTTTAATTTGTAATCAAACACCTGTTACGAGTTTTAGGCAGAAGTGATGCTTGTTTTTCTTGCTATCGTGTTCTGATAACAGTTTTAGGGCCAAAATTGGTAAAAAACCAACTATGCATGCGGCATCGTGTGGCCTTTTATTTATCTATTTTACCAGTGGATACACTCAGGTTTCAAGCTTAAACTGTTTGTCAGGTCCCCTAGAACAATACAAGGTATACTCAGATAGATGATCAATACACAAGGATCACAAGAAAGAACGAGTTAAAACTCAGTACCAATAATAATGCTCACAAAGTCTACTTCTAAATTTAAAGCTGATATGTTTAAATTAGTGTGTGTTTTTTTTTTTCTTTGCCTTGTGGTTTGGGTAGTTGACTCAGTAACTAGAGCTTTGGGTTTAGAATCCCAAGCAGGTCCCGACATTGTGCCTACCCTTTGAAATTTAAAAGGCATTTTACATTTAGATTTCCTCACTCTACACAAGTGAAAATGAGTGCCTATTATGAAACAGTTTTAATGGAAGACAGCAAGCAAAAAGGTAGTATGCATCTTTTGGTAAGGCTGGGGAGAGAAATATTTTGTATTTCTTTTAAGCCCATATATATATATATATATATAATATATATAATATATAATATACAAAGAGGCTTTAATTCTTACCTCCAATGTGCGATTAGACTTAATCCATATTACTCACAGGATTTTACACCTGGACATTGCATATAAGTAGTCTAACCTTGCAATGATTTTCTAAATGTTTTACACTAATTTTGAACTACTAGTAGTCGATATGAGGATTGTGAAATGTATAGTTTTATGAGGTCCATCCTTCGTAGCTCTGGGACAATGACAGCGCGGAGACGGAATTCGACAGGTTTGGACTTTATTCATCTTTATCAAGAATGACAGAGATTGGACCACTCCTCCTTTTAAGCTTTTTCTGTGCCTCCCTAGTGTTTTATGTGGTCCATGTTGTAAGCCTCTTGCAATGAGGACTGATTTGGGTCTTATATATATGCCTGCAAATGTCTTACTGAATATTAAAACCATTGAAATAAAAGTTTTTGCTTGCCTGTGTTGGCATTCTATCCAAGAACCATATTATTCCATTGTGTCGGCCTACATTGGATTGTGTGTACACTAACACAACATGGTCGATTACTGATAGATGTCCAAACAACGGCGTAGTCGTGCAGTATCTGCCCGGAGCTGTCTCACAAAGGGAGAGTAATGGGCAGCCAACATGCCCCCTGCTCACAACCGATACCACAATCTCACACAACGCACAAAAATCAATCGGTTCCTCCTATGGAAAGGAAAAATATGTCATTTCCATGTCCGGGTATGGAGCGGTTAGGGCCTGGCATAGATCACTAGGATTGGGGGATGTAGGGGGTCTTCAAAGGCATGGATTTTGGGGTGAACACCGTGATTCTCTCCAGGCACAAACATCTTAGACATGCCGAGGGCCGGAAAATGCTTGGTAAGACTTCTATTGCAATCCATGCAAAGCCTTACAATGTGAAGGGTGCAGATACAATGTAGAAGGCCACGCCACATCATTTCCTCGGTTTTGGGCAATTCTAAGAATAAAATACAGCAAGAATGGAATGGTTAGGGCCTATTATACGTCACTAGGAAATCCCTTGGTCTTCAAAGGCATGGATTTTGGGGTGAACATAGTGATTCTCTCCAGGCACAAACATCTTTGATATGCCGAGGGCCTGAAAATGCTTGGTAAGACTTCTATTGCCATGCAAAGCCTGACGATGTGAAGGATGCAGATAGAAGGCCATGGCAATTTATTTCATCGGTTTCGGCAATGCTAAGGTGAAAATACAACTAGTGGATATGGTAAAAGCAGAGGGCAGTGAGGAGAACTTGAACATAACTGCATTCACTTGTTCATGTCCTGGTATGGAATGGTTAGGGCCTAGTATACATCACTAGGAAATCCCTTGGTCTTCAAAGGCATGGATTTTGGGGTGAACATCGTGATTCTCTCCAGGCACAAACATCTTAGACATGCCGAGGGCCGGAAAATGCTAATGGTAAGACTTCTATAGCCATGCAAAGCCTTACAATGTTAAGGATGTAGATGGAAGGCCACGGAAATTTATTTCCTCGGTTTTCGGCAATACTTAAGGTGAAAATACGGCAAGCAGACATGGTAAAAGGAGAGGGCAGGGAGGCTCTACCTCTCTTGAGTGTGACTTCATTCACTAGATTGAAATATCAGAATAAATGAATAACTAAATTGACTCCATGTTCATGTGCTGGTAGGGAATGGTTATGGCCTGCTATACATCACTTATACTAATAGGTATCCCTGGGTCTTCAAAGTCATGGATATTTGGGCATCAAATATCTGGGCATTTGGGCATGTGAGCATCAAATCTCATTGTGTGTTGTGTATTCATAAGTGATTTACAAGCGTTCAGTTTTTCATTTGCACAACTTGAAAGAATGGTACAAAAACCAGCCCCAACCATGGACTTCCTTTCATTGATATTACTATGGAATGACCGACACATGTACATGTATTACAGTAATTACACCTATCAAAAACTATATGACATTGTACATTTACCACTGTTGCGTTTTGATATAAGCTTTGAAGCTGTTTGTTTGCACAACTTTAAAAAATTGTACAGAAACAATTGCAGCGGTTTTGATCGTTTGATTTAATTCTATGTAATGTAACTGTATGTATGAGAACCAGTGATAGAATTGACCCTGCCAGTAGGAAACAATAGATGGCCACATAGCCACAACCATCTGACTACCCCTCCCACTCTCCTCCATTGATTATTCCAGCTTGATGGAAAGGACAGCCAGACGGGAACAAGTATGGAACAGGAGAAGTCAATTTTCTACAGAAGACAGATGGTTTCTTAGCCTTTGGCGCTCTGTCTGCAATTCATATTGCTACTGTTTGGCACCCGGGTTACATAAGGGCTTGCTTAACCCCCCCATTGCTAAAGTAGTGGCTTGGCCACATATTTTTATTGGTTTCGCTACTGTTTGGCATCCTGCGTTACATAAAGCCATGCTTAACCTCCCCATTGCTAAAGTAGCCGCTTGGCAACAGATTTGTACACGTATTGGTTTCGCTACTGTTTGGTATACTGGGTTATATACAGTAAAGGCTAGCTTAACCTCCTTATTGCTAAAGCAGCCACTTGGCAACAGATTTGTATTGGTTGTGGGGTTAGGCAACAGGGAGAAGATTAAGGGGTTCCTCCTTTGTTTGACGACCATTCTGGCATGTTGAGAAAGTCATTTAAAGTGCCTTTCTTAAGGGCCCAAGATCAGTGACACGGCAGGATTCGAACCCGGGACCACTTGATTCAGAGCGGAACACACTGCCATTGTGCCACACAACCCCAGGAGACCTCCTTTAATAGGAGTGAAGATACCCTAGCATAATAATGATGATGTTGATGGCTTAGGCAACAAGGAGATGGTTATCTTCCCTTTACTGTTTAGAGGAAAGGAACAGAAGTTTTGTTTTTACCGTTTCTTAATTTTCTTGGCAGTAGAAGAAAGAGAAAAGAATAGCTAAGTCCTCTTAAGCCATCCGATCTAATTGCTCTCGACATGCTGATATGTGATTATTCCAGAGAAAAGACCTGAGTCAGCTTATAGATGCGCCCTATGTGGCAGAGACTGCCATTCTCGTATAGCCAAAGCTATAGGGCTGATGTCAGTTATGATTTTACCATGGTCAATATTGAGCGGAGAAGGTTATATATATATATGGTTATTCACTTCATGAGTGTTACTACTCTAACTCAACGGTTGGCCGAGCAGACGCTAATTTCTCTTCTGCCCGGCCTGTTCCAAGACAGATGCCAGCTTATCGATCCCCATAATCTGCTCCCCCTTTCAGAGCCGCGCTGTCACAATAACCTGCAAATGCCTGCAGCGATCTGAACATAATTGCTCCTCACCACACGGTTATTTAGCCACTCAGGGCCACCTGTTTCAGTTTACTGGTTAATCAAGAGGTGAGAAGCAAGAATAACCAGTCATTAAAGGCTTACTGAAATCAGTTTCAAATCAGTTTCAAATTTTCTATTTTCTATGATTTTCTGTGGTCCTTTTCCTCCTGGATAGAATTAGATATTTTTCATGTGATGATTCTGTCGGGAAGTTATGTTAAAACGTCCTCAAAAAGTGTGTTTTTATGGATCTGAGAGGGAATTGGCTTATTGGTTATTTAGCCATTTAGGGCCATAGAACCAGCTGTTTCAGTTTACTGGTTTGTGAAGAGGTGAGGACCAAGAGTAAACAGTCATTAACATCTAACCCTTACAGTCAAAAGGTGGTTATATAGCCATTTAGGGCTATAGAACCAGCTGTTTCAGTTTACTGGTGAATCAAGAGGTGTATTATAGCAAACAATCAGTCATTACGCTCTAACCCTTCTGGTCACCATGTGGTTATTTAGCCTCTCAGGGATGGCGTATCCGCCTGTTTCAGTTTACTGGTTTGTGAAGAGGTGAGGACCAAGAGTAAACAGTCATTAACCTCTAACCCTTACAGTTAAAAGGTGGTTATTTAGCCATTTAGGGCCATAGAACCAGCTTTTTCAGTTTACTGGTTAATCAAGAGGTGTGTTGTAGCAAACAAACAGTCATTAACATCTAACCATTACAGTCAAAAGGTGGTTATTTAGCCACTCAGGGCTGGCAGAAACACCTGTTTCAGTTTACTGGTTTAACAAGAGGTGTGTTATAGTGAACAAACAGTCATTAAGCTCTAACCCTTCTGGTCACTACGCGATTATTTAGCCACTCAGGGCCAGCAGAACCATCTGTTTCAGTCAACTGGTGAATCAAGAGGTGTGTTATAGAGAACAGTCATTAACATCTAACCCTTACAGTCAAAGGGTGGTTATTTAGCCACTCAGGGCTGGCAGAACCACCTGTTTCAGTTTACTGGTTTATCGGGAGGTGTGTTATAGAGAACAAACACTCATTAACATCTAACAATTCTGGTCACCATGTGGTTATTTAGCCACTTATGGCCAGCAGAGCAGCCTGTTTCAGTATACTGGTGAATCAAGAGGTGTGTTATAGAGAACTAACCCTTCTGGTGACCTGGCAGACAACACAGCATCAGGATTCTCTACAGGCACGCGAGCACATGGCTGGCTATGTGTGACAGGGGCTTGACTCCCAACCATGGTCTGTAGAGGGTCGGTTATGTGTGACAGGGGCTTGACTCCCAGCCATTGTCTGGAGAAGGTCGGGAGGCCATGGCTGGCTATGTGTGACAGGGGCTTGACTCCCAACCATGGTCTGTAGAGGGTCGGCTACGTGTGACAGGGGCTTGACTCCTAACCATGGTCTGGAGAAGGTCGGGAGGCCATGTTCACCTATGTGTGACAGGGGCTTAACTCCCAACCATGATCTTGAAAAGGTCTGGAGGCCATGGTTGATCAAGTTGGTCTCTCTTGGAGGCTGCCATTTATGGATTGTCAGAGAGAGTCTGTTCCCTGATATCACCCATTGATCTAGGCTGAATTATCGAGGTAAATATCAAGCAAATGTGGAAGCCTGTATGCTTAGGCTACCACCAATGTAAGCTGCCGTTTCTCGGACTTTTGAAGATTGGAGTGGTAGGGAAAGATTAGAATCCTAGGTGATAAGTTCTGATATGACAGCAATTTTTATTGACACAACAATATCCTTTTTGTAGGGTGCAATATCCTTTTTCATGTCAGGAAGTTCAGATTTTTTAGACGGTTGTAGTGAAATATATCTTATTGTCCTGACAATTTCTGTCCCAGGACAAAGGAACAGGACCTAGATATGGCCACACCAATTTAATTTCTTGGTTAACGGATTTGTATCTAAAAAAAAAAAAAAATTTTGAAACAAAAAAAAATCATGAAAACAAAAGGCTGGGCCAGCCTTCTGTTTTCCTTTTTTTTTCTAAAATTTTTTTTTTGGAAAATAAAAATCTGTTAACCAAGAAATTAAATTGGTGTGGCCTATAGACAGCCATGAATCTTTAAATCTAAGTGTGCTTAGGCTTCCACCAATGTAATCTGTCGTTTCTCTGACTTTGTCTGGGTAAGATTGGAGTGGTAATGAAAAGATTAGGTGATAGGGTCTGTCAACAATCTTTATTGACACAACAAAAGTACAGCAACTTTCCATTCTCTGATATTATCCTCCCATCTTTGCAATTGCCTACCTCTCTTTTTCCTTTGGACGGTGCCTTGCATGATAGCTTTGGCTAGTCCCGACGAACATGAGACGTGGCGTATCACTTCAGTTTTCTTTTCTTTACTGTGGTTTAAGGAGGTCTTCATACAGACCAATTCAGCATAAATCTTTAAATCCAAGAAACAGACAATTGAAGTTCAGATTTCTTTAGACGGTTGTGGTGAAATGCTTCTTACCATCCCTGCAAGCAAATTTCCGTCCCAGGATGGAGGGATAGGACCTAGAGACCTGAATTTTTAAATCCAAGAATCAACAAATTGAATTGGTGAAGCCAGAAGGAGACATGCCCATGCAGCAGTACCAGGACAGTTTCTGGCATGGTAGTTTTGGCTAAAAAGTGGCGGAGATGAGTGAGTGATAGTTTTGGCTAGTCCCGATGACTGTGACACCTGGCTTTACCACTTCAGTTTTCCTTTCTTTACTGTGGTTTAAGGACTCAGGTCTTCGTACAGACCAATTCAGCATAAATCTTTAAATCCAAGAAACAGACGATTTAAGTTTAGATTTTTTAGACGGTAACATGGTGAAATGTTTCTTACCATCCCATCGAGCAAATTTCCGTCCCAGGATGTAGGGACAGGACCTAGAAACAGCCGTGAATCTTCTTAATCCGTGAAGCAACAAATGGAATTGGTGAGGCCAGAAGGAGACATTGCCCAGCAGGACCAGGACAGTTTTTTCTTGGTAGTTTGGGCTGAAAAGTGGCGGAGATGAGTGAGTGAGAGTTTTGGCTAGTCCCGATGACTGTGACACCTGGCTTTACCACTTCAGTTTTCCTTTCTTTACTGTGGTTTAAGGACTCAGGTCTTCGTACAGACCAATTCAGCATAAATCTTTAAATCCAAAAAATAGAAAATTGAATTGGCGAGGCCTTATATTATAAGAAGACATTGCCCAGCGGTACCGTGACCAGGTCCGTCTGAGTAACGAGCCAGCCGGGGCCGTTGGCAGTGGAGTGATGCCATTAAAACCCCGGCCCTGAATTGGTTTTATCGACCAGAAAACTGTTAATGGCCCGACTTGGAAATGACAAGATAAAACAAGGGGAGAGATCGATGCTGAAGGCTCTCCTATTGTTCCTGATGGTGGGAGAAGCTTTTAAACCGACATGAAGTCTTCACAGCTTAACAGCCTAATGTTTGTACGTCAAGTTCACCACCAGTAAAACTGCCATGCCCAAAACTGCCTCATACACTCTTGTATAGACTTTTTAACCCTTCAGAATTCAAAGGCTCTTCTATTGTTCCTGATGGTGGGAGAAGCTTTTAAACCGACATGAAGTGTTCACAGCTTAACAGTCTAATGTTTGTACGTCAAGTTCATGACCGATAAAACCGCCATGCCCAAAACTGCCTTGTATAGATTGTTAGGCCCTCTAGAATTCAAAGCTTCTACTATTGTTCCTGAAGGTGGGAGAAGCTTTTGTGATTCTAAACCAACATGAAGAGCTCCCAATTTAACAGGCTTATGTTTGTACATCAAGTTCAAGACCAATAAAACCGACACAGGGCCCAAAACTGCCTTGTACATTCTTGTAAAGACTTTTTAACCTTTTAGAATTCAAAGGCTCTTCTATTGTTCCTGATGGTGGGAGAAGCTTTTAAACTGACATGAAGCATTATCAGCTTAACAGCTTAATGTTTGTACCTCAAGTTGACGACCGATAAAACCACCATGCCCAAAACTGCCTTGTATAGATTGTTAGGCCCTCTAGAATTCAAAACTTTTACTATTGTTCCTGAAGGTGGGAGAAGCTTTTATAATTCTAAACCAACATAAAGAGCTCCCAACTTAACAGCTTAATGTTTGTACGTCAAGTTCATGACCAATAAAACCGCCATGCCCAAAACTGCCTTGTATATTCTTGTATAGACTTTTTAGTGCTCTTGGATTCAAAGGCTCTCCTATTGTTCCTGATGGTGGGAGGACAATTTAAAACCAACATGAAGTCTTCCCAGCTTAACAGCCTAATGTCTGTAATTCAAGTTCACGACCAGTAAAACTACCACATGGCATAAAACAACCTGGAATTGGTAAATACTGTAAATCTGTAAAAACTTTTGTGGCGTTTTTATTTTTGCAGTTTGCACGTTGACCTCTTCACTGCAAATTCATGACTCCGCCAATACATCTCCATTGTACAATCATGTACTACAGACTTGTTTGAAATGCAAAATAAAAACACAGCAAAAGTCAATGTATTCAAAGTGCATGCTGAATAGTAGGAACTGACAAGTTTAAGGTACTGAGATATGTGTTCATCCCTTCAGGCTAGTTAAAGTGGGACTAGGCTGATCATAACTCATGACTCAGAATGTTTTACTTCTTTATCTACAAAATCTTGGCTTTGACTCTAAGTTGAACAGAAAAATGTTTTCAGATAATTTTATCATCATTGTCTTCAACTGATCGCATCTTGCTGATGTTTGTTTATATTTTTGTTTGTTTATCTATTCAATGACATTTTTTATTTTCATTTTTTTCATTGCAGGTAAGATGCCCTCCTTGTACAGCTCAACCATGGATATGTAAGATCTTGTCGACAAAACAATTAACTATATGCCACAAAGAAGAACATGGACAAGGTAAGGCCATTGCTTTCTAGGGGTAATTTGATGCTAATGTTGGCCCCTATGGCCCAAGTCAGTCATGGTGGTCTGAGGTAACTAATGATGGCCAAGGGGCCCTCGGCCACCCAAGGCTCAAACGAGGCCAGAACCAGAAGGAGTTTACGCAAGACCTGTTTGGAGTTAGAATTAAGGATTAACTCAAGTTGTTAATGGTGGCCCGAGGTTTCTAATAATGGCCCATTGGCCAACAGCCCCTCAAGGCTCAAACAAGCCCAGAAGGAGTAGAAGCAAGACCTGTTTTGAGTCAGAATTAAGGATTAACTCAAGTTGTTAATGGTGGCCCGAGGTTTCTAATGATGGCCCATTGGCCAACAGCCCCTCAAGGCTCAAACAAGCCCAGAAGGAGTAGAAGCAAGACCTGTTTTGAGTCAGAATTAAGGATTAACTCAAGTTGTTAATGGTGGCCCGAGGTTTCTAATGATGGCCAGTGGCCAACAGCCACTCAAGGTTGGGACTAGTCCAGAAGGAGTTAACGTAAGGGCTGCTTAGATTTAGAATTTAAGAATTCCAGTTGGAATCCACTCAAAGCAGAAGCAAACCTTTCTTGTGGTACCTGGGTATAAAAATAGCACATAAACAAGATACACAGCTACAGGAGCTTAGGATATCCCATCCTTAGGCCAGAACATAACAGCTGAAATGATCCTTCTTGCATTGTGCGATAAGACTTAACAATAAGTCAGTCCCCATACTTTTTCAATCATCATCAGCTATTGGTTTTCTAGTGTCAAAAATATCTTGTTGTGTTAATCTCTTTAGTTTTTCATAGGATGGAAAATAGTGTCTAACAGTAAATGTAACTTAAGCTGGGGCATATGGTGTATAAACTGTATAAACTGTTAAATTTGGAAGTATAGAAAAGTGTGTTCAACTTATTTATTCTCTCAAATCTGACACCAAATCTGAAAACATGTACTTCTGCCCGCATGATGCATTTCTCATACAATGACACCTGTCTCGGGTTGCAACATTGTTGCAAACAGTGTCAACTACATATTTGTCACATGGTCCCCATGAAACAGGTTGTGTTCTCTTGTGGTGTGAGGCAGTAAATGATTAATAGTTTGTCTCCCACACCTTGTCTCTCACAGTCTACAGGGTTCCCTCGGGGGATTTTGCTTGATATTGGAGCTGTGTTGATGAGTAATGGCACCACAAGGTGATATTTTAGTCTTTCAGTTTCAGAGAAACAAACAAAATAGGAATTTAGGACTTGAGTCTCAGTTATACAATTCAGATTTTCAAAGAACACTAAAATCTTTGATGCACGGAAAATCTTAAATTCAATGGCCAGGAACTCCAGTATTGCTCTATTCTCTCCACATCATTCCATCAATCTCGTTACGGAATCTGGTCCAGTCTCGGTTATACAATTCAGATTTTAAAAGAACACTTTGTTACACAGAAACTGTTGAATTCAATGGCCAGGAAGTAAGTGTTTCTCTTTTCTCTCCATATCATTCCATCAATCTCCATCAATCGTTTAAGAATCTAGAGTCTCAGTTATACAATTCAGTTTTTCAAAGAACAGTTAGCCTTTGATACACAGAAAATGTGGAATTCAATAGCTAAGAACTCCAGCATTCCTCTTTTCTCTCCATATCATTCCATCAATCTCCATTGATTGTTAAGAATCTGTAATCTCAGTTATACAAGTCTTAGTCTTTGATACACGCAAAATGTCCAAAAATTCCAGTATCTGACTTTCCTCTCCATATTATTCCATCTGCCTGCATCGATCCTAAAGGACTCCAGAGTCTCAGTTTATTGAAAAGAGCCGCATAATCAAAGACAAAAACAGACAGCTCAGGACCGGAGGTCACGAGGGGTCAGAGGTCAGTAACATCGCTACCATACGTCAATCTAAAGTGACAGGTAACAGGACAGTTCTGAGATAAGACCTGTCCAGTCGGGGATAGGGTAGTAAATCAATACAGGGCTGTCCCATTTGCAGGGGGGCAAGACTGAATTTATAATTGTTCTATCTATTATTTCTGAAAAGTTTCATCAGGTTGGTAGAACATAGGATATTGGAGTTTTCTTTTTGCATGCACATGCAGCCAGTGACTTCTTACTTATAGCGGTGAGAAGCAGTACTCCAGTCAGAAGCTGAAGAAGGTGTCTGACAGACACCGAAACATCAGCAGGTAAAAAATCACTGGTTGTGTAAAAAGAAAACTTGAATATTCTATCTACTATTATATAATTGCCAAATCTATACCTCTACATAAAGACCACCTGGCCATTGTAGCTTGTGTTTGGTTGCATGGTGTCCAAACTTATTATAGCTCCCGAGTCTCTTCTGTCCTCTCTTTAGAAAAAAAACTAAATAAAAGTTTAGTGGTCCTTTTAACTTTACTACTTATAGGTCATCTAAAAGTACAGTAGGATCCTTTTCATTTTACCAGTAACAATGTAAAATCCTCTTGATTTAAGGTGTAGCAGCTTGGAGTTAGGTCTTTGGTCATTCGATGGGAGAGAAATTGTCATCTGCAAAAGTGTTTTTTATGCCAGAATGATTTCTTTAGGCCACACCAATTCATTTCCTTGGAGCCAGAGCCAGAGCCAGTATAACCGCCAATCAGTGTAACGCACCAGCTTTGTAGGCACGCGGAACAACAGCAACAGTTACTGATTATATTACACCGAACAACCTGTCACACCTAACTTCTGCACTGTGTACACCAAGGTCCTTGCACGTAGTTACAGGCTTTGTTGTTACTAAATTTTCCATTTAAGCATATTTTTTAAAATCCCTGCACCAACAAATTAAATTGGTATGGCCTTACTGACTGACAAATCCATAACACAGGTTGAAGTGCAAGCCCTCACTTTTTCAGGGTGACAAAAGTTGACACAAACGTTATTGGACTGGCAAAGTCTGGCCCCTTATAGACAATACTGTTCCGTGTTAGATAGATATTGACTTTCCATACGCGCCCCAGATTGGGCGATTTGGCTCCTCTATGTGAAATCCGATATTCCTCCGTTGTCTGCGGACAGTTTTCAAGTAGGTCACCCGATATTTTAATTGAAATCTTGGTCACACCTCATTGTGGATCACCATTAACACCTGCAAAATTATCTTAACACAATCCTTGGTTAATACAAGATGTGTTGGAAACAGGCTGGCTGATTGTCTTAACAGGTAGTTGGTTGCTCACCAGTGTGAATCACAATCAAGAGTGGACACGTTATCTGACTTGGCTTGATGGAAAATCAGCAGGTCGGCATTATCAAGTAATGGGGGGGTAACCTGATATCTCACTGGCTGTGTTGCTCAGCTGACATGCACGCTACTGGAAAGGGTTGCAGTCCTAAAGGCACCCAGAGCATTTTATGGGGCTTGAAACTCTAATTGGAAAACTTCAATTTCTAGTCATCTCTACATAATAATTATAGTACGTTTCAATAACATTATACAATTACATATTGACATTCAAGGAGCAAAGAGGCGATGTCATTGTGTGGTGAGAACTGATAGAAAAACTTTTTACTTTCAGAGATCGCAAATAGATATACGCCAAAAATAGTTACTCAAGCAAGTGCATCCGCTATCTTTCATCATTGACTAAAGGTAGGAACTGGAAAACCAGGTTTTATCCCAAAACTCTGAATTGAGTAACTATTTTTGGCATATCTTATTACCTGGATGTCTAACCTTCATCAAAGTACCAAATAGATATACTTTTTAATTAGAAAAACATTTTCTGATAAACTTCAATTGACGAATATCTCAGCCACTCCATTTCCTGTGTTCTTATCTTAATACACTACAGCAGTATGAATTACTGCCTAGTGCGATTCATGACGCTTAAAAAGCCAACCAATGCTACTTTGCCTAGGGTTATACGCCATTTGCAGTGTATTTTAGTATCAGATCACGCAATCCATAAGTCAAAACGATCTTCTAAGTTACCAAATAGGCAGGCTAAAAATATCCTTCTCGCTGGTTACTCCCCAGTGTGAATAGCCATACTTCATATGTTTTTATCGCTTCTGTGCTTCTATTGCTTGAGTGCAGTCAGACCTTATCTTGTGTCTATTTTACAATATACACTGACTGGTTGGTCCGGTACTTTGGCTTTACACCAGTGCGTATTACCCTGCACTTTGTACTGATGCATATATGATAGCATATCAGCTGTGCTTTCTGTAGATGCTGTTTTGTATGAGCCAATAAACGCTGAGCTGTGCCAACAAGTTGTCTGAAAAGCGCTCGCTCTGCAAGTCAAGAAAAATCCTGGTAATGCACAATCCTCCCGCCGAGAGCAAGACCCAAAATACCGCTAAGAAAATCCATACCCCAGTTATCCCTGAATTGCCTTAAGCCCAGCGACAAGCCGCGAGAATTGTGGTCACACCCATTGTGGATCCACAAGTCAGGCATCAAAATAGATTTCCTCACACGCTGTTTTTCCATGAATTTCAAATCCATCTTAAATGGCATTCCGTCTCGCCCGATCAGTCTGCAGTGCAAAGACAACGCAACCCAAGGTTTCTCCTCTTTGTGAATCTCAGAGTTTTACATATAGATCATATCAATACCAAACCGTCTAGACCATGTTGTTGCCTATTCATATACAGTATAGAAGACCTTTCATGGCTACACATTAACATGAGTCACATAATTCTAAGTAAGGATACAGCCTTTCCTGGGAATCAAAGGTCTCTCCCCAGTAAATCCATACCTTGATATATATAAGAAAATATATCATATATAGAACACCTTGGCCACACACCACTGTGGATTCATAAATCCATATAGAATACCTTTGTTAAACACGTACCACTGTGAATTCATACCTCTACTGTTTCTCCATTTAGAATACCTTGGAATCTATACCTGTTACAGTAACTGTTTCTGCATATAGAATACCTTGGTTACACACCACTGTGGATTCACACCTGTACTGTCTCTCCATATAGAATACCTTGGTTACACACCACTGTGAATCTGTACCCGGTAACAGTAACTGTTTCTCCATATCGAATACCTTGGCTACACACCACTGTGGATCCATGCCTATATCTTAAATAAGATCTTAAGTTCCCTACCTTCCATCTGTATCCTCTGCTATAAACACTCCAGCTCAACCCTCCTGTATTCCAGCCCGCCCTCCTCCAATCTCCCCCAACAGTAGCCTCTCTCACTCCTTCCCTCCATCCATCAAGAGCTGTCCCGTCCCTGTATAGAGTCCACCCCGTAGGCCCCCCTTATGAAACAGAGGTGGTTAGCTCCCCTTATGATACGGAGGAGGTTGGCTCCCGTGTGGTACGGAGGAGGAGACACGGTACGCGTCGTCCCTCGCTCGCCCGTAACCGTCTGTCTGCCTGGAGACTCGGCTCAGCTCTGATTGTGTTTATTGTGGGGAAGGCAACTGGCCGGCTGTGTGATTGATCCATACATGGCTGGAGGGTTGTGAGCGTGCTGTACGTAAAGCATACGCCAGATGGAAAGGCATCTCCATCTAGTTTAGTTTATAAAAAGCTAATCTTCCACTGGTTGTAACGAGAAAGATGGATGCTACAGGTATGTCTAGTGTATCAATGAACCAAGAGATTCTCCTATTTCTCTTATCATACCTCTTCAAACCTTCATTTCACATACATGTGCCTCAGTGGCATGAACCAATTGTATATATTTCAGATCTACTGTGCATATTCAGGATTTGATCATGCCGACACCTTCAGAAGTCCATTGAAATTCCTGCCCCCCAGGAATGCCAATTCTATTGGGTAAAACCTGACTCAATTCTAAGTGGTGAATGTCAATCAGCAAATATTTTTTATCCTGCAGACCTACAAGATTACAGCTTCGGTATGATTCCCTAGATATCTTCTTGTCGCAATATTTGGTGACGGCAAACATTAACAGTTATTGGTAGTTCCCCTGGAATGTATTCCAGATGGTAAAGATGCACTCTTTGACCTAGCCATCGATATTCTTAACCCATACATTAGTTCATCAGCTGTCTGAAGATTTACTAGAGTCAGTTTCGATCGATTATGAGAATTAGGACCCCTGCCGGGAAGACTATAAATAATGGAAACTCTCTTCAAATACAACATCTATCCACACAATTGTTCAGCATACTGTAAATGCAGAAATGTTTGCGGTGGTTTTATGTTCACGGTTTTTGCAGTGAACTATACCGCGAACTTAAAACCACCGCAAAAAGCCGCTCCATTGCGCTACTAGTTTCAAACGCAAACTCAAAACCACCGCAAACACTCCATTTTCTCCCTACCGTGAAATTAAATCCCAGCAAAACATTTCTGCATTCACAGTAGTTGATGGTAAGTATTCTATTGTTGGTACTCCATTTTGAATGCCCTCTCCCTATTGTTAGCCCAACTGTTCCATACGTGTTGTTCAGCTTCAGTGTGATGAATCAGATGTGCCAAGCACGATCATTAAATCCTGCTTAATGCTCTAATGTTAGGTGCTGAGAGTATTGTTATCGTTGGAATGTAGTAAAGTGTCAAAGCAAAGTTTTCATCAAGGCAACTTGTTTTTCTAAGTTATTCAATTAGACTGCCTTCAAGAAGGAAATTGTAATCTAAATTAATGTCCATCACTCTTCTTCAGCGTCACAAAAATGAGCTGGCAGACCAACACAATACTAGTAAATAAATAAGTAAATAAATACAAACACAACAAACAAAGTACTTGTTGGAAAAAACGGTTGAACATGTCAAAGTCACTTACTTGTAAGGATCGTATGCAAACGTATATAGTGAGATAGATGGCTTGACTGCAGGGCTCCCTGTTAGTGTGAATATCCTAGGTGTGTAAACAAACTCTTCTTCATCAAGAACTGGATCACAAGACACCAGGGAGTTATTGCTTGGACTGGCAAAATGGTTACTTTATTGATTAGGCTTGGATGGAAACGACTGTACTCTGCTGAGCAGCACGCTGTGCATCTGTGCTCATCTTAGGTGCGTTAGGTGCTTTAGGCCCCACCAATTTATTTCGTTGGTTCTCGGACAAGTAAACATTTAGATAGCGGTCAAGATATAAACAGGCTTGTTACCAGTTTGTATTTTTCCATGTTTCCATGCAGAGCAGTGTGCTGTGCATCTAGGCTCATCTTAGGTGTTTTAGGCCCCACCAATTTATTTCGTTGGTTCTCGGACAAGTAAACATTTAGATAGCGGTCAAGATATAAACAGGCTTGTTACCTGAGTGTATTTTTCCCTGTTTTAAAAAATGACTTCATGATCCATGGGAGGAAAATTTGTGTCTTGCTCCATGTTTATGTATATCACTCCCTGAAACTGTATGTAATGAGGTACAGCCCTCAGATTCTGTTTTCAAAGCAGAGTTTCAATTTTATCAATCAGAAAAATGAAGGTGTATATCAAGAAATGTGCACAAATCATGCTCATGATAAATTTGATTTACTTTTTTGTGTGTGTTTTGCTGTCTTTTAGATCATACTTTTCAGATATGAGACCCAACAAATGGAATTGATGTGGCCTTAGATTTGTTGAATGCTTCATCAAGGCCATAGGAGATACTGTGAGCAGCCACACTTTGGCAAATCCAATAATAGATTTTATCTTATTCATGATAATAGATTAAGGAGCAAAGAATTTCTCAGAAGTATAGATCTTGTCAAAAGTGATGAGTCACCAATTTGTTTTAGATGCTTTTAGAACAGCTGTTCTGAATCATTTTTGTTTTAAAGTGGTAACAAAATGTGATGGAAACGTCATGTTTATGATATATGGAAACCAAGAAAGCTTGGAATGAACGGGACAAAGTGGAGAGAATTGAAGAAGGACTGATTGCAGCTGCAGGGTGTACAGACCACTGCAGCAGCAGAACACAGTGGAGTACTACAGTAACTGTATGGAAAGTGGATTTATACTACGATCCACCCAGATTTAGTATCAACATCCATACAAAAGCCTGGTTGACCTTTTCCTCCAACAATAAGTACATCCACGTACGGGGACAAGATCTACAAATCTCTCCAAAGTGGTCCCTAACTAACGTCTTACTAATGATGGATCCTTTTAACCTGCATTAAAGATCTCCCGCCCCCACTCAATCCTACTCAGTCCTTAATGATGTCCCCAGAAAGCCCAGCAGGCCGTAAAGATTACCTCCCAGACAAGCCTTCACCACAGCTATCGTTTCAGCACCGTGGACAGTCCATTACAGGTAATGCAGAAATAATGAATTTCATCGCTCATACTCAGTGTTTCTCCCACCCATTTGTATCTCAGCCATGGAAACATGCCCAATCAGGGGCTACCAACACTAGTAGGATTTATGTTCCCTCATTATCACTAAGATGAATGGCCAGTAGTGATATGATAGATTTCTAAACGTATACATAACAGTTCATGCCTAATGGCAGGGTTTTCGTCCCAGAAGCCAGCGCTCCTGGGTTTGAATCCCATGGCGCCACCAATGTTGTGCCCTTGGAAAAAGCCACTTTACACAACTTTCCTCACTCCACCCAGGTGTAAAAACGGGTATATTATGTGTGGATCACGACACCAGCAATAGCTGCCTGTGTCCCATGTGTATTGCACTGTTACAATTCTTATGAAATAAAATAAAAAACCAAATCCCCATCCCACCGTCTTCTTTAACTACAAGCCTGTTATCAACATCTAAACTAAAAACATAGTGATCCACATCTACTCAGCAGAATATATGTCACCTATTTAATCATCACTTGGGTGAATGGCCTCTGGTAATATTGCAATGATGGATTTGTGAGTGTTTACACAACATTTCACCCCCATTCCCAATGTCTTTTCCTCAAACCATAAGCCTGTTATTAACATCTAAACATTTGACAACATCACTAAATCACAGGCAGTAATCATGGCATGATAGTGTAGACTGGCCTCACAATACATGTAAATGTCATCCCAGTTTGACTGCTCTGTATAACCAGTTAAGAAGAAGCTCTTACATGATCCGTACAGGGACCAAGGGTCATAAATGATTGTAAAAGAATGGTTGTGAGTTGTCTAAAGGCCATGGAAACCTGTCAAAACAACAAGTGCCCAGCAAAATTTATATCACCCGATTAGCATTAGCCTTAAAGGGTGAATGGCCGGTGTAGAGATATTTGGATGATTTTTCAAACTGCAAGCCTGTTATTAACATCGAAACATTTGACAACATCACTAAATCACAGGGAGTAATCATGGCATGATACTGGCCCCACTATAGATGTTTGTGAAGGATAGCAGACCCAGTTTAAACAATTTACCAAAATTTATCTTTTCTTTATTGTTTGGGTGAAACATTATATACATGAGACAGACATTAGTTTGTTGCTTGTAGACCAGAACTAGAGTTCATGTAGAAATCATGATAGAAAACTGGGATTACAAATAGTATTCAGCATGGGAGAAATAAAGCTCACCCAAAATGATAATGGTTATGAGCAAAGGGGTTGTTACAATTACTTGAAGAATAGGAAAAGCTGCTGTTTATGTAGAAAGACACTTAAGCTGGTCTATTGAAAATGTGGTCCACCAGATAAAGCATGCCAAAAATTTAGTGCCACCAATTTAGAGCATTTCTGCATTTATTCTAATGCCTAAATTTTATTAAATGGCTCAAAAGTAAATGTCTTGTAGTAAAATGGCTCTTTAGAAAAATTGTGCATAAGGCACAGATGCTGTTAAAGTTGAAGAAACCTGTTATTACCATTCTCATGTTTGAAATTCCAGAATTTCTGTTTCATTATATTTGAAATTCTGTTGTTATCATTATGGTTATACTTGAAACTTATGCTGCATGGTTCCCTCACTGTACCGTATCTATTATATATATTTCTTTGAAAAATTCAATAGAAAAATGATGAAAACATAATAAAAAGTTGAGGAAACCAGAACAGATGTGTGAAATAAACGAGCTTACTGTAATCAGGGTTTGGAGTAATACCACTAAATTGACCAATCTCAGCACGCCCGGATGAAACCCTCCCAGCTAAATGCAACTTGCGCTCACGCATGCATCATACTCAGTATCAATCTGTGCGCCGCTGTGGCTAATAATACTCCAACTGCTCGCCTGACGGATCATGTCGTCATGGAGCGCAACTCAAGAGATATACGTGTACGCCCGCAGTGGGTGGGAAGGGAACAACGATTTATTGTTCGTTCCTTTGTTCATCAGACCCTTTTAGTGCCTAGTGGCACAAAGGGCAGCAAGTTTCCTTGCTGTTTCTGTACCGTAACGGTATATTTTCTATGGGGAGGGGTTGCTAGCCCTTCTCCTTTAAGGTATTCGAGGCACCTGCTCGAACACTGGACCCCCATTTTACGTCCCTTCTGAAAGACGGTGCAGCCCCAGCCGAGTTGTCCTGACCCCAATGTGTGAACCAAAATCTCCCAGTTACGTTCATTTGAAGCTAAATAAAGGCATTGACTTGACTTGACTTGACTCACCAACTAATTGGAACCAGGAGCTCAACTGTGATGCTGCTACCATGCAGTTGAGCCACAGGGACATCCCTATAGCGATTTATACATTAAACTTAACTTGTACGTGTACAAGAAAAATTACAGCCAATTTGTGTCTTGTGACTTCTGAAGGTTCTTGAAGAAAATAGTGGCAGTAGAGAGGTGACCAATACACAATGTAGATGTAATTGTTAATGCTTGAGTCAATGGGAAAATAAGCTTAAGGCCTTCATGGCATGAAAAGCATAGCACAGACACTGAGAGAGCTCCATGTATGTAGCAAAAACACATTGGAAAAGAATAACTAAATCTCACCTTCTGATAGAGCATTGAGATTGTAGCCTTGTGAGCAGAAGAAAGCTGATGTTGCAAGTTTCTGCAGCAGGAGCCAGATATTCCAACTGATCCCACTCTCAGAACATGCAGGAAAGCGATGAATTATGCAAACTGAATCGTGATCACCCCTGGTGACACACGCAGTCCGTACAGGCCGCCAGGTTTCTTTGATACAGTCTTGTGTGCCGCTGCTGGGCCACTTCAGATCTATTCTATGGATCTAATCCATTGGAGCGTCTTTAGGCCACACCAATTTAATTTCTTGGTTAACGTATTTTTATTTCCCCCCCCAAAAAAAATTTAGAAAAATAAATGGCCCAGCCTTCTGTTTTCATTAACTTTTTTTTTTCTAAAATTTTTATTTTTCAAAAATAAAAATCTGTTAACCAAGAAATTAAATTGGTGTGGCCTTATCTTATACACAGGCATGAAGAAAGGCGAAATTTACAGAATTGTGTCTCTATGGAACTAGCTTTCTCGTGCTTGCTTCCCTGGTGGGTGTAACCTAAACTTGAACAGACATGGCTACCAGGCTAAGTGTTCACAATCATGTAGTATACTACAGAGGCAGCAAAACTTTGACAGACACGTACTGTCAGACTTGTATAAGTGGTCATCTTTGCATAGAAAATTTAGCTTGTTTTGCTAGGAAATTTGGGCCAGATCAACATGGATCCCACTGTTTTAGGGTCCAAATAAACTCCATGTCTGATGAAATCATGGGAAGAAAGGAGATCTTAGGGTCCATGTCTGATGCTAACTTGGGAAGGTTGGGGCACTTTTAGGTTTTATGACATATGTGTTCCTTTTCTAAACAGTTTGTTGAAAACTGTGACATATATATTCATTTCATAAAGAACTCACACAAGCTTAGTATATGAATAATGCACTACCACTGAATAAGCAGTAATTTACTTACCACTCGGATTCTCATGTTCTAGTAAATTGCAGCCCATCAGTAAAAAAGTAGCCACAAGTCTTTTAATGCTTCTGGTGTGGGTCCAAAATCAACGTGCTAACTGATGTTATCCTTCTTCTTTTCTTCTTAAAAGCGTCATGATCAGAGGAGTAATGACTCCGGTAACCACCTAGGTCCTCCTCCCTCAAACATGTCAAATAATGTCCATTAATTGTAAGAACTCCAATTTTCAGCTGTGTTGCTATTCTTCTTCTCTCTCCTCAAAGTTACTCTTCCTCCCTCCCCCCGGTTGACCCCCTTCTCTTGAAGCCTTACCATCGACCAAGTAGATGGCGCATTTTTGTGCCTAGTTTAACAGTTTGTCTCCATGGTGTTGACAACATCGAACCCAGTCAAGTTGATGTTATCCACAAAATCCATTCAGCTTGGCCTTAAACGTGGGCTTGGTTAGAGGGATTGTAGGGACTCGCCTGGAAGCACATGAAAAACTCCCCTGCCTGTAACTCCGATGTAATCTCTCGGCCCAGGGGGCCTTGGGGATATTTTTAGATCATGGCACATCTGAATTGTTATTGCACTACCGAGTTGGTTTATACTATGATATTCCTAAAGATATGCAATGCAAACGACTGCACATGTGTCTTACTTATTGCATGGGCTGCTGTCAAATGAAAAATGTAAAATTTATCCAACTTGCTCCGACCAATTAAAACTGGATATTGCAATTGGCTTATAGCACTTGGTGTAAAACATTGTCACAAGAATTATATCTCTATGGAACTGGCTTCCTCGTGATTGCTTCCCTGATAGGTATAACCTCAAACTTTTCATTCTGATATTTGTCATCAGAATCCAGTTACTGGTAGAGATAATCCAAAACATTTGAGTGGCTCTCAATGGGCCTTATTTTGTGGTGAACTAATTAATATAAAAGTGAAAAAAAATAAGAATAAAAAGCCCACAACATTACAGAACATGCCAGAAAAATAGTAAAGCCTTCAGCAGGGGTTACAAGAACTTGCTGACTCATCCATAAAGCTGCATCAGATGCTGAGATCAGAAGTACTGTTGTCGGTGTATCATAATAGAAGCTTAGCCATTGTTACCTGTGAGTTATCTCTCTAAAGAGAAGTGGAGACAAATCTCTGCTGTGAATTGTTGTTTAGAGTCAGCGGTGAATCATGCTCATGTTATCTGTCTCATCAGAGATGGGACCATCATCAACATGACAGTGGAGTCTGTCATGCAGCAGATAAAATATGTTTGTTTGCATTGCATCCCCAGTAAACCGCCTCAAGGCGTAACACACAAGGTTTGCACTGAAGAGTACAAGCTGCATATCCGGACAGATTTATATGATCCACTCACACCGGGAAGGACCCCTACTCTTTTCGATAAGTGTGGTGGGTTCTTTTACGTGCTTGAGGTGTGGCTCTGCTCAGACACTGGACCTCCATTTGACATCCTATCCGAGGGACGTCCCTATCCGAAGCTATGGCAGGTACTCATTTTCACCTGAGTGAAGTGAGGAAAGTCGTGTAAAGTGCCTTTCCCATGGGCACAACGTCAGCGGGACAAATCAGGGAAGCCTGGATTCAAACCTGGTACCTCTGGGTTCTGGGTCCAAACGCCCTGCCACTGCGCCACCGTGACGCCTGTGTTGCATAGCCTGGTCACCATTCTCCATGGGTTGGCTAGGGGTGTTTTACTGGTCCCAGTCTTCTAAGCAAGGGGCTGTTCCTGGCAGCCTAATTATTGTATATTGTTAAGTTCTGTAACCTTAAAACTACCAAAGACTCGAGATGTGCAATATGGTACACACAGTTATATATGGAATACTGCTTTTCTGTATAACTCACATTGTTTCCGACCTAGGTATATGAGTCACTGTTACAGTTGTATATATGTAACCCGTAATCTCGGAGTGGCCTTTGCGTTACACCTTGAAGCAACCTTCGGGTCTTGTTACGTGATGACCATTGAATAAGAAAAAATTCAAAAAGTTGTTTTATTTTATCGCCTACTTTTGAACTATCCTGGACAGTAGTATACAAATGTACGTAAGTGCACTCCCTCGGTGACCCTAACTTCCCCCTCTATAACTCGAATGATGGGAACCCTCCTTTCAAAGTTTTTTATTGGCCTATAACATGGAATGGTCAGCAGGGATAGTGGTGAGATTGCCAGGTAGGGCTCGAAATACCACTAGTCTTGTATGTGCAAGCTTGCACACATAAGATTAGAGCCTGCATGCACATAATTTCAAGAAGATCTTCACTGTTGCCAGTTACTACCAGTAGAAACTAAATCCCCTCTTATTCACGTAAATCTTCACTCAAAAAAATCAGTGCTCAAACAAATTACGCATTAAGCAGCAACATTTTGTATTCCCTTTTGAACTTGTATTCAATACATTTTACGAGTTTGGGACACATTTAGCAACCAAGCAATTTGAAAGCCGCCATCTTAGGGAATAGGGGCATCGTAATTTCCATAATATGGAAAAAGGTGGTTGTGCAAGTAATTTCTTTTTCGTGCAAGTAATTTTCTTTTATCTGGGCCAGTGCAAGTTTACCCCAAAATGCATTTCGAGCCCTTCAAAGTGCACACGTAGGAATGGGCTCAGGAAGTTGCTGCAAAAAGCTGATAGACCAGAAATGGCAATCATACTTAACAATCTTCTTTCAGCCACCCAAAGCAAAAAACACATCCAGCGTCCCTGGAACAACTACAACACTCTTAGCTGGCAATATATCGATATAATTTGTTGTTGCTTGTTAAGTATGATTTGATTTGTTCTGATTTCTGTTTTTTTTATGATGCCATGGCAGTAAGGAAAGACTTCTTTTTCTGAGACTTTATCATTGTTAGTTTTTTTTGTAAGTGGTACTCTTTTAATTTTTCTTGTGCATTCCTAGTCAGTATAATATCTAATTTCTATCATGGCCTTTCCAGTCCTCTTTGAGCCAGCCTTGTCTGTCTCTACAGTATATAAGAAAAATATATTTCCATCAGAACCAATTTGGCGTAAGTTCTCAAAGTTTGCATGTCAAATCTGATTGACTATTATCTACCAAAGGCAGGTGAAAAGTTTCAATGCAGCATCAAAATCTCTATCTCTAACTTAGTACTGCAAAATTAGCCGAAAATCGCATGGAAGCAAACTTTACTGGCTTTGGACGATCACAAAGTCAACTTTACAGCGTCCTTTCCGCCCTTCCGTTACAGACATGCCTCGGTGAAAACAGCTGACCGCCGTTTCCAAGGTGATTGTCAGTGCGGGATTTAGAGCTCGATACGCCTCAGTGATTTTACTGCCGATTGCTTCAACTTTGGTGCTTCGAACATCAAACTTTTATGCTTAATTCTCGGATGGTGCCCAGGTTTATGCAGGCTGCCCTTTTCATGACACTGTCGTATTAGCCGGGGAAAAATTTGTTCAGTCATTATTTTATTGCAGGCTGTCAAACCTTCGGATTCGTCAATAAAATAATAGATAGATTGCACAACAGATGCTCTTCTAAACCAATTGCATCTTTATCACTGGGTAGAAGGGCAGGGGACACCCAGGATAGCTTGTAAATTAGCTAATGACATAAAACATTACCAGTACCCAAAGCCATTCGCACTAAATGACATGCAGTTACATGTATATGCAAACTGCTGTTCAAAACAAACAACATCTATACAAGATAATAATGATTATGATAATGATAATGATGGATTATTTATCACAATCGGCATTGTACGGTATACTCAGTTGCAGGGTTCAATAGTAGCCCTGAATAGACTGCAGCTGTTTACATAGATTACGCCTTGGATTGGAAAAATAACAGTTATTCAAGGAACTGGATAAGCTTCTGTCTTGATCCTGAAGTGGGCGACAGTGGTCGTCGAAAATTTGATCCGGGAATACCTTTAGTGTTGGAAGAAAGTTTAGCATTGGATTGTGATTACTACCAACACAGATGAGCTTTCATTATAAGCTTCTCTCGTGTATCATTATTGTTTCTTACAATTCTTCTGTCGTCTTGCTTAGCAAATGGTGACCCTCTGACAACTACATGTAACTCCCTGGCAAATCATTCAAACTATTTGGCCCATTTCCAGCTACCCACTGAGTATGATAGAGACAACTCCTTCTTTAACGAGGAGACAAATTAACAACAAGACGTTTTTTTAGGAGATTTCGTAATTTCCTGTTGCATGTCTGGTCATGAGTAATAGAACTCGACATACATGAAACCATAACTGGTTTTAAAAACTTCTTTCCTCCAATTTCCCGACTTCCGCGCTGCGGACATATGAATGTTCCATGAATCTATCTTACAGTAAGTAGGAGGTTCCCTGCAGTTAGAGAAGTAATTCTGGAACGAAAGTGCTGGGAAATGGCCTTCAGTGGCATTCATTCAACCACAAATGGGTTGAGTTAGACTTGAAATGGAAGGAAGGCAGAATTAGTCCTACTTGGGAGGAAGGCATGATTTGTCTACTGAAGACTGAGTCCCGCTGGCAAGAGTTATGAAAGGATTGGTGGATTGAGGTAAGCATCGGCGATAAAACTTGAATTGGATGGGAAAGATGCCAAAGAAAGTGGTGTCTAAACTGCTAGCTTTAAACAACATGCTGTCATGCAGCATTATTTTCAGTTCTAACAGACTAAAGTTTTGCTACTTTCAAGGTTGAAGCCCTGCCACATAAATAAGCCAGTAGTTTTGTTACATGTAGCTCTAACTAACCTGCTGAATTGCTACAATTTGTGTCAATTCTTGCTGCTACAACAGTTACTGTGGTATTGCCACAACAATATAAATCCCTGACAAAATCTTTGCTACATCTGGCACTAAGCAACATCTGGTCCTGCCACTTTCTTTTCAGACCTTAAGGCTACACTTAGTCTGTATAACTGCAGTACTGCTACTTTAAAACACTTTCACCCCCCCTCTCCACCCAGTACTGTTTACCATCTACATGTACATGTAACTCAAAGCAACATGCTGTTTTGTTACAAAACTTTCAAATTGTAACACTGTATAATTGCAGTACTGCTACTTACAACCTTTGCCCCCCTTTCAGTTGGAAATATTGTTACATCTAACGTTACATGTAACTCTATACAACATGTTGTTTTGCTACATCATTTACACATCTTACTGCTACAATTAACAGTGCAGCTTTGCTACTTAAAAGCCACTCTAAACAATGCAGTTTTGCTACATCATACTGCCACAACAGTGCCACCCTCTCCACCTAACTCTGTTGTTACATCAAGTTCCAAACAATATTTTGCTACATGTACGACATTGACACATTGTTTGCTTTGCAATCTTCGCCCCCCCTCCCAACCAGCAGTGTTGCTACATGTAGTACTGTTAATGCATTTAATTTTAAGACGTAATTTTGCGGTAGGGAGAAAATGTTATGATAATAGTGGTTTTAAGTTCGCGTTTGAAACAATGGGTGGGAAAAAGGTTTTGCGTTGGTTTTAAGTTCGCGCTGAAGAGTTCACCACAAAAACAGCGAGCATAAAACCACAGCAAACATTTCTGCATTTACAGTATGTAGATCCACAGAGCCTCAGACTCCCACGCTGAGCAAAGTGCAGGGCCATTTCCCAGCCTCATTCCCGGTAATAGACCAGAAATATTGAATCTCGGGCACAAATGTCAGCCGATGACAAATTTATTGCCGCAAAAGTAATAATTTTCCGCCTGTAATAATCCTGCCGGCGGAGTTTGCCTTCGCCGCGGTGTGAAATTCCCGGTTGGCAGAACCGAACGCTGAACAGATTTTTCTCATTAACGAGTTGCTCAGTCGTGAGGCCAGGCATGTTTGCAGGCTTTGGCGTGCCATTTCCTGCCTTAGATTGATGTTTTCCCGCTGATTCTTGCTAAGTGCTGATGAATATGCCATTTCATATCAACCCTGAAACAGTATTTTCAACAACACCCACACAGAGAGAGAAAGAGAGCAACACACACAGAGACAGACGCACACACACACAGATTCAGAAAAAGAGGGGGGGGAGAGAGACAGGTTCACACACACACACACACACACACTCAAACACACACGCATGCACACATGTGCACACACACTCAAACACACAAGTCACACACATACACACACACACACACACACACTCAAACACACACATTCGTACGCACAGTCACACAAACACACACACACATACACACGCGCGCACACTCAAACACGCACACACACACACAGTCACGCACACACACTATAACACACAAACACACAAATACACAAACACACACACACACACTCAAACACATGCACGCACACACACTCAAACACTCAGACACACACACATACACACACGCACACAGAGAGAGAAAGTTTGACAGGTACATGCAGTTTGTTTTGCTCTTCCATTGATTTTGAAAAATGTGTACTAAATGTTATAAGTATACTTTATGTAAATATATGAATATGGAAAGATTGATAATATGATTTTAATGTTTTCACCCTAAAAAGACAACCTGCAATTCCATTTCCATGGATGCCATAATCCTTTTAAAAATATGTACTAAATGTAAATATTTGAATATGAAAAAGTCTAATGATGATGAATTTTATGTTTTCACCCTTAAAAGACAACCTGTGGTTCCATTTCCATAGATACAGTAATCCTTTTTTCCACTCAGTGTGAGTGTGATATTTGCTATCATGCATGTCAGGTGCTATTAGCATCAAAAGTGCATGATTGATAGCTTTTCCATTACAACTGCAATAGGAATCTAGTGATCATCCTTTTTGGTTGTACTTTGGAAAGAATCTTTTATTTTATTAGTTAACCATTACATTACTTTTTAATATCTATAGTTTTCTTTACGTCAATGAAGGTTAGACATCCAGGTAATAAGATACACAAGGTAATAGTGTTACTCAAGCAACTGGATATGATTTTGGAAACGGTCAGACGTTTCAAGTAGCATCCACTACTTTTCGTCAGAGACTCTGAGCAAGATTTGTGAAACAGCAGGTTATGAACTATGAATTTATGATTATGGAAATGAAGATAAGACAGTTTTAGGAAGTCCAATATGAAAACAAATCAGACAAAGTCTTAAAGTTTATTCATAGCATCCACCATGAAGCATGATAAAGATTACGCATTCCTCAATGTAATATTGAGAAAAAATCGCCTCGGTGGTGCAGATTGTAGCAGGCTAAGCCTGCTTCCTACATTGTATAAATCCCACCTTATGTAACGTCCTGCTTTGCATTGGTCTGCTCCTGTTCAGATCAGCACTAAAAAGATCACGCATTCCTCAATGTAATATTGAGAAATGATCGCCTCGGTGGTGCAGATTATAGCAGGCTAAGCCTACTTCCTACGTTGTAGAAATCCCGCCTTATGTAACGTCCTGCTCTGGTTTGGTCTGCGTCTGTTCAGATAAGCCGGATTTGCGTGCAGCCTCCCTTGTTGTATCTGCTTCTCCTCTGAGGCCTAATCCCTAAACTTTCTACCATCCTGCTTCGGAAAGGAAAAGAGTTACCACCGGATCTGGTCTGGCTTTGATGTAGGACTGGGCAACTTACGGGGATGATTGGGAATGGGTTTAGTGGGAGAAGCTTTGGGCCGGAGATCAGTCCTTGTCTGAATGAGATTCCTGCTGAGGCAGTAATTAAACTGCAGTCTGGAGGGATGAGCGCCGATCCTGTAGTTAGATGGCAGCGGCGGAAGTTTGGAGAGATTGGGGTGGGTTTGGCCTTGAACTGGGGCCTTTTGGGGTTGCTCAGGTTTTTATTGTAGAGCTCAGAGCTTTTACCAACTTTCACCCTACTTACAAAATTTATGTAAGTGTCACTCGCTGTCATTCAACAGCAGCAAGAGTGATGATAAACTTAATGATATGCTAACTGTTTATGAATTCATAGTTTTTACTAATGATAACAAGAACCAGAAAGAAACGTTGCGTTGACTTGCCAAGATATTTTCAATTTGGCTGGAATTAAACCGCAGTCTGGTGGGATGAGCTTAGATCCTGTAGTTATAGATGGCAACGGCGGAAGTTTGGAGGGATTGGGGTGGGTTTGGCCTTGAACAGGGGCCTTCTGAGGTTGCTCAGGTTTTTATTGTAGAGGTTTCACCAACTTTCACCCTACTTACAAAATTTATGGCACTTGCTGTCAGTCAACAGCGGCAAGAGTTATGATAAACTTAATGATATGCTGACTGTATATGAATTCATAGTTTTTACTAATGATAGCAAGAACCAGAAAGAAACGTTGTGTTGACTTGCCAAGATATTTTCAATTTTGGCTGGAATTAAACCGCAGTCTGGTGGGATGAGCGCAGATCCTGTAGTTATAGATGGCAACGGCGGAAGTTTGGAGGGATTGGGGTGGGTTTGGCCTTGAACAGGGGCCTTTTGAGGTTGCTCAGGTTTTTATTGTAGAGGTTTCACCAACTTTCACCCTACTTACAAAATTTATGGCACTTGCTGTCAGTCAACAGCGGCAAGAGTTATGATAAACTTAATGATATGCTAACTGTATTTGAATTCATAGTTTTTACTAATGATAGCAAGAACCAGAAAGAAACGTTGTGTTGACTTGCCAAGATATTTTCAATTTTGGCTGGAATTAAACTGCAGTCTGGTGGGATGAGCTTAGATCCTGGAGTTAGATGGCAGCGGCGGAAGTTTGGAGGGATGGAGACGGGTTTGACCTTGAACTGGGGCCTTCTGGGGTTCTTGCAATACGTCCAAGGGTTGCTCAGGTTTTTATTGTAGAGCTTTTACCAACTTTCACCCTACTTACAAAATTTATGGCACTCGCTGTCATTCAACAGCGGCAAGAGTGATGATAAGCTTAATGATATGCTAACTGTATATGAATTCATAGTTTTTACTAATGATAGCGAGAACCAGAAAGAATCGTTGTGTTGACTTGCCAAGATATTTTCAATTTTGGCTGGAATTAAACTGCAGTCTTGGTGGGATCAGCTCAGATCATGTACTAGTTAGATGGCAGTGGTGGAAGTTTGGAGAGATTGGGGCAGGTTTGGCCTTGAACTGGGGCCTTTTGGGGTTGCTCAGGTTTTTATTGTAGAGCTCAGAGCTTTTACCAACTTTCACCTTAAAAAATTTATGTAAGTGTCACTCGCTGTCATTCAACAGCAGCAAGAGTGATGATAAGCTTAATGATATGCTAAATGTATATGAATTCATAGTTTTTACTAATGATAACGAGAACCAGAAAGAAACGTTGTGTTGACTTGCCAAGATATTTTCAATTTTAACTGGAATTAAACTGCAGTGGTGGGATGAGCTTAGATCCTGTAGTTAGATGGCAGCGGCGGAAGTTTGGAGAGATTGGGGTGGGTTTGGCCTTGAACTGGGGCCTTTTGAGGTTGCTCAGGTTTTTATTGTAGAGCTCAGAGCTTTTACCAACTTTCACCATACAAAATTTATGTAAGTGTCACTCGCTGTCATTCAACAGCAGCAAGAGTTACGATAAACTTAATAATTTGCTAACTGTATATGAATTCATAGTTTTTACTAATGATAGCGAGAACCAGAAAGAAATGTTGTGTTGACTTGCCAAGATATTTTCAATTTTAACTGGAATTAAACTGCAGTCTTGGTGGGATCAGCTCAGATCATGTACTAGTTAGATGGCAGTGGTGGAAGTTTGGAGAGATTGGGGTGGGTTTGGCCTTGAACTGGGGCCTTTTGAGGTTGCTCAAGTTTTTATTGTAGAGGTTTTACCAACTTTCACCCTACTTACAAAATTTATGTAAGTGTCACTCGCTGTCAGTCAACAGCAGCAAGAGTTACGATAAACTTAATGATATGCTAACTGTATATGAATTCATAGTTTTTACTAATGATAGCAAGAACCAGAAAGAAACGTTGTGTTGACTTGCCAAGATGTTTTCAATTTTAACTGGAATTAAACTGCAGTCTGGTGGGATGAGCGTAGATCCTGGAGTTAGATGGCAGTGGTGGAAGTTTGGAGGGATTGGGGCGGGTTTGGCCTTGAACTGGGGCCTTTTGAGGTTGCTCAGGTTTTTATTGTAGAGCTCAGAGCTTTTACCAACTTTCACCCTACTTACAAAATTTATGTAAGTGTCACTCGCTGTCATTCAACAGCAGCAAGAGTTACGATAAGCTTAATGATATGCTAACTGTATATGAATTCATAGTTTTTACTAAATGATAGCAAAAACAGAAAGAAACGTTGTGTTGACTTGCCAAGATGTTTTCAATTTTGGCTGGAATTAAACTGCAGTCTGGTGGGATGAGCGTAGATCCTGGAGTTAGATGGCAGCGGCGGAAGTTTGGAGGGATGTGAACGGGTTTGACCTTGAACTGGCAATGATGAAGTTTAAGAAAAGACAAACTGTAAATCTGTGTAATTCAGTCTCGTGAATGTCGTGAGAGAATTCCAAGCTGAATTGTCAATAAGGTTCATCCCCCACCCTCCGTCCTCTAAATCTGAATGGATTTCTAAGTATAAAAAAAAACCTGCAAGTTTCTAACGTGATACAAACTTTCCCAAAGCTTTCACTGAAGCAGAAGTAAACAAGTAACGCCCGAGTCAGCGTCTCTCTCCTGGTCAAGCCTGCCCCGATCGATAAAGCTGCGGCCACGGCTCTTCACGCCCCACTGGCTTCCCCGCACTTGTAACAAGATTGTGACTCCCCCCAAAAGCTTCAGCTGAGCAGAAACCTGAACTTCAATGTGTTTAGCATATCTCGTGCATTTGGGTCAGTCCTGCTGGGTTTACCAGTCCTTTCCTTAGTCACTGACGAAAGATAGCAGATGCTGTCTGAAAGGTCTGTTTCAAAATCTTATCCAATTTCTTGAGAGATGTATGGATAGTAGATGCTGTCTGAAAGGTCTGTTTTCCTTTAACAAGATTTTGACTCCCCCCAAAAGCTTCAGCTGAGCAGAAACCTGAACCTTAATGTGTTTAGCATATCTCTTCCATTTGGGTCAGTCCTGCTGGGTTTACCAGACTCCTTTCCTTAGTCACTGACGAAAGACAGCAGATGCTGTCTGAAACGTCTGTTTCAAAATCTCGGTATGCCTAAACACCTCACCCGACCTCATCCGACCTCACCCGACCTCATCCAAGTCTAAAATGCAGTGTATACGGGGCAAGGACATTATTTGACGTTCAGGATACGTTGAATATGCAATTATGAATGCAATACAAGCAGCAAACTCTAAGTATTTACCAGTTTTTATAAGTTTCTACGCTCGTTTTCAAGATAGAAGATTTTTGGCCGCCATATTGGATCATGCCACTGTTGGGGTCTACATGGGGAAGTTCTTCATACCTTTTTTATTTATTTTTGTCCGACAGGACGATAAGACGGTGGGTACTTATTACCTTTATATCACAATCCACTCGTAATAACTGTACACAATAACTGTACACAGTAACTGTACACAGTAACTGTACACAAAGTGTTTTTCAGCCTCGAATGCACGCACGTAGTGTGTAGTCAATTGCGCCGGCCGTCTTGACCTCCCTTTACTTATAAAAACTGGTAAATAGTTAGAGTTTGCTGCTTGTTTTGCATTCATAATTGCATATTAAACGTATCCAGAACGTCAAATAATGTCCCTGCCCCGTATACACTGCATTTTAGACTCGGATGAGGTCGGGTGAGGTCGGATGAGGTCGGGTGAGGTGTTTAGGCATACCCTCAAAATCTTATCCAATTTCTTGAGAGATGTATGGATAGTAGATGCTGTCTGAAAGGTCTGTTTTCCTTTAACAAGATTGTGACTCCCCCAAAAGCTTCAGCTGAGCAGAAACCTAAACTTTAATGTGCTGAGCATATCTCGTGCATTTGGGTCGGTACTGCTGGGTTTCTCAGGCCTTTTCTTAGTCACTGACGAAAGATAGCGGATACTGTCTGAAACGTCTGTTTCAAAATCTTATCCAATTTCTTGAGAGATGTATGGATAGTACATGCTGTCTAAAAGGTCTGTTTTCCTTTAACAAGATTTTGACTCCCCCCAAAAGCTTCAGCTGAGCAGAAACCTGAACCTTAATGTGTTTAGCATATCTCGTCCATTTGGGTCAGTCCTGCTGGGTTTACCAGAGTCCTTTGCTTAGTCACTGACGAAAGACAGCGGATGCTGTCTGAAACGTCTGTTTCAAAATCTTATCCAATTTCTTGAGAGATGTATGGATTTTTTCCTTGAACTTGAATGTGGGGTCCTTTTTCAAGGGCATGTAGGTGTCTATGTCACATTAGCTCCTAATATTATAAAACAACAGGAGCTAATTTAGTCATTAGCATACAACCTTGTCTTGACTTACTATTTTATTGAACCATCCATGTCTTCACTTCATTAACATGTATTCATCAGAGTTTGGTATAAAATCTGGTTCTGCCAGATCTTTCCTTAGTTACTGACAAAAGACAGCGGATGCTGTCTGCAATTCTGACTTTTAAAATTTTATCGAGTCGCTTGAGTAACTATTTTTGGCACTCCTTCAGAGCTATGTTCACTATACGCTGTGCTCTATAGACCAGGTGGCTTATCGCAACGTGCAATACCTTTACTGTAATTTCAATACATAAACAAGATAAGATCCTATAGAAGCTTTGCAGGGTTATAAACAAAAGGGTCTTTTCGATATAGATTCTTATATTACTCGCAATGTCTCACTGGAATCTCAATACAGAAGCAAGATAAGATCCTATAGACTGAAGCTTTGCAGAGTTATGTAACAAAAGGGTCTTTTCGATATAGATTCTTATATTACTCGCAATGTCTCACTGGAATCTCAATACAGAAGCAAGATAAGATCCTATAGACTGAAGCTTTGCAGAGTTATGTAACAAAAGGGTCTTTAATATAGATTCTTACTTGCAATGTCTCACTGGAATCTCAATACAGAAGCAAGATAAGATCCTATAGAAGCTTTGCAGGGCTATATAACAAAAAGGTCTTTAATATAGATTCTTACACCTACTTCAAAGTCTCTTCAAGAATCTGATTTCAGAGTAGCTTGCATAGTTGTACCTTTACTATCAGAGACTGTAACGGTTACATGTGTCTGAATCGTGAAATGTATGAATTTCCTCAAAAAAGCTGCTTCAGAACAGACCAGCATTTTGATAAACCTTGCTTATTTGTTAATGCATTCACTTGGGGATTCCAAGGCTATTGTTCCCTCTATCTGATTCTATCCCTCCACCCTCATTCAAAGCTTTCCCACGAGTTCATTCAAGCAGAACAAAATAAAGGAGCAAGAAAATCTCCATGAATGTTCCTACTTTAAATCATTGCTCACTCTGTATTCCCTCTGCGCTGGCCTTTATTTCGTTACGCTCACAATCCATGAATCCATACATCTGGAGATCTTATCACAAGATTATAACCTTCCCAGCTTCAGTCAAGCGCACAGGGAGGAATGGGTTTAGATTCTATTCTAAAACTGGCCTTGGACTGCAATGCATGCAAATCACAATGAAGGATTTTGAGTCCCATGGAAGGATTAAAGTTTATCAAAGGCTCTGTTCAATTTGCATCACAGAACCTTCCCTCCCACATGGTTTGATTTATTATTCTACCTTTACCTCTCATGACCCTTTCATGTAAGAACTTCAACAGCTTTCCTGTGGCATCATCACTTATTTTTTTTATATTTTTTTATTGGAACATTAGGCCACACCAATTTAATTTCATGGTTAACAGATTTTTATTTTCCCAAAAAAAAATTTAGAAAAAAAAAATCGTGAAAACAGGAGCCTGGCCTAGCCTTTTTTTGAAAATAAAAATCCATTAACCAAGAAATTAAATTGGTGTGGCCTTAACTGACAAGAAGTGATGACACTGCACTCAAGCTCATAGCTTATGTTCATGTCGTCATCAAAACAAAGGTACATTGAAACAAATACAGATAAGCAAAGCACAAGTCTAGAGTAACATAGTACTGTAAGATAAACTAATAGTATATAGTAACAAAATCCATCACATGTTTGTACCATCTAATATATATTCCATCAGTTGTGAGATAAAAAGAAAAGAAATTTAAAAAGTTGCCACAGCAGTTGTGCCACCCATTCCCTCAACACAATGCTGTCATCCCATTAAAGTTGTAACTTGTAATACCCTGTATAAGATCCTGTAAATAACTCATACACAATAACCCCAAAATTTCAAAAGGTTTCTCATTAAAAAGATATCTAGCCTACTTTTCCAGTCTCTGTGCATATCATAGTGTACCCAATTTCCCACTTCCTTCTCCCAGCCACAGTAGACTACAGTATAAAATCCTGTAAATGACTAATACACAATAACTCCAAGATTACAAATTTCAAAACGTTTCTCATGAAAAAAATATCTGGCCTACTTTTCCAGTCTCTGTGCTGTACCCAATTTCCCACTCCCTCCTCTCCAAACCACAGTAGACTACTGCATAAAATCCTGTAAATGACTTATACACAATAACTCCAAAGTCGACACAAGGTTACAAATTTCAGAAAGTTTCTCATTAAGAAAAATATCTGGCCTACTTTTCCAGTCTCTGTGCTGTACCCAATTTCCCAGTGCCTCCTCTCCAGCCACAGTTGCCTCCTCCAACTCATAACTATCTGAATAAAGGGTTCCCCAAAGCTCTAGCCAAGCAGATTAAATAAAGGAAAGGGTGCCTCGATGTCCCTCAACGCTTTATCTTTTTACATTTTTCAATACTCTTGACTTGCCCTGATTGCTCAGTGTCTTCATTCTCTGCTCCGTTGGACGTGCAGGCCTGGTCCCAGAGCGCACGTGCAATATTCCCAGGGCTTCACCCAAGCAGAAGGAAGGAAAATAACTCGTTAAGCGCGTTCCTGCATTTTGGTCGACCCTTGCTCACTGGATGGTGAAGATGTCTTCGATCTCATTCCATCCAGTCCACCGTAGAGGTCCCAGGGGAGTTCCGGGGCCTAATAAGTTTATAGCTCAGTAGAAGATTCACCCGAGAACTAAAACAGTAAGAAACTCCTGGGGCAACGTCTCTCTTTTGGTCACACCTTTCATTGAACCCGTGGCAAAGTTCGTCCCACAGCCCCAACCTCGATAGCCTGGATACCAGACCGCCAGGCTACAGTCGCTAATCCTTCAGCCAGGGAAGCAACTTGCCCCACCACAACAGTTAGAATACAGGCCCCTAATTACCTTTCTCGCGGAATAGCATGATAGATATCAGAGATCGGCTGCCAAGAGAGACCGGGTGCAAACTCTATATCGCGTATGATATTCTCCCCCCAGTCAAAAAGGGGTTATCGTCTAGCCGGAAAGGTCTGGCATCCAGGCTACAACCACGAAGAAAAGATTTGTTAAGAGCAACATTGATCATTCAGTAAAAGCAGATTGGCACTCACTTTTTACGAAGAGCATTTAACAGTAGAAATACAAACAGGTTAGGGTGGGTGAAAGCTTCCACTGCCCAGTGTCATATAAAAACATTTATGGCCCGGGACATATTATCTACAATATGTAGAGTGTTAATTGGTACCATAACCAGTGACATCACAATTACCTTTAGAGTGACTATGGAGATGACATTAAAGGAAACCCAAGCAACATTAGGGCCTGAAAATTTCGATAATTGAAAGTCTATTTGTTTAGTCATTTCTATACTTGAATAGTTCAAACAACACTATCACAATGTATTGCGACGTCCATGATGCAGAAATATGCTGTAGTTGTGATGTGAGAACTCACTGAAAATCATCGCCAGGGTTTTTGTAGGCAAGCAAAACTAAGGGGATCATCATACGTCATGTTTTTGCACGGTTTTAAAATGCTCAAAGTATGAATTTACTACGCAAATGTGCTAAACAGTGTTAGTAAATGTCACTACCATAAAGATTTCAGCATTATTTTATTTCCATTTTTTGGGGCACTAATATTGCTTTGGTTCCCTTTAAAAGTTAAAGACCAACCTTCAGCCATCTGCTGGTGCATCATTCTGTACACTGATTTATTCTGCTAACAGAGAGAGTTTTAATGATGTCCAGTGTTTTGAACAAGATAAAAGCCTCCCAATCTAGTCAAAGCTTTGACCAGGAAGATCAGGTGATGGCCGTCTCAGCAGGCTCCTTTGAAGGCAATGTGGTGCTCAGCTGACCAATTTCGGGGCTTAGCGTGGCGCCCTTCCCCTGACCACATCAGATGCAGCAGTAATGAACTGCAAGTGTGCAGGAGCTGGGGTGATTGGGTGCTCAGATGTTCTGTGATGACAACGTCTGTTGGGGTAATCTGTGGCCCCCCTGATGTGGGTGCTAACAAGTTTCGGTGTCCGTCGTGAAAGGTCAGAAGAATGATGGCTAAGATTCCCGATACCCCTTCCAAATTGTAGCAGTGCATGGACATGAAACATAAGAGGCAAGTAGTACAGTCTCCTGGCTCCTGGGATTCGAACCAATGCCGAACCCGTAGCACCAGCCCATGAACCCAACACCCTAACCACTAGGCTAAAAGGTCTGGACCAGTTAGACTGGTCAGTTGGTGGTGCTTGAACTCCACTTTACAGACATTCCAATGAAAAGTTGAAGGCTCCTGATGCAATTTCAGCAGATTAGGGGATGTTAGATGAGCTGGTGTTCACATAAGGCTTGATTACATGCATGTTCATTCCCTGTATGTTGTCCACATCCACAACAGTTTGTAAGATGGTTCATTTTCCAAACTAAACTATTCCAAGGGCTTTACCAGGCCAGGTAAGATGGATGTTCCCGCCAGCGGGTGTCTTTGATGCTGATTCTGGTGCACAGCTGCTGCAGCCTACAGGCTTACACCGGCGCATCAACACTGCAGCACATCGGACAGGCTGCAGATGACCAGAACCTGATGAGGTGCTAGCGTTGGCTCTTCAGGTCATCAGTCTCACACATTAGCAGCTTGTTTTGTACATCCGTGAGAAATGACCACTGGGGGGGCCAGAAAGGGAGCTGGAGTTCAAGTACAGCATGCTACTAGCTTGGTCTAGGGACTAGCCTGGTCTAGGGATAAGTACTAGCTTGGTCTAAGGATGAGTACTAGCTTGGTCTTGGGATGAGTACTAACTACTAGCTTGGTCTAGTGATTAGTACTAACTACTAGCTTGGTCTATGGGCGAGTACTAGCTACTAGCTTGGTCTGGGGAGAAGTACTAGCTACTAGCTTGGTCTAGGGACGAGTACTAGCTACTATAGCTGCTGCAGCCTACAGGCTTACACCGGCGCATCAACACTGCAGCACATCGGACAGGCTGCAGATGACCAGAACCTGGCTGCAGACATCCTGCCTGATGAGGTGCTAGCGTTGGCTCTTCAGGTCATCAGTCTCACACATTAGCAGCTTGTTTTATACATCCGTGAGAAATGACCACTCGGGGGGCCAGAAAGGGAGCTGGAGTTCAAGTGCAGCGCGCTACTAGCTTGGTCTAGGAATGAGCACTAGCTTGGACTAGGGATGAGCACTAGCTTGGACTAGGGATGAGCACTAGCTTGGACTAGGGATGAGAACTAGCTGCAAGCTTGGTCTAATGATGAGTGCTAGCTACGAACTTGGTCTAGGGATGAGTACTAGCTTGCTCTAGGGGTGAGTACTAGCTTGGTCTAGGGGTGAGTACTATCTACCAGCTTGGTCTAGTGGTGAGTACTAGCTTTGTCTGGGGGTGAGTACTAGGCTTGGTCTATGGGTGAGTACTAGCTTGGTCTAGGGGTGATTACTAGCTTCGTCTAGAGGTGAGTACTAGCTACTAGCTTGGTCTAGGGATGAGTACTAGCTACTAGCTTGGTCTAGGGGTGATTACTAGCTGCTAGGTTGGTCTACTAGCTTGGTCTAGGAATGAGTTACCCTGCTTCGGGATGCAGGGGTTAGGAGTTCAAATCCTGTAGGTATTGCCGCTGAGCCAACTTGTGCACTATACTTGAAAGGGTTGCAGTCCTTTTGATTAAGCTTAAGGTTCTGTTTTTTTAGGAAATTCACACCTCAAGCAATATAAAAGAACCTGCCATACACAAGTTAATTGTCTTAGCACTAAAGTATGCTTGATAAAATCATGAAGGCTGTGCATCAAAAGGGAAAGAATTCTTTCTTACCTCCTTTTGCATGTAGCCCAACCTTCGGCATAGGCTTTCAACTCCCCAGGCAGAATTCTACTTTGTGATTTAAAGCGGAGGACCATTAGGACACTGAATGAAGTTATGATGGCAGGATTGGAAATCCGCCAATTGTTTCATTTCATCTTAAAGGCCTGACCAGTTTGCAAATCGAATACAAAACTTACAAAAATTGTGTAACCCACTTAAAGAACTGTCGAATCATATTTGCTAAGTTTGAGCAAGTTGACAAAGGCAGACAAGAGGAGGGCAAATCGAATTTGTGGTCTTACAAATCTAGTTTGGGAAGGTGTGAGGAGGAATAGTGATCAAGTTCTGGGCAGGCTGCCTAGCTTGTTGGCTGTTCGTAAAAGTGACACAGATGTATGCTGGTCAAAAGATTTCCTTTACATGCCCACACAGATACATATGCACACTTTGAATTATTGTTGTTGAATTCGTCATTTTAAGCTTACAAAGATAATTTCAGGTCATAATGTTCACAACTTGGGACGGAAAGGGAGAGATTTTTTTCCATCCCAACAAGCAAATTTCCGTTCTGGGACGGAGGGACGGGTCCTGGAGACCGCCCTGGCACACACACAGACTCTCCAAGCAGTTGGCAACCATTGGTGGAGAGTGCCGACAGAAAATTGGGCGTGTGATAAAAAGTCACAATCTTCTCCACCAACCACTGCTTGAAGAGTACACACACACACACACTTGTGCAAGTAAACACAGACAGAGAAACACATGTACACATACATATACATGTGTAGATAGAAATACAGCATTCTCAAACTTAACATCCTAGTATTATCATTTTAATGCCTGCCGTGGTTGTTATGACTCTGGCACTGGAATGCCTGAACATGCCTTCTGTAATCCCCTCCCAGAAACAGCCCCCCCAGACAGCAGTCACACTAAATGGTTAGGCCATGAAGCCCCTCAATGATGGAGTTTTGTAATTTACTGGGGTACATCTGAATCAAATCAGTGGCTGGCAAACCTAATTATGAGGAATTGGAACGGCACTAATGGAGACCTGCTTGGCCCTGAAACTGCATTACATAACAGATCAACAGATTGGAGCAGGAGAGGCTTGCCCTAGTGGTTAGTGACCCAGCTTTTGGACCAGCATGTTGAAGTTACAATGCTGGCTGTCTTAGAAAAAAGGGATCACGATCCAGTTTTAGAGCTCACTGAAGAGCTAATCTTCCACTGGCCATGACAGAGAAGACAGACGCTATGTACAGTATTTACAGGTTCATTGTACCGGGGAAATTTCCCTAGCACTTTTCGTCAAGCAAAATGAACATTGGACCACGGCTTAGCGTCCGTCCTAAGGACTGCAACCCTTTTCGGCAGCGTGCATGTCGGGTGAGCGACACTGCCGGGATTGATCTTGCTGCTTCTAGTTTCAGAGGCAACGTCACTAACCACTGGACTATGCACGCTACAATGTAGCATGGGGTGTTCCAAGCTGTAGTCTATTTCTCAATTCTCTGGTAAATTGATATATATAACATGGGATATGTCACAGAACTAGGGAAGGTATAGCATGTAATGACGAGTGACCCAGCTTCTGGACCAGGAGTTTGAGTTGCAATGCTGGCTGTCTTCAGAATCTGTATCTTTGTAGCTGGTAATTAATAAAACTGCCAGGAACTTGGTGTGGCAGCAGCTTGGTTATATTACACTAAACGGCCTGTCACACCTAGTCTTTGCACATCTGACTGCAACTGTTCTTTAAAGCTATTTAGTTATCATTTTAAGGCCTTTTTAAGCTGGTAATTGATAAAACTGCCATTCAGCGTAACACACCAACGTGGCAGGAACTTGGTGTGGCAGCAGCTGGTTATATTACACTGAACAGCCTGTCATACCTAGCCTTTTCAAATCTGACTGCAACTGTTCTTTAAAGCTACTTAGTGAAGATGCTCCTACAGTACTTGACGACAACTAGTTCCATTCTGCTATGGTTCTAGGAAAATACGAATTTTTGAACACATCAATCCTTGGTTGATAACTCAAGGCATGCCTATTTCTTGTCCTTTTTGCGCTGGTATTAGACACTCAGTCGGTACATCTGCAAGAATGGGATTTTACTATGGTCAATATTGACTGAAGGAGGTCTTAGGGTGTTGCAATTTACTGGTTACCTAAAGTTGTTGCAGTTTGAAGCTGGTTACGTGATTCTGTTCCAGTTTGTACTGGTTAACTAGATAATTCTGTTGCATTGTTCAGCAGTTTACTGCCTATATATGCAATGTCATGTAGTTGTTGTTCAGATAAAGGTGCATCAAAAAAACCCATGCAGCTAAGCGAGATGGCTTCAAGTAAACTACAGTAGTACCAGTTTCAAATGTGTGGAGATGGACGGTTTGGGTTATGAGATTTGCTGGAGGGAGTGTAATTCTAAACCTCCTGTCATTAAAGATTTGGATGTGGATTTTTATGGGCAATTATCTCAGTGCATGATCAGGTAATTGGTAGTTCCCAACGTCGGAAAATTTGATAACTGCGGCAGTGTTTGATTGTATCGTGGGAGACACATTTCCCTACAGTATGATAAACCCCTTCCAGTTCTGCACTTGGGGCAGAAGGATAAGTTTGACAAAGGACTTAAGACTCGCATCTATAACGTTCTCTCTGCCTTGGCATTCATACTTTGAAACTCCATGAACATCGGAAGTAACTGTACAGCAGCTTTTGGAAAATGCTTTTAACTTTTACAGCCAACACTCACATGTTAGGCAGTTTGTAATACTTTTCCTGTTACATAACGGTTTACAGTGTACATGGCCATTAAAGTTTACGAGCATTCATTCAACTACCAGTCATCTGCTGTGTAGTTGCACACTTTCTTTCGGAAATATCTCACCAACATTACATAAAATTGAGGCTGGTGTTATTTCTGTTTCCATGTACTATTTCTTAATCATAAGGTGGAACCTAGTTAGCTAGAAAAACAGTCTCCACCAGACAGAGTAGCCTGATTGGCTAGGAGAACATTCAAAAGCAGACAGAACAAGCTGATTGGCTAGGAGATCATTCGAAAGCAGACAGAGCAACCTGATTGGCTAGGAGAACATTCAAAAGCAGACAGAGCAACCTGATTGGCTAGGAGAACATTCAAAAGCAGACAGAGCAACCTGATTGGCTTGGAGAACATTCAAAAGCAGATAGAGCAACCGGTCTGCCATTAGGTGCTCTAGGTCTTCAGACCTCACCCCTACATCCCCAGAAAGTTGGTCTATGATTTTCTTACCAAAGCATATTTTCCATTGTATAAAAAATCCCTTCACTCATTAGTAGCCTGTGTTACCCTGCACAGCAAAGCAGCTAATTATGTGAAGATTTCCACTCTGGCTCTAGGCCTAAGGCTTTCTAGAACAGAAATGATCAGACATTTATTATGCAAAGAAAAATAGACTTTACTGGGTGCCAAAAGCAAGCGTCGTCAAAAGCGGAAGGCATTCTTCGTTGTGAACCTTGTTTTAGTTTAACTTTAAGGCCTGTGAGAAAGAAATCGCTCCAACATTAAGATTTGCTCTGAAATCAATGGAGATCATCAGAAGCAATTGCTTGCAGGCCCGGGATATTTCTGTTTTGGGATCGTACCTCCCAAATTGATAGGTGCGGCTGACTCCGCCGGCCGTGCGCCCCTGGGAAGACTCGTGTCTTCCTGTCGCCACGGTATTGATCCGGGGTTAGAGGGAAGGGAAGGAAGCCGTGGGTTTGTTTAACTGGTGTTAGATCTGGGGCTAGAGGGAAGGGAAGGAAGCCGTGGGTTTGTTTTACTGGTGTTAGATCTGGGGCTAGAGGGAAGGGAAGGGAGCCGTGGGTTTGTTTTACTGGTGTTAGATCTGGGGCTAGAGGGAAGGGAAGGGAAGCCGTGGGTTTGTTTTACTGGTGTTAGATCTGGGGCTAGAGGGAAGGGAAGGAAGCCGTGGGTTTGTTTTACTGTGGGACCAACTGGTGTTAGATCTGGGGCTAGAGGGAAGGAAGCCGTGGGTTTGTTTTACTGGTGTTAGATCTGGGGCTAGAGGGAAGGGAGCCGTGGGTTTGTTTTACTGGTGTTAGATCTGGGGCTAGAGGGAAGGGAGCCGTGGGTTTGTTTTACTGGTGTTAGATCTGGGGCTAGAGGGAAGGGAAGGAAGCCGTGGGTTTGTTTTACTGGTGTTAGATCTGGGGCTAGAGGGAAGGGAAGGAAGCCGTGGGTTTGTTTTACTGGTGTTAGATCTGGGGCTTGAGGGAAGGGAATGGAAGGGAAGTTACTGTCAGGCCAACTGGTGTTAGAGATCTGGGGTTAGGGGGAAGGGAATGCAGCCGTGGGTTTGTTTTACTGTGGGACCAACTGGTGTTAGATCCAGGGTTAGGGGGAAGGGAAGGAAAGGAAATGAAAGGAGGAAGGAAAGACAGAAAGCTGTATGTTTATTTTACTGTCAGGCCAACTGGTGTTAGAGCAGCCCCAGGCTGATCAGGGAGGGTTTGTGATCCATGGAATTAGCCTTTTTTTTCCTTTTTGGCATAGTGTTTTATCATTGATTAATCAAGGATCAATTTGTTCTTTTAAGGTAAACAGAGTAAAATGAACACAGATTCTTGGAGGGTTTTGTGATCCATGGAATCAACCTTTTACTCTGGCCTTTTTTGGCATAGAGCTTTATTAATGATTAAGTTAAAGTACTGGCAACACGAAAAACGATGAACTTACTTTATCAATTTGACATTTTTGTTAAGGACATTTTGTGAAAAGTCATCAGATTTGGTGGCTTTCGCGTTAGCCGTTCATTAATTCTGCAACACGAAATTTGCCGTTGGCTTCAAAAATCCCCTCCCAGTCTAAACAGGAATAGTTCAAGACGTGGTCCTTCTGATCTGTTTGCTTAAATTATGATAATGAACGGGAATTATTCATACCTGAACATGTCAAAACATTCCTCTCACATTGATGAAGCCATGTATGGATAACAAACAGCGAAAAAAAATGAAAAGGGAAATTTTACTGAACAAAACATTTTGGGGTCATTTTTGACCCCGTTCAGTCATTTTAGTCGCAAAAATAGGTTCAGGTGTTTGAGGGTTAAGCAAACAGGTTACAAGAAAATCTGTTGATGATTCTGTTACATTTTCAGTTTGCATCACACAAATAATCCATGACTGTTATTCTGCTGGGTTAGATAAATGTCCTCTCTCACATGTATTGGAGAATTTACGATTGATGAAATAGATACTCACCATTACATGCTCACTGTGACATTGCACACGTACAACACTAATATCAGCACCAAGGACATGGAATGACAAAGAATGATGTCAGCTCCTTACATCTGATACAGAAATAGAGTGGGTGGAAATTGGAACCAGTTTTAATTGTGCTTGTAATGACTACTTGACATAGTAATGATACTGTACAGATTTGGTAGACAAAAGATAGTTATTATAAACTCATTATGATGATTTGGCCAAAAAGTAAATAGAATAAAAATTGATTAGCTTGAACTAATTATACATTGTTATTTTACGCTATACAGAAGTCAATTAAGAGTCACAGTATTACCAAGATTAAGCATTAGCTGGTGACATTCGTATGTTATATGCAGATGAACAATAGTGTAGATCAACGTCAGAAAAACATTATTGAGTGGGCATTGAATTGTTTGTTTTGTTTTGTCCCCGTTATCCGGAAGGCCCCACACTTGCAGGGTGCGAAATACTTTTTTGAGCCAGGTTGCCCATGTTGCAACCAAGGGCAAATGCTAGGTTGCACATCCAAATTTCAGGTTGCTCCAGCAACATTCACCGATTTCTTCAAATCAAGCTCGTATGTAGCGTATAATACTACTAACATTTCAAAATATATATTAGATAGTATTGTGTTCCCATTGACCTAACAACATCTTGTTTAGCTGAGGGCAGTGTGTTTTTGTCTTTTTCAGCTCAAATTCCACGATCTATGAAGGGTTTTGGATGGTTTAAAACGAAAAAGTGTTGATTTCTTTATTTCAATTGAAGATTTACCGAATTTCATGAGAGTGACACTGTGTTTTTGTGAGCTTCCAGGGCTCCGATTGAGATCTTTGGCTCAAAATATAAGGTTGCACACTGCGCTACCTGGGTTTGGAATTAACTTGCACCAACCGAAATCTTGTTGCACTGTGCAACGTGCAACCAGGTATTTCGCACCCTGACTTGGCAACGGTAATCCTGATTATGACAAATTTTTTAAACATTTTCTAGATCACTTTGGTTTGGGTAGCTCTATCATCATCAGAGCATCATAAGAAATTGGATTATGAAAATCACATTTAGTTTTTGTTTGTTTTATTAAGATGTCCATTAGAGTTCAATGCTAACAATTCAGTGGTTGGAAATCTCCAAAGTCAGTAATGTACTTTTTGAAGGTTTTTGTGGCTTGAAGAAGATTGGTGCAGAAACAGTTCTTTAAATGCATGCCAATGCCACACCAATTTAAAGTCTTGGTTAACGGATTTTTATTTTTGATTATAGCAAAAAATAATCATGAAAACAGAAGGCTGGGGTGAAAACTTGCACCTGACCCTGTTCACTCCCTGAAACTGTGTGCACCAAAGTAAAAACACTCCTCTGAGATTTTGTTTTCATGTTGTTTTTCCAATCTAGCATTTTCTTTTACATTTTTTTATTCCGTTAACCAAGAAAATAAATTGGTGTGGCCCAATAGCAGAATTGCCCATTTTTTGATAGAGTTATTGAAAAGGCACTAAACACTGGATAAGTTCAAATTTTGGAAGTCATGTTCCGAATTTGACAGTATCAATGTGGGATGCATACAAGTCAGCTTGTTCCTCAATGGTCATAAGTTGTGGATATGGAAAAGCCAACTTAGTCCCCAACACAGTAGGGTTTGAGCTACTTGACTTGAAAGGTCTAAAGGAATATCATTTCTTTAATTCTGTAGAAACACTTTTAGGTACTCCTTAGTTTATTTCCTCAGGGTTTGGGCCTTAATTTGAGTTTCATAATCAATCACCAGCGTTCTGTATTGCCTTTTTTCACGGCTGTAACTTAAAGAGTGCTTAGAACCCCAATTAAAGCCTCTGTAGGTGTTTTGTGTCCCCCCTTGGGAAATATACATTCAAAAGACAAACGACTTGGTGGACATAAACATCTGCCAAGTACGTCAAGACGTTGCAGGAGCCTATGGAATCTCCCAGTCTTTGATTTCTCAATTTTCCAGGCATTTCCTGTAGGGAATGTTGGGATGATTTCTGCGAGCTGCCAATATTCCTACGGGATTCCGTGATATTTGAAGCTATTTAGGAAAAGTCATTATGTCCTCGCACGTATGGAATCAATTTTGTACAGATATTCCTCTTCCTGTGAGCATTTCGACTTCATGCTGGCATTAACATGAAAGCTCGGTGCTGTCGATAGTCTGAAGTGCTTCTCCAATGACTCTATTAGTCCCACGGAGTTCATTGATTTTTGAGTAGTCTTAATATACTCCTCCATATTTAATCAATGTTGTTTCCAATGTGAAGCCTTTATGAGGAAATCAAAAACAAAGCCTTGGTTAAGATTCTGAAGTGATCTTCCTATACTCAAAATCAATTCAAGACAATCCCAAGAGATGCTTTTTTTCAATAGGCACATCTCAGCTTTCAAGAATATCCTTGGGAAATTCAGAGATAGCTTCTTCCTTTCCTGTTGCCAAATTTGCTGCTTAAGATTTTGTGTCTTCTATGAATTTGCTCTGAAAATTTAAGTGCCCAATTATCATTTCCTTTGTGCTGTTTATATTGTTCTTTTCATACTCTAGTTCAAGTGGTATCATCCTAAGTTGCACCCCTTGGTCCTCCTTGGAAGTCAGAATTCAAATGTTGATATGGCAATCCAGATGTTTTCTTGATGAAATAAACCATCACGTTTCTAGTATATTTCTGCCAAAGAATGCAATTAACATCATGCTTAGTTTTCATGGATGTTATATCCAATTTAATGCTTCAAATTTGTCATAATTTTCAGATAGTTTTAAGATCAAGATCAAGATGTATTTTTTTTAAGTTTTGACTGTCATTATCGAAATTTGCATACAGCTTTGATCCTAATAACGTTATACTATCAGATTTGTCTGACTATTTGATAGACGCATTTCCTCTTCCTTGTGACAAATGTCATGGTGGTTAACCTCAAGATTTTCTTTCCAATTATCAGTGATATCTTGAAGACATTGTCTAATGTCTCATTACTCAGTTTTCAGTGGATGTCTCCAGGTATTTGAAGATAAATGATATCTTGCCATCCATGTTAGGTATGATAAATCAACTACAGAGATTTCTTTATAAGAACAATAAATTATTCCAGAGAAGACCCAATAATCGTAAAGGCGCATCTCAATTTTCCGAGACTTTCCTCAAGGCATTTGAAAATTGATGCATTCCTTTTATCCATATTTCATAACGTGTGATCAATATAGTAAATTGTGTCCTCATAATTGCATGTATATTCTGTTTTTTCTCAATATTCCCTGGGACCCTTTCATTATTCCTGGCATATCCTAGAGGTTTTGAAGAGGACTTATATCCTCACCCACGTACTCCTGGGGGATTTCTTAGTACAATAAAAGGTGACTTTCCTCGTAATTGTGAAATATTCCATAGGCTTTGTTTGATTGTATTCTTCTAAATTCAATATTTTGCCGTTATCTTGTATTAGTTTTCCAAAGTTTGGGAGACAGTCGTAGTCAAAGTTTATTTGTACGTATTAAAACTGAGGGGAACAGATGATGAGATGCCAAAAATTTTGTCTGGATAAAAGTCTTTTAGGCTGTATCATATAAGTACATAATTTTTTTTGATAACCTGAAAATACCAATCCAGTGGTTGCCAGAGCTTCTGTGGGGCCTTAACGGTCAAATACTAGTCATTAGACTAAGGGATAGATGAGATGAGACCAACTCAGTGCAGCTGTTCACTAGCTGTGAGAGTCATTTTTACAATGTATCATGACTCTCTGCAAAGTAGTTTTTGCTTTTCTTTGATAATGTTTTTTGAAACACAACTGTTGAGTCCCTCAGTACAAGTACCAAGTACATATATCATTCTGTAAGTCCTAATGATGTATGATTGAGTGTTGTGCCATGTAAAGCTTGTTCAATACCATGTATATCTAGCTAGTATGTAATCTATGTCATTTGTGGATTCAGATGATCTGGCTGTTCTTCTGTCAATAAGAAGGGAGAGAGTACGAAAGAGTAAAGATCATTAAGTTCTGTTCATCCGCAGCCTCAAGCACCAATGATGGCAAATCCACTCAGACACAGCCCTTAGTCATTTTCATGTATATAAGTAATACTATGTAATCCATGTCATTTGTGGATTCAGGTGGTCTGGCTGTCCTTCTGTCAATAAGGAGAGAAGAGAGTACGAAAGAGTAAAGATCATTAAGTTCAGTTCATCCGCAGCCTCAAGCACCAATGATGGCAAATCCTCTCAGACCAGCCCTTGTTCATTGTCATGTATATAAGTATGTAATCCATGTCATTTGTGGACTCAGGTGGTCTTGCTGTCCTTCTGTCAATAAGAAGGAAGAGAGTACGAAAGAGTAAAGATGAGACCATCATTAAGTTCAGTACATCCGTAGCCCCAAGCACCAATGATGGCAAATCCTCTCAGACACAGCCCTTGTTCAATGTCATGTATAGAAGTATATATAATCTGACTGTCCTTCTGTCAATAAGGAGAGGAGATAGTAAGAAAGAGTAAAGATCATTAAGTTCACCTCATCCGCAGCCTCAAGCATCAATGATGGCAATACACTCAGACACTCCTAATTCTCCCCAAGTCTCAGACACAGCCCTAATTCTCCTGACTCTCAGACACAGATGTCTGGTGATTGGAGACATCATTGTGACTGATCTGCTCCGCTAAATCTCTGTTGCTAACGGCAACCGCATCCGTCTTCATCGTGATGTGTGCCGCATCATTTGGTGAACAATGCCTACAGCTACTTGACGTGTTGAGAACACTTTGACACCTAGGTTTTTACATACTGTTGAGAAAATGTGATGATAAGACTTAAAGGTGAAGGGTAGAAGATGTAGAGAAGCAGTGCTACATTTCCTATCCAGTGATAGCTTTGGAACTGAATACCGGGCTACTCTAGTCAGCATAACTCGAGAACCTCTTGATGGATTATGATGATATTTGGTATGTGGGCGGGTGTTGTCAAGCTGAACATCAAGGTCGATTTTGGGCCCCCTGGTATGTGACCTTGGTACTGCAGCAGAAATTCCATTTTTGTATCTTTTGACCTGGATGTGCTATGGTCTTGATTTTGTGGTGGCAGATAGCTTGTGACGTAATGAAGACGTGGTGTAGGTTTGGGCCCCCTAGCAGCTTGTCTCCACTGGATTTGATCGAAGCAACACATTTCCAATCCACCGTGAGACGGAGGGTTGGCGGATTCAGGTCCACCGTTTCCCCCCTCGAGGTCCGGAGCATCGCGCTTCTGTCTGCATGGAGACTTAAGTGCTCAGGTGCACCACTTCCAGCACACATCTTGGAGCTTAAGATAATAGAGGAGGAGGAGGCTACGGCTGTAAACTTAAGACATGCCGTCTGTGTGCAGGTGATGTCTTAAGATGCAGTTTTACCACAGCTGACATATATAGAGAGAGATGGCTTTAACGTCAAGATATGATTTGGATATTTGTTATTTGTGGCGCTTTTTGTGGCTCTTGTCTTATTTTGGAATACTGCCAGAAAATAACATGTCAGGCATTTTTAGTGGCAACGCTCTCAGGGAGGGAGCTCATTATTTTCAAGTTTGGTATTTTTTTAAAGATTTCAGAAGACCACCTGACTTAGAAAATCACATATCTGCAATAACTTTTAAATTGTTGGTGCGTACATTAATGGGGATACATACGCTATTGGAGAATTAATGGCACGTAGAGTCTGAAAGGACATAGTGGCCAGACTAGTCACTCTACCCATTAGGCCATTGCACCAGCGAAGTAACTAGTGTTATTTTCTAATTTGAACAAGATGTAATGTTCCATTATCGCCTTCAGGTTTAATGTTCCTTACTAGCTCATCTCCAACCTTTTGTCCACCTTTTCCATTAAATCCTATAACCAGAAGTTTTCTTGATTACTTCCTCATGCCCCTCCAGTCTTGCGATCGCTTGACCTACTCTCTCCAACCCTCTGAGCTAACCAGAATCGAGCACTCGAAGCCCCACAAATAAGGCTCCCTGCAAAGGTCGATAACCTAACACCCAGCTTAGAGGGAATTGGGTCACTGTTGCTTCTCCGTTATTAGCTGTAAGACACCTCAGACAAGCCGGTAATTACATCTGTTCTGGGCCCTTTGCGGGGATTTGATCAATGTACACGCTTCACCATTGGACATTAAAGAACCCAACACACTTATTGATCAGAGCAATTACATCTGTTTTGGGCCCTGTGCATGGATTTCATCAATACGAACGCTGCTGCATTGTAATTGTGAAGTTTTTGTGCTGGTTTAATGTTCACAGGTTTTGCATTGACCTCTTCAATGCAAGCTTAGAAATACCGCAAAAATGCTTGGCTAATGCTCTTTTTTCCACCCACCTGCCGGCTTGTTTCAAGAGCAAACTTAGAACAACCATGAACTCTCCGTTTTCTCCCTAGCGCAAAATTAAACCGCGAATGTAAATGCATTTACAGTACACAAATGTATATTCTACATTCAGGAAATGTGAAGCCATAAGTCCCTTGTATGAGGACCATCAAGCATCAAACATGTGCACAGTAAATAACCCAACACACTTATCAATAAGAATAGGGGTGACCCTGTTTCGTGGCTTAACACACAGGTAGTGGCAAAGCGGCATTTCAATATCAACATCTTTAAATGGCACCATACTTCACCACAATAGAGGATGCCAGCTTTAAGTAATAGCCATTAAACCTCTGCACATTAAAGAACCCAACACACTTATCAATGAAAGTAGGGCTGACCGGGTCTGCTTGGCTGAAATCATGAGCCATGGGAAAGTGGCATTTCACCACAATAGAGGATGCCAGCTTTAAGTAATAGGCATTAAACCTCTGCACATTAAAGAACCCAACACACTTAACAATAAAAGCAGGGGTGACCGGGTATGCCTGGCTGAAAACATGAGCCGTGGCAAAGTGGCATTTCACTATCAACATCTTGCAAAATCACCATGCTTCACCACAATAGAGGATGACTGCTTTACATGTTGTACATAAAAGTAATATGCATTAAACCTTTGCACATTAAAGAACACAACACACCCAAAAGTGGGGGTGGCCAGGTATGCCTGGCTGAAATCATGAGCCATTGCAAATTGGCATTTCACTATCAACACATAGAAAAGGCCCCATTCTTCACCTCATCAGAAGATGACTGCTTTACCTCAACATGAGACTCCGCGGCACCTTTCCGAGGACCATAATGACCATCCTGAAGCACCGCCCATAAACTACAGAGCTAATGACACACGCTTGGAAGTCCTGTACCCAGTGATAACACCACTCAGAGGACTGATGTACATTTGTACATGTAGGTCAAATTTCCGCTGCCAAATTGCTTTGCGCAGAAAGCAGTTAGTATCTAAAAAGGTCTATGAATAGTATGATATAAACAGAGCCATTTAGTACATGACATACAGTGCAACACTTAGTACCTATTCTTAACCCAAAAGACATCTGTAACTTTTTATGTACCATTTTGAAATCAATGGCAGGAGTGCTGTCCATGTACTATCACTTTGGCAGATTGCACACTTAGATAAGAAGTCTTGTAGTTTGTAATGACACAAATAGGGCTGATGTAACATTACATGTACAAATTTAGGTCAAACTTCTGCCGTCAGATTGCTTTGTGCAGGAGCCATTAATCACTAATGGGCCATGAAGGGCTTCATGATGGACTCACAGGCCCACAGTGGACTCTGTGGCTGCATCAATACCATCAACAAGCGGCAGTTTACAGGCAAGAGAGGTCGTGATAGACCAGGGAAATCTTGGATGGAGTGTTTCGAGAAGGACATTACAGTATGTGGCCTCACCAGCGTGAACCAGCTGGACAGAGCTGCTTGGAAACACTGTGTGAAGACTGGCCGACTGCTGCCCACCCCTGTGTCAGGGACCCTGCAGCAGTATAGTCAAACACTGGATTCTTATACAACTACAGTAATATTATTATTACATATATTCGAGCTGCAGGTCAGTTCATCTTGATCTTTCAGTCCATCATTTATTTAGATCCGAGACCACCAAAGAAAACAAATTGGCTTAGGCCACACCAATTTAATTTCTTGGTTAACAGATTTTTATTTTAAAAAAAAAAATTTAGGAAAAAAAGGAAAACTTTTCATGATTTTTTTTTTTCACAATTTAAAAAAAAAAAAAAAATCCGTTAACCAAGAAATTAAATTGGTGTGGCCTTAGCCTAAGTTTGATAATATTAAGACTTTTCCCTACCTATAAGATGTGGTGGCAGGAACAGTTAGGCTCTCACGATGACAAAACTCTGCCGCGGTATCCAGTCAGACCTCCAGCGGAGTGAGTTATGTTGTCTTCGCTGGGCTGGAGGGAGAGGAAAGAAGATTTAGTGCTTTGGTGAAAAACGACTTTCACGCCAATTCTTCCCAACTGTTCCAGTTTAGAGGCTTATTGTAAATCATTCTCATAGACTATGAGCTCTAAAAGTTACACAATGTCATGTAAGTTGGGTTGTTAGGCAGTTGTGATCAAACCGTACTGCTCACTGATTGTTTTTTGCTTGATAGTTGTGTATGTGTTGCACTGCTGTACGTTTGGGACCACATTGTGATGTCATTGCCTGTCAGAATTGCCTTGAAGAAGGTGACAGATGGTCACCTTAACATCGCTTGAATAAGTCTCTTGGTTGTGTAAAAAGAGTATGTTTATTCACTGATTGGTTTAAAGTTCTGTCCTACAGTAACTGTTGTAGATACATTCCATGCTTATGAGTTCGATGCCCGGTCGTTGTATTCCATGTTAGTTATTCTGTCTTTGTCACAGTGGATAGCCCCATGTAATAGCCTGAGGCAGGTTAGACAGCCCTGGCTGTGTGTCATACTTCATAAAATGGTGTAGTATTGCTTCCAGAAACATCAAGCGTCGGCGTAAATTTCTTGGTAAAGCTATTCCTTCCCGACTGATATGTCGTTGCTGTGGTGTGCCGAATTTCCAAGCAGCAATTTGGCACGAAGTTGTACATTTTGGTCAACACAAAGCCCCCTCATGTAATCTTATGTAGACTTTCTGTCTTTGTCAGAGAGGCACACCTGCGGCGTTTTTACTCATTCTGCCATGGCTACATGTTCTGCTGCAAACAAATCAATACATAAATGCGTTGATGAAGGTTAGACATCCAGGTAGTAAGATACGCCAAACGACACTTAGTCACTGACACAAAAATCAGTCACTGACGAAAAATAGCGGATGTTGTCTGAAACATCGGACTGTTTGAAAATTTTATCCGGTTGATGACAAACTAGCACAGGAATAATCTAAAAACTGGAATGAAAGTTGAAAAACAGCTACAACAAAATGACAAACTAGCAGAGGAATAATCTACAAGCCAGAATCAAAGTTTAAAAACAGCTACATGTACAACAGGATGACGAATTGACAAAGGAATAATTCGAAAGCTGGAATCAAAGTTGAAAACTGGCTTCAAGAAGATGACAAACCAGCAGAGGAATAGTTTAAAAACTGGAATCAAAGTCAAAAACTGGCTACAACAGGATGACAAACTAGCAGAGGAATAGTTTAAAAGCTGGAATCAAAGTCAAAAACTGGCTACAACAAGAAGACAAACTGAATTTTACATGTAAAAGCTGGAATTAAAGTCAAAAACTGGCTACAACAAAATGACAAACTAGCATAGGAATAGTCTAAAAGCCGGAATCAAAGTTGAAAAACAGCTACTGTAACAGCAAAATGACAAACTAGCAGAGGAATGAATTAAAAGCTAGAATCAAAGTCAAAAACCAGCAACAACAAGATGACAAACTGCCAGAGGAATCGAAGCTGAAAACTCGCTACAACAGGATGACGAACTGACAGAGGAATAAAGCCGGCATCAAAGTTTCAAACCAGTAACAACAAGATAAGAGCTGCTGGAGAATAAAGCCAGGTTTTCGTTAATACGTCGACATCCTCTCAGCTCTCCATACCAAAGGGGGAACCATGGGTCCGTTCATAGAAAGCGTTGCCCTCCCGTAACCCCTGTGGGCGCCGTGGCTTCTCGTCCATGACAGCGCATTCATCCTACTTTGGGAAATGAAAGCAAATCAAAACATCTGCCGAAGAGCTTCTGTGGGGCTTGCAGGTTTTGCGCCTGGCCTCTTTGCTGCCGGGCTTATCTGGAAGTGTGGATAATGCATCAGGATGTAGTTTAGCTTATTGAAATGCTAATTTCCGCTGGTCGTGACATGGAGGGATGCCATGTGGAGTAACGGACATTATATTACTGTCAAGACCGCTGTAACGTCACTAGGAAGTTTTCCTCCTTTGTTTATTCCATGAGCGCAGCAACTAGCTCGAGGGTGCGTCAAGAACTAGTGGTTTTATAACAGGCTCATTTTTTCATTGAATGTGTTTGAATTTGGTACAATTGAAAAGGTACATCTCCTTGAGACTGAAATATTTCAATTTGTTGTTTGAATTTTTAATGTTTTTTCACCTTTTTGCCAAATTTCAACTCATTCGATGAAAAAATTAGCATGCTATAAAAGCATGTGCATTAGTTACTAGCACCCTTGATATTGGCTAGCTATAATATATTATCACATAGCCAGATGGCGTCGACCAATCAGAAGCCTCCATTGCCCATGTGTTATGACACCATAACACACCCGTTCGACCGTTCCATTATGTAGAGGGGGAAGTTATCTTTATTTGTTCCCAAAAATGATTACTATCTTAGAATAAATCAAATATTTTGTAAGGATATGACAAAATAGAATAAACCATTTCAATACAAGTCAAATCTAAACAGGCGGAAAGAAAACGGTATTCAGACACCCAGCAGGAAGGAATGATGATAATAGATTATAGAAATTCTGAAATGCATTCTTAATAGTATAAGGGATCTATGCATCATACAGGAATTGGCTTATGACCCCACTAATCCTTTTTTAGTTCAGGCTCAGAAACATGGTTGCTAACCAAGTTGAACAGCAATGTGTAAATCTAAGAAGGAGAATAATGTAAAAGTAGGAAAATGCATTTGAATGCATTTAAACGTTAGAAACCGTATCATTAATGTACTGTCATGTTAAAGCACACAAGGTGATATTCACATAGTGCATATGTACATACTGGACCTTTGTGAAGAACACCTAAGGCTGACAGCATTATTTTCCAGTCTAGATAAAGGTTATTGACTGATTGATTGCACGTACATGTAGCTTAGATTTATATCCTTTGTGTGTTTATTTATGAAGGCGTAAAGCCCATGTCACAAAAGTTACATTATGTATTAATGATTGTATTTGGGTCATCATGTACTTTTGCCAGGGGTGCCTGTAAAATAAATAGCTTCTTGCCTGAGAAGATGAAGTAGTGACAGTTCGGTTTGGTCCCGCTCCAGGCAGAAGGCGGAATTTAATCATTGGAAGCACATCTTATAGATTAACCTTCCACTCTTGTCCATATGTCTGTCGGCCATCTTTTATTTCAAGGTCGTGAGGGCAACCAATCTTAATCGACCTTGTGATATGCCCTCCCAAAACGAAGGTTAGTTTGTTGTCTCAACATCGTCTGTCATCAAACCTCAGATGTTCCGCAAGGTCATCTGGGTGACCTTGTCAACCTGATTAGCTGTTGGGTGGACTCTACCAATATTTGAAATCTGAGGGGGAATTTTTGGATGCAGACAAAATCACGTAACACAATGAATCCATAAAGAATGATATATTTAATCAAGTTTCAGCTTGAAAAAAGCATAAAACTCTAAAACAGCAGACATCCAACTCATCCAGGTACTCACATTGTACAGTAGATGCACCAGTCCTGTTTGTTGAAAATTATCAAAAGTATAGTTCTTATATAATCATGTACTTCCATCATTCATGAAAAAACATAAACGTTGAACATAAAAACATTGGCAGACAAAAACTGAGGCATTTAGGGCGTTTTGCTATGCTGTAAAATTGTTGAATGGCTATAAGACGCTTTACATGTATACTGAGTAACAATTTCCTGAATAAGAGGTGTGGTGGATTTTTTTTTCATGTGTGTAAAATAGAAGAGGCGAAACTGATGACAACCAACAAATTAAATTGGTGTGGCCTTAAGAAAGTGATAGTTTAGGGAGAAAGTTCGGAGCAGGACCCCTATCGCTTGATTCGTCGTTGGCTCGCTCAAGTAGAGGCCCTGCTCTTCAGTCACCGTAGACACGGTTCTGGCGCCGTCACCACCAAAACAGCCAATTAGAGGGTTTGCTAAACCTCATCTCAAGCAAAAGCGCAAAGGACGCTGGGGAGCTATCAACCAATCAGGTTACGTCTCACATCCTTACTTATGGTTCAGAACAAATTAACCGCCAAATAAGGATAGCGCATTAATTATTCATGAGCAACTCTCAGTAACGGCGCCAGAACCGCGTCTACCGTCGCTGAAGAGCAGGGCCCCTATGCGAGCGAGTCTAATCGAGCGATAGGGGTCCTGCTTTAAGGAGGATGGTTCCGAGTGTCTTGAGTAGAACTGACGAAGCCTAAGGCCCTGTGTGATACATGCTGATGATGTCCGCAGCCTTGGACTGTGTCGGACTTGACGGATGTTTATGTCGAGTTGCCGGGACGATCTTGTCGGTAAAAAACGCATCATCATTATTTCAATCGTGTATCAGATCAGTCCGGGATGTTGGTCTTAAATCGTTCTGCAAAAGGTTCTTGGGGCGGATCATAAGTCATACTGTAGAAATAGGAAACTTTAAGTTGGTCAAAGTTAGGGCATTTAATGCATTAGGCAGATCTAGATGAAAATAAGTCAATGTCTATAGTTATACTCTTGCCCAAACTGGTATGTCGGTCTTAAATCGTTCTGAAAAAGGTTCTTGGGGTGGATCATAAGTCATACAACTGTAGAAATACATTTAGAAAGTTGGTGGAAGCTATTGACATTGACACATTTGATACACTGGACAGACTAAAATCAATCAATGTCTGCTTGTTGTTACACTCTTCCCAAAACTGTTACCATGGCATGTAGTGTAGTCAGTAGACTGTCTCAGAAATTATTGTACAATTTTATACCTCCAGTTATTTTCCTGGCAGAATTAGAAGGGGGGCAATCAACAGATTGAGTGTCAGCTAATTTAGTTCTTGTCATCACCAAAAAAACAAGTTGATGTGTACAGAGATAGGCATGATCTTTTCAAAATTTTATTTTTTTGAGTGCGCACTCAGCGATATTTTAAACTGTATGGCTCACAAGGAGATGCTATAGGATTTTAGAATCAAAGTGTATTAAAGTATCCAAGGTAACAGTGACTTGTATAATATAAGTAGAAATAGTCATTTATTGATAAGTTGGCTTTGCATGGCATAAGATTGTAGCAGTGTACAAATGTATCTTTTTTAAGAAGATGCGGTCTACAAACGATGATTAATGGTTTGGGCTTCACAAGATGATATTGGAACTAGAATGGAATTTCAGATTAGTTCAGGGGCCACTGCCAGATTGTTTGACGTGTTGTATGAATGATGGTTTGTCCTCTTAACTTTCTATTGAGAATTGAGGGCACTGTGTTTGACTAATAGCACCATCTTCTTCTTCTTCTTCTTAAAGTGGTAGAGGAGAACTGACTCCGGTAACCACCTAAGTCCTCCTCCCTCAAGCATGTCTAATAAAACTATTAAAGTTTTCACTCCGTTAATTGTAATGACTCACAATTTCAGCTGTGTTGCTATTCTCTCTCCTCAAAGGTATACGTTTCCTCCTTCTCCCTGGTTGACCCCCTTCTTTCGCAGCCTTTCCAAGACCATGTTGACAGAACATTTTTGTGCCTAGATGAACAGTTTGTCTTGATGGTATTGAAAAAAAAACTTCATTGTGTCAGAACTTGTGATCCTTGGCCTTTAAACCTGAACAACATAAAAATGTCTCAAGAAATTTAATCAAAGGGACATTAAAGGCGTAACCTTCATATGTCAAACAAGCAAAACTTACTAATACACTCCAAACACACTTGTCACAGTGGTTAAAGTTTAAGGTCATTTTTTAATCATAATGGCGCCATACTAGATGCACCATCTTTATCACTTAACTGCTGTCAAACAATTATAGGCAAAGGTCACATTGCAATTTATTATATGGGATATACATTAAAGTTTTACATGTTATTGATATCTTATTAATAACGCGTTCCCCAAATATCACAAAATCTTTTATCATGCACCATAAAGTTATGTAAGAAAAATGATTATAAGATAGTCTTTATGATATATGTTTTTCGGTCGAAGTTCCTTTTGTAATAGCAAATAGCTGGACAATGTTATGGCTCGGAGATATCGGAAATCATGAAAAATGCACCATACAGTCGAACGACCATAAAATGAGCCGGAATGTGATAAAAATCGGAGTACGCTGCAATACTGCTCGTTGTTACAGCACCACATTGCTGACGTTGTTGAAATTCGATCTCGAGATCTTCCTCAAGGTCATACAGGCCAATACCTTCCGGCTGTTTTGAGAAATTCAATCAGGCTTGCCGTAATTCCTGTCCCTTTCCAAGTGTCCTTGGAGAAATAAAGTTTTGGAACAGGTCGCTGCTTTGGGGGTTATCTGGGCGCTGAAGGTTGGAACAAAGATGGAAGATATATAGGTGGTGTCAGAGGTCAACATGCGGGACGACAGTTGATAGGCACGAGGGGTCACAGGGGGGATCAGTTCCAGAGGTCGTCGCCAATATGGAGGGGATGTGCTCAGGGGCAAAGGTCAGAGAGTGAGATGAAATGATGACAGGTTCAAAGGTCATCAGCAAAGCAAAGATAACTGATGTTCAGAAAGGTTCAAAGGGCATCAGCAAAGGCTGTATATGATGTAATCTCAATAGAACAGCCATTTTGTTATACAATGATGATGCTTGTAGTGGGAATATGGGAATGTCAACAGAATGACTATAAGAGGACTATCGCATCACCCTTTTTCCATATTTGGCAGTATCAAACACTCTGCATATGACATCATCATCTCACATCCTTCCTAATTTGGCAGTGGCAAATGCTTTACATATAAGGCATACTGAGTGGTCACATGACCATATTTCCCATATTAGGAAGTGGAAACTTTGCACACGTATCTCTCTGTGATCAGTGGTCATATTGTAACATCCATGGACATTTGCAACATTTTCTGGTGTGACATTTCCAGTGAACCTTCGCCACATCTTGATTGATATTGCGACAAATTGGACAAGAGACCCTTGCCGTTACCTTAGCGGGTTGCACGTGTAATAACTACTGGTTTTCCTAAGAAATGGCAACTGTGATTCTTGCGGTGACAGGTGATGAATACTTTTAATAACTTTTGGCCAATGCTGCCCTTTTTCCAGGTCCCCCTGCCATTCCCAACAAGTTGTTGACATTCCGATAAGACAGAAGTAATCGCAAACCACCACCTTAAGATATCCATCACCCAAATGCCAGACGACTTGGCTAGCTCCTTTCGATTTCTTAGGATTGCATGAGGAGGCACTTTCACCTTTTTCTCCATTATATCTTAGACCCTTATGTAAGACATGGCACTTTCACCTTTTTCTCTATTATATCTTACCCTTATGTAAGACATGGCTTTTGCTCTTTCAGCAAAACTTGTGAAGCACTTTCAATCATTTAAAATTCTTTATGTTTTCCTGGTGCTTAAAGGTTGCTGAAGATGAAAATCAAAGATTGTTTTACCTTTTCTTGATGCACTCTGGCAGTTGAATGTGTGATAGAACCATCTTGTCCGTTCTGTAGATTGCAAATGCAGGTATTTTGGGTAAAGGGTATACAATTCATGTACTTCTTAAATCAAGCTTTCATAGCATTTTACAAATTTACAAAAAAAGTTTACACAAGCTCTCGGGCGGAGGTCAATGACCTCCACCCCCTAGGGGGTGGTCACAGTTGGGCCAGCCACTAGGAGCGCGATTTTGTCAGGCTAAAACTTTTACCAACTAATGGTGCAAATGTTTTGACCATTTCAAACATGAATTTGTCAAATTGGTACAGCCAAAACTTACTCCATAACTGGACTAACAAGTGCAGTCAGTTTGATAAGATTGAGAATAGAAGACAACGAAGCCCTACAACGAGAAGATGAATAGAGAAAGATCCTTAAGATGAATGCGGAATCTCTGGACTCCTCAACTCAAACTTGGAAATCTAATTAAAGGATGTTTAAGACCTATGAACCGTTGCAGGCTTGTTGGGGCAAGCCTCATTTCTCTCACAGATTGGGGAATACGTCACTCTGACAGTTACGTGGATGCAGAAATCTCACATATAATGAAGTTGCAAATCTGTGTGCATACATAGATTTTGGGGACAGGGCAAGGCTTTCTCCAGCTTTACATTTTTTCCCGTCCCATTCATTGTTTGGAAGCCCATGTTGTTGATTTTTGTTGTTAGATCTGTCATCTTAAGCTTTTAAACATACTTCTTCATCACGTTGATGAAGGTTAGACATCCAGGTAATAAGATACGCCAAAAATAATCACTCTAGCAACTGGATAAGATTTTGAAACAGTCAGACGTTTCAGACAGTATCCACTGTCTTTCGTCAGTGATTAACGATAGGACTGAGAACACCAGGTTTTACTGTGTTTTTACTGTACTAAAACTACAGTGGCTAATTGAACTGTTGGCATAAAACTTTGTCTTGAATTAACCTTTTTTTTAAAGACTACTTCAAGATATCTTAAATTGTCTTAACCTCATTAACATACCTATTCAGAGTTTTGGTATAAAACCTGGTGTTCTCAGTCCTATCGTTAGTCACTGACGAAAGACAGTGGATACTGTCTGAAACGTCTGACTTTTTCAAAATCTTATCCAGTTGCTTGAGTAATTATTTTTGGCGTACTTTTTCATCAGTTTCATATCACAAAGTTCAGAGTTTTGGGTGAAATTTTTTTCTGTCCCAACAAGCAAATTTCTATCCCAGGACAGAGGGATGGGTCCTGGAGACAGCCCTGGTACAGGGATAGTGTGTGCCATGGTACAGGGATAGTGTGTGCCCTGGTACAGGGATAGTGTGTGCCATGATAGGCAACTAGAGGAGGCTGTCTGCATTGCGTACAGTAACTAGTAAATCCTCTCACAGCATGACACACCAGTTGTGTGCAGAGAATTAGTAAGCATAAGCTGAGATGGCAGCCAGCATCACAGCTAGCCTTGAGCGGTTGGGAGGATGAGTACCAATATTGATCTGCTCCGTCACTCATCAGTACTCGCATTACGCTAGCAACGCTGACCTTGACTTTGATGGAGGGCAGCCTCCGAGGGCAGAGGAAGGGTCTGCCGCTGGGCTGGGTTCTTAAGATGCGAGATAAGATGCATAGGAAGAAGTTGCGGACACTTCATAACTGTCTTATCTGATGTGATCTAGTTCTGCTGTTGGCTCATCTGTGCACAACATTTGTATGATTGGACAGTCATGACACTCGACTGGGTGAGACACCAGAGCCTTTATCTGTACAGCATCTCTCAAGCCAAGTAGCTGCCCTTCATTGTAACACACCAGTTATGCAGGCATATGGCAGTTGATGGTTATATTTACATGGAACAACACACAAGCTCTGCATATCCGATGCAGTATCTGATGCAGGTCGGCCCCTGCTGCATGTGATAACAGGTTTCTGGATTTAGTATTGACACTCGTAGCTACATGTATTCTAACCCCCATTAGCTTACCAAACCTTCCTACAGAAACATTCCCATGCAGTCTAGCTACTCGTGCACTCAATACAGGATAAGTGGCTCTTCTAAAAACACGCGAAATCTGGGCTTATCTAGATGGTAAAGACATGAAGTACTTCGGCAAATCCATCAGAATGGTGTTTCGACATCAGCCAGCTGGGTCCTCACCTCTAAGTGGTGTTGGGACCATTTCTGGTCATCCGCAGACTCAGAGCAGGCCATACATGTCACCTCCCAACTCTTGCTACTTAACAGACTAGATCCCACATCTGGTAAATGTTAGGGATGAGTTTTGGTCCACAGACAGCTGGGATCACTTCTAGTAGTGATGGGACCATTTCTGGTCTCCTGCAGAGTCAGAGCAGGTCATACATGTCACATCCCACTCCTGCTACTAACAGGCTGGATTCCAAACTCTTGCTACTAACAGACTAGTTCCCACAATGATGAGTTTTTGTCAACTGACAGCTAGGTGCACTTCTAGTCATGATGGGGCCATTTCTGGTCATCCGCAGACTCAGAGAAGGTCATACATGCCGCATGCACAAATCCCAACTCATGGTACTAATAGACTAGATCCCACACCTGGTAAATGTTAGGGATGAGTTTTGGTCCACAGACAGCTGGGATCACTTCTAGTAGTGATGGGACCATTTCTGGTCTCCCGCAGAGTCAGAGCAGGCCATACATGTCACTTCCCAACTCTTGCTACTTAACAGACTAGATCCCACATCTGGTAAATGTTAGGGATGATTTAAGGTCAACAGAGATTTGGGTCCACCTCTAGTCATGATGGGACCATTTCTGGTCTCCCGCAGAGTCAGAGCAGGTCATACATGTCACATCCCACTCCTGCTACTAACAGGCTGGATTCCAAACTCTTGCTACTAACAGACTAGTTCCCACAATGATGAGTTTTTGTCAACAGACAGCTAGGTGCACTTCTAGTCATGATGGGACCATTTCTGGTCATCCGAAGACTCAGAGCAGGCCATACATGTCACTTCCCAACTCTTGCTACTTAACAGACTAGAGCCCACATCTGGTAAGTGTTAGGGATGAGTTTTGGTCAACAGAGACCTGGGAACACTTCTAGTGGTGATCGGACAGTTTCTGGTCATCCACAAACTCAGAGCAGGCCATACATGCCGCATGCACAAATCCCAACTCATGGTACTAATAGACTAGATCCCACACCTGGGAAATGGTAGGGATAAGTTTTGGTCAACAGAGACCTGGGAACACTTCTAGTGGTGATCGGACAGTTTCTGGTCATCCACAAACTCAGAGCAGGCCATACATGCCGCATGCACAAATCCCAACTCATGGTACTAATAGACTAGATCCCACACCTGGGAAATGGTAGGGATGAGTTTTGGTCAACAGAGACCTGGGAACACTTCTAGTGGTGATCGGACAGTTTCTGGTCATCCACAGAGTCAGAGCAGGCCATACATGCCACTTGTACAAGTCCCAACAGTTGAACTATGCTTCTAAAAGACTAGACTCCTGGTCTCAGAGATGGTAGGGATATTTGGGGTCAGGTCATACATCATGTCACATGTACAAATCCCACTCCTGCTACTAACAGACTAGGTCCCACTGTGATGAGTTTTTGTCAACAGACAGCTAGGTGCACTTCTAGTAGCGATGGGACCATTTCTGGTCATCCGCAGAGTCAGAACAGGTCACACATGTCACTTGTACAAATCCCAGTTCTTGCTACAAACAGACTGGACTAGATCCCTGGTCTCAGAGATGGTAGAGATATTTGGGGGGTCACCCGCCAACTGGGAGCACCTACTCCTAGCCATGATGAAAAGAGCATACAGTGAATAAACCTTCCCATACATGCAGGCTACTCCCAAAATGACTGATGTTACCAATGGCAAATATAAGAATGAAGGAAAATTGCAATGTAAGGATATTTGTGTTGGTTTAGAGCTTGAGTGGACAGGGAAAGATGTACATGTAGTGTTGGTCTGGCATTTTGCCCGTAGTAGTTGCCAGCTACAGTTGTTGGTGGCACTCTACTGCTATAATCAGGTCTCTTCTTTGCATGAAAACAGTGTCTTTATCATACATATGTGCATTATAAAACAGACGAATTTGTTAGATAGCCCTCCAATAGCTTGCTGCTGTGTTGAAAGTTTCTGCCAGTAGTCTCCACAGACCAAGTTCAAATTCTTTGCCAGTTGCGGAAATTTAGTCATCAGCAAATATTGATTGTCTGAATGTCAAGCCTCCAACAGAGTCTCAGACGGAATCCTAAGTAATGAATTTTAAGTAATGAATTTTGCACAGTGCTCATGCATACGCATACGGTGCAATGTCAATTTCGGTCCTTCTTCCTCTATTGATTGCTGCACTTAATCATCTTCTGCAGCCATACATTTGAACTAGAAAAGGTCTAATAACTAGTGTTTTTTTCCTGGGTACCATCTTATCTAGTTTATTGGAGTTCCCATACGTTGAAAGAGCCATCATTATGGGAGCAACAGTCGACTAGATACGACAGCATCCAGGCAAAAGTAATGTTGTTATGTCTTGTATATACAATCACCACATCCAGGTAAATAGTGAGCCTGTTGGCATGCATACAAAGTACTGTTAACACCACATTTCTGATAGCATACTATACAGAGACCGTTCTTAAGTACCAGGTGCCTAGCTTGGGAAGAAATCTAATTTGTAACTTTAGCACCAATAGTGGTGTTGTAACTTCTTGTGTATACAATCAGCTCATCTAAGTAAATAGTGAGCCTGTTGGCATGCATACAACGGGCTGTTTTCACCACATTTCTGACAACAATGTTATTCCATAACCCTGCCTGAGGGTACTCAATAAATGTGTCACCCCTGAACACAATTTCTGACAACACACACTGCAGAGACCCTTCTTAAGTACCAGGCTCCTAGCCTGGGGTGAAATCTAATTTGCAACAACCTCCCTGCCCTTGGCATTCACAAGGGGTTTTGCTGTCGTTTGGCTCCTCTGTTCCTTAAACCTAACAGCCTGCACATATATATTTATAATTATAATGATAACAAGCAACACTATAAATCCAGAGAAACACTCTAAATCTGGACAAAACTGAATATAAACACATGGTTTGATGAAAACAATGGATATTTCTAAAAATGAGAGAATACACATGTATGATTGCAATTATGTAGGAACAACTTCCCTGCCCTGGGCCCTCACAGGGAATACTCCCATGTACATTTTGCTGTCGTTTTGCTCCGCTGTACCTTAAACCCAACGCCCTGCCCATAATGATGAGTAACTTGAATGGAGGATGTCAGGATCATTCCCAACGATCGACGGGAATTCTATTAACCCTCACCGCTGGGGAAGTCGATCTGCCCGTGTTCGCCACCGCGAGGGTCCCAGGAGAGAATGTTGCTGCCGTTCGCGGTACAAAGGCCATGATTTTATACCTCTTCACTCAATACTGGGATCTATATATATATCTAAAGGTCTGGTGGACTAGTTTTTTTTGGGTGAATATTTGTTTTGCATTCCATTCCCTTTAGGATAAAGATACCATGGTCTAGGTAATATCGTTTCTTTCAGTGTAACATTATGTTCACGGTTTTCACGGTCACTTCTGTACCGTGAACTTATCATCACTGTGAAAAAACCTGTAGTTGATATTTATGATTCCTTCACTTGCCGCCACCGTGAAGTTAAAGTTCACTGACAATGTAAATTTTCCTTACACCGTGAAATTTTGCTATCGTGTAGATAAGGTGAATTGCAGAATCTGATGTTGAAGAAAAAAACAATACTCAACAGTTGGCCAGGTACAGAAGAGAATTGCTGCTTGCTGAGGTTGTGTATCCAGAATGCCATTAGTCCCACAACCCTGCCCGAGAGTACTCCATAAATGTGTCACCCCTGGGGATGCTGGGATACCATTAACCCCTACCCCCTGGGGAAGCCAACAACTCTGTCAGCCCCACCCCTGGGTCAGCTAGGTACCCCAGGATTCCGTTTTGTAAGGATTTCTTGTCAGTATCTTTTCTGAAGTTGGACAGAATCCAGAATCAATGGGGTATACTACCCGATTGCATATCTTCCACTCTGCATACTTAACGCAATGCGGATCACAACACCGGCAGTTCTGTTGAGTGACCTCATGAATTAACAAGCTAATGAATGGCAGAGGCTCTTCCTGCATGCTAACACTAACTAAGTCCCAGGAAGCTCCACACAATCCATCACATGTTGCTCTCATTTTGTCTGATGAGATGCAACTCAACTAACCTGTTGGCATGCAAAGCAGGAAAGCTCATTCGGTCAGAGCGCTGGCCCGAGAGCCAGAGGTCCTGGGTTCAACTCCCAGTCCTGCCATGTTACGGCACTTTCACTAACCACAACAATCTACTGATTATGGGTTCTATTCCAGCCATTGTCACCCAAAAAACTAACTCGTAATAACAACACTCAACCAGAGGTCCTTTGTTCAATTCCCAGTCCTGCCAAGTTATGGCATTTTCACTAGCCACAACAACAGCCAGCTACTGGTCAAGGGTTCTATTCCTGCCATTGTCCTCCAACAACTAACTCATGTAATAACGTCAATACTCAACCAGAGGTCCTGGGTTCAATTCCCAGTTCTGACAAGCTATGGCATTTTCACTAACCACAACAACATCAGCTACTGGTCAAGGGTTCTATTCCTGCCATTGTCCTGCAACAGCTAACTACTGATATACCCTATTGCACAATCATGCTATAACATGTTGTATTTAACCAGAGGTCCTTTGTTCAATTCCCAGTCCTGCCAAGTTATGGCTCTTCCACTAACCACAACAACATCAGCTACTGGTCAAGGGTTCTATTCCTGCCATTGTCCTGCAACAGCTAACTACTGATATACCCTATTGCACAATCATGCTATAACATGTTGTATTTAACCAGAGGTCCTTTGTTCAATTCCCAGTCCTGCCAAGCTATGGCATTTTCACTAACCACAACAACAGTCAGCTACTGGTCAAGGGTTCTATTCCTGCCATTGTCCTGCAACAGCTAACTGATATAACCTATTGCACAATCATGCTATAACATGTTGTATTTAACCAGAGGTCTTTTGTTCAATTCCCAGTCCTGCCAAGTTATGGCTCTTCCACTAACCACAACAACAGTCAGCTACTGGTCAAGGGTTCTATTCCTGCCATTGTCCTGCAACAGCTAACTACTGATATACCCTATTGCACAATCATGCTATAACATGTTGTATTTAACCAGAGGTCCTTTGTTCAATTCCCAGTCCTGCCAAGTTATGGCTCTTCCACTAACCACAACAACAGTCAGCTACTGGTCAAGGGTTCTATTCCTGCCATTGTCCTGCAACAGCTAACTACTGATATACCCTATTGCACAATCATGCTATAACATGTTGTATCTAACCAGAGGTTCTTTGTTCAATTCCCAGTCCTGCCAAGTTATGGCTCTTCCACTTACCACAACAACAGTCAACTACTGGTCGTGGGTTCTATTCCTGCCATTGTCCTCCAAAAAACTAACTGATATGCGCTTTTGCACAATCATGTAATGACAGTTCTTATGGCATTTATGGCAACTAACCACAACCTCTGTGAGCTATTGGCTGTTGGTTCTATTTCTCTCCTTGTTATTCTGTCATAACTTCATGTAATTTTCACATCTTTTTAAACTCATTCTATAACTGTTACAGCAATACACATGTACATGACCAGGGTTGCAGTTTTTATTCCGATCATTGTCTTATAACTACTAATTGTGATTCATGGCATGAACTACTTTATGTAACAGCAGTGATTTTGAGCTCATATCCCTACTGTCAATTACTTTTTCTTCTGATATCTCAAATTTTTGGCAGCAGAAAGTAAATAAATCATTATCTGAATCTTACATCAATTTTCACACTCAATTTCACAGTCATCTTTTTTCTTCTTAAGTGAGCTGGCATGAACTACTGAATGCCCACAGCAACTTTTGTCAAATGGCTCAAAGTGCCTTAATAAGTGCTGCGTCAGCAGAATGGATTACTCACACTAATGCCTGGCACCCAAGGAGGTGCTGAAAGTGTGTGCTACAGTTCACAGCATCCCTCCAGCTGGGACTTGTTTTATAGCAGTAGCTACGGAGGTCAAGCACTTAAATCCGCAGGAAAGCCCCCGATATATTGGTAAGAGACGGAGCTAATGGTATTACGGCTTTGTCTTTGCATGGCACAGACTTAATTTGCGCAGGTGTAGGGCAGGTCAGCTGTCTGGAGCGTTCTGCGTGTTAAACCGCGCCTCCCTGGAAACACACTGTGGAGAGGAACCCACAGGATTGCCTTGTGGATTTTACGGAATTATTGATTTTTTAGGTGTGCTAATATACAATACATATATATACATACATGTATATATATATATATATATATATACATGTATGTATGTATATAACGTATCTGTCTTGTAGCCTACCTGTTTTATGGTAGCATTTACTTGTGATTTTATAGGAATGATAATGTTATAATTGTAAATTACTTAATGTCAACTGTCTTTAAGTAACATACTGTATGTAAAAAAGTATGCAATTCAGCCTATGGCTGCAACATACTTCTCACATCTACATCATATGGGGAAAAAAATCTGACAAACATGATCAAATAAACAATTCATTCATGTACATCCGTTATATGTATACATACAGAGTAGCAGAAATGATGTGAATTTTACAGAAAGATATATAAGTTGCAAATAGGTGGGTAAATACCAATAAGGCCACACCAATTTATTTCCTTATTTCTCAGATATATCAAGGGGAAAATATAGCAAGTGGACACAATGAAAGTAGGGGGAAGGGAGGAAAACTTCAATATGAATGTATTTACAGCATAAAACTGAGGGCAGAAAGGCATGAACCTGGTCCTCAGGCTTTGTCTTTATTATGTTTGTCCAGTTAAACATATTTGTAAGAATTCTGAGAACAAGCAAATCAAAATGGTGTGGCCTAAGGTATAGGTTACAAATCGGAGCATTTCAATCCCAAACCAAAAAGGTTTGCCATTTCAAAGTAGCAGAAAACAGTTCTTTTGGAATGGAAGAACAGACCTAGTATTGTACAATGGGATAACAACAACAGGCTGAGATCGGAAAATGAGAATTTATTGAGTCTATAGATGGACTTTTTGATAGTCGCCAAGTTTTGGAGGATCAGTAATTTCTTTCCTAACAGAAGGTAAAGAAACTGTAATTGCCCAGGAAAATGATCTAGAAATAAGTATGGCAAGAACAGCAGGCTGAGATACAGAAGCCTCAACTTTAGGTGTGACAAATATACCAATTACTTTCGGAAGAACATTCGCACAGCAAATATGGCAAATACAGCTGAATTAGGAGTGCATTTGCCGCAGTCTCCTGTTGTTTTTACCCATAACAAGTGTATACTTTGTCTAGTAGCTATAAATTACTTTTGGTTAACACTCACAATGGTGATATACCACCAGATTCACAGCAGTGTTTGTAGTAGAAGCAGCTCCTTTAAGACTGATTTTAATTGTAAGGGGATACACCCTCAATAATTAAGACTCTTGTTTGTGCTGAATTTTAGGTTCCCTGCAAGTGTAAGTCTCCTGTTGTTTATACCCACAACAACTTCCTCCTAGTAGCTTTAATTACTACTGATAAACAGCCATATTGAAAGCAATGTTTATTGTAGAGGCAGTCCTTTAAGACTGACTTTAATTGTCTGGGGATGCGCTCTCAGTGATTAAAACTCTCGTTAGTGCTGAATTTCAGATTCGTTGCAAGTGTATCTGCAAGTTTTATACCATCAGATCCTTTAAGAATCATAATGAATTGTCTAAGGATTTCCTCATTCTTTGTGATTAAAACTCTCGTTTGCGCTGAATTTCAGATAAGTTGCAAGTGTATCTGCAAGTTTTATGCCATCAGTTCCTTTAAGAATCATAATGAATTGTCTAAGGATTTCCTCATTCTTGGTGATTAAAACTCTCGTTTGCGCTGAATTTCAGATTCGTTGCAAGTGTATCTGCAAGTTTTATACCATCAGATCCTTTAAGAATCATAATGAATTGTCTAAGGATTTCCTCATTACAGTGGAAACGCACAGAGCTGCTGAATTTGTAGATTCTCACCATGTTTATTGGTAATGTTTCATATCACCAGCTCCTTAAAGACTAATTAGAATAATTAATGATTGCCTAGGGAGGTATCTTGTTGGGTAAAGTCACATATTAGCGATAAACAAGTGGCATCTCTGCATATTCATTGACACTGTTTCAAGCAATCAGTGCCCCACCAGTAGTCTGTTTTAAGGCTGTGACCCTTCAGGGGAAAAACTTACGGAAGTGATGAAATGCCAGATTCCTTGCAAGTTTCATGGTACAATAAAATTGCAAAGCAACAACTTGCAAATTCACTGTTTCAAGCAATCAGTGCCCCACCAGTAGTCTGTTTTAAGGTTCAACCCTTCAGGGGAAAACTTACGAAACTGATGAAATGCCAGATTCCCTGCAAGTTAACTGGCAGTGGTTCGTACAATAAAATTGTATAGCAACAACTGCTCGAGGTATCCTTAAGCATTAAATCAGCATGGTGTATACCTTTAGAGGATGTGGTTATTTGTTCCACGTTCATCCATTCTGTTACATCGTTCCAATTTACTTTAGGTTGTATCTTACATGTTTACAACTAACATGAGTGCAGAGCCACCAGGTTCTGAGCACTTGGTGGGTTGAGTGGGGACATCAATGAGGGGCAATCAGCACACCAGTACCAGAGCTATCAGCCAAAGATTGATGTGTTCAAAAATTCGTATTTTCCGAGAACCATATGATAGTAGAATGGAACTCGTTGTCATCAAGTACTGTAGGAGCATCCTCACTAAGTAGCTTTAAAGAACGGTTGCAGTCAGATATGTAAAGACTAGATGTAACAGACCGTTCGGTGTAATATAACCAGCTGCTACCGCGCCGCGTGCCTGCGAAGCTGGTGTGTTACGCCTAATGGCAGTTGTACCGGCTATATAGATACAGATACAGATACAGAACACCAAGAAGAGCCAATTTTTTTATAAGATATCAAAGAACAGAAAAAAGATGAGTTTTCCTTATTGCCCCTGAAATCAAAGTTTGTTACCCACCTTTTTGCAGGTCTTCTCCGACACATTGTATTTAGCCATAGGCTGAGATCACTTGATCTAATTAAAGAATAGTTGGGGAGTTTGGTAGACAATTCAATGCTTTTAGATGCATGTGGAATTAGAGGGTACTTGAACGTACACTGTGAGGTAGTATGCGTTTTTTACTTCCTAGAATCTTCATTTATTGAAAAATAACTCCCCCTTCTGGAGTTAAGCTTGTATTTCTTACATGCTTACAGCTCACACAAGTGCAGAGCCACCAAAATCTGCCTGTGTGTTGTGCTGCATTGCCACCTCCTGCTGTTAGATACAGGCTTAGATCCACTTAGCTAAACTTCACTGTAGTGATTAACCGGTAAATCCTTTAACACTCCATTTCATCGCCTTCTATCCCAGACACAACCTGTTCTGTGATTAATGCTTCATTAAGCTCATTACAATCCGACACACTAGAGTTGAATTTCACACCTGTGCTTAAAGGCCTCATTGCTGTAACTTACTCAGGAAACTCCCACAGTTGTGTTAAACCACAGGGCCTAGTTCGTACTAATCTGTACTAGTTATAAACCATCATTTGTCACAGGTGTATCCAATGTCACAGGTGTATCTGCCTATTAGTCAAACCCTAATAAGAACAAAATTTTAAAGTACAAGTTGAAACCTGTCCTTGGTACTGAATACGTAGCTATTCTGTATGTGTTATTTCCCTACTTCTGTCTGATGAGCCCAAACAGCAAAGCCCTCCCCCTCCCCCATATGCAGAATGCAGTGCAAGATAGCCTTGGTGCTGAGGCAAGTATTTCCTCCTACCATATCTTACAAGATTGATATTACGTTTTATCTACACGCCTCAAACATGCATGACCTTTCTTACACAATGGGACTGAGCTGCTAGGTTTTTTTATGCTATCAACCAAGTTTCCATCCACTACGGCCTATAAACCCAATATTAGCTTTTATCTACCAGCCTGAAACATCCAGATTTCCTGAAACAAGTCCTGACCTTGGTGCTGAACTATAAGATGCTCTGCAGTGTTCTACACTGTTGCACTTTTAACAGATTATTTCTGGCAGGTGTTGATAAACAAATCCACTTTATACAAACAGCTCACACATCTGTCTTTCCCATTATAACATCAAGCCCTCATCCTGTGTAATGCAACCTTGTACTGATGTTGAGCCGTCAAGTTCGGCTCACATTCGAGGTAGGAGCGTCACACCATCGCTTCGCATTACAGCAGAGTCGCACTGTTTGCTTTCTGAGTCGGAACGCATTTCACAGCACTCCATCAGCAGGCAGGCAGCTGTGGCGAGGCAATCGCCTAGTCTGCCAACACATCGGGCAGAGGAGTGGGCTGAAGGGCAGGCAGACAATAAGTGTTCTCGCACCGTTCCGTCTGCTCCGGAAATAGGGGACAACTGGCGCTCCTGACTGCTGAGTGCCCACTTACTGTCGGCTCTGGTCAATGCTAAGGCTGCAGGTTTCCCCGGAAACAGTCCAACAGTTGGCTGTGTGTGTTAGGAGACATTGGCTGTGAAAGGAGCTCGGATTCATAAGTTATCTTTGCAAACACTAAAAAGCTGTTACTCAAGCAACTGGATAAACTTTTGATAAAGTCGGACGTTTCAGACAGCATCCGCTGTCTTTCGTCAGTGCATAAAGGGACGACCTGGAGTACCAAGTTTTGTACCAGAGCTCTGAATTGAAATGTTATCTTTGCATAATTCAAATTTTTAGGCACCTTCTCACTAACAGTTCATCCATGTATACGGAATCTGTGTAGACCACAGCAGAAGACAGCCTTAGGAGGATAGAAGCAAGGCTTGTAGACTAGATAACTATTTCTAGTAGTAACCTAATGTACAATCCTGTGCTTTTAGCACTACTGGTACACTCACTCACTTGCTCCCTATCCGGTCTAACATTACAAAATAAAGACATAAATAAAGAAAGAAACATTACAAAAATATAATCTTATGTATCTGAACCATTAACAAAAAAGTTATACCAAAGCATTGTGTTTTTTTGTTTTTTTGTTTGGAGACACATTTAGTATTTTGGAGACATATTTTGTACTTGCTGTATTATGGACTATCAAAATCTGTTTCCTAATTCGTCAACTGGCAAAAACTGCATGTCTGCACACAACTCTGACAGGAACCACCAGTTGCATTACATCAAACAAGCCAAAGTCTTTAATATCACTCCACACATTGTTCAAAACTATCCAACGCAGATACCTCTATCTCATCTGATGATGGAAGATTGTAGAATTGTCTTTATTGTCCTATTAGATGAGATTGACACACACCACTCCAACTTTGCCTACGCACAGGAACAATAAAACAAGCCTAGGTCTTCAATATTTAACCCCACGCATTGCTTGAATGCAAGTCCTCTATCGCATCTGATGATAGAAAATTCTAGAATTGTCTTTATTGTCCTAATAGATGAGATTGACACACACCACTCCAACTTTGCCTACGCACAGGAACAATAAAACAAGCCTAGGTCTTCAATATCTAACTCCACGCAGTGTTTGAATGCAAGTCCTCTATCGCATTTGATGATAGAAAATTCTAGAATTGTCTTTATTGTCCTAATAGATGAGATTGACACACACCACTCCAACTTTGCCTACGCACAGGAACAATAAAACAAGCCTAGGTCTTCAATATCTAACTCCACGCAGTGTTTGAATGCAAGTCCTCTATCGCATTTGATGATAGAAAATTCTAGAATTGTCTTTATTGTCCTAATAGATGAGATTGACACACACCACTCCAATTTTGCATGTACACAAGAACAACCGCTGTTATGTTACATCAAACAAGCCAAGGTCTTCAATATCTAGCTCCACACATTGTTTGAAACTATCTAGTACAGGTCCTCTATTGCATCTGATGATGAAAAAATTCTAGAATTGACTTTATTGTCCTATCAGATGGGATTGTTGACCTGGCAATGGCCTTCAACTCGCAGCGTGTGAGCTTTGGAGGAGATTCAAAACGGTCCAGCATACGTTTACGCCATAAAAATAATGGCCCAATTCATAGCCGTGCTGATTTTCCAACATTACGTACATTGCTTTATCGATTTCTGCCAACGTTTGCAGCGCCGGCGTCCAACTAATGTCGACTTGGAAGTAATTTGGTGCCACGTCCGAACCATCTCCTGCCATAAACCGGCACAGAAAGGGCAGGAATGTGGTTAGGTTTGTCTCCAAGTAATAGAAACACTGGGAAACTTTGAAGCACTTTGCTGTTGTGGAGATTTACAGCTTTTAAGTATTGGGTCGCAAGTCATAAAAGCGTTGCATGGTGCCAATGTTAGCTTCAAGTTCATGACTTTTCAATCATGAATTAGGAAAAACTATAATCACAGTTAATAAATGATTTATTGGTATTTCAAAAAAACACAGCACAAAGCTGAATTGAGGTTGTTTACAGTGGGTAATGGTAAAGCTTATTCAAAGATATCTAACACGATAAGAGCATTTAAATCACTTGGATTAAAAGATTCCACACTTATTAATGACAAAATATTATTATAACGTTTTGTCATTAGGGTTTAAGTCAGACATACATTTGAAGGCACGAGTAATCACATGTCATCATTCAGCAACTGTGCACAGAATAGTTATGTACTGTATCTGTATCTATATACAGCTGGTATAACCGCCCTTCAGTGTAACACACCAGCTTCTGTATCTGTATCTATATAGCCGGTATAACCGCCCTTCAGTGTAACACACCAGCTTCTCTATCTGTATCTATACAGCTGGTATAACCGCCCTTCAGTGTAACACACCAGCTTCTCTATCTGTATCTATACAGCTGGTATAACCGCCCTTCAGTGTAACACACCAGCTTCTCTATCTGTATCTATACAGCTGGTATAACCGCCCTTCAGTGTAACACACCAGCTTCTCTATCTGTATCTATACAGCTGGTATAACCGCCCTTCAGTGTAACACACCAGCTTCTCTATCTGTATCTATACAGCTGGTATAACCGCCCTTCAGTGTAACACACCAGCTTCTGTATCTGTATCTATATAGCCGGTATAACCGCCCTTCGGTGTAACACACCATCTACTGTACTGTGTATCTATGTATTGCAGGTACTTATTTTGACATGTGAGCCCAAAATTACAAGCAAAACCAGACTCTTGAACAAAAATGGATATTCACAAAGTTATCATTTGCCTTACACAAGCCCAGTCCCCATCCTTTAAACCACAACCAAGGCTGCTGCCTCCCCCCCATCTACAACATCCTCATGTAACATGACCTATGTGACCTTTGACTCTCAGGTCACATGACTATCCTTCAGTTCTGAAGAAATTTTAAATCTCTACGTTCAAAGACTTTTCATGTACCGACACAGCCTAGATAGAACTCAAAATCTTCATATTTGTCCAGAAGCTCGCAGACTTGACAGGTAGAAACTTTTAACATATGTTCATCCATCCAGGATATGCACATCTCTGAGAGCCTTCAGACAAGGGCTTTAGTTTGCCCTTTGCCAGACAGGGTGGTAAAAATATTGCCCCACAGTATTGATCTCTGGCACCTCTTCCAGTTTAAGGATGTAGATAGAAGGTTTTATACCATTAAAGCAGTTTCGGAGGGACCTGGCGGGCTGCCACAAGCCAGCCAGTGCATGGCCTGCTGTCAGGCTGCATGATGTTGAAAGTAGCTTCTCTGTATTGCATATTAGGCTAAGGGACTTCTTATGCCATTCTTTTAGCATGTGAGGGATTTGGTAGGCAGCCACAGGCTTGTAGGTGCATGGCCTGCTCTGTTATGCTGCATGGTGTCTGTCTATGGAGAGTAACTTCTCAAGACTGCACAAAAGTTTTAAGCAAGAATTTCATTCAGGCTTCATGCCATTAGAGCTATATGTTTTAGAGACCTGGTGGTCAACAAGCACAGTCGTTGCCTTTCTGGCTCTGCCAACCTGCATCCATTTAATGTCTGTCTTTGTCAAGTTCATTCTCAGCATTGTACCCGAGGTCCACTGTTCATTGTGCTTGGTGAAAATAGCTATGGGAATTTCCCCGGTACAATGGACTTGTACATACTGTACTGCTCGGTCACAACTAGTGGAAGAATAGCTCTTCAGTGAGCTAAAACTGGATCGATATCACTTTCCTTTCTTTCATCGTTATCACATGGAAGCAGCAAGTTTTCCTGACAAGTGTCCTGTTTTTTATGCCTGCCGCTGCTTGATAATCAGTGACTTTAGAAGCAGTCACCAAAACTCCTTCAGAATTTGAGCATTATCACATGGAACCTAAAAGTATTTTTCTGACGGGTGCCCTGTGTTTTTGAGAGCTCATGCTATATCGTGATCAGGCATCAACAGAAACAGTGAAAAAAATCCCTGCAATATAATATAGCATTTTCACATGGAACCGAAAAGTTTTTTGCCGACAAGTGTCCCATGTTTTTGATGCCTGCCGCTGCTGCTTAGTAATCAGCGACTGTAGGAGCGGTGAGGAAGTGGTCGGGGCCTGAACCCCATAAATCTTCCATTATTTCCTGCGTTGTAAATTTGAGATCAACTTTCCAGGTTAATTGGTGATGCATCATCGTCCCTCTCTCCATACAAAGTCAAAGTCGTCCGACTACTCAGCGTCCCTGCCGAGATTCCATTGGTATTCCGGTCGAGACCTCTGCCGCTAAACGAGGGAGGATTCCATACAGATGGTACGGGAAGGAAGCCTGGATTCCATTCCACCCCACCACATGTAGCACTCAAGGTGTGAAGCTGCCTTGAATATACGGCAAACTTGACAGCTCAACATCAGTACAAAGTTCCATTACACAGGATGGGGCCTTGGTGTCATAATGGGATAGACGGATGTGTAGGTTTTTTTTTTTTTGTATGAAGTAGATTTTTTTAATCAAAACCTGTCACAAATAATCTGTGGAGAGTCCAACGGTGTGGAACACTGTAGAACATCTTATAGTTCAGCACCAAGGTCAGGACTTAGGAGTAGGAGGAAACCTGGATGTTAGATAAAAGCTAATATTGGGTTTATAGGCCGTAGTGGATGGAAACTTGGTTGATCATTTGGCAGGGGTTTGGAAATGACTTGGCTTCAACTGGGTGCAGATGTACATACTGATTAGTGTTGGAGCCCTGTTGTGATGATTGCCGCATCTTCAACGGGCTGTTACGGCTTAAGTACTGATAATGAGTCTGTGATACTAGACTTCACGCTTTTACTTTGCACAGTCGGGGTTTGTTCAGTATGCACTTCCGGCTAATTTGCAAATTGTTTTGCACAGGAATGCTTGTGTTGTTGAGATGATCGCAGCATCTTCAACGGGCTGTTACAGCTTACAATACTGATAATGAGTTTGAGCAATTTACACACACACACAGACACACACACACACACAATCACACACACACACAAACACACACACAACACACAGAGACACAATCACACACTCTACATACACACACAACACACACGCATGCATGCACGCACACACACAAACACACACACAAACACACACACACAAAGACACACACAAAGACACACATGCACGCGTACACACACACACTCACACTCACTCTCACACACACACACATATATATACAGGTCCAAAGGCTTATCCAAAGGTACATGTGCCAGAACTTCCTTCATTGGGCCCCTTCACTACCCAAAGCATTATGCCCACTGCAACAAGTATTCTTCCTGGAGTCTTGGTAATTAGGTACCATCCCTGCCATCTCTGTGAGGGAGTTTGGGAGGAGGAGTTTCATCAGCAGTGCTGAGGGAGGGAGGCACAGTCATACGCTGGGTAATTGCTTCACTCGTGCTGTCCTCATGCATACAGAACACATGCTTCCAACTGCTTCTGGTTTCACAAACTTTTAAATTGCTTTCAGCGGATATCTGTCCAACAGATTCCCCTCTAAGCTGAGAAACTGTAAGAAATTGGCTAAATATGGAGAATAATTGGACAGTGGAGTCGGCAGGGTTTCTGTGCATTTGTGGCTGTAAGTCTCTATACAGAACACATACTTCCTACTGCTTTTAGTTTCACAAACCTTTAAATTAAACTGGAGTCAGCATATATATAGTATCCAAGCTTCTGCAAGCTGAAGAACTGGTAGAAATTTGCCAAATATTGAGGATAATTTTACAGTCGGTTCAGTAGGGTTTCTGTGCATTTATGCTTGTAAGTCTCAAACTCTATATACATACTTTTGACTGCTTCTAGTTCCACAAACTTTTACATTACTTTCAGCATATAGTCTCCAATGTATTCCTCTTCAAGCTGAAGAACTGTAAGAAATTGGCCAAATAGGGAGAATAAATCTCATCCTCAGGATTCTTACTTAGCACTTTCTCAGGATTCACTTAAGGAAAAACAGGCCAGAGAAAAAATACCCTTTTTCTTTTTTGAATAAATCAATTGCTTCCTAACATTCAGAAGTGCATTCATTGATAAAAGTAGAGACTCCAATCACCCAGTTCCTTTTGCAGCTTGTACAACTTCTGAACTTCAAGTATGGAAGCAGCGTGTTAGACCATATGGTAGTTTACCATACGAGACAAAGCTATAAATGGTAGATCCTAGTTGAACAGTGTAATCCCCATCCTAGGAAGGGCTTGGATCATTAATTACCAGCCAGATGTGTTGACAAGGTTATTAATTTGCTGTTTTCATGGCATTAATCAAGGTATTAAAATGGCTGTCAGCTCAGCACTGGTTCACTCAGCTGTGCTATTGTTGTGAACCTTCTGCAGTGGTACAGAAAATATGGACATACATTCATTGAATGACCTTCCTAGATTTTGATACTGGCAAAAATGTTGTAACATATCTCACACATTTTCTGCCGTACAATTCTTGAATGCGACGGTAAAGAATGAAATATTTGCTTGGCACCATTGTCTCAATCTATCGTATCATGAAATTCAACTCGATTTTTTAATGTTAGTGCAGATTAAAAGAATTGGAATCCATACAGATTGATGTTAGGGCATAAAATAGATATTATCACAGTTTTGATAAAAACACAAAACCGTAGAGGGTAATTATGTTCCTGCAAATTTATCCCAACAGTCTAGAGGCTTATACATAACTATAATTCAGGATATACACAAGCCTGCCATGTATTATCGTTACAGGGACTAGTCAGACTTATAATAAAACTTTACAGTTAGTAATAGGTCTTCATTTCTATTGCTATATTTATTGGACTTTTCCTGCATGTAAGCCTTCCAGGGTATAAAACACACTTTCCTCTCTTATTCAGCTTTGTCTCCTATAGTCGTATGTCTTTCTTAAGATGCTACGGCATTCATCTGAGGTGATTTGTTCGTGCCTTAAGGGAAGGGAGGAGTTCTTATTATTCACAAACTGTCAAACAAGTATCAATTATTGGACCATGTGGAACATAAAGTGCATTGATGGTCGTCAGTACGCTGCACTCAGTTTCAAGATATTGGAAAATCGGTCATTATCTTCGGTCATTATGTCTCTTCATCTTTTTCAAGGATAGATTTTTAGGATGATTGGGATGCTTCCGATATCAAGGTCAAGTTTCCAAGGACAAATGCCTTGTTCATTCAAATGTCTGGACCGATTTATTGTCATTGCTTCAGCAGGATTATTTATTTTCGAGATTAATACAGTTGTACTGTATGCAATTCGCATAGAAATCGAGTTAAAGACATTATGGAGCCTTTAATGGCTACCCGGGGTCTCCTTTAAACAAGGATAGATTGGTTGTAAGTAGATTATGGCATCCAACATCGGAGTATGATTTTCAAGGACATCCATATGGCTGAACAAATCTATTAGTGCATCTCTAATAAAATTCCTGTCTTTATGGGACCGTTTCGAGGGGCTGTTCCATGAACAGCATCAGAAAGGGCTTAGGCCACACCATTATAATTTGTTGGTTAACAGAATTTTAAAAAAAAAATGCTAAATTGGAAAATCAACATGAAAACAGAATCTTAGAGGAAAGTCTGTACTTTGGTGCACACAGTTTCAAGGAGTGAACAGGTGCAAGTTTTCACACCAGCCTTCTGTTTTAATGATGTCCTCGAGCTAAAATTTTCCCCCAAAAAATCTGTTAACCAAGAAGTTAAATTGGTGTGGCCTAAGATACATGGAGGGGTTTGAGAATTATTGATAACTTCATCCACGTTTTTGCCTGATACATTCTAAGCTGTCATTATGAGGGGTAGTGCGTAACCAATTACGTTAAATTTTCTAGACTCATTATGCATTCAGAAACGTTCCTAAAGCATTACAACAAATCAACCACCCAGCAAGTACGCTTTAAATTAGAGAGGTCCGTTTAGGAGTTACCTGAACTTTAAGAAATGGCTGATTATGCCTTATGGGAAAATGGAAAGCAGGCCACCATTCTAGGGTTAGTATTGTGAAGCTAGGACCTGAAACTGCCAGTAGGGCAGGCAAGAGGATAGCAAGACGTCAATGAGAAGCACTTTGCAGCAAAGGTGACGATATTGGATCGAAATTCCAGGTAATTTTAGTGACTCCCGTGTCGCGCCTGACGGGGTAAATCATCGCCAGGGCGTAGCGTCGTAGTCAAGCGTGAAGGGATTATGGGAAACGCGACATTCTCAGCGGAAAAAGTTGAATAGACTTGACCCGCACTTGACCCCTCAGCATGGGTCATACCAACAGTATTTTTTGCCCTCTGCCAAAACGTGGCAAAGTCATTGGAAGGTGTTGCACACGTTTGCTGATTGTTTCTTCATCGATTAGGCCACACCAATTTAATTTGTTGGTTCTACAAAATGGCCAAATTTGAAAGCTATCATGTGAGCAGAGAATTTCCTATAAGCACTTTGGGCTTATTTTGTTAAACATTTGTGACAATAATGAAAATAAAAACAGTTGTGCAAAATTCATAATCGTGTTGACGTCCCCAAACTTCCAGGACCGGCTAAAAAACTTCTGTCAAACTATGCAATGATTTTGGTACTTCTGATTTTCTGTTTATTAATTCCTAATTTATCAATATTCATACACCAATCTGGTGATTAAGATACGTCGGTTGAAACAACAGCCCAAATCTAAAACTACAGATAAAGCCAACAGTCGTTACTTGGGGTGGAATGATGGTTTCTTATCGAAAGCCTTCATCTGAAGTCCCTATTCTCTCATTATCAAATTTCACGTTTAAAAAATTTATACTAATTGCAAGTTGCTGGTGGGATGGAAGATAACAACTGCAGTTGAGGACTGCAGTACCGGCGGTGCCATTTGTGTGCTAATCAACGATGTCTGTCAGTAATCGCAACATCTATCAACACAGAGGAGCTTAATTATTAATTTCCACTGCAGCTTCTGGTGGCTTTTCCGAAGGCTGTGGAATATGAAATGTCCAAAGTTTTGTTTGAAAAATGACATGTTCTAGGTTTCTAGTTTTGTATGATATTATATCTTGTGTATTATCTTGTGTAATCACAAAATGTTTGGATTCAACAATCTCTCAAATTGTATTGTACCTTACAGGAGTCTCTACTTCATTGAATCCTTTTGAAAAATTCCTACAAAAAGGAAAAATAAAATTTCTGAGAATACAGTCAAAATGGAAACTAGATGGCACATCTCATATAGTTCCAAACAGAAAGTCCGTGTTCAGGAGACTAAGTATCTTTCAAACTCTGTGTATAATTCTATCAGGTTGGAAAATCGCTGAATAACAAGCTTAGGAGCTTTACTCACAACCAAGATATACAAATGTATATAATCGCAGCCAATGTGTGACTGTTGTGTTTTGCTGAAGGGTGGTTATACCGGCTAATCGCAGCTATACAGATACAGATACCAACTGACACAGACATGTCTGTCACCTTCCTCAAGGCAATACTGACTGGTTCTACACCAAACTCCTGAGAATGCACAATGCAAACTACATGTAGAGACATTTTGAATCTTGGTGCACTCCCTAAGTGTTGCAGGGGTTTTTCAAGAAAAAATACACAAGAGGGAGCACACACAGACGAGGGAGTGAATTCTATGCATTCGTGGGAGAATTGATCGCTGAGTGAAGGCTGTATGCCGGGGATTAAGCTAAAATCTGAATTTGACAAGGGGGCGCTGGGCTGAAACAAGAGGGCACAGCGCCCCTCTTTCCCGATTTAGATGAACCCCTGGTGTTGGTTCTCAATGAAATTTCCCAGTGGTTATGATCATGAGTAGGTTGATGAGGGACCCCCTACCAGTGTGATCAGCCCCGCACATGTGCGTCTGTCTACCCGCAATGTCTGCAGGGATGCCTTCCCTCTCTGAGGCCACACCAATTTAATTTGTTTGTTCTCAGATTGATTAGGAATGTTGACGGCCCCTCTATAGAGTAAGGAGAGCCTACAGGTGCAGTCAGTCCTGTAGGTGAGCTTTCCTGACCCTTCTCTTTGGAATATGCTTGCCTAGAAGAACATAATGAAAACAAAGCCTGAGGACCAGGTTTATGCCCTGATGCACTCAGTTTTATGGAGTGAATACAATCATATTAAAAATCATATTTCTTCCCTACTCTCTGCTCTTATGATGTCTTTTCTTTATTGAAAATTGCAAACATTGTGGCGTCTGTGTGGCATAGTGGCAGAGCATCCAGCTCAAGAGAGAGAGAAGTAGACAAGCTGATGTTGCGGACCACTCAACATTTACAATTACACTGAAAACAACAATAAAACACTAAGGTAATTCATAGAATGGTACAATATGATATCTGCTTGCTACATTTATACTTTCTCCTTGAAATGTCAGAGAAACGAGGAAATAAATTGGTTTGGCCTCGCTGTCAGACTCATTTTCTCACACAAATTGAACCTTGGGGGAAGGAGACAGCCGAGACCTGGGAGAACAACGTCTCCTGCTGGGATGGCGGCTTGTAACAGATTCAGCCTATATATGCTGTCATACTAATGAAAAAATTTAAAAAGAATGAATACATTTTTTTAGAAATGAAAAATTCCTTTTGAAAATGCCTTAGCTTAAAAACATAATAAATAATTCATATATGCTGTCAGTTTATTGTTTATTGTTTATTCGCATATGTACAATATAAAACAAACATAAATAGAGCAAAGAATACATGCAGGGGAGGCCAGAAGCCTATACGGTTTTTCGGGGGTCTCCCCTAAACTACACAAATGGAATTTTTACAAAATCATATATAATCAAAACTAAGAAAAACCAACGAAAGAAGAAATTGGAATTGTAACATAAATCCTAATGAAACAAATGAAAAGAAGAGGAACTACAAAGTGAATTTTGAGTTGTAAACATGATAAGTATTATAATGAATAACAATTTATAAAGTCAGTCAGTCCAAAAGTCTATACCATCACACTAATCCTAAAAATAGAGACAAATTTTAAAGAAATTTAAATGAAAAATTCCTTTAAGAAAATTTCCTTTAAGAAAATTGTAATAGATAATTCAATAGATTTCAAAATACCCTGCTCAGGAAGAAGACTTGGCAAGCAGAGATGGCAGTCTTCACCCCCTTACCCATACTCCCCTTCAAGTCCCACAGACAAGAATAACAGCACAGGATGCATTCCAATGCTGTCTAGATCTTGTGCTTATTGGGAATTGCAGAAAAACACATAGACACACACACACAAACACACACAAACACACACACACACACACAAACAAACAAAACACACACAAACAAATACACACACACAATCACACACACACAAACACACTCACACACACATACATACACACACACACACACACACACACACATGCACACACACACACACACACACACATACACATACACACACTTAAAACGTTAGCAGGCACTAGAAATTATCTGACAACTTGAAGTAAAAGATTAACAGTTTATAGCATATCTTATCTCCTCATGTTGTTACCTTGGGAAATCAAAATCCTTTCCAGACACTTGTTAAACCATCCTCTTACTTTAAGGATACTAAAGCACACTTACAAGATATCCTAAGACTTGAGGCAGTGTCTGAAGTGGGCATCAAATCATTCTTCTACTTGTCGTCAACTTGATATAAAGCACACTCGTAAGATATCGTAAGACTCCTTCCTTCAAGCTAGTTTCTGAAGTGGGCATCAAATCAATATTCTTCTACTTGTCTTCAACTTGATATAAAGCACACTTGCAAGATATCGTAAGACTCCTTCCTTCAAGCTAGTGGGCATCGAATCAATATTCTTCTACTTGTCTTCACCTTGAAAGACTCCATCTGTGGGGGCGTGTGTTCAATCCCCTACAAGATGCCGCATCTCCTCCAAGGAGCGAGCCTGCCGAAAGCTAAGACGCTGGGATCCCACTTCCAATAAAGACGCTGTCTAGCCCATCTTGAGGACGTCTTGGAGAATGTCAAGGGTGGGATCTCCTGCTGAGCCTGCCGAGATGAAGACGTGCCGCTGGGAAGGGAGGGATTTCAGGATGCGGGAAGGAACGTTCTGTCACAGCAGGAGAAGAATCACTAAAAAGAAGTCTTTCAGACAGTTTCATTTTGTATCTGTATCTGTATAACTGCCTTTTGGTGTAACACAGTGTCATCAGAAAGCTGAGTCTGGCGAGATGGAAACGTGCCGCTGGGATGGGAGGGATTTCAGGATGCGGGAAGGAACGTTCTATCACAGCAGGAGTAGAATCACTAAAGTGTCATTCAGCCGGGTTTTTTATAGACTTTCTGGGCCAGGCTGGAGGCCTGCCCGCCTTAGGCCAGGACCTACCCCCCTACTTTGCTCCTGATGGGGTTTTCTGGGGGTAATGCCAAGATGTGGGAAGGCACGTTCCGTCACAGAAGGAGAAGAATCACTAAAGTAAAGTGTCTTTCAGCTGTTTTTTTTTATAGATTTTCCGGGCCAGGCTGGAGGCCTGCCCGCCTTAGGCCAGGACCTACCCCCCTACTTTGCTCCTGATGGGGTTTTCTGGGGGTAATGCCAAGATGTGGGAAGGCACGTTCCGTCACAGAAGGAGAAGAATCACTAAAGTAAAGTGTCTTTCAGCTGTTTTTTTTTTTAATAGGTTTTCCGGGCCAGGCTGGAGGCCTGCCTGCCTTAGCTTGGGACCTCATCCTCCTACTATGGGGTTGGTTATTTGGGGGTAATCTCAAGTTAAAGTTGAAGTTGAAGTTTTTATTGCTACAGAAACTGGTTTAAAAAGTGTTGCTTTCAAGATAGCAAGATGGTTTAACGGTTTCTTATGCTTGTGGACAGAATTTGCGGAATTTCTCTGTAGATACTGTAATGTTACAACAATTTTTTTGGTCGCAGCAAGAGAGGACTCAAAGAAGTATCAGTCAGCTTGTTACAAAGCTGCAGAAACTAGTTATGTTCCTTTTGAGTGTTTAACTGAGCTTTGCATATCACACAGAATAAAGCTCTTACAAGAGCTGTGCCCAGATTGGAGAAACAGGTCTATTTTACCCATAAGAAGAAAAGAATATTATCACAAATTTGCATTTGTATTTATCAACAATGAAGACCAGTCATTATGCCAAAAATAGTTACTCAGTCACTGACGAAAGACAGCAGATGCTGTCTGAAACGTCTGACTGTTTCAAAATTTTATCCACTGTTGCTTGAGTAACTATTTTTGGCGTTATCTTACTACCTGGATATCTAACCTTCATCAACGTATCAAAGACAAGTCATTACACTGGGTCAGCCTAGGCAGTTCTTGCTGCGGGATTCACTCAGTTACATTGCCAACACTGAACATGTTTTTTGTGAGATGGCACTAGAATCCATGGTGTACTAATCATTTCGCTTGAAGACAAGTGGAAGACGTTCTCAGAGTCCATAACTTCTTTATGTATAGCAATGGTCTTTTTGGTCTGCTGGAAGCTGAGCTTCTCAGTTTCCCTAAAAATTTGAACACAATATACTCTGTATATTATCAGCCTTAGCCTTTTAGAACATAACATAAGCTTTGCTCAATTACCGGTACTAGAATATTCTACAATCAGTGACTAAAGAAAGGTAACAAAACACGAACCTCCAAAACGCATACCTCCAAGGCTTTGCTCAGATTTGAGCTATATGTATTTTTCCCATGGGGCTCCAAAGAGGGGTAGAATATTAGCACTTACATATTGCATGGCTTCATGTATGATCTTGACTGACAGGCCAGGCTCTACAGAGTGATACTTAGAGTGGGGTTCCAAATCCATAGACATTTTATACAAATTGGCATTTTCCCTAAAAACATCAAGGATATTAAGTCATCACATGCTTTACTGTCATTATGGTTTGAGGTGAGTGAAATGGCAGAGATCTCTTTGAATCTTCTTTTGAGTCATCCAAATGTAAAAGAAATCTTAATGCAAATTGATGTTTTTCCTAAAAAGACCTCAGGGACGCTAAGCAATCACATGATTTATTGTCGTTATGGTTAGGTAAGCGGTTTGGTAGATTTTTCTTCTCGACTTTCCACAAGTCTCCCTGCTTTAATTTCAAAGATTCGCACTTTCCAGGAGCTGAAGTAATCCAAGCCACGTTTTCTGTAGAGAAAGATGATACCCGGAATGTAAAGTAGAAAGGATCTCCTGGCAAGGGAAGAGGCAGAAGAGGGATGATTTCCCTGTGGTAGGCTGCGGTTAGATTGGGACGGTATCGCAGCGCCCCGACTTCCATTAAAACTTGTGAGATTGGTCCCAAAAAGACAAGCAGGAGGGATGGGATTAAAAACCGCAGGCTGCACAATCATCAACCCAACTGATAAGCAGACGCAATAACAGTGACATAAGTGTAGCCTTAAGCACGCGTCAGCACAGATCAGCGTCGCTTTGCTCCCCGTTTCATCAAGCCGCGTCTGACGGAAATGTCGTTGACCGCTGCCGGTGGAGAGCCATCAATAGTTAATGTGCGGGAAATGGCTCAGCATTTGGAAGGAGAGGGGGGGGGAGTTAAAGGCAGGCTTAGAGCTGGTAATAGATGTTCTTAGTGTCGAGCCAAGGAAGGAGAGACATTCTGAGGGTCAGGCCCCACCCGGGGGTTTTCTTGAGCGGTAGTGAGACAGAGAGAGACGCACGATTTGGAAATATTCTGTATTTCAAACTTGGGGGAAAGTAGTGTCTTGGTGAACTGGGGGAGCCGATTTTTATGGTTGGGAGATTTTTTGTATTTTCCTCTTCTCTATAACAATTTGCTGTAGTCAGCAATCATAAGACACTGAAGGCTTATATTCCATGAGCTGTTCTGTACCAAGTAAAACAAGGCTGTTTAGAGATAGGGATGGAGCAAGCTCCCGGGCTAATATGACCCCACTCTGATCACGTGATCAAAAATATATTTTGTCAGAGATATTTGAGAATTCAGTTAAAACTCCCAGGTCTCAGTTTCAACTTCTGTGGCATCTTTGAAGCTTTATAGCTGATTGAGCCCATCCTTTTCTTCTCTGTCACAATTTGTCGTTAAAGTAATAACTGAGCCACTGAATGTATGTTGTATTGCAAGCTCCCTGGAAGATGTGACCCCTCACTGATCACATGATCTTAAGTTCATGGGCCATTTTGTAAAGACTCCCAGGTTGTATTGCAAGCTCCCTGGCAGATGGGACCTCTCTCTGATCACATGATCAAAAAGTCATGGGTAATTTTGTAAAGACTCCTAGGTTGTATTGCAAACTCCCTGGCAGATGTGACCCTCACTGATCACATGATCAAAAGGTTATGGGTCATTTTGTAAAAAGTCCCAGGTCTCTGTTCACATTTGTGGTGTCATTGAAACTTTACTGCTGCTTGAGCCTAGCTATTCCGCACGCAGATTTTCTTCACATTCAGCCCCAAAGTGCCCCTATTCATTCCCCAAAACATTCCCCTAATAGTTTTCCTGTGCAGTAATGCTACTTCCTGAATACACCGACTTCATAAAAGTGTCATGTAACTGAGGGAAGGTGACCTCAGGTGGGAGCAAGATGACCCGAAAGTGCGAGGTGAGAAACGAGTGCAATTTTAGACGGCTAAATTCCCTACATTATAGGTCTTGCAATGGTGGATGTAAAACCCCGGCAGGGCGCCTATATATGCAGGAAATAGCAGCAGTTTGTCAGGTTAGGCCGTGGAAGAGACCTTCGTGACCTGTGTAGCTTATTGTAGGATGATAATGTAGATTTCTTTATTGGCAGCATGGTACATTTTGTAAGTGTACACTGTATTTTGTTGATCATGAAAGCATTCTTTATGAGAAATTGTTTTTAGAAAAAGGCCGTAACTCTCAGTGACTTTGACAGTGAGGACAGGGAAATGTTAATAGACAGCGTTTATCACTTTTGAGTTTATATTATCTATCATGTGACATCAACTCTAATTCCGCTTTTTACCAAAAGACAGCCACGCTGTTAGAAAAACAGTGTTATTCACTTCTTCTCAAGACTGCTTTGAACACCTGGATATCTGAAGTAGTGCGTACCTCTGGAATTACTGATGCTACATTCAGTAGATCTCTTTAAAACTTTTATGTGCCAGTCTTATTAGAAAAATTACCAGGCAGAATTATCAGTTATATGACAATGATAAGAATTTTTACGACTCCTGTTGGATGTCAACGTGCAGGTGTTGGCTCATTGCAATTGGCGCACCCAATCCGTAGTGTGTTTTTGCACATATTTTGACAGATTAGCCCTAGTGGCTCAGTGGGCGTTATATTATGTATACTATTCAAACTGGCACTTTTTTACCTTTTAAGTCTAATTTTATAGATTAAGTTCATAAATGTACCTGTGTGACTATTTGTTTTTTTTAAATAATAATAATGATAACTTTATTGCACAACAATATTGCATGGCGTTCACTGGAACATAGATGATATTTTCTATTAGGCTAATTAGTCTATCAGATTCTTATAAGATATGGTGTAGTAGTATATATACGTATGGGATGACAATGGGATTTTTCAATCATTGGAGGAGTTTCTAATGTCTAGACATTCTTTGATATACTTCCCAATGCATACCATGCATGGGTTGTCACATTTCATAATGTACTTAAATTTGCTATTCAAGTCCATTGAGATAAATCCAGGTAGATCCGACGATAGCATTGAGTCTTTAAAAAAGGTACTCTAAGCCCATATTGATTATTGATTGTTCAGATTTTTTGTTCGTCCTCATACATGTATGCTCCTAAATATGCTCCCTCTGAACTGCTGGGTTGCCAGTGGTGGTTGTGGTAATTGACTCCCACACTGAGCTTCACTGGTGAATTAGTGATCCCATTACACAGCCTAGCACCTCAAGGCTACAGCATTTGTTACTGAACTGGAGAAGGGTTTGATGTTGAATTTGTTTTTTCAAAAAACACTACAATATAGAAAGTGGCTTAGGAGATGAAAATTCCAAAGGGCAGTATGGAGAAACTGGACTGGGGAAGGGAACATTTATAGTAAATTTACAAAAATAGACTATTTTCAGGGCATGGAACCTTGAGGGGGCACATCTAGCAATGCCAAAACAGGGAACAATGGGTTCTTGTCCTCCACTCTGCCCTGTCCTCCATCAATGAGCGAAGTTCTGCTGTGGTTATGTTGTTTTCAAGTTATCAGGGCTATCTAGTTAAAGTAAAGGTCATCCATCCATCCATTCATTCATTCATCCATTCATTCATTTACTCATTCAGAGACAAAAGACCGATTCACAAGGGAAGAGGTCAACTTTAGCTAATAGCTTCATCAGAATTTGATATCCTGCATCCATCCATCTTTCCCTCTATCCTTCAATCCATCCATCCATCCATCCATTCATTCTTTTATTTATTCATTCAGAGAGAAAAGACTGATTCACGAGGGAAGAGAAGGTCAGCTTTAGCTAATAGCTTCATCAGAATTTGATAGGTCAGTAGAAAATAATCATGGTCTTATAACGCTACGTTGATTTCACATTGCCAACATTCTGTCAAGTCATTAACTATCTTCCTCGGAGCATTGATGAAATTAGTCTACATTCTCCTTGCTCTTGAACTTGTAATTGCTGTTGAAAACATTAGCCTGGTAAAAGCCATTAAGGTTGTCATGTAATAAGAATCTAACTTTCCAGGAAAACAAAAAACAACAGACAACAAAACCCTTCAGTTGTATAAGCAAGAAGTGGATTAAGACACATGTACCTGTAACCTGGCAGTTCTTCAAGGCAATTTTTTTCTATCCTGAGCCATACAAGTGTGCTGACGCTAACATTGTTAATGACTAGAGCAGTACATGACAAACATCCGTAAAACGTTGATGAAGGTTAGACATCCAGGTAATAAGATATGCCTAAAGACAGTTACTCAAGCAACTGGATAAAATTTTGAGAATTTCACAAAGTTTCAAAATTTTATCCAGTTGCTTGCATGGGTAACTGTTTTTTTGCATAAACGTTGTATTCTGTAAACACTCATAAGGTTGTGACATCATAGGTCATTGGAGTTTACTTCCAGGCAACCGTGTAATTCTTTATCCCGGCGATGTTTCAAAGGGTGACAAATGGTCTGACCCCTCCGGTGTTATATAGACAGAAGGCGGTTGGATATTGCATCAGACAAATTATGATAACTCCCTTGCTGACCCACATAGAAGCGTTCATATTACAGTATTGAACCGGAGTGCCACGTTGCTTGGGCTGCGGCCCCGGTGCCAGACCTCATAATGGGCAGAGATGAACCTGCACTCGGGGTCAGCGACCACAGCTCTGTTCCTCGCAGAGCTTGAAATTAAGTTTTTATGTTGGAGAAAACGGCTGAAAGCAGGCTGGGAGAGGTCAAGATGTCGGGGTTTGCAGCGTTTGACTTGCTGACATTTGGTGGCATTCTCGCTGCTCTGTACGATGAAAATTCCCAACTTTGTAACATAGTATAATAGCAAATGCATCCCAAATGGAAAATATAAAACCACAAAATCCAACTTTGGTGGCATTCTTACTGCTCTGTACGATGAAAATTCCCAACTTTATAACATAGTGTATAATAGCAAATGCACCCCAAATGGAAAATATACAAATTTCATAAAACTACTAAATCCTACATTCGGTAGAATTCCCACTGCTCTGTACAATGAAAATTCCCAACGTCATCAGTGACATTCTTGATCATATACATGTATATGTAATCTTTATTGACACAACATCAACTTTCTTATTAGGTCTTCTACAACTATAACGTTACATGCAAACAAACAATGGGATACAAAAGAATAAGTCTACGTACAAGTCTATGAATTTTTCAAGATCACTTACACTACTAGTTCTAAGATCTAAACATTGTTTGATATATTTATCTATTTGTACACAGTAAGGGTTGTGTCCTTCTGGAATGTAGCTGAATTTATCTATTGATTAAGATGGAATGTATCAAATTCTGTTGAGCAAGCAGAAAGAAGGTTGAACAGCTTTGAGCATTTATAATTATGACATCGTGATATAGGGAGCCTATGCACCCCAAATGGAAAATATCAAAATTTCATGGAACCGCAAAATCTTATATTTCCTGAAAAGATTTTTTTCTACATTTGAAATTAGGATGTTGAAAACTGATTTCAAGCTAGCAAAATCCCATGCATGTAGTATTACCAATAACTCTCCTGTCTAACTGGACTGAATTAGATGTAGGCTGTAATAGCATTGCTTTCAATGATATTGTGAAATGCATTCAGTGAATTACTTCACTAGGAATGTTTCTCTTTCTTGCCTACTGTTGGATTTAATCAAATCTGGCTGGTAGAGAGCAATTTAGGTGGTATCTATATTGTACATAATCCACTAAGCACAATATCATAAACATAAAAGTCAGTCATGACATATAATTTCTAGTTTTACTCCAAAGATAATTGCAAAGTAAGCTCTTTCTTGAATCATGTGAGACCTATAGCAGTTAACGAAATATAACAAAGACGTATATTAACCAAAATATGAGTAATGCAAAAATGATATTAAAATGTGTGCATTATACACTTGTCAATGTGCACGTAGACCTTGGAGTCATAGTAAAGAAGCAGATGCATGCTGCCAGATATGTGTCTCAACCCCTCTATATCCATAATACTTGGCGCCGTTTTCTTAATGCATCTGCTCTATTTACCACAGGGAGCCATTCGACACTTATTGTATTCATAGGCTCGAATTTACAGGGAGATTTCGTCAAGCGTTTCCCGTTTGCAACGCGTTGTTTATGGCATTGGGTTGTAAAATATGTTTTGGAATTGCGGAAGATAAATTCAGTCGTGTTCATTGTGATGCTTATTGTGATGTTGGCAGGGATGAGGGCTTGCTGATGGCAATGAAGATTGGAGTTGGAGTTGTTAATTTCATAGTCTTAGGCGCCACACCAATTTAATTTCTTGGTTAACGGATTTTTATTTTCCAAAAAATTAAAAATTAAAAAATTAAAAAAATCATGAAAACAGAAGGCTGGCCCAGCCTTAAATTTTCATGAATTTTTTTTTTCTAATTTTTTTTTGGGGGGGAAAATAAAAATCCGTTAACCAAGAAATTAAATTGGTGTGGCCTAAATAGATAGCTGTGAAACAGGGACGGGAAATCGGCTATTAAAGTGGTGGGCCCTGCAGCAAAAACTGGGGGAGGGAAGGGGGTAGGATCTATTGGGCCTCCTTCTTAAATAGTTTTAGCTGGAATACAGTCAAAACTACTTGAGAAGGCCACTGAGGGGCTGAGAAAATCTGGTCAATGTGGACAGGTGGTCATTATATATGGACAGGATTCTTTCTTCTTGTGCCAAATTATCTAAGGGAACACAAAAAGTGTTCACATTGGCTAGGTGGTTCTTATGTGGAGATGGTCACTTGTACAGGTTTGACTGTGATGGTTGTTCAAATTTTTATCCTAATTTCAGTTGAAGAAGAAGTGAGCATCTTTCCTATGTAAATATGGTTGTTATGTACAGGCCCCATCCGAAGCAAACTATGGCAAGTCTTCATAATTATATAAGTATCCATCCAAAAGATCAATGAACTATTATTGATGGGTAATTGAATGTTTTGAATTTGAGAGGTTCAGTAATAGTAATAGGAAGTTTATTGCAAGTTCATGCCCTTGGGCTAATTGCAAATACATGATAAAAACATAGGAAAAACATACATGCGTCAGTAAACTGTGTCTGACTTTGCTGTAACAATAGGTTACTGATACTATATACAATTGTTGGCTATATCTAAATTAGCTGGGTTTGACTTCTTTTTTGGAAGCAGTGGAAGACGAAAAGTCCCACTTTTTCTAGTATTTGTGGGTTCTGTGATTTCAAGAGAAAGGTAGCTTTTTGTTCATCCGTGAATGTGCAAAAGTAGGGATATTTTGTGATAACTTGTTTAAATAATAATAATAAATAGTAACCTTCTCTCTGCCTGGGCTAAATTTGTGAGACCTGAAAATACAAGCCATCTAAATGAAAAATTATGTCATCTGATGAAGTATAGCAAAAAATTATTTTCTAAAATGATAGGACAGACATTTTCAGCAGTTTTGTTTAATATTTTCACAGTCCAACCATGTAGAATGTGGCAAACTGTGTCCTTAAAAGCAATGAAGTAAACATGAAACACTTACGCGTACTAGTAGCTGCAGTCATGGCCCCAAGCGATGCCCCTCCATGCAGTAATTATACTTTCCACTCAAATCTTAGCTACCCTCGTTCCACCTTAGGGATTTGGGAAAACTCACAAGACAGCAGTTTCATTTCAGCTTGTACAGATGTTAGTTTTTGAGTACAGGCCATTTGGGCGGGACGATGTTATTGCTAAAAGCTTCTCCCAGATACATGGCCGCAATTACAGCACATGAGTGCCTCAGTTGGACATCAAAGGTAGACAGATCCGCCGTAACCTGCTCATTACTGAGGGGAAAGGCAGGGAGATGGGGGATTAGGCTGGAATAGGGCTGCATATGTAAACGTAAGGGAGTTCATACGAGGGCGTACATGTGTATTCAAGTCTGTATGAGTTGTGTATTCAAGTTGACATATTTTGGCTTAGGTAAAGTTTGCAGGAAAGAAGATGTTTTGATTTTGACCCACCGTTGTGCAGCCTGGTTATCAAACCAGAAAAGTGTCTTTTTGCTGCTGCAAACTTTACCAAAAATGTCAAAACGCAACTCATATTGACTTGTCATCATCGGCCTCCTTCCGTCTGAGCAGACGATGGCACGCGCCCTCTCCTAGAACAGGTTCTCCGGTGGCTGTGCAGTCCGATCCGCGAGTGGCAGTCCCTGCTGCAGCCCTCACAGATAAACGTTGTAGCACATGTATGCTGAACTGTTTGTGTCTTTTGTTTTTCTCTCTTTTCCTTTCGCAGTCTGTCACGATCCTCATCAGCCCTTTTCACCCCCGTTTTAACAGTGGATCTCCACAAGGTGCGGCTTAGGGCGATGCTCTCCCAGGACTCAATGTCAATGTATGCTGCCCTAAAGTCCCTCTTGCCGGCGTCCTTGTATCGCAGATGAGGGCGGCCCTTCTTCCGGGTTCCACACTCAAGTTGACCATACAGTAGGTCCTTTGGTATGCGGTCACGGTCCATGCGGCGTACATGGCCTAGCCATCTCAGGCGACGCTCACTGAGAATTGCGTACATACTCCTGGATCTTGATCTCCTGAGGACTTCGGAGTTTGTGACCCTGTCCATCCAGGTAATGCCCAGGATCCTTCGTAGGCACCTCATGTGGAAAGCGTTGAGTTTGGCTTCTTGTGCCGCGTAAGTTGTCCAGGTCTCGCTTCCATACAGAAGAGTGCCAAGGACACAAGCCTCGTACACCCTGAGCTTTGTTTGTACGGACAGATTTTTGTTTTCACAGACTCTGAGTTTGAGTTTGGACATTACAGAAGCTGCTCTGCCGATTCTGGTGATGATTTCAGTGTCAAGGGACAGGTTGTGGGTTACTGTCGATCCAAGGTAGGTAAACTTTTCGACTACAACAAGCCTGGAGCCGTTGACTGTTATGAGAGGGGGGCTTGGTGCATTTTGAGCCATAACCACAGTTTTCTTTATACTGATGGTTAATGAGAACTCATGGCATGCACTTGAAAAGCAATCCAGGAGGCGCTGAAGGCCTTGTTCTGAGTGACTAGCTAGTGCTGCGTCGTCAGCGAAAAGGAGCTCCCTAAGTAGGACACGGATTGTCTTGGTTTTTGCACGTAGGCGAGCCAGGTTGAATAGCTTGCCATCGTGACGGGTATGGATGTAGACACCATCATCTGAGGACCGGAAAGCATAGCTCAGAAGTAGAGAAAAGAAGATGCCAAAGAGCGTTGGAGCGAGCACGCAGCCCTGTTTGACTCCACTGAGGACTGGGAACGACTCCGACGTATTTCCCTCAAAGCTGACCGTACTCCTCATGTTGTCATGGAATGACCTGATTATATTCAGTAGCTTTGGAGGACACCCAATCCTTTCGAGTAGCCTAAACAGACCACTGCGACTAACCAGGTCAAAAGCTTTAGTGAGATCCACAAAAGCCAGGTAGAGAGGTTGATTTTGCTCCCGGCACTTCTCCTGCAGTTGCCTCACTGAGAAAACCATATCGATGGTAGAACGCCCGGCTCTGAATCCGCACTGTGTTTCTGGATACACACAGTCGGCTAACACCTGCAGTCTGGACAGAACCACGCGAGCAAAAACCTTGCCAACAATACTGAGGAGGGAGATACCGCGATAGTTGTCACAGACGCTCCTGTCGCCCTTGTTTTTGAAAAGTGTTACAATTTTAGCATCCCTCATGTCCTGAGGTACCGAACCCTCCTTCCAACATAAGCAAAGAAGTTCTTGGAGATGTGGGAGGAGTGCCAGGTTTCCCTTGTTTGATTACCTCTGGTGGGATGGCATCGTTTCCTGGGGCTTTTCCACAAGCGAGGGCATCGATAGCCTTCTCTAGCTCTGCTACAGTAGGTTCTGTGTCTAACTCTTCTAGGACTGACAGTGCTGGGATACTGTTTATGGCCTCCTCTGACACTGTATTCTCAGTAGAATACAGTTCCAGGTAGTGCTCAACCCATCTCTCCATTTGCTTTTGAGGGTCAGTGATGGTTGTGCCACACTTGGTTTTCAGTGGAGCTGTTTTCTTCATGTTTGGGCCAGTGGCCTGTTTGATACCTTCGTACATTGCTCTGACATTTCCGGTCTGAGATGCCCGTTCGATTGAAGAACACAGTTGTAGCCAGAAGTTGTTTGCACATCTCCTGGCTAGCTCTTGGCATTTAGCCCTGCATGTCCTAAGAGAGAGTAGGTTTTGCTGGGTGGGGTCCTCCTTCCACCTGATAAGTGCTTCTCTTTTGGACTGGGTTGCAGGCTCCATGAGCTGAAGGTTGGCTTCATACCAGTCTACGTTACGCCTTTCCTTTCTCCCGTAGGCAGTGATTGCTGACTTATGGATGGCGGTGCTAAGTTGCCGCCAGCGTGATTCAGCAGAGACACCATCTTCTGCGGAGTGAAGGTTGCCAATAAGGGAGTTAAACTTGCTTGTGCAAGCTGGGTCTGTCGTACGGGCAGTGTTTATCCTTGGGAGACCCCTTGGCCTCGCATGGTGGTATATCCTCCTACCTTGGAGCACTATCTTGCTGATAACAAGTGAGTGATCAGAATCACAGTCAGCACTATGGTAGCTACGTGTGTTGTGCACAGTTTGAAGGCATTTTCTTTTTGTTAAAACTAAGTCAAGTTGATGCCATTTATGTGATCGGGGATGCATCCAAGAGACTCTATACTTTTCCTTATTTGGGAAGTAGGTGTTGGTGATACATAAGTTTCTTGCACAGCATAGCTCTAGGAGTCTTTGGCCATTTTCATTTATTTTGCCTATGCCATGATGACCGATGCAGGCTGGCCAAACATCATGCTCTGCACCAACCCTGGCATTGAAGTCCCCTAGAAGATATACATCCTCTGTTTGAGGTATTTGAGCGATAAGTTCATCCAGCTCACTGTAGAACCAGTCCTTGGACTCCTTTGAGGAGTTGAGCGTAGGGGCATAGACGGACACAAGGTTTACTGGACCATTGGTGAGGTTTAGGCGAAGGCAAAGCAACCGTTCGTTTCCACCTGTGGGTGGTACTACCGAAGGTAGAAGTGATGTCCTAACTGCAAACCCAACTCCATGTTCCCGTCTGTCCTCTTTGTCTTTCCCTTTCCAAAAGAAGGTGTACTGGCTCTCTTGCAATGAACCGCTTTCTGCAAGTCTGGTCTCTTGGAGAGCAGCAACATCTACATTTAGCCTTGCAAGTTCAGCATCTATGACAGCTGTTTTACGTTTATCATCAATCTGTTGTAGGTCATCAGATAGACCAGACAACATGGTCCTAACATTCCAGCTTGCAATGCGAAGTGCTGGAGACTTCTTTTTGCTTGTGTTGTCGGGTATGCCATTTAACAGTCCGCTTTTCAAGTGCGGGCTTTGCACTCTAAGCTCCTTACACCCCAAGAAGCAGCAGGCCGTGCGGAAAAGGGACAAAACTTATTTGTGAAATAAAGTTAAGAGGTAGAAGTACATTTAAAAAGACATCTGTTGACAATTTTTTAGAATACGAGTTGCTCTGGAACTTGGCTTCTGGCATCCCAGACAGCTGCTCCAATTAGAACCGTCACTTCTCCTCGTTAACCGGGTCGGCGGGTAATTTATCCCTCCCTCTGGACCGTTTTACGGAGAAGGCAGTTCCCCGTCATTACCATTCATCCTGGATCAATCGTCGATCATCGAAAATGCTTTTGTTTGCTCTTAAAAGATCTGGAGCTGACATGGCTCTAATGGCACATTGCTGTAAACAAGGTGATATGTCACCGGAATCTGACTCTCGTTGGCAGCACTAATTACTCGGGTTTTACCCTAACGATGATTACTCTGGTATTAATGTAGACTTTGAGAAGCAATGTTGCCCCATCTTGAAAATTGATGGCAGGCTTTTGTAATAAAAGATGCGTGCTTAGTGCACTGACGATGTTGGACATTCTAATTCACTTTCAGAGATGAAGAGATGCAAATGATACATTTTGTGAGCTTGATATATTACCTTCTAGCTGCTAAGGTAGCCGTTTGGCAACAAGCTCTTATTGGTTATGGGTGTTAGGCAGCAGGGAGAAGTTAAAAAAGGAAAACTAGGCTTCATTCAGAGAAAATGCAAATCAATGCTAGGTAATAGATCTGAATATTTCCTTGTTTGCTTCACATAACTGATAAGTTTGAACCCCTATTCTTATCAGTAAATGTTGTGAGTTCTTTTAACATTATTGAAGTGTGGTCCTACTCCAACTCGGGACTGATGGCTTAATGTTCAAGAAGTGTACACTTTAGAATTCCTCTAAAACTCCTCATCCTGATTCCACATCCAGATTCTTTTTTCAAAATATTACCATAAGATTGTGTTGTGCCTATTCACTTGCACTGAGCTCTATCCCAAAAATTTCCAACATTTTTCATACAATTCTTTCAAAAATTGTCTTGCTAGCCAGCCAGCCAACCAACCAACCAACCAACAAATTAACGAACTAAATAAGTAACCAAATAACTTTAATGTTTGTAGATGAAACCTGCAGAAGTAATAACTCTTTTCCAAACATCAGATGTTTTGATTTTTCACCGTTTTTGATATTTTGATGTCTCATCACCCTTCAGTATCTCAGGACCGTTGTGCTTATAGAGGGGAATGGGAGCTTTGTCCCGGCCATATTGATCCCATCGCAACACAACTTCTGCAGCAAAAGCCTGCCATTGACCCCTGACCCGAGGAAGTCGACACATTAAGCGGAGCGTGGCGAGTGCACCCTCAGACTCAGGCCTGCATGCAAAGTGCATGTAGAGTGGAGCTCATTGCCACCAAGTACTGCAGTAGCATCCTCATTAGATAGCTTTAAACAGCGCCTACATGTAGATGTGCAATGGTTTTAACGATTAACCACGGACAAGTTAATCGTTAATGGTTTAAAGTTAATGGTTTAAAGTGAATGGTTTTAACCACCTAAAAGTGCGACAGGCCGTTCAGTGTAATATAACCAGCTGCTGCCATGCCTACATCCTAATTATAAGGTCTGCTGTTTGTGTCTGCGGAATGGAAGCGTTGCAAAGTATTATGGGTAAGGGGGTGAAGTCTGCCATCTCTGATTCCTTTGTTATTGTAATTTGTATGCTTCACACATTAAAGTTTGGAAGGGTGCACAATTGCAAGTGGACGTGGATAGTTTTACATGAAATATGGACGAAGAAATCCTCTGTCGTTTACCATGCAGTACTCGTAGCTTGCCTCTCAAAGATCTGGGCACCTTTCCAAGACTTGAGAGAAACATTTGAACCATAAATGATAATCTTTTTTCTATGCCTGAACAGTGGCTGCATGATCAGCATTTCTGTCACTCTGTATTCTTTAACCAGTATAACCGCCCTTCAACCCACCAGCTTCTGTATTGTATAGCCGGTATAACCGCCCTTTGGCATAATACACCAGTTTCTGTATCTGTATAGTCGGTATAACCCCCCTTCAGCGTAACACACCAGCTTCTGTATCTGTATAGCCGGTATAACCGCCTTTTGGCGTAGCACACCAACTTCTGTATCTGTATATTGTATAAGCCTGTATATCTGCCCTTCTGTTTTCGTCTTGACCACTTGCTAAACTTTACCTTTAAAGTGTCCAAGAACCAAGAAGATAAATTGATGTTTGTTTGTTTGTTTGTTTATTTTGAAACACCTGGGTAGCCTATGTGGCCTTAGTTTCCAGGAAAGTGGAAAAAAAGCACCTTTACCCCCTAATCTTGAACCTGAACATGATCCAATGAGGCGACACGGCAAACCTCTTGGTGGGACAATGTCAGACGTGTGCGGGGTTTGCGACGAGGTCATGTCACTTGTCAGACCGTTTGGCTTTCTGGTCAGGTTTTGACAAATTGAGATGAAGTAGAGAGCAAAGTCTTTGCAGAACGAATAAATAGTTGCCATGACTACATAAACTTTTTGTCATGGGCCACCTGTTGAGGAATCTCAGTTTGAAATTCTCTTCAATTTGACGAGAAATGTTTGCCAGATCATCCAAAATACTAAGGTTACATGACTAGTATAAAGTAGAATTTTTCAAGTGTTCTTAAAGACGCAACTTACCAGTTAGTTGTCCCCATTCTAAGGAGTTTCTAGTATTAATAGCAGGGTATATCTGTATTGCTTCATGCAAGAATAGTTGATTTCAAAGACTTCTGTACAATAGAAAATATCTATTGTATATAATAAGTTAGTAGAATGTTGAGTTGCCTGCTTCTGACTGTAGGGTCAAAATGTCTGCTTTATCTGGCATTTCTATTAGTGACCAGTAAAATGTCCCCCTTCTAAGGTGTTTGTCTTTTCTAATAACCATGGCAGGATATGCCAGTGCTGTATTGCCTTATTCAATGCTAGTTGATAACTTTAATGACTTCCATAGAAAACCTTTAAGTTAGTGGAACGTTGAGCTGCCTGCCACTGACAGGGTTATCTAAGGACATTGCCAACATGTCTGCCTCTTTGGGCATTTCCTGTTAACTGCTTAATATTCTTATTCTTATTAATTATGATTGTGAACATATAACCGGTCAGTTTATATTAAGTTATTCTTTTGTACCCTGATTTGGTATGATTTGTAAGGGCTACTTTGGAAACTAGTTTCTCAGTTAACTGAGGGGACTACCCTAAAGATTTATACATGTAGATAATAGAAAAAATAAATTCATCCGTAATGACATGTGTCAATAAAGTCAGGTGGCTGTAAGTCTCGCGAGTTTACGTTCCGCAGTGATTGGTCATTATTGATCCTGAAGAAGGCGACATTGAAAATTTGATCTGTGAATACCTTAGTGTTGGAAGAAAGTTTAGCATTGTATTATTTAAAAAAATAAAGTCATGTTTCTGCCATCATTAAAGAGCACAGGTTACTTTGGTGCCTGATGTTATGTAGAGGTATGCAGCGCTATAAAGTTAGGTTATCTAAGGACTGAGCCAAAATGTCTGCATCCTCGGGCCTTTACTGAGCGGACTGGAGCACATCATGTCCAGTCCATCTGTCTGTCTTTGTTCCGTCTCATTTTCGGAGATGGGTACAAGTTCTCTTCATTCCCAGTGATGCACCCCTGATGGGTTTGAAGGCTTGCAGGTTGTTTATTATCTCCATGAAAAATGGAGATATTGTTTTGGGTGTTTCTGTCTGTTTGTCTCTTTGTTTGTCTGTCTTTGTGTCTCCGGACTTCTCTAATCAGCATAACTCAAAAACCTCTTGATGGACTACGATGATATTTGGTATGTTGGCGGGTGTTGTGAAGTCAAAATTCAAGGTTGATTTTGGGCCCCCTGGTATGTGACCTTGGTACTGCAGCAGAACTTCAATTTTTAGGACTTAAATGATGTAATCTGCATCCCTGTTATATTCTATATGACCCTTACCTCTTCCCTCATGACCTCAATGAAAAGCGGCATGCAGGCCGATTTGAGCTTCTCATGAATAAACAAAGGTTCAAACAAACAAACAAATAACTGCCCTTCTGTATCTGTATCTTTTCTATATAGCCGGCAAAACCGCCATTCGGCGTAACACACCAGCTGCTGCAGGCACGCAGGGTGTCAGCAGCTGGTTATATTACACCGAATATATATATATATATGTATATATATATATATATATATATATATACGGGAGGGAATCAGTTGTCATTGAGAGAGTTCCATAATTTGGCAGTCTGTGGGTTATCTAAGGACTCAGCTGATACAACTCTGCTTTCCAGGGCGGCCTAGAACACATGTAACGGGACACATTTGGTATGTCCGGCCAATCTATCTGTTCTTGTTCCGTCTCATTTGCAGAGACGGCCACAAGAGCTCTCCATTCCCACTGACGCACCCCTGATAGTTTTCAAGGCTCGAGAGAGTTCCATAGTTTTGCAGTCCGTGGGTTATCTAAAGGCTGAAACAACTCTGGCTTCCTAGGTGGCCTAGAACACATGTATCAGGAAACATTCTGTATGTCCGGCCAATCGATCTGTCCTTGTTCCGTCTCATTTGCAGAGACGGCCACAAGATCTCTCCATTCCCGCTGACGCACCCGTGCCACCTCATCTGTGTGCATCACTGGGTTGGAGCTAAAATGTCGTTAAACTCGGGGAAGAGGACCCTTTTATTTATTGAGGCTGCACATCAGGGTGGCGTGTACGCTTGCATTCGGCAATGAATAATGTAAGCCTCCTTTCAGCCGTTCGCCACGAAATGAAACGGGCGACATTAAAAGCTCACGGTCGCGCCTAAGAAATGTCACACACGTCGGGCTGCGCAGAGTCTGCCCTTTGCGAGGATGCAGGCTTGAATGTGGCAACTCCATCAACAGAAGGCCACAATTTGTATCTCCGTCACGATGAAAGAGCAGGGATCGCCATGACGATAGTCGCCAAGGAGACAGATATCAGGGAACCCCTGGAAGGTCATTCCCGGCTTCCCCTCAGGAATTCTGGCTATAAAGACCAATAATGACAGACGTTATGGTGAACTTGGCCGTCTAGCAAAGGGCTGGTCCATTTGAAGGGTGGGGGTGGCCGGGAAGTTTTGTGTGAAGCTCAGTCAATTGCGAAGATATTTTGAAAAGGTGACGAAAAACTTATCTGGCAGGTTTTTCCCTCTTGGCAACTTGTCTGGAGGAATAGTCGTAGATTGGGAAAACTTCTGAGACCATTGAAAGTGTTTTACATCCGCACAAAAATTGTGCCTTGTGGCGTTCCCTTTGTATATGTGACCCCTTTGCACACTGCTATAACTTTCTGCATATAGAGAGTGGAATCAACTTTTATGTCCTTATTTATGGCAAAAGTTGCAGAAACGGTTCCTGTGGCAACAGTTCGGAGATGGATTTGTCATCAGAATTTGCCACATGAGAAGACAAGGTGACAAAACAGGGCGACGTCATCTTTACTACCTGTCACTCCAGGTGGATAACACACGAGAAACGCACGATCAGAGTGTTATAAAAGATGATGGCCTGTATTTTATCACTGATGCTTCAGGGTTCAGTTTTACTGGCAGTGACATAACACGTATATGCTGTCAAAGCACAGAGCAGAAAATATCTTCAGTTACCCAAAAATGTGCACTGTCAGCTTTAATTGATAAAACATAATGGTTAATGTATTGTCAGCAAATGTACTGGGCATTATGGTTTAAGACCTGAATTTCAACCTCTCAATCACAATACAATGAAATAAACTTTCATGTAAAACTACATAGTTATGTAAAAAGCTAAGAACGTGTCCACACACTAGACTTTTTCTTGTCTTGAAAAGTATGTTGCATTCTAACTTCAATGTCAGATGTCTTGCTTCATGTCTGGTACTGGTATGGGGATCATACAATGTCCTGTACATTGAGTCACAGTACACAGTACTGGCTGTCTGAATAAGTGAGCAAAATGTGGTAAAATATGTAAAATAGAATAAAAAGACCTCAACACACAGACCACATGGTTTCTCAAGTATTCATTCATTCATACATTCATTCATTCATTCATTCATCTGTGTGGTTGTAGAAACTAGACAAAATACAACTTAATTCCTCCCCTTAAATTATCGTGGTTCCTGATCAAGTTTAGACAAAGGAAAGAAAATGTTATATACATAGTTTTCCACCAGGTTGAAACTAAAGGCATAATGACTGAACAGTCAATAGATGAATCCATTGGTTTTGTTCATTGTGTATGGAAAGTCAAGGAAAAGTTACACTTTATGCTTAGAGGCAGTCTAATCCTGCACTCTTATTGTTCACTTCAGTTCATCCAGTTAAATGTCAAAAGTTGTTTTGAAATGAGGCTGTTTGATTGAGTAATGAATGCAGGAAAACCTTAATTCCCCATCACAATGGAAACTAAAGGTAACCTGACATGAAGCAATTTGAACTGGGGCAAAGGGTTTTTCTTCTATCAATCATTCAATAAGGTGTGCGCGTATAGTAGGAGAGTGTTTGTAACATAAGAAATCTTTCTATGCTAAGACTTAATCTGCAGTATTAGATTCCACAATTACTTACCCCCAAGCATGCCATAGTAATCAGAGCCTTACCAGGAACATGCATTATGAATACTCATTACTTAGAAGCAATGGATAATGGAATATATACAGGTCTGGGGTGACTGTTCAGGTATTGCTTATGCAGTGTAGAAATTTGCTTGGTGAAGTTAAAGTGTTGCACTTTTTAAAATCTCTATATCAAAACTTCTGCAATAGACCTGAGTCAACTAACAGATGTGACCTACATGGCCGAGACTGTCATTCTCAAATAGGCCTGTTTAACCATAGCCAAAGCATATGCAATGTAAAGATTTACTAGGTGTTGCATCCATGTCCCCTTTTCAAAGTCTCCATATTAAAACTTTGCAATAGACCTGAGTCAGCTTACAGATATGCCCTACATGCATGTGGCAGAGACTGTCATTCTCATATAGGACTGTTTAGCCATAGCCAAAGCTGTAGGGCTGATATCAATTACGATTTTACCATGGTCAATATTGACTTAAGGAGCCCATATATGTACATGTATTAGTGTTGCTTCGTGGAAACACTCTAAAAGCCTCAATCATCATATATTCAGGTCCCGCCATGCAAAAGAATCACACAGAGCAAATTGTACATATTGTATCCCGTCCTATTTCTGCAGCCTCTTTGATTCGACATCCAAATACTGTAAATCACTTTATCTTCACGGTAGCAAAATTTCACGATGAGAGGAAAATGGACATTTTCACTGAACTTAAACTTCACAATGGTTCCAAGTGATTGGAATCCTAAATAATTACAACAGGTTTTTTACGGTGAGGATAAGTTCACGGTACAGAGGTGACCGTGAAAACAGTGAACATAAAGTTACAGTGAAAGAAACCAGAGTTACAGTATTGCCAGAGGGCAGGCAGGTATTTCCTTGTCAGGATGGTGTTTGCTTAAACTCGATGGGACACATTTGGGTTTGCCTTGAGGGAGGGTAAATTGATCCCATTCTCTGTGAGAGGTGGAGTATGCAATGTGTTAGCTGAGGAGATTATGGGAGTGATCCACTGAGTGGGAGGCATGTTTATTGCAGTAGGCCTCATTTCTGTAACTTACTGTAAAATTGCATTTAATTTCGCGTGGTTTTATTTCGCGCCAAGGGGAAAATGAAGTGTTCACAGTGGTTTTAATTTCACGGCAGTGCTTAAGTCACATATGGCTACAGTATTGGACAAAAATGTTGGCGGCGGTTTTAAGTTCGCCACGAAAATCGTGAACATAAAACAGCTGCAAACATTTCTGCATTTAGAGTATTTGGTAAAACCCCAAAGTGGTGTTAAACCCCATGACTCTGCTAAGCCATAGTAGTTTTATATCAGCAAGAACACGATTTTCTTATTAGAAATTGAAACCTGGCCTTGGTGCTAAATCAGTAGCTGTTTTATATGTAGTGCCAACCACCCCCTGTACATTGCAGTGACTGCCCGTAGCTGAGTGGTGTGTACAGAGCTAGAATTATCATTTTATGTACTTCTTGACTACAGTGATAAAGGATTCATTGCCTTTGATATCATGTTTTGTTACAATATTTATGGTCTATTTTTGAAATTTAGTCATATTACTTTTTTTTTCTTGTGCGCTGTTGCATTAGATTTTGTGTCTGTTGAGGATATCATGCTAAATTTACTTGCTGTGGCCAAAGGCACCCACCCACAGGCAAGCTAAGTCCTGTGTACGCACACAGGCTCCAACTACGATATTCATCTTTTCATTCCCTACTCTCTTCTTGCTTGGTCTTATCTCTCTCGCCCAGTTATCGTTTTCTTCAAAAATATCTCACCCTCAACCGCAAGTGGCTTTGAAGCCTTGTTTTGTGGTGACCTTTATCGTACAAAAACCAGGAAAGATTGCTGTGGGACTAACAGCGCAGAAAATATCAAATTTGAAATAGGGGCAGGAAGCTAGTACTCTTGTTTGGGCTCATCAATCTCACCCAGTTTTCATTTTCTTCAAAAATAGCTGACCCTTACCCTCAAGTAGCTTTCAATGGTGGCCTTTATCGTACTAAAACCTGGAAAGATTGCTGTGGGACTTACAGCACAGAAAATATCAAATTTTACAAAGAAGCAGGAAGCTATTAGAAGCGCCCTCATCCTACAGAGCCTCAGAGGCCTCTGCCATTAAGCCCCATCTATCCTGCCGGCCTTAAAGGACCCTCCACTCTAAAGGAGGAGGAAAGAGAGGGCATGAGGGCCCTGTTTGCTAAGGAGAACCCACTTCGGGCAAATGGTCGCCACGAGGGCCTGTGAAGTGCACTTACCAAATTGCCTTGCTGATGATGGATGTTGGAGCGATGATAGCCGGATCTTGAGCCGGAGTGGAGGAACTTCGGCTCCGTGGTCCTGCCGTTCCAGCCCTGTGCACTCCCGTCTCCGTCTGCGCAGTCTTTTTAAGCACCGCAGGACAAAGTAATCCGTTAATGTATCACCTGTCGGTCCCAAGTAATTGTAATCTTCTTAGTGTGAAGTTTTACAGGGAGGGTTAAGCACCACTGTGGGTATCAGGCTTCCAGTCTGTGCAATGTACTCAGCAATGTTTTCAGCACCACTGACAGCACCAACCCTGCACAGTTTTAGATGCAGACAGGGAGAGTTGCTCTCCAGTGTGGATGTCAGGCTTCCAGTCTGTGCAATGTATTCAGCAATGTTTTCAGAACCACTGACAGCACCAACCCTGCACAGTTTTAGATGCAGACAGAGAGGGTTGCTCTCCAGTGTGGATGTTAGGCTTCAAGTCTGTGCAATGTATTCAGCAATGTTTTCAGCACCACTGACAGTACCAACCTTGCACAGTTTTAGATGCAGACAGGGAGGGTTACTCTCCACTGTGGATGTCAGGCTTCCAGTATGTACAATGTATTCAGCAATGTTTTCAGCACAAAGGACAGGGCTAACCCTGCAGTCAACGCTTACCTTGCTCTATTTTAGATGCAGACAGGGAGGGTTAGTCTCCACTGTGGATGTCAGGCTTCCAGGCTGTACAATATCTCAGGCATTAGACAAAGTGGTTCCTCTTCACAACCTACTGAATCTCTCCCAGTATTTAACAGCTGCGGAAAGATAAAGTTTCTCTCCTCTGTGGGTATCAGGCTCCCTATCTGTGTAATGTCTTCAGCGCAGGAGACAATGTTGTTTCCTGGAGCCAGCTAATCCTTTTCAACACCGCATGCTTTTAGTTCCTGAAGAAAGAGTTATTCCCCAGTGTGGGTATCGGGTTCCAGACTGTAGAGTGTCTTGGCTGCGAATGATAGCATCAGTTCCTGTACGCAATCCGACACTCCCAACTAATCCCTCTCCTTAATGTTGCACACTTAGACGTGCAGACAGACAGGGTTACTCACCGGTGTGGGTATCAAGCTCTCAGACTGTACAGTGTCTCAAGCCCCAGAAAAAGTGTTCCCCTTCCACAGTCCTGCGTAATGCCTCTCCTCAGCCTTACCGACAGGCAGGGTTACTCACCAGTGTGGGTGTCAGGCTCCCGGTAACTCACCAGTGTAGGTACCAGCCTCCCAGTTTCACCGGCCACCTGTCAGAATAAAGAATGCTCCCTGCAGTAGTTGACGACAGTCCGTGGGGACTGGACGTGAGCGATTAATAGATATTTCTGGCCAGAAAATGCCAAAGTATTGGAGATTACCATCCCCTGCTGGTTGTCAAAGTCACGGTTGACACCAGCGTTCCTTCTGCAGAGGATAAGACGCTCTGTCTGTTCCTTATTTCTCAAGACGGTGTTGCCGCATCTTAAGGAGATGCGTGGGCCCTGCCCGGCCAGGTGGACCTGACTTACGATGCTTGCTCACTCATCCACGCTCCTCCGATAATTAAAACGGCAGTGTGCCGAGCTGCACGGGTCCTCTAGCCCTGCTGCGGTACTGATGCAAGGAACAGGGAGAGCAGACGGCACCCTTCCCCGTCTCCTCCTCCTCCTCTAATCCTGGTACGGCGGTGTGAATTCCTCAGCAGATGTCTGGGCTGTGTGAGCACGCCGGCCCGCGAAGCCGTCGCTCGATGTGATCAAGTGTCGTGCCGCCCGTGGAATGAACAACGAGGGCCAGCCCGGGACCACCCATCCATGCGATGCTCGCGTGGTTCACGAAATTGCCTCTCCTGTCAGCTACACCCCCGGCAATTTGTAACAGGGAGAGGCTAGGGGAGGCTCGCGTTGCAAACCAGCGCGCAATGGTCTGCCCCAATTTGTATTCCACCCCTGTGATGGGTGATCCGGCGGCACCACAGCAGCTTGTCATATAGGACGGGACGTTTAGTTTGCTGAGTGGGCCGCTGCAGGTCGATTCAGATTCAAATTCCGCCCAGCAAACAGCTATCTCGCAGTAACGGAATGGCTATTAGCAGTCTGATAGTTATTTCCCCAGGAAAATCAATGGAATCTGCCTGGCTGTGTGCCGTTTTTTAAGGTCCCGTCGGGGAAGTGTGATGCTTGGCAGGGTTTAATACATGTGGAGGTGGGAGGGGGCTCTAGCACCGCGATTATTCTGCTGCATGTAATGGCCTTACCTAATCTGGGGCTCTATTGTTTCATGCTTTTTATGAACACAGAGAAGTAATTGCGCTAATTTCCCCCCATTTTTCTTCGGAACCCCTTCGGGAAGGCCGGGAATTGCACCGTGCTTGGATGTACATATTTCTACTTGGCTGTGAAGACCGCTTGGAGGATATTGTCATGCAGGACATGACCCTGAATTCTGGCAGTAGTGGAGTTGATCAATTTTTCATTTGGTGTGTTGTCTTAGACGTCTGAGGCTTGCTTGTCTTGGTAAGGGGTGGCATGTCTTGGAAAATGCTAAGTTGTCATGAAAGACTGCTTTGTCATTTGTGTTGTTGCAGTTACAAATCCGATGCTTGGGCCATATCAATTCATTTCCTTGCTTTCCAGACATTTTGAAATTAAAATTTAACAAGCATTCATACAAATCAGATACTTGTCATGCCTTAATTGACAATTTTTTTTCACAACAGACTGAACAGAGCTTGTATAATGCAGATATGCTACTCATATTATAATAGGGCTGCATGAATATATTTTCCTGGTTCTTAGACAGAATGCTAAGTCATCTGTCAGAATAAAGAATGCTTCCTGCTCCAGTGCAGCAGTCAGCGACAGTCCTCGGAGATCGAACTTGAACGATTAATAAATATTTTGGGCCAGAAAATGCCAGAGTATTGGAGATTACCGTCCCCTGCAGGTCGTCAGAGGTCACAGTTGATATAAGCGTTCCTGAGCAGGCGCTCTGTCGACGTCTTATCTCTCAAGACGGCGTTGCCACATCTTGAGGAGTTGCGTGGGCAGTGGAGTTGATCAATTTTTCATTTGGTGTGTTGTCTTAGACGTCCGTTGGCTGGCTTGTCTTGTTATGGGGTGGCATGTCTGTAGGATGCTAAGTCATCTTGCAAGAAATCCCACTTCTCTGTCATTAACCTCATGTCATTTTCAACCTAGGATTGATGTGTTTAAAAATTCGTATTTTCCTAGAACGATCGTAGAGTGGAACTCGTTACAACCAAGTTAAGTGGAAGTATCCTCATTAGATAGCTTTAAGCAATGCATGCAGTTAGATATGCGAAGGTTAGACGTGACAGGTCGTTCGGCGTAATATAACCAGCTGCTGCCGCGCCGCGTGCCTGCAAAGCTGGTGTGTTACGCCGAATGGCTATATAGATACAGATAGATACAGATACAGATTAAAATTCATATAAATCAGATGCTTGTCATGACTTTATTTGACAATTTTTGTTATTTTCACAACAGAGCTCGTATAAATTAATGCAGATATGCCATCATATCAGGGCCACATTTTTGGGGGGATCGTTTTTTCCTTTTTGGAACATGAATTTATCTTCATGATTCTCAAGATAGAATTCTAAGTCATCTCTCCAGACTTCCCACTTCTCTGTCATTGCTATCATAACAGTTACAAATCTGATGCTTGGGCCATATCAAATTATTTTCCTGGTTCCCAGACATTTTAAAATTAAAATTTAGCAAGCACTCAGTTTGAAAACAGAAGTTGTGGAGGAATTTAGCTTGCAGGTATGTTCACTGCCTGACAACCTACACCAAGGTACAGCCCTCAGACTCAGTTTTAGATCTAATATTTTCAAAAATTTTTTCAAATTTTTTTTCAAATTTTTTTTTCAACATTTCTTTTTAAAAATTCATTTTTTTTTCAAAATTGTCAAAATCCGAGAAACAGCAAAATGAATTACTGTGGTGTTGCTATGACTGAATTTGACAATTTTTGCTGCATTTTGCAGCAGAGCTTGTTTGACAATATAATGCATATATGCTAATAATACACTATGTTAGGATCACACCACTTTATTTCTTTGAGTCATTTTAGCCCTTAGACTTGTATCTGACAATATTTACTCCCTGAAACTGTGTGCACCACGATAACTCCGTTTCCATGCTGATTTTCCAGTAGTTTAACACTATTTTCAACACAATTTTTACCAACATATGAGAACCAGTAAATTAAATCGGAGTGGCCTAAATAGAGATCAAAGATTTCCCATTTTCTACAGCACAGAACGAATATACTGAACAGCTTGAGTAAATTATGGTTCCTATAATCTATAGTGGACTTTCCATTATGCTCTTGGCAAGGTCATACTGGCCATTTGTTTTTTCTACCCCTGTTTCTGTAGACAGCACTGTTATTACTACTTTTACGTTCAGATATTGGAGTTTTCTGTTACATTCTTGCACATTTCGATGTCTGTCAGACTTTTTTTTCCTTATGATTCACATTTCAGTGTTGATTTGATATGGTTTTTCAAAGAAAGATTGGAAGACTTCTCCCAAATTAGATTTTTGATAATTAATTCAGCATACAGCAAGTACTCCATTGCATGTACACTCATGTAACGTTAATTACTTTGTATGCAAACAATAAATTACATGTTGGAATATTAAATCTGTTTTTATAAGGGAACAGTAGGATGCAACCAAATTAGATTTTTAGTCAGGAATTCATCATAATGGCAACAGAAATTGTCCAAATGCATTCATTTTTTTGCTCATTTTATATTACAAACATCAAATTGCTTTATATCTTCATAGCCTTGTTTTTCATTTTCATAACATTATGCAGACATACAAAATATAGGAAAAGAAACATGTTGCAATTTGCCATTTACGTTTCAAACATCCAATTGCTTTATCCTCATAACCTTCTTTTGAATATTGATATTCACAACATTATGTAGAAATACAACATACAGGAAAATTAACAGTTTGCATTTACCAGCAAATGCCTGCCCTTTAGTTTAATGCCATTTTTTACTGTGCTTTAGCTTACTTTTCATTTGCTCACAGTTGGCTTTGATTGCTCCTATGGGGCGGCAGATTTTGGCCGTTATTGAATTGTTTTGCTATCAGAGCGCTGGAATGGGAAACAGGATCAGATTATCAATAGTTTATGGCCTCGTGAATTTCCAGACGACGAAGTTATACCCATAAAATTGCTGGGGAAAGTCGGGGCCACTCTGCACACTACATGTACTTTTAGGGAAGTGATGACCGGTCAAATGCAAATTCACGGATTCTGTGATCTAATTTTGTGGTAGGACTGGAATGGTGGTTTTTGCTGTGTTTGAAGTTTGCGGCAGAACCAATACTGCAGCTCTGTGAAAATAAAAATACTGCGAATATTTAAAGATATACAGTATATGATATAGAACCAGCTTTTTGGGAACTGAAAAAGGAGTAATACTTTCATGATCAAACCTTGTTTGAAGTTTGCGGTTGAAAAAATACTGCAGTGAAGTGATGACCAGTCAAATGCAAATTCACGGATTCTGTGATCAAATTATGTGGTGGGACTGGAAAGGAGGTTTTCACAGTGTTTGAAGTTTGCGGTGGAAGTAGCAATGCAGCTCTTTGAAAATAAAACCATTCTGTGATCCAATTTTGTGGTAGGAGTGGAATGGAGGTTTTCGTAGTGTCTAAAAAGTTTGTGGTTGAAGCAATACTGCTGAGCTCTTTGACAATAAAACCACTGCGAATATTTCAAGATTTACAGTATATGATATAGAACAAGCTTTTTGGGGCCTGAAAAAGGAGTAATACTTTCATGATTAAACCTTGTCCTTGTTTGAAGTTTGGGGTCAAAGCAATACTGAAGAGCTCTTTGAAAAAAAAAAAACTCATGGGATCTGTGATCTAATTTCGTGGTAGGACTGGAAAGGAGGTTTTCAAAGTGTTTGAAGTTTGCGGTGGAATCCATACTGCAGCTCTTTGAAAATAAAACCACTGCAAATATTTAAAGATGTACAGTATGTAGATCAAGCTTTTGGTGGGCTGAACGGACAATACTTTCATGATATCGATAACTTTACTATGCAACAATTGTACAAGGTACAAAGTATGGCTGGTACATAACTACAGTTCTACATGTATATATATATCTAAGGGCTAATCTACCTAATACAAGAGTGTATAGTATGGGTTTAGAACGGGTTCTTATAATCATTGGAGGAATTTCTATCGTCTAGACATTCTTTAATATATTTTCCTATGTATACCAGGAAGGGGTTGTCACATGTCAATATGTACTTAAGTTTGCTATTTAAGTCCATTGAAATAAATCCTGGTATGTAAGATGATAGCCTTGTGCATAAACCTCATGGTCAGCTTAAAAGCTTTCTTTCCGGTCTCAATAAGCACCCACCTCCAGAAAACAGGGTAAGGAAGTCGCTCAGTCTGGTCCTTTTGAGTAGGACAGAACTGCTATCCAGCTCTCGAAGGTACGCAACATCCTGGATAGCTGGAGGGCCGCTTTCACTTTCTGTTCAAGATATACATTGCTTCTTAATTGCAGTTTGCCTTATCACAGTGCCGTGGGAGTGGCGGCGTCTCAGAGCCACCGCGAGATTCCCTCCCCGCAAGATGTAGCAATTTCGGGAGGCCGCGGGTGTCGGATTGATACGAGTGGCGTTTCCATTTCGCCACAGCGATAATGACGCAAATTTGTTACCACGTTGTGGCGTCTATAAACACTCGAGCCCGTCGGTGTAGCTGACAGCTGCTTCCTGTGAGTTATTGGCTGTGGCGGAAGGTTTGACAGACGGGATAAGTTTGAGTGACAGACGCTCGTTTATGGGCGACATAAACTGACTTGGAGCGTTGGGGAGATGACAGAAAAAACAGCAGGGTCACAAAATTAGATGCCAGTTTTATAGTTTATGGTTGAAAACACATTATGGTGTGTTTGATCACAAATACTGTAAATTAACTGATTTTGGGGTGCTTTTATTTTGCTTTAAGGGAAAAAGCTGTTTTTGTGGTGTTTTAAACTTGCAGTTGAAACCAGTACAGTAGAAATACATTGAAAACGCATATTCGCAATGCTATAAATTTGCAGTAGAGAGGTAATTGCAAAAATAAAACCGCTGCAAAAGTTTCAAGGTTTGCGGTATTATATCAACTTACAAATATCAAATCACATACATATACATCATCCTTGTAAAGATGATAATTTTTTTATGGACTGGAAGATACAATACTATAGGGAGAAAAACATAAATAATCAATGCACAACTTAATTGGAAGTTTATTTCAGACTTTACTGCTAAAATATCAATAATTCAAATTACTTCATCCAGTGGAAATGTTTTTTGGACTTGAACTTTCGTGGGGACGGAGTTATTGGCTGTGGTGGAGGACTTGACAGGTGGGACTGTTTGATTGATGGATGTCAGTTTACGAGTGACGTATTAGTGGCTGGGAGTGATTGGAAAATGACTACAAGACTACAGTGTGGAAATGAACATGCTAGAAAGTTCAACACACAGGCCACACCAATTCAGTTTCTTGGTTAACAGATTTTTTTTTTAAATCTTAGCATGAGGACATCATTATAACAGAAGGCTGGTGTGAAAACTTGCACAAGCAATAAGTCACTTAAACAGATTGTTGATGAAAAAATGTCTACTTTTTATGTTTATTAAGTTGTGCTTCAATTTCAAAATCTTTATGTCACTCTGGATCATCTGGATAAGGCCACACCAATTTAATTTCTTGGTTAACAGATTTTTTAAATCTTAGCATGAGGACATCATTAAAACAGAAGGCTGGGGTGAAAACTTGCACCTGACCCTGTTCACTCCCTGAAACTGTGTGCACCAAAGTACAAACTTTCCTGTGAGATTCTGTTTTCGTGTTGATTTTCCAATCTAGCATTCTTTTTTAAATTCCGCTAACCAAGAAATAAAATTGGTGTGGCTGCACAGAGTGGAAATAAAAAATATGATAAAATGTGATTTTCAGTTTGAGGTGGATGTGTTATTTGTACACTAGGTATGCGCCACACATAATATCAATGTATTAAAAACATTTGTACAGTTGCGTATTGACAAACTGTAAATGCAGAACTCATACGGAATTGTATACATGCACAAGTGTGCACAGGGATATACATTTATCATTTTAAGTTAAACATTATCCAGAAGAGGGACATAGAGATTTTGAAATTGAAGCACAACTTAATTAACAGAAAAAGTAGCAATTTTTAATCAACAATCTGCTTAAGTGACTAATTGCTTCATAAGATGTGAATGATAATGGATTTGAGTTTGTATTAAATGTTGATGCCCTTCTCACTTCAGTAGGAAATGAGAATCTTTTTTATTTCACTATATCTACTAAAGGTGACTCATATCATCATAAGATCCAAATGGTTTTGGTTTTGGAAATCCACTTGAACTCACTTGAACCCTTAGGCCTGAATCCCACCTTATTTTGTCCATTTTGACCCCGATTCTGAACAGGTTTTTGCAGATGCTGCTTCCTTCAATAGGAAATTCTTGCAATTGTTATTTCACTGCGCAGTAAAAATGACAGATAGCTTCATAAGATGTCAATGGTTTTGGACTTGAGCTTGCATTAAACATTGATGCTCTGCTGTTTCAATAGGAAATGAAATTCTTTCTTACTGTAATTCTTGTTTCTTTCATTGTTACAGTAACTTTATGTTCACGGTTTTCACGGTCACCTCATAAAATACATACAAAACAAACTAAAATCAAATCCTATATAATTGATTATACAGACATTGCGATAGAATGAATCTGAAAGACTGAACAATGGTGTTAGAAGAGTGGAAAAGACAAACAAAACAAAAACCAAAGAATACATGTAGCACTGTTTACGCCATCTGGCATTGAAGGTATCAGTCCGGTACGGTATTATTTCACTGTACTGTGCTAAAAGTGACAGATTACTCCATCAGATGACAATGTTTTCGGACCTGAACTTGCATTAAGCACTCTTCACCGCACAGGTGAACTCCGGTATAAATCACATGGACCGGGGAGCAGGATGAATTAATTGCCACATGATTCATCGACCTGACAAAAACACACACTCAACTGGAAAAAGCAGCGAGTCTAAAGCTCTGTGCACAGGGAAATGCTTTTATGTTCTTGATATTTGACATGTGGGTTGGTCTTAACAAGAGTTCAAAATGATTAGGTTTTGGACCCCCTAGTGGCCTGTAAAGGTACTGCAGCTGAACTTCTGGGTTTGATATCTTTTGTTCTGGACATGGTGTGGTCGTGATTTTTGATTGGCAGATAGCATAATATTATCCTTTTATATTCTTGATGGGTAGGTCTTAATAAGAGCTCAAAAGTATTAGATTTTAGACCCCCTAGTGACTTGTAAAGGTACTGCAGCTGAACATCTGGTTTTGATATCTTTTGCTCTGAACATGGTGTGGTCGTGATTTTTGAGTGGTGGATTATTACTAAGCTCTTGTTTTTCTGACTGCACTCCAAGAAAGGTAAATTTTTGATGTTACGACGTGAGAAGTCTGAAGCTTAAAGCACAGGGATATCCTCAGGCCACACCATTTCAATTTCTTGGTTAACGGAATTTTAAAAAAAATGCTAGATTGGAAAATCAACAGGAAAACAGAATCTCAGAGGAAAGTTTGGTGGACACAATTTAAGGGAGTGAACAGGGTCAGGTGCAAGTTTTCACCCCAGCCTTCTGTTTTCATGGGTTTTTTTTTGCTAAAATTAAAAAGAAAATAATCCGTTAACCAAGAAATTAGATTGGTGTGGCCTCACCTGTTATCTGTAAGCCTTGGCCTTGTAGTCTCCAAGCAGATCCTACAGTGGCATGAGACTGTATCTATTGGCCAAACAGTATCCTGCCGGCCCCGTAGGATCTGCTTGTAGCAGGAACATAGTTGAACAGCCCAAGCTTGGCAACAGGGCAGATATTCTTCTTTTCGTGCATCAGAATGTGCAATACTGTAAAGTTAATTCTTTACTTTTGAGGTTGTTTTGTTTCGCAGTAGACGGAAGAGGGATGCTTTCTGTGTGTTTTAAAATGCTTGGAGATTTTTGGTCTTGTAGCAGAACATGGTTGAACAGCCTAAGCTCAGCAACAGGGCATACTGTAATGCAGAATTGAGGATTTCATTTCACGGTAGGTAGAAAATGGAGTGTTCATGGTGGTTTTGAGTTTATATTTGAAATGATAGTAGTGCTACACTCACACAATGGAATGGCTTTTTGCTGTGGTTGTAAGTTTGCGTTGTGAGTTCACCACGAAAACCGTTAAGTTCAACATAGAACCACCGCGAACATGTCAGACTCTGTGTTAACAGTATTATTCTTTTCGTGCATCAGAATGTACAGTACTGTTAATTCTTTACTTTTGAAGTTGTTTTGTTTTGCAGTTGGAGGAAGAGGGATGTATTCCACTTGTTTTAAAATTGTGGTTGAAACAATTCTGTAGCATAATTCTATCCAGCTGCTTGAGTAACTGTCTTTGGCATACCGGTATCTTATTACCTGAATGTCTAACCTTCATCAATGAATTCTGCAGCATAGTAGTAATAGAAGAGAGGCATATTCTTGGTGTCATGGATTTCTAGTGGAGAGGGCACCACAAAAACAGCAAAAATGAAATTACCATTTAAGTTTTTTATGAAAACAAAAATAGAAGGAGGTTTCAACAATCATTTTAAGTAAGATTTCAAGATTAATTTCTGTAGAGATATCAATCTATGATCCGTACATCATGTTGCTTTCTTAGAAAATCTGTATCACATTCTTAAGTTCATGAAACAACTGATAGAATTCTGCCAAGAGTACCAGAAAGGAAGAGAGATCCTGCAATAAAGACATCATGATGGCCTTTAGGGTCTGTCTTTATCTTTGTTAGATCAAAGACCATGAGGTGCTGATTTGCAATTTAAAGGCAATTTTCATTTCAAAATGATGCTAATCTCTGCTTTCAACTGCTAGTTGCCCTTTGCCCTTCCCTTAGGCCTATTTCATTTTCCCGTTAGTTCTTCTTCCATTAGGATTAGATGTTTATGAGCTGGTTTGCAATTCTAATCCTCTGCTGGTGATGTAGTCTATAGGACACTTTGAGGGTCTGTCAAGAGAACTGCAGTGTGTCCCTTAATGGTGAGCGTGGGGATTACTTAATATTGATGCTGCAGAAAGTGGCGAAACTTTCTTCCTCGACCCTCGGGTGATGCTCTACAATTCTGGTGTTATTTGCTCGTAACGATGTTTATGTGACACATACTAGTACGTGTGCAATGGCCGAGTGGGTAGAGCCTTGCATACAGTAGGTTGTGAGTTCGAACCCCGGCTGGGTCATACCAAAGACTCTAAAAATGGTACATACTGCTTTCACTACCAGTGGATTAGCCCCCTGCTGTAGTGACTTGCACAAAGTTGTGTGGCACAAGGGCTGCCAAAACGGAGATGGGCGCCGCCTTATGCACCTACATGTACTTGCAATGTACATTCATGAGCTCAGCATGTTTGAGATTGTAAGTGGTGTCAGTGATTATACCATTGGTAAAAAACTTGGTGACTGCACTCCAAGAAAGATAAATTTGCGAGTTAACGATGAAAGAGCCAACAGATACAACTTTTATTGTGTAAGATTTACATCAGTTTCTTAATGAAATAGACGTAAAATCTTTGTTGATGACACTTCAGAGTACAAGTCATTCCACACTTGTTTATGGGATGGTTTGTTGTTTATTACTCACAGTCATGCAAATCTTAAAGTTTAAAAGTGAAATTACACTGGATAGTTGCATGTTGTTATCTTTGAGTTTTTATGAAGTTTGGGAAACTTGTCTGCTTGTGACATGGAATTCAAAGAGTTGTGTAATGTTTGAGTTATACTGTTGGTTGTATTTGCCCTTTTCAATTAATTCATGTTCACCCAGTGGGGAGTAACCCTATAAAACCTTTTAGAATCCAGATTCTGATAGAGTGCAACTTCATTTTGCATTGTGTATTGCCGAGTTGTGCTGTTTGTATTTGCCCTAGGGAATAACTATGTGTTCAGTAGACGGGTCCATTTCAATGAATAAGGCAGAAAGCCCAGTTCTTTAAGTCTTTGATGATGATAATGTCTTTTACCTTGAGCGCAGATGAACTTTCGTTGCACCGGGTCTATAAAAGACAGGACACATTGTACTTGTCCTCATTTGAGCCCTAACCATTGAGTAAGCCACACACAAAGCGAAACTAGTCTGGATGTGGGCTTGAATAAAGTTCTAAATGGGAACTACGCGGTACAGCATCTTTTTTGAAAATATGGCATGAGAGTGTACGGTTGAGTTGAGGTTTTCCACTACTATTTGTCTACAGGTGAACTTTCATGTCAACACTTTCATTGTGTTCGGTGTGAGTCACGCAGTGGAGAGTAACCCGCAGAAATGTGTTCAACGCCGAGCCTTTCAAATGTCAGATCCTGAGAAACGAGCGGACCTGATATATCAGAAGGACGCTTCGAAGGTTTTGAAGGTTTCCCTGATTTGTGGAAACTCCTGAAGGTCAGGGTTAACCTCACAAAGGAGAGTAACCATCTCATGGCTATATATCACGTTGCCATGGTGATGGCACATCGTCGTGGCGACCTCCCAAGTCTGTCCTGCATGACGGATGATGTGGACGTCGTCTGCAGACAATCACAGCCATCGCTTCTCCGCAAATCTGTTCTCGGCATCCACAATGGAGAGTAGCCGCGAGTTTGTCAACTTCAGCACTGTGCGAGTCTGGCGAGCGATCGCGCAATGTGGAGAGCTGTTGTCGTAAATGTCTAAATGTGCTTGTATTGAATTTTGTATACTGATCAGTTACCAGGGCTAACCCTTTGTAATTGCCTTAGAGCCAAAATAAAAGGCTTTATTTTTTCTTATAAAAAAAGAAATAAAAAACACTATTAAAATTTTTTTGCCCCCCCCCCCACTTTTTTTTACAGCCAGAAAAATAAATCAAATCAAATCTGTCTTTTTAAAAAAAAATGTCATACTTTGAGCTCAGTCTGAGGTCATCTACTTAACTTTTCTATAGCCCAGGAGTTTGTTTTGAGGGAAGATATCCTGGCACTGGCTAAGAAGTGGTGGATTCTAGAGAAGGCCCTCACTTTCCCTTGTCCCATCCTCATCTTGAGGGTCGGGGATCATGGTACCCTTAGCACAAGCTTCCTCCATCATTCCCTGTCCTTCCCGTAGCGTGCGTAGTCCAGTGGTTAGCGATCTTGCCTCTGGAACTAGAAGCCCCGGGTTCGATCCCGGCTGTGTCGCTCACCCGACATGCACGCTACCGGAAAGGGTCGCAGTCCTTAGGACGGGACGTTAAGCCGTGGTCCACTGTTCATTGTGCTTGTCGAAAAGAGCTAGGGGCATTTCCCGGGTACGATGAACCTGTAAATACTGTACATAACGTCTGTCTTCCTGTCACGACCAGTGGAAGATTAGCTCATCTGTTCATTGAGTTCATTTGAGCTAAACTGGTTCGAGATCACTTTACTTTCCTTTCCTTCGCCCTCTGAGTACAGTCTGTCAGTGACCTACCTGTCCAGTCCCTGATGTCATCTCTCCATCTCCCTCCGCTAAGATAAGGTCACGCCAGTTAAATTAGTCGGCTTTCAGTTCCGTTTTAATCCTGACTTTTGGTTAATTTTGACAATAAGAATGTCTGTAAACCAGTAAATTTATTGGCGTAGCCTAAAGCAGGTGCTCTTCTCCTGACAGCATATCAAGTCTGTCAGGCCGAGACCACTTTCGATTTCAAGTTTTGTTTGTCACGAACTGACTGGCTGCACACAGACATGCTCCTGACCTCGTGACAGTAGGGTCGTTACCGTGGAGATGCATGGCCGGGACAGGGTCACCTCCCGAAGGGGTCTGTGCGAGACATCGGTCCTGACATTGGATTTCTCATTTCTCACCTTGGCAGGAAAACAAGGGATAAGAGATAAAGACAGACAGGCTGTATGATTCAATTTTTTTTGGAGAAGTCTTGGTCAAAATTTGCTTACGTTTCCGCTATTGCTGGTCTATCTATCTTTCTATTGGCCTGTATCAGCTAGGACCAAACAACAAGTACATATTTCACTCCACATTGCCCTATCAAGCATCATTTTATAAGTGTTCATATTCAATTCCAGTGTCTCTAACTAAAGATATAAGCTATTGCTGGCATCCTCTCTATCTGATAGGTGTGATTTATTACCACTACAATCTTCTTTTGTGCTGTTGTAATTTTGCTTGGTATTTTGTGATTGAGTCATCTGGTCTCTGAATGGGTTTAGCTTTGAGTCATGCTGCATTTCATATTACTTCACCCTAAGGGAGTGAAGCTTTGTTTTCAGCTGGTCTGTCTGTGTGTTTTTTGTGTGTTTGTGTGTGGGTGTGTGTTTATCTTACTTTGACTCCCAATGTACAAAATGCAGTGTTGCCATACATTCACGAGTTCTTGTGTTATTTTTGTAAGTAGGACTTGTCTAGAAAGCTTGCAGAGCAGCATGGGTAAGGGGTGAAGTTTGGCATCTCTGAATGTCTTTTCCAATCTTTCCATCCTGCTATGTTTTCCTTGTACACTGCATTTCAAGATTACTGCACCCAAAACCAGGTCAGTCACAAAACGCAGTTGAGATTAAACCAACAAGCTGTCTGCTCTCCCCTGTGATGTTAATCCGTGCAGAGTCTGTGTGAGGAAGATAACGACTACAGGTCTCAGCCTCGCAGCCAGGTGGGATTATCCCACATCCCCGGCTCTGAACTGGCAGGGATCAAAATAGAGGTCTTTTCTGACAGTTTACTTTCCTGTATCTGTATCTGTAGAACCACCCTTAGTGTAGTGTGCGTAGTCCAGTGGTTAGCGATCTTGCCTCTGGAACTAGAGGCCCCGGGTTTGATCCCGGCTGTGTCGCTCACCCAGCATGCTCGCTACCGGAAAGGTTCCAATCCATAGGACGTGGTCCACTGTTAATTGTGCTTGTCGAAAAAAGCTAGGGGAATTTCCCTGGTACAATGAACCTGTGAATACTGTACACAGCGTCTGTCTTCTCTGTCACGACCAGTGGAAGATTAGCTCATCTGTTCATTGAGTTACTTTGAGCTAAACTGGTTCTAGATCACTATCCTTTCACTTTCCCTTCGGCGTAACACACCAGCTTTACAGGCACGCAGCGCGGCAGCAGATACAGTTATATTACATGGGACGACCTGTCACACCTAACCTTTGCACATCTAGCTGTCGGCATTCTTTAAAACTAAAGCCATCTTGTGAGGATGCTCCTAGTGTACTTAGTGGCAACGAGTTCCACTCTAAGTTCCTACCACAGCCTTCTTATGTTGATGAATCCAGGTGTCCTCTTACAAGAAGAATGATTATTAAATGCAAGTCTCCCGAAGTTGAAAAACATTAGCTACAAGCAGTATAGGTTTTAGCATATGAGTTGTGACTCAAAACAAGGGAGCCTGAATTGTTTAGCCTGTAAGATTGCAAGTTGGTTCTTTTCTTCACTGTAATCTTGACAAATATTCTATGCAAATTGCAGAGCTTGACAGTGTATTTTCAGCCCTGACAGAGTGCATATGGAGGGATCTACTTCCCTGTTCTGTTTACAAATTCATTGTTGGATTTGCGAGGTGCCTGTTGTTTTGGTGACATCCTTATCAGCTCCAAACTGCAGACATCTGTATGTAGTTCAAAGGAGGGCAACTTCCCTTGGCCCTACTCACACAGCAACCCAGTTGGAGCTGTCACTGAACCCAATTCCACGAGGTCCTTTCGCAGACATGTTTGTTTGCTGAGGTCAGGTCTGGGTGGATTGCACCGCTGTTATAGGTTAACAGGGTTCCAATTGGTGGTTTCTCCTGAGTCTACTTTCACTCAAACCACATGGATGTTGGCGCTAAGCTGTGGGGTGAGGTCGGGCTAAGGATTGCACCGCTGTTATAGGTTAACAGGGTCCCGATCGGGGGTTTCTCCTGAATCTACTTTCACAGAGCTAAACTGTGGGGGTTAGGTTGGACTGAGGATTGCATCGCTCTTATAGGTTATAACCTCAGTCCCAATCATTGGTCTCTCCAGAAAGTACTTTCACTTGAACCTATTAGGGTGTTGCAGCTGAACTGTGGGGATGAGGTTGGACTGAGGATTACACTGCCCCTCTATTATAGGCTAATTGGGTCTTGATCGGTACTCTCTCCAGAATGGCTTTTCACTTGAACTGTAGGTATGTTGGAGCTAAACTGTGGGGTTGGGGTTGAGGTCAGATTGAGGATTGCATCACTGTTATAGGTTATAACCTCAGTCCCAATCATTGGTCTCTCCAGAAAGTACTTTCACTCAAACCACATGGATGTTGGCGCTAAGCTGCGGGGTGAGGTCGGGCTAAGGATTGCACCGCTTTTATAGGTTGACTTTGGTCCCAATTAGTGGTCTCTCCAGAATGTACTTTCACTTAAACCACAATGTTGCAGCTGAACTGTGGGGTTGAGGTTGGACTGAGGATTGCACCACTGTTATAGGTTAACTGGGTCTCGATTGGTGGTTTTTCCAGAAAGTACTTTCGCTTGAACCACAGGGATGTTGCAGCTGAACTGTGGGGTGAGGTTGGACTGAGGATTACACTGCTCCTCTATTATAGGTTAATTGGGCCTTGATTGGTACTTTCCCCAGAATGTACTTTCACTTGAACTGCAGGGATGTTGCAGCTAAACTGTGGGGTTGAGGTCGAGTGCATCCCATGGGGAGTTGGTGTGCTTCCTGGAGGTGAATCTGATGTTGTCATTAACCCCACACTGGGGAGTAACCCTGGGACTAGCAGAGGCAGATGGAGGGAAGATAAAGTCATGCTGAAGCCATGCTGTGTCATCAAACTCACAGTGGAGAGTAGCTCTGGGGGACAGAGACAGAAATGCGGAGAAATGATTATGTTGTCAGCTGCAGCAGTAGTTTCTGGCAGAGAGAACTTGAGTAGCACAAACAGAGATGACTATTAAACTCACACTGGGGAGGAACCCTGGGACTAGCAGGGGTGGATGGAGAGAAAATGAAGTCATGGCCTGTCATCAAACTCACACAGGAGAGTAACTTTAGCGCAAACAGAGATGACTATTAAACCCACACTGGGGAGTAACCCTGGGACTAGCAGGGGCAGATGGAGGGAAGATGAAGTCATGTTGTGTCATCAAACTCACAGTGAAGAGTAGCTCTGAGGGATAAAAACAGAAAGGATTAGAAATACAGTTTATAATTATTGTGTTGTAAGCTACTTGGAGTAAGTGTAGTCCTAGGAGTATGCAGAAAGAACTTCAGAAATTCAGTGCATACAGAGATGACTATTAAACTCACAGTGGAGAGTAACCCTGGGACTAGCAGGGGCAGATGGAGGGATATGAAGTCATGTTGTGTCATCAAACTCACAGTGGAGAGTAGCTAGAGGGGTAAACACAGAATGGAGGAGAAATAATTGTGTTGTCAGCTACTTGGATTAAGTGCAGTCACTGTGGTAGTTTCTGGCAGAGAGAACTTTAGTGCAAACAGGGATGACTTGGCAGGGAGAAAATGTTGTCACACTGAAGTCATGGCCTGTCATTAAACTCACAGGGGAGAAGTACTGTCCAAAATTGAAAATCCATTGCACCGCAATTTCACATGTCTGTTTCACCATCTCAGCCCTCATTCACACAGAAGAGGAACCACAACTTGTGATGGTGGTTGGCATACAGAGATGAAAATTAAACTCACACTGGGGAGTAACCCTTTGATAACAAATGTGAAAAGAAAAGTTGGAAATCATTTTAAGCAGTCACAGTGAAGAAAAACTGGCCTAGCTTTTTGCATGTCTGTTTCACAACCTCAGCCCAACATCCACACAGAGGAGCAACCCCAGCCTGGCCCATCTTTCAGCTCTACCAGTGATGGTTGGGAGGTGGGGAGGGGGGTGGGCAATGTTGCGTGAAATGAGAGTGAAAGTGAGGTACGGTCGACCTTTGCCTCTCTCCTTCACCCGTACAGACCGTCCCCAAACGACCTTCACTTTCGGAACACGCCCGTTAGCCCGCCTCGTTAAAAACAGAAGGCGCTAATGAGTGGCTGGCCGTGCCCGCGTGATTTGTGAAGAAGAATGAGGCCATTAGGTGTCCACTTATTGCATGCATTACACTTGGTCTGCAGTCCGGGCCAACCCAATCTTTTACCCATTCTGCGGAGGTCAAGTGTGTAATGATTCTTCTCAGTGTACTTCCGACAAAATCATGTGAAAACTCAGATTTAGATAATTAGGCTTTACATGAAATGAATTTGGTGTGAGTGGTTTATTCTATAGTTTACTCTTTTTCTCAACATGTTTCAGTATTCCATAGTTTTATTCAAGTCTTGAGCCTGAACCCAACATCTGTAGCAAGTTGCAAGTATGTCTTATGTGAGCTTGTTACAAGAAGTTCTCCAAATTTAATTTTTGGCTCAAATTCAAGGTTGTGTGGAGTCAGAGAAGGCGTCACTAATGTGTCCTTATTAAAGAAAGAGTCTTGCGCTCACCATCTACAGCAAGTTGGTTGAAGTATGTCTTGTGTGAGCTTGTTACAAAAAGTTCTTCAAATTTGACGTTTGACTCTTTGAAATTCAACCTCCTGTGGAGTCCAGAAAGGCATTACTAATGTGTCCTTATTAAAAAAGGAGACAACAAGTCTGGCTGTTGCGCTAATTGGATTGCCATTAGGAGTGTCAATATGCTGTTTTCAGCTGGAAGTCTGGTCCTGCTCTTAGTGCTGAATTATTGGTTATTGTGAGAATGCCTCGTAATTGGCAGGCTGGTGAAAATGGGCATCATTTGTACACCTAGCTAGCAGTGCACACATGGAGCATGCTGAACATAGGACAGTTATGTGGGAAATCTTTGATTAGGGCATTGCATGTCATTTGGGTATAGTCAAGAGATTCTGCACTGAAATCCTTTACAGGCACTGATGCTGTGTCTTTGGGAGAGACATCACAGGAATTCCTTCACTTCACTCAGGTGAAAATAAGTACCTAGCTTTGGTTATGAACAATCATGATGATGATGAACATAGGGCAATTATTTGAAAAATTTTTGATCACTGCATTGCATGTTAAGTCGCAAGGTTCTGCATTCAAATCCCTTGCAAGCACAATTCGCTCAAAATGAGCACCTAGGTTTGGTTATGGACATGTACCATGGTGAACATGAGACAATTATCTGAAAAATCTCTGATTACTGCATTCCGTGTAAAGTCGAGAGGTTCTGCGTTCAAATCCCTGCGTTCAATGTTTTGCCCTTGGGAGAGGTTTTGTCCGAATTCCCTTACGACACTTAGGTAAAAATGAGTAGTACTAGCTTTGGTTATGGACATATACCATGGTGAATATAAGACAATTATAGGGAAAATCTGCAATTATCGCACAGCATGTGGTTAGGGTAGAGTCAAGATGTTCTTGGTACAATCCACCAACAGGCATTGATGTTGTGCCATTGGGAAAGGCATCAAACAACCTCCCTCACTAACACTAAGAGAAAAAAAATCACTTAGATTTGTGAATACATGACAGAAGCTTGGTAGCTACAGCTTTTAATTGTTTTTAAGTGTAGAATGTACTTTCATGCAAGCATGACAACTTTCTGTAGCATAACCTAAGATTTAATCATCTTTTGTTGTAAGTCTGAGTTGTAAGCCTGACAAAGAAAAAGCAGAAAAGGATTGGGGGGGATGATATAAGTGCTCCTCTGTTCAGTTCTGTAAATGCAGAAATGTTTGTGGGGTTTTAATTTTGCGGCAGGGAGAAAATGGAATGTTTGTGGTGGTTTTGAGTGCGTGTTTTAAACAATAGTACCTAGCGCTACAATCACAATGGAACAGCTTTTTGCGGTGGATTTAAGGTTGCAGTAAAGAGTTCACTGCAAAAACCGCAAACATAAAACCACTGCGAACATTTCTGCATTTCCAGTATGTGATTAATGTAACTAGAGATTGTTTGAAAGTATGTTCAGGAATCAGGTAATTAACAGGCCTCCTGTGACCGGTGCAATTTGTGGTAAATTTGTTGGCTCATTATAATGTCTGAAACTTAGATCCAGCAATAATGGCAGAATTAGTGAGTTTTATCATGACAAATTGGCGCATTACTTTGTTCTGCGGTATGGTGTATGCATGATCCCCTGACGGCCGACCGGTGGGAGGGCTGGGACCGAGGAAGATACGGAATACACCGTGTTGTATTTCATTTATGTCATCATCATCGGCGGTAGCTCGTCTCAGAGCATAGTATTAGAGTTAGGTTCAAGTCTGCCTCAGTTACATGTAAGTTGTGTCATACCGACCCGAGAAAACACACATTTCAATGCACAATGTGCAGTATGGTGAGTCGTCAAGCACGTCATTGTATGTAGCTAAAAACTCCACACTTTAGGCAGAAACTCCATACTTTAGGCAGAAATCACATTATGTTCCTTGCTAAGAGAAATTTCTCAAGAATCAAAGCACCATTGCTTGACAAAAATTACATCCAACTACATGAGATTGATATCAGTTTGATATGGATAGTTCTGGCGTTGTGTTGCGGTAATGGTTAGGGTGTTTAGGTCCTGAGTTCGATTCTTTTCATGTCACCAAGCATGTGCCCTTGCAAAAGGCACTTAACATGATTTCCTCACTCCACTGAGATGTAAAAATGGGTACCTGACATTGGTTGGGGAGGTAAAAGGAGAGGGTTGGGCTCCGCCTACCAATACAATGCCCTAGACGCAGTGGATAACAACCAACTACCTCTACAGCCTCAAAAAGCCTAGCTGCCTTTAATATAGATTACGCAGTTCACCAAATGAGATATCACGCATATCAGTTTTTGATGCCCTCCCAGTCTTTCCCTGGTCCCTCAGTTAATCAATCTTATCTCCTCGTCCACCCCAGGCTGAAGCTCAACTTACTCAGATTAAGGTCAGCGTAATTAAGATCAACTCCCGATCATCATATCAGTTTTTATATCTGCCAACCCATCACGATCCCCCCCCCCTCCTGCTCTGCGCTTGTTTCCCCAAGCTAAAGCTTGCTTATTCACGCCCCAGATATCAACATTCAGGCCCAGTTTCTGGTGGGAAATTAAAGAGAGATGTTATCTGGGTTACTCTCCTGTGTGGGTATCAGTGAAAGGTGGAGTAGGGCACATGCAGGCTTTGATGCGGGTTTACAGCAAGTGTGCAGAGCAGATCTAGATCTATCTCCAGCTTTAAATTTTTCCATGATCCCATTCATTGTTTGGGAGCCCCTGTTGTTAATCTCTACTGTTAAAACTGTCACTTTAAGTCTACATAAATATATTTTCATCAAGTTCATGTCATGATCTTCAGATTTTGGGACGGATGAGGGGAAATTTTTTTCCGTCCCAGCAAGCAAATTGTCACGTTAAGTCTGAAAAAAATTTTTCCATCAAGTTCAAGTGGGGGGTGGAGTAGTGCATTAGTGCACATGCAGACTTTGATGTGGGTAACTGCAAGTGTTCAGAGCAGATATGTCTCCAGCTTTAATTTTTTTTTCATCCCATTCATTGTTTGGGAGCCCATGTTGTTAATGTGTACTGTTAAAACTGTCACATTAAGTGTACAAAAAATATTTTCGTCAAGTTCATGTCATGAACTTCACATTTTGGGACGGATGAGGGGAAATTCTTTTCCGTCCCTACAAGCAAATTTCCGTCCCAGGACGTAGGGACTGAACGCTCAGTCGAGGTTATCTACTTACAAACTGTCACGCAACATTAAAAGTTTGTACTAAAAGCACCCTTGTGAACAAAAGGGGACCACACTGCATCTGCTTTACAGTTAGAAATGCTCTCCTCAAAATAGCTTTGCATTGAGAGCATTCAGACCCTTGTAGTGCCTAGTGGCACATACAGTGGGGCAGCAAGTTTCCTTGCTGTTTCAGTGTCTTTTTTGAAAATACTGAGAACTTGCTAGATTTTCCCATTTAACATGCCTTACAGTTGGAAATGCTCTCCTCAAAATAGCTTTGCATCCGGAGCATTTAAGTCCTTGTAGTGCCTAGTGACACATAGGGCAGCAAGTTTCCTTGCTGTTTCAGTATCTTATTTAAAATACTGAGAACTTGCTAGCTTTTCCCTTTTAACATGCTTGCCTTACAGTTGGAAATGCTCCTCCCAAAATAGCTTTGCATTCAGAGCATTCAGACCCTTGTAGTGCCTAGTGGCACATAGGGCAGCAAGTCTCCTTGCTGTTTCAGTATCTTTTATTTTAAATACTGAGAACTTGCTAGCTTTTCCCTTTTAACAGGCTTGCCTTACAGTTGGAAATGCTCGCCTCAAAATAGCCCTGCCTTTCATGTGGAGCTTGCTAATCAATGGCAGAATCATGACGGCTTGAAACCGACTGAACAAATTTCCCTGCCTCTGACAGAGCCTGTAGACTCAATTAGATCCGGTATCAGACCCATTACCGCGCTGCTCGGCGTGCGTGCAAACACCGTGACTTGCCGTCCGTCCTCCGCGCGCGCGCGTGCTCCGTCAGGTCTGAAAAATCAAACCTGCCAAAATAAAGACACACAGATAAGTTTGTGTCTAGGGAGAATCATGGTGCAGGTGGGAGACGTGTGAGTCTGCAGTAAGGCCATGTTGATTTGATTACTGTAAATACATTTACGTTTGCGTGGTATTTATTTCGCGGTAGGGAGAAAATTAAGTGTTTACAGTGGTTTTAAGTTCGTGTTTGAAACAATAGTAGCGCTACAGTCATAGCTGGGCAAAAGGTTTCGCGGTGATTTTAAGTTCGCGCTCACCGCAAGAAACACAAACATAAAACCACCGCGAATATTTCTGAATTTACAGTACATGGACAACATCCTCTGGAGACCCCAAAGCTGATGCAAGCGTGCAAATGAAAAAAAGTTCGGCAAAAAAAATTGCCTTCATTATGAAGTCTATGTGGTCAGGAAGGATTAACAAAACTTAACACAAAATGTATGGTATTATAACTGATAGTAGATTCTTCATTTTTGTTCTTTCACATATTGACGAAAATTGATGCTCGCACGGATGTCTCCCATTCAATCAAATCAACATGGCCTAATGACCACCTCCCTGTTACCGACAATAGGGACTGAGCAGTGTGAACAAGAAATTGAAGATTTTGTTTCTTTTTCTTTTCTTTTTCAGACATTAGCATAGTATTACACTTTTTGTATATTGTTACACTGTTCCAATGTTGCTCTTTTTCAATATTGCATTAAATATTCAGAAAATGTATAAATACACAATGAAAGTGATGATTCTTATAGACCCTTTACCATGTTGTTTTCCAGTTACTGTCTGTCAATTTGAAATGATGTAAGCAATGATAGCATTTCAATGAATGTGTGAAACATTTTCTTTCACATAAAGTTACGGTTGTTGTATCGCCAAAGAACTAACAGGGTGTTTTCCCTCTGTGTTTCAGGTAAGAACTGCTCCTCTTCTGTGCATGTCGGCCCTTACCTGTACATCACACACCTGCCTGGAGGGGACAGGTAGGACAAGAAATAGTTATGCCTTTAGGCCATACCAGTTTAATTTCTTGGTTAACGGATTTTTATTTGAAAAAAAAAAATTTGAAAAAAAAATCATCAAAACAGAAGGCTGGCTGAATTTTTTTTTTCTAATTTTTTTTTTTTTTTTGGAAAATAAAAATCCATTAACCAAGAAATTAAGATGGTGTGGCCTTAAGTACATGTAACAGAGTTATCAACCAAGGATTGATGTGTTCAAGAATAGTAGAATGGAACACATCATCAAATATTGTAGAACCATCCTCACTAGATACTCTTCTTTCCTGAAACACTTGCTATCCATTGCAAGTTGTAACATTGTCAGTGTCTATCTCCCTTTGTTTTATGGCTTACTTCCATATAACTTTCACTTTTACAATAAAGGTGCCCAATAAGCATAGTGGTAATGAAACACAGACCATGTCATTAATCTTATCACTTTCTCTCTGGGCAACTTTTGAACACCTTTTAGCTTTGAGACGGTTGTGGTAATATACATGTGCACTTAAAGGCATCTACAAAACATACGTACACATCCTGATAAGTGAAAGTTGAGTCGGTGGAAAAGTGAATGTCAGATCACTGCAGCTGTACTTTTCAAAGTATAGCACTATGTAGTTGGCACAATTTACTATCATGTCATTTATTGAAGTACTTTCTCCGGGCAACTGTTGTATACCTTTTAGAAGGTTGTGATACACTGATACCTGTTCTAAAAAGGAAAGTCAGATCAACTGCTGTGCTTTTCAAAGTAAAGTGTGCACAATTTACAATCTGAAGCCTACACTGTGAGGGTTATTCTCCACTGCGAGTCATGAGTAGCTATCTGTATTTGCTATAAGTGCACAGCTCTCTTTCAAATAACTTCCCTGTATGTGATCCGTTGGTGCGTCATACATACTGTACACTCTTACCTATTCATATGCAATTACTCTCTATGCTCAGAGGGGTGCCCACTTCTTGCTTGGTTTTCCTGCCGTGTGTTTGATACATTTTCCTGATGTTGCCAGAGTCTGATTCAAACTGGATGCTTTCTATTCATGTCATTACTCTCTTTACACGGAGCTTTTATCTGAGGAGTGTGGCACGCCCACTCAGTTGCTCCTGAGATGTTAGGGGATTACTTGCTTTGTCTCGAAAGTGAAAGGAAGCCGGGCTGCTTAGTCGGCAGGATGCACGGTCTCTTACCTTCACCTTGAAGGCTGCTCTCCACTTTCACTTTCAAGACAACTATCCTGTAACCTAGCACACCTGTTCATCGCTTTCTCTCACATAACCTTCACCTTGAAGGCTACTCTCCACTGCGAGTCTCAAGATGCTACACTGTGGCTGTCTTAGATTCATGTGATGGCTTATTCTCACATAACCTTCACTTTCAAGACAACTATCCTGTAACCTAACACACCTGTTCATCACTTTCTCTCACATAACCTTTCCTTTCACTTTCAAGACAACTCTCCTGTAACCTAACGCACCTGTTTCATCACTTTCTCTCACATAACCGTCACTTTCACTTTCAAGACAACTATCCTGTAACCTAACACACCTGTTCATCACTTTCTCTCACATAACCTTCACTTTCACTTTCAAGACAACTATCCTGTAACCTAACACACCTGTTCATTACTTTCTCTCACATAACCGTCACTTTCACTTTCAAGACAACTATCCTGTAACCTAACACACCTGTTCATCATTTTCTCTCACATAACCTTCACTTTCACTTTCAAGACAACTACCCTGTAACCTAACGCACCTGTTCATTACTTTCTCTCACATAACCGTCACTTTCACTTTCAAGACAACTATCCTGTAACCTAACACACCTGTTCATCACTTTCTCTCACATAACCTTCCCTTTCACTTTCAAGACAACTATTCTGTAACCTAACGCACCTGTTTCATCACTTTCTCTCACATAACCTTCCCTTTCACTTTCAAGACAACTATTCTGTAACCTAACGCACCTGTTTCATCACTTTCTCTCACATAACCTTCCCTTTCACTTTCAAGACAACTATTCTGTAACCTAACGCACCTGTTTCATCACTTTCTCTCACATAACCTTCCCTTTCACTTTCAAGACAACTATTCTGTAACCTAACGCACCTGTTTCATCACTTTCTCTCACATAACCTTCCCTTTCACTTTCAAGACAACTATTCTGTAACCTAACGCACCTGTTTCATCACTTTCTCTCACATAACCTTCCCTTTCACTTTCAAGACAACTATTCTGTAACCTAACGCACCTGTTCATCACTTTCATAACCTTCCCTTTCACTTTCAAGACAACTACCCTGTAACCTAACGCACCTGTTTCATCACTTTCTCTCACATAACCGTCACTTTCACTTTCAAGACAACTATCCTGTAACCTAACACACTTGTTCATCACTTTCTCTCACATAACCTTCACCTTCACTTTCAAGAGAACTATTCTGTAACCTTAGGCACCTCACTTTCTCTTAGTGTCCCTTTAGCACCCAGGCATACCATTCAGAGCGAGAGTGTTAATGTAGAATGCATGGTCACGGGAGAACCAGCTTAGTTCAGCTTCAGGAACTGACTGCCAAGCCAGAGGCTCTGCCCTATGCTAAAAGTGAAAGGCATGTGATCCCAAGTGAAAGTGAATTTCTCTCAAACAGGTCTTATTGTATATGGTGTCTTGAAGTTGAAGGCCACTCTCCACTGCGAGTTTTAAGGCAGTAAAAAGGTGAAGGTACCGGTAGTTCCATAGCCCTTTTGAGGTCGTAGGGGCAGTGGGTTGTTATCTGCTGTGTCTAGGGCATGGTATTGTAAAGCAGAGCCCAACCCTCTCCTTCCACCACTTTTTATCTCCCCAACCAAAGTCAGGTACCCATTTCTACACCTCGGTGGAGTGTTAAGTGCCTTTCTCAAGGGCACAATGTCTACCTGGCATAGCCAGGAATGGAACCCTTGATCTGTTCAACGCTAGCCTAGCCACTCGACCATCTGACATCACTAGGAAAAAGGCAGTGAATACTCAAAATTCCCTTTGCTCCCATTTAGATTCAAATAATCAAATTAATACATTACGCAGTTCCATTCATTAAAATTCTATTGCTCTCTCTTTCTTCAAGTTTATGACTAGGTATGTAATATTCAAGATGAAAGCAATAAACAGCCGACAGCATTTCTAAAAGGTCCATAATGCAGCAGTCCACATTGGTCATGTCAGAACCGACAGTGGAGAGTAACCCTGACCAGCAGGGATCAGCACAGATTTGGCAAGAGATGCGAAAGTGAAAGTGTGGATTTGATGAAGTCAACAGGGAAAGTGATGGTGCCCCACTCAGAGGTCAACGACTTCAGGAGCCAAATTCCATCATCCGTATAATGGACCAGGGATCAGCTAAAACCCACAGTGGGGAGGGACCCTGGTGGGGGAGCGTGGTTATGAAGCGAGTAGAACAGTCTCCTGGCCCCCGGGATTCGAACCCGCGCCGAAACCGGGCAGCCAGGTCCACAGGCCACACGCCTTAACCACTAGGCTAAAAGGTCTAGACCAGTTAGACTGGTCAGTTGAGGCGCTTGAACCCCACTGTTATAGTTAGGCCATGTTGATTTGATTATGTGTATGACATCCATGGGACCATCAATTTTTGTCCGGTTCCAAAATAAAATTGTACAAAGGAGCTCCAGAATTAGCAGATATATGCTTATCATTACAACAACAAAAAATCAGAAATTGGATTCTAATGTCATAGAATGCCAGAGTCAATTCCAAAGTCAAAGAAAAAGATGTGAAAGAACAAAAATGAAAAATGTATAACAATCTCTGTGTGTTAAGTCATTTGTTCAACCTTCCTGATCACTTAGATTTCATGATAAAGGCACCTTTTTTGCCAAACATTAATTTTTTTTTCCATCCATCCATCCATCATCAATCAGTCAATCAATCAATCAATCAATCAATCAATCAATCAAACCCTTAAAAATCTAGATAGTTTTGAACAAATTTTGGACAAAAGTTGTGTAAACTTAGACTACATGATTGACTGCTATGCCGAGGGCCATACCCCAGTGCAAGGCAACAGAATGCAGCAGTAAAATTTAACGAACAACTGTGTAGGAGATTGATGTGCAATTTCATAGCAAAAAGTATGTCTGGCCTCATTAGACTGAGGGCACCCGTCCGTTATAGAGCACTCAACAGAAGCCCTGCCTCTGAAGCTCTCTTATGTAACCTCATTGAACGAGAGTGATTATAGTATCTGCCCTTCCCAACGAAAAGGCCTTTCTCCAAAGTAAAGCCTAGACAAGACAGAACTAGAGTGTCTGGGACATTTGTCTATGCCAGACTTGGGGTTCCTTCTCCTCTGTGGGTCACAGGGAAGACATAGATGGGAGCACGTCGGCATGGCACTGAACACAACTGAAGACATAGCTGTAGCGATGAAATCATGCGTCTATGCCAGACTTGGGGTTCCTATCCACTGTGGGTCACAGGGAAGACGGACATGGGAGCACGTCGGTATGCCACTGAACACAACTGAAGACATAGCTGTGGCGATGAAATCATGTGTCTATGCCAGACTTAGGGTTCCTCTTCACTGTGGGTCACAGAGAAGACGGACATGGGAGCACATCGGCATGGCACTGAACAAAACTGAAGACATAGCTGTTGCAATGCAATCATGTGTCTATGCCAGACTTGGGGTTCCTCTCCATTGTGGGTCACAGGGAAGACGGACATGGGAGCACGTCGGCATGGCACTGAGCACAACTGAAGACATAGCTGTGGCGACGGAATCATGTGTCTATGTCAGACTTGGGGTTTGTCTCCTCTGTGAGGTACAAGGGATTGAGAAGTGAGGATGAACTTTCATGGCACCATTTCAGCTGAATGTAAAGTAGTTGTGAGTCAAACATACATCTTTGACAAAATTAGGGTTTCTCTCCACTGTGAAGTACTGGGAGCCCGAAAGTGAGAGTGCATTTCGGTGACCCCATCACAACTGAATATAGAAAAATTACACAAAATCAAATGTGGTGAACTTAAAAGTGAGCAGGAGAGGTCAGAGGTCAACATGAAGTAACAGAAACGTCCGGAAATAAATCTCCGAATTCTTATCCAGTTGAAGAGTTTGAATTCTCTTTATATATTGTTTACCTGGATGTCTAACCTTCACAAACATAACAGAAACATTTGGATTTGTATGCCAAGGAATCCCAATTGAAAATAATAACAATTGATTGACAGGAATATCCCCATAGTAAGTGTACCTCTCCGCTGTAAAGTACAGAGAAGTAGAAAATGAAAGTGTCAATTTCAGCTTTTCCCCTCATTCCACACCAATTCAATTTCTTGGTTAACAGATTTTTATTTTTAAAAAATCTTTTTGAAAAAAAACATCATGAAAACAGAAGACTGGCCCTGGCCTTCTGTTTTCCTTTTTTTTCTAAATTTTTTTTTGGGGGGAAAATAAGAATCTGTTCACCAAGAAAATTAATTGGTGTGGCCTCATGCCGGCCTGATGAGCGCTGTTAAAACGAGCTCCCAATATTGAACCTTAATTGTCCTCCCAGCCCAGAGAAAGCCCGCTGATTTAAACCAGTTGTTTGACACGAAAAACGCTGTTAATGGTATTTAATGGACTTGCAGTGCCGAGTCTCGGGGGCATCGCTATTGCAGCGCTGATGCAACGTTATTGAAAGCCTTGTTACACGCCGGGTGGACTAAAATGGCAATTACTGGGATGAAATGGGCTTTGTGGATGCCTGGAACTTAGCGTGGAAACTGAAAGGAGATGCGTAGGGACCAGAAGTTGCAAACTTTGCATTTTCTACCGTGCTGCTAAAATTCTTAAGTCTGAAATGGCAATTACTGAGATGAGATGGGCTCTGTGGATGCCTGGAACTTTGTATGGAAACTTCTGCAGGGACCAGAAGTTGCAAACTTTGCATTTTCTACCATGCTGCCAACGTTGTTAAGTCACTATCTCATGCCTGTAACTTTGCGTGGAAACTTCGGCAGAGAAGGAGATGTTTAGGGACAGGAAGTTGCAAATATAACATTTTCTAAGGTGCTGCTAAGGTTCTTAAGTCCTAAGTTTATCAACCACAATCAGAACCGACCACAATTAGGTCTGACATGCAGCATGTAATTGGCTAGGACCTTGTGTGGCGCTCTTGGAGACTGGCTACATCATTATCTTCGCCGAGTACTTGTACTCGGAGAAGATTATGTTTTCGGTTGAAAAATCTGTTGGGTGGGTCTGAATGTATGTCAGGAGCATAACTCAAGATAGCTTCAATGAATCTTTATAATTTTTGGTAGGTGTGTAGTGGTTGTGCAACGGAAGGTCAAGTTCGAAAATGGTTCACCTTGCGTTTTTCAACAGTACTGCAGCTGACTTTGCATTTTTTTGTGTTTGTATGTAGGGAAAAAAAGTGACGGAAACGTTTATGGATCTTCATGATTTTTTGCAGGTGTGTAGATGTTGTGGAAACGGGGGTCAAGTTCAAAAATGGTTCCCCTGGTATTTTTCGTTGGTACTGCAGCGGGGTTTGTGTGGATGCGTATTTGTATGTCGCCAGCATAACTTTAGAAGCTGTTGATGGATCCTGATGATATTTAGTGGATGGGTAGGATTTACAGAAAGGAAGGTCAAGTTCGATAATGGGCCTTCTAGCGGGTACCTAAGGTACTGCAGCGGAGCTTCAAAATTTAGGGGCATATTTTCTGAAAGTGCTATGGTCATGATTTTTGTGTGGTAGATAGTTCATGCCACAGAAAGTTAGTTCTGTAAATTTGGGCCCCCTAGCGGCTTGTTAAGAACTGCAGTGGGTGTTTTTGTTTTGACATTCGGACATGGATAACTTGAGAAGGGGTCGACAGATCGTCGTGATGTTTGGTATGTAGGGAGCTTAGATGGTGCTTTACATTATCAATGACTAATTATGCAAATCAGGAGCTAATTTGCATAATAAGTAAGGAAAGTTTGTTAACCCACTGCATTTCAATGGGACATGGGACAGTGTCAGGTTATATAAACAGATAGCCTTGCATAAACGTACATGTAGGTCAAATAAATAAACTATTCTCCAAGCAGAGGTGTGGGTCCTGCTGGGTTTTAACGCGTTCAGTTTAAGCACTTTTGTTCAACACGGTTGGCGACATAACGAAATAGGGACAAAATAGAAAGCCTGACTAAAAACACCTAAAAACTCGTCAGATTTATTCTATTCATATGTATTGACTGTACTATTTCATCATCACTTTCAACTTTCAACACTGCAATATCGAACCTTTGTGGCCCATATAATATCAACATACTCGTATTTTTTCATGACCAGTTATAACATATATCAGAACATTCTTACACATATACTAGTCATTTAACCCTATCTAGACTGGACTCATTCGCCCAATCATAAGTTCCAAATTGTATGGTGCATGATCAAACTTGCAGGGGGTGATAAGCACGTAAATATTAATCACTTTCCATAATAAGCCTTGATTATTTGGCGAAGATAATGTGTTCGTGGAACTCTAGTTGTAACTGTTTTGTGGGAGTAGCTTTCTTAAGATTAAATGTACACTATGCTTTTATACTAAGAGAAAAGAAGTTAGTAGGTTATTGGCCCATTTCTCCTGGGCTGGTTACAGAGGTATGGGACATCATCATTTGGGTGCATTCATCATTTAGATTTTTGGATTTCATTAGAATTCCAACAGTGCAATACACGTGGGACACAAGCAGCTATTGCTGTTATCGTGACCCAGACATTATATACCCGTTTTTACACCTGGGTGGGGTGACGTCGTGTAAAGTGCCTTTCCTAAGGACACAACATCGGTGGTGTCAGGGGATTCGAACCCGGCACCGCTGGGTTCTGGGCCGAAAACCCTGCTGTTACGCCACACGACCCCACAAAGCCTGTCATGGATACTGCCTGTATTTTGTTACAGTTCTTCAGTATTACATACTAAGAGCAGGTATTTACTGTGAAGTGACTTTTCATGTTTTAGGGGGGGGACTTTGATTTCTTCCTTCATTTTGTCATAGCAGTTAAAGTGAAAGCCTACTGTGCCATTTAAGATAGAGAATCAGACTGTTACACTGGACAAAGGGGCTTTTGGTGGAAATCTTTCCAAAGGGCTCCACAATCTTTCATTTGTTCACTATTCATTTATAGGACATCTGGAATTTGTTACTTTTCTGCCTGCATTTTGTTACATCAGTAGAATTGAAAGTCTACTGGACCCGTGTCAGCTATTCAGTCTTTCAGATTTTCCAGGGCATCTGGACTTTGTCAAATGTCTGCCTCCATTTTCTTTACAGCAGTAAAAGTGAAAGTGTACATTTATTAACATCAGTTGTTTGCTTCTAAGTGACTATTCATTTCAAAGCATCTGGTATTTGTTAGAACAACATTTGGGGAAAACATTTATAGTTGTTTGCTACTAAGTGACTATTCATTTCAAAGCATCTGGTTTATGTTAGAATAATTTTTTGGGAAAGTGAAAGTTTAACTGTCAGAAAGTCATCCAGAAGTCATGGAGTGAGACAGGGGACATGGATCCCATCACCCATGGCCCTCTGAAAGTGAAAGTGGAAAGGGTTGGGAGGAAGGGCGCCCCGAGCGCAGTGGGTTACGCAATTAATGGACTTCTTAACGAACCTCCTGGAGGAAAGGAACCTAATTAAGACAAATTGCTGCTGCTTCTGTGGGAACAAGGGGACGAAAAAATCAATTACTGGTAAGTGTGCCGGCTGTGAAGCACAGAGTGCAGCTGGCGGTACCTCGTAGTGGAGATGGACCACTGGAGGATGGGGGGAGATGGGGAGGGTGGGGATGAGTTTCTGAATCAGCAGTTTTGTTAGCTGTACATTTATCATATAGCCATTTGAATTTATCATTGAGCTAAGAGTGCCAAGTTTAAAGCACAGAATGCATTTTGTCTGGTGGCACTTCATTTGGCAATACCTCGCACTGGAGATGGACCATTGGAGGATGGGGGGAGATGGGGAGAGTGGGGAAGAGTTGCTGAATCGGCAGTTTCATCTATAGCCATTTGGACACATTGGACGTTAAGCAGTAGAGTACAGACATTTGGGTCAATCCTGTAATGTAGTCGTCAGGAGCGCTGACCACTCGTTGCAATTAGGGCAGAATAAGTGCATAGAGACCCCACCAGTGAGCTGAAGCACACACTGGGGAGTAACCATGCTTCAGTCTGGAAAGGGCAGATTAAAGTTCTAACAAGTTTGCCACTATGGTTCCTCATCGCCAATGTGTGTAACCTGATCTAGAAGGCATAATGTAGGCAAAGGTAGTCCCAAAGCTTTTTAAGCCCATAGGGGCAGTGGGTTGTTGTCCACTGTGTCTGGGTCACGGTATTGGAAGGCACATGTGTCAATTAGGGCAGAATAAGTACATAGAGCCCCCATCAGTGGACTGGAACACACACTGGAGAGTAACCATGCTTCAGTCTGGAATGGTCAGCAGTCCCTGACAATGTGGCATTGCAGAGTTTGCTCATGCATGTAGATGTAGATGGAGACGGCTTCTCAGGTAACCTTCTGGAGGTGGATACTCACACTGGTGAGAAACCATGGGATGGCAGATGGAAAAAGTGAATTTCAGAGTGATCTCAAACTTGTCTAGCTCACTGAAGAGCTATTCTTCCATTGGTTATGACAGACAAGACAGATGCTACTATGTGCAGTAACTATGGGTTCATTGTACTGGAAAAATTCCCCCAGTTCTTTTCCACAAGTACAATGAGCAGTGGATCTGGGCCGAGATACAAAGTCACAACTTCTAGCTTCATGGCTGCTGACCACTGGACTACGCACGCTTCGCAGTGTAGGTGGATCACTGGTGGAAGAGTTAACAGTCTGATAATTTTTATCTCTACTGTCATAAGTCTCTAAGAGAAAGGAACGTATCATGAAAGTGAGAAAAGAACTCTAAGAACTCATCAAATTTATCAATTAGTCAGGAGTACTCACTGTCCAAGACACCTTCAACCAATCCAACTTGCACTTATCATCTTAAGTCTCTATGAGAAAGGAACATATCAGTGAAAATAACTCTTAAGAACTCATCACATTTATCCACTGCTCAAGAGTACTTACTGTCCAAGACACCTTCAACCAATTTGGCTTGCACTTATCAACTAGGTTGTTACGCCACATGGCAGTTTTACCAGCTACATGTATGCCATCCAGCTACATTCATGTACATGTCAGCCAACTTGCCACTTTCACTTTTGTCCTATAGACTTTAATTTTATTATCTGGCATCTTCATAAAGGGGACAGTGACTAGTTGGCATTTTGTCTCAAACTTGCGGTGGAGACTCGCCAACGCAAGATTGCAACAGAATGTCAGGAGTCATCAAGTTATAGTGTTGGATGCATTATACATGTAATTAACGTGTAAACTCACACTGGGGAGGCACCACAGCAGCCATGGACGGGAATGTCAGCCGGCGTTTAATGTACATAAACATCTCAGCGCAGAATGTCACATGTCAGATGAATATGTAGAACAAGGACCAATCACTTTCACTTCTGCCATCATAGAACCAGGCAGTAACTCTGTCGCTTAGCTTGGGTGTGAACTTTTGTAAACTCCACAGTGGAGAGAAACCCTTAGGTAATTAGAGCAAACCTCCAAGCTTTTCTTCTGTTGTAGATTAGGGTCATTCTTTTGTTACGTACACAAATGTAACAGTTTCAGGTCTGCAATGATAGTGTACAACCAGGCAGTTACTTTGTCTCTAACCTTGGATTTGAACTTTTGTAAGCTCCACAGTGGAGAGAAACCATTAGGAAGGCCAGAGCAATCCACCAAGCTTATATTTTCTGTTGTACATTGTAGATTTGGTTCGTCTGTTGGACCCTTGTGGCACATAGGGCAGCAAGTTTCCTTGCTGTTTCAGTATCAGGGTATAATTTTACAGGGACGGGTTGCTAGTCCTTTCCCTTTGAATGTGCTTGAGGCGCATGGTAATTGTTTTGGTGTCAGGGGTCAAAGTTACAGTAGTGTTCGAAGGGCAAGGTCTCAGTTAAAAGTATCCCAGACGTCCTGAAAAGACGCATAAGGGTGGCGCCCATCTCCATTTCTGTAGCCCTTGGGCCACGCATTTGTGCAAGTCACTTCAGCAGGGGGCTGGTCCGCTGGTAGTGATGTGTGTTTAACCTCCATACTCCTTCCCAAATGCTGAGTGCTAAGCAGAGAAATCAGTATGTACAATTTCTTTGGTATGACCCCGCTGGGATTGAACTCATGACCTACCGTGTGCAAGGCAAACACTGCCCACTCCAAGAAGATTAGCTGCTATTTACTACTATCGAGGCTCCTACACTCGCTTCCCTATAATATTGTAGCAAGTGTAGGAGCCCCGGTAGTAATCACGTGGCACCCAGGCGTGATTGCAGCCATATGAATCCTACGCTATCTCTATACAGTACTTTCCTCTCCTAAAAGAAGCTGTTACTTGTTACTACCGAAGCTCCTACACTCGCTTCCCTTGAAAATATCATAGCGAGTGAAGGAGCGCTGGTAGTAATCAGATTGCGCCCAGGCTTGATTGCAGCCACATGAATTCTATGTTATTTATACAGTATTTTCCTCTTCTAGAAGATTAGCTGCTATTTACTACTATCGAGGCTCCTACACTCGCTTCCCTATAAAATTGTAACAAGTGTAGGAGCCCCGGTAGTAATCGCGTGGCACCCAGGCTTGATTGCAGCCATATGAATTCTACGTTATCTATACAGTACAGTACTTTCCTCTCCAACAAGAGTAGCTGCTACTTAGGTAGACTGCTGAAAGAGAATTGTTACTCTTAGACTAATAAATTCCAATGCAGGCAGCATCTGTTGTAGACATCTTTAATTCCCAGGCTTATCCTTCAGCGTACTTGACCTTCCAGTGAGGAAAGCCGTCGGAGTAGGAAAGTGGAAAATGATATGGCAGTGCTTTGTGAAATTGGAATTAAGGTTTAGGACTGAACGGTTTATCCTCCAATGTTCTTGAACTTGAAACGTCTTGAAGCGGTGAAATGCTTGGGGAATGTAGATGAGAGGTGACTGTTTATTTGAAATCCAGTAAGGCCATGTTGATTTAATTATATGACTGACATCTGCGTATCAGATTTCGTCCGTTTCCAAAAATAAATAAAAATTTCAACCATACTGTAAATCGTAAAAAGCAGCTGAAAAAGAGAAAATTCATGTTGTCAATTGCAAAAAAATATTTCAGAAATATACTAATATCGTAGAATGCCAAAGTCAATTCTGAAGTTGTGAATGAATCTATTGTGGACAAATGAAGAAGATACCTGACTTAACTCAAAGCTGGTGGAATTCTTTATTGGCTTTTATGCTTAAGTTTTATCCCTCTGTTGTGGCCTTTAGGAAAAGAGCAGACTAGAAAGGTTGGTAGACATATTTGAAAATCTCTGGGAAATTTGAAGGCTTGCGTCGAATCAATCATGCAATGGAGACAGTGTCTACTGTAATCACCCTGCCGCAAAGTAAAGGTCAACATCAAGGTTCACTCTGGAATGATCTTGAACTTCCCCTTATGGATGAGAAATACCGGAGAAATATGTGACTGAGAGTGTTGACATGTCTTGAGAAGGAATTGTTGAATCACAAAAAAGGTCTTTGTAAAAATACTGTAATTCTTGTTTCTTTCACTATTACTTTATGTTCACTGTTTTCATGGTCATCACTGTGTAAAAGCAGTTGTAGTTATTTATGATTCCTTCAAATATTTGTTCTGTGAATCACTTGCTGTCACCGTGAAGTTAAGGTTCAGTAAAAATGTCCATAAGATAAAGTGAATAGCAGATGAAAACATCACTTTTGTTGTTAGGTATTGAATGAGAATTTTCCATCAAATAAAAGCAAATTACATCAGACAAAATAGAATGATGAATCAAACCAAATTGCTGAAGAAAGATGGAATTCGGAATGACATCTGAAACATCTGATATTTTCATATTGTGATCCAGTGATATATAGATTGAATCAAATGTCTACTCTTCAATTTCCTTGATGGCTAATATTCACCGACGAAAAAATTAAACTGTTTGTAAATTGAAGAAGGAATCAAACCCAAAGCCTTTTGAGCTGGTTTTGACACCTTTGTCTTGACTCAGTGTTATGGCCTTTTAGCAAAGGAGCCAATCTAAGTGTGTCTGTAAAATGTCCGTAGTGTGCGATTTTGCAGCCTATCATCATATAGCTTATAGGTCATGCATGAAGGTAGTCTGTGCGCTGATTTCCCTCTTGGAGACAAATCTAATTCCAAGGTTTGTCCTGAAACGCTCTTAAACTTCACATTTGAGGTGAAGGAACTGGTAAGGATGTAGATAATAGAATATGTTTTAAGAAGAATTTGGTGAATCATAGGAAAGGTCCTTGCGAACATAAGCTGTTAGGTATTGAAGACGATTTTTCAATAAAACTGTTCATAAATTGAAGATTGTGTCCATCCAAAGCCTTTTGAAATGTTCATTGCTTTTGATGCCTTTGTTTAGGCTCAGCGCTGTGGCCAGTGAGCAAAAGACCAGACCTAGTAAGTGATACTGTAAAGATGTCTGCGATTTTGCAGGCTAGATTCATATAGGTTATGCAGGGAGTTCATAGTCTGGTTTCCCTTTTGGAGACAAATCTTATTACAAGGTTTGTCCTGAAACGTTATTGAACTTGATGTTTAGGGTGAAGGAACTTATAAGAATGTAGACAACAGACTTGTACTATACAAAAGGGCTCCGGTAAATCAAGGCATTAAGCATGTAACTTTGATCAAAATGTCTAAATGCAGTTTTTTAAGTGCATTGATGATACCGTACTGCATCAATTGTTTTCTGCCTTGTATCTGACAGTTGGTCTATTTTCTCTTGAGAACATGAGCTTTCTTAAATACCACTTTCACTCCCCCCCCAAGGTATGACTTGAGAATGACAAGAAGATTGTTTGAATGTGTAATCTTTTTTGTAAGCATTCCCTGACTTCTCTGTTTGCTGAAGTGCATCAATTATTTTATGCATTTTTGCCTTGTGCCAGACAGCTGGTCAACTTTCACTTACCAAGCTTTCTTGAATAGAAGAAGAAGAGAAATAGCACTTTCACTTTTCTCCCCATGTCTTGATGGATTTAAGGCTTTCCAAGTCTTTCAATGCTGACCCAGTAACAATAAATTTTCACTTGAAAACATGTCTTGAGCTTTCTTGAATACCACTCTCACTTTCATTCCCATGTCTGACTTGAGGATAACAAGAAAGTTATATGAATATGTTGTCTTTCTTGTAAGCATTCTCTGAGACTTACGTTTTTTTAAAGTGGTATTGTACTGCATCTGCCTTGTGCCTGACAGTTGGTCTATTTTCTCTTGAGAACATGAGCTTTTTTTAAATACCACTTTCACTTTCCTTTCCATGTCTTGATGGATTTAAGGCTTCCCAAGTCTTTTAATGCTGACCCAGTAACAATAACAACAGGATCTGAGCCATAAACACACTGCCTCAGGGCAGTACAGGTAAAAGTGAAAGTGGATGTCGTTAAGCGACAACCCACACTGGGGTTGAACCCTCGCCTAATGCACGAGTCCTGCCGGGTTTGTACAAAGTGGCGCACTTCAGTTAAGTGGGGTTTACCTGGCCCCAGGTGCACTTACGCTGCCAGAAAAGTGAAAGTTGATGACATGTCAGGTGAGGTCCATGCACCAAGGGTTGGCTGTCGTGGGGAACTTTCTAAGGAGCTCGATCACTCCTTACGAAGAGTCTTAAACTCATCCTTAGGGATGATGCAAAATGGTGAGGGGACTTGGGGAGGGGGTGATAATACACACATGCACTGCTCTCCTCTGTTTGTTATTATACGGTCCTTCTGCAGCATGTTAGTTTTGGTCTTTCCAGTTTTCTTTTCCCTTTGTCAGGTTGCCAGTGCAGCGCTGTTTTAGTGTGTCGTTCCACGGGCATTCTGAGCACTTCATTTCTCAATCTGAGGCTGATCTAGAAGGGACGCAATGGGTGCTAAAAACATTAGAAAGTGTACAAGGTCATTGAAGGGGATGGGCTAGCGACCCCTCCCTGTAAGATATACCCTGCTACTGAAACAGCAAGGAAACTTGCTGCCCTATGTGCTGCTACAGGCACTTCAAGGGTTTGCATGGAAGGCATGTTAAATGGGGGTCCCATATTCAAGGAGGTGCCTCTACCATTTTAAGGGGATGGGCTAGCAACCTCTCCCTTTAAAAATGTACCCTGCTACTGAAACAGCAAGGAAACATGCTGCCCTATGTTTCACTAGACACTACAAAGGATCTGAACGAATGATCAAAGTTTACAGATTAAGGTGAGGAGGAAAATAACCAAAGTCATGTAGCAGACATTTATGGTGGCTTGCGTAATCCAGTGGTTAGCGATTTTGCCTCTGGAACTAGAAGCCCCGGGTTCGATCCTGGCTGTGTTGCTAACCCGACACGCACGCTACCGGAAAGGGTCGCAGTCCTTAGGACGGGACGTTAAGCCGTAGTCTGCTGTTCATTGTGCTTGTCGAAAAGAGCTAGGGGAATTTCCCCAGTATAATGAACCTGTAAATACTACATACATAGCGTCTGTCTTCTCTGTCACGACCAGTGGAAGATTAGCTCATCTGTTCATTGAGCTCATTTGAGCTAAACTGGTTCGAGATCACTTTCCTTTCCTTTACATTGCTGTTAGTTTGTTTCAAACCTGTTTTCGACTCTAGACACAATATCTTTCAAGCTTTTTTTTCCAATTTCAATTTTTAATAAGAAGCTACAATACTGAACTTCAATCTCTACAACTAGATAATATATGGAGATTACATCTGGACATTTAGAGTGACATCCATCACTCTTCTTCAGCGTCACTAGAACGAACTAGCAGAACAAAGTCTTAATGTTCGCATCTTTTCTTGCCACATTAAGAGAGGTTGACTTCTTAAGTACCTCTGATGGCTTTCTGTGACTTACTGACCTCGAGACATCTTCATTTGGCCACATCAGCCTTGCAAGGTGGAAGAAGTAGCAAGGAGACCTTTCTCAAGTGGTTCTGCTCTACTTAAGCATTTCTTCAGATTAGGCGCCGTAAGTGGGGTCCTGTGGGGTAACTGCACCAACTGGTGTTTGGCTCTGAACCAACTGGTCCCGAGTTCGAACCCTGCCATGTCACCATCTTGCGCCCTTGGGAAAGGCACTTAACATGACCTTCTTCACTTCACTCAGGTGTAAATGAGTACCTAGCCTAGGTTAGGGACATCCCTCGGATAGGACGTTAAATGAAGGTCCTGTGTTTGAGGAGAGCCATACCCCACGCACGTTTAAGAACCCACCACACCTTTTGAAGAAGAGGAGGGTCATGCCCCGGTGTGCGATGGTCCAAAACCTTGCAGTCGGTTGACCCGATACTTGTCAGTAATTGCCGATTCTTTGGCAGATGGGCATTACCAAAGAAGAAGAAGAAGAAGAAGAAGAAGAAGAAGTGGTTGAAACCCATCAGCCTCCACAGTGGAGAGAGACCATTACAAATGTGACCTTTGATACAAACTCTGCTCATGTGTGAGACTTCTGGGACTTTTCACTGAGCTGCAAGATGTGTTGTCGAGTGTTGCCAGCTGACACGAGGTCAGGAGGTCATGGGTTAAATTCCTGGCTAAAAGTTGTGTCCTTGGGGAAAGAACTTTACACAACTTACTAACTTGGCTATATTCATATATAACAACAGCCCACTTTTCAGCACTAAGGCCATGTCCACACTAACTTGTATCCTGCTGAGCTTCAGCTTCTTTTCCCCACCATCTCTTGAGTTGTTCCGCTCTACTTATAATTAGCCATTAGGTGCCGTACGTGGCCCACACACATCACTCTGCTCTCCACAATGGAGAGAGACCATTAGAAATGTGACCTTTGATGCAAACTCTGTTCATGTGTGAGACTTCTGCTTGGGCCAGGGACTTTTACTCGGCTGTAAGATGTGTTGTCGAGTAGCAGACACGAGATCAAGAGGTCGTGACTTCAGTTCCTGGCTAAAAATTGTGTCCTTGGGAAAAGAACTTTACACAACTTACTAACTTGGCTATATTCATTTAACAACAGCCCACTTTTCAGCACTAAGGCCATGTCCACACTAACTTGTATCCTGCTGAGCTTTAGCTTCTTTTCCCCACCATCTCTTGAGTAGTTCCGCTCTACTTAGCAATCACTTCAGATTAGGTGTTGTACAATGTAAGTGGCCCACACCCGTTAGCCGTCTACCCACAGTGGAGAGAAACCATTACAAATGTGACCTTTGATGCAAACTCTACTCATGTGTGAGACTTCTGCTTGGGCCAGGGACTTTTTACTCAGCTGCAAGATGTGTTGTCGAGTGACTAGGCTAGCAGGCATGAGACAGGGAGGTCATGGGTTCCATTCCTGGCTAAAAGTTGTGTCCTTGGGAAAAGAACTTTACACAACTTACTAACTTGGCTATATTCATATAACAACAGCCCACTTTTCAGCACTAAGGCCATGTCCACACTTACTTGTATCCTGCAGAGCTTTAGCTTCTTTTCCCCACCATCTCTCGAGTAGTTTCCGCTCTACTTATAATTAGCCATTAGGTGCCGTAAGTGGCCCACACCCATCACTCTGCTCTCCACGATGGAGAGAAACCATTAGAAATGTGACCTTTGGTACAAACTCTGCTCATGTGTGAGACTTCTGCTTGGGCCAGGGACTTTTTTTTACTCAGCTGTAAGATGTGTTGTCGAGTAGCTGACATGAGATCAAGAAGTCGTGACTTCAATTCCTGGCTAAAAATTGTGTCCTTAGGAAAAGAACTTTACACAACTTACTAACTTGGCTATATTCATTTAATAACAGCCCACTTTTCAGGACTAAGGCCATGTTCACACTATCCTGCTAAGCTTTAGCTTTTTGCTACCACCATCTTGGGGACTACCCCTGAACAAACCCCAGGAAACACATTTTAAGACATTCAAGTTGTGTTTCAGATTCAAAAACAAAATGTGTTGGTGACTGCTTTATGTTTTGTACAGAAATAATGTGTGAAACTTCTACTACTGTAAATGCAGAAATGTTCGCGGTGGTTTCATGTTCACGGTTATTGCGGCGACTTTTTCACCGCAAACATAAAACCACCCCAAACAGTTTTTGTCCAATATTATAACAGTGTGTGACTATAGCACTGCCGTGAACTTAAACCCCCCCAGACACTGAATTTTCCGATTGACGCAAAATAAAAACCACGCGAACTTAAATGCATTAATTACAGTATCTCTCGGACTGCTCATGAACAAGCCCGAGGAAACACATACAGTATTAAGACATTCAGGTTGTGTTTCAGACTTAGGAAAGACGAAATGCCTGTAATCTGAGTACCCAATGATTACCTCGAGTGGGGATTTGCAGCCTCATTAAGGGATCTGGTGTAGTTCCGCTGCAGTGAATGACTTGACAAGCTGTCGTATTTGGGGCGTGTAGTTTCTCCGTAATCATGCGGCCGAAACTTGTGATGGTGAGCAAACCTGGCAACAAGGATATGTAAAAACGACCTTGTGTCGGACAAGTTTAAATTTTGACCTTGAAACAGCAATTGTGTTGCCCATGTGTTTTTGGGGGGGAAGGATTCCTTCGCAATCCTGCGGCTTTCAGAGCGGGCCAAAGAAAAGAGGAATGCCTTCTTTGTTGACGGCTTTATCCACAGAATAGAGTTGTTTTAGGAGGGGGCTTTTTGACGGAGGTTTGAAATAGAACCAGGGGTTCTATATGTTCGATATGGTGTTCGTTAATGATCCATTGACTGTTATTACGTTGCCAGAACTCCCTGAGTCAGGCAATTTGAAGCCCGGATAGATATTGCTGCGCAAGACTGTTACCCACAGTGGAGAGCAATCCTCACAGATGGTACATCTCTGCAGAATAGGTTATTTAAAGTAATGGCTGAGTCTAACAGTACCTCTCATCCTTCTACAGACTTATTCCTACTGTTGGGAGAGCTTGGTAATGTTTCTCCTGCAATTTGTGCTCCAGCTGCAAAGTAGGGCCATCTGTGATTCCACCTTGACTTTGAAGAAAGCCATTACTACTGACGTACGAAGCTGGCTCTGATGTTTTATTTATGTTGATGTGTGGTTTAGTGGGCTAGCGTTGATACGTACATGCCTATAAACCCCATCCCACTGACATTGGGTTGGTTAGATGTTGTAAATCTCTTCAAGTCCTACTCCAGACTTTATATTCTGATTTGAATGTTACTATAGGTGGTGTAGTGGTCTGCGCTTCTGTTACTTGCCACATTTGGTTCAAATTACTTGGCCCAGAAGGCCCGAGTTCAAGCCTTGGGTAGGACACCTCTGGTCAAGGGGCACATTGACCAAAGACTGTATAAAAATGGTACATACTTCTGAAACAGTATGGAAGTTAAACACACTTGACTGCCAGTGGACTAGCCCCCTGCTGCGGTGATTGCACCACAGTGTGGCCCAGGGCTATGAAACGGAGATTGGCACCGCCCTATACACCTTATGGTGTGGGAGGATTTTAACTAATAGGCACTTCACATTTAACAGTAGCACAACATGTATGAAAACTGACATGACTTTGTATATAATCATTTTTATGTCATACCTAGGCCTCAAAAACGTTTGATTCAGGTGTTTCCAACCGGGTGATAACTTTGGGTTATCACACAGGCTTCCATAGAATATTTAGAATGCGTTTTGAGCATACCGAGTGCACTGCTATTGAAAATTCAAACTCTGGATTCAGTCGTTGTAATGTGTGACTATTACAATTTTTTGTTTGAGGACTTTTTCTCAACTTCTGGCCTATTCCGCACTGAAATTTGTGTTTTCTTATTGGGCATGACATAAATGAAATACAACACGGTGTGTTCCGCATCACTCTCGGTCCCAGCCCTCCCGCGGGTCGCATTGCCCGACGGCCCACGGTCTGTCTCGTACCTCGGGTGATACGGAATACACCGTGTTGTATTCTCTATATATTTACACAATGGCCAAATGAGTTGGCAGCAGGCCTTTTTGACATTCCCATTTTGCCTGCACATGTTCCATGAAGTGCACATTTTCCTGCCCATTGTGCCATATCTAACCACTAAGGTCTCTTCAACAAAGTTGAGTCAAATTCTAGAATGTAGTTTACATTGTAGGGAATTACTGTAATTCTTGATTTTTTTTTTAACTGTAACTTAATTTTAGCTGATTTAACAATCACTAGTCAACCGCTAAAATTTCATCATCACTTATATTTGATCACTAATATTTGAGACAGTAATGCTTCTTCCCACCGTTAAGATTAAGTGCTGTGACCTACTCCATTTTCCCCCAACCACTTTATTTTCCTGCCGCTATATTAAAGTGATTTACAGTACTGCTTTTAGGGAATTACTAGTACCTTATTCAATGCGATAACAACATTTCGCTCTGGAGACAAAATGTGTTTCTGCATGTCTCTTTCATATTCACCATTTTATACACACATGTTCCACCATGATTACCAATGCACATTTTTCTGTCCATTGTGCCATATTTATGCCATATCATTGACTAGGTTCTCTCAATCAAAGTTCAGTCAACTTCTATGAAATATGCAGTTTGAATAGGAATAACATTAAATTTATTGAATGGGAGAACAATATAGTCCAACTGGACACAAACATAATAGTACTCGATGCTGTTGTAGGGACATTAATATTTTCAGCATGCGTTTCATCATTATTTTCTACACACATTTTACACTATGATAAGGAATCAAGGTCAAGGAATCGAATGCACCTTTTTCTGTCCATTATACCATATTCATCCCCAGGGTTTTTACAGTAAAGTTCAGTGAACTTGTCTGCTGGAGAGAGGCAGCCAAGAATAGGCCTGATGATTGGCCCAGGTCTCTCCATTCTGTCTATAATGGAACCAAATTGATGGGTTTGAGGCGTTTGGTTAACTCTGGGGACATGAGTGGCTATAGGGACCTGGAGGCTAGGTTGTAACCGTTACAGTAACTGTAAATGTACTGTAAATGTAAATGCAGAAATGTTTGCGATGACATGGTTTTCGCAGTGACCGTTTCACCGCAAACTTAAAACCACCACAAACATTATCTGTCCAATACTGTAGCAGTATGTGAGTATAGCACTGCCTCAAATTTAAAACCTCTGCAAACACTCTATTTTCGCATTAGCGCAAACTAATAAAAACCATGCAAACTTGATGCAAACATGATTCCAGGTTGGTTAACTTGGAGACATGTCTACAAGGTCATGGAAGCTGAGTTGTAACAGTTACAACTCTCTTACAAAACAGAATGCTTGCCACTTCATGATAACTAGTGGGAAACATATGAAGACAGTCCTTTTTGCCTCATGATTGGATTAGAGAGTTTTTTTTTCAATTTTAAGGAATGATACTGTCAACTGAAAAAAACAGGGACTAACATAGATAAAGTGCTGCCAGTATTTCTACAAAATGTACATTAAGTCATTTGTCTTTCAAATTTATCAATGTTTCATCCCAGAAATATATGGTGTAAGACAGAAATGATGAAGTATAAACGAAAAGAAATATGTCTCCAACTCTTGCTGTGATAAATCCCAACATTTAGGGATTTGCCTCGCAAGTCAAGCTCTAGAACTGCCTGTGATGTAAATGGTCCAACCTTGAAGGGTGAAATATGTAAGATTTGCCTCAAACCTCTGTCGTTATTAATCATCGTAAAAACATGACATTGAGAAATCTCCCTGACAAGTCAGGCTCCGTTGGATGTAGAAAATTGTCAGACATGCCCCCAAGGAGAAATTGACTGAATGGGTAAGACAGTCTTTTGAAACTACATTCTTGCAATTCAAAGACAATTTTGTATTAGGCTTTCACGACACCAAAATAACAGCTAAAAGTAACATATATTAAGTGACAAACCAAGAAAAATGACCACTAAAATAGGACATGTAGGGAATGATATATGAACAGAACATGTGTAAGATTTGTCTCCAACCTCTGTCATTTTAAACCATCGTAGTAACACGACATTGAGAAATCTCCCTGGCAAGTCAGGCTACGTTGGGTGGAGAAAATGATCAGGCAGAAAAACATGCCCCCAAGGAGAAATTGACTGCATTGGGTAAGACAGTCTTTTGCAACTTAGTAAACATTCTTACCATTGGAACTATCGCAACACCAAAATAACAGCTAAAAGTGACATATATAAGTGACAAACCAAGAAAAATGATTACAAATAGGATGTGAAGTATTATGTGTAAGATTTGTCTCAAACCTCTGTCGTTATTAATCATCGTAAAAAAATGACATTGAGAAATCTCCCTGACAAGTCAGGCTCCGTTGGATGTAGAAAATTGTCAGACAGTCTTTTGCAACAACTGTGTCTTACAATTCAAACATAATGTATAGGGCTATCACAACACCAAGATAACAACTAAAAGTGACATATAAGTGACAAACCAAGAAAAATAACCACTAAAATAGGACATGTAGGTAATGATAAATAAACAGAACATGTGTATTAAAGATTTGTCTCAAACCTCTGAGAAATTGACTGAATTGGTTAAGACAGTCTTTGATTTTGAAGCTACATTCTTACAATTCAAAGACAATGTATTAGGCTATCGCGACACGAAAATAACAGCTAAAAGTGACATATATAAGTGACAAACTAAGAAAAATGATCACAAATAGGATGTGAAGTATCATGTGTAAGATTTGTCTCAAACCTCTGTCATTATAAATCATCGTAGTAACACGACATTGAGAAATCTCCCTGACAAGTCAGGCTCCGTTGGATGTAGAAAATTGTCAGACAGAAAAACATGCCCCCAAGGAGAAATTGACTGAATGGGTAAGACAGTCTTTTGCAACAACTGTGTCTTACAATTCAAACATAATGTATAGAGCTATCACAACACCAAGATAACAACTAAAAGTGACATATAAGTGACAAACCAAGAAAAATGACCACTAAAATAGGACATGTAGGTAATGATATATGAACAGAACATATATAAGATTTGTCTCAAACCTCTGTCGTTATAAATCATCGTAATAACATTGACATTGAGAAATCTCCCTGACAAGTCAGGCTCCGTTGGGTGGGGAAAATGATCAGGCAGAAAAACATGCCCCCAAGGAGGCTGTATGTAACAGTTGGGGAAACCCATCCATTCTAACTTGACAAATGTGGCAGTTTGATAAATAAGGCAATGACTTTGGATCCTGGTGCATACAGCCACATAATTCAGAATAGATGCACCAAGAAAATACGAGCAGTCGGTAATGAATAAAGATTATCTGGTGTTGAGTCAAATTGCTTGCCTGTAGTGAGGCTCTGCTAGTTCAATTGTGTGGTTCTCAGCACGCCCTAAATCACCATTGATTTGATTTGATTTGATTAGAACAGTGCAATACACGTGAGACACAGGCAGCTATTGCTGGTGTCGTGGCCCACACATAATATACCCATTTTTACACCTGGGTGGAGTGAGGAAAGTCGTATAAAGTGCCTTTTCTTAAGGGCACAACATTGGTGGCGTCAGGGGATTCGAACCCGGGACCGATGAGTTCTGGGCCAAGAGCTCTGCTAGTTCAATTATGTGGTTCTCAGCATGTGCTAAATCACCAGTCTTCTGTTTCATTTGAGCAAAAAAGTTGCACAAATGTTGAGTAACAATAATGAATATTAAGAATAATACATGCACAAGTAGAAATGTTGAATCTTAGAGGAACAAATTGATCTAAACAATAATCAGTAATTGAATATTATTTTTTTATTATTTGCTTTGGCCACACCAATTTAATTTCTTGGTTAATGGATTTTCATTTTCCCAAAAAAAATTTTAGAAAAAAAAAACCTTCTGTTTTCATGAATTTTTGAATTTTGTTTTTCTAAATTTTTTTTTGGGAAAATAAAAATCCGTTAACCAAGAAATTAAATTGGTGTGGCCTAAGCATTGGTGAAGTTTTGTTACATCAATGCTAAAGGTACACAGTACTTTGTCATGAATGACATTTTTCCTTAATGAAAATGTTAACCTTGCAATGCTGATTAGCTCCCTGAATTTGAGATGGAGGATTAAGATTCATTTAAAAGTATGCATTTGCAGCGTCTTGATGATAAAACCACAATTTAAGAGTGTGGCTGTTAAAATTGAAAGTGGTTTTCCATCTTGAAAGCATGACAATCCGTAATTAGATCTTGCCTCTCCCCGACCCTGCCATCTGTCAGTCATACATCATGGCCTCTTAAAGGACCTTTTTGTAATTATCGGAACATAAAACAAAATTTATTGTTTTTGGTTATTTTTGTACATCATAACTTGATGATGGATATGAGTCAAAATGAAGGGAATATGTTGGAAACAAGTGTGAATCTGAATGTAGATTTTTCAAATTCTGAATATTTGTAGTTCTTGCCCCCCAAAATTCTACAATACGTCCCTTTAAAATCATTTAACATCTGCCAGTCATCATGTCCTCTTCAAGTCATCAGTATCTGTTTGTAAAGCTTTCTTTTCCACGTACCAATCAGGAGCTGCGCACTTATCCTCGTTTGATTCTCATTTATCTTGTTGCTAATCATCTTTTTAATTTGGAGATGAGAATCTTGAAGTGGGGTTCTCACCAGCTAGATGTGCAAAGGTTAGATGTGACAGGTCACTTATTGTGATATATCCAACTGCTGCTGCGCCGCATGCCTGTGTCTTTAGTTCGTTGCTCTTTGTGCTTGTCAAAAGGAACTAGTCTAATGGTAATATCTCTGCTGAAATCTGAATGCTGTGCGTACATGTAACTTAATTCTTTCTTGTCACCATCAGTGGAAGATTAGCTCTTCAGTGAGCTGAAATAAAGTGGTTCAACATTACTTTCACTTTCCACTGCAGCCTGACAGATACAGCATCTGAGTTGTTACATGGCATGACAGTCTGTAGTCCACTGCTCTGTGTGCTTGTCAGAGAGAGCTAACTTAAAGGTAATATCTCTGTTGCAATCTAAATACATGTACTGTACATATAACTTCAGTCTTTTCTGTCATGACCAGCATCAGTTGTTATGTGGCATGGCAGTCTGTAGTCCACTGTTCTTTGTGCTTGTCAGAAAGAGCTTGCCAGGGAAAACTGCTGCAATCTAAATAGCTACAATCTAAATACTAAAAACTCTTAGACTAGTGTGTCCTGTCATGACCAGTGGAAGATTACCTCTTCAGTGAGCTTCACAGGCTCAACATCACTTTAAGTTTCACTTTTCCCCCCGTCACCTGACTGATCTACACCAGTTGTTACCTGGCATGACAGTCTGGAGTCCACTACTTTTTGTGCCTGTCCAAAAGAACTAACTTAAAGGTAATATCTCTGCTGAAATCTAAATACTGTCCATACATGTAACTCTAGTCTTTCTTGTCACCATCAGTGGAAGATTAGCTCTTCAGTGAGCTGAAATAAAGTGGTTCAACATTACTTTCACTTTCCACTGCAGCCGGACAGATACAGCATCTGAGTTGCTACCTGGCATGACAGTCTGTAGTCCACTGCTCTGTGTGCCTGTCCAAAAGAACTAACTTAAAGGTAATATCTCTGCTGAAATCTAAATACTGTCCATACATGTAACTCTAGTCTTTCTTGTCACCATCAGTGGAAGATTAGCTCTTCAGTGAGCTGAAATAAAGTGGTTCAACATTACTTTCACTTTTCCCCTGCACCCTGACTGATACAGCATCAGTTGCTATGTGGCATGACAGTCTATAACTCTTTATCTGTGCATGTCTAAAAGAACAAAAGGTAATATCTATGCTAAAATGTAATACTGTGCATGAATGTAACTTCAGTCTTCTTTGTCACAACCACAGGAAGATTTAGCTCTTCGGTGAGCTGGTTCAATATCACTTTAACTTTCACTTTTCCCCCTGTCACCTGTCTGATCCAGCACCAGTTGCTACCTGGTTGACATACTGACTGATCACCTGTCTGTTCAATGGAGCGATAGGAGGGGATTAACATCCACAGTGGAGAGTAACCATGATATCTGCCTACTGCTCATTGATTGATAGGGTTAATTTGCATGCTTGTATCTCTTTGAGTGAGTTCATCTTTGATAATCACTCTCACTGGTAGAATGGGCCTTTCTCTGTAGTCTAGAAGTATATTTTTGTTTTGTTGATAAAGGTTAGACATCCAGGTAGTAAGATACGCCAAAAATAGTTACTCAAGCAACTGGATAAAATTTTGAAACAGTCAGACGTTTCAGACAGCATCCGCTGTCTTTCGTCAGTGACTAAGGATAGGACTGGTAGGACAATGCTTTTGTTTCTTTGTATTGCATGCCCGTTAAAGCCATCTCATGGCGTAACACACCAGGTTTGTACTGAAGAGTACAAGCTGCATATCCGGGCAGATTTATATGATCCACTCACACCAGGAAGAACGCCTGCTCTTTTCGATAAGTGTGGTGGGTTCTTTTATGTGCTCAAGGTGTGGCTCTCCTCAAGCATCTCAGTTCAATGTCCTATCCAAGGGACATGCCTAACCAAAGCTTGGTACTCATTTTCACCCGAGTGAGGTGAGAACATTTGTGTATAAGTGCCTTTCCCAAGGGCACAACGTCAACGGGGCATGTCCGGATTCAAACCCAGGACCTCTGGGTTCCGCGCCAAACACCGTGACACCACAATGCTGCCTGCGCAGTAAAGCACTGACCTTGAACATGTAACATACACCCTCCTGATGAAGACTGGTGTGTCACCCACGGATTACCCACCTGCATTATCCTCCCAGCAGTTGTCACCTTGTAGTCCTCTTGATTAATAGCTTTACAGCATGTAGACCTAAGATGAATCTGCTAGGTTGCACTTCAAGGTTAAAACGCTGGTAATCATGCAAGGTGTGCGGAAGGCGATCAGTTATCCTGTCATGGAAAGTTTGTGTCAGGTTACATGTTTCGGAATTGACGGAATGTTCTTATGTCAAGTGCTGGCAGACTTCATCATGGAACAAGTTTTACTTCTGGCACTCTGTTTTCATTTTGTCCCCAGGCAAGGTTTCACAAGGGTAGTAGGTATTTGTTATTTCGGATGGTGACGTAAAGACGGCGGCCCCTTAAAGAGGGAACTTTGGGCGTAAGCCTCATGCGTCAAACCTCTGCACGTAAAAGAACCCAACACACTTATCGAGAAGAGTAGGAGTGACACGGTGTGCTTGGTCAAAAATGCGTGTCGTGGCGAAGCCGCATTGCACTACCACTAGGTGCTTGAAAACATGCTTTACTTCAATTGAGGATGGCTGCTTTACCTTTTTTAGACTACATACACATGTACGTCACAGGCGCAACTTTTCACTTTAGCACTATGACTTTGACAAGTGTCTGTAACTGGATTGACAACCAGACCAGTAAGTAAACGTCAATTGCTAAAACTTTTTTCCCTGCTATTGCTGGATAATTTTTTTTGTTTTTTTTTGCAAATGAACATATAAATAAACAAACTACAAACAAACAAACTTGTGAATACCTTGATTTGGGGTTTTTGCACCTAAAACAGCAAAGCAAGATGAATATCTCTGAGCATCTCTGAACATTTCATTATTAAAAAAGTGGCAAAGCCCTGTCAAAACTGCTTGTCAAACATTTATGAGATTCTCAGCAAGATACTGTTTCCTTGGCATGTTGTCAACTACATCCTCGTACCTTGGAAATGTATGTATATTCATGCAGATATGTACTCATGGATGCGTAAGATAAAGTGTGGGATTGAGAATGGATTTACGCTCCATTATTAAAAATGTTGGCACCAACATTTGAGGTCGCTGACCTGACGTGAGAAAGTCTGCTGAGTGAGTGAAAGTGAAAGTTGATTCCTTTTGTAATCGTCTCTTAGGCCACACCATTTTAATTTCTTGGTTAACGGAATTTTAAAAAAAATGCTAGATTGGAAAATCAACAGGAAAACAGAATCTCAGAGGAAAGTTTATACTTCGGTGCACACAGTTTCAGGGAGTGAACAGGGTCAGGTGCATGTTTTTACCTCAGCCTTCTGTTTTCATGATTTTTTTTGCTAAAATTAATTTAAAAAATCCATTAACTAAGAAATTGAATTGGTTTGGCCTTATTGTTGACTTTTTGTGGATTTTTGATGAGGTGCATTGACTCAATTATGCGAAGTACTGTTTTAGAAATCGTGTTTTAATCAAGTATCATCGTTGAGATTTTTATGATGCAATCATAATGTTTTGGTATGTCACCAAAGGCGATTATTGATGTGTAAGAATGTTTCTTTTACCGTCTTCTTTTACCGGTGTAAACAGCCTCGTAGTTCAGCCTCCCCAGGGGCTGCCAGGAGGTTTGTCCGTCTTGCTGTTTCTGAATAAAGCAGAATCTACTACTCAATTCCTCATGGAAAATCGGGTCTTAATACCACTGTGACAGAGATTCTGGCCTCCTAATATTTTCATGGAGAAAAGTCCATTGCTACCACAACACAACACAATACAACAATACACTACACTACACTACACTACACAACACATTTTCCACATTCAATCTTTGTATCAATTAGTGTGTATGAAGGTTTATAGAATGGTAATAATACTTCTTCAATTTTGTGCATCTTCCATATTTAGTCGTTGTCTCTAAAGGTTTTAGCTAAACATAACATAATGTCTATATTTGTGTCAAATGTTAGATATAGAGCTTAAGATGCTTGTTCAATTTTTTTGCATTTTCCATATTCATTTCGTCGTTGTCTCTAAAAGTTTATTGATCATAACATAAAATGATATCTATTTTTTGTGCCAAACGTTACATATAGCGCTAATAATGCTTCTTAAACTTTGTGCATTTTCCACATTTAGTCATTGCCTCTAAAGGTTTATTGAGCTAAAGGACTGGCAGCTGCTGAAAGTGAAAGCCAGGCAAAGCTAATCACGACCTTGTTCGACTCATTAACTGTGGAATGAGTAGATTGAAAGTGAAAGTGATGACAGATGGCTCCAACTGTCATTCTGGAGTCAACGTGGCGTGAAACACAAGGTCAAGGTCGCATTGATTCTGTGTGAGGAAAACCGGATCAATTCTTGAAGGACTTTCCCACTTCACTTTCAGTTTCACCCTTTGTGATCTCAGGTTAGAGTGGGTCTGGTCTCTCCCCACTGTGGATCTTAGTGGATCTGGTCCCTCCCCACTGTGGATCTCAGTAGATCTGGTCCCTCCCCACTGTGGATCTCAGTAGATCTGGTCCCTCCCTACTGTGGATCTCAGTAGATCTGGTCCCTCCCCACTGTGGATCTCAGTGGATCTGGTCCCTCCCCACTGTGGATCTCAGTGGATCTGGTCCCTCCCCACTGTGGATCTCAGTGGATCTGGTCCCTCCCCACTGTGGATCTCAGTGGATCTGGTCCCTCCCCACTGTGGATCTCAGTGGATCTGGTCCCTCCCCACTGTGGATCTCAGTGGATCTGGTCCCTCCCCACTGTGGATCTCAGTGGATCTGGTCCCTCCCCACTGTGGATCTCAGCGGATCTGGTCCCTCCCCACTGTGGATCTTGGCGGATCTGGTCTCTCCCCGCTGTGAATCTCAGTGGCTCTGGTCTCTCCCCGCTGTGAATCTCAGTGGCTCTGGTCTCTCCCCACTGTGGATCTCGGCAGATCTGGTCTCTCCCCACTGTGGATCTCGGCGGATCTGGTGTCTCCCCACTGTGGGTCTCGGCGGATCTGGTGTCTCCCCACTGTGGATCTCGGCGGATCTGGTGTCTCCCCTCTGTGGATCTCGGCAGATCTGGTCTCTCCCCACTGTGGATCTCAGTGGATCTGGTGTCTCCCCACTGTGGATCTCAGTGGATCTGGTCTCTCCCCACTGTGGATCTCAGTGGATCTGGTGTCTCCCCACTGTGGATCTCAGTGGATCTGGTCCCTCCCCACTGTGGATCTCAGTGGATCTGGTCTCTCCCCACTGTGGATCTCAGTGGATCTGGTGTCTCCCCACTGTGGATCTCGGCGGATCTGGTGTCTCTCCACTGTGGATCTCAGTGGATCTGGTCTGTCCCCACTGTGGATCTCGGCGGATCTGGTGTCTCCCCACTGTGGATCTCGGCGGATCTGGTGTCTCCCCACTGTGGATCTCAGTGGATCTGGTCTCTCCCCACTGTGGATCTCAGTGGATTTGGTCTCTCCCCACTGTGGATCTCGGCGGATCTGGTGTCTCCCCACTGTGGATCTCGGCGGATCTGGTCTCTCCCCACTGTGGATCTTGATGGGCAGGACTGGTGGAATAACTGAGCATCTGTGGGCTGGAGTCCCTCCAACAGGGAACTGTTCCTATATATAGTGCATAATGAAACAAAAGAGCAGACTAGGGTTCACAGATTTAAACACCAGTTACCTTTCAGTTAAGATGGAATCAGGCAGATACAGGGAGTGGTATTTTGATGAAGACTGGAGTGGTGCCTGTCCTTGGTGCTGATTGCTCTACTATTGTACCTATTCTATAGGCGATGACATGGTTGCAGTCCTTGTGAACTTATGAAAGTTAGAGTTAGATTTAAAGGCGCCCACATCGTGCAATGCATGAGGCAGTTAGAAAAGTACTGTCCTTGGTGCTGATTTTTAGCTATTGTACATATGATGGGTGATGACAAAGTTGCATTCCTTGTGAACTTATGAAAGTGAATGTGTAGACTTGGACTTAGATTTAGAGGCGCCCACATCGTGCGACGCATGAGGAAGTTAGAAGATTCCTGTCCTTGGTGCTGATTGTTCTACTGTAACAGTTGTACCTATCCTGGATTATAACATAGTTGCAGCCCTTGAACTTGTAATGAACGTCATGAAACGAAAGATGATAGCTTTGATCTCTTTGTCCTTGAGGCAGATGGAAGACATCTTGTGATGGCTTCGAAGGTTGCAAAGTCTCCAAGAAGTCTACTATAGAGCAAAGATATCTGATTGCCAGGAATATAGCTGCCTCAAGCATGAAATAAAGCCTGGCTATCTTGGCGCTTACATTTTATGTCACCTTTGAAGCGGTCTTCTTAAGAGGTAATACAAAAGTTGACTTTTCCATCAGCTCCTTCCTAAGGCATTATGGATAACGACTCACAAAACTGCAAGTTCCAAACTTATTATTGACAACCTGAGGAAAGTGCACTATCTCAGAATCTAAATGGCCATATAGTGTAGTATATTACATTGTAGGTCTTATATATAGAGTTAATAGTGACAAGCTGCGCCTACATGTGAGGGTGTGTATGTATCTGTTTGTTCGTTTGTGTATTTTTGTGTGTCTGTGTGTCTGTGTCCTTGCATGTGTGTCTGTGAGTGTGTGTAAGTGTGTGTGTGTTTGTCTGTTCTTGTGTGTGTGTGTGTTCTTGCATGTGTGAATGTGTGTGTGTGTGTGCATCAGATTCTGTTTATGTGTATGTGTTCTTTCATGTGTATTTCTGTGTGTGTGTATGTGTGTGTTTGTGTTCATGTGTCTGTGTGTCTGTGTGTGTCTATGTGTGTGTTTATGTGTGTGTGTGTGTGTGTGTGTGTGTATGTGTGTGTGTGTGTGTGTGTGTGTGTGTGTGTGTATAACAAACTGGGGTATGGCCATTCTCTTTTTGATAATTGCATTGAGTTTTAGCTCTCTGTAAACATGGAACCGTTGCTTACAATGCCCTTCAATGCCTCCCTCTTATCCACGAGCCATTTTGTACCAGTGGAAATCTTCAGTCACTGCACAAAGTTGTCTTAAATCCTTGACTCGCCCGCAAACCCCACCTTGAGTTAGTTTTTCTCTGTCGTGCCAACTCCATCAAAGATAAGAAATCTACCGGTAAGGCACACATTAATTGCTTTCCGTGCTTCATACTTGGTATGTGCTCTACCATTGCCATCAGGTAGATGTAAAACCCAACCAGGGGCTAGTTTGTGACGTCTGTTGGCAGGGGAAATGTCTTCGATCAATCATAAGAAAGGTGAAGGCGTTTACTGTTGCAAAGCAAAACACATCAGATTTCATTCATATTCTTGCATAATCAGGTCGGAAGTGAACAAAAGAAGGGCTTCAGTTAATAGCTCCTTTAAACCCCTGATAACAATAGCGCAAGCCCGATTGAGAACCATTCAACCAAATATCGGAGTTTTCCGCCCTTTCTGAGTTGGTAGTCATACTTGGTATGTGCTGTACCATTGCTGTCAGGTAGTTGTATAACCCAGCCAGGGGCTAGTTTGGGACGGATGTTGGCTGAGGAAATGTCTTCGATCAATCATAAAAAAGGTGAAGGTTTTTACTGTTGCAAAGCAAAACACATCAGATTCTATTCATATTCTTGCATAATCAGGTTGGAAGTGAACAAAAGAAGGGCTTCAGTTAATAGCTCCTTCAAACACCCGATAACAATAGCGCAAGCCCGATTGAGAACCAAATATCGGAGTTTTCAGCTCTTTCTGAGTTGGTAGTGATACTTGGTATGTGCTGTACCATTGCCGTCAGGTAGATCTATAACCCAGCCGGGGGCTAGTTTGTGACGCCTGTTGGCAGGGGAAATGTCTTCGATCAAGCATTAAGAAGGTGAAGGTTTTTGTGCACACTTGAATATAGAATCTCATCTGCTGCCATTCAGATACTGTAAATGCATTTAAGTTTGCGTGGTTTTAATTTCACGGTAGGAAGAAAATGGAGTGTTTGCAGTGGTTTTGAGTCTGCGTTTGAAACAATAGTAGCGCTACAAAAACACTGGCGAAACAATATTCATTCTGAAGATTTCTTGGCTCAATCGCAGTGGTTTTGAGTTCTCGTTCCCCCCAAAAAAGTAGCCCTATAGTCACACAATTGAATGGATTTTCATAGTGGTTTTCAGTTTGCAATTAAGAGCTTACCGCAAACAGAAGACATTAAACCACTGCAAACATTTCTGCATTTACAGTACAGGGGCTAGTTTGAAGCTGATGTCATCTCGCAGCAGTCTGCAGGACATTTCTCAGAAATTGTTGCGCTTCAGCCATGAACTTGAGTCTTGTTCTGTTACTACATTTGCCAAGAAGTTTATATTTTTTGAGCGTGTGTCTGTGTGTCTGTTATTGAACATGATAACTTGAGAATGCCTGAATCGGTTGTCTTGTTTTTGTTGTGTTGTGTTGTGTTGTGTTGTGTTGTGTTGTGTTGTGTTGTGTTGTGTTGTAGGCTGGTCCATTGGTGAATGGTTTCATCAGATAAATCATTGAATATAGCCTGGAGTCCAGCCTTATTAGCTTTGGCCCACTCCAAACATCTGCTAGCCTGTCATTGAGAGCGGACCAAAGCTTAGACAAGGATGGACTCCAGGCTACATTGGATATTGTAGAGGTTTCTGTTGCATCCACAAACTAAATAATTTATTAGATGTTTTTTTGAAAAGATTTGCAGATCCTGGCTTCCCTCTTCATTCTTAAAAGAAGTCAGAGAAACAAGGTACTGTTGCAAAAAATCATCACATATTTGTACCTTCTGTAAATGGATAAGAATTTTACAAATCGGCAAAAATTGTGTGGGCTTATTGGACTGTTGGTTGTTGACTATGGTTCACTTGAGGACAGACAGCGTTGAATGACAAACGACGTCACATTAAGTGGTTAATAGACAAGCCACGAGGCAATGACCAAATGAAGGGATGTTAAATAAAGCAAGCTGAGTAGGGAATTGGTTTTAGTGTGAGTGCCATAAATCTTCTTAAGACTGCATCTTTTAATTGCTTGAAGAATGAGAGGGGTTAATCAAGGCTAATTGGGGCACTGAAGTGTTGAAATGAAGTAACTATTAGTAAGAATTCCTTTTTCTTATGAAATGCAACTCTTCTATATTGCTCGTTAATTTACTCATATCTGTTCATATACATTTATGTATTAAGGTTAATTCATTTGTATCCAACTGACTGTTTGTATGTATAGATTGAGTAGACCTTACAAAAGTCACAGTGACTGTACTTTTGTTGTGTCAATAAAGATTTCTATATTTATATTGGAGAAAAACAGATGGTGAGGCAGTGTGGTGATGTGTTTTTGTCATGCCTCAAAAGTTGTAATGTGTCCTTGAACTTCACTTGATCTGTTTTTTGCGCAGTGTTGTATTGTAGGTTGCTCCTTCAGGGAATAGTTTCATCAGGTTGGTAGCACATTGGATATTGGAATTTCCATGCGTACAGCCACATTTTTCTTTACCTGCCAATGTTTGTTAGTAGTCTGTAGGTTTTTCTTTATTTCTTTGTTGAGATTTACCACACTTGTGGAAGGATTGACATATTTCATTAACAGTTTTCAAGATGCTGTATAGCCATTCAGATTCTGAGAAAGTGTATTTTCCTAAGGTTGTCAAGAAGAAGATTTGTCGAACAGCAGGTTTTAATATAATCACAAACTATGAATTGATATGTTAGATAGACATGTTCCTACCAGCCGTTCTGACTTGGTTTGCATAAAAACAACGGAGAATTGATCCATAGGTAAAGTGCTTAGAAGTATTTCATATTCCTTTTTCATTCAGAGAACTTTGAAGCAACCAGTCAAATTTGAACATCAACATGTTGAAAAGGCATAGAAATCAAAAGTTTTCAGGAAGCAAGAAGTTTTCGAATTTGTTTAAAAAGGCATAGAAATCAAACGTTCTGGGAAATAATTTTTTCAACTGGATTTCCCTGTGTTCAAGCTTTAGATAGACAAAGTCATGTTCCTACCAGCCGTTCTGACTTGGTTTACATAATAACGACAACGTAGAATTGATCCGTTAAGATTGCCGGCGGGATTGATAAGATTGAGCCGATTCATTTCCTGCTCGAGTGGATAACGTTTGAAATGGGCCGACGCGAAGGGACTGATTACCTGAACCACGCCTGATGTATGGTAACCACTGACAATGGGGGAACAATAAGCGCACTGTTGGTAATTATACAAGCCTCATTGACGATTCTAATCGGGAAATATTCTCCCTTCATGACGCATCAGAAGTTCTGTCTGAATTGCGATGTGGAGTAAACAAGACGCGCCTCATTGAGTTGTCAGGAAAATTGTGCGGAAATTTTCTGTTGATGTCTTCTTTAAGTTTGTATGACGTTGTTACTTATGTATAAGAAAAGTTTGCGCCATGCGCTTGTTGTATTCTTCAATAGATTATAGTGATAGCAGCTTGCCAAAATTGATTTAATGCCTCTACATATCTTCTGAAACAGTAAAAAAAATAGCGAATGTTATTTTGGATTCAGTTTAGCCCACTAAAGAGCTTGACTATTTTACCGGTCGTGACAGAGAAGACAGACGCTATGTACAGTATTTACAGGTTCATTGTACCGGGGAAATTCCCCTAGCTCTTTTGGACAAGTACAATGAACAGTGGACTGTGTCTTATTGTCCAATCCTAAGGACTGCAATCCTTTCCGGGAGTGTGCATGTAAAGTGAGCGACAACGGAGCCCCAATAGCTCCCCACCCTCCCAACCTCTTGGTCCAGAGGCAGGGTTGGTAATGACTGAAGTAAGCTCGCTATGTGAAAAAAGCTTGGAGTAAAATCACCCACCTCTATCACTCTAGAGGCACTCTGTAATCAGTGTCAGTAATTTGCCCACTCATTCCATTCTTTGCTGTCAGACCAACTTGACTCAAAGTGTATTAAGTGGGTCCCCAGACATCTGTCACTATGGTAACAAGGTCACTGACCTCTAGATATATACTCACTTGAGAACAAGCAACAAATCCTTGTCGGGAGCTGCAACTCTTTTAGATACTGCAAATGTTTGGGAAAGTTTTGCCACCGATGGTCAAGTATTTGCAATCTTGTTCTCACTTATCCTTATACATTGTATATAGAGGTTAATTGTACAATGTATCAGGAAATTCCTGGGTTTTTTTTTTTACAAGTACAATGAACACTGGACCATGTCTTCATTAACGTCCAATCTTGATGACTACAAGTGGGTCCCCAGACATCTGTCACTATGGTAACAAGGTCACTGACCTGTAAATATATACTCACTTGAGAACAAGCAACAAATCCTTGAAGGGAGCTGCAACTCTTTTAGATATTGCAGATGTTTGGGAAAGTTTTTTTTTGTTTGGGAAAGTTTTGCATAGGGGAATTTCCCCGGTACGATGGAAGTGTAAATACTGTACATAGCATCTTTCTTCTCTGCCATGACCAGTGGAAAATTACCTCATTTCTTGTCATTGATCATGAGTTCATTTGAGGTAGCCTGGTTTGTGATGTCTTTCCCTTTCAAAGTAAAACCCATCTCAGTTGTAGCATTCTTCTCACACCAAGGGTCAATTCCGGACACCATTGACATGCAGGCTTTAGGTTCTAGGCGTAAAGCCTTGGTGCACTGTTCATTGTCGAAAAGAGCTAAGGGGAATTTCCTGTAAATACAGTACATAGTGTGTCTTCTGTACCTTGGCCAGTGGAAGAATAGGTCATCTGTTCATTGAGTTCATTTAAGGTAAACTGGTTCCCTTTCAAAGTAAAACTCATCTCAGTTAAAACATTCTTCTCACACCATGGGTCACCTCCAAACACTATTGACATGCAGACTTTAGGTTTTAGGCGTAAAGCCGTGGTCCACTGTTCATTGTCCAAAAGAGCTAAGGGGAATTTCCTGTAAATACAGTACATGTACATAGCGTATGTCTTCTCTGTCATGACCTAAGTGGAAGATTAGCTCATCTGTTCATTGAGTTCATTTAAGGTAAACTGGTTCCCTTTCAAAGTAAAACCCATCTCAGTTGTAGCATTCTTCTCACACCAAGGGTCAATTCCGGACACCATTGACAGGCAGACTTTAGGTTTTAGGCGTAAAGCCGTGGTCCACTGTTTATTGTCGAAAAGAGCTAAGGGGAATTTCCTGTAAATACAGTACATGTACATAGCGTATGTCTTCTCTGTCATGACCTAAGTGGAAGATTAGCTCATCTGTTCATTGAGTTCATTTAAGGTAAACTGGTTCCCTTTCAAAGTAAAACTCATCTCAGTTAAAACATTCTTCTCACACCAAGGGTCACCTCCAAACACTATTGACATGCAGACTTTAGGTTTTAGGCGTAAAGCCGTGGTCCACTGTTCATTGTCCAAAAGAGCTAAGGGGAATTTCCTGTAAATACAGTACATGTACATAGCGTCTGTCTTCTCTGTCATGACCAGTGGAAGATAAGCTCATCTCTTTCCATTGAGTTCATTTGAGGTAAACTGGTTCGTGATCTCTTGGTAAATAGTAAGGAAAGTCGATTCCATTGGGAGAGTTCAGTAGGTAAATAGTAAGGATGTGATGGTTGGTAGTCTGCTTGTGCTCTTCTGGCGGCGGATGTTCTTCCAGCTTCTTCTCTTTGTGATCTCATCCCTTTCAAAGTAAAACTCATCTCAGGTGTAGCATGCTGCGCACACCAAGGGTCACCTCCGGACATCATTGACATGCAGGCTGCCCGGTAAAACCCATTCCCCGGACGCTTCCTCGCGAAGGGCATCCCAAAGGGATACAGTAATCCGGCTTTTTATCGATACTGCAAACAACGAAACTCCCTTTACTGGCTATTATATTGCCCCCTTTTGATTTGGTGGATATGAGTTGTTACGATTTGATAAATACCGGGGATATTAGGAGACAAAAGTTCAGGTCGTTGCGAGTTTTACAGTGAGGCTGTAAACGTTAAACGAGTCCGAGGGAATGGATGTGGGTTATGACAATCTGGATCCTGAGTAGAAGTGTTATTACAAAGTTGACTGTAACTTTTAAGCATTCATTTGGCACCCAGGGAAGTGTTGACAAAGGCTGTATCAACTCTGTTAGTTGTTTCTTCAACTTTTTAGGACAGTTTTTTTTTTTTTATCAGATATTCCAAGTTCAACCATTAAGCTTAATGGACAATAGTTATACGGACTAGGACAATGCTTTGCAGAAAGTGTCATCCTGAACTGAACATTCAGGGCAAGGGTGTGTTGTTGCTATGGGTCTGAATAACCGAAGCTTAGGGGCTAGAATTACAGTTGGGATAGGTACTAGTGTTGTATGTGGACTTCCACAAATTAGGAGCAGGTACAAAAACGTACATTTCAGGATTACAGTAAGTGTTTACAGATGTATGTGGGCACCATGACTTGTATGTGGGCACCTAGGAGTCAAGTATAAGGCTAGATTTAGCGATGCATGTGAGTGCCATGACCCCCTAAGCTAGAGATGAAGTTGCAAAGTTTAACGTGTAGGGGTCAGGGTTAGAGTTCCTGTTGGATGTGGGCTGCTTGACCCCTATAACCTTGGTGTGCATCCAAGAGCCAAAGGCACAAACACGTAGCAATTGGGTTAAAATCTGTATCTGTGTCTGTGTCTATATAGCCGGTATAACCGCCATTAGGCGTAACACACCAGCTTCGCAGGCACGCGGCGCGGCAGCAGCTGGTCATATTACACCGAACGGTCTGTTACCCCTAGTCTTTGCATATCTGACTGCAACCGTTCTTTAAAGCTACTTAGGCCCAATTTACACTTGTCCTTTTAACTGTAGTACTACACATGGTAGTCTACTAAACTGTAGTAGACTACAGCTTTTTTCTGTGTGTAAAAAGAAAACTACTGCAGAAGTCTACTACAACCTCGGGGGTAGTAGTACTACACTTCGGCGGAGGTTCTGCGAGACTTCGAACCGGGTGTAAAGCGAAACTGTAGTACAGTGGTAGTAGACTTCACTTCGAAGCCAACAACCATGTTCGATCTGACGTGATTCGAACTGATCGCGTGTTCCATTTCGGGTCATCTGCGGTCATTCTCTAGTTTTCTCAGTAAAACCGAGCTGTCAGGCCCTTTTCCTTAGTATTTTGCATCAGATAAAACCCCTACCTTTTCACAAATAAGAAACATGCTGAAATTCCCTCCCGCGATTTTTCAAAGGTCACAATAGGTCACTACAGTTTCGTGACAATCAGGAACAGTGGGGTGTCCTGCTAGGCTTCCTGTGTTGAGTGTAAAGTGGACATGAATCTGAAGTCTTCTACAGTAGTAGACTACCATGTGTAGTACTACAGTTTTATTGAACAAGTGTAAATTGGGCCTTAGTGAGGAAGCTCCTACAGTACTTGATGACAACGAGTTCCATTCTACTATGGTTCTCGGGAAATACGAATTTTTGAACACATCAATCCTTGGCTGATAACTTTGGTACTTAAAAGCATGACTATTTCTGGTCCTCTTCTGAGCTGGCATTAGATACTTATCAGTCGGTACGTCCACAAGTTTATTAGTCATCTTGTACATCATGCAAAGTCCGGGGACATTGTTCTCCTGTCCTCAAGTGACATCCATTGCAGGTCTGCTTTCATTTTTGTTACACTAGCGCCTCTTTCATAGTTGTTAGTGCAGAATCTGGCAGCTTGGTTCTGCACCCTCTCCAGTTTATCTAATATAAGTATATCCTTCTTTGTGTATGGATCCCAAACTGTTGCAGCATATTCAAGGTTTGGTCTTACTAGAGAAGTGTGCAGTCTGATGTATGCGGTTGCTGTGACCCCCTAGGCTAAGAGTTGAGGTTACAAAGTTTAACATGTGGGGTTTAGGATCAGTGGTAGAGTTGCTTGACTGCCATAGTCTTCCTGTGAGTCCAAGATACAAACATGTAAAAACTAGGGTAATAGCTTCATGTAGTCTTGTATGTGAGTGCCATGATCCATAGAAGCTAAGAGATGAAGTTACAAAGTTTAACATATGGGGTTTAGGATCAGTAGTAGGGTTGCTTGACTCCCGTAAACTTCATCAAGTCAGAGCCAAAGACACAAACGTGCAGAAACTATGGTAAGAGCTTCATGTAGTCTTGCATGTGAGTGCCATGATCCACAGAAGCTAAGAGATGAAGTTACAAAATTAAAGACGTAGGGGTTAGGATCAGTGGTAGGGTTGTTTGTGGGCTGCTTGACTCCCATGACCTACCTGCTAAAGGTAAAAACACATAGAGATTGGGGTAAGAGCCTCATGCAGTCTTGTATATAGACACCATGACCCACACAAGCCAGAAGCCGGAATAGAACTCAAGCGTTATCAGTCAAGAGCAGCTCCACAGCACCATAAGCTGGCGCAAATTGTCGGACTTTGCCTCCTAATCCACCCCTAGTGATTTTCGATTTTGACGAAAGGTCGCCGCCTCCTCACGGTCAACACCAGGAAATCGGCACATTTCTGGACGGCTTACACTGGATCAGCAGCAGGAGAGCCAGGCATGCAAATCAATGCGCAGCCCCGCAAGGTATTGCCTTAGATAACAATCATCGATGGACATCAAGAAAGTTTCCTTAAAGAGATCTTAAAGATTGTGTCACGGCCTGGCCTGCTTGAAGAGGGTGGAGACCGCTGAGAGACAGGTTCCATTTGAACCATCAGCGGTCTTAATCTATCGTGGACAGGCCAATTTTGCTTCGATTCCAGCCCCCAATCTCCGCGCAGTGACCCGGGTTTGACCCGTTCAGAGGTGCCTATAACATCAGCTGGGCAGAAGGTTGGGGGAGGGTAGTGAACTATGGAAGGCAGTAATGGAAAGGGCAGGCAGAAGGGCAGTGGCAACAGTTGGGGTTGCAGCTAAACCAAATCTTCTGGTCTCCTCATACTTTGCTTGTTGCTATCATGCAGTGATCTGGCCCTTGAATACAAAGTCAATGGTGTGGGTTCAAATCCCTGCCACAGTTTGGGTCAGAGGAGAACCAAATCTGCTGGTCTCTTTTAACACTTTGCTTGTCGTTATCATGCTGTTTGCTACTGGTCCTGGATTACAAAGTTATGAGTTCAAATGTTAGGCCAGCCATCAGGGTTCTGGTCTCTTATTTCCAAGCTTCTAGATGGCCAAGTCATGGGTTCAGATCCCAACCACATTTGGGGTCAGAGGAGGAACAAATCCTCCAGTCTCTTTTAACACTTTGCTTGTCGTTATCATGCATTCTGTGGTCTGCTCCTGGACTATATTAACCCTTTGCTTGACATTATCATGCTGTGGTCTGCTCATGGACTATAAAGTCTTGAGTTCAAATCCCTCAACAGTTTGGGCTGGATCAGAACCAAATCTACAGGTCTCTTTTAACACTTGGCTTGTCCCTATCAATAATATAGTTAGCCAGTGGTAGTAATCTCATGGGTTACAAAGACATGGCTTCAAATACTAGATCACAAAGACATGGGTTCAAATCCTAGATCACAAAGACATGGGCTCAAATCCTAGATCACAAAGACATGGGTTCAAATCCTAGATCACAAAGACATGGGTTCAAATCCTAGATCACAAAGACATGGGCTCAAATCCTAGATCACAAAGACATGGGTTCAAATCCTAGATCACAAAGACATGGGTTAAAATCCTAGCAACAGTTCGGACCAGAGCAGAACAACATTTTCTGGTCTCCTAAGTTTGCTTGTCATCGCCTTGCAGTTGGTGAGCACCCTGGTCCTGGATTACTAGGTCGCGGGTTCAATTCTTGGGGCAGCCATCTGGGTTCCGATCTCTTATTTCCAAGCTCCTGGATTACAAAGTCATGGGTTCAAATCCCAGCAACAGTTGGGGTCAGGGCAGAATCAAATCTGCTGGTCCCTCTGAACATTTTGCTTGCCTTTATCATACAGTTGGCTAGTGGCAGTAATCTCCTGGGTTACAAAGACATGGGTTCAAATCCCAGCAACAGTTGGGGTCAGAGCAGAATCAAATCTGCTGGTCCCTCTGAATATTTTGCTTGTCATTATCATACAGTTGGCTAGTGGCAGTAATCTCCTGGATTACAAAGACATGGGTCCAGCAAATAGTTAGGGCTGGACCAGAACTAAATCTTAGGTCTCTTAACACCTCTCCCGTTGTTATCATGCATAAGCGGTAGCAATATGCTCCTGGATTACAAAGACATGGGTTCAAATCTTGGGCCTGCTATCTGGGCTCCGATCTCTTATTTCCAAGCCCCTGGATTACAAAGACATGGGTTCAAATCCCGGATTACAAAGACATGGGTTCAAATGTCAGCAACACTTTGGGCCGGAGCATTGCCAAATATTCTGGTCTTTTAACAGTTTGCTTATCGTTATCATGCAGTGGTCTTCTGCTCCTGGATTAACAAGTCATGGGTTAAAATCCTGGCAATAGTTGGGGCCAGAGCCATTGCTTGTTATGCAGTTGGCTAGTGGCAGTAATCTGACTCAAGGATTATAAAGTCACGGGTTCAAGTCCCGGGGACAGCTGGTCCTGGATTACTAAGTCTTGGGTTCAAATCTTGGCCCAGCCATCTGTGGGCAGTGGTTTGCCAGCCAATTGATTATACTTGAGAGTGTTTGTAGCTGTTTGTGACATATTTTGTATAGGTCTGGTGAAAGGTTTGCAAAATCAGTCACTGGTTAATCATCTTGTATTCTTGCTGAAGTTTTACTTGGAAATGTTCAACAATCAAAGAAATGAAATGGTGATGCCGGAAAAGAATGTCCCAGAACTGGAAATATGAATCCATTCCATGAATTTATTGATTTGTTATTGATAAGAAAATGATATCAATCTGATAGGACTCAAGCTTGCATGCATGCATTTTTTTTCCCAATGCCCAAAGGGCAGTACTATGAAACAGAGAATAGATTAAGAACGGCCTAAACAGCCATATAAATGCCGTTATATTTCTGAATTGCCTCACATGAACTGTAGGCTGTTACTAGGGTTTATACTTTACACAGCTTTTATGGACTCTGACCAGTTTTACCACTATATTTAGCCTTATATAAGCTGAGATGTGTTATGTCCAATGGTGCCGGTAGTACAGTGTTATTAGGGACTTACATAAGTCGCTGTAAACTGCAGCACTGAAATGAACTTGTTTTGTGGACAGGTCAGTGACCCGTGGTGCACTGCTCGTTAAAGAAATGAACTGTGAAATAATTTGCCACTAATCAGTCACTATTGGACGGGGTTCTTTTTGTTATTCATGTTCTGATAGTTTTGTTGATATGGACTTTTCATATTCATTTGTCAACATAAGTTCTGTTTGATTTCAATGTTCTGTAATCTTTGGTTGATATTGATTTTGTTGTCACTATATATTTATTTGCCAATGATACTGTTATCATTACTTTTATGGATATTACTTATATCTGCACAGTAGCTCATTTCTGTTCCAACTTCCACCTTAAGTTAACTTATTGTTTTGGATCCATGGCTTATGTTATATTCCTGTACTTTGTTTTTCTCTTGTTTTCTATCATGTGTTGTTCATTTTGTGAAATGCAATAATAATAAAAATAAAAAAAATAAAAAAATAATCTCAACCAAAGTTGAGCTGTCATTTCAAGCACAAGAATTGAACTTACACAAATCTATGACTGTCCAACTGTCTATGTCCAGGAATGAGTTCACTGCTTGTTAAAGAAACGAAGTGTAAAATATCTTGAAACAAAGTTGAACTGTGGTTTTAAGAACATTAGAATTCGACTTACACACAATTCTTCGATTGACCAACTCCAGTCTTTGTACAGGAATGAGCAATCTGTGACGTCACGTTATGCAGATTGAACACGTGACTCGGTGAGCAGTGGATCAAACGTTGCAGAAAGTTTATATCGCCCCTCGTCTCTGTTAAGGCATGATAACTGTGATGTATGTCATAAACATTAATCTAGTGCTAATGGGTCTAAATGAGCCAATTTTCTGGACCTTCTCATCCAAATTTATGGTAAAATGTCTAATGCCCGGCATATACCAAGAAAAATAGATGTCATCATGATCAAATAAAGTTGCAAGAGGGCTATATACAACTTTGAAGTAGATTATAGCCATCTAGTAATTAGCACCCCAGGGGTGCTTTTAGATCTCTGCTCTATCGTTAAGATTTAACATCATCAAATCTAATGATCCTACCAGATGCCTTAAAACTGCCACATCTAAAAGCTCCTGAATTTGAAGAGATGTACTATTATGAATTCAACATTTATTCATGGTTTAGTGTAATCTCTGGAGGTATGTACACTTCAGATATCTAGCAGACGTTTCTGATTTTGTTTTAGATATGTAGTAGTGCCATAGGGTATCCAGTCAAATGATGAGAGTTTACATTTGATGTTTAAAATTTGCATTTCTAACCAAGAGTTCGCTAAAAGTGCTGATGACCATGCACTAGCAGGATAAAGAGACCCTAAACTAATACCGCCTGTCTAAGTTTACATTCCTGTGAGCTTGGATATAGGAGCGATGATCATAAAACTGTGGATTGGTGTGTGATGATACAGCAGTGTTTACAGCAGGGCATATCTAATAGAGAAGCAAAACTTTTATTGACTTCCAACCCTGGGTGGCGTTAGACTCCTTGCTATTGTGGGCCGGAAAGAGCAGAAAGTTGTTTGTATTATATCGGGGGTTGCCCTAACTTAAGACACTTGTTTTCTTGTGCTCAAACTCACGGTGCACCATCGCTAGTTGACAGAAAACCATCTGGTTTTGATGAATGAAATTTGGACACAAACACAGTTGACTTACATTTGTAAAGTAAAGACGTTTTTTCATGTGCTTGAACTCACGGCACTCCTTTGCTAGTTGACAGAAAATGGTCTGGTTTTGAAGGATGAAATTTGGACACAAACATGTCATAGACATGCGTAATAAGATCAGTAATAACATCCATCTGAAGTTTGGGCACATATTAAGTTAGGGCATCCCCCGTTATACAATGTAGGAGAATAAAAAGATTGTACTGATTCTGAAGCAACTCTTAACTGTGATTTCTGATGACCCTTCTTTAGTAGGATTTATATTAGAGTTTTTATTACATTTATATGATATAGTAAAGTGAAGACTCATAATTCCACCTAAGACTGACTGATTTTTAAGAAATGGTGAACTTAAAGGGACCAACTAAAATGCAGCTACATCAGAAATCCCTGAGGTATCCATTCAGGTATTATGAAGACATTGAATTTTTCATGTTTTCTTAAGTGTGGCAGGCTTAATGTACACGGTAGAACTATGACATTCAACGTTAAATTGATATGATTTGGTGAATTTAAAGTAATCTATCAAATGCAGCTGCAGCCATAATCCCTGAGTTGTGCACAAACTTAAGACATTCTCATGCTTTTTTTTCTCCAAATGTTGCAGTCTTATTTTCAGTGTACCGGGCGTAATTATGACAGCCATACGCATATTTGTATGATTTTAAGAAGCCCAATTCATGTCACATTCTAAGATCAGTAACCCGCATTACTCTACATGCATTAAGCCACAAAACTTCATTTTAGGTTTGACATCCTCTAATGTGTTTTTCATAAGGCTGAACCTGACTAAGTTGTGAAGGCCTTATGCTAGGGTTCAATGTCCTCTGTAGACTATGAGTCGAATTATGTTGTATTCTTGAATATGGCAGTCTTAGTTGATATGATTTTAAGATGCCTAATTTCTGGTTCAACACATTTCAAGTTCAACACCCTGCATTGCTCTACATGCATTAAGCCACACCAATTCAATTTCTTGGTCAACAGATTTTTTTTTTAATCTTAGCAAAAAAAGAATCATGAAAACAGAAGGCTGGGGTGAAAACTTGCACCTGACCCTGTTCACTCGCTGAAACTGTGTGCACCAAAGTACAAACTTTCCTCTGAGATTCTGTTTTCCTGTTGATTTTCCAATCTACCATTTTAAGAAAAAATTCTGTTAACCAAGAAATTAAAATGGTGTGGCCTTAAGCCACAAAAATAAGGGATGGCATCCTTTAATGTGTTTTTTATAAGGCTTTACCTCACTAAGTTGTGAAGGCCTACTGCTAGGGTTCAATGTCCTGAGTAGACTAAGAGTCGCCTGATGCTGTGATAGTCAGAGTGAACTGCTGCACTACAATGTAAATGTTCTCTCATTACTGCTGTTATGGTGTTGAGATGGCAGAAGGAAGATAACAGGATTTGGGTGTCTTTCAGTGCTTACTAGGAAGTTAATTCCTTTAAGTGTACACTTGTCAAACTAAGGTCAAGGGCTCTTTGCCAAAAAAAGCAACTAATGATTTAAAAAAAAGTTATTCTGTTGATAAAACCACTTGGTTGGCCAACTACCAGCCAACCAACCAACCAACCAACCAGCCAACCAACCAACCAACCAACCAACCAACCAACCAACCAACCAACCAACCAACCAACCAACCAACCAACTACAAGCCAACTAACCAACCAACCAGCCAGCCAGCCAGCGAACCAGCCAGCCAGCCAGCCAGCCAGCCAGCCAGCCAGCCAGCCAGCCAGCCAGCCAGCCAGCCAGCCAAGCAACCAACCAACCAACCAAGCAACCAACTACGACCAGTTTTTGTGACCATACATTGGAATTTAAAAAAAGATTTAAAGAAACGTTTCACAACAAACATGACAACAGTTCTTTGACCATACATTGGAATTTTGACAAAATAAAGAATAAAAAATGTTTTGCAACAAACATTGTGTATTAAGCATACAGAAACGAAAGTGCTGGGAAATTTACAGTAATTACACGTTCAGCACAGCAATAGATTTTCTCAAGTCTCTCACCCTACTGTCTTAGGCACTCCTGAGGGAGCTCATGTATTCTTGACAGGGAGTACGAGGAATTGGGGGCATCACCTTGATGTTCCTCCTCACGAATGCCATCACTTGAAGAAACAGACGCAGTCTTGATGATTTCCCAAGACAGTAGATTGGGGAGGAAGGGTTTGGGACTAAGATGAACAAGGACAAAATTACTGCGGATTGTTGTAACTCGCTCCAAGTATATGTTTATCTTAAGATAAATTGCATTTAATGCATTTAAGTTTGCAGGGATTTAATTTTGCAGTTGGGAGAAAATGGAGTGTTCGTGTTTGAAACAATAGTAGCACTACAGTCACATAATGGAAGAACTCTTTGCGGTGGTTTTAAGTTTTCTAGAGTTCTATTTAGAGTTTAGAGAGTGAACTTAACTTCATTTACTTACAGTAGTTTTATCAGGTATTTGAATAATTGCAAAATTCTTGATTCACAGCCAAAACTTGTTGAGTTGTGAAGCTGTATTTTTGTGCTTCATAATGCCCTGAGGAAGACAACAAATGGACTGTTAAGATGTTGGCACTAGTTCAAATTTTGGATGTGAAATTCAAATGTTGTAAATTCAATGTTCCAAGTACATAATATGAGTAATCATTTCATTAGTTTCAGTCATCTTAAGAAACTGATTCCATGAACTCATATCATTACTGTAACAGTTTGATCATGCTGAAATTTCCAAGTGCATGTAATTATGAGTTTCCAGTTCCCAACATACTGGAACAATTTCATCAATAAAGTTATTAGAGAAACTATAATTAGATGAGGTAAGGAACTCCAAATTCAAGTTACACCCTAGGGAAGTTTTCTTAAGATTCACTTGGAAATTTGATACCAAAGCTTGACCTTTCTTGTCTATAACTACTTATTATCTTGAGGGAAAGACCACTAAAATTGTAACAAGGCTGGTAGTAATTGATACTAAACATCAAACAGCAACTTCTTTAATTGGCAGACACCATGTAATGGTTATTTTACAGCTGCGTTATTAATGCATACGACATAAAACACAGAATCTTTACTGCTGTCTTAAAACTTAGTGAAACATTTAGATTATTCCTGTAATTAAAGATTATCACCTCTAACCTTAGAGGGCCGTTCTAGTTAAACTCTCTGATAACCAGCACCTGGCTGCCACTAGAACCATTCACATAACAATTCATAGTTTTGGGTTAAATACCTAGTTGAATACAGATTTTGCTTAGTGTCACTGACGAAAGGTCCTGGACGCTACCTGAAACATCTTGAACCATTTCCAAAACCTATCCTGTTAATTGAGTAAACTGCTGCTACCTCGCAATACATTAGGAACATAGTTTTGGTTAAATACCAGTCCTATTGGACTACAGCTCTTTCTCGGTGTCACTGACAAAAGGTAGCGGATGCTGCTTAAAACATCTTCAACCATTTCCAAAACCTATCCGGTTGATTGAGTAACTGTTACCTTGCAATACATCAGGAACTTAGTTGGACTACAGCTCTTTCTCGGTGTCTCTGACAAAAGGTATCGGATACTACCTGAAACATCTGACCATTCCCCAAACCTATTCAGTTGATTGAGTAACTGATACCTCGCAATACATCAGGAACTTAGTTTTGGTTAAATACTACAGCTCTTTCTTGGTGCCTCTGACGAAAGGTATCGGATACTACCTGAAACATCTGACCACTCCCCAAACCTATCCAGTTGATTGAATAACTGTTACCTCGCAATACATCAGGAACTTGGCAACCACCTGTCATTCTGAAGTGCTCTCTGTCAGTAAACCTGACACCAATCCTCGTGCACAGCTCGGCAATTTCATCATCCCGCAGCTCTACATGTCCATGTGGAATATTGCATCCGCAGAAGGAAGCCTTCGGAATTGGAACGGGAAGGAAAATTCCCTTTACTACCCCCAAGGCGCCGGGCAGGCAAAGATTGCCTCGGCAAGGTGGGAAACTAGAATGCGGTTTTCGTAAAGTCTTGGGCTAGGCCTAGGGAGAAATTAATCTCAAGATGCGGACTTCAAATGATATCAAAGTCTGCTGAAAGGTTAATGACCTCATATAACTCTCAAAAGCTGGCCTTGAACTTGACTGTAGCAGCCAGAAATGTAGGAATTAATTTTGCTTTGAGAAATTTGCCACGTTGGGCATCTGTCTGATGTGCATCAATAAGTGTCTACTGTCGGAGAACATTTTCTTTCTAGAATTATTTATAGTGTAGATGATAATGTCTCACTAGAGGCAACAACTTGGCAGTGTCTTTCTTAACCTTTAGCACACTGGAGTAGCCATTTGGCACCCCATTCTCTATTTGTTATAGAGTTAGGCAGCAGGGAGAAGGTTAAGTTTCCTTGTCTGTAGCAGTCTAACTTCGAATCTGAACTTGCCGATTTAAAAAAGGCTGTCATCATCAATTTCCACACATAGACTTTGTCACAGTCATATATTTACCTTCGCCGAGAAGGTTATGCAGAGGGTAGCGTTTGTCTGTCTGTCTGTTTGTAGTGTCACAGGATAACTCGAGAATGCCTTGATGGATTGTCTTGGTATTTGGTATGTTGGTAGGTTTTGATGAGACCTAAAAACGATGAGATTTTGGGCCCCCTAGCGGCTTCTTACGGTACTGCAGCGGAACTTCCTGTTTTGATATATCGTGTTCTGGACATGCTATGGAACTTATTTTTGAGTGGTAAATAGATCTTTGGACAGAGAGTAAGTGGTGTGGGTTTGGGCCCCCTAGCGGCTTTTTTGGAACTGCAGGAGCAGGTTTTGCGTCTGACTTTGAAAGGGAATAACTCAAGAAGGGCTTGATGGATGGTAATGATTTTTGGTAGGTAGATAGCTTGAGTGATGATGTACATGATTAGACATGTCTTATGCAAATCAGTATCTAATTTGCATAATTAATGAGGAAAGTTTATACATCCACCAAATTCCATGATAGGACTTTGACATATGTAACTGAGGAAGAGAGAAATATTAATTGATATGAACTATGCAAATGAAGACCTAATTTGCATAATTAGTTAAAAAATACTATAACATGATGGCCTTGATGGATGGTCATGATTTTTGGTATGTGGATAGTTTTTGTGATGCTTAGTATGATTGGACGATAATTATGCAAATCAGATTCTAATTTGCATAATTAATGAGGCAACTTTAAAAATCCGCTTTGTTCCATGATATGACAATTCAAATTGTTACTGAGGAAGAGAGGACTGTTGATAGATAGAAAATATGCAAATGTGGGCCTTATTTGCATACTTAATGAGTAACTTCTATTATTCCACACTGGCAAAAGACGGCAATTTCATACATTTAATCCTTTTTTGTGGCATCGGGACGTTATGTGAATGTGAACATCGTTGAATCAAATTATGCTAATAAGGGCCTCCTTTGCATAATTGATGATAAATTTGTTAAGCTCATACTTTGGACATGTTATATTTTAATCTGAAATATTTTTGATTGCAGAAAAATATGTTTTTACCCTTGTTTACTAAAAAAAAATTTAACTTTAACTTGTTTTAGGCCATGAAAGGTGTTATTTTAATAGTCAGTGTTTTGTACATATAAGGTAAGCAAGAAAATAGTATTCTGAGATTGCAGACATGGTTCTGTAGAAATTAAGAATTCCAGTATCATATCAGTCAGGCTATTTGTACATCAGTGGTAGTTACATGCCCTAAGACACATGTACAGTAGTTTCACTTTCAAGGTGGACACTGATCTAGTGGTTACTACAGTAGTCATGGACAATATGGAATTCTGCTTTGTCACAAGTTAGTCAAAATGGTGGTATTTGCGAATTATAATACTGTAATTCTTGATTTGTTAACTGTAACTTAATTTTAGCTGATTTAACTGTCACTAGTCAACAGCTGAAATTTTATCATCGCTGATATTTGATCACTGATATTTAAGCCAGTAAATGAGTAACGTTTGTTCCGACCGTTAAAATGGAAATTCAGTGTCGTGACCTACTATATTTTCCCCCAACCGTTATATTTTCCTGCCGCTATATTGTTATATGTACATAGCTTGGAGAAGTGGTAAGAAGTCTTGGAGGTGTAAAGATCTCCAATTTGTACACTTACACCTCTGGTTACAGTTCCAAGGTGGGGATGCATGTTAAGCAATTGGTCCTATAGACTATAGACTATAGACACGAAAAGTTTTGACGCTTGAATTTGATCAATCATATCTCTTATTTAACATTATCAATTGTATGGAATCATGTATCATATTTATCACTCTTTATGATGAAACATATCTGCCATGATCCTATATTCAAAAGTTGAACACTGGAGCTGACTATGGGAGTGTGTCACAGAACAAAAATGCGGAAATATAAGACCAATAACACATATGCACAGCAAAATCAGGGCGAGTTAGGTATGGAAGATCAGTTCAGCACCAAGGACAGAATAACATGGAAATCCACAGTGCTGCAGTTACCCACTCAATACAAAGGGCAGGGCGGTACATATAGAATACAACACGGTGTATTCCGTATTGCCCAAGGTACCGGCCCGACCACGATTTGACCCACGGGAGGGCTCGGACCGAGGGTGATGCGGAATACACTGTGTTGTATTCTATTTATGTCATACCCACCCATGAAAACACACATTGCTATCCGAAATGCACCAGGAGTTGAGAAGTTTTTGTGTCCTCGACCAAAAAGATTGTAACAACATCAATCAATTTCAATGTCTGAATCCGGTATTCAAATTTTTGACAGTGGCGCAACCGCTGCACGCGTGTTCATTCAAATTAATGTAAGCCCAGGAAATATGACTTCGAAGCCCGGGCAACGCGGTAAAATATAGACTTGTCATGAACACCAGTATCGAATCTTATCCCCGTCCAGGTCTGACATAAATAACAAAACCTATAGTTAGTGACACATTACCTCAGGGAATGTGGTGTTAATCAATAAGGCAAGGTCGCTACCAGTTTACAGATGGTCTTCCTAACTTATTATTCTGTTTGGAACGTCACTTTTTGCCAACAAGTTCATTCTTCAGTCTACAGTTGGTGTAGCGTTGGCCCTCCTCCAGACTCTAATCGATGAATTCTTCCGTGTTTTTCTGATCCATCAAGTGGCAAAGAAAAAATTTCCAGCGTCATATTCCTATGACGGAAAGCATGTATCAGAGAAATTTGTTTGAAAATGATATTAGACACGAGTCATTTCCTTAAAGATGGTACACATAATTACTGTATTCCGAATGGTTGATTAGCGGAATCAGTTTTCAACATTTGTTTAGCATGTTACAAGTGTGCTATTATGATGTATGTATATCAGCAAATATACCCCAAAATTATTAGTGACTAAGACTAGGATAATTGCAACTTAGGCCACACTAATTTAATTTCTTGGTTAACAGATTTTTTGAGCAAATGCTAAATTCCAAATCAACATAAAAACAGAATCTCAGAGGAAAGTTTGTACCTAGGTGCACACAGTTTCAGGGAGTGAACAGGATCAGGTGCAAGTTTTCACCCCAGCCTTCTGTTTTCATGATTTTTTTTTGCTAAAATTAAAAAAAGAATCCATTAACCAAGAAATTAAATTGGTGTGGCCTTATGGCCTATTCTTTCTGCATTGACTGGCGCTAAGAATAGCATGTATTACACTGTCATATTATATTGCTTGATAAAAGATGTGCAACATGGGGACATACATAAGTATGTGTATGGTGCCAAGACCAAAGTAAAATGTCATTTTTTGCCTACATGACATTCATTCTTCCGTCTGCAGTTGGTGTGACTTTCGGCCTTTTCCAGACACTAATCAATGAATTCTGCCATATTTTTCTGGTCCATCAAGTGGTGAAGAAATGATTTTCTGTATAGCTGAAACAATGGAAATCGTACACCAGAAAATATGACAGTAAATAATTACATGTAATACCCAGCAGCAACTTTGTAATTACCTCCCTTTCTGCATTGTTATGAGTTACAATGTAAGTATTATGCGTAATACATTGATAACACAGAAAAGTTCATATTTCAAATGGCTTCAGACAAACCCTTCATTATAAAGCACATCTGTGCCTATGTTTACACAATTACCAAGAAGCGAGAAGAAGCCAAATCCACGTAATTATTAGACTAGTGCTAGCTTGACATTGTATGTAGTACATTTGTATGTATTTGTAAGCTATGACGTTTTTTGTTGTGACCTGTACTGGACCCAGTGGGTTACAACATAAAATTAATACATTGTATGTGTACGATAAAGGTCTTCATTCATTCATTAATAGTATGTTTCTTTGTACTTTCATAAGTTGAGCTCCCCAGAAAATTCAAAGTTTTTTTTGCTGTTGTTGAAAGCGACCAAAACTATCCTGTTCAACATCTTGCTCTGTTCCAGTGTTGTGATTTATAGCATGATTGTATTATATTTCAGTTTCAGTTTATTCAGTTTCAGTTTATTCAGAAAAGCAGTCAGCTCGCAGTCGGTATGTTGGTGTCCAGATCTGAGCATTATGATGGCCCTGGGAGCTCTCTTTGAACTTTCATAAGTTGAGCTCCCCAGAAAATTTGTGTTGTTGTTGTTGAAAGAGACCAAAACCATTCAACATCTTGCTGTGTTCCATGTTGCATGATTGATAGCATGTATTATGATACATCAGTGTATAATGGTGCGTACCTAAACCCGAGTTTAGGTTTAGGTTCGGACTCGAGTCCAAAGGTTAAGGTTCAGGTTCAGACTTGAAAGTACGGACTTGAACCAATGGAATATGTGTGCTACGAATATTTTTTTCCTGTTTCATGTAAGTATTTGCATATCGGCATATATCTTACATGCAATTTGAAAACTATGATATGCGGAATTATATACAGTCAGTAATTAATGCAGAAGTTCATTTATAAACACAAAACAGCAATGTTTTCATATTTTTTCACTGCAAATTTCACGATCTAAGGAAGCTTTAAGATGGTTTAAATCAAAAAGGAGTGTAAAAGCGAGAGATTTTTTTTCAAGTCCGGACTTGATTCCAGATGTTTAGGTTCTTTGGACTTGAACCTAAAGGTTAGGAACAGGTCTGGAACAGGTCTGGGGTTTAGGTATGCACCACCATCAGTGTAATGGTGTCCAGATGCAAGCATCATGATAGCACTGGGAGCTTGCTGGTAATTATCATCCATCTCCTGAATCCGCCGGAGAATTTCCCTGGCCAGATCTTTGAGTAATCGTCAGAATCAAAGAAAGCACATCCTTGTAGACTCGTTAAATCCTTATCACTAAGTTAGCTAAAAAGCAGTTTGGGAGTTGGAGACAGTCACAGTGCCAAGCCAATGGCTGCCATGGGATTTGGCAACGTGCTCCAAATTGGGACATAACTTTAAACATTTCTAGATACATGATGATCTGTACATAAATCTACCTGTCTTCAAATTCTTGATGTCAGAGCTTTATCTTCTTTTGATACCGATCTCTGATAAGACAATGACGGCACGCCTCAGTGTTATACGCTGACATGTAGAATTGATAATGATAATGATGATAACTATTTCATACAATCATGTAGCGATCAGTTGACACCATGCACACATCTGTATGTCCTTTTTTTTCTTCTTGCAAGTTAACAGCTTGGCATCGAGGCATATAACAAAATCTGAGTAGATTAAGTAGATACTTGGATGTATGATCTGAACATCAATCTAGTTGTCTTAAAATCTAGTTATCGGACTTTTTTTTGATAACTCATTCCTGATAATTGTACCCTGTCTTTATAATCTGTGACGGCACTAATCATGTACATCTGTGAGCTCTTTATTTTGCTTGTTGACAGATTGGGATTGACGGATAGCAAAAATCATAGATTGTAGTACCGGTATGTACATAAAGATACAATCTGCACATTAATACAGCTGTCTGAAAATCTAGATATCAGAGCTATTCTTTCAATAACTCATTGTATGTGCTTTTCATCTGCATGCAAGTTAACAGATCAAGGGATAGAAGAAAACTTGAGTAGATTAAGTAGATACTAACGTGATCTGTACATCAATCTAGTTGTCTTAAAATCTAGTTATCGGAGGTTTTCTTGATAACTCATTCCTGATATGTAATCTGTAACGACACTTATCATGTATATCTGTGAGCTCTTTATTTTGCTTGTTGACAGGTTGGCATTGACGGATAGCAAAAACCTAGTAGTAGATCATAGTACATGCATGTACATAAAGATAAGATCTGTACAGTCAGTCATACAACTGTCTGAAAATCTAGATATCAGAGCTATTCTTTCAATATCGTTAACTTTGTGCTTTTTATCTGCCTGCAAGTTAACAGATTGGCATTGAGGGATTTCAAAAACCTGAGTACAAAATGTAGATCATATAGTATGTATATAAAGATGGGATCTGTACATTAATACAGCTGTCTGAAAATCTAGATATCAGAGCTATTCTTACAATAACTCCTCTCTGATAACTACCCTGTATTTTCAGATATCTGTTGAATGATACTAACCATGCACACATCTGTAAGCTTTTGTTCTCTGCTTGCAAGTTGACAGGTTGGCATTGAGGGATAGCAAAAATCTAGTAAGCAGATAAGTAGATGCTTGATGTATGATTTGCAAATCAATCCATTGGTCATAAATTCTAGATGTCTGAGTTTCTTTTGATAATTTATGTCTGATAAAAACCTATTGGTAAGTTAAAAAGTATGTACATGTATGATCTGTACCTCAATTCATTTGTCTGAAAATGTAGATATCGGAGCCATAATGTTTTTTCCATAACCATAATTACTCTCTGCAAGGCGATCTGTTGATACTAACCATGCCGGCTCTGTAGGCACTTTTTTCTGCATGTACGTTTAATAGATGGGCGCAGTGGGGCTGTAAGAATCTAAGTTAATGAGTCCCCTGTGGATATGAGGACTCCTGTGTTCCCTCTGATGGTATCAAGCTGTCAGAATGACTCGTTTGGACCAATTATCACTAATTAAGCCTGGTATTAAGATAAAGTGATGCTCTCCATACACTGAAACTTATTTTTCCATCTTTAGATAGGTTACAGTCACAGAATAGGTATCCTGGGATAACACATATATCACTCTGTTGGACTCTTAATGATAAATTGTATTAGAGACTAAACTTTGTCATCTTTAGCCATAGCCAAAGCTGTATGTTAAATGCAACTCAGGACTTTATCATGGTCAATATTGAAAATTGTAAATGAGAGAGAGAGAGAGAGAGAGAGAGAGAGAGAGAGAGAGAGAGAGAGAGAGAGAGAGAGAGAGAGAGAGAGAGAGAGAGAGAGAGAGAGAGAGAGGAGAGGAGAGGGAGAGGGAGAGGGAGAGGGAGAGGGAGAGAGAGGGAGAGAGAGGGAGAGAGAGGAGAGAGAGAGAGAGAGAGAGAGAGAGAGAGAGAGAGAGAGAGAGAGAGAGAGAGAGAGAGAGAGAGAGAGAGAGAGAGAGGAGAGAGAGAGAGAGAGAGAGAGAGAGAGAGAGAGAGAGAGAGAGAGAGAGAGAGAGAGAGAGAGAGAGAGAGAGAGAGAGAGAGAGAGAGAGAGGAGAGAGAGAGAGAGGCTTTTTAGTTAGCCTTTGAACATGATTTGTTGGTTGGTTGGTTGGTTGGTTGGTTGGTTGGTTGGCTGGCTGGCTGGCTGGCTGGCTGGCTGGCTGGTTGGTTGGAAGCACTAAATGTTCATCACGTTTGCCTTACCACGCAACCACCCTCACCTCATTTGACCCCCGGTCTACCATATATTACTGTTCAGATCTGCTCATGCATTTCAGCAATGATATGAAGGAGTGCCAAACTGAAAGCAATCTGGTTTGCTGCATGGCTATAATTTGTAGACTTGGTGATGGGTGGATGTTCAGATCACTTCTGAGAGGTCCACAGGACTTACATTTGCTGAGATGCAGCCAGCTATTGAAACTGTCAGATAATACACACATATGTCTCTGCTATCTGATAGAGTTAAGATGTCGTTAGGACTCAAAATTGCATAGAGGCTGCCAACTATTGAAACTGTCATGATCTGATACAAATTGCATAGCCTGCTAATTATTGAAACTGTCAGATAATACACAGAATACATAGTTGTTTGTCTGCTATATAATGGTTTTCTTGTGTTAAGACCACCTAATAGAGTAGAGATGTCGTGAGGACTCAAAATTGCATAGAGGCTGCCAACTATTGAAACTGTCATGATCTGATACAAATTGCATAGCCTGCTAATTATTGAAACTGTCAGATAATACACAGAATACATACAATGTTTGTCTGCTATAATGGTTGTCTTGTGTTAAGACCACCTAATAGAGTAGAGATGTTGTGAGAACTCAGAATTGCATAGAGGCTGCCAACTATTGAAACTGTCATGATCAGATACAATGTAAAACACAGAACACATGTCTCTGCTTATGTAATTGTTCTGGTGTGTTAAGATCACCTAATAGAGTTAAGATGTTGTGAGTACTCAAAATTGCATAGAGGCTGCCAACTATTGAAATTGTCAGATAATACACACATATGTCTCTGCTATGTAATGTTTCTGATCACCTAATAGAGTAGAGATGTTGTGAGAACTCAAAATTGCATAGAGGCTGCCAACTATTGAAACGTACTGTCATAATCAGATACAATGTAATACACAGAACACATACATCATATGTCTCTGCTATGTAATGGTTTTGGTGTGTTAAGATCACCTGATAGAGTAGGTTGGGGTTTCTTAGGACTCAAAATTGCATAGATACAGCCAACTATATAGTGAAATTGTCAGATATTAATCACAGACCACATAGTTACATTGTATTTCTCTGCTATATAATGGTTGTCTTGTGTTAAGACCACCTATTATAATAGAGTAGAGATGTCGTGAGTACTCAAAATTGCATAGATGCAGCCAACTATTGAAACTGTCAGATAATGCACACACACATCCGTCCTCGATATGTGATACTTCCTACTGGTGATATGTTAACCCTTGTCCTGCAGGACCCCTATAGGGGTTGTACATAATTACAGAGTTTTATGTGGGTCCCGTATACGTACGGGATGTTGGTATTTTTCAGCTCAATGCATCACACCACAGCGATACGCACTGAACACCAAAACGCACCACAATATAATCCTTGTATTGTGCAATAAAGGTCTTCGTTTATTAACATAAACAAATGAGAACTAACAATGCTCTTTCCTCTGTTTCCTGCAGGTGAGTTTGCTGGTCTGGTTGATATGAGTTTGACAGAAACCAGTGTGGCACATTGAATTTGCCATGAACAAGACATCATGGTAAGTTGGTAACCATGAAAAAATACAATGTACATTCTACACAGAATAAAGTGCAACCACAAGGTAAAGTTTACTTCCTTTTCTGGGGTTTTATCCCAGGGTTGGAATTTATGTTCCTTTTACACTGATTATTCCCCCCCCCCTCATACAAAAGACAATAAGCAAATTTTATTCTTATGAGTTCCTAGTATCGATTTTCCTGAATTTGTATTCAATTTATTTGATTTTTCTAGAATAGTGTTACAATAAGATAAACCCAGAATAGCATCTTAATTTTCCTTCTGATTTGTTCTTCTGGTGTTGTTAACGTTTGTGGGATATCATTTATGTTCCTGGATTTGTTTTATGTTCCTGGCATGATCCAGGAATTTGTCCCGTTTGTCTGAAATGGCGACTATGTTCCTAGAATAGTGATTATGATACTGGAATTGTTTTCACGTTCCTGGGATAGTTTTCATGTTCTTGCAGTAGTTTCCATGTTCCTGGAAGGATTTTCATGTCCTTGGAATAGTTTTCATGTTCCTGGAATAGTGATTATGTTCCTAGAATAGTTTTCATGTAACTGGAATAGTTTTCATGTTTCTGGAATAGTTTTCATTTTTCTAGAATAGTTTCTGGAATAGTTTTAATGTTCCTGAAATAGTTTCAATGTTCTTGGAATAGTTTTCATGTTCTGGAATAGTTTTCATGCTACTGAAATAGTTGTCATGTTACTGGAATAATTTTTATGTTCCTGTAATTAAGAAATAGTTTTCTTGTTGCTTTTAGTGATTACATGTATGTTATTGGAATAGTTTACTGTTCCTGGAATAGTGATTATGTACCTAGAACAGCTTAGATTTTTGTCAGAATCTTGTTTATGTTCTTTGTGGTCCCAGAATAGTCTATTTCTTTTATCACAGAGGGCATATATCATTGACATTCGACAGAAGTAATGTTTCAGTTCTTTGGAAAAGAAAGTTGAATAAAGTTATTGCTGCCCTAGATTTGATATGAGCAATCCTCGCCAGTCAAATGGCTCTTCCAACTTTCCTGCGATGGGAACGATAGTTTAGAGTCAGGCAATTTCCCACAAGAGACCGGGTAAGTGCTGCACCACTGAGCTGGCAGTGTCCCAAATGTGTGATTTCCGTAGCCCATTTCCAGATTGTGAAAGGAAAACGGTACAGGGGGTTCTGTAGACTGCAGTTCTGGATATGGGCGTCATGTAGGGAAATTGTTCATCTGCCCGTGACGGATTCGACAGTCGAATTGTAGCTCCGAAAGTTAGCTACTCACCAAGATGTTTTGGCAAATTGTCAGCTGCTTTCATCAAGGCGAAATGAACTCTGGTGACACTCTTTCATGGCAACTTAGTAGTCCACTGTAGTAGTGGTCTGAAAAACCTGCACCTGCAATCGTTTTTTCTTTTATTCTCTCCATGCCCTTGACGGATTTGACAGTCGAATTGTAGCTCCAAAAGTTAGCTACCTGCCAAGACATTTTGGCAAATTGTCAGATGCTTTCATCAAGGCGAAATGAACTCTGATGACACTCTTTCATTGCAACTTGCCTTAATGCTAGTAGTCCACTGTAGTAGTGGTCTGAAAAACCTGCACCTGCAATTGGTCTTTTTTTAATTCTCTCCACGCCCGTGACGGATTTGACAGTCGCTGTAGCTTTGAAAGTTAGCTACCTGCCAAGATGTTTTGGCAAATTGTCAGCCGCTTTCATCAAGGCAAAATGAACTCTGATGACACTCTTTCATGGCAACTTGCCCTAACGCTAGTAGTCCACTGTAGTAGTGGTCTGGACACCGTGCAGCTGCAGTCAGTCTTTCTTTAATTCCCTCCACTTTGTCCGGTTCATTCCAAGATTTCTTAGCCCTTGTAGTTTTCTTTCTAATGTTAGTAACAGATGACCAACCTAATGAAGCTGAGGGAAGATAGGACACAGATTTCAAAGAAAGTTGGTTGATGTAAAATGAGCTCTAATATCGTTGATGAAGGTTAGACATCCAAATAATAAGATAAAATCTTATCCAATTGCTTGAGTAACTATTTTTGACGAGCTCTAGTATCCTTTGGTTCAAACTTAGAGTTTTCTAAGTGTGTTTTTGAAAAAAACTCTGGTCCGAACCTGTTATGTTGATACTGAGTTTCTGTAGACTACGTAGATAGTGCATTGAACAGAACTACTGTTGTCAAGTTCAGTTTGTCCTCAGTAACTAAAGGACAAACTGGAGTTTACAGGTTAAAACAAACCTCAGAATTGTTGGCACTGTTTTCCTATAGACTACACAGATAGTGCATTCAACAGACTTGCTGTTGTCCGTGCTCCATTCACAGCTATTCTTGCCGCCACAAAGAGTGATTCATGTACAACACAGACCAGCTAAGAAGGCAGTAACTTGTTGAGAAGTTCCAAGGTGGTTTAAAACTTGGGGTTTTCTAAGTGTGTATTGACAAAAACTCTGTCTGGTTCAAGCCTCTCTTATATTGACACTTAGTTCCTGTAGACTACAGATACTGCATTAAACAGAACTGCTGTTGTTTGTGCTCCATTCACAGCTATTCTTGCCGCCACAAAGGGTGATTCATGTACAGCACAGACCGGCTAAGAAGGCGGTAACTTGTTGAGCTTGTTGAGGAGTTCCAAGGTGGTTTTACACCCTGCGGTAAAGCGGGAGGAAGCCCTCCTTGATGGAACCACGTTCTTTAAGTACACCGTCCGAAATTGAGCCGTATTTCAGGTTTAACTGACGTCAGTGCCCCTGTGTAAAGTATAAGTCAAAGTGTAATGTTTGGTTGAAGGTTACTTTGATAAGTTAACCATACTGACATGAACGATGGGCACTATAGTTTCAAGAGATAAATGTCAAACTGAATAATCTTGCTTACAAAAGACGGACACTTTTCAAAGACTGCTGTCAGTGGTAAAAGCTAATGAAATGTATGCCATTTTCAATCTTCTCTGACTGTTTGATAAAAATGAAAGTGACATTAAAAAGAGGTGAGAGTGATCTGATACATAAGCAACAGCAAACTTTTGCAGATTCTACTCAGATGTCTCCACAACAATCTGTCTTGTGTTTCTTTTATGAAAGAAGGGCATTGTTCAAAGACCACTTTGGTAAAAGCTAATGAAATGTATGTCATATCCAATCTTCTCTGGCTCTGACAAAGAAAAAATTGGTTTGAAAAGAAAAAAAGAAGAAAGCAGAGGCACTCAGTTCACAGTATAAATTTCCTGCAAAGCTAGCAGTGGTGATATGCCAAAGGGCGGTTATACCATCTATATAGATACAGATACAGAAGATGGCATGTTAGGCTGAAGGGCGGTTATACTGGCTATACAGATACAGAATACAGAAGCTGGCGTGCTACACTGAAGCCTGTTTAACCGCTAAACTGGCTATACAGATACAGAAGCTGGCGTGTTACGCCGAATGGCGGTTATACCGGCTATATAGATACAGAAGCTGGTGTGTTACGTCAAAGGGCAGTTATACCAGCTATACAGATACAGATACAGAAGCAGGTGTGTTACATTGAAAGGTGGTTATACCAGCTATACAGATACAGAAGCTGGTGTGTTACACTGAAGGGCGGTTATACCGGCTATACAGATACAGAAGCTGGTGTGTTATGCCGAAGGGCGGTTATACTGGCTATACAGATACAGAAGCTGGTGTGTTACGTCGAAGGGCGGTTATACCGGCTATACAGATACAGAAGCTGGTGTGTTACGTCGAAGGGCGGTTATACCGGCTATATAGATACAGATACAGAAGCTGGTGTGTTACACCGAAGGGCGGTTATACCGGCTATACAGACACAGATACAGTTGTTCCAAACGTCACGACTTGTGTTGAGGAAAGTCTTTTCTTTGTTAAACCACTAGACAATCCAAATTCATGGCAAACATACAGACACCAATACAGTTATTCCAAACGTCAGTACTTGCATTGAGGAAACTCTTCCCTTTGTTAAACCACTGGACCATACAAAGTCATCACAAACACCCTGCTACAGTAATGGATGCCCTCGCAATGTGCTGAGCTTTGTTGGATGACTGGTGTCTACACCAGCTAATAAAAGATGATGTACACCCAATCACCAGGGTTTTCATACTGCGGGAGGCTGCATTAGCGGAGGCCCATCCTTCAGCAAGGTGAGCCTGATGGGTCTATCTGTTGGCTGCTGAAAAGCTGTTTCTTTTCATCCTGTGCTAAAAGCCTGATTACTCACGGCGCGGGCAGACGGTGACTGGAGGCATCGGAGCCATCGTTCAAAACTTTCTCCTGGTAGAGGGCGACGAAAGTTTAGAAAGTACACACTCTGTATGCTCTGTGGTACCTGCACAGCTTTTTAGTACTTACTGAATTGTTCTCTCTCTCTCTCTCTCTCTCTCTCTCTCTCTCTCTCTCTCTCTCTCCCTCCCTCTCCCTCTCCCTCTCTCCCTCTTCCCTCTCCCTCTCCCTCTCCCTCTCCCTCTCCCTCTCCCTCTCCCTCTCCCTCTCTCCCTCTCCCTCTCTCCCTCTCCCTCTCCCTCTCCTCTCTCTCCCTCTCCCTCTCCCTCTCCCTCCCTCTCCCTCTCCCTCTCCCTCTCCCTCTCCCTCTCTCCCTCTCCCTCTCCCTCTCCCTCTCCCTCTCTCTCTCTCCCTCTCCCTCTCCCTCTCCCTCTCCCTCTCCCTCTCCCTCTCCCTCTCCCTCTCCCTCTCCCTCTCCTCTCCCTCTCCCTCTCCCTCTCCCTCTCTCCCTCTCCCTCTCCCTCTCCCTCTCCTCTCTCTCTCTCTCTCTCTCTCTCTCTCTCTCTCTCCCTCTCCCTCTCCCTCTCCCCCTCTCCCTCTCCCTCTCCCTCTCCCTCTCCCTCTCCCTCTCCCTCTCCCTCTCCCTCTCCCTCTCCCTCTCCCTCCCTCTCCCTCTCCCTCTCCCTCTCCCTCTCCCTCTCCCTCTCCCTCTCCCTCTCCCTCTCCCTCTCCCTCTCCCTCTCCTCTCTCTCTCTCTCTCTCTCTCTCTCTCTCTCTCTCTCTCTCTCTCTCTCTCTTTTTCCAATTTAACGTCTCTTATTCCCCATCACATGGGGGTTGGATATGCTTGCACATGGAGTGGGCAGCTCTTGGACTCCTCATCAAGTACAAGTCTTTTTTGTTGCAAGAGTTTGTACAGCTAGATGCCCTTCCTAACGCCAAACCAAACCCTACTGCAGGGCTTGGGACATGGGAAATATGTGTTAAGTGCCTTTCCTAAGGGCACAACGTCAGTGGGTGCATGCCCGGGCATATCTGGGTAATCCACTGGGGATTGAAACTGGTTGTCATTGGTTAGCAGGATGCTGTGCCATTATGCCACACAGACGCCACGTTATATACCACGTAATGATACGATAACATTACAGGTATTCTTATTAGGTGTAGTGCTCACTTTTTATGTGGTACATCCCGTGCTTGATACCCTGACCATAGTCCTATGCAAAACTTTAAAAATGGTATATACCGCTTAGCACACTTAGGACTTTTTAGTACTTAGATAATCATGATACACAACAGCAGCTAGGTGCCAAACAGCTACTTCTCAGTGTTAAAAGTAAAAGTATCCAAGACGTCTTTAGAAAACGCATAGGGGTGAGGCATGTCTCCATTTCTGTAGCCCTTGGGCCACACATTTGTGCAAGTCACTACAGCAGGGGGCTGGTCCACTGGTAGTGGTGTGTGTTTTACTGCAGTACTTTTTCCAAAATGCTGAGTGCTAAGCAGAAAAAGTAGTATGTACCATTTTTTAAAGTTTTCAGTATGACCCGGCCTGGATGGAACTCATGACCTACCGTGTGCAAGGCAAACACTCTACCCACTAGGCCATTGCTATTATCTGTGCTTGCTCAGCAGTGTGGCACAAGGAATTAGAGATGGGTGCTTGCTTATACACCATATGGTGTACTGTATGCTCTGTGATACCTGCATAGCTTGCTAATACTCAATGTATCAAAATGCACCGTGAGTGTCTGTGTAATACTCCTGTACAAAGTGTCCAGGTTTTCAGTTGGTTTTGTTGTACCCCATGTTTGTCCATCTTCCGTATATATATTTGAATTTATGATTTCCTTTTAGATAAACCAATAAAGAGGGGAAAAATGCACTGCAGCAACAGCTTAGAAGCCATAATGCTCACTTTGTATGTGGTACATTGCAGGCATCATACCTTGATCACAATTGTTCCAAAAACTTTCAAAAATGTAACTCACATTGTGCAGCTTTGTCCTACTGGTTTAGATTTGCTTTCTATTGCTTACTTTGAAAACCTATAGCTATAAACTTGAAAACTATACCCATATGGCTGTATCCCACAGAAGCATGCAACACCATAAAACATGGCCATTGGAAAGATTGAACCTTTACAACAGCAGCTAGTTCAGCGCTATGGACAGGGCCATCAGCCATCGGGAGGCCATGAGGGTAAAATTTACCATTACAGGCTGTCCGAGTGATGGTTTCCCCTCCTGAATTATAGATATGACTGGGTTTTACTACTGGCCTGGTGCTCCCCTCTCCCGGCTGCTGTAAACCCCTCCAAATTGGTCATTTTCTGGGGATGTCATTTGGCGGTTGTTCGTGACACACCAGTTCATACGATGATGCCGCGTAGGAAATGGAGTATAGGTTTTGTTAGGGGGAGGTTTTATGCACAGATGTCTTTGCAGTCATTTTTATCAGAATATATTTACATTGCAAATTAGTAAGGCTTTTGCTTGGATACTGTTTTTTTCAACTCAAATCAATGCAAAGTTTCAGCCACTGTCATTCCAAGACTTTTAAACCTACATGAATGCATTAGTAAGTATTGCAACATAAGGGGGATGGAAATGAAAAATTGTGTGTTAGAGACTGGTGTGCTTTAGGGACAACCTTGGGAAGTATTTTTAAGGAGCTTGTAGATCTGTATCGTAGTGTGTTCGGAAATATTGGGCATCTAGTTCGAGCTGTCATTTGTGATTCCAGGATTATTTCATAAGTCAGACTAGGCCTTCTTTGTCAATTTTCAAACACAGTGTACATCCAATATTCCAAGAAAGCTTAAGTATTACTAACTTTCTAGCTATCTATATACGATTAAAATTTGAAGTATTTCATTTTAATAGCTTGCCTGTCTAAATATTGATCTGTTATGCTACCGGTGTTCTGTAATGTCACAATGTCAATTCAGCCCTCGGCCTGCAACTGTGGTGACATCAACTTTTATTCTTGATAAGCCTTTGCTACAATGGAGAACTAGAAAGAAACAGCCCCTTGAAGACTTAAGGACAGGTGTTTCCAAGGCCTGCACCCAACCTGAGAGCCGAACACGGTAGTTTGAGGAAATCATTACCGTATAATGAAGATAAAGTACGCCTCTGAGGCGCGCATGCTTACCAGGTAATCTAGAAATTGAATCAGGCGGCATGGCCTCCATGATTGAACAGCCAAGCTGTTCTAATTTCTTCCTCCTTGTGAAGCTACTTGGAGTATTCCTCCCAGATTTCCCCTGTAATTAACGGAAAATTGGTGCAGGGCACTGACCGAGTAATGGGAGCACCAGGTTATGCGAGATGGTCAGGGCTCGGGCAAAGGAAGGAACTCGTGTTAAAGGATGTCGATCTTTATGATGGTAAACTTAACTTCGTTGCCTGGACCAAAAATGTAAACTTACCAAGTTTCTGTCCAACTCTTCAGCTTTTTAAAGGATATCTGACTCAATTCTTAGAGACCCATTCTGGCCAATCAGAGCGAAACAAGGAACCTTAATTTGCTGTTCTCAATTGGGGAAAGAAAAAAGTATGATTATTTTTTCTAATAACAAAACAATCTTTTATATATTTGCCTATATTTTAACACTGTGTGAGCTGTTGCATCTAAAGATATAGTCAAATCTATCTGTAGCATTGAGCATATTAAAATCTGATTATCAGATACCACTGCTGAATTATTCTGCTAGGGAAGAGCTGTGCTCTTCTGTGGGTTTAGTATTTATGCACACACTGTTTAAAAGATGAGAAGTAATATCAATAGAGGCAGAACCGTAAGGTTTACCGGTGGCCGTAGCTCACTGAACGTAGGGGTTCATATTAAATACCACTGCTGAATTATTCTGTTGTGGTAGATTTGTGCTCTTCTGTGGATTAAGTATTTATGGCAGCCAAGTTTTTGTAGTCTTGATACAAGAAATACATTGTTGCAGAGGTTATAACAGATAATACTGGAGACTAAACTTTCTGCCCGCTCCAACTTAATTTGTAGTATGAATATGTATGTATGTATACAGAGCTACATTTGCTACATTCTATACTTCATGCCTTAGTTTTCTTTTATTGTTATCTTAAAAAAATATTTTGCCCAAAGAATCATTGATAATGGCTCAGTAAAATCATCAAAAAGGAATTTTCCCAAGTTCCCCTTAAACCACATTTTTGTTGTTGTCAGACACATTAAAAAGCTAAGAAAATATGGTGTGTTGTTCTTCCTTTTATCTCTACTATAACTGATGACAAGCGAGGAGAAGTTGAATTTATCTAATGATAGTTCGTTTTATCTTGTGTCTGTTAACAGTATCTGTTCAATGTGTTTTGTTGTGTTGTGACCTGTACTTAGCCCGGTGTGGCAAAAATGTGTAACAACTTAGGTCTTCATTCATTTATCGTGTAGGGTATGAGAATCACCTTCCAATGATACTTATCTAGAAACTCAAAGACAACCAGACAGAGTATATACATATTTTGATCATAGAATCGTTGATAATGGCCCAGTAAAATAATGAAAAAAGAAATTTCTTGAGGTATGTTCCCAACTTATTTTTTAAGCATTTTATGGTTGTTGTACATCACATTGCAAAGCTAAGAAAATATGTTATTCTTTCTTATGAAAGAATCAACTTACAATTATACTTATCTGGAAACTCAAAGAACACCCAGACAGAGTATAGACTGTTGCCGTGGACATTCTGGAAAACGTTTGCTTTATTCAACACCTTTATAGTGCACAACTCTGGACACAATGGAAGAATATGCATAGCTGGCAGCATGTCAACATCTGGCCGGTTCATTGCTACTTTGCTATGTACATTTGTATTGTATTGTATTGTACACCCAACGACAAACAGCACAAAACATACACTCATCAAAGTAGTAGCCATACATGTAGACATTTGTGGTTTGCTTCTCCTTTGGCAAACTCCTTTCTCCATTAACATTTACAGGTTCTGTACTGTTTCAACTGTAGATACTCATGAAGATATAAACTGTTCTAAAACTAAAAAATAGGACTCAACGGAATAATTTTCAACTGACTCACTCAGTCTTCTTCTGCTGTTTGACACCAAATGCTGTGGATTTCCGACAGCATCTGACCCATTGCTAGAGTCACACGTACAGAAAGGTATGTGTCCTCCGCGATTGAGTCAGACAGCTGAATAAGAATGAGCGAGTCCGTCAAAAATTCTGATGAGTCCGATTTTTGATTTGGAGAACAGTCTCTTCATACTGTATTTTACCACCTCAGATGGTAACAGTAGAAATTGTTTTCTAAGTCTTGCAAGAAGACTATTGTCGAGGATTTTGCATTTGACAGAAGTATTCACACTTATCAACCTGTACAATTGTTTTTGTGATGGTTTCATGGAATTTACAAGTACAGGATCCATTTCCATTAAGACGAGCATTTGAAGAAAGTTTATGACTTTGTTCGTGTCTTTAAAAACATCTCTCAGACTATAAAATGAAGAAAGATGAAGATTGATCCATTTGCTGATACAACATTACAGTAGATATAATTCTGCTCAGAAAATGCTCACTTAACATTATGCTCGTGAATATATCAGTTTACTCTGAAATAATAGACGATTATTACTTTTCCCAAAACATAGATTTGTCCATGTTTCACAAATATGCTAATTACAGTGACCTGCCTTTTTTGATAAAGAAAGTTCAGAACAGGGCAACACTATTTTTTTACATCACAAACACCTTCATCACACCAAACACAAGTGGCTGCAGTTGTGATCCCAAACATTCCTGTAACAGGGCAGGAATCCACAGGCGATTCTAGAAACCACAAAAGAATTTGCCAATATTCATATACACGTATTCATTGAGGACCGGCATGTGGCAGTGTGTACTGCCCATCACATATTTGTAGATAATATTTTTTTAGCTTTTCAGTAAGTTTTACAATATCAATGTTGTATGTACATTTGCAAGATGCCAGCACCAAGGACCAGTCAGTATTCGATGATCTACGTTTGCCGTAGTCATATAGAAATTGCACATTGTGGATAGATTCGCAACACCAACACGGCAGGTACACATTTTCATCTCTATTATACAGCGTCACAGGCCTATTGTTTTAGGCTGCTTGGTGTCAGGCCTAAGAAAAAAATGTAGTGTTTCTAGGTACCCGACAGACCCTAGATAAAACTTTCCAACCCTACATACACTTGAGGAAGGGATGTGTTACTATTAAACATTGTACTTCATTCTTCAGTTCTTCAATATACTTGTGCTTCGATAATGTATATCTGAAGTGTATAAAAACAAAATGATGTTTAACATATCAGACTGAGTGTTCTTATCCATTCCAGTTGTACCATGTTTAACTGTATTTCTTAGATCACTTCGGCCAGAACTCTATAAAAAAAAAAGAATCCCTACACACCAACCCTACTTTTTTCAGTGCCGTAACCAGAAACACAACATTTTATTCTTAGGCCTTACTGGAGTCAATGTAGAAACACCCCCACTACAGGGGTAGAAATAGAACAGGTGGTTATCCACAGTGGAGACCTTAAGTTGCCCAGAGCTGCCATCCCACTTTTTCACTAGAGATGTCAGAGTTTTTACATTTTAAGAAAAAATTTTGAGGCCAGATGTAATGATTAGGAATGTTTTCAAGCATGAAAATGATCCCCCATTTGCTATACCAATAAAAATGGTCCTTTTGTGCACCTTCAGCTGAGGAACACTGAAGGGGAAAAGCATAGCCCTGTTGGGCAGTTATGGTTGCCTTAGACTCTGGGCAAAATTTCTTACATCTAAGAGATTCAACAGCAACATCAGCAGAGATACAGATGCCAGCTTCTGTTTGATTTCTGGACTTTTCTAGCACATTGAGGTCTTCCTGTCTTTTGTTCCTGACTTTTAAGATAAAAACTAGAAGGTTCTCAAGATATACACATAAACGTCACAGGTAGAGAAATGTGTTACATTGTAGTTAACAAGGCAAAGTGATAGTAATGTCACAGATATGTTTTTGGTAGACGTACCACTGACAGTTATTGGCATTGTGAAGAGAAAACTTGCATTTTGTTCTGGCCTCTACTTAGGGCACCTTCAAGAAAGACAATAATTAAGGTAAAACAAGAGCCAAGATGATAGCTGTAGCGTATTTTCCCACGAATGAAGATTAGACATCAGAGTTGTAAGAATATTACGCAGTTAACAGTTACTCATGCAACTGGATAGATTTGTAAATTTAGATCATTTTAGATTTGTCAATTAATTTTATAGATTTAGAGTTGCTTGAGTAACTGTTATTTTTTCTTAGCAGTATTATCAATCCTAAATGTAATTTCTGTACAAAGATCGGGCAGTGGCTTATAAGATTTTTTTTCATTTCTTTGCCACTTATTCTTCAAACGTTTATTTTCTACATGTTTGAAAAAATGATTTCTCCCAGATCTACTATATAGAGAGTGAGTTTGCAGCCTGTATTCTGTAACCATTGTGTCTTGTGGACGTTGGGCACACAAACATGGAAGTAGAAATCTCTAAAAGATCTGCTGTTTTTGATTCCTTGAAACCAGTAGCAAACATTCATGATACACATTATGTGTACTACATGTAAGTTGTACATCACATTTGCCTGTGTATACATTGTACATCTGCACTATAGATGAAGACACACCAAACCAACCAGTGGCTTTGGATGATATGAATTGATTTTGAAGGTAGAGATTCTGCAGTCTGAGACTCCGATAGCATGCTAGACTATTTGTCCGTTATAGTAACGTTACAAGGCAGACATGTTCTGTTCTGATAATGGATACTGCTCAATTTGAATTTATTTGAAGACACACCTGCTACAAATTCCAGATCTGTAGCAAATTCACAAGAAAATTCAATACCACTAAACGTAGCAGAGCAAATAAAGATGAAAGTATGAACAAAAGATTACCTGTACATCTTTAACTCTATATGGAGCAACAATTTGAGAAGGAAATTCTCAATATGTTACATTTCAAAGTCTGTAAATGACTTTCAAGAGTTTAAATGACAAAAATGATGGATGTCAGTGGAAGAAATTGCAACACATTTTGTTTATTTGAATGTAATTAATGGGCCCTGTCCAATTTGCATGCCACATCGATATCCTTTTTATTCTGTATCTATATTTGCTCCAGGCTCTTTTTGTCATGTTACATTCCTGTTGATGCACTGTTTTTATATTGTTCTGTCCTATTTTGGTCCTATTTGTGTCTTGTTTCGGTATGTCTGTCTTGTTTCCAATCTATATACTGATTCTGTGGCATCTGCCTTGCCCTGTTATTGTACCGTTCATATGTTGTCTGCCTTGCCTTTTTTTGTACCATTCTTGCATTGTCTTCCTTGTCCTGTTAATGTTCCACTCTAACTTGTGTTATCTGCCTTGTCCTGTTGTCGTGCTATTCTTGTGTTGTCTGTCTTGCCCGGTGTTGAGGTTGACTGGTGAAGTAAAGGCTGGAATGTCTTCTGTGATGAATCAAGGTTCTGGAAACTGCAGAACAAAGAAAAAAACAAATTTTATTCTATTTGATATTTATTTATGAATCATTAGGGTAGTCTCTTCAGTAAAGATTTACAAATTCACATCAGAGTTCAGATTGTTTTCCTCCAATCCTTGCCAAACATATTGTCTTGATTGCATTTCTGTGAAAGAAACCCAAGGTGCAATATAGTAGACTGAAGGAGTATTCAAATTTTGAAAGTTGTTATTGTTGCTTTGTACGTAAAAGAACCCAGCACATATCGAGAAGAGTAGGGGTGACCCAGTGTGCTTGGCCAAAAACGTGAGCCGTGGCGAGGCCACATTACACTACCACTAGCTACTTGAAAAAGCATCATGCTTCACCTCAAATGAAGATGCCTTGAAACGAAAGGAAAAATTGCTGCTTTGCAATCAATTCAATTTTATTGGACCTGGAAAACCTCAGACTCAGAGGCTATCTTTTGCAGAGTAAAATCTCAGTTTGTCCTGCTGCTTGAGAAATCTCTCTTCAGCAAATAAACCAAAAAATTCGGAATCAACTCACAAGAATCTGGTGAATGTTGACATGGTGGTTCTCATTGATTTTTGACATTGATTGAAAAAGCAGCAAAATGCAATGTGGGTCACTCACTCGAGCCATGAAAATGGAAAATCCATTTTGATAACCCCGGATTTTCTCAAGCAAAGAACCAATCTCTTTCTTTCAGAACGGTCCTATTATGAGGGAATTTAGAGAAAGCATGGCGGGGGTGATTATGTTTGGAGTTTACCGATTTAGTGGTAACTGACCCAGCTTCTGGACCAGGAGGTTAAGAGTTCAAATCCCGCTGCAGTGGCTAAACTGACTTGCATGTTACTGGGGAGAGGGACAGGACAGTAAACGGTTCCCCACTGTCCATTACCTCTATGACAAATGGAGGTATTGTTTTTGGCTTGTCTGTGTGTTTGTGTGTGTGTGTGTGTGTGTATGTGTGTGTGTGTGTGTGTGTGTGTGTGTGTGTGTGTGTGTGTGTGTGTGTGTGTGTTTCTGGATTTTCTTAGTTACCATAACTTAAGAACGTTTGAAAGGATTGTGATGATATTTGGTATTGGGAAATGAAGGTCAAGTTCAATTTTCGGCCCCCTGGTGCGTGGCCTTGGTACTGCAGCAGATCTTTTGGTATCTTTTGACCTGGACATTCTGTAATGTTCTTGCTTAACTTGCCGAGACAAGGAAGCCCGATTCTGAAATTTTACCGAAATATTGAACTAAAATACATACTGAACATCATGATAGGAGACTGGCTTTCCATGTTCTAAAACCAAATAAGGATACAATTTACCAATTTTACAATATGTTATTAGAAAATCACATGTTGTTTATAGCTTTTTTTTATTAAGATCTTCATCTTCAATGGAGAAAATTGTGAAATGAACTCTGACAACATTCTTTTACAACATCTGCCAGGGGTTCTCACAGCATAGAGTAAGAGCTCCTCCTGTTGATTTCTGTTGGAATGACAGACAAGCAGAGATAATCAGACACCTTTCTTTCTCAAAATTTTGGGGATCAGGACGATTTTGCCCTTTACCAACTTGGCCCAGTCAACTCAGCCCAACACCCTGGTCAACTCGTCCGGGTAAGAGTTACCATTAGGGTAAGGGGGTATGGCATAAGTTGGTCGGATTAGCCATAGGTTGAGTCGGTAACGAGTATCTAGCATCCAAATTATTTTTATCCTTCTAGCAAAGTCAGAAAACTCTTGAGCATTACAACTGACATTTGTTGTTTTTATGACTTGGAAAAGCACAAAGTATGCATCCCAATCTTCAACTCAAGCTTATCATTAGCAATGGTCGTAACCAAAGGAAATGATGATACACAACATATTTGTACTGAATATCAATCAAGGTAGCATTGCAATCTTGTGCTTGGGATTATTGACTTTGAATCTGAAGGTCCTGGGTTCCCTAGCTGGCGCCAAAGACTGCCTCCCTTTCCAGTATCATACGGGTCAGGTGGGCAGAGCTACCCGGGATTCAAACTCACGACCTTTGGTCCCTTGCTAAGAGTCGCTAAACGCCGCACTGCACACTTCATGCACCCTGTAATTGCTTTCACATCAACTCTCACCTTAAAAGTCATCCTAAAGAGTACTGCCTTCTCACACGGCCAGTTTCATGAGATGATAAAACGCTGACTCATCACAAAATACATCTCCGTATTGCCAGAACCAATCTAACTAAAATTCTTGGATGATTAAAAGTTGTAAAGGTTCACCAAGAGGTCAAAATGAAAACTTGAATCTGACAATATTTACTTCCTAAAAATGTACTAACCAAGGTTGTAGGATGTGTTGTCCTGTTTATCTTACAGTTCAGCATTGGTTTTTGAATTGGAGAACTGTTAGAATTGATGCATCCTTATCCTTCTGTAACCCTTCTTGATTCCTACAGCGCTACTTGCATGCATCTCACAAAAGGTTGATGACCAAACCCTATTTTCTTGGTACTTGTATATTTGTAAGTTTTAAAAGTTGTAAATGTTCATGAAGAGGTAAAAATCTAAAACAGATGACAGATTACTGATCTTTGTGAGTAGCTCCTTTTATATGGTCTACCTCATTAATAACAAAACTGATCATAGGTCATGGTTGCTATATGAGGAAAACTTGATTATGACAATGTTTAGCCCCTCAGAAACCAAGACTGTAGAATGATGTACATTTTGTATTTCCTGGTGATCTTATAGTTCAGCATTATTTTGTTCTTGAATTGGAGAACCAAACAATAGGATTGATGGGTCTTCATAACAACACCCCCCCTTCATAACAACACCCCCCCACCTGTAACCCCCCTTGATTCCTACAGCCCTACCTGCATCTCACAAAAGGTTCAACTTGATGACACATGGCTTATGCTTGGGTCACATTTCCTAACCGGGGCCCGGCCGGACTGTTTGCGGAAACGAAAAATCAAAGTGTATGTCAATTAATTTACACAAGCTATGCCTTTAAATAATTTTGCGTACACCTTGTGTTTTTGTTGTCTTTTATATCATAATTTTCGTTCCCAAAGACTGCCCGGCCGGGCCCCGGATTGGAAATGTGACCCTAGCATTACAATGTAAGTGGGGCCAACAAAGCTGTAAGAAGTTTTTAAGTGTCCTTAAAAAAGTCTCGGGCTTCTTAAGAGGAATGATGCCAGTAAAGTCTCTTTTGTCAGCTCCGTAATCCAGGCTCTTCGTTCCTAAGACCATACCGGGATCTCACAAAAGGTTGATGACCTAGGACTTACAAAGGTAAGTGGGGCCAAAGACGCTGTAGGAAGGTGGATTGTACCAGTAACGTGTAAGGACTGTTTCATCTGCCAAAGGCCCATAATCTTCTTCATTTTTAAGACCCCACAGGCATTTCACTAAAGGTCAAAGACCTACGACTTACAAGAAGTCAAGAGTTCAAGAGGGGCCAATGTAAGATCGGCCAAAGATTAGCTGTAAGAAGATTTTTAAGTGTCCTTAAAAAGTCTTGGGCTTGTGTACATGTAGGTGGATATGATGCCAACAAAGTCTGTTTTTATCAGGCACTGTGAGCTCCATAACCCAGGCTCATCATTCCTAAGACCCTACCTGAATCTGACAAAAGGTTTTGATCTAGGACTTACATGTACAATGTAAGGGAGGCCAAAGAAACCTTAAGACGTTTTGTACGTGTCCTTAAGTCTTGGGCTTGTGTACAGTCATGTAGTTGGATATGGTGCCTGAGTAAAGTCTGCTTTATCAGCCACTGTGAGCTCCATAACCCTTCTGAGACCCTACAACTAGAATCTCACAAATAATTGCTTACTCAAGAGTGAAGAAGAAGCTATGAGAAGTTTTAGATTGGCCTTGAAGTTGTAGGCTTGTTTATGCAGATGATGCCAGTTAAGTATGTTTTTTTATCAGCCATAGCTCTGTATCCCCTCTTCATTCCTTAAAGACAAAAAAGTTGATGAAGGACTTGAGAAGATGCAAGAAGTTTTAGATTGGCCTTGAAGTTGTGTTCTTGCTTATGTAGATGGTACCTGTTAAGTATGTTTTATCAGCCATAGATAACCGCTCTTTGTTCCTAAAACAAAAAGTTGATCAAGGACTTGCTGGAGAGAAGTTGAAAGTTCTTGAGCGGCCCTGAAGTTGTAGCTTGTTTATGTAGATGGTGCCAGTCAGGTATGTTTTATCCGCTACATCTCAACAGCCCCTCTCGATCCCTACCCCTAGCACCAGTATCTCACAAAAGCTTGATGACACAGAACTTGAGAAGGTGCAAGAAGTTTTAGATTGGCCTTGAAGTTGTAGCCTTGTTTATGTAGATGGTGCCAGTCAGGTATGTTTTATCCGCTACATCTCAACAGCCCCTCTTCATTCCTACCCCCTAGCACCAGTATCTCACAGAACTTAAGAAGGTACAAGAAGTTTTAGATTGGCCTTGAAGTCGAATGCTTGTTCATGCAGATGGTACCTGTTGAAGAGAAGTTTATTGCAAGTTCATGCATGTGGGCTAATTGCAAATACATGGTAAAAACATAGAGAAAAACATACATGCGTCAGTAGGCTACTGGTACTAAATACAATTGTTGACTATATCTAAACTAGCTGGGTTTGACTTCTTTTTTGGAAGCAGTGGAAGATGAAAAGTCCCACTTTTTCTAGTATTTGTGGGTTCTGTGATTTCAAGAGAAAGGTAGCTTTTTGTTCATCCGTGAACGTGTAAAAGTAGGGGCATTTCGTGGTAACTTGTTTAGATAATTTGGTTCTTTCGTCACTGTTAAATCTGTTTCACTACCCTTCCCCTGATGGCATGTTTGATAAGTCATCTCTTCAGAACCTCCGATGGAAAATTCCCCCATCAGAGCCGAATTTGCAGTGTTGAACAGCAGGCGGTACAATAAAAGCCGGCCATTAGGCGTGGTTCCCACCGGTGTCATGGCACGGTCCGTGAGCACAGCCTTCTGTGGAGATGGCAACTCGGGGAACTAGTTGGAAATTGCACAATCAGTTTTAAAGCTCTTAGCCGTGGCCGGGTCAAGTTGATTTGTTGTTTCTTGGATTTTAGCCATTTGGTAAGAAATTTGTGATAGTTGCGGGGTTAGGCGGCAGCTTCAGTTTGAATCTGACTATATTAACTCCCTGAAACTATGTGTACCAAGGTACAGACCTTGCCTCTAATATGAGACCATGTTATCAGGTTGATCTCCCAATTCATATCTTAATGCTGACTTAATTCATGACTTAATTTAGAATGATGATGCTGAAATTAGAGATCAACTTGATGACAGGGTCTGAGAGGCAAAATCGGTACGTAGGTACACACTGAGTTTCAGGGTGTGAATATAGTCTGATTGAAGTTAAAGTCTAACCTATAACTATCACAAAGCGGGTGTCAGAAATGTATGATACAAAATCTGTAAAAAGAATTCTTGTCATTATAAGTTGCATATCCAAGTCTTGCCTCCTACAGTTTGCTTTTCCATCTTCAGGAAAAAAAATTTCAAGGCCCATTTCCTTCCTGAGTAGTTGCAGTGTCTCTCTTTGAGAAGACTTTGTTAGTGTTGATAAGGTATTGCATATCACAATGGGCTTTAGAAATGTATGATGCAGAATCTGACATTTTGTGATTTCCAATTACACATAAAAGTCTTGGCTTATGTGGTAACCTTTTCCATTTCAAGAAAAATTGGGAAGTGTTTTTCAAGGACCATTGCCTCCTAGAGTTGTTGCTATGTCTCTCTGTGAGAAATGTTGAAACTTTCAACATTTCTCACAGAGATATCTCAACAAGCATCAAAAATGTACCATTCAAAATTTGTAACAAGACTTTTTGTCATTACAATATATGGCCACTTTTTCATTTCCAGGAGAAATTGGGAAGTGTTTTTTCAATGATCATTTCGTTCCTGAGTTGTTGCTGTGTCTCCTTGTGAGAAATATTGATAGGGCATCCCGTATCACAACAAGCATCAAAAATGTACAATTCAAAATTTGTAACAAGACTTTTTGTCATATAATATATGGTTCCTTTTCCATTTCCAGGAAAAATTGGGAAGTGTTTTTTCAAGGATCATTTCCTTCCTGAGTAGTTGCTGTGTCTCCTTGTGAGAAATCTTGATAGGCATCCCGTATCACAACGAGCGTCAAAAATGTACAATTTGTAACAAGACTTTTTGTCATTATAATATATGGTCCATTTTCCATTTCCAGGAGAAATTGGGAAGTGTTTTTTCAAGGATACATTTCCTTCCAGAGTTGTTGCTGTGTCTCCTTGTGAGAAGTGTTGAAGGGCATCCCGTATCACAACGAGCGTCAAAAATGTACAATTCAAAATTTGTAACAAGACTTTTTGTTATTATGATATATGGTCCCTTTTCTATTTCCAGGAAAAATTGGGAAGTGTTTTTCAAGGACCACTGCCTTCCAGAGTTGTTGCTATGTTTCCCCGTGAGAAATGTTGATATAGGGCATTGTGTTTTACAACGGGTGTCAGAAATGTATAATACAGAATCTGTAAAAAGACTTTTTGTCATTATAAGTTGGATATGAAAGCCATGCCTCCTACAGTCTCTTTTCAATTCAATGAAAAATTGGGAAGTGTTTTTTAAGGCCCATTTCGTTGCAGCTGTGTCAGATATGTATGGTACGAAATCTTTCAAATAATTTTTTGGCATTATAAGCATGACCTCTGAGTCCTACAGTCCCTTTTCCATTTCAAGGAAAAATTGGAAAGTGTTTTTTCAAGGATCCTTTCCTTCCAGAATAGTTGCTATGTTTCCTTGTGAAAAGTGTTGATAGGGCATCGCGCTTCACAACAGGCATCAGAAACAGGCAATTTGTGGCTCAAACCTGTTACTTTCTTCCATCGATCAGTCCAGTAAAATCACTTTCCCGGCGTCGCGTATTGCTCCCCCATTCCAAAGAAACAAAGCGGGGCCGTACCTCAGAACAAGATGAGAAAGGTAATCTAAACAGTAAAACGGTCCGCGGCACAAACATAACAACTCAATTTAGCGGCTACTGCTCTCAAGATGTCAAGCCCCTATTGCAGCCCGGTAACGGCACAGCTTAACGTGCATATAATAACATTCCATTCCATTTTCAAACCAAATAGCCTGAAATTAAGCAGCGCTTTTACACCGTTACTACAAAGCGGGGTGATCGTTAAGTTGTAACCCTCTGCCATAAGCTGTAAGGGTGCCAATTATGCGGTCGGGTTTACTACCTTCTGGGAGACATTGTTGCTAAATTGCTTCTGTTACATAAGACACCTGTATCACTTATATACACATATTGTGTGGCTGAGGGATGTCCATGTAGCTCAACTGGTAGCAGCCTTACAGTTGACCTCCTAGTTCCAACTGGTTGCTAACTTGGAAACCCTGTTCAAATCCTGGGACAGGACATCTCGGTTGGGGCTGCACTCTTTTGGAAGGGACGTAAAATGGGGGCCTCGTGTTCAAGGAGGTGCCTCAAGCACCTTAAAGGGGAAGGGCTAGTTGGATGTCTCTGTAGCTCAGCTGGTAGCAGCCTCACAGTTGAGCTCCTGGTTTCAACTGGTTGCTAACTTGGAGACCCTGTTTAAATCCTGGGAAAGAACATCTTGGTTGGGGCTGCACTCTTTTAGAAGGGACGTAAAAGGGAGTCTTGAATCTTTTCAAAAAGGTGCCTTGAGCATGTTAAAGGCAAGGGGCTAGCAACAACAAAAGTGTAGCTTGCTTTTGGTTCAATAGACAGTGTTTCTGCAAGTTGACCGAAGATTTTCTTTACTTCAATACCTGGTAGTAACAAAGTTCACTTGAAAGTTCATCTGTGTTCAACTTGGAAGAAGTCATTCTAAATCAAAGTTGAACTACTGTAACAATATATAGCAAACACAAAATTTGGACTTACCTGAAATTTAATGATCAGTTCGTCTTTGTCATTAAAAGTAATAAAATTGTTCTTGTGTATCTAGAATTTGCCAAACCCTTTTTACAGTTGCATGCCCATTAGTTGTATGCTTGGTGAGCGTCAGTTGCCAGGAGGCATAAGCAAAATAAACCCTGATACTGATACTCAGTGATGATGACTGGACAGAAGGCGCTATTCTGTATAGAATGCTCCCAAGAATATATGTTAAAACAATTATATCAAACTTGACTGATCAGATAAGATAGCTGTACTTGGTTACCGCTGCAGCCGAAACTGATCAGATATTCCGGTAGTTTTGGTGGAGATCAGGGAGAAATGGAGAACATCTAATGATCAACTTACTGCAATACTGTCTCATCATGCTAGATGGCATGCATGTGCAATAAAATTGTTATACTCAGTTGTTGTACTGATGCACTTACCCTATGGGGTGCTAGCATCTCTCTATGCTAGAAGGGAATAGACATTTTTTGCATAGACCCCTACCTGCATTTATATTTGATATTCCAATATTCCTACACATTGCCTTTCTCCAATACTGTAATTCTTGATTCTTTCACTGTAACTTTATGTTCACTGTTTTCACGGTCACCTTTGTACTATGAATTTATCATCACCATGAAAAAAACCTGTTGTTTTTATTTACGATTCCTTTTTGCTACCGTGAAGATACAGGGAATTACAGTATTCTTATTCCTAAAGTAGGGCACACATCGTTGTCCAATTTGAGACTATAACATTGAACATCCGTCAAATCTCGTGCTTGGATCTATAATTGATTATCACTGTTCAATACTTGTCCAGTTATTGCAGGGACAGAATTAAATCTGAGATTTCCCCGTGCGATGATCAGTCAGACGGTTTCTGACAGAAGTAGCACAGATTCAGGGTGTCAGCTGATGGGCTGTCTAACCCACAGGTGTGTCGATCCATCTTACCTGACAGGTGTGTGCCAGGTGGGAGGGGAGGTCTTTACCCCGAACTTAAAACCACTGCAAAAAGCCGTTCCATTGTGTGACTGTAGTGATACTATTATTTGAATGAATGGTTTTATTTGATCATTTTGATCAGATATCGGAAAGTACCTCGCAGCCATAGGCTGAATTGCGTACTTTTTACATTGTGTTACATAAAAGAATTGGTGACATTAGGCAAAACAGTAACGATAATGATTTCAAACGTGAACTCAAAACCACTGCGAACACTTCATTTTCCCCCGACCGCAAAATTAAATCCCCGCAAAGATTTCTGCATTTACAGTGTCTAACCCACAGGTGTGCCGATCCGTCTTACCTGACAGGTGTGTGCCAGGTGTGAGGGGAGGGCACCTGATCTTAGTCAAAGTCCTCCCTGTGCAAAGTGTTGATAGGGGGGTGTCAGCAGACGGGCTATTGTAAATGCAGAAATGTTCCCGGCTTTCCCGGTGAATTATTTACCGCGAACTTAAAACCACTGCAAAAAGCCGTTCCATTGTGTGACTGTAGCGATACTATTATTTGAATGAATGGTTTTATTTGATCATTTTGATCAGATATCGGAAAGTACCTCGCAGCCATAGGCTGAATTGCGTACTTTTTACATTGTGTTACATAAAAAAATTGGTGACATTAGGCAAAACAGTAACGATAATGATTTCAAACGTGAACTCAAAACCACTGCGAACACTTCATTTTCTCCCGACCGCAAAATTAAATCCCCGCAAAGATTTCTGCATTTACAGTGTCTAACCCACAGGTGTGCCGATCCATCTTACTGACAGGTGTGTGCCAGGTGTGAGGGGAGGGCACCTGATCTTAGTCAAAGTCCTCCCTGTGAATAGTGTTGATAGGGGGGTGTCAGCAGACGGGCTATTGTAAATGCAGTAATGTTCGCAGTTTTCCTGGTGAACTCTTTAAACAGAACTTAAAACCACTGCAAAAAGCCGTTCCATTGTGTGACTGTAGCGCTACTATTATTTCAAACGCGAACTTAAAACCACTGCAAACACTCCATTTTCTCCCGACCTCAAAATTAAATCCCCGCAAAGATTTCTGCATTTACAGTGTCTAACCCACAGGTGTGCCGATCCGTCTTACCTAACAGGTGTGTGCCAGGTGTGAGGGGAGGGCACCTGATCTTAGTTTAAGTCCTCCCTGTGAAAAATGTTGATAGGGGGGTGTCAGCAAGTGGGTTACTGTAAGTGCAGAAATGTTTGCGGTTTTCCCGGTGAACTCTTTACAAGTAATAAGTTATAATTCTGTTATTGGTTATGTAAGTTATAATTGCAAATTGCACCTGTGTATATGTACTGTAAACCCAAGCTTATCTGTTCTAAACCTTTCTGTTTTAAGTAGGGTTGGGCCAAGTATAATGTTGGGCCAAGTTTGTTAACTGCCAAAGGGTCTGACATCCTAAGGCTTATATCTTTGTTTTGATTCTGACACTTTGCAAACCTTGCGTGTCCACAGTTCAAATGATGAAACCAGAGAAACTGCAGATACACAGCCATGTAAAAGTAGAAGGAACTTTTTTCTTTCTAATTTATGTTATTACAATGTTCATGGTCTCAACCTTCCAAATATACAATGTATGTATTGCAATCCTGTGTCTGCCAGAGTGAAAGTATCCCATCTGATTGTAATGGAATGGTTTTCGTGTGTGCCCCAACAGCCTCGACATTGCTGGTGATTGCCACATTTGTAACACGAACAAGTCCGGCACGGCTTTTCTTGCTATTACAGTTGATATGTGAACGGAGGGCAGACCAGTCTCCCAGCAATTTCCTCAGATTGGTAGATGTAGATTCTGGCAATCTGCAATTTTCCACTTTACCGGTAAAAGGATTTCAGGGCCAGTAAAGGGGCTGATGAGCTGAGGGCCTGTGAGGTGAGAGGGGCTATCTGAGAAATGACTGATTCAAGTGAAAATTGGTTTTGATTGCAGAATGTGATAGGATATGACATGAGCTTTGTTCGTCCATCTTAGCAAGATTTGATCCACATTATTACCTTTGCTAGAATTATGTTTTGATATCTTGTGTTCTGGACAAGCTATGGTCATATTTTTTTTAATGATAGATAGTTCTTATGCTCAGGAAGAAGTGAGGTACATTTGGGCCCTCTAGCAGTATTCTTTGGAACTGCAGGTGGCATTTCAGTTGCAGATTTTGAACCAGGAAAGGATTTATGGATTTTCAGTCGTTCTTTGCTGCAAGGTGTGCTCAATATCTTGCCTAGCAGTGTAATATATGTAGGGAGTGCCCAGCAGCCATGGACATCAAAATGAAAGTCATGCCCTGAAATAGCACAGTGTGGATGCTTCTCTGTCATTTTGGGGATAATAAGTTTCTCTTCAAAATGGTGTGAAACCGGGGTTACTTTAAATGCAGAAGTGTTTGCGGTGGTTTTATGTTCACAGTTTTTGCGCGCTCCTTACCGAAAACTTAAAACCACCGCAAAAAGCCGTTCCATTGTGTGACTGTAGCACGACTAATTTTTCAAATGTGAACTCAAATCACCACAAACACTCCATTTTCTCCCTACCACGAAATTAGATCCCCGCAAACATTTCTGCATTTACAGCACTTTGATGCAGGCATTCTCAGAGTTATGGAGGGTGATTTGCAGAGGTTCTGCTTTTATAGCTGCCACCAGAATTGCAACTCTGCAATCTGTGGACATCCTTGCAAAGGACAGCCATTTATCACACTTGCAGTCTGCAGGGCCAAGGTATCTCTTTCATTTGGTTCTTGCCTCTTTTACTATGACGACTTCCAGTAATTTAAAGCGGTGAAGAAAAATAAGAATGATTTGTGCAATATCATTATATGAAACCTGGCTACTTAACAAGGTCAATATATGTATTATGTACATAGACAAAATATTGACTGTTTTTGCAATTTGTATACGGAAAGGTTTAATGCAACGGCACCGCAGGTTGGGCAAGCAAAAATAGTTGCTGGTTGTTGGTGGTTTTAAGTTGAATTTCGCACTATATGTGTGTTACGCTGAAGGTGGTTATAACAGCTATTAAACAGATACATGTACAGTGGCCAGTGTGTTAGGCCCAAGGGTGGCTATACCAGATAGAGTAATGCACTTCTCCCTCACTATTTCTCATCTTGCTCGTTTGAAGTTGACGTTGGTTGCCAGGGGGCCTCCTCCCGACTTGCCCTTGCCCCCCTCGTCACTGCCCCTCGGAACAAAGGCCAGCTCCATCATAAAGGCCTGCTTGCCCTGAAATAATACACAGCAAATATAAGCAAAACTTCATTAAGAAATTAAGAAAAGAATCCACTGTGTTCTTGTTTATTTGTTTATTTGTTTATTAAAATTTACCACAGATGTGGAAGGGGTGAGAGAACAGGCATGATGCCTTTTCTAGCCCCCACCCCACAGAAATATTTACATCAGGTATAACAAACATTTAAACCTATACAATTATACAATTACATAAGCAATAGCTTAACGTACTCAGTCATATCGCACAATACTACACAACAACTTAGTTAAAACATGTTCTTGCAGTCTTACAGTGGTCTTGCAGTCAATCTTAATAAGGCTAAACAAAAATCATTTGTTTACTTGCCTCTCAAGCATTCAAAAGGGGAAAATATAGAATTAGCGGGTTGCCAGGAAAACTTGACTACATTTTACATTGTACGACTTTCATTTTTATCTTCCAGAACCCGACACTGTGATTTAAGTGGGACATAAATAACGTTATAGGTATAAAATAAATCTCATTTACAACATCATTGACATCATCATCATGGACATCCAAGAAGACTTATGAAAACAGTAGCCCCAAAACTGAATGATGTTGGTAAGCAACATTCTTAAAGCTGAAATTTGTTATGGACCAGAGGAACACTCCATCAAACAGGTCAAAGTTGATGACCTCACCTGCTTGTAACCCCGGCTCCACAGGAAGATGATGGAACAGCAGAAGATCACAACCCCTAGAAAGGTCAACGACCCCATCAAGGTCGCCAGGAGCAAGGTCAGGTGATCGGGAGGGCGCGGCGTGGGGCCCGCAAGCCCCGCCTTCCCCGGACCTAACTGGCCAATCACGGTGACCTCGATACTGTCTGTGACGTTTCCTCCACCATTGTACGCGTAACATTTGTACCGTCCTGCATCATACTGCGATATCCTCTGTATCAACAGCGTACCTTTATTGTTCAGGCTTGTCTTTCTGTACGGCTTTCCTACCGTCACAGTCACACCCTTGGGGACCAACCAGTTCACGGTGGGACTGGGCCTCCCCTTGGCGGGACACCGCAGTGGTACGTCCTGCCCTGCGGTCACGCTGATCGCCCGTCTCTGCATCACGAGTTTCGGGCCGGCGCAGGTCATCAGTTCTGTATAGTTCTTTGGCGTTGCCGTGGGTTTCCTGATAAACCTGAGGATGTCGACCCCTCGCCATGACGACGGGCTGTCGCACTTAACCGAGACGTCGCCCACGTCGTAACTCGAGAGGATCCACTTCAAGTCGCAGTTGCAGTTCCACAGGTTGTTGTCGAGGATCATCTTTTCCGGGAGCTTCTTGAGGCTGAAGCTGGTTCGTCGAAGCGTCTTGAGGTTGTTGTTGGAGAGGTCTAACCTCCTCAGGTTGTTCAGACTGCTGAACGCAAACTCCTGGATTACTTCCAACTGTGGAAAGATAGAAGTGACAACGATTAAATAAGTAAGCAAAAGTAAGCGTCCCCTTGTTTGACGGCCGAATGTTCTAGCTGTTACGCCACACAACGCCACAACACTGTTGTGTTGCACCTAATGGTGGTTATACAGGCTAAATAGATACAGAAGATGAAGAAGAATAGCCCTTCACCTGCATGTGTGTGAGCACCAACATCTCCAGCTTGCCCAGCCCCACGAAGTCGTTGGCTCGGATGACCCGGATGTCGTTGCGGGAAAGGTGCAGCTCTTTGAGTCGGGACAGCTTCTGCAGGGCCCGCGTCGGGATGTTGGTCAGGTTCCCGTTGTTCAGATTCAGGACGGTGATGTTTAGACCGTTAAAGGCCTGTGGACAGTAAAAATTTCATTTGTTTATTTATTTTCTTTAATTTCACCACATAACAAGGCTCCATGAGACGAGACAGCTTCTGCAGGGCGCGCGTCGGGATGTTGGTCAGGTTCCCGTTGTTCAGATTCAGGACGGTGATGTTCAGACCGTTAAAGGCCTGTTGGTAGTGGAAAATCATTTTGGATGTTAAAGACATCATGCTTTCATACTACAGTAATCAATTTGTGCTTTAGATTTGTGGTCATTGCAGAATCTCATGGGAATACTGATTTGCGATTCAATCGGGTAAATGCTAGTAAAATCAGGTTGAGACTGTTGAAGGCCTGTGGATAGTGGAAAAATTTTTGAAGTTAAATGCACATTGTCAACAATTTGATGCTACAGTAGTTTGCCATTTCATGGTAAAGCCACAATCTCACGGGAATCCAAACTTGGAAATCTGTTGGGTAAATTCTGGCATTGATATACAAATATCTTCCTGCAAGTAGGAACTGCTTGTGACAGAGAAGGCAGACGGTATCTACAGTATTCACAGATTCATTCTACCAGGAAATTCCCCTAGCTTTTTTCAATAAGCACAATAGACCACAGCTTAACATCCCATTATAAGGATTGCAACCCTTTCCAGTAGCATACATCTTAGTCGAAGGACACAACCAGGAGTGGAGCTCACAACCTCTTGGTCCACAATTCTGTTGACAGTAACCCCCTATGCAGGCCTTACTCAAGCTCCCAGTGGTCCTATAGACATGTACTTAAAAAAATCAACTGGACACCGAGTGATTACAAAGGAACCCGTGACCTCAGTACTTTTGCAAATCTGTCAGGATATGCAGCTAGTACTTTTCAATACAAAGCTGGTTTGGTATACCATGAGGCAGTTTACCTGATAGTGGGTATGCAAAACAAACAAACAAACACCCCCCCATGCAAGCCTCCCTAAATGTTCTTGATGTACATTGTAATAAAAAAAAAAAAAACCTGTGGGTGTATGGCTCTGAGGCTGCGCCACAATACAAACAAACAAACGAAGCCCCCCATGCAATCCTCCCTAGATGTTCTTGATGTAATTACAACTGAACCAACCTGTGGGTGTACGGCTCTGAGGCTGCACCACAATACAAACAAACAAATAAAGCCCCCCATGCAAGCCTCCCTAGATGTTCTTGATGTAATAACGAATGAACTTACCTGTGGGTGTATGGCTCTGAGGCTGCGCCACAGGCCGAGGTCCAGGGACTTCAGGTAGGGCAGACTGGGGAAGGCGTTCTCGGGCAGGAAGTCGATCGGGAAGGACTGCATCCGTAGGAACTCCAGCGACGGGAGGTAACGAAGGGCCTTCGTCATGTAGCTCATCTTGGTGAACCTGGGGAGAGAAAAGGAAAAGAAATTATTCCGGACTTCCGAGGATATCCCAGAAAGTGAGAAACAGGTGACTCAGGTTTGCAGGACACAGGTTTAGGAACAGCAATGAAGTGGTGTCCAGTTTGGTGCTCTCGGGAAGAGAAAACCAGGAAGTCAGCCTCTCACCTACATAGATGTACTACAAAAGGACACCGGCCTACCCTCTGAGTCATTGGAGAGGGCAATGGAGGACAGATGATTCTGGGCTGACAGAGTGGTTTGAGTGGCAGAGGAGGACTAACACTCAACGTAAGTCAAGTCAAGTGCAGATTTTAGTGAAACAAACAACAAAAAAACGTACCTGCAGCGCATGAGGTACAGGTTCTTCAGCTTGGACAGCCCCTTGAAGGCCTTGTCCCCGATGAAGATGATCTGGTTCTCCCCCAGGTCCAGGTAGCCGAGGTTGTTCATGCCTGAGAAGAATGAAAGAAAGTGATCTCATGCTCAATCTATCATGGAAGCTCATCTGTGTTGGTAGCAGTCATAGTAAAATGCTTAACTTTCTTCCAACACTAAGGTATTCACGGATCAAATTTTCAACGACCATTATTGATCCTGAAGAAGGCAACAGTGGTCGTTGTAAATTTGATCCGTCCCCAATCCAGTTTAGCTCACTGAAGAGCTATTCTTCTACTGGTCGTGACAGAGAAGACAGAAGTTATGTCAATCCTTCCACAAATGTGGTAAATCTGAATAAACAAGCTGCTAGGGGGCCCAAAACCCACACCACTTCTTTATTACATCACAAGCAATCTGCCTCCAAAAAATCAAGACCATAGCACGTCCATGTCAAAAGATACAATAATTGAAGTTCTGCTGCAGTACCAAGGTCACATACCAGGGGGCCCAAAATCAACCGTGAATTTTGGCTTCACAACACCCGCCCACATACCAAATATCATTGTAATCAATCAAGACGCTCTTGCCCTATGCTGATTAGAGTAGTGCTCAAACACAAACAGACAGACAAACAAACAGACAGACACCCCCAAAACTATATCTCCATTTTTCATGGAGATAATGAATATCACTAAAGTCTACCTGAGAAGGAGTGGTCCAGGAGCACCACCAGCTTGTTCCTGTCCAGGTCCAGCCGCGTCACGTTCTGTAAACCTCGGAACGCTCCACGCAGGACCTGGGGATACACAGTCACAAATACATATATATACGTCAAGATATTACAATTTCTAATAGAGCCATCTGATAAAGCTGCTAATGGAATAACAATCGAGAGCCATTCAGTGAATACATGTTTCTTGAATTTCAGAAACCTCATGATAAAGAATTTCATAGTTATAAAGTCATAAGTGTATGTATTTCTATGGTAACACTAAAACCAGTACCTAGGTTAGTTTAGAAAACTGTTGATACGTACAATAAGTGTTAGTCCACAGACGCCTCACAGACAGCCAGGCACGAACGGAGGGAAGGAATGAGTGAAAAAAAGAGAGACGTACATCGCTGTTACCTACCAGCTGGAGGTTATTCCCGCTCAGCTTCAGCTCCTGTAACCGTGGCAACCCGAGGAAGGCCCCGCTGGCCAGCATCTGGATCTTATTGTCGTTAAGATTGAGTGTCTCGAGCTGAGGGAAGTCAAAGAACGTCTTGGCGGGGATGCCTTTAAGACGGTTGGTCTGCAGGTTGAGGTGCTTGGTGTTGTGCGGGATCCCGCCGGGGATGGAGTTGAAGTTGGTCCGCTTGCAGCTCACCGACTTCTCCGAGCTATCACAGATGCATCTTTCGGGACATCCCACCACCGCGGCCGTGTCCCAAAAGATGCACACAATGAGGAGGAGCCACACCGTCCAGGGATGCCTCTGCATGGCTCTGCTTCACGACAAGCTTTCACCGCTCGCTCCACAAGTCCTGATGCTTTTTCTTTCAACTTACAGTTCTATATGGTCAGTTATGTGTATTTTACACAGTTTTATCCTTGGTGCTAAACATTGAATGTTGTCTCGCCAGAAAAGTTCACCACTCTGCTCAAGTCTCTAGATGCTGCTTCTTTCGACTCACTGTTCTATAAGGTCTATATCTGGCCAGCCCTATAAGTCTGCAGTCTTGTCCTTGGTGCTGAACATCGAGTAATTATCTCACGACAAACTTTCACCGCTCGCTCAACAAGTCTTCAGATGCCTCTTTTCTCAACTCACTGTTCTATATGGTCAGTTCTATGTATTCTACACAGTCCTGTCCTTGGTACTGAACATTTGATAGTTGCCTGAAGAAAAGGTTCACCACTCTCACCAACAGTTGTCGATTCAAGTTACTGTTCTATATGGTCAGTCCTATGTATTTTACACAGTCCTGTCCCAGGTGCTGAACATTTGATAGCTGTCTCACCAGAAAAGTTCACCACTCACCACAAGTCTCCAGATAGTCCTTCTTGCAAGTAGTTGTTCTATGCAAACTTGTATGACTAGTCCTGTGTGTTTTACACAGTGCTGTCCATGGTTCTGAACGTTGAATAGTTGTTAGAAGAAAAAACATCCACTGCTCTCACCACAAGAATGCAGACAGCTGTTGGCTTAAATCACTGCACTGTACGGATATGTACAATTCACTGATTCCTGTCCCTGGTGCTGAACACTGGATTGCTGCCTATAGTGTCGATGAGCACAAGTTCTCACATCAGGTTTGATAATAGTACTATTCAAACATGAACAGTCAGCTAAATGTGCTCAATAGGGCATGTTCTTGGTTCTGAACACTGGGTGGCTGTTGGCAGTCTCAACCAGCACAACAACAGTTAACCATTCCCTGTCCTTGGTCCTGAACACTGGCTTGATGCTGGCAGTGATAACAACCTGGGTTTCACACCGCCAGACGGGCCGAGCTCCACAGTGGTGATGAACAGTATGTTGCGGCGCTCTGATCGGGCTGATGTGTCATGTGGGTCTCATTGTACCATTCCCGGGAGTAGAGAGAGGTATTTACCTACTGCTGACTAAAAGTTTTTTGCCAGATGTTGAGGTTACCCTGGGCATCTGGCTGTCTGGTGAAGCTTCAGGCAACTAGAAGTCTATGTGAACTTCTGTCCTCTTTTGATTGTTACGCTTGTAGAGTAGTATACAGGATGCTTATAGACTGATGAACACTTCTGGATGGTTTGGCTTTTGTGCCCTTGGTAGATGATATGTGAAATGTTAGTTTTGGCGCTCGTTCTCCTCAAATAAGATCCACACTGATGAGCTACCCTCAGTAGAGTAAGCTGATGAAATTATGTTGCTTCAAAAATATTATCTACTGCCACTTTTTTTCATGAAAATTTGCACTAGTGAGTGACCACAGGGAGTACAACTTAGGCGTAGTCAGTAGTTCTTTTGGGGCTTGTAAACATTGGCAACTGGGTCATGTGATGAGGTATTGACAGTTCGGTCCAAGAAATCACTTTCATCACACCGAGCACTCCATCTCTTCCCCCGAAACCCACACTGGTGACAGACCCAGCAATTGTTAAAGTCAGCAGTTCTGTCTAAACTGATGTGCTCAGGCAACACAGTCAGGTGATGAAGTGTTGTTGACAGAGGAGCTCTTTAAGCCCGCTTGTTCGGCTCTACAGGTGCCTGTAATGGTCCTTCAGTTGTCCACGGAGGGCTCAGACTTGTCAGGATGAGAAATGATGAGGATGTGTCTAGATGGGCCCATTTGAAGCTGTCAGTCCGCATTTACAGCAGCATCCCTCCTCAGGACCATTCCTCTTGGGAGTGATGACGAAGCCATAGCTGATGGCTGTCAAGCAGATGTGTGGAGGTTCTTGTGATGTTGGGTGCTCTCACAGCCTCCTCTTCAGACTCTAGATGGAACCTGAAAATAACGACAAGATGCATCTTTAGTTACTCACAAGCCTTCCATGGTTGCATATAATCTGCCATGAGGCCATACCAATTTAATTTCTTGGTTAACAGATTTTTATTTTCCAAAAAAAAATTGCAGAAAAAAAAAACACATGAAAACAGAAGGCTTTTTCTTTTTTTCTGAAATTTTTTTTGGGGGGGAAATAAAAATCCGTTAACCAAGAAATTAAATTGGTGTCGCCTGAAGATGTGTTTCTTATTATGCTCCTTAGCTGAGGTGAAGTTTGAATGCAGAGACTTGAACTGTAAACTGCAAATAACAAGACTACTACAAGTATTGCTATTTTTCCCTATAAAATCACTGGATTCCTAAGCTGACAGAAAGTCTAGATGCAAAGCCTAAACTGTATTTTCAAGATTACTACAGTTATTATTAAGTAGGTAAGGAGTCAAGAATAGTCTGTGAACTAAAGAATGGTATTCTAAAGTCTAATCTCCGCTCATGTAGTAGCCTTCCATGCTTGCATATAATCTGCCATGAAAACTTATAGTGTTTCTTACTAGGTTTCTTAGCTGTGGTGAAGTTTGGATGCAGAGACTTAAGCTGGAAACTGTAAATGATGAAATACTGCTGGTATTCTTTAGATGATTAGAAGTCCAGAACAGTCTTACATTTTGTTTATTTGTTTGTTTGTTTGTTTACAAGAAGTCTAGATGCAGAAACTTTAGCTGTATCTGTATTTGCAAGGTTACTGCAGTTATTGTTTAGTTGATAAGAAGTCCAGAACAGTCTTGAACTGTATAACATTTTAAAAGGCACTACCTCCTACTGAGTTCTTAAGCTATATGTAGAGACTTGTACTATGCAAATTTGCAAGATTTATGCAGTTATTTTTTAGTAGGTAAGAAGTTGAGAATAGTCTGTGAACCATCAAATTGCATTTTTGTAGCCTAATCCCCGCTCATGTTGCACAGGCCTCACAGACATCACCTTCTCAGCTGTTTCCGTGGCAACCAGCTTGCAGGATTCCCGGATAATCCTCTTAATGGATTAGGTTAATGGATCAAGAGTGTTTTTGACACGATTTGAGAGACATTACATGTCCCAGTAGACTTGGAAACATCGGGGAAACCATGCACGGCTTTACTCTCACTGTGGGGTGTCTGTACACAAATCTAACAGCACTTTGGATGGGCAAATACGGGATTACAAACTTTAAGCAAAAGTAGTTACCTGCAAGCTTAAATTTACAGTATATGTCTTTGGTTTTAAAGTAAAAGTGTCAATACACAACTCTTTAATTATTCATGTAGATCACAGAGATACATTATTAGTAACTAGGTTGAAATTTGAAAGGCAGCATTGCTTGAGGGCAACATGCACAGCTTGCTATTAGAGACATTGTTAAGGACAAGCAAAGTTGCATAATCTGCTTTGGGGCCACTGGGGACAACATTAACAACCTGGCTCAATGGCATGGAACATATTAGAAAACTGTCTAATACTAGTCAAGTTGTTGTCTAAGCCTCTTGCCAACATTAACACTAATCTGTATCTGTATCCATATAGCCGGTATAACCGCCCTTCGGCATAACACACCACCTTCTGTCTCTGTATATAGAGAGAAATCTTTATTGACACAACAAAAGTACAGCGACTTTGTAAGGTCTTCTGAAACTATACATGCAAACAACAAACAATGTAATATATATAGCCAGTATAATCGCTCTTCGGGGTAACACACCAGCTAATTGATTTAAAAAAATGAAACCAGTGAGGACACTCCACGTACCCGGTAGCTTGTCAAATGAGTATGTCAAGCAAACCAGCATCCAGCTGAGCACACAAAGTAAACATGTTTTCATAGTGAACTACTGGTGGCTCATGATCAACAAACAAAACGATTGTCTTGCTGAATATTGACACCTGAGTGTGCTCAGAATCAATTCTTTACAACCAGCTCTACTATCATGAATTCTTAAACTAATGGATATTGAAATCATTGAAAAGACCCTAATCATTAGCACCATGGTGTAGTGGACATCTTGCGCATTGTCGCACTTGGGTATCATCAGTATTTGTCAGGTTTACCAGGCATCTGTCAGAAAGTGCAGTAAGAAAGATGACAGATTCACAGTCCATGGGGACACTTATGCCTTGTGTAGGACCATGTTTGGAGTTTGTTCTGTCAACCTGTCTGGATTTGTGGCTGCCCCCTGACATTACACCTACACACAACAGCTGTGAAATCAGTTACTGTGAATGCAGAAATGCTTCCAGTGGTTTTATGTTCACGGTTTTCGCGATGAACTCTTTACTGTGAACTTAAAACCACCGCAATGAGCCATTCAATTGTGTGACTGTAGTGCTACTATTGTTTCAAACGTGAACTCAAAACCACTACGAACACAATTTTTTTTCTCTACTGCGAAATTAAATTCCCGCAAACATTTCTGCATTTAACGTTATAGTATTCCCAAATATGCTGATTGCCAGCTTGCCTCTGTGCCGGGACGGTTAAAACTCCCCAGCAGACAGATTGCCTCTGAGGGCAATTTGTCACATTGTGTTGCTTTCCCTCTCAATCTTTAAACCGATGGGGCCAGGTTAGATTCAGGAAAAAGTACAGGATTTTCCCCTAGATCACTGCTTTCTTACACTGCCATTAAGATGCGTTTTTTTGTAGTATCAAGATTTCTACTTGGTTTGTAAAATCAGCTGACCAAAAAGGAGTTGTCATTTCTTGCCTCTCAGTGCAATTTGTCACATTGTGTTGCTTTCCATCTCAATCCTTGAACCAATGGGGCCAGGTAAGATTGATAGATAGGTATGGGATTTTTCCCTGAACCTCTGCTTTTTTACATTGCCATTTAAGATGCGTTTTTTGTAGTGGGCTTGCAAAATGAGCCGACCAGATAGGAGTATTCGTTTCTTCTAAAATCTACTTGTTCACTAGTGGTGTGGATATGTGCCTTTCTTTCTACTGTTTCCTACTTCTTTTGAAATAGTAGATCAAAAATATCTATAGCAACTGACAAGGGAGGGAGGGATGGAAACAAAAACTAGAAATGATTATGTTTCGGGCCCCCTAGCGGCTTCCCTAGGTAACAACACTTCCCATCTCAGGCACAAGCTACTGTCACCACCCCCCAACACCATTCTGCTTGCATGAACAGTTCTAGTAGTAACCACAAGCTACTGCCCCCCCCCCTATTCCGCTTGCGTGTGCAGTTGTTCTGTAATAGCCACCTCACGTCCTTGCTCGGTCCATGAGCATCCAGCCGTACCGAATTGTCAAGTCTAATATCAGAGGCAATATCAGAACGGGAAAGCCGCGATGATGTATGACATTACGATTTCTTTATCGCTGTTCTTCCCGCGTCGCACGAACCTTGCCTGGACCCCAATAAGCTTTATAAGAGGCGCGGTTGTCCCAGCGGAGGTGGGGGGCAGTACGGGTCCTTCTGCAGCTTCATAAACCACTGGTGGACTTTGTGGAAGAGAGTGTGAGGCCACCCTAATGTTGTCACATGGCAGACAAAAAATATGGTGCAGAACTGTGGAAAAATACTTACTTACTTAGTTCTGGATCTAAATTGGACTTTTTTGACTGATCGACTCGAGTCTTTGTCAGGGAATGAAATCTTGTTACATAGATCTAGATGACTTTCTTGAGACCCCAAAATGTGATGCAAAAGTGACTAGAGTATTCACTCAGTTGTAGAGGGTGTCATGTAAGACCTCGGTGAATGATCATGAGAAACTACAATCATGTTACTTTCTGTTGAATTTACTAATGTAAATAAAGTATTTTTGAGCTTGCTTTTACAAACAAAAATAAACTTAAGAGATTTGAGGTTAAAAAAATGACATCTAGAATTAGATATGAAACGTTTTATAGGTACATTGCTGTCTTTTGGTAAAAAATCAAACTTCCAAAGTTTGATAGGTATAGAGTTGAATAGTTGTTCGAAATCAGGTCAAGAATTATCAATATTCCTAGTCAGACACTGACCTATGACATCTCAAAGCTTTAAGGTTCAAGGGTCAAAAGACATTTTAGGCCTCTGCAACTCCACCCCTCTTGCGATGGGAGAAAGTTTCCCGCCAGTAATGACCAGGCGCCTGTGACCCCCTCACCCCTATTTTGAGCTGGGTGCGTTGATGTGTGGTTCGTAGTGGTAGAAATGACATGGGTGTGAGACCGTGGTACTAACAGCACTGCGTGGGCAAATCACATGCATGACGGATGCCCAGCCGACAATAGGGGTCCTAACACTGGACCCATCGCTATCCTACTGTCGAAATGGGTTTGTCAGGAGCAAAATGTGATCTCCAAGCAGATGTAAGGTCCACTTTTTTCAACCCGTGTTTTGGGAGGGAGGGCCATTAGAATGTACAAACTTTACATAAAAATATCTGTTTACAACATCTGCTTGTAGATTAAGCAATTTCAGCCAGCCTGCTATTGTATTTGTATTCATTGACTTATTATTATCATTATTAATTTTTATCTATTTATTTATGACATGGGTGTGAGACCGTGGTACTAACAGCACTGCGTGGGCAAATCACATGCATGACTGATGCCTTGCCGACAATAGAGGTCCTAACACTGGACCTATAGCTATTCTACTGTCGAAATGGGTTTGTCAGGAGCAAAATGTGATCTCCAAGCAGATGGAAGGTCCACCTTTCTTTTTACCTATGTTTTTGGAGGGAGGGCCATTAGAATGTACAAATTCTAGATAAATACATTTGTTTACAACATCTGCTTGTAGATTAAGCAATGTGAGCCAGCCTGCTGTTGTATTTGTATTTATACTTATCAATTTATCATTATGTTTTTTATTATCAGTTATCATTATTATCATTATCTATTCATTCATTTGAATTCATTGATTTGTATTCCTTTATATGTATTTTTGTTGGCAACCTTCCAGTTTGAAGGAAATGTAGGTGTCACATCTCGTGGTTTTCCTGAACATTATATATAGCTTTTAGCTTTTCAAGGAATGGATGTAGTCAGATGAAAGTTCTCCTTATCCATTCATGAATCTGTAGGGTGGTCCCTTCTGTTAACTGATTCCCATAATCATAACAAAGCATGATACAAAAAAGGATAACTTATGTTTTCATTATTTCCTCTTGCTGACTCTTTTCTTGAAAATTTCTAAGAACCAATGAAATAAGATGGTTTAGCCCAACCTCCTCACACTTTAAAAGACATAGGAGTTTGCGGATTGGTTTGAAACTTCTGAGAGAGAGCTTCTTGGCAGACTTTCTGGTGAGATATAGTTCAATCAACTTAACACAATATCATTTCTTGTAGGAGGTTCTAAAATAGCACCAGCAATAAAGTGTTCTCAAAGGTTTGGTGAAAATGCAATTTTGCAAGCCCCAGTGTGCCATTTGGGTTACCCCGGTGACAGATGGCCTTGCTGATGTTACCTTGATGACCAATGGTCTGAGGGTTATTACTCCAATGATGAATCAGGAGTGGATAATGGAAGTCTGTGGTAAAGGTGTTTTGTCCTATGTGGGCAGAGCGCTATTTTTGTAAGGACTCACCAATCTATGTCCTCAGTTCTTGGACATTGTTAAGGCAGAGTTTTAGGGGGGCCTGCATGCTCTTTTCCGTAAGGGGTAGGCAGCCTATTTCTATTTCCCGTAATTTGTAGGAAAAGCAATCTCAGTCACGTAATTCGTAGCAAGGTGACCAAATTTTGCGTAATCGCTTTCCTTTATTTTAGGGTAATACATGGGGTTCTTCTGAATTTAGCATAAAGCATTGTCAGGACCCCTCATGCTTGTAGTAAGAGGATATGAAAAACAGCGGGCTATGAAAAAGAACTAAAATCTGACCATATTGACTCTGTGAAACTGTCTTTACCACCTACTAAACTCTCTCATCAGACCCAGGCTTCCACGTTCAACTTAATAGCAAGTTAAGCAACTTTTTCTTTAAATCCAGGAACAAAAAAGTTAAGTTCGCCGAGGTGGGTGGAGATATAAGTAATGAAACCATTAAAAAAGAGGGACTGAGACGTGGGAGACCATAAAACGTTATTCTAATCAAACCAGCCAGTAGTGGGCGTATAGCTTGTTTTAGTCTATAACACGATAAAGCACAACAATATTCTTGCGGTGTTGCAGAGTGACCTGTGGTGACATGAAGCCGGTCCAACGTAAAACTTATTTCCCAAGCGGCAACTAAAACGTCTCCAGGCACATTTATGCAGGTCGTCTGTCAAATCCTAGTGTTCTTTCTACGCTATAAATAGTAAAAAAGTTTATCACAAGGTCCTTGAAATCTTTATAGATTGTTATGGATTGTAATAATGATAGCTATGATGATTATGTTGGTTTATAATGCAAACATAAACTATGAATAATGGTATACATGGAACATGAATCTTCATAAAGTTCGCCAATGGGTGACTCTTACACGTAAGTTCATGTTCAGATAAGCTATGCCTACAATTTAGATTCGAATTAAAAATGAATTTTTGCCCAAATGCTGGCCCTGACACACAGATATCAAGGATATGTCACTGGAGGTTTAAGACATCTATTCTGAAATGTCTCAGAACAATTTTGAAAATCTATCAAGTGTTTTGAATAACTGTTATCTTTAGGATAGTGCAGAGGACAGTGTGGAAGACATCTGTGAATAGTTTTATCAGGTCGTTAAGTCGTTGAACAAAATGCAAGTGAACCAGTCAGAATTGCCCTGAGGAAGGTGACAGATGGTCACCAAAATGTTGGTAGAATAGAACACTTGGTTGTGTAAAAAAAAAATGTTTATTCAGTGTAGAAGACATTAAATTTTGTTATCGGATCAGTTGAAATGTGTGTACTGTCTAATAGTATAAAGTTGGCTAATACTGTGCACATATTAAGTTAACAACTGACCCAAAAGTTCCCGGCCAAATATATAATCAGTCATGGGACCTGGAGATTTACTATACGACAACTTTGTTGCGTAATTTCAGAATCTTCGCACGTATGTCGTCTATCCCGGTGGAGGGTGATGCAGGGTTTTATTGAATAGCAGGTAACTGATGGGTTCTTCTTATTCCCAATTGCAGAGACTCCCACAGTTTGTGTCCTCGCGCGGTAACCCAATAACAAAAATGTCCTCTTATTCTTTATGTTATGTAAACCCTTATCTTCACCCCAGACTATTTGAAAAAAAAATTGTTTTCCCTGTCGCTCCAATTTTTTTCTGAAAAAAATACGAGACTATTTGCAAAATTTTTTAAATTAATCTTTCTTTTGCCCTGTTGCTCCAATTTTTTTCTGAAAAAATCTGAGAATCAACAAATGAAATTGGTGTGGCCTAACCCAATAACAAAAATGTTAATTTCCAATCCTGCCTCTTTTTGGCAATCGATGTTACTCGGATAGCTGCTTTTGAGTAGTAAGGCCATGCCAATTTTCTTTGTTGCTTCTCGGAATAGCCTGTCCTGTTTTTCCCATTTTGAAAAAAAAATTTGGTCGCTATTCCCATTCACAAGTTTTAACTTCCAATTTTACTATCTGTTCAGTTGTAAAACTCAATTATAGCCACCAAAATAGATTATAAAGGCCTGCACATACCTAAAAAGTGTGGTCACATTGATCATAAGTCATGATTTTGTATTTATCAAAACTATTTCTCAATATCAATCCATATATGACATGGCAAAAGGTAATTTTGTTACTGAAATTATAGTTCTAGATCAAAGAAAGGGGTACATTGCAAAAAAATGAGCCATACAAAGCTGAAACTTGAATAATCCTCTTATTCTTTATGTTATGTAAACTTCACCCCAGACTTTTTGCCAAAAAATTTTTTTTTCTTTTTTTTCACCCTTTCGCTCCTATTTTTTCGGAAAAACTCTGAGAATCAACAAATGAAATTGGTATGGCCTAACCCAATGACAAAAATGTTCATTTCGAATCCTACCTCTCTCTGCAATCAATGCTACTCGGATAGCCGCTTTTGAGCAGGAATGTCAGATACGCAGGACCATTGTCATACCCGTTACGTGAGCGATGCATCATGTTTAACTAATGAACCTCGTTTGTGACACGGTCGCGGTAATCGTTCGTAAACTTGGCACCTCGCTATAGATTGGGATTCCCTGCTGTGGAGGCATTGTGCCAAAAATGTGAAACTGTAGCATGATGAATGAGGCAACGAGAGAGTGATTAAGTCATAATTGCTTAAATATTGACTTGTCTGCAAACCAAGGTGGCGTATACTTTTTCAGAGACATTTCTGTGATCATTCGTGTCTAGTGGCACACAGGGCAGCAAATCTCCTTGCTGTTTCAGTAGCAGGGTATATTTCTATGAAGTGGGTTGCTAGCCCTTCCCTTGCTCCAGGCATCTACTCCATCACAAGATCCCTGTTTTACATTCCTTACGAATGCCAGGTGTGGCCCCTACCAAGATGTCCTGCCCAGTATTTAACCGGGGTCTCACAGTTACCAACTACATGTGATTGGGACCAGGAGCTCAACTTTGAGACTGCTTCTACCTCCTGTCACAAGCCATATTGAAAAAGTCCCGTCCATTTTTACATTATACGATAGTTAACCCCACCCTGTCCTCAGCAACCACCTGTTCTCAGCAACCATTTTTCCTCAGTGCCTTTAGTGGCTGCTGAATCCAGGTTTGACTATATCCATCTTGTACTGCATTTCTACAAGGACAAATTGCACAGTGCTTGCTTCAAAAACCATTACTAGTACATAATTATACATTGTAATATTAGGCATGCAGAATAAGACAAGGCATTGTCTTAAAAATTTATTGATGCATGTCTACCAGCAACACAGATGCCCCTCTACAGTGTGCAATGTACATGTACAGGCCACGTGTACAAGCATTCAGCTTTGCAATGTACAGGCCAATTGTACAAGCATTTGGCTTGTCCATGCCATGCCCTCTTGACTTCCTCATCGCTCTGACAGGGGTTTAAAGGCTTGACGGTGAGATGGCCCATTACTGAAATTGGCTGATGACTTCCAAGATCCTCTTCAAAGGGCAGGAACTGCCAAATGCATGCCAATCACGAGTCTAAGACTCAGTGATCATAGCCAGAAGCATCTATGGTTCATTGCCAAGCAAACACGGACCAGATGAATCATTGCTTCCTATTGGACAGTCTGAACTTTGTCTTTACCTCATTTACATATCAATTCATTGTTTGTGGTTATATATGTGTTAGATGGAAGATCTCTATAGTTTTATATTTCTATAGTTTTGTGTAGTATATCATAACTATAAGAAGAGGTACACTTTTACAGTATGAGAACAAAAGTTGGTAACTAACAAAGCTCTTTGCACATAACGAAGCATTTCATTACTTAGCCTCGTTTGGGTGACCGTCTGTCACCTTCCTCAGGGCAATTATAACTGGTTCTATTTAGTACTGCAGCTAGGTGTTGCTGCTGCATGTAATTGAAAATCTGACCGTATGCTGAGATTTTTTTATAGCATCCGAAAATCAATGTGTACTCAGATGATAGCTGTGAAACCAAGTCTATAGACATGGCCTTGAAATCTGGGGTAGCATGGCATTCTAGATGAGCCCAGTTTACATGTGCAAATGAAAGACAGAATTTTAACAAACAGTCAAAGAGGAAAGCGATGGGGAAACTCCAGAACTGAGATCTCAGCCATACGGTGGAAGTTGAACCTTAAAAAGCAGAGAAACAAAAGGTGCCAGTGACAGTTCTCTTTTGATCATTTTCTCATCAACAGGTTTAAAAGAAGGATAAACTCTTCCTTATCTTAAAAACTTTGTACCAGTAAAAGACATTACTGTACAGAATTATCAAAAGTAGCCAAAGATCCATGGGGAAATGCTACTCAAATCAAGATCCCAGTCATACAGTCTAAGCTGAAGCTTAAATAGGAAACTGTTTTCAAAACAAATAGGCCCCAGTGACAATTGTGTTTTGATCCTTTTCTCATCAACGGAATCAAAAGAGGGATAAAGCCTTGCTTAGCTTTAAAATCAGAAACTTTGTACCAGTAAAGACAGAATTATCAAAAATGTCCATAGAGGAAATCCATGGGTAAATTCCTGGGGAATCGAGATCATGGTCAACTGTTTTCAAAACAAAGCCCGAGTGACAGTTGTGTTTTCATAAATGGAATCAAAAGAAGGCTTATCTTTCAAATTTGTGAAACTTTGTACCAGTAAAAGACAGAGTATCAGAAGCAGCCAATGCCATTATTCCAATGCAATCAAAATCATAGTCAACTGTGACGGTTGTGTTTTGATCCTTTTCTCATCAACGGAATCAAAAGAGGGCTAAAGCCTTGCTTATTTTTAAAATCAGAAACTTTGTTTTAGAGATCATAGCCAGAACTGTTTTCAAATCAAAGGCCCCATAGCAGTAACAGATGTGTTTTGATCCTTTTATCATCAAAAGAATCAAAAGAAGGATCGAGTCTTGTTTATTTTTCAAAACTTTGAAGGATCAAGTCTGTGAAACATCTGATTGGGTTGATGTGGCCGTGAGGGGTTTTGCCGTTTCCAAACCTTTGTGGCACGTACTTGGGAAAACAAACAGACGCGTCCTTAACAAGGGGAGGCCGGTCGTTCGTCAGACTTTCAGTCTCCTTCGTTAGGCTGATGAGGACGAGATGCGGGCGGGATCGCCATGGGGACCATCCATCACCCTGACAGCAGCATCAGATGGAGCAAGTTTATCCTCATCACTTTTGACCAATCAGGAACATGCAAGTTCAACTTTTGACGTCTCTTGATTTGTCAAAACCTTTCTGAAAGGCAATTTTTCTGTGGCCATGCTCATTACTGAGCATTCTTGGGAACGCTTTTATTGGGCTGCATCATCATGACATCAGCATCAGATCAGAGCAAGTTTATCCTCATCACTTCTGACCAATCAGGAACTTGCAACTGAAGGCTGTGCTTTTGACATCTCTTGGTTTGAGGGAACCTCTCTGAAGGAGAATTTTTTCTGTGACTATGATTGTGACTGTGATTATCACTTGAGCATTCTTGCAAACACTTCTATTTGGCTGCATCATTGTGACATCAGCATCAGATGAGAGCAAGTTTATCCTCATCACTTCTGACCAATCAGGAACATGCAAGTTCACCTGAAGGCTGTACTTTTGACATCTCTTAGTTTACACTGGTCAATAGTTCTGCAGAGGAATTTTTTGTAGCTATGGTTGTTACTTGGGAGCATCTTTATTTGGCTGTGCATTTGGATTTAAAAGAAATCAAATACTATCAGTTAAAGTTGTACACCCTAGAATTCATCAAAAACCATCATATAGATTATATGAGGCCAGATAAGATAGTAGTTAAGATTTTTAACTCTCTGTAACAACTACCATGCAATTTAGGCAAATCATATAAGGGTGTATATTATTAATGAAAAACTTCTGTTTCGTCTTTTTTTATTCTTTTGCATCTATTTTGAAAAAAAAAACATTTTGACCTCCAAGTCCACCTTTACATCCTAACAGTCACCAGTTACACCATCTGTCCCCTCACATCCTGTATTCAAGAAACTACAGACACACAAGAACACAAAAACTAGGACACACAAGAACGCAAACATTCCAACCTACTAAACAGGAAACCTCACATTGTCCAAGGACGCAGAAATGTGAGAACTGAGTGTTTGACTTGACGTTGCCACAGCTGATTCATTAGCCCAATCCCGCCCAGGTCAGATAAGGCCACACCAATTAAATTCCTTTAGTTGGTTCTCTGACTTTTTTAAATGATAATAGAGCAAGCAGACAACATAAAAGCAGAGGACAGGAAGGACTTGAATGGGACTGTATTCGATCCCTAAAACTGAGTGCACCCAAGGTGTAAACCTGGTCCTCTGGCTTTCTTTTAAGCATGTTTTTCCAGCATATTTTCACAAAATCCGAGAACCAACAAATTAAATTGGTGTGGCCTAAATAGACTATGAAAGATGAGCGATGTTGCTATTAGCAACCCAGACAACACCATAAAAGGAGGCGGATCTCTCTCCAGCTAATCTCAGCTCCAGGGGGCACTGCAATTGGTATTGATCTAACCCCCTCTAGGGCGCAATGAGGACACTGGTGATGAAGAAATATGGGTATTATTAGTCTAATGATGACAAGAGTTGTTTTTGATATTCTGTTAGGGACTGGAGAACTAGCTAATACATTTAAAAAAACTTGGTATATATAAATCATCATTGCTACAAGCATACTATTCAAACATTTCGTTATTGGCATATGTGTAAACGATAAGCACTGGACGGGTACCTTTAGCACTAGCTAATGCATTAAGAGCGAATGTCTGTAATGATCAAACAATGGTGGCAGGGGTCAAAAAATAGATTTGGCTCATATTTTGCACAGTGATAGTACTTGGCCCACAACCCCTCAAAATAGCTTTCTTTCTTCTCAAAACCAATTGTTGCCATGGCAATAGGCCAAACAAGTTTTGGGGCCATTTTCCCTCATTTGGGCATGTCGAAAACATGAAAATTGGCTTAATTTAGGACAATATTACGAGAACACGCTTGAATATTAGGGAAAAATAAAATGAGACTAAAAAGAATTGCTCTTGAGCTTTTCTAAGGTAGCTTCAAACTTTTAAGAAAGTCAACTTGAAGTGCTTGGGCAGCCTGAAAACAATACAGTGTTTTGGGCTTTTCAAAAAACGTAATATTTGCCCCACTTTGTAGCGCTGTAAGTACAAAGATGGTGATTTTTTTTGCTTCAAATTCAAACCTTATGTACATGATCATAATTGCTTTCAATTGCATGCTTGCAAAGTTTGGGGTCTTATTTGGTTGCCACGTGGTTGCCCTCAGAAGTAGGTCATTTTTCATGTTTGACGTAAAATATGATTTTGAGCCATATTCAAGATGCAATATCTGAAAAGGTAGAACACTGATCTAACTTAACTTTATGTCAAAGGTAACCTTATGTATTGTCTACCAAATGAGTGCTTGTTGAGGTTGGGGTCTTGTTCCGTTTTCGTGAACTTGTCCCTAAAAGTAGGCCATTTTCTGAACATGTGCAGAAATCGGCATTTTGGGCTGTGTTTTATGCTCAGAGAATCTCAAAGTGGGGTATTGGTTGAATTCAAATTTTTATCAGTAGTAACCCCATGTTAAATCTACCAATTGAGTGCTTGTAGAGGTTGGAGTCTTGTTTCATTGCCGTGAAGTTGTCCCTTAAAGTAGGCCATATTTTGGACATGTGCAGAAATTGACATTTTGGGCTATGTTGATGTTTTGAAAATGTCAAAGTGGGGTCTTGTTTGAACTCAAATTTTCATCAGTAGTAACCCCATGTTAAATCTACCGATTGAGTGCTTGTAGAGGTTGGGATCTTGTTTCATTACCGTGAACTTGTCCCTTAAAACCCTATCGAGCCTGGGCTTTTTTGGGATATCTTGATATATGCTCATTCGGCCCCCCTCTAATAACTTCTGAACGGTATGATGTATCATCCCCAAATTTGTAGGGAGTGATGTTCATGTAAAGTTTTATAATTCCTAGAATTTTGATGACGTTACGACGGAATATGACGTAACTATGACGTCATTAATGTGATTTTATTGGCTAAATAGGGAATTCCCGTAATATCTAGGTATTAAACAAAATAGTATGTATTGTTGATTTTATGGTATACCAAGACATATAATGTAAATGGTAACTACGCTGACGTCAAAATGACATCATTACATGACGTCACGTGTTTTTAGCGACCCCTTGGGATCCGCCATCTTCGATCGGCCATTTTTAAATTTTCAAAAATACTTTTTTTCCACTTATGACCCCAAAAAACACTAAAAATAGACTAGAAACGTTAATCTTAATGTTTCTGGTAAAGAAAATGTCACGTAGTGACGATTTTGAAGGCGAAAAAGCCTGTTGATATCTAAAATAGTGTAATGGTCCGCTATCTTGGATTTAGACCGACTACGTCAACAAATTAGCAGAAATTATTAATTAAATCATGAAAGGTACATCTAATTACATATGATGCTATACATGTAGGAAAATTAGTGTGGTTGAGCAAGAAAACCTAAGAAATATCATTGTTTTAAAAATGTCAGTGATTTTTGCATAAAATGCCTTTCAGAAACCCGTTGCCAAGGCAACACGAAAAATGATAAACTTATACTATCATCATAATATAGTTGCCAACTAAATTTTAGGAAAAGTGACCAAGTTTGGTAGTCCTAGTATATGTCGTTCGGCAGTTATACGATGTCAAAGTTGGCGCGGGCACTTTTAGCCCCCCCCCCCCCCAGTCTGGATAGGGTTAAAGTAGGCCATATTTAGGCTATGTTTGATGCTTTGAAAATGTCAAAAAGGGATGTTGTGTCTGAATTCAATCTTTTACTAAAAGTTACTCCATGTATAGTGTGAGGGGAGATCCACAGTACTCTGGAAGATGTGCGAAATGCTAAGGATCCGCACAGAGATAGAAATATAGGGTTTTTCTTTTTTAGCACTTGGGGATCTGCTAGTGGATCCAAATCTACAGGGCCGATTTTTCCAACAAAGAGCTATCTACCACTGACATATCATGACCATAGCATGTTCAAAGAAGAGGTCTCTAAAGTTAAAGTTGTCCTGCAGTACCATAGAAAGTCACTAGCTATAGGGGGGCCCAAAAGCCAATCATTTCAAGGTCTCACAAAGACCTACCCACTGACCAAACATGACGACAATCTATCTGCATTCTTGAGTTATCGTCCCGTTGACTTTCACAGTCCTGTACAATTTCTAGAATTCTTGCAAACTGCACACAATATATCTACCATTTAGATAGCCTCTGAGGCGTCGCCAAAAAGCCTCTAGCGGGCAGGGGAAACACTATCCAAAGTGTAATACCGGAAATCACAAGAATCGTCGGAAGACAATATAGCTTTATCGTCATAAAGAATTTCAATAAAAAAACTACTTTAAAAAGATTCAATACTTAACGTAGTGCTAAATATTATTTCTGAACATTGACCAAAATATGGCCTACTTTAGGGGACAAATACACAGCAACACGTACCATCCGAACTTCTATAATCATGCATTTGATAGATAACACATGAGGCACTTCTGTACTGCTAAAGAATTGAATTCAAATAGCATCCTACTTGGACATCATCAAAGCTTTACACATAAGTGCAAATTGCTATAGGCTTCACATGTGAAGAATATGACCTACTTTTAGGGACAAGTGCACAGCATCGAAAGAAGACCCCAACGTCTACAAGCACTCAATTGATAGACTATACCTGGGGTGACTTCTAGTAGAAATTTGTACTAAAACAACATCCCACTTTGACATTTTCAAAACATCAACATAGCCCAAAATGTCAATTTCTGCACATATTAAAAAATGGCCTACTTTTAGGGACAACTTCACGGCAATGAAACAAGAACCCAACCTCTACAAGCACTCAATTGATAGACAATACATAAGGTCACTACTGGGATTCAAATTTGAATTCAAACAATACCCCACTTTGAGATTCTCTGAGCATAAAACACAGCCCAAAATGCCGATTTCTGCACATGTTAAAAAAATGGCCTACTTTTAGGGACAAGTTCACGAAAACGGAACAAGACCCCAACCTCAACAAGCACTCATTTGATAGACAATACATAAGGTTACCTTTGACATAAAGTTAAGTTAGATCAGTGTTCTACCTTTTCAGATATTGCATCTTGAATATGATCAAAATCATATTTTACGTCAAACATGAAAAATGACCTACTTCTGAGGGCAACCACGTGGCAACCAAATAAGACCCCAAACTTTGCAAGCATGCAATTGAAAGCAATTATGATCATGTACATAAGGTTTGAATTTGAAGCAAAAAAAATTACCATCTTTGTACTTACAGCGCTACAAAGTGGGGCAAATATTACGTTTTTTGAAAAGCCCAAAACACTGTATTGTTTTCAGGCTGCCCAAGCACTTCAAGTTGACTTTCTTAAAAGTTTGAAGCTACCTTAGAAAAGCTCAAGAGCTATTCTTTTTAGTTTCGTTTTTATTTTTCCCTAATATTCAAGCATGTGCTCGTAATATTGTCCTAAAGTAAGCCAATTTTCATGTTTTCGACATGCCCAAATGAGGGAAAATGGCCCCAAAACTTGTTTGGCCTGTTGCCATGGCAACAATTGGTTTTGAGAAGAAAGAAAGCTATTTTGAGGGGTTGTGGGCCAAGTACTATCACTGTGCAAAATATGAGCCAAATCTATTTTTTGACCCCTGCCACCATTGTTTGATCCTTACAGACATTTGCTCTTAAGATAAATTGATACATATACATACATGTACTATCATTATTGACATACTATTAGGTGTATGCAATAGATTAGCACTGGTGCCAGGGCAAGTTTGGAACATCGGCCCCTTTAAGCATACAGAGCATTAAAATTTGATTTTCAAAAATGTTGTTCTACCTTTTGTTCCAGTTTGGCAAGGCTAGTCTAATTAAACAAGCTCCTTTCTACCTACATTTGTAACACATGGGAAATGTGGCCTGGTCAGTGATGTAAAGAAAAGAAATTCTAACATGAAAATTTGATGAGGATTTGTACACAGTCAATTTCTGTAACTGGGTCAGGAATGATCCTAGGCTCCCCATAATCATCACTGATAGCAAGAGGAACATGTAGGAAATAATTACCAAGCAATGTTAGGGCCCGAAAATTGGAATTTGAAAGTCAATTTATTAAGTCATTTCTAGTCATGATTAGTTCAAATAACACTTTCACCATGTATAGCGATGTCCATGATGCAAAAATATGACTACGTTGTAATGTGAGAACTTGCTGAAAATCGTTGCCGGGGTTTTGTAGGCTCGCAAAGGGGATCATCGTATGGCATGTTTTTGCACGGTTTTGAAATGCTTAAAAGTATGAAGTTATTACAAAAATGTGGTAGTAAATGTCACTACAATAAAGATTTCGGCATCTTTTTTTATTTCCATTTTCTGGTCCCTAATATTGCTTTGGTTGCCTTTAAACAATTACCAGGCTGTTAAGGTAATCTTGCAGCTCCCTGCAGAGCTGATAGCTTTTCACAGTTACTCACAAGGAGTGAACAGTCTATAAATGCACTTAACCCTGGGGATTACATAACAGCATCTCACGAGATTTAGGCAGTATCAGTTTAATAACAGCATTCAATTTGGTAGATTTGCTTTGCATTGTAGTTGTAAAGGTACTAACTATCTTCTTTTATAATTATTGGTTCTACAAGATCTAATTTTCAAAAGCATGAATTATTTCTTTGCATTTGTTTGTTTTATTTTTATGCTATGATGCTAGAATTTGACTACCCATAGATTTAAACTGTCCTGAATCTAGTATCTAGGCAGCATCAGTATAATGGTTTTAGTTTTTATTTCTTTGGATAATTTAGTTCTAAAGGTCTGGCCTTTTTTAGTCAATCATTGGTTCCACATAATTAGATTTACAAAGTACACACTTTTTTCTTTGTATTTGTTGCTTGATACTTTTATGATGGAATGCACTGTGAAACAAGCAAGTCATTCCGTCTGACTAGCCATAAATTTGAGTTGTCCTGGGGCTGGTCTTCTGCCAGTCTTTGGATGGTGAAGTATGAAAACGGATGGAGTGATTACAACCTTTTTGTCACCTGTCAAGGAACCCGACATGTCTTAACTGATGGAGTCTCCTTTGGTTATGTGTTTTCTTTGAGTGGAAATTCCATCACCTAGACAAAACATGTACATGCAGGAATCTCATGGTGATTAAAAGCGGCTTGTATGTATGCTGTCTGTCACCCTTGAGCAAACTAGTTATGGTTGTCACACACAATATGTTCCCTGTCCCGTCCAATTGAGATGCAACAATTGATTAGGTTATGTTGGAATTGAAAACTCCCAAGGGAAAACAAAGGGTTACTAAAGGGTAGGCAAATTCTATGCTGTGCCAAGAATTACCTTGACAAAATTCAGGTATGTTTAAAAAGCATTTCTAGGTCATATGATTTCAAGACTGTGCAAAGATGCGGGGAAGTTTGACTATTGACTTCATATTCATTAAGATTGTAAATGCCTTAACTCCCCTTTCACCTTTTGCAAGAGAATTAGATGAGTGAGTGAGTGAGTGAGTGAGAGAGAGAGTGAGTGTGTGAGTGAGTGAATGAGTGAGCAAGAGAATTAGATGAGTGAGTGAGTGAGTGAGTGAGAGAGTGAGTGTGTGAGTGAGTGAGTGAATGAGTGAGTGAGTGAGTGAGTGAGTGAGTGGGTGTGTGAGTGAATGAGTGAGTGAGTGAGTGAATGAGTGTGAGTGAGTGAGTGAATGAGTGTGTGAGTGTGTGAGTGAGTGAGTGAGTGAGTGAGTGAGTGAGTGAGACAGACAGTGAGCAAACGAGTGATGAACCTGTTGTCAGCTACATGTAATTCCTTTTAGATTTATATGAACGGGAAATTTGAAATGAAAAAAAAGACCTTAAATCTGAGACCGAAGTGACATGTCCCGGCCTCAGTGTCACTACCAAAACTTAGCAAGGGAATGAGGGGTCAGCTAAATATAGTGCCCTTCGATAGATGAAAAATTACAAATCTCTTGAAATGCTAGAAAAACAAACTAAATCTGAGAGCAAATGTAAAGACTGTTTCATGTCCTGGCCCCAGTTTCACTACCAAAACTTAGCAAGCACGTGATGAATCAGCTACATGTAGTGCCTTTCAATTGATAAGAATGACAATTTTTTTTTCGAAATGCTAGAAAACAACTACATTAATTCATTTTATCTTCACGATAGCAAAATTTCATGGTGTAAGGGAAATGGACATTTTCACTGAACTTAACACCACGGTGGTGCCAAGTGATTTACAGAACGGATGTGTGAAGTTCACGGTACAGAGGTGATCCATGAAAACAGTGAATATAAAGTTACAGTGAAAGAAACAAGAATTACAGTAAATCTGAGACCAAAGTGTTGTGACTGTTTCTTGCCCTGGCCCCTGAGTCACTGCCAAAGCCCAGCCTATGCAGGATGACAGGCATTGATCGGTGTCTGCCTGATGTAATTGCAGTGGGATGGCTCCGACAAGCTCTCTGACCAAAGTTACCCTCATTTCCGGTTGCTATTGGCAACCCGCAGGGGTCCGGCTTACGGGAGTGCCCGGTAGGTCACGGGTGAAGCTGGTATCGATTAGTCCCCATCAGGAGAAATTGGACGCAAAATGATGAAGACAAAATCAGGGCATGCCCATCTTGTCCTTTGTTCTCGGCCACTTAAAGGTAAAAATTTAGCAAGAGGTCAGAATAGAAACAGGGAACGTGGAGAAATACTTGTAACTAACTATTTCTATTCCCTGAAACTGTTTGTACTAAAGTACAGAATTTCCCCTCACAAAATGATGAAGCCCAATCTATGTCCTTGTTTCTCGGTCACTTAAAATAAACACACACACAGACACACACACAAATACACACACACACACACACACACACAAACAAATACACACACACACACACAACACACACACACACACAAACACACACACACACACACAAACACACACAAATACACACACACAAGACTAAGATAAAAATAGAGGGCTAGGAGAAAAATATGTTCAGTTACTAAAACTATGCGTACCAAGGCACAATCAGTTTTCATGTCATATATATAAGTTAAGCATTTTTCTAAAAATTCAGGACCAACATACTGTAAATACAGAAATTTTTGCGGTGGCCTTATGTTCATGGTTTTTTGTGGCGACCGTTTCACAGCGAACTTAAAACCACCTCCAACATTTTTGTCCAATCCTGTAACAGTATGTAACTATAGCACTGTCGCAAACTTAAAAACACCGTTAACACTCCATTTCCCTCTTAGCGCAAAATAAAAACCATGCAAACTCAAATGTATTTACAGTATATGAAATTGGCGCAGCCCTGTTGTCATGCTGCCCCACTACGTTCTCCACTCTCCTTACGAGATGGGTATCTCAAGCGGGGTCGTGGACATGATTAGTATTGATCGGTCCATTTGCAGTGTTACTCACCGAGCTATTGATGTGGCGGTTCCGGGAAAAGATTATCTGACCGGTTTGTATCGATGAATTGTTGAGGACTCATATTGCCGTGGCTGGGGAGCGGGTGCAATGAATAGCAAGTTTGGGTTGGTACTGTAAATGCTGAGATGTTCACGGTGGTTTTATGTTTGCAGTTTTTGCGTCGACCGTTTCACCGTAACTTAAAACCACCGCAAACATTGTTGTCCAATACTGTAGCAGTATGTGACTGTAGCACTGGCGTGAACTAAAAACCACCGTGAACACTCCATTTTCAAACCTGTTAAAGTAGCCACTATATACAAAAGGACTTTCTTGGGCTGAAGTATAATGTTGATTCACATCTTGTTTGATTGAAATAAAGAAATATGAAGCGGGCAAAGCCAATTACCAAGCAATAGAACAGGAATGGCCTAAAAAACACGTCCATGGTGCTAAACTTAAGGGTTAAGGGTTTCCATAATTCAGAAGACTTGAATTTTGACTGAATAATATTCATATACATGTAAGTCATCACACCACATTTGTATCAATGTGGCCTAAGGCTAAAAGACCCGTCCCTGGTGCTGAACTAGCTGTTATTAAGAGTTTTCATAATTCAGAAGACTTGATGATAACAGACAGAATTTTGAGTGAGTAACATTCATAAAAAAAACATCACACCACATTTGTATCAATGTGGCTTTAAGACCTGTCCCTGGTGTTGAACAGGTGGCTTTTAAGGGCTCTTATGATTCAGAAGACTTGATAGATAATAACATACAGCATTTTGACTGAGAAACATTCATATAAGCCATCACACCACATTTGTATTACTGTGGTCCAAAGAACCTGTCCCTGGTGCTGAATTGGATGTTGTTAGGCACTATGATTCAGAAGACTTGATAACAACAGACAGAATAATGAATGAGCAACATTCATAAAATCCGTAATACCACATTTGTATCAATATGGCCCAAAGAAACTGTCCCTGGTACTGAACTGGATGCTGTTTATTATAATAGGCACTTCCATAATTCAGAAGACTTGATAATAACAGACATAACTCTGAGTGAGTAATATGCATATAAGCCATCCCACCACATTTCAATGTGGCCCAATGAATCTGTCCCTAGTGCTGAACTGGATGTTATTAAGGGTTTCCATAATTCAGAAGACTTAATACTAACAGACATAATTATGACTGAATAACATTCATGTACATTTAAGCCATCACACCACATTTGTATCAAAGTGAGCTAAAGAACCTGTCCTGGTAATGAACTTGTGAAGGGCTTCTATGATTTAGGCGAATTGATAAAAACATAAAGAATCATGAGTGAATAGCTCTTGTATAAACTATCAAACCACATCTGTATCAATGTGGTCTAATGAACCTGTCCTTGGTGCTGAACTGGCTGCTGTTAAGGGTTTTCATAATTCAGAAGACTTGATAATAACAGACATAATTATGACTGAGGAACATTCATAAAATCTATAATACCACATTTGTATCAATGTGGCCCAAAGAACCTGTCCCTGGTACTGAACTAGCTGTTATTAGGCACTTCCATATTCAGAAGACCTGATAATGACAGAACGAATTATGATTGAGTAACATTCATATAAACCATCACATAAAATTTATATCAATGTGGCCCAAAGAACCTGTCCCTGGTGCTGAACTTGTGACTGGTAAGGGCTTCTATGATTCAGAAGCATTGATAATGACAGACAGAATTTTGAGTGAGTAAAATTCATATTAACCATCACACCACATTTTTATCAATGTAGCCTAAGGCTGGTTGTTATTAAGGATTTCTTTAATTCAGAAGACTTGATAATAACAGACAGAATTTTGAGTGAGTAACATTCATATGAACCATCACACCACATTTGTATCAATGTGTTCTGCTTGTATTTAATGGCTCGCGGACCCATCACCTGAAATTTAATCTTACCAGAAATGTCAACTGTATCAATACTAATGTGAGCCTGACAGTTGCAATGGTTTCCAACTGCTCTGACAGAGTGGCATGTTTCTTGTCATTTCTTATACCAAAAATAACAGTTGAAGCTGTTATTCTTCATATATTTAATGTTGAGGTTTGGTTCATTGTTGGGGTTGTATCTATAATTGGTGCATTGTCATGTCACAGGGTTCTGATGGCAGTACTGGTATTAAGCTTGTGGCTGCTGGAATATTAATTTTATGGTAATCAACTTGAAGGCAAGCAGAGATGGAAAATTCCACCCTTATCCATACTGCTTTGCTACCCTTGATGTATTTCAACACTGCAATGTGTATATTGGGAGTTTCAGAACCTTCACACACACACACACACACATACACACATGCACACACACACACACACACACAAACACACACACACAAACACATACACACAAACACACACAGACACACACACACACACATACACAAGCACAGACACACGCACACACACATACACACACAAACACACACAAACACACACAGACACACACACACACATCAAGAGACAAGAAGCCAGAAACAATTTTTCACTCCCTCGGGCTAAAGTAAATATCCAAGATCCATGGACTTAAGCAGCTAAGCCCTCCGTCTGTCTTGTATGATTCTTGAAAGGATGAAGCAAAGCATTTCTGGAGGGAGCCCATCGATAAAGACATCGTCAGCAGCTTATCAGAATCAACCACACTGCAGAAACAGAGCCTGACGGATTCTTCTCCGATCTTCATCTGAAACCTTATTGTTTTTGAGGCGTAAAATGTCTGCTGTGCCACACATCATTTTGCCAGCTTCGTTAAGGAACTTCCCAAGGTTGCTGGGGAATTTTCTGCATCACGCTCCGTGATCGCATACCAAATGTTGAAATCAGAGCCAAACTCGGGGCAAAAAAGACCATTGTGGAAATGGTACAGACGAGAAGGCTGAGGTGGTTTGGACACGTCATAAGACGACCCCCACACACACTAGTGTACAAAGCCTACAGCCAGGAGTTCGCTACCCCCAGACCCCGGGGAAGACCACCAAAGAGATGGTAAGACCAAATTGTGAAGGACATGGGCTTAAACAGTCGGGAAGGAGAGGCTAGGGCAAGGAACAGGACTACATGGAGGATCCTCCTGGAAAGCAAGGGGCCAGGTTCTGGCCTGAGCACGTAGGCAAGGTTGCCGCTGACTCAGGAGAAGAAGCTTTTCTTAATGATTCCCTGCAGCGTGATTGAAGCTAAAAAGGGTCTGCTTTAAAAAGGGTCTACTTTGAGTGATGTGGTTATGCTTTTCAATTGTACAGACTAATCACCTAATAAACGACTTAGATGTATTTGTAAACAATTATTTGCGGTAGGAACTGTCTTCAAGACATGTACTTGTCGGAACATTTCAACTGTGGCATTGGCCCGGAGAAGGGGTGCGTACTTTATTTGGGTTTTCTCATCTTATGTTTCAAGGCCACAAATTTGCCTGGAACTTTGCCCAAATCGGGGGTGTGTACTTTAATTGAGAAAATACGGTAACACCTTGTAGTCCACCTTTGAGCACAGGAAATTGACAACCAAAGTTTAGGCAATGTAGCATTACTGAGAAGAGTATTTCCATTGTTCAAATATAGATAATCAGTTTGAACAAAACCTTTTTAAAACCAGGGATGATAATGATTTTTCTATTAGCCACATCAATAACTTGTACCTTGTACACACTGCAGAAAGCGTGTGTGTTCATCCACATGACTACAAATTTGTACTATCTATAAGAGTAAGGCTTAAACAGAATTAACCAGCTCATCAATGCGAGTGCTAAGACGGGCTAAGCCGTTTGTTTAATTTGAAATTGATTTTTTTCCAATTGGGCTCCTTCCTGGAAAATCAACAGATTATAGGCTAAACCATGTAAATCCCTTCACACTGAATAAAACATGAAATTAGGACGGAGATTTGAGCAAGCGTGTCCCCTCTAATTCTGCTGCAGAAAAGGGCAGCCGTGTGAAACAACTCTTTTCACTCCTATGCTAACATCTCGCCCCAAGTATGGTGATTTGTACTACATGAATATGGGACAGTGACTCTGTATTTGCTATGTGGTCATGCTGCTTATTTGTATTGTCTGAATACAATGGTTAGATGATCAATAATAGTTAAACTAAACATATAACTATATTGCCAATTCATTGGCAATACACCTGTGTGAAATGATGACTTGATAAAAGTCTTTATTTTTCAAAGCTTCCGTTTCAAATGTACAACACCTTTTCAAAGCTTCCCTATATCAAATGTACAACACTTTTTCAAAGCTGAAGTTTTTCCTGTTATGTCCTCTAAACCTCTTTCAAGGCCTTTTTCTTATCAATACTTCCTTGAAGTTTCATCCGAAGACGACAGCAAACCAAAGAATCCCCTTGAGTTGGCCTTAATGAGTATTTATTTAAGCTGAGCCTGTGTGTGCTCTCGCCACCACCTTTGCATAATTCACCCATCTAATGACGGGGGATCAACACGGGTGACCCCAATTTTACTCCGCTCGTGCTTCGCAAACCCAGCGGGAAACACTGCGACTCTATTCATTATAGAACATCAGGACTGTGCATATGTTTACATTATGGAAACCATGGCTATTATGTTCACATCAAAGCAACTGTGTTCATTATAGAACATTAGGGCTCATTATAGAACATCAGGCCTGTGCATATGTTTACATTATGGGAAACATGGCTATTATGTTCACATCGAAGCAACTGTGCTCATTATAGAACATTGGGACTGTGCATATGTTTACATTCTGGGAAACCATGGCTATTATGTTCATATCATATACCATAGCTGTGTTCATTATAGAACATTAGGGCTCATTATAGAACATCAGGACTGTGCATATGTTTACATTATGGGAAACCATGGCTATTATGTTCATATCATAGCAACTGTGTTCTTTATAGAACATTAGGGCTCATTATAGAACATTAGGACCGTGCATATGTTTACATTATGGGAAACCAGAGCGATTCTGTCCACATCATAGCAACTGTATTCATTACAGAACATCAGGGCTCATTACAGGACATCAGGCCTGTGCATATGTTTACATTATGGGAAACCATGGCCATTATGTTCACATCATTGTAGCTGTGTTCATTACAGAACATTAGGGCTCATTACAGGACATCAGGCCTGTGCATATATTTACATTATGGGAAACTCTGGCGATTCTGTTTGCACCATAGCAACTGCATTCATTATAGAACATTAGGGCTCATCATAGAACATCAGTGCGTATATCTACATTACTGTCCATGTCCATCCATCCATTTATTTATTCATTCAAATTCCTCTGCACACAAGTCTCAGACCTAAGAAGTCGTTGTTGTAGAATGACCAGATACTCCTGTATGCTTGCCTGACTTGTTACCTACAGGCTGGCTGAACTCTCCAGAGGGACTCATGATCAGATTCACAATCTTGCCTCCAGAAAGGTGGAGAAAAGTCACAGAAGTTCCCTGATGACAGGTGAACAAACCATGGACACACCTCTGATGCCAAGGACAGGGAGGGAAGGGGAGAGATACAAGCGTGAATCGATAAAACGGGACATTCATTTGTTTGTTTGTTCATTTTTTTGTTCCTTCGTTTGTTCATTCCATCATTAGTTTTTCATTCATTCAAATTTCACAAGTCTCAGGCTTAAGAACTAGTTGTTGTTAGATGACCAGGTATCCCTGCATGCTTGCTTAACTGCCATGTTGCCCACAGGCTGGCCAAACTCTTGAGAGTGACTCATGATCAGATTCGCAATCTTGCCTTTCGAAAGGTCAAGAAAAGTCACAGACGTTCCCTGATAAATAAACCATGGACACACCTCTGATGCCAAGGACAGGGAGGGAGGGGAGAGATACAAGCAGTAATCGATAAGACAAGACTGACGAGCGGTCTTCTGAGGGCGGTGGGTTGTTATCTACTGTGTCTAGGGCACGGTATTGGAAACATAGCCCAACTCTCTCCTTCCATAGCCTTTTACCTCCCCAACAGAAGGCAGGTACCCATTTTTACACCTGGGTGGATATCATCTCATCATATGGGCAGTGGGTTGTTATCCACTGTGTTTAGGGCACGGTATTGGAAGCATAGCCCAACCCTCTCCTTCCATTACCCTTTACCTCCCCAACCAAAGGCAGGTACCCATTTTTACTCCTGGGTGGATATCATATCTTCATACGGGCAGTGGATTGTTATCCACCTTGTCTAGGGCACGGTATTGGAAGGCAGAGCCCATCTCTTTCCTTCCACCGCCTTTTACCTCCCCAACCAAAAGCAGGTACCAATTTTTACACCTGGGTAGCTATCATATCCATCATAGGATATAGTCAGGGTGCGAAATCCTTTTTTGAGCCAGGTTGCCCATGTTGCAACCAAGGGCAAATGCTAGGTTGCACATCCAAATTTCAGGTTGCTCCAGCAACATTCACCGATGTCTTCAAATCAAGCTCGTATGTAGCGTATAATACTACTAACATTTCAAAATATATATTAGATAGTATTGTGTTCCCATTGACCTAACAACATCTTGTTTAGTTGAGGGCAGTGTGTTTTCGTCTTTTTCAGCTCAAATTCCACGATCTATGAAGGGTTTTGGATGGCTTAAAAAGAAAAAGTGTTGATTTCTTTATTTCAATTGAAGATTTACCGAATTTTATGAGAGTGACACTGTGTTTTTGTGAGCTTCCAGGGCTCCGATTGAAATCTTTGGCTCAAAATATAAGGTTGCACACTGCGCTACCTGGGTTTGGAATTAACTTGCACCAACCGAAATTTTGTTGCACTGTGCAACATGCAACCAGGTATTTCGCACCCTGATAGTACAATTTCTAATATCCGAAGGCACTCCTATGTGTATTTGCCTGTGTGTATTGAGTACAGGTTTCAGGTCTGAGATGAATTATAGTTTTGTGGATGAGTCAAGGATGGTGAACTCGGGTAAACCTGGGAAGAAGTTATTAGGTGATGATGGATCACACTCTGGGTGTTCTTGTTAACCAAGGCGGCATCTCAGGAAGTCTATTAGAAGGGTGAACCCTTGTGAGATCAGCCTAGGAAATCTCTTGACTTTCCCACGTGTTTTCGGCAAAATTAGATTTCGGAGCGGATTCTGCAGCTGCAGCGCACTCGTTGCAATCACAGCTCAATCATGGGGAAGTCGGTGATGATATCGGGCCTGGACCTTTCATCGTTCTTGCATCATGGTGTGATAGTGATGGAGAAAGTGGAATGAAGTCTTCCTCAGAGACTCCAAGCTTCACCCAGTGGGTTGTTGTCAGACAAAAAAAGAGGAAGCCCAACAAAAACGCCTGAAAAAACGTCCAAAAACAGCCGGACACACTCCTCTGCTTGAGGAGTACTTCAGTATGTCTTCGTGACACATCTTAGGAATTTAAGGCAGGAGGAAATGAGTTGGTGATGTTATCGGCCCATATGCCCTTCATCGTTCTTACATCATAGTGTAATAGTGATTGAAAAAGTGGTATGAAGTTTTCCATCAGAGACTCCAAGCTTCACCGAAAAAAGATGACAAAGTAGGAAGCCAGACAAAAATGCCTTAAAAAACGTCAAAAACCAGCTGGGCCCACTCCTCTGCTTGGGGAGTACTTCGGTATTTCTTTGTGACACATCTTAGGAATCTAAGGCAAGAGGAAACGAGATCATGGTGATGTTATCGGCCCCTGCACCTTTCATCGTTCCTACATCATGGTGTGACAGTGATTGAGAAAGTGGAATGAAGTCTTCCGTCAGAGACTCAACACTTTTGGATGTCTTTGCAACACATCTTAGGAATTTAAGCCAGGAGGAAATGATGTCTGCTTAAGGTGTCGTTGGCTCATTTTGTAAAAAATTTATCCAACTGTCAGGCGTCAACCAGGCCATTCCAGTAAACCTCGCCATTTCCTAATAAGGACGTTTTTGAGCCTCTGCATCACATGAAACTGGGCATCAACCAGGCCATTCCAGTAAACCTCGCCATTTCCTAATAAGGACGTTTTTGAGCCTCTGCATCACATGAAACTGGGCATCAACCAGGCTATTCCTGTAAACCTTGCTATTTCCTAATAAGGACGTTTTTGAGCCTCTGCATCACATGATATTGGGCGTCAACCAGGCCATTCCAGTAAACCTCGCCATTTCCTAATAAGGACGTTTTTGAGCCTCTGCATCACATGATATTGGGCGTCAACCAGGCCATTCCAGTAAACCTCGCCATTTCCTAATAAGGACGTTTTTGAGCCTCTGCATCACATGATATTGGGCGTCAACCAGGCCATTCCAGTAAACCTCGCCATTTCCTAATAAGGACGTTTTTGAGCCTCTGCATCACATGAAATTGGGCATCAACCAGGCCATTCCAGTAAACCTTGCCATGTCCTAATAAGGAAGTTTTCAAGCGTTGTCAGTGTCACACGAAAGGTTTTTTTCCTGGTAAAGACTAAAAGCGTGGGATGTTTTTGTTACATGTTGTCACCTTGGATGGCATCTCCTTATGGCATAGCTTTGCAGGCATCAGGCCAAAATAACTTTCAAGGAAACCGCAGCTACTACATTTGTTACTGAGGTTTGATGCATTCCTGGAAATTTTGTCCTGTTGGGAAATCAATTCCAGGAAAAACTGCTTCTTTTATCAGCAGTGGGTGTGAAGTGCTCAATCCAGTTAAGTATGTGAGTGCCTAGTACTGATGTTTTCACCCCTCAGTAATGCACCTTTTTTTTTTTTAATGCTGAGCCGCTCACATTTCCAAACTGGGGCAGTCAGGCAGTTGGAGGAAAATAAAATAAAATAAAGTAAAAATGAAAATGAAGGAATATAACACAAATCATACTCATGAACAGTTTTTTCAACTTAAAAAAAAAAAAACCTTTCATATGATACTTTTCGTTCCTGCTATCACCCAACTGGGCGCCGGTTTGGAAATGTGACCCTAACATAACTGCGTATATTATTAGGTTCTCACACACTTACTCATACTGGAATGTGCACCTATACTCCAACTGATGATGGAAATATGTATGTTTTTCCTGGAATTAAACTCCCAACACAGCATACCTTCCGGGAAAGCCTCCTACATTTCTACCCTCAGTGACCCTATGAGAGAAGGATCGGTCTTGGTGGGAATAAGATCAGTGTGAGGTGTCACTTTTCCATTTTGTAACCTTGGTTGCACTTTGCTTTGTTTAGACCCTTGTGTGGTGCCTAGTGCCACATAGGTCAGCAAACGTGCTGTTTTAAGTTGCAGGGTATTACAGGGATGTGTTGCATAGCCCTTGTTGCCTTTAATATGCGCCTACTTGACTTCCCTTCTGAAAGACGGTGCAGCCCCAACCAAGATGTCAAGACCCCAGAACTTGAACCAACTAATTGGAACCAGGAGCTCAACTGTGAAGCTGCTACCAGTTGAGCCACAGGGACTTCCCGATAACAATGTACTTAAGGTGTACACACGTTTTCAGTCCAAGAAACGACTTCCAAGGAAACACATGTGACCAACTGCTAAGCTTCAATCTTGGAGCGTCAAATTGCTTTTTCCAGTTATGTGATTTCTGGCGTACTTTTGTGGCCCTTTTTAGGCCCTCCCAAACTTTCTGTATGAGCGTGCGAGAGTGACAGTGTGTGACTTGTGTTGTAATGAGGAACCTACTCAAATTCAATTACATGTACCACCTGCAGTTTCAGAAGATCTTTGGTATGCAGTAAATGGCCTGATCTCATTTTAGATCAGATAGTGTGATATCTATATAAGCTGTCTGTAGAATCAACTTTTTCACATCCTTCTGGTCTTAGACATTATGTACCTGCTCAAAATGTACTGCCACCTGCCTCAATTTTGTAAGTTGTAGAACATCTTTATTGAAATGTCTTGAAGTTATCTCATTCTGAATTAGCATACAAGAATATATAAGATGTCTTTAAAATTAAGTTTTGCACCTTATTTGGAATTTTTCAGATGTCAACCAGTATGGCACATGTACAATTATTATAATGTACAATTTTGTTTACTTGAAAGTCCTAGGGACTTCTCATTTGCTAATTAGAAAACAAGGATCCAAAAGATGTCTTCATAATCAAATTCAGCACATATTTCTCAATGCAAAGTTTTCAGATGTCAGCCAGGAAGGGTGCAAACAGGCCAGTCACCTCATTACTTGGGAAAACTTCATATCTGTGAGAGCTGCCTTATGGGCGTGTGACACGGTTGACATACAGTGGGGGAGTCTTTCCTTAATCCGACGCGGACCCCTGGTGTAATCTGGGCTTGTTGCAGTTTGAGCTCTATTCCCAACGGTTACTCGTGCTAAGCCTGCCGCAAATATTGCCTGATATGGTTGGGAGAGAACTCTTAGAAAGGTTGGAGTTGTCTGTGCAGATAAGAAGAGGTTATATTCATTTAGTTTGTAGTGGAAACGCTTGGATGAAGTTTGGCCCAGTTTTTATTAGCTTCCTGCTGTATCAGTGGACTAGAAATGGAACTGAAGTTAGTTTGCACTGATACATGCACACTTTCTAACTCTTGGAAAAGGTCATGGTTGTTTCATAAAGGAATTGTTTCACAGATAGAGAGAAGTTTGTGGTGGAAATGCTCCGATGAAGTTTGGCCCAGTTTTTATTAGCTTGTTGCTGTATCAGTGCACTGGAAATGGAACTGAATTTCGTTTGCATTGATGCATGCACACTTTCCAAGTCTTTGAAAGGTCAGGGTTGTTTGCAAAGATTAGAGGAGGTTATTAGTTGGTAGTGGAAACACTTGGGTGTGGTTTGGTCCAATTTTCAATAGCTTGATGCTGTATCAATGGAACTGAAGTTAGTTCGAACCAATTTGTGCACACTTTCCAACTCATTGAAAGTTCAGGGTTGTTTTCAAAGATTAGAGGAGGTTATAAGTGGTGGAAATGCTTGGATGTGGTTTGGTCCAATTTTCAATAGCTTGAAGCTGTATCAATGGAACTCAAGCTGCTGTAAATGCAGAAATGTTCACGGTGGTTTTATGTTGAACTTCACGTTTTTTGCGGCAACCGTTTCACCGCGAACTTAAATCCACTGCAAACATTTTTGTCCAGTACTGTAGTAGTACGTAACTATAGCGCTGCTGTGAACTTGAAACCACTGTGAACTCTCTATTTGGCACCGAGTCATACATGCTTTATAACTCTTGGAAAGGTTACAGTTGTTTGCACAGATAAGGGGAAGTAACTTGGTAGTGGAAACGCTTTATAACAGTTTGGCCTGATTTTTATTAAATAGGTGCTGTATAAGTGGACAGGGAATGGAACTGAAGTTAGTTTACACCAATTCAGGCACACTTCCCAACTCTCGGAAAGATGAGAGCTGTTTCATATTTAGGATTCTGCACAGATAAGTGAACAATCAGATATAGTTTGGCCCAATTCTATCAGCTTGCAATTGGAATTGTATCAGTCAAAAGGAAGTGAAACTGAACTTAGTTTGTACCGATCCATGCCGATCTAACAGGGCAATATAATGTTGGAAAGGGAAGGATGGTTGATAGCTTGTCGATTGGAAAAGCTGGATCAGTTGGTGGTATAAATTGGATTGGCCCAATTTGCTTAAAGTTAAAGATAAAAGTATCCCAGGCTTGATAAGACGCATAGGGGTGGCGCCCATCTCAGTTTCTGTAGCCCTTGGACCACACATTTGTGAAAGTCACTACAGCAGGGGGCTGGTCCGCTGTTAGTGGTGTGTGTTTAACTTCCATATTCTTTCACAAATGCTGAGTACTAAGCAAAGAAAGCAGTTGTACCATTTTAGAGTCTTTGGTATGACACAATGCGCCTCTTGTCCAGAGGTGTCCTACCCGGGGCTTGAACCCAGGCCTTCTGGTCCAAGTAATTTGAACCAGATATGGCTAGTAACAGAAGCCCACTACACCACAGGGACACCCCCCCACCCCCAGACCCAAGCATTAAGCATGCTGTTTATAGTGACCGCTTAAGTGTCTACTATCCCCATACTCTTCAAGTCCCTTCAGTGGTTCCTTAAGACAGGAACTTGAAGGCGGCAAAGTTGAAAGACCCTCTGATCAGAAAGCTGCCTGCCCCTGGCACTCACGCTCCCCACAATGTGAAAAAATGACTTATTTACAATTTGGTGGCTTTGATAAAAAGCCGAGATAGGGGCACACAAACCCCATATTTAAGTCTGGCAGATAACAAATATAATTGCCACTTTGCTGGGAGGAAAATGCGTATCTGTGACATTTTCTAAGCCCCCTAGGTAGGCAAATGTCATCAGATAAGTTCCCAACAAATGCAATCGCACCCGTCTAGTGACATGCTAATGGATTGGCGCTAACATTTGCGCCCGATCGTGCAAGTTTGAGGCTTTTGCCAGGGAGCGCTTTGATAAAAAGCAAAGATAGCGAACAATGTGAGGCCACTTTGTAAATGATTGACACGTGCAAGGCTTAATAAAAATACATGACACCTAAGTCAGAGATTGAACAGAGATATGGGAAAAGCTTTTATAACAGTTACTGTTTTTTTGTTGTTGCTATGTCGAGGAAATTTTGGTGCCGAGGTTCAGATGAACAGATGCCCTTTCCTTTCTCACACTTTGTAATGATTGACGTGAGCAAGGCTTAATGAAAATACATGACACCTTTCTTCTGAGTCCGAGATTGAACAGAGATATGGGAAAAGCTTTTATAACTGTTGTTTTTTGCTATGTCCAGGAAATTATGGTGCCGAGGTTAAGATGAACGGATGCCCTTTCCTTGTTCACACTTACATGTAGGGTAGATTGTTATCTGCTTGGCATAGAGTTTTGTAGAAATGCCCTAAAAGCCTGTGTTAAAAGATTAATTCACCATGACTTCAAAGTATAACTTTGTTGGGAATCTATTAATGTCATTGTTGTCTCATTATCTTATACAAAGTGATTTTTTAAATCTCTTTCTTTCTACTTATTTTGAATCAAGTCCAAAATAAATCAATAACTTTATTTTATAGATGAATCAGAAATCCCCAAAGGGACTAAAATACAGTTATTGTTTTTGGTGTGTCTGTGCGAGCATTTCTGATCTGCATTAAGGGGACGAAGTCTGCCATTTGTGATTGCCTTATTATTTTTGCTTTGTTTCATTAAAAGTAGTCTACTCAATGTTAGATTAGAATAATTCATCATATTCTAAGTCAGTGTTTTTTTAAATATTTCTTGCTTAATTTTATGATAATATGTACAAAAAGTGCCTCCTCAATTGAAGGCATCAGATTCCTCCCAGAATCTATCACCTTCCTCCTTCCTTTAAGCATCGGTGCATGCAGCCAGCCTTCCAGTGGCTGGGAGCAACCTTCACACCGATTTCTACTAAATAACAGCAGAAAGCTTAAGATTCCGTAGAAGATAAGCATGTGAGCCTTTTCCCGTCACTTGACAAGATTCCTATCTATTACCACCCACTTGAATCCTTTCTGGGCTTACCAGGATACTGTAAATACATTTAAGTGTGTGTGGTTTTAATTTAGTGGTGGGGAGAAAATATGGAGTGTTTGCGATGGTTTCAAGTTAGCGTTTGAGACAATAGTAGAGAAGGGGGTAGGAGGGCAGAAAATTTTGCGGTGGTTTTAAGTTCGCGACAAAGAGCTTAACACAAAAACTGCTAACATAAAACCACCATGAACATTTCTGCATTTTACAGTTACTGCAACAACGGAAAGATTCCATAGCAGATCAGCATGCGAGCCTTTTCCTGCCACTTGTCAAGAAGCCCATCTTTCCCACCCACTTAAATCCCTGCCGGGCTTACCAGGATACTTTATTATGCCCAGGTTTTGGGAAAAGAGGTCAATGATACGAGAGGTGATAGCCATCTTTGCAGTGAGATTTGGGTGACTAGGACATGGCCGTGATATACCTTCTGGACGTTAACCTAAATCACTTTCTTTTCATTGCAATAAGAATAGTAGAATTTGGGCAAATATTTTTTGCATGCTTACCTGAATATTTGATCTCCTAGTTGCAGATTCGTGTTATTTTGCCAAATTCAATGCAACCTATTTTGCATTCTTACACCTTAACCATAACCAATACAGTGCATTATCCCGGGGGACATTGGGCTGGAGATCTGTTTGGACATATCTTTTTGGGTGGCGGAATTATGTACCCTGGTGGAATTATGTTAAAGAGTATTTTGCTTCCCATGCTCTGAAGCTACAGAGTTTTTTAAGAACTATTAGCAGTCTTCTGCAGTCTGCCATTTGCATTTAGGTAAGATAAACACATTAATGTCTCCTGACTTGGGTTGCTGCCAGTGTATTCTGGCATTGATTGAATTTGTATTGGAGCCTTGTTGATTAAACATCAAGTTACCAGCAACAGTATTTTGTTCTTTGAGGTATGTATTTCTGAACTTTGAAGAAGTTGTTGTCTTTGGAAGAGACTCTAGGTGGACAGTCGTGTATCTATTCTTAGGTCTTTACAACCATAACCTTCCATTTGTTCCATGCAGTTTCTTTTTATCATAATAATACCTCAATTTCAATTTGGTATCACAACAGTACAATTATATCTAGATGCTTTTATAGGGAATACTGAAGTCTGTAAAGTTCTAAAAGCAATCTTTTTTATGTCATCATGATAATTATTCAATTTTAAAGAATTAGACATTAAATGACCTTATATTGAGATGAACGTCTAGACAAGATAGAAAAGCTCAACTGTTTATTTAAAAATGTATCATTTTTTTCATACATGGAAACATTTAGATGTACCATACAATTTTCCCGATAGCTGTACGGATGGCTATGACAGATTAACCGTTATGACCAATATGTAAGAAAGGAGCCAATGTGTTTTATTATACTGTCGTTACTGCCTCCATGCTGTGATAAGTGCTCTTGCATGACCAATCCAGTGATCAGTGTTAACCCAGGGCTCCAATAATACATCTAGTTGCTCTTTTTATGCTCTCGCTATGAAATTAGGGCAACTACGTGTTCTAAGTAGGTCAACCAAATATTGGCTATTTTGGCTCAGATAGGCCTGTCGTAACACAGGGTGTGTAAGCATTTGGACACCCTGGAATTGAGAGTGTCTTTAATAGAGCACGAATCATGACCCTCTAAATGAGGCATGTGTCACGAAACAGCACGCCTCGTGTTATACACCAGCATCAATAACAGCTTTGAAAAGGGCACAGGTCATTGTGATAAGCTGCAAGGCTTTTTCACCCGTAACATTTGGGGAGCGGTCAGGATATTTCAAAATGAAGGTTTTGGGTCAAGAATTTGTCATACATGTACATTCTATATATAATGCAAGGCAAAATTTAAACGAACTTCCCATCTACTTATGGAATTGGTATATCAAAAAGTGTCTGGCAGAAAATAATGATGGTCAGGTCATTGTGGAATGCTGCGAGGCTTTTTCACCCGTAACATTTGGGGAGCAGTCAAAGGAAAGTTTTGGGTCAAGAATTTTTCATACATGGTTCTCATTGCAAATACAAGGGGATATTTCCATCACCTGTATGAAATTGGTGTATCAAGTCAAAAGGCGTCTGGTAGAAAATAACAATGTGTGCCATTTTCTGTTACGTTAGATGTTTATTTATTTGTAAATCTTTTTATAAATCAGTTAACCGAGTAACTGGTTTCCAAGGGAGCCCTTACAAAATCATAACAAATCAGGATACAAAAGGATAACTTAACATGAACTGATGTGCATGATGAATATGATATATCCAGCTAATAGCAATTTATGTTTTCTCTACAGGTGAGTAGCTGCCATCCCTTTTACCGACCTACATAATGATAACCGCCCAAGAGGTAAGAGTTTTCTCATATGATACCATGAGTGTATGAATATCACTAAAGCAAAGGTAAGTACATGTATATGTAGAATACAACACAGGGTATTCCGTATCACCCCGCATCGGATCCAACCTGCAGGAGAACTGGGGCTGAGGGTGATGTGGAATAAACCGTGTTGTATTTTATTTATGTCATACCCACCCGAGAAAATACACATTCACTGTGGAATGTGCCAGAAGTTGAGGGAGTTTTGTGTCCTCGAACAAAAAACTGTAACAACATTGATTCCTACCTCTGAATCCGGTATTCAAATTTTTGACGGCGGCGCAAATGGCGCGCTCGAAATGCATTCTGAAGCCCGTGTGATACAACTTAGAACCCCGTGTGATACAGAAAATTATCACACGGTCCGGAATACCCGTATCAAACGTTTTCGCGGCCGAGGTATGACATAAATATATATACACACAACCTCATCTGCCCAGTGGTGCCTATGTGTTTTAATTTTGCAGTGTTTGTAAAAAGAAATGACATGTTCCCTGTCCTTGGTGCTGAAATGTCAGATGTGCTATCAAGCAGCTGAACTACCGGATGGCTGCCATGATAGTGATACGATATTTGGTCTATTAACTATTCCATATGCCAAACATAGCACAGCCCTTATCCTGACTATGAAATGTCTTTCCTGGATAGAATAAACATGACATTCTCTGCTAGTAGTTATTCAGTATTAGACCTGCTTTCTACAGAACTGCATTGGATGATGTTTTTGCCATGATTCATAGTTTAACTTAAAGGATTTTTAGAAATCTGCATCTATCAAACATTGGATTATTGTCCTTAAAAAGGTAGAAATAGACATATTCTTTGTCTGCGGCACTTCACTACTAGACCTTCTATCTACAGAAATTGAAGATATTGAAGATATTCTGTCTAGGCTACTTTCTGTTTCGTCTAAGATTCCTCTTGTGAATTTCTTAGATAAGACTGTCCTTGAAAGGGGAGAAGTTACGGCAACGTTTCTGACATAGATAAAACTTGTTTTGACAAGTGTGTCCAGAATAATGAGCTGTCCTGGCCTTGGTGCTGGAGCATACATCATCCACACCATGGGGTGTATGCAGGAGATGCTCCATACATTGTAATGAACTCTGGCGTATTTTACACACAGTTATGAGGCATGGGATCCGGAGGACTGACCATGATGTATGGTCCTGTCAATGAATTAGTATAAACAATGCATGCTAATGATGGTGTCAGGACTCTTGATAAGCCAAATGCTTTGGACTAGAGAAATATCTCCTGACTTTTTGTTAAGATATGTAACGATTAGTTACGATTAGAACAAAAGATCTTTACACAAAAGCTTTAGTCAATATGGCATGAAAAGATAATTACCTGAACACTATAAACAATGCATGCTGATGATGGTACATGTATCAAGACTCTTAAGCTTATAAGACACTTTGGACTAGAGAAATATCTCCTGACTTTTTGTTAAGATATGTATGATTGGAACAAAAGATCTGTACACAAAAGCGTTCTTCAAAATGCCTTTAAAGAAAATTCATACAGTATTGATATTGATGTTGGTGTCGGAACTTGCTAAGCCTAACACTTGGGACTAGAGAAATATCTTTTCATTTTTTTAAACATTTCTATGATTGGAACAAAAGTCTTGGCATGACACGTTGGATTATTTATTTTCTGTCATATTAACCCAGTGTTGCACAGATCAATGTTTATGCCACTGGTTTGCCCAGCAATAAGTCTAAAAAGAATTATATTCTGACTTTTTGTTAAGATATGTAAGATATTAGATTGGAACAAACTCTTTCTGCATAACAGTATTCAACCTTCAGCACACTGAGGTAGCCGTTTGACACCCCATTTCTTTAGTTACAGAATTAGGCAGCAGGGAGAAGGTTAAAAAGATATCCAATGCATCACAGCTAAATTGTTTATCGGGAAATCCACTCGTTATGTATACAACTGACGGTTTGTTAGAATATGACGGTATGATTGGCACGAAGGCATTTGGCATAACACTTTGGATTAGTCTAAGATAATTATATTCTGACTTTTTGTCAAGATATGTATGGAACAAATGCTTTCTGCATAAAAGCATTCAAAAAGGTATCCAACGCATCACAGCTAATTGTTTATCAGGAAATCTACTCATTATAATTATGTCTATGTTTCACAGATTAGTATCAGCATATCTATCAGACTGAGCGAGATCTTCCATATGGCAAAAGGGCTAATCTTCCCCCTGTGCAATTAGCCCAGGAAATGAGACCCATTTGATGTCCATAGGAACAATGCAGAGGAGACATATGTGTGGGTGTGGTGAAGTTAAAACTAGGGCGCAGGCCTCCTGGGCTTGCTGTGATCTGTGTTGTGCGGTTTGCTCACCTGATCTGTGATGATCACTGCGTGGGTTCACCCTGATAACAGCTGATACCTCTTCCTTTGCCTGGAAACAAAAGAGCAGAGATTTTAGTGCTGATCGTTTACATGCTGCAAATGTAGGACAAACATGGAATGACCATTTCTTTGTACTAGATGATATGGACTTCCTTTGATCCAGAGTCTGGAAAAAGATAGCAGAGATTTAGTGTTGATACTTTGCATGCTGCAAATCTAGGACAAACAATGAATGACCATTTCTTTGTACTAGATAATATGGACATCATTTGGTCTTGTATTATACTCTTCATCCAGCGTTGTGGAAAAAGGGAGCAGAGTTTTTAGGGCTGATTATTTAAAGCTGAAAATGTAGGACAAACAATGAATGACCACTTCATTGGATTAGATGATATAGACATCATTTGCTATCATTTTTTGTATTATACCCTTCTTCCAGAGTCTGGAAAAAGATAGCAGAGATTTTGTGCTGATATATACCGGCTGGAAATTTATGACTAGCAATGACCATTTCATGGGTTTAAATAATATCAACATCATTTGATATCCATATTGATCTTATAGCCCATAAGGCATCAAAAGACCATTGTATGGACAGGAGATGGCTTGTGGACACTCCTTTTCATCATGCACAGAATTTTTCCTGAAGTTTATGTTTTTACCTTTGCATGAAGATGATATGTTTATCTTAAAGGGGCCCAAAGCAATTCTTAATAGGGCCTGAAAATAGGATTTTGAAAGTCAATTCATTTAGTCATTTTTAATGATTAGTTCAAACAACACTACAATTCACAATGTATAGGGAGGTCCATGATACAAAAATACAACGCCGTTGTGATGTGAGAACTCACTGAAAATCGTCCCTGGGGTTTTTGTAGGCTCACAAAACTAAGGGAATCATTGTGGGGCACATAGTCCAATATTTGCATTCCTAACCTTACCACAATCCCCCCGTGGTCTGGGCCGATTCCTTATACCTATTTCACTGGAATCTGGTCTCTCTATATCCCCATCTTCATCCATAATGTAGATGCAGACGCTACATAACAAATGGCATGCCGTACTGGAACCAGGCAAAAGCTACCCCCAGGGTCTCAGACTCAGAGGAGAGCATAGATTGAAAAAAAAAACAAGCTTAGATTTCAGTAGGAAATGGGTTATCTGAGGCCAACTACCTGGTGACTGAATAAAGATAAGAGGCAACAGCTTTATCAATGCAAGGGCTGGAAGGCCAAGGTTGTATTGTAGGTAAGGGGATCTATTCACGGAACAAGTGTTTTACTGCATTGAGTGTTTGATAAGCTGGGGGGAGTAGGTAGTTGTAGTGTCTTAGATTTCAGTCCTAGTAGTAAAGGTGGGCCCTAGTTTTGGCGGTTTATTGATATGCATGCATTGTGACAGTACAGTAACCCTGGTAGTAAAAAGCATACATAGAGAAATACTTAGTATATCAAAAATGTCTTTCATTGAAAAACCATGATAATAATGATAATATGGAGGCAATTTTCATCACCAGAGCAAAGCAGGCAAATTAAAGCTACCTGATATCTTAATTACATTCTTTCGAAATCCATCTTGTATTGATGTGGCTGGTGACAAATGCTAGGAATTTGATAAGATAAAAGACGTTCAACGTTCCCAATTCCCTCATAAAATCTTACAATTAAAGCTCGTAAAGAGGCAGGGAAATGCTCGATACATGGATCTAAAAAGTTCATCCAGATGACTCTCCAGACTTTGTGAAAGAAAACTGTTTTATGTTAGCTGACACAAGTGTGCCTTGGAAACCACACCACCATCACAAAAAAAGCCATGTGTGCACACAGCTTGGCAGTCTCCAGAAACTGTCCCTCCGTCCCAGGACAGAAATTTGCTTGTATCACTCCAGCCATCCAAAAAATAAGAAACAAAAAAGTGATGAAAATTTGTATGATTAAAATGACATATTTAGCAACGAAAATTACATGGTCTCCTAAACAATGAGTGAGACAGAATTACACACAGAAACCAATTTAAAGCTTGAGACAACCCTGGCACACTCACACGTTCATTCCCTCTAAACCAAAATTATTTTGAAAAGTCTCCTCAACGACAACAAAGACTAAGCATAGTATTGCACGGAATCATCTCACTCACTCCAGACTCTGTCAGAGAAAGGTTGCTAATCTACAGTTCAATCTCCTTTCCCCAAAAAATTAAATAAATGCCACGCAGAACTACCTCTGATGCACAACAGTCTTTCTCAGGCTGCGCATTCTAATAGAAAAGCTGCTTCCTTACAAAACAAAGCGCTGCAGCATGTTGTTCTGTGATTGCCCCAGTAAGTAAAAGCCTGAAGTGGCTGCATTAGAAGAAATCTTTCACCTACAGGTCTTTTCTTTCATCAGTCAGTATCGGCAAAAACTCACAAAGGCAGTCTCACTGGTAGGTTTAGAAATAATACTAATATACAGTATTTCAAGACTAGCACATCTTCAGAAAAATGCAAACACACTTAATCTAACATGTTCAATCCCATTGAAATAAAAGAAAAAGAACTTAATGATGAACTTCATTCTGTGACTGTCATTGCCAGAACTGTCATAGACTAGACTTTGTCATAGTAAACCTGCTTACCTACGAGCGAAACTAAGTCAATCGCTCAGCGGCTAACCCGGGCCTCTTGTAGCCGTTTCGGGAGAAATCCGCGGCCTGATCTGTGCATGTCCGGTCGAGCGCCGAGGTTTTCCCCAGGTTTACAGGCCAGTGATCAGCCGGATCTGCCGAGGACGCTTTTATCCGGCCCGGCGTGAGCACTTAGCACGGGGGAGGTCAGTGGGGGGTTAAGAGGCATTGTTATCTGGGTGTGGTCACATGACCTGGGGCGTCATGTGACCTGCGAAGGTGGGAATTGTGGTGGAGGCGGCTCAGAGGGGCGATCCTTGGGTCATTACTTATTCATGGCTACGGTACAGGAGAAGTTCTCTGGGGAGAAGGACAGGGAGGTGTTTGGGACGAGTTCTTTAAATGCACTGCTCAGGTTTCAAGTCGCGAGACGCACGGACATGTATGGAAGAATATTTTGCAGTAAAACACATTCCGCTCGTTCTCATCTAAATGTACAAATTGCTGTGGCCAGCCTTTACGATTTGATATGAGTCAAATTACGGGCAAAAGTTCTCTTGGGAGAAAGGCAGAGAGGTGTTCGGGACAAGTTCTTTGGACAAATATATGCCTTGCTCAGGTTACAAGTCCTGGGACGTACTGATATGTATGGGAGAATATTTTGCAGTGAAACACATTCTTCATCATTCTTCAATGGTTATTCATAATTCATAAAAGTAGTTTTTTATGCTGTAGATACATCTAAGTTCGCGTGGTGTTTATTTAAGGGGAAAATGGAGTGTTCGCGCTGGTTTTAAATTTGCAGCAGCGCTCTAGTCACATACTGCTACAGTATTAGACAAAAATGTTCGCAGTGGTTTTAAGTCCGCCGTGAAACGGTCACAAAAACTGCAAACATAAAACCACCACAAACATTTCTGCATTTACTGTAGTTATTGGCTAGGAGCTGCTCCTGCATTGACAAACATATGTTATTAGTTAAACAGATGCTATCAGATGATATCTGTCTAATTAGTTAATTTCATTATCAAGTGTCATTATGCTCAAAATGAACATCTGAATTATTAAGTATGAATGTGAATAGCAGCCATTAAATTAGCATAAGATAATAGATAACAGCTGCTGAATTTTGTGTTTGTAAAAGCTCTACAAATTTCATTGAAAAACTATTTCAATTTTGACATGTAGATTGTGAGGTGGAGATATTGATTTCTGGTTGGTGAGTTGAGATAGCTTGAAACCTTCTACACACGCAGATACCCCTATTGCTGAGTAATCTATACTGGTTCACAACCCTCAGCTTTATTCCACCAAATTGAACTACTCATTCTGAAGCTAGGGCATCACACATATATTCTGTATTTGTGATTTCTATCATTGGGATTACATGCTAAAACATGACCAGTATATTCCATAGGGAGTAGGAAAAAGCGCAGCTGAAATAAAATTGAAATATCATATTCTTTATACAAGCACTTACAGTTGATGACATGTTCCAGCGAGTGTTCATTTCACTGCAATTATTTCTTAATAGCTATTACAAGCAGAAAACAATACTGTAAAGTGACTCTAGCAGTTATGGGCAAACATGAAGATATGCAATATGAAATAAAAGCAATAGCTGACATCTTTGCCTACAGTATCATGTATCTATATAGCCGGTATAACCACCCTTCTGTGTAACACACCAGCTTCACAGGCATGCGGCGCGGCAGCAGCTGGTTATATAACTACTACACTGAACGTCCTGTCACTGCTAACCTTTGCACATCTAACTGCATACATTGTAGTAACATCTATAAACTGCATGCATTGTAATAGTATATGAGTTGCTTTTGAACCCAAGTACTGGTATGCTATTGTTCAACATTACAGTGCTATTTGACAAAGGCTTGTTAAAGTAACTGTCCCACCAAGAGCCTAAGCACCCTATTCTGTATCCAAAAGTGTACATCATCCCATTTCTGCTTAATCCTCGGAAAATGGAAAATGTGACGCGCAAAACACACACCGGCTCTGTTGCCATGGCAACATCCGTCGGGGTCCCCCGTCGGTGATTGCTGAGGTCAGCAGAAAGAATGACATCGTCCCTGCCCCACTCTCACAACGGGTGACCCTTGGACCCCGTATGTGCCACTTGCTCCAGTTGTTTGTCGGGTTCGCGGATGGCGTAATCCTTAGAAATGGTTGCAGGGAAATGGAGGCATCTTTCACAGTCTCTAAGTGACGTTACGACTCTGTGTCGTGCTTGTGCTTAAGCCTCGGTAATGGAGCGATAGCTTAGAGCTCATCTGTGCAAACACATCCACACCCCTTTATTGACCCTTAAGACAAATACGCATAAAGAGACATTTTTTCCTAATACCCCAGGCAGGATGCATTCAACTAGAAGTCATGCATTTAAGTACCAGAGTTATCAACTCAAGATATTGAGGTGTTGAGAATTTTTTTTTCCAAGAACTATCACACAGTGGAACTCATTGCCACAAAGTACAGTTCATAGAGGCATTTTTCCTAATTCCCTAGACAGTATGCTTTCAAGTACTACATGTAGGTCTAGTCATCAACACAGGATATTAAACTCTTCAGAAATTTGTTTTTTCCAAGAACCGATCATTGATTAGAACTCGTTGCCACCAAGAACAGTAGGGGCATTCTCACTAGATCACTTTAAAAAAATGCTTGCAGCTAGATGATTGTGTAAAGGTTAGAGGCGAAAGGTTAGAGGCGAAAGGTTAGAGGCGACAGGTCGCTCAGTGTAATACAACCAGCTGCTGCCACACCGTGTGCCTGTGAAGCTTGACAGTGTTCCACGTAGCATAGCAATAATATAGTTTGCAATGTAAAATTTCATAAGACATTAAATCATTGACGTGTGGGCTCGAATAGTTATAAGCGGAAACTATGCGGCTACAGCGTCTTTTCTATGATACGGTGTGAGTGTGTATGGTTGGCTTGAGGTTGTCCACTACTTGAATCATGAGCCCGCACTATGTCATGGTTTAGTTGACAGCAGAACTGGGTCTCCTTCAAACCCAGCACCCAAATTCAGGTCATTCCTTTAAAACACTCCATAAACTTTCGGTAATGACTAATCAACATTTTATTACCAGTTCAGCTCTCGTATATCTATGTACCAGTATCTCTCGCTTGACCTAGATTCCTTTATTTCTTCCCGTTTAAGCCCCTGTATATATTCTAGAAGGCATTTGGTGCATTATGAGCTTCTCTGGATCAGCGGTGGTCCTTTATTGCGGACACCACAAGGTGTGAAATGTAAGGAACAAGGCACGCACCCTTTCCAAGGAGTCCTTTTTTCTTTAGCAACAAGAAAGCCGTATGTGCGTATATCCTTGATTGTCGCGTGAAGAGATAAACCACGGATGACGCACAAAGTCGTGCTCAACTGTGATTGGTTGTCGGGAATGATGGTTCATTTTGCTGTTCTTTGGCCAGTAAGCCGTTGGAAGCTTGATGCACTTTCTCTACTCTTCAGCGAAAACTCGAAGTACTTTTGGGAAGGAACTTTTGAACCCTAAAGTCCGAAAGACCTATAAATAAGAGCTAGGCCATTGCATAACATTTTCCTTGAACTTTCCTACACTTAACTTTCCCACACATTTACAGGTGCATTGTTATATGTCACCCTATTACATCAGATAAAAGGTCTAACTTAATAGTTTTGTATAATATGAATATGAATATCCTTTTCATCTTTCATCCTTTTAAGCAACCACGAAGAAAAGCAACAGCCAATCACAAATAGAAGACTAAACAAACAAACAAAAAGACAGAAAGTCAGGCAGAAAGACAGACAGGCTGATATTGCAGTAAGAAGCCCAAAACAAATGAAAGAAAGCTGCAAATAGGAAGCACATTCTTGATTCAATGGATGGAAAACTCTGAGCCAATTGCAAAAGAAAATCTAAGCAACATAATTCTCAATTATGTGGATAACACCAAGTTCCTCTTCCTGAAAAAAAGAAGAAAGAAAAAAATCCCTTCTTTCAGCAGATTGGTAATCACCCCGGCCTCCCCTATAACAAGTCCCTGCAAATTGGGCATCACCATGCTGAAACGTACATTAGCTTGTGTGAACCGTTCGTAAAACTACCAGAACAGGAGATAATATGTCATAAATGCCGTAAACCTGTCAAAAGATGAGCACCCATGCCATAAAACCTCTTTTGCAAAACGAGCGAAATCTTTTATCCCCACTTTCGCATCAGGATCGGGTCTCTGGAGACTTTTGTCCATGAAATCTAAATTGTGGGGCCCGAGAAGTGTTATGGAGTAATTTCCATCTAGGTAATGACGCCAATTTTATGGCCTGAAAAATGCAAAAACACATCAATCACATTTTTTCTGTACCGTGTGCGGTATTATGAGATGATTTTATGCATGAGCGATGCGTTTATAGTGTGTTTGGATTGGGCACCGTTTAAATGCATGGCGAGAGTCGTGACAGTAGCCTGGGTGTCATCCTGGTTCGTTTTACGTCTGCTTGGAGGTGAACTTGAAGTTGCTACGTGTTAGGGACTACAGAAGTATATATAGTATATGCATTATATATGCCAGGCTGGCAACTGAAGTTAACTTAAAGATACTATTGAGGGGTGACTGAGAAGTTTTGGGGCTTTCCAAAAATGCCATCTTAAGCTAAATATGAAACCTTGATTTGTTTTTAGGATATATGATAACTAATGCAGATTTGTACTTTGAGCAGGACTCACAAACTAGCTAATGCTGCCTTGGCTACCTGTGTAATGTGTTTTGGCATTCTTGATGGATATCTTAAGACTCCTTGATGACAACTGAACTCAGGCTTAGATTCTGAGCCGAGTCTTGAGTTATGCAGCCATGGTAGCTTACAATACATTACCTATGATCAAGCTCATTAGTGTGTATACATAACTGCTGTCGAAATCCCCCAAGTTTAATTGACAATCTTGATAAAAACTTAACACAGACTTGGTTATGAGTCATTCTTGAGTAAGAATGGCTAATGATACATCATCTACTGTTATTGCAGTAATCAAACTTTGAATGATATGAAAATTCCCCACTCGTTTCCGGTCCCCCGAAAGTGCGAAATGGAACGAAATGGAACGAAATGGAACGAAATGGAACGAAATGGAACGAAATGGAACGAAATGGAACGAAATGGAATGAAATGGAACAAAATGGAACGAAATGGAACGAAATGGAACGAACTAAAACATATGTAACATTATGAAATGAAATACCAGTAGATAGCGAAATATAAGGAACGTTGTAACATTCAGAGTAGACCGGAACAGGAAGTAAAATACATAATATAACGTGTTTTATTTCTTGAATCTATTTGATAATACTAAATACAACGTTTTTGCCGCGTTTTTGTGGCTAGATTCTTCCCTGAAAATGGGGGCGCCGCGTGCAAAGAGCTCGGCCGCGGCCGTTCTTCCTTGATTTTACCAACTATCTGCAAATGAACTGCTGGAAATAGCAGGAAAAACAAGCTAACGGAACTGAGTATCGAAGTTAGGACTAGATTATACAGAAGTTGGTGGTAACATTGCATCTCATAATTCACTAAGAGGGCATGAGGCAAGCGTAATTTCATTATTCATACAGCGTGTTTGCGTGTTGTGTGAACCGTGATATACATTTCCTGCTCGTTCACACCCTCCCTTTGTTTTGCCGTGAACAAGGAAGCAGAAATGTCTCCAGAGGTAGTTCCCAGTCCACGTCCGTGATTGAATGGAGTGTGAAGTGTCACATTGGTGACGCAGCGCAGAGCTGCATTTGCATATCATTAACGGAGGGGTCCATTCTCCGACAGCCGACCAGCCGAACAATTGGGTGTATATAAAATCGTTGTTGCGCATATATGCATATGCTACGTACTAGTTATGGACTAAAACCGTATGGAAATAAAACTGAGAAGTCGGAGTTTGGTTCAACCTGTCGGTAGCACGCCCACGTGCACAGTTACGGTGCGCTGGCAACAGTGGCGGTTCATTTGCATGCGGGGCTCCATTTGCAACACGCAAACACGCCGTATAAATAATGAAATTACGCTTGCCTCATGCCCTCTTGGTGAATTATGAGATGCAATGTTACCACCAACTTCTGTATAATCTAGTCCTTACTTCGATATTTGTTTGCTTGTTTTCCCTGCTATTTTTTGCATGCATGCAGTTCATTTGCAGATCTTTGGTAAAATCAAGGAAGAGCGGCCGAGCTCTTTGCACACGGCGCCCCCATTTTCAGGGAAGAATCTAGCCACACAAACGCGGTAAAACGTTGTATTTACTATTATCAAACAGTAAATAAAACACGTTATATTATGTATTTGTTTCCTGTTCCCGTCTACTGTGAATGTTACAACGTTCCTTATATTTCGCTATCTACTTGTATTTCATTTCATAATGTTACATATGTTTTAGTTCGTTCCATTTCGTTCCATTTCGTTCCATTTCGTTCCATTTCGTTCCATTTCGTTCCATTTCGTTCCATTTCGTTCCATTTCGCACTTTCGGGGGACCCCTCGTTTCTTCAACCCGACTGTCGTGACGAATTATGATTAAAACTTAAAACAAGCTTAGGTTGCACTTGTGTGTCAAGTCTTGAGCAATGCAGCTAGAAAGGCTCATGATATGTCATCTTCAATATTGCTGAAGTTGCAGTAATTAGACTATAATTGATATAAAAATTCCCCACGTTTCTGCCATTAAGTTGACTATCATGACAAAGTACGATAAAAACTTAAAACAAGCTTAGGTTGCACATGTGTCTCAAGTCTTGAGCAATACAGCTAGAACATTTCATAATGCATCAATTTTGCTGCAATTGCAGCAATAAGACTATAATTGATACCAAAATTCCCCACGTTTCTGCCTCCAAGTCCAAGACCAATTATGATAAAAACTTAAAACCAGGTAGAACAGTTCATACTCCATCATCAGCAATATTAATGTTCCTGTCATTGCTTCAGTAATTAGAGTATAACTGATATCAAAACTCCTCACGTTTCTGCCATTAAGTTGACTATCATGATGAATTATGATTATGTAGTTCTGATGACTTTAGGAGTCTTCCAAGGACTGCAGCTGTCTTACATAAGGAACTTCTTTAGGGATTTCATATTTCCCAAGAGCATCAATGTTACATAATGAATGTCAGAAACATCATTGCTTATTCATAATTCCACAATCACTGCTCCGCCAGCGTGAGTGTATGTGCCAGGTGCAACAGTGTGAAAAGAGAGTGCTTAGGTTTTCAACTTTAACTTCGATAGCCCCCAAATAACCCCGCGAGGGGCAAAGTAGGGGGGAGGAGGTCCCAGGCTAAGGCGGGCAGGCCTCCAGCCTGGCGCGGAATGACTCAACGCTGGGAGCCGTAACAACCGTGCCAGGCAGGGCGTTCCACTCGGGGATGGTGTGGGGGAAGAATGAATGTTTGTAAGAGTCTGTCCGGGCGTTAAGTGGTTGAAGTTTGAGCGTGTGGCTCCCCTGGGTGCGCCCCTGAGCTGGTTTCAGTAGACTATCTGTGTTAATATTGAATGTAGTTATTGACTAGCTTATAGAAAAAGGTGAGGCGGAGTCTTTTGTTACCTCCATGAAAAATGGAGGTATTGTTTTTGGTGTGTATGTGTGTTTGTTTGTGTTTTTGGATATTTGTAAACAGCATGATTTAGGAGGAGGAGCATCTTCACTACGTAGCTTTAAAGAACGGTTGCAGTCAGATATGCAAAGACTAGGTGTAACAGACTGTTTGGTGTAACATAACCAGCTGCTGCCACGCTGCGTGCCTGCAAAGCTGGCGTGTTACGCCTAATGGCATTTGTACTGGCTATATAGATACAGATTTGAGAACCTCTGGATGGATTGTGATAATATTTGGTATGTGGGTAAGTGTTGAGAAGACAAAGGTCAAGGTTGATTTAGGGCCCCCTAGTGTGTGACCTTGATACTGCAGCAGAACATCTGGTTTTTGTATCTTTAGTCCTCCTGGACATGCTGTGGTCTCGATTTCTTGTTTGAGACAGAATTTACTGTCGTTGTAGTCAATAGAATAATTTCAAGAAAATAGTTTCCTTTGCTTATCAATCCAGAAAAGATGTAAACCAAGGATTCCAAAATAAATTGGTTTGGGCCTTACCTTCAGAGAACAGACTTGATTACTGTTAATCTGCAAGTCTAGTGTCTGTAGAAAATGATACATTTCCAATTCAAATCCTTCCAATGCATTCTTCCAACTCATTTTAATACAATGATTGAATACAATACAATACTACCCTAAATCAACAGTCATATCGAATTCTCTTCTTATTGTAAACTTCACCTTTTGGGAATAGCTTCATTTTTATTTCCGACCTTATTCCGTGCACGTCTTTGCATGAGACTCCAAAATCCACTACATCACTTCCAGCGTGCTTACTGCAAGCACGAGGCAAGTGATGTATCGAGCTTGTCTCGCAGGACTGACTATATCACGGCCGTTTCTAGGTGATGTGTGTGCATGGATGAAAGTTGAAGTTCAAAGAGAATTTCCTGAGGAAATCCCTGTTGCTCAACTGGTAGCAGCCTCACAGTTGAGCTCCTCCTTCCAATTGGTTCGTAGCTGGGAGACTGCAGTCCGAATCTGGGGAAGGGCAACTGGTTGGAGCTGCATTTGTCTTTTGGAAGGGGCATAATTATGGGGGTCCTGTGATCGAGGAGGTGCTTTGAGCATGTTAAAAGGTACTACAGCAGCCTCATTACTCAGATGGGTACCTACTGGCTGTACTTCAGATGAAGGTTCTACAACAGCCTCATTACTCAGATAGGTACCTACTATAGCTGTACTTCAGATGAACATATTCATGACTCATGAGATTGGTACTTAAATTAGAGACGAAGACTCAGGTATAGAATGAGTCTCATAAGACTTAACGAGCAAGTTGTCCTTGAGATTGTGTCTTGTCAACTCAGTTGTTCATTGGGCTGAATTTGACTCTGAAATACTTGCGGCTTAAAAGGAGTGGGATAGCATATGTGGTGTATTGCAGAATTTTAGAAATTACTGAATGCCCTCCCCCCTCGGTCTTGCAGTGTCATTGCTTAAGAAATTCTGTACTTTAAATGTTGAATTCTTCGCAATGGTTCAATGTTCATGGTAAATGTGCCTGCCCTTCTGAAGTGTTTTGAGCCCAAGTAGGGAAACAGGTATTGAAAGTGTGAACCCTTCCCCATCTATGGCTGTGTTATTATTGATTTTAGCAGGATTCATCTCAAAATATTTTGAGATTACAGAAAGATAATCTAGTCCAATTTTGTATTGGTCACTGTAACAGTTGTAGTTAAGCATTGATCAGTCTTAGCTTGAAACTTATATGCTGCTGAAAAAGTATGAACCCTTGCGCATCCATCTTTGCTTTACTATAATTGATTTTGGTAGGATTCATGTTAAGATTGACTCAAAGACAGGAAAATATTTTCAGCTTACAGAAAGATAATCTAGTCACAAATTTGGTAAGCAAAAGTCACTGTTGTAGTTAAGCATCGATCAGTCTTAGCTTGAAACTTATACGCTGCTGAAAATCATGAACCCTTGCACATTCATCTTTGCTTTAGCATTGATTTTGGTAGAAATTTGGTAGAAGATTCATGTTGAAATTGGGCTTGAAATACAGAAAATTATTTTCAGCTTACAGAAAGATAATCTAGTCACAAATTTGGTAAGCAAAGATGAGATAAGTCACTGTTGCATCGATCAGTCTTAGCTTGAAACTTATACGCTGCTGAAAAATTATGAACCCTTGCGCATACATCTTTGCTTTAGTATTGATTTCGGCAGGATTCATGTTGTCCTGTGCAGGTTAGACGCTCACATCTCGTGTGCTGAGTAATTAGATTTGCCTTGCTCCATTATGTCGACTGGAAGTCCGTGAAAATTCTTATGCCTCGAGAATGTGAAAATCAATATCGGTGGAGGTAAAACCCATCTTTCCCCAGCCGTAACCGTATTTTTGTGTGGATAGAGCTGCGTTGGTGACACGGTGTGTATGGATAGAGCACTGGAAGGGGAGAATAGGTACCGCTAGAGTAAAGTAATAATACAGGCAAGAAGGCAGGAAGCTGTATATAGGACATTAGTGTAAATGGAGGTTTGAATGTTTCTGGTGCTTGTGTTAAAAATTAGGAAGCACTAAGCAAAGTTCGAGCTTCTGTAAAGAAATAACAGGATCTCAGAAAGCTGCCGGGGGGGGGGGGGGCATTTCATATCTTCCAAATGATGAATGTTGTTGAAAAATTAAACTTGCTTGTTCCTGTTCTTTGGGGGCATTTAGGTTTTTTTTCTTAAAAATAGCATGAGGAACAACAAATCTCCAAATCTTTTGTATGTCAATATGTTCAATTTTTTTCTTTCATTTACTTCAATATCACCATGAATATATATATATGACTTTCAAATAGCTTATCACATGTTTTCATCAATAGCTAAGTCATATTTCTATATCTAGATCTCAGGATCCTAAAGATATCCTCACAGTTTGGAAAGTGAAATATCATATAGACCTGCAATTTCAAACCACCAGACTGTACTGTACCTGTCCTTGCTCTCACAAACCTTGCCTAGGTGCACTTGGAGAAATACAAATTGGTGCAAGGAACCAAGATATTTTACAAAAACACAGACTGTCTCTGAGTGTCAATAGTTAGCCGGAACTGCCAGCAAATTGTAAACCTTTATTTTCCGCTAACCCCGGTGCTTTCAAAACCTTGACAGGCTGAATTGGGTGTTTTGGGAGAAATACAAATTAGTGCCAAGAACATTTGACAAACATCAAAGACTGTCTCTGAGTGCCGAACAGGAACCGCTAGCAAATTGTAAACCTCTATTTTCCGCTAACCCCGGTACCTTTTTAAACATGACGGGCTGTTCTGTGTTTTTGGAGAAATACAAATTAGTGCCAAGAACATTTGACAAACATCACAGACTGTCTCTGAGTGTTAAACAGGAACTGCCAGCAAATTGGAGACCTTTATTTTACGCTAACCCCGGTGCCTTTTTAAACTTGACAGACTGTTCGGTGTTTTTGAGAAATACAAATTAGTGCCAAGAACCAAGACATTTGACAAACATCAAAGACTGTCTCTGAGTGCCAAACAGGAACCGCCAGCAAATTGGTCCTTTATTTTCCGCTAACCCCGGTACCGTTTTAAACTTGACAGGTTGTTGGGTGTTTCTGCAGCGGGACGAATGGGACAGGTTTGGGTTAGTAATGGAGTATTGACATAGTGCGTAATTGGATGCTGCTGTATGGACTGCCGCCATTACTTATCGTTTGGGGATTCATCTGTCTTGATGTAGGCATGTTTTGCTGACAGTCTGTGTAACAATGAAAGAAGTGTATTTTTTAACTTTATTAAAGAAAAATTCCCATATTTCGAACATCTTAATGCAGCAGACAAATTCATATTTTAATTACGCCTGGATAATCCTTGTATAAGAATATTGTCTGTTCATACATTTATACATGTACAAAGAAGCGAGAAGAAGTCGACTCTACTGGACTAGCTTAGTTTAATAACATGTTTGTCTACTCTATATGTTTACAGCTTGTATTGTAAACAGTTGTATCTATGTCCTTGTATGTTCTACCTGTACGACCTGTACCTAGCGCCTTGGGGCATGAATGCACAATAAAGGTCTTTCATTCAACAATGAAGAATTGTATGAAAAATCAGCTGTTTTTCAGTGCTAACATAAAAAATTCTACATATTTAGTTTCCAATCACTGGTTCCAATCATCTCTAACTAGGAGACCCTGATTTATTCTTGGGAAAGACATCTCGGGTTGGGGCTGCACCTGTCTTTCGGAAGGGACGTAAAATGAGGGTCCTGTTTTTGAGGAGGTGCCTTGAGCATGTTAAAAGGGCTAGCAACCTCTCCCAGTAAAGATATACCCTGCTACTGAAACAGCAAGGAAACTTGCTGCCCTATATACCACTACAGGGGTCTGAACATTGGAAATTATTATTTTAGTTCCCAATTGCATGAACACTTTTCAAACTTTTCATTCAGATGTGTCATTGGATATCTCACATTGGGAAAAAATTAAGTTGAACTAAGTGTTAACTTGGTGTGGTCTTAAGATAAATGTAGAAGAAAAATATCACCAGTCTTCGATATAAATGTTTTGAACACCAACACACCGTCAAAAACCAATCGCAGCAGGAAAAGCTAATTTCTTCAAACCTGTGTAACAGCCCTCTTTCTACAAGGTCATTGACGTGACCTCTAGCTTGTCCTTGTAATGTCTCCGATAGATATTTGTACAATCAGGCCCGATGCGGCCCCATCGATCCCCGGCCGGTTAAAGACCGGTCCTGTAATCCCGTTAATGCGGGATTGTCCGAGATTGTTATGGCTTTTCCCGGTAGTTACATCGCCTCGGCTACAAACAGAATAGAAGATGGAGGAACGTCGTAATGATCGTGTTTAACGTTGCGTCCACTAGGGGCTGATCTGGAGTCAGCCTCGGTGTGCAGTTCAGACGTCCTGTACTCTAAGGCTCAGGGGATATATATATATGTGCAACGTGTAATCATGATGCACATTGGGGTATAGAGTACAGTTTAAATCCTAAAAGTAAATTGCAACGTGTACCACAACTACTCACGTGTAATCATAGCAGAGGATTGGTGCAATATGTGTAATCACAACGCACAGCTTTTGGGTGGGTACAGTTAAAATCTTAAAAGTAAACGGCAACGTGTACTACTACTAACATGTTATCATAGCAGAGGATAGGTGCAATGTGTAATCACAACGCACAGCATTTGGGTATAGAGTACAGTTGAAATCTTAAAAGTAAACCGGTACGTGTACTACTACTAATGTATAATCATAGCAGAGGATAGGTGCAATGTGTAATCACAACGCACAGCTTTGAGGTATAGGGTACAGTTAAAATCTTAAAAGTAAACGGCAACGTGTACTACTACCGACGTGTAATCATAGCAGAGGATAGGGTGCAATGTGTAATCACAACGCACAACATTTGGGTGGGTACAGTTAAAATCTTAAAACTAAACTGCAGCGTGTACTACTACTAATGTATAATCATAGCAGAGGATAGGTGCAATGTGTAATCACAACGCACAGCTTTGGGGTATAGAGTACAGTTAAAATCTTAAAAGTAAACGGCAACGTTTACTACTACTAATGTGTAATAATATAGCGGATCCGGAGGAATAAGGTGCAATGTGTAATCACAATGCGCAGCATTTGGGTATAGAGTACAGTTTAAATCTTAATAGTATACTGCAACGTGTACTACTTATAACGAGTAATCATAGCAGAGGATAGGTGCAATGTGTAATCACAACGCACAGCTTCTGGGTGTAACGTTAGAGTACAGTTTAAATCTTAAAAGTAAACTGCAACCTGTAATCATAGCACCCATCATTTCAGTATAGAAGACCTTTATCATACAAGCCTAATGCAATTATAGATCCAAAGGAACTGGATACACTTCGAAAAGCAATCTGTCCATTTTCAAATCTTTTTCTAAGGACCAAAAGGCTCCCCAACTTATTCCTACACCCAGAGTCCGCTTTCACAGCTAAGAGAACTTAATTATGTAACCCTAAATAGCAGAGTGACGTATTCTATGAATATGCTCTTCTTTAATTTCTTTAACAAGCCAGAGGTGTGTCTCTGGACCCCCACAATACAACAGAAGATTGAATGAAAGTAGGCATATTTGAAATTCATATTCTGTGAATAGCTGCCATCTTAGTTTGGCTATCCCATATGCCTTTTAGGCTGCAATTGACACCCTATTTCATCTAAGTTGGGAAAGAAGGGCGCTGCGCCCTCTTGTTTCAGCCCAGCGCCCCCTTGTCGAATTCAGATTTTAGCTTACAGACTTCCCTCAGCGATAGATTCTTCCATAAGTACATAGAATTCGCTCCCTTGCCTTTGTGTGCTCCCTCTTGTTTAATTTTTCTAGAAAAAACCCTGCTATCTGCCATTCTTCACACCTGTTGCTCTGAGCATGTGGGTACTTTGAGCCTGCCTTTCATCATCCAGAGTTGTTCTGTGATGCTGCTCTGATAAATGTGAGGCTTTCCCCCCTGACACCGCCGGATTAGAACTCACGACTGCCGACACCTTCTGATCTTCTCTGCCTGAAGTAAAACTGAGGCTGGGGGCTTTGCACTCAAGCACACAAAGCGTCAGCCCACAACGATAACATCGGAAAAACCCACAGTAGCTTTCAAGCCTTTGGTGTGGTTCTTACATGTAGACGTGTCAACGAAAGAAAAATGGGGCATCGGAAAAGTCTTCAGATATAAGCCGGACCCTGGCAGTGTATCAATGCAACATCAGCCTGTATTCTCTGAGCTTCTTCCTCTAATTCCTTTGTACGTGCGATCAATGGATGCACACTCTCGCACGAATAGAATTATCACCCTGCCGTTTTTCTTATCAATCTTTCGATAAAGTTGTCACGATTCTTTCACATGTCATATTGAGATGGCATGTCTAACCCTCGTGCGATGGGGAACAACAGGCGATAAATCGGATAGTGAGTGTGAGTGAGTGATATTGTTTAGAAAATACTGAAACATTCAGTGCATCCATATCTCAGTTGGCCATGATGTCAATATGATTTTAGTTATTCTGGCTAAGGCCACGCCAATTTAATTTGCTGCTTCTCGGAATAGCCTGTCCCGCTTTTTCCATTTTGAAAAAAAAAAGAATTGGGTCACTATTCCCATTCACAAATTTTAACCCCCAATTTTACTATTTGTTCAGTTGTAAAACTCAATAGCCACCAAAATAGATTATAAAGGCCTGAATATACCTAAAAAGTCATATTGATCATAAATTATAATTTTTCATTTATTAAAACTATTTCTCAGTATCAATCCATATATTACATGGCAAAAGATAATTTTGTTACTGAAATTATTGTACTAAATCAAAGAAAGGGGTGCATTGCAAAAAATGAGCCATACAAAGCTGAAATTTGAATAATCCTCCTATTTTTTATGTTATGTATAAACCCTTATCTTCACCCCAGACTATTTGCCCAAAAAATTTTTTCATTTTTTTTCGCCGTGTTGCTCCAATTTTTTTTCTGAAAAAATCCGAGAAGCAACAAATTAAATTGGTGTGGCCTAAAGTTGCCAAAATTCACAGTTTTTCTCTTCTTTCTAAGTTTGCCCTACCCCCTGCATTTGAGATGGCACAGTCCGCAGCCCCTTAGGCTGAAGTACATTTCCTCGATAACATATTTCAAATTAATTGTGGGTCGCGATTGATTTACTTAGGGTGTAGCAGCGCTTTTCTTACAAAATAATTAGAGCGACAGAAGGGTGATCAATGGGTTTGATAAAACGCTCCAGCCCCACGAGGCCCTTTCTGAGCGCGCCGTGAAATTCTACATCTCAGATTTAATCTGTTGCTCCGCCATGAAATCCGATTGATATAGATTTTGTAGGAACGGGCACCAGATTCAATCAGTCAAACAGATAAATGAGACACTTGAGTCAGCAGTTCGTGATTTTGTACCATCTTTCTTCACCTTCTTTGGGTTTAAGGTGAAGTACGGAAAGATGGAAACGTGTCAGAAAGACTCAACAAAATGTTCCGGAATTTGTATCGATTCAGTTTTATCTCAATGGAGGAAGCTGCAATATTATGCAGGGCTCGAAATAATGGGTGCATGTGCACCTTTGTGCACCCAAAATTAGAGGTGTGCACCTAATTTTTGACTGTGGGTGCACCAGTGCACCTAGATATTTTTGTAGGCTATAGGGTAAAGGTACAATGTACTATAATAATATTGTACACTAGCATTCCCTTGCTAACACTATGTGCACAGATGTATAGACTTTCCCCATGACTGTTCCTCCCTATTAGTAACTATTCTATGTAATACACACACACACATAAACACAAACATACACACAAACACACACATACACACACACACACATACACACACACACACAAACGCACACACTCACAGTTCGTCATCATTTCATTTCAAATCCCCAACCACCAAATGGCATTAAAGCGGCCTAACTGCTTGTTCCTTAAGTTTATAGACTTTCATCAGGAGACCCTCCTCCGATGATGGAGGGTAAGATATTGCAGAAGAAGGTCACTCTTGTTCCTCCTGCTCCAAATTTCATCCCCTAAGCCCAACCTTTGGACCGTGCAAAGGGCGTGTCCATGAATCTTATTGCTTTCCTGGTAGTTCCACTCACTAAATGAAACTTCAATTTTGTATGGAGTAACTTTTATGACTCTGGCATACATTAACATGTAGCTGGCGAGGCTACCCTTTGGTATAATGCACCAGTTTTGCAGGTAAAGTTAGATATGATACAACAAAAACGACTTCTTGTCAAACTAATAGCATCAACTCTCCAAATTCACAAGAGGTAACCCTTAGGCCACACCAATTTGATTTCTTGGTTAACCAGAATTTTAGAAAAAAATGCTAGATTGGAAAATCAACATGAAAACAGGATCTCAGAGGACACTTAACTTTGTACTTTGGTGCACACAGTTTCAGGGAGTGAACATGGTTAGGTGCAAGTTTTCACCCCAGCCTTCTGTTTTAATGATGTCCTCGTGCTAGAATTAGAAAATGATCTGTTAACCTGAAGAAATTAGATTGGTGTGGCCTAAATAATAGACCGCCACATTTAGAAAAGTGGAGAATTAAGGAGGTGTACCAATGTAGCATGACTTTAATCCCAAAGGTATTCACACTTCTGATATTCTGGTGTTCAAGACAATCTCTGGGAGAAATTTGTTTGTTTGTTTGTTTTATTTCGATCTCCATTAGTGATATACAATATGCACTATTCTTCTTGGAATCCCAATACAAATGAATAAAAAGAAACTATACAATTGGTCAACTAAGAATTCAACGAAACAAATGTTGTGAAATCATAAGTGAACGAAAGATGAACGAGAGAGGTCAGAGGTCAACATAAGTGAAAACATAATCTGGCTGTAGTGGACGGAAAACCAGAAGTAATCATGAATTACGAATATAAGTAACTTAAATAACCTGAGCATAATGTAAATACAAATGAGGAAACTCAACATTGGAATTGATGGCAATATTGTGTTGTTTTTTAATGTGGTGGTCTTGATCGATGAAGTACCCATTGAATTCATATGAGATTTCACATTACCTGACACCCTGTATACAACCATTTACAATGATGTATATTGATTTGACACAAAATCTTTGGACAAAACAGCTTGCAGAATCTCATTCAAGGTTTTAGATATATAAACAAGCACCAAGCAGAGAGCAGTGATTTATTTTACTGCAAGTTAACCATAAATCTTTCTACGGACTGTAAACAATCAATTTTTTTACAGGTCAGGCAATATGCAATGAAGTCTTTACTAGAAGTAAAAAACGATACATTATGATATTGCAACGATCATGCTCATTGTAGAGGGCTCTCTAGAAGTAATATTTAAGTTGTGATATCTAATAACCAAATATTCCAACTTATTATTAATTGCCTTACACACATTCAAGTCTTTTCTCTGGGTGCAGAAAGCTTTGTTCATGATTCCCTGTTGAGTTAGAAGCTGAAGTAGGGGTATTTTATGAATGCCCAGTGAATTCACACCATGCATGTAATATTCAGTCCAGTAATTCTACCGTAAATGCATTTAAGTTTGCATACATGTAGTTTTTATTCCACGGTAGGGAGAAAACGGAGTGTTCGCGGTGGTTTTAAGTTTGCGTTGGAAACAATTGTAGCACTACTAACAGTCAAATGAGGTGGGCAGAAAGTTTTGCGGTTGTTTTAAGTTCGCGCTGAAAGTTCACCGCGAATACCGCGGACATAAAACCACCGCAAACAGCTCTGCATTCACAGTATCTTCCATCACAGAATGTTTCTCCATGAAGAGAAATCAAGTAAGACCAGCTGTCTACGCCCTCATTTCCCAGATGCCTCGACTCATCTTCAAATTTGACGTCTGGATAATCAGAAACCCCTGGACGGCATGTCACAGGAATACGGCATAAATGAACTTGATGTAAATCGACTTCCGCCGTCAGGAAATCAAATTTTCTACCACTGATGCAGATTGGACAAAAGGCAGAATTCTGGATGGCTGAATTTTGCCAGGTGGGGTTTCCAGATTGAAGAGCAAGGGGCTCAGGTTTTTGATAGATTACATCTTTGAAGACCTTCATCGGAAAGCAAGAATAGAATATCACTATAAATAGCCTCTGATCACATCTTCAAGGATGGAACTATTCTTAAAATCAGGTTTGGCTGAATTTTACAATGGTTGGGGTTTCTGGAATATACACAGGTTCCGTTTTACCAATACTGACAGTGTGAATGTTGAAATTTTTGCCGTTTGATGTTTGAAATTATTTGTAGTGACCTCTTTGCCCCGACACTTGAAACAAAGTCTTTGTCCAGCCTACCTCATTGTTTTGACCACGAACTTAAAATCATCGCAAACACTCCATTTTCTCCCTACTGCGAAATCAAATCCCTGCAAACTTGAAGGCATTTACATTACTTAATGTACAGTAACATCACCTGCATTAGAGCATTAGAGAGGACGGAACGAAATTAGTCTGATTGCATCTACAATCATTACGTATGTCTACAATGGATAAAAATCCTTCTAGAAAGTTAGAATAATTGGCAATGTTTTGCAAAGGTTGTGTCCTCAGAATGCAGAGTGGGTTCATGATTAGGCCTTACAATCAGAGAAAAGGGAATAAATTCGCAGCAAATAGTCACTGATTGTCCACGGAAGAATGAAAAAGTTCTCTGAAAAGTCACAACGATTGGATGAAATTTGCAGGGGTGGGGTTTCCAGAATGCAGAGTGCAGCACACACTCAGGTTTGATCTTGTGGATTAAACGTCATCTTAAAATCAGGAAAGAAAGAGCAATCATTTAAACATTAACGTTACAGAAAATGCATGATGATTGGGTCTGAGCCTGCTAATGCTGAATGATGAAAACCAATAGGGAAAGTCAAAAAATTTACAAGGGTGGGGTTTCTAGAAATGCAGAGTGGGGCACAGGCACACATGTCTGTTTGTATGGAATGGAATCATCTGAACTTCTTCAACAGAAACGAATAGAATCACAGGGAATCGCATCAGATTCTACATTTCTATGGATTTATTAGCCCAGGTGCCATCCCGGTTAGTTTACCAGGGCTTCCATATACTCTCTACTTTACAAATTACAGATTGCAGACAGTTTGAATATCAGCATATCTACATGTAGACCATTTTTAAGGGAGTTTGGGAGACCTGGTAAACTAACCATGATTGCACCCAGGCTATGCAAGGACGTGGATCCCTCAGAAAAATCACCATCAGTCCTTATATATATATAGTGTCTTTCCTTTATTTCCCTTGTTTATTTGTACTGGGCTGTTGTGTTGTATCTAACCCATGCGCACTACTGGTGATAATCTCATAGATATGAATTTATCTGGGCAGTAAGGAAGACGAAGACTGTTGAAAGTTGCCACCTCAGATTTATGGCTCCCATGTTCTGTACATTAGAATTGATGCACATTGATTGATCCTAACTTCTTCATATTCCCACTTCAATATTCCGTTAGGAAGCCACTGTGTCCATGGTGCCCTTGCAAGCATGGAGCGTTCATACTTCAGATCGCCAACTAATGGTTTCCCTTCTGCAAGATGAGTAGAATATTGCATGTCTAGCTGCATGACTAGACATGCCTAAAGTGGACCCTATATGCTCTGTTCATTGTAAGACTTCTCCTGTAGCACTACACAAGAAAAACTTGCTCTACCCAGTAGTAATGGAAAGGGGCCAGCACCCAGTGTGGCACTGGACATTATGTCAGCTTCTATGCACCAGGTGACCTTTTTGTTTGTTCATTGAACCAATATTATTGCATCATCACCACTCAGTCCACAGATGAGATGGGCAAGGCCAGTCTACTTTTGTCCTATAGCTAGACGCTATGCCCCACGCAGGGTCTTGTCTAGTATTGACTGTATAGATGTAGATGTATCATGAAGTCCCTCATGAAGAATAGAGCAAAGAGGAGAAATTGCTTTCAAGTTTGGTTTGAGTGGGAGCTCGCCCAAAGTAAAGTAAGAAATTATACTACTGTAAGGATCATATGAGGTTTGCATGGCAATACCTATCAACTGTAAGCTTCAATTTTGTCCAAGGTTACACTTTATAGTAAGAATGCCCTTGGATTGTTCTCTACTTACTTGGAGGACACTTAATATTAAGCTAAGGGTGTGGTAGGGGGCCCTTCAAAATCAATCCTCCTAAGGCAAAACAATCTTGACCTCTGGACTTCAATGTTAAGGGTTTGAATCCTGGTTTAGGGAGCAGTTTTTGAGGCCAATACTCATGCTACTGGTAGAAGATTTCTTAAGGGTATTCAATTCATGGCAAGCACCCATTTGTGCATTTCAAACTAAGAAAACCTATCAGTACCAAATGCTTAATATGTATGCTAGACTTGACTCCATGCCAAAAAAACTAACAAGAAGAACCAAATTGAGTTGTTCACTCTCCAGTTTCACTGCTACGTTCTCGAGTGGTATAACCAGCAGGCTCTTACAGATAAAATCAATGATTATCAATGTTTGAGAGCTTGAATCTCGATCTAGACATCAGTTTTCTAAGCCCAATTAATACACCGGGAAAATTTACTGCTGTTTTTAGAAAATATGTCTAATTCAAGGAATTGAAAATAAAAGCATACCTTGTGCACTGAAAGGAATTTATAATTTTTTGAGGAGAGCCTCAAGATTAAGACATCGCAATTTCAAAACCTGTCAGTTCCAAACTCATTTATCATGCTGCTAGTCTTGACTTCATGTTAAAACTAAAAAGAAGAAACTAAAACAAACTAAATTGAGTCGTTCACTCACCAGTTTCTTTTCTGCATTCTCGATCGGTATAACCAGACCCTTACAGATAAAATCAATCTATCGGACAAACTAAAAAGAAGAAGAAACTAAAACGAACTAAATTGAGTCGTTCACTCACCAGTTTCACTTCTGCGTTCTCGAGTGGTATAACCAGACCCTTGCAGATAAAATCAATCTATCGGACAAACTAAAAAGAAGAAGAAACTAAAACGAACTAAATTGAGCTGTTCACTCTCTAGGTTCTTGTTTCGTATAACCAGGCCCTTACAGTTAAAATCAATCTATCGGACAATTGTGACTCACTTCAGCGCCTGCAGGGTGTGGCTGTAACTCCCAAATCTTCCACCAGCACCTTGGGGTAATGAAGACGCCGGATTATTAGATTTTCTCTTTCTTGAGGCGAGAGTTATCTTGGCGCTGTGCGGAAGGCATGAGCAACAACGTTTGTATGGATTTTTTTTCCTTCTTTGGAAAATTGGGAAATGTCTTTATGCTGAATACAGAATGTAGTTAAAGCTTTGGGGTTATTGTGATGCTAGCCAGGAGAGATGAATGCACTGTCTGAATTTTTGCACAATTCAAATGGAAAATAGACCTAAATCTTGACTGGAAGCTGTCACAAATGTAACACTACTTCAGTTGAAAACAAAGACCTTTTGTGTACTTATGTCATGTCCTGAAACAATATCTGTATATCTAGGCCAATATATCTATACATCTATGCAAAAAAGAATCCGTGAAATAGCGATTTAGTTGTATAAGACATTCATCTCCTCATCATGTAATTGTATAATTGACATATACGACTCCCTATTGCATCTCCTGTTGATATTATCTACCTCTGACAATATTATATATTAGATAGTGCCTTCATGTAGTTTGAAATGGAGCATTGTACAGCCTAAAACCTAACCATATGATTGTATATAGAACCTCCCTGTAGCTTTTAGTAATTTGACATAAGTAGCCAGTAGTATTTTATTTTTGCCTTACATTGTACCTGTAATAATCGTTGTGCAATAAACTTTGACTTGACTTGACTTGACTTGGATGCCCTTTACCAACTCTGCCCAACAACCTAATCCTAACCCTAAACCCTTTAAAAACCTTGCCGAGTTGACCAGCGTGTTGAGCTGAGTTGACTGGAACGAGGTGGCAAATAAATCGTCCTGATCGCACAAAAGTTATACAAGTAGAATTAGGCTACATACAAACTTAAGTTAGAACATTTTGGCACATTTTGTACCTAATCCTTCAATTTCTATCCTTCAACTTGAATTGTATTGCATTGACATTCATGGAATAAATGACTTGCAATTAATCATTATGATACTTCAAAATCTCTAATCTATACATAAAAAATTAGAATAAGGAGATTTGAATATTAAGATCTGTATAGATATTTAGACTTGTTAAGGGAGTATGCGACATCAACATTAACTACATACATGTATAGTCATGTAGGTAATTACATGTACATGTAACGTTACCATTACTGATAAGATCTAAGCATATTCCAATGCACACTCTTAAGATTATCTTCTCCTAAGAAAGAATGGGCGTGGCATTTTGAAGACAGCACACCTTCCGCTTTCTTAGAACCTCCGGCAGGAACTATCACCTACAGATTGACGGCTGCATATCACGGCGTCCGTATATGGGTGTAATACGATACCCCCAGGTGGGCTACAAAGATGTGTTTAACATTCCTCTCAGCTGCCTCGCCCGGTCCGTCCGCCCTTACAGAGATGGATGGCTTCTCTAATTTGTTCATTTATTTTTTTAATGGCGCCGTCCATTATTATGGACACTTGGTAATTACCGGGGATGGATTCTTTAGTGGGGGCGGAGCATGGCACAGCGGCATGGATTGATGTGTGGTGAACTGGGAGCAATAGGAGCCAAATATATGGTTGGAACACTTGAACATTTTGAAATATTTCATTCTTATGACACAGGTTATATATTTTAGGCCACACCAATTTGATTTGTTGGTTCATGGACTTTTTCAGAGAAAATATGGAGTGACATGGAAGAAAAATGAAAATAAAAATGTGCCAAAAACATAAAGAATGATTTGGTTCTTCAAGTTTCAGCTTCGTGTAGGAAAGCTTAATCATAATTTGAATTCTAAAAGGTAACGGAATGAAAAATACTTTGAAGAATGGTTGATGTGTATACCAGGGATTTAGAACCTTGTAGAGGGATAAACTAATGGTTTGCAGCGACATAAATATTTGAGTTTTCTGTAGTTGCAAATTCAATATTTGTGGCTGTAAAACAGGCTTTAAATTTTAATGCGAGCTTGGTACATTAGGCCTGTAATAAATAAATAAGTGAAGGTTGGTTTAATAGGTCACCTGGCAAGCCTCCACGCTGAGTGACTGCTGATCTAAAACAGAGTAAAGGTTGCTGACATTTAGAACTTTTTTCCTATTGAAAAGTAGCCACTTTATATTGTATTGAATACCACAGGGATTTCTCCATGTTAGGTCATGACAATTGAATCATAATGCACTGCCCTGTCTATAGTATGAAAACTCTTACTTAATTTCTGCTCACAGTTATTTCTCAAGAATCTTTAAGACTAGTTCATTTTTTGCATTATCCCATTCTAATTGCTTCTGAATCAAATTAGCTACTGTGATGGCAGATCATATTGATTGAATGTTTGTTTGTCTGTATTGCATATCCAGTAAACCACCTCATGGCGTAACACACCAGGTTTGTACTGTAGAGTACAAGCTGCATATCTAGACAGATTTATATTGAATCATATCTTTCTGCCTTACAGTTGGGACCCCATTTTATGTCCCTTTAGAACAATGGGTGCAGCCCCAACCAACATGTGTCCAACCCAGGATCGAACTGGGGTCTCCCAGGTACTGAATAACCAATAATAACCAAACCCCCTTGCCCTGTCTTGCGACCTAAGTGCCAAGAAAACTCAGTCCCAGTCCCCCTCGGTAGAGGCAAGAGCTGAGGCAGGCTTTTCTTGGCAACTGTATAAAACAGTATAAAATAAACCATGTAATACAGATTCAGGTGGCCCTTGTGTTGAAGCAGTGTTCTACCCATGCCAGGGATTCTCACACTTTTAGCAGAGTCACCAAATACTGCCGAAGCCAGGATAATCTTTGACCCGTTGAGGTATCCCATAGGTGTTCCAGTGACTTTATCCTTAGATGACCCTACAGGTAAAAGTTCTTACCATTTCATCCGATGAGAGGTGCTGTTATTGATCGCTCTACAAGCCTCTGTCAGTATTGCTGCGTCTTTGTCCGTGGTTCCAATGCCAGTGTTGTATTTGCAACACTTAGGCCACACGATTTTAATTTCTTGGTTAACAGAATTCTAAAAAAAATGCTAGATTGGAAAAGGTTGGCAAGTTATTTTCAAGCGCAAATTAAAGGCAACCAAAGCAATATTAGGCCGCACATTTTAATTTCTTGGTTAAAGGAATTTAAAGAAAAAATGCTAGATTGGAAAATCAACAGGAAAACAGAATCTCAGAGGAAAGTTTGTACTTTGGTGCACACAGTTTCAGGGAGTGAACAGGGTTAGGTATAAGTTTTCACACCAGCCTTCTGTTTTCATGATTTTTATTTTGCTAAAATAAAATAAAAAATTTGTTAACCAAGAAATCAAATTGGTGTGGCCTTAAGACAAATTTGGATCTTTGTTAATTTGCAGAGGCCTGTTTCAGATTGATGAATAAATGGAAGAGGATGACAAATCTAGATAGAAAGTTGTCTGTACCATTTCAAAAAGGAAACTTTTTTGTATGTCTCAGCATTAGTTTTGCTGAATTCAGTGGTAGATTTGATGCTTTTCTTGGTAGCTTAAAGTTAGAACAATGCAGTGCTATTCTTGATTCGTCCTTCCCCTTTTACAATTACCTGAAATCCATGCGCTAATGCAGTTATCTGGGAAACAATTGAAATGGAATTGGAACTGCACCTTCTGAATAAACAATCGGTTGCAAGCAAACCTAGTTACGGGGACACGGGAAGGAGGCAATAACACAGCACGCTGACATATTCATCAGTCTGAATACTCTCAGTGTCACAACAGTAGCCGTTGTGTACGTTGAAGCGTTAATTGTTCAAGTACGGGGACTGCTGTGACTTTTTCTTGACTCAGAAGAAGTCTTTGAAGCCAATACAGCAGTCTGAAACTCCGCTCCAGAGAGACATGAAGGCGAGACACCCGATGGCTTTATTTCCAATTTGCAGACGATGTTTCATTAATAGGCAGCCCATAACGGGCATCGGGTAGTAATTGCATGGGACGACTTCATCACCATTTGTCAATACTTTCTGCAGGCACTGTAAATATCTCGGCTTGCCGAGGCCCCGCCAGAGAAAAGACAAAGAATCGGATTACGGGGCATTCGCGTCAGCTAAGGGGGCAATCCTGGCAAGTTTTTACAAAGACAAGCTTCACAAAAAACTCTGTTTTGCTTTACAAGGTCCTGCCAGAGAAAGACAAAGATTCGGATTACGGGGCATACGTGTCAGCAAGGGAGGCAATCCTGGCAAGTTTTCACAAATACGACCTTGAAGAAAACCCTCTTTTTTTACCTTCCAAGACCCTGCCAGAGAAAGACACAACAAATAAGATCATGGGGCGGCATACGCGTCAGCAAAGAGGCAATCATAGAAAGTTTTCACGAAGGCAAGCTTGACAAAAACTCAATGTTGATAATTCATGATGTCCACCTACTGGTATAACCTGAACAGCAATGTTGTACTTAAAACACACATCAACAAGAGAATTCAAAGGTCTTGGAATCTTCTAATTTGCGAAACCCTATTTTGGAATACAGGTTGCTCTGGCAATTTTCAGTGTCAGTAGTTTGGTCTATGATCTAGTTCAGGAGTTGCCAGAAAGCATGTTGTCTAGAAAGCTGGCCTCTGATGAGTTACGTTCAGCCCGTGTGGAAATGTTGTAGGTCCAAGGCCTCAGCTGCTGGAGTGATGCCTCATTAGGTGGTGTGTGTTTTGCCATCAGCAGTGCCGGAATGTGGGACTGGGGAAACCTTGGGCAGTTGTACTAAGTTAGACATTTTCACAGGTATAGATTGACCTAGGTTTAAAGAAGGATTGCAGTCAGATATGCAAAGACTAGGTGTGACAGGCCGTTCAGTGTAATATAACCAGCTGCTGCCGTGCCGCGTGCCTGCGAAGCTGGTGTGTTACGCCGAATGGGGGTTATACCGGCTATACTACAAATACAGATGCATTTCTAAAAACACAGCAATTTCATGCTATCTAGTGCTGGATTTTAAGGATTGTAATAGCTGAGTAAGTTACTACTTTTTTTTTTGTTATCAAGATTTTTGTCTACAAATTTTTCATTAGTAAGATTTTGTCTCCAAGACTGCATCTGCCATGGCTTTCTATTGCAAAAATTGTTCCTGAAAATATCTGACAAGAACTATTCAAAAGCAATAAAAATGCCATAATATGTGGGTTTTTTTTAACCCATAATCCAATGGGTTATCTTCTTCTTCTATGTCAAAAGAAATTCCATGATCTAAGAGGTCTCAGCTACATGTAAAAGGTCTTTGCTAATACAAAATGTATTTGCAATAGCGAACATGAAAAATCCATGTCTTTGTATTTTCTATGTCCGGAAGCATTAAGAGAGAATGTCATGTGTTTTTTAACCCAATAAGTTGTCTTGAATCTTCTTCCATGTTCTCCCATGTTGAAAGAAAGTTAACATCCATAGAATGTATCAAAAGAGTTTTGTCTTTTTTTTTTAAAATGGAAAACATGAAAAATACATGACTTTGTATTTTCTATGGCTGGAAATGGAGGCATGTAATTCTTCCGCATGGCTGGATGTCCTTGAGTGGAACAAAGGAAGTTTTACACTCCCGTTTTCCGCACGGATGATTTATAGGCGCCTTAAGTACACCCAAAGTTACCTTCGCTGTAATTGTTCCCTACGGAGTCAGATCCCTGCAATCACGCCTCCACATCTAACCTTTCTGTAATTACGAGTGACATACACTCGTATTAACGTCATATGGCTCTGATATAGGATATCCTTATATCTTCCCACTTGAGTGGTTTTGATATTATAATAACAGGTACGGTTATCAGAAATTTTCAAATTTACAAATCCTGTAGTGATACGAGGTAACATACAGAATGGTGATTGATGGTTTTAACACATCTAAGAGAATATATTTTTTTATTTTCCCAGTTTTTTGTTAAAAAAAGGTGATACTTAAAATCCACTACTCTACGCCTACAAAGTCTGTAGTGATAGGCAACATGAGAGATAATGATTGATGCGAGTAAAGAAGAGAACTTTGGTTTTACGTCATATAGTTCTAATACAGGATATCATCTTCCCATGCCACTTGAGTGTTTTTTTTGTATAAAAGGGTGTTGCTAATCTATAAGTTTACACCTACAAATGCTGTAGTGATAGGCAACATGAGAAATTATGATTTATGATTGTAAAGAAGACATCATTGTAAATGTAGCATAATATTTTCTTTGATTTCCCCCTTGAGTTTTTTTATATAATAGGGTGTACCTAAAAATCTATAAGTTTACACCTACAAATCCTGAAGGGATAGATAACTTGCAAAATGATGATATATGATTGTTAAGAAGACATCCTTGTAAATGTAGCATGATATTTTTCTTTGATTTTCCCACTTGAGTTTTTTTTATATAATAGGGTGTACCTAAAGATCTATAAGTTTACACCTACAAATGCTGTAGTGATACGTAACATACAAAATGGTGATTGATGGTGGTAGATAAGAGATCCTTGCTTTTAAGACATCAAAGAGAGGATATTCTTTTATTTTCCCACTTGGTTTTTTTTTTTATATAATAGGGTGTACCTAAAAATCTATCAGTTTACACTTACAAATGCTGTAGTGATAGGTAACATGCAAAATGATGATTGATGGTGGTAGATAAGAGATCCTTGCCTTTAACAAATCAAAAAGAGGATATTGTTTTGTTTTCACACTTTTTTCGCAAAAAAAAGCATGTTCCTAAAAATCAACTAGTCTACAAATACAAATCCTGCAGTCATAGGTGACAGGCAAAATGATGGATGACTAATGATAGCAGAGAAGAGATCCTTTTAAGTATGTAGTTTTTTATCTATTCTGCTGATCAGTGTCTATACCCAACGTGCTGCAACAGTGTACAAAGAATCTTAGCTTGGCACCCTGCCTGTAATATGCTGCTTGTATAAGTTACAACATGAGAACACATATAGTACTAGTTAGATGCATAGAATAGACACTTGTTACCATTGTTACCCTTTCTACTGGCTGTACCCTTGCAATTAGCCTACGGGCATGAATTTGCAAATAAAAGTTTTTTTATATTTCCTATGTTTTCTGTCACTAATCACTGCCTAAACCCAAATTGCTGCACTGCAGTGTACAAAGAACCTTAGCTTGGCTTCTTGCCTGCAGTAAGCTGCTTGTATCAGTGCCTATATTGATTCAAGTGATCACACATGCACAGTATGGTAGAGAATTACACTAATGATAGTAGAGAAGAAGTCATTGTAAGTACAGTTTCTTATGTTTTATTTTCTGCCAATGATCACTGCCTGTACCCAAATTTCTGCATCAGTGTACAAAGAACCTTAGCTTGGCTTCTTGCCTACAGTATGCTGCCTGTATCAGTGCCTATATGTGATCACACAGGCCCAGGATGGTACAAATTACCTAGCTTGCCCTTCTGCAGTCCTGATAGAGACTTAGACCGAGTTGGTCCCCCGATGAGCAGGTTTCTGGGCGAGGCTTCCGGCTCTCAGCTCTTCAATTAGGGTCAGGGGATACGGGGTTGTTACACGAGGGTTCAAAACCCTGGCCCGAACTCAACTCTGATTGCACGGCGGGTTGCTATCGCTGCTGGGAGGCAGGTTACGTGGAAGTACCACCACATCTATCACTGTTTTTCATCGCAGTTTGAAGACTTATTAGAATTGCAGAGAGGGAAGTTTGTTAACCAAAGCCTACTGGAGTCCTGGAGCCAGTAAAGGACATTGAACCAAACGTAAAGGATATTGAACCAAACGTAAAGGACATTGAACCTGAAGCAATCTATCTTCTGCAGCCCATCTCATCTTAGGTCTGATAGTCAAGGTAGAAATACGTGCCGAATCCGAGGAGTTTACACAACTATTACAGATTCTACTGCTAGGCCATCTCATCTTGGGTCTGATTGTCAAGATAGGAATATGTGCATAATCCGAGGAGTTTACACATCTATTGCAGGTTCTCCTGCTACATATTGCTCAATTTCCCTTCTCCGTTCAAATTTCATCAAATCTAAGCACACTCAAATGGGACATTGGAAGGCTTAGTTGTGTGTGGATGTTTTTCATTTGGTGCCTCAGTCCAACTTAATCTTGTAGACCATGTGTCGGTAGAAGTTCTGAGTGCACATGAAGATAGAAACAACTGCATTATCCCTCAGTCAAGCACTGATTAACACACACAAGCTTTGAGTATGTGTTGAGTGTGTCACTGGCACTTTTCCAAAGAAGGTACGCAAGGGTTTTTGAGAAGACACTGGTCTGACAATGAACTACTTAATAATGGCAAAGTGGTCACCAAGCACCAAAAGGTTTATATAAATCATCCATATAAAACTGCCACCGTCAAAAGGAAACTCTGGGACTTTTTTGGCGACCCATACATGTATACGCACTGACCCTGACTTCTCGATGTAGATACCATAAAGACGTTATTTAAATCATTTAGTCTTTATGTACAGGTACAAGAATATGCTGTAGCGCGTTATACTGTCCATGTCAAAATTCTACTGTAATGTCTTGTCTTAGTCAGGAGGGCTAGTCCATTGTAATAGCCACAGGCTAGTTGGGCAGCCCTGGCTGTGCATACTTTTGTTCTTTTAACACTTGGCATACCAATGGTAGTGCCTACTTGTACATGTAATTAGAATTTTATATCACAATTGCGTTAAGGATGTCAATATCAATCCAAGTGGAAAACCGTAGTAACAACCATGTGTAGAATAGATGTCCATGGTTCTGAATTCCCAGCTGCTGTTATGCATAGGATTGGGATACTTTCCGTGGGATTGTTATAAAGAAGAAGCAAGCTTGAGGATTGTTAGAGAAATTTGGCTACCCTTAGGAAATGCATGGCCCATCTAGTAGTTTGACAACCAGAAACTGCCCCATTCAGTGCCTTTCTAATTTTCCTGTAACAGCATCCAGGCAGCACCATTCATACCTGTGTTATAGAATAGATGTCCTTGGTGCTGGATTCATAGCTGCTGTTATGGCGTTTCTGTTCATCACAGTCAGCATGTCGTAACCCTACCGGATAACTACCACATAATTGCATCTCGCGTCCAATTTGCTCCAAGGCCACACAAAAAAGGACGGGGCCGCGTCTTAATATCAGGACCAATCTTCTCTCTACAGCCTTAACCATGTTCCGTTGAACCGAAAGGTAATAAGGAACAAGGGATCAGTCCGTATCAACGCGGAATTATGGATCCAAGGTCGCGATAAAGCAGCTTTCTCTTAGTTCCTTCATCAAGGCTAGGAAAGTTGATCGATGGATAGCTGGAGAAGATGACGGATGCGGTCTCCGGGGGTCTCCTAGGTGATGGAACATCAATCTTACAGGCATAATATGAACAATGAATGTGCACTTCTCATCTCCTGGGTCATCTTCAGACCCAAAATCTCATACAAAGCTTTCAAATAAAACACAAAAAACAATGCTTAAATGTTGAAGAATTGCATAAAGCATTGTGCTCTTCTTCTTCCGTACTGCTTAGCCTCATATCTATGAGATCAGCTGTTGGGCATGGGTTAATAACAGAAGTGCCCGGTACAAATTAATGAAGGGAAATTAAGGAAAGACGCATACAAAGCTTTCAAATAAAACACAAAACATTGCGTGAATGTCGAAGAATAATATGAAGCAATGTGCTATCCTATGACTGTCCTTATTTCATGAAAATAGACAAAATCTCAATACCAGCTACATGTAAGAAACCCAATAACCAACCATACACAGAATAGCTGTCCACGGTGCTGAACTCCCGGTTGCTGTTATAAGTAGGATGGGGCCGCTTCAGGCTTTTTCCATTTGGGTGTTTCAAAGAAGAAGCAGGCGTGAAGATTATTAAAGCATTGTTGGTTGGTTTGGTTCACTCTTGATTTTTTGCATTCATAATTGATAGGACCAGTGAATGAATGAATGTCAATACTAAAGTTCATGACAGGAGAACCCTTATTTAGAGAGGCTTACACCATCAATTAAACGATCTGGTATGCACAAAGGCTAGGAGAAGACAATCCACTGTTGAAAGAGGAAGCAGGCTTGAAGATTATTAGAGCATCACTAGTTGGTTCAGTTCACGTTTGATTTCCGGTATTCCATTATTAATAGAACCAGTGAATGAATGTCTACACGATAGTGATGACAGGAGAAATGGAAACCCTTATTCAGAGAGGCTAATACCATTAATTACAGTAGCTGGTATGCACGAAGGCTAGGAGAGGACAATATACTGTTTGTTTGTTTATTGGTTTGCATGAATAAGATAAGAAACGGAGGCAAATAGATATACAAAATATAACAATAGTGCAGGAGGAGGGGGGAAAACTGGGAGGCTTTTCTAAGCCCTCCTCCTATAAACTAACTAATGATAATATTGAAATATGATTCATAAAGAAAACCATAGATATAGCCAATTTCTAATACACTTCAATAGAAGCAAATAATAGAACACAACAATACATCAATAAGTATACAACAAATCAATAATGACACGTAAAAAAATAATACAAAACGAAAATCAGACTAATGACAAATTGTGACTGTTGATGCACAGATAAACTTGGCCATTTAATAAAGAAAGAAAACCGATTGCTCCAACATGCATATAACCTACTTACAGCAACCGCAGACTATGTTTTCTAGCTCAAAATCAATAGGCAATTACGGGGCTAACTTGCGGATTTTCTCCTCGACAGGCTCTTCAATGATTAATGGGTACTGATCACCACCCTTCATTAATCAGTATAGGGGGGCTCAGATCAATGACTAATTACAGGTTCTAAATGTCTCACAAGGACATTGGCATTGCTGAACATGCACAATCATTGCGGTGGTGTGAAAATCTGGAAAAAAGTCTGGAAATTTTGCTTGCTTCTTCTTTATTTGTAGTGTATCTTATGTGATTGGAAAACCAGTTCATTTACCTGTAGTTTATAATATTGTCCCATTTGCAAAGATCATGCGTTTCCACGACTGCAGAGGCAGAAATCAGTGGATGATGATAATGATGAATTTGTGTTACAAACCACTGTTTGTATGTCTGGGCTGCTGGTAAAGTTTCCAAATTATGGAGTCAAATTATGTACTCACTGTAATGTTTATCTTACTTCTAGCAAGCATGCAAGTATTGACTCATAGGCCAAAAAGTTGATAAACTAGACAACTTTGAAATTTCATGCTCCACATCTAGACGTTGAACAGAAAATTAGGGCCCTCAGTAGCATTTGAAGAAACCTAGGCAACCAATTACCAAAGCTAGGACCAACAACTTTCTAATTCAATCCTATAAAAAAATAATCTACTCATGTAAATGTATGTGATATGTCTTTAAGCCTTGCTTATACTGGTTAATAAGGTAAAATCAGCATCATTCAGGTACATCACTTCAAACACTTGTCTGTAAGGCTGATTCATCACATAAAAACAAAGATGTGACAACCATAAGCAGCACCTTAACACCTTCTCCTGATGCTAGTGGGGTCGCGTGGTGAAACAGCAGAGTGTTCAGCTCAGAACCAAGCGGTCCCGGGTTCGAATCCTGTCATGTCACCGTGTCATGTGTACGTCCTTTGTATCGTGCTTTGAGTCCTCAACTTAATGAGGTTAAGCATGTAAAAACAAAGAAGAAGAAAAAAGTATACAAAGCGGTATGCAAACAGTCCCCTATACCATATATAGTAAAACGTTTGAACAGCAAGGTGTAACTGAGATTTTATGTATAGTGGTGATTTTAATGTACATTGAGTTAATACTGATATGTTGTATATATTTTATTGTGTATGGGAATTTTCACAATAGCCTTAATATGATATACTTGCTTGCTTGATATGATGTACTCTCTCTCTCTCTCTCTCTCTCTCTCTCTCTCTCTCTCTCTCTCTCTCTATCCAATTTAACGTCTTTTGTTCCCCATCATCTGGGGGTTAGACGTGCTTGCACATGGATGGGGAAGCCCCAAAACTCCTCATCAAGTGCAAGTCATTTTTTGTAGCAAGAGTTTTTACGGCTGGATGCCCTGAAATTCACAATTCAGCCTTTTTTGGCTGCAAAGATATTTCATCCAATATACCAGTCTATAAGAGTCACAAGTCTAAACTGGACAGTGTACACCTCAACCATAGAGCTACAAAAGTCACCTCTACTTCAAGCCGCCATCCCTACGCCATGTGCGTTCATCAGGCCCTAGTCTGCAGGTATTTGAGTATGAATGACACAGAAAACCCTTAATAGTGGTTTTCAGATGGACCACGGTTGCCTCTGGCTACCTACTCTCCACTTGATCTGGAGACATGACTGGAATTTTAACACGTGAGACAGATTCATTTTACATCGCTCAAGCCTTAGGGGTTACGTGGTTTGGTGATCATAGATTTTTCTAAAACTTGTACCCTGCTCAATATTCATTGTGATGAATGTTAGACATCCAATGAAATGCTATTGTAGACATGACTGGAATTTTTACACATCAGATGGATTCATTTTACATCGCTCAAGCCTTAGGGGTTACGTGGTTTGGTGATCATAGATTTTTCTAAAACTTGTACCCTGCTCAATATTCATTGTAATGTATGTCAGACATCCAATGAAATGCTATTGTAGACATGACTGGAATTTTTACACATCAGATGGATTCATTTTACATAGCTCAAGCCTTAGGGGTTACGTGGTTTGGTGATCATAGATTTTTCTAAAACTTGTACCCTGCTCAATATTCATTGTGATGTATGTCAGACATCCAATGAAATGCTATTGTAGACATGACTGGAATTTTTACACATCAGATGGATTCATTTTACATCGCTCAAGCCTTAGGGGTTACGTGGTTTGGTGATCATAGATTTTTCTAAAACTTGTACCCTGCTCAATATTCATTGTGATGAATGTTAGACATCCAGGGAAATGCTATTTGTTAACAAATGAGACACAGAAATTGGACAAACTATGGATGATCACATAATTCAGACATTACATTTCAAATGGCGGTTACCATTCTACTTCAGATACAGTATTCATATGCTAATATCAAAGTCCCTGTAGGAATTTCAGACAGCTTGGTGTCTTCTTCACAAAGACTGAAAATTTGACTTATAGCTTTGCAGTACCAACTGACAACCTCTGTCCCAATTATTTCATGACCAGGGCAAACCTTTGGCTAAGGAAGAGACCACGGATCACAGCCCAGTGCTTGGATTCAGCTCTGTAAGCCCCCAATTACGAAGGGACTGCGTTATTGCATAGCTGGTGGCATTTCTACATCAGTTCTACAGCTTTTCACATATACAGCACGCTTGGCTTGGTCCTGCGGTGTCACTGTGTGCAACGTGTGGTAACAATTCGGTGGAAGGGAATCGTAACAGGCCTGTGGTGTACTGATAACTTCAGCTGGAAAACTAGCACAGAACATGTTTTGTTCATGAAGCTGTCTTGAAAAGGATGCTTGAAGTTTTGAAGCTAACGTAGGAAACTTTTATAAAATGAAGAGGGGATGCAATCAAGCGACCAGAACCATGTCAGTAATTGGAGGTTCAACCTCAGCTGTGAAAACTAGCACAGAACATGTTTTGTTCATGAGGCTGTCTTTAAAGGATGCCTGAAGTTGTGAAGCTAACATAAGAAAATTTAAAAACAAACAGGGAATGCGATCAAGAGACCCGACACATGTCAGTAATTGCTGATTCAAATTCAGCTGTAAAAACTAGCCCAGAACATGATTTGTTCATGAGTTGTCTTCAAAGGATGCTTGAAGTTGTGAAGCTAACGTTAGAAACTTTTGAAAAAACAAAGAGGGAATGCAATCAAGAGACTATGTGAGTAATTGTTGATTCAATTTCAGCTGTAAAAACTAGTCTGGAGCATGTTTTGTTCATGAGGCTGACTTAAAAAGATGCTTGAAGTTATGAAGCTAACGAAAGAAGCTTTTAAAACGAACAGGGAATGCAATCAAGAGACCGGATACCGTACATGTCAGTAATTGCAGGTTCAAATTCAGCTGTGAAAACTAGTCCAAAACATGATTTGTTCATGAAGTTGTCTTAAAAAGATGCTTGAAGTTGTGAAGCTAACGAAAGAAACTTTCAAAAACAAAGAGGGAATGCAATCAAGAGACCATGTGAGTAATTGCAGGTTCAAATTCAGGTGTAAAATCTAGCCCAGGACATGATTTGTTCATGAGGCTGTCTCTAAAGGATGCTTGAAGTTGTGAAGCTAACGTAGGAAACTTTTAAAAAACGAAGAGGGAATATGATCAAGAGACCAGAACCATGTCAGTAATTGTTGATTCAAATTCAGGTGTAAAAACTAGTCCAGAACATGATTTGTTCATGAGGCTGTGTTTAAAAGATGCTTGAAGTTGTGAAGCTAACGAAAGAAACTTTTAAAAACGAACAGGGAATGCAATCAAGAGAGATGACTGCATTCCTGTCATGCTATGGCACATTGCCGTCTCCAGCTTTACAATTTTTCCGTCCAACTCATTGTTTGGGGCCTGATGTTATAGATTTTTACTGTTAAATCTAAGCTTTAAAATATAAATTTTTATCAATTATATGTCATGAAGTTCAGCTTTTTGGACAGATTTTCAATTTCAACAATCAAATTTCCATCCAGCGATGGGTCCTGGGGATAGCCCTGCTATGCGTCACGTGTAAGATATATTATCATGGTACAAATATGGGTACAATCATTTTGCCGCCATACAATCAAGGCGAGAGAGATACACACCTAATCTGATTTGGGTTAGCTGGTATCATTTGTGCATCGCATAGTAAAATGAGGAATGATAAGTGGGCAAGTGGAGCATAAAAGTAGCACACTCAAAATATGTGGCAGACATACTGGGGGAAGCTATAACTGACAAACCCAAAACATTCTGGTCGTACATAAAAGGATTAAGGAGAGACCTTGTCGGAGTAGCCCCTCTAAAGGTGGGAAATACCATTATGAGTGACAGCGAGAAAAAAGCAGAAGCACTCAGCTCACAGTTTAAAAGTGTATTCACAGAAGAAGACACCTCAGATATGCCGTCACTCGGACAGCCATGTACCCATCCCATGGAGCATATTAAAATTTCCACTGATGGTGTCGAAAAAATGCTTCATGGTCTCAATCCCTCTAAAGCATCCGGACCAGACCAAATACCACCTTGGTTCCTCAAAATGACGGCTAGTGAAATTGCACCTGTGTTGACCAATATTTTCCAACATTCCTTAGACACAGGAGAAATCCCCAAAGACTGGAGAGATGCAAACATATGCGCCATTTTTAAAAAGGGAGATAGAGCGGTCCCAAGTAACTACAGACCTGTTTCACTGACCTGTATATGCAGCAAATTGCTTGAACACATTATTCACAGCCATGTCATGAAGCACCTTGAGAGTCACAGTATATTGACGGATTATCAGCATGGATTCAGAGCCAAGCGATCAACAGAAACACAGCTGATACTAACAGCTCACGACATAGCTGGTGCACTGAACAATAAACGACAGGTGGACTTAGCAATACTCGACTTCACCAAAGCCTTTGACAAAGTCCCCCATAACAGACTTATTTCAAAACTGGAGTACTATGGAATTCAAGGCACTACACTGAATTGGCTGAAGGCTTTCCTGACCAACAGGGAGCAGACGGTAGTGGTAGAAGGGAAGGCCTCAGCCCCGGTTAGAGTAGCGTCGGGAGTTCCACAAGGAACCGTCCTGGGACCATTGCTCTTCCTTTTGTACATAAACGATTTGCCAGATCAGCTTGATTCAAATGTGAGGTTATTCGCCGATGACTGTCTGTTATATGTAGAACTGTCCACACATAATGATTCACAACTTCTGCAAAAAGATCTGAACGCACTCGAGGAATGGCAAAGCAAATGGCTCATGCAGTTTAATCCCGAAAAATGCTACATTATGCATATAACAAGCAAAAGGACCCGACATGTAACTAGCTACCAGTTTTGTGGTAAGACTTTAGCAACAACAAAAAAACACCCATACCTGGGTGTTACATTAACAACCGACCTAAAGTGGGGTGCCCATGTCAACAACATAACAAACAAGGCTAAACAGACGTTAGGAGTGATCAAACGGAATTTGTGGGCATGCCCATTGAAGGTAAAATCACTTGCGTACACATCACTCGTAAGACCAAACTTAGAATACGCAGCAACAGTATGGGATCCATATACTAAGAAAGACAAAGATAAATTGGAGAGGGTACAGAACCAAGCAGCCAGATTCTGCACGAACAACTACGTCAGGGGTGCTAGTGTCACCAAAATGAAAACAGATCTGCAGTGGATGTCACTCGAGGAGAGAAGGAAAATGTCCAGACTATGCATGATGTACAAAATGACTAATAAATTGGTGGACGTACCAACTAATAAGTATCTAATACCAGCTCAGAAAAGGACAAGAAATAGCCATGCCTTTAAGTATCAGACTTTTCAACCTAGGATTGATGTGTTTAAAAATTCGTATTTTCCTAGAACGATCGTAGAGTGGAACTCGTTACAACCAAGTACAGTGGAAGCATCCTCATTAGATAGCTTTAAAAAACGCATGCAGTTAGATATGCGAAGGTTAGACGTGACAGGTCGTTCGGTGTAATATAACCAGCTGCTGCCGCGCCGCGTGCCTGCGAAGCTGGTGTGTTACGCCGAATGGCGGTTATACCGGCTATATAGATACAGATACAGATACAGATAATACCTTGCCTGAACAATGCAGAAAGGCAGGCAGGCTCTGTAGCGTTTCATCTCAAGCGATTTTCTAAGTAGATGGAAAGTTACTGTAGCACAAAAGTCATCCCAAGGACCCAGTGTGAAGAAGGTCATAAACTTTCATGAAGAAAAGAATCGCCTTAAGGCCTGATAAAAAGTCAGTATCACAAGAGTGCTGCTCTAGTTGAAGATTCAGCAGACGGACACTCTTTGACCAGCAATGCCTTTGCCTAGGGCTGGCAGGGCCCCAATTGCCATCTGACATTGCTGCCCGGCCTCTCTGCCATCCGGGGCCATTAGCCTGGAAAAACCCCCGGAGACGCACCCTCAACCGCAGAGTTGTGATTGGATGCAACGTGTCTGAAGTTTCAAAGGAGCGGGAAGGCTTCTAATGGTCTCTCACGGCGCGGGTCGGGCGCTCGCAGGCTTTCCAGCCACTTGCTGATTTTGAACCGCATGGCTGAAGAGTGCTGCATCTTTAAGTGTAACGCAGTCCAGATTTGATGCATTGAGTCCACGGAACCTATTAAAACTCGCTTTGTATAGTTCTGACATGCATTAGAGACATGCATGGTGATGTTTGCAAGTTTTACTACCCAATCTCTACTATTCTAAGAACGCAGCCAAGCACTGGGAGAATGTAACCCACTATTCGTAGATATAATTCAGCCAAAGATGCCAACAAGATTGGCTGAGCTTACCTGAAGGTGAACAAAATTGGTAAAACATGAAAACTGTAAGAAATGTTAATCTTAAAGTTTAATGCAACTCACTGTTCTATCTATAGCAATGCTTCAAGATGTGCCAAGTTTTTACAACCAAATCTTTGAATAAGAATAATGCAACTCACAATCTTCCATGTAATTCCCCTAAAGATGCTAACAGTATCTGACACTCCTACTTAAGGGGAATCACGTGAAAGCTTCTTTAAAAAAGCTGTTTTACATTTCTCATTTGGAATCATTACATCTTAAGGCCACACCAATTAACAGGTTAACAGATTTTTTTTTCTTCTGAATTTTAATGAGGACATCATTGAAACAGAAGGCTGGGGTGAAAACTTGCACCTGACCCTGTTCACTCCCTGAATCTGTGTGCACCAAAGTACAAACCTTCCTCTGAGATTCTGTTTTCATGTTGATTTTCCTATCTAGCATTTTTTTAAATTCTGTTAACCAGGAAATCAAATTGGTGTGGCCTAAGTTACAGATACCTTAAGGCATACGCTACAGTGAAGGCTAGTTCTCACAGATGCTAAGACTGAGAAAATTTTCTAATTCCCTCCTATTCCTCCTTGGAGGGAAGTTGGAGCTTTCCTCGGACATTTGTCACGACAAAAGTTCGAAGACAATGTCAGCACCAATCGCTCCCCAAAGTAACCCGCTCCCAGGCAAGACGGCCAAATTAAATGCACTTCATCCCCGTTGTTTCAAAGGAAGTCATTACCTCAAGGTCACCTTGAAACAGAAGAGAACCAAGATGGAGGAACCTATTTCTGCGGCGGCACCCCTGGGCCTTAGGCAATCTCCATTTGTGAGAGGCACATCAGCTCCAGCTCAGTGATCCATAGCCTCCAGCAAATCAAGCAGGGAAAAAGCTTTACTTTTTAATGCTGCTCAGAGACCAGACACTGCCAGGTGTTACAGGCTGTAGGCAACTTGGGGAGGGCTGGTCCAGTCATCATGTGGGAGGGTCAAACTTCAGGAGGGCTAGTCCAATCATTATGTGGGAGGGTGGGTGTTACAGGCTGCAGGCAACTTTGGGAGGGCTGGTCCAATCATCATCTGGGAAGGGGAAACTTTAGGAGGGCCTAACCAATCAGGATGTGGGAGGGGGAAACTTCAGGAGGGCTAGTCCAATCATCATGTGGGAGGGGGAACTTCAGGAGGGCTAGTCCAATCATCATCTGGGAGGGGGAACTCGAGGAGGGCTAGTTCAATCATCATGTGGGAGGGGGAAACTTTAGGAGGGCCTAACCAGTCATGATGTACATGTAGGAGGGGGGCAACCTTAGGAGGGTAGGGAGCAGGAATTTCTGAAAAATGGATAAAGGGAGAGTCCCTAGAAAATCCACCAAGGGATTTGATATCAATGGATGGAGGATCTTTCACTATTAATTTGTGAAGAGTACATAAAGACGTAACTTGGAAAAGAATGTTTGGCCATGCAGATGGAGGCACTGAGAGAGAGGTGAAAAATGTCTAGTTTCCCTTTGACCTGAAATAAAATGACTTTTGACTGTCTTGCAAGTATGTAAAACTGAGGGTAAATGAAAGAGTGATACAGATCTAGATGCAATTTTGATGATACACTACTGCCATTTTGTAAGATTCCTTTCTCTCTTGCCTGATCTGGAGTACTGTCAATTGCTTTGCAGCAGTTTCAGACTTGGGTAGTCCAAGAACCAGCAAATTAAGACGGCGTGGCCGGAAACTTTGACAGACTAGCCCTGGGCATCAGGACGTAAGATCTGCCAGGCAATACTCATCACAAAGTGTTTGGTCTTCCGCTGAACTCACAGAATTTCAAAGTTGTGTGGTACAAGAACTAACAAATTAAGACTGCGAGGCCGGAAACTTTGACGGACTAGCCATGGGCTTCAGGGCATAAGATCTGACAGGTTAATTCTCATCACCAGGTGTTTGTTCTTCCTCTGAACTCACAGCTGAAATCTGATTACAGTTTCCAAAATTTCATCCTGAAATACATAAATATTTAGCAGGCATGAACAATATTCTAAAAGTATGTAAGATCAGAATTCTTACCACAAGAAAAATGTCAGTTTCTTAAATCTCTCAAAACATGTACGCTTGTAACTATACAGAATGACACGCTTGCTGAAAGATAGATTATCTTCGAAGAACAAGAAAAAATAAGAAAAGGCATTTTTGGTAGTGAAGAAGTAAAAAACTAAGACGGCGTGGCCGGAAACTTTGACGGACTAGCCCTGGGCATCAGGACGTAAGCTCTGTCAGGCAGTACTCATCACCAGGTGTTCGTTCTTCCTCTGAACCCACAGCTGAAACCTGATTACAGTTTCCAAGCTTTCATCCTGCCATACATAAATCTTCGGGAGGCACCGGGGACCTCGTAACTATCACAGCAATCTTAACTGGAAAATAGCCCCGTATTGGCGAGTTTTCCCCATGGTGGCATCTGCGTTGCCTGAAGTGCCTGGTGGCTAACATGTAATGAATATGATGAATAGTATATTACTGCATTGTAACATCGACTCAAAGAACTCTCATGCAAGAGACTGGGTAGTAAAATTGGAGATGTGTTCAATCATTCTGACAAAACTCATCGATGAATCACGGTCTCTTTATAACTGTTGAGTTGCCGGCCGCTGAGGGATTGAAATTGATTTTGAAATTGAAATTGAAAGAAGATATTGATTTTTATCTTTCTGAGAACTATATACATGGAAACCTTAATGATTCACCTCCATGATAGAGCTATCAACGGAATACAGTTGACAAAAGTTCCACTTTTGGTAATGCATATACATATATCATAAAATGTTTCTTATTCTAAAGACAATAACAAAAAGAGAAGACTGATTCTGAAATAGATTATTGAACAGCGAAACTGTTTTTCTGAACTGCACTTGCAAATTGAGATGAAGAATGGTGTAACAATTAAGGCATAGCTTTTTTTGACACACCCCTTGGTTGGTAAATGGGATAGCCCAAGGGCACTCTAACAGTGCTATTAGCTCCTCTCTGTAATACCTGCTGGCTTAACCATTACGAATGGTGTAAAATTGAGAGTGACTCCGCCATTACCTATCTTGATGAATCTGCCTCTGGTGATGAAACACCAGAGGGTACAGAGGAAGACACATTCTTTTCATTACAGTTTTGCCATACATTATCCCAGACACCATAGATTACTGCAAAGGCATCTTCCTATACAGGATGTCTCAGCCGAATGTCTTGGTAATACTTTAAGGCTGCCCTAAGGGGACCCCTGGTATGCAGTACAAGGGGAACTCTTCTGTTTTTCATCACATGATTGGTTTAACCCTCGCCATGCTGCCTTATTACATAACCTCATATTAACCAATACAAACTTGGTGCCAAACGGCTACTTTGGCAAGAAGAAGGTTAACATTTTTAGAATTTTCCGCCATGAAGGACAGATTGTACTGGAAAAACTTTATTGATTGTATCTCACTGGAGTAAATCCGGATGAACGATGATGATGATGATGAAGAATAGGCCACACCAATTTAATTTCTTGGTTAATGGATTTTTATTTTCCAAACAAAAAAAATTAGAAAAGAAAAATCATGAAAACAGATTCTGAAGATTAAAAAAAAAAATAAGAATCAGTTAACCAAGAAATTAAATTGGTGTGGTCTTAACATCATTTGTCATAATTGTGCCAGCTAGGTTCCTAAAACTGCCGCATTTCTGTACCTAAAGCTACCGGTCCAGGACAGAACGTCTAAATAGTGTGCAACAAAAGCAGTGGAAAATGAGATCCATTTTATCTGCGAATGTCCCAAATTTGAAGCCAAAAGAAGTAGATCATTTACGAAAGTATCCGAAATCTCTAAAAGCTTTTCTAGATTAAGAAATACACAGAAATTCATATTCCTTTTGAAATCATCTAAGCCGCTCATTATCGAAAGTGTGGGACTTTGTATTTTCCACTGCTTTCAAAGAAGAAATCAAACCCTGCATTAGTATCGTAGATATAGAAAGTTTAACTTATTGTAGACTAGCAATATAGTATGATCTTGTATCACGTACATCAAACTCAAACTCAAACAAAGTTTGTACAAGAGATAACAAAAAAGTTATGCAAACTACAAATTGATACAAAAAAAGTCAGCCAAAATTTCAAGGTTAAGTCCCAATTATTTTAGTGTTGGTTATGTAAAGTTTATCCTTTTCACAATGACAGCTCACATGTACTGTTGGAAAGATCGATGGGGAGACTCTTAAAACATAACGATTGGCCCCGGGCTGCTCTAAGACTTAGACTAAGTAATCTTGTAGCGAAGATAAGCTGACATTAACGTGTCCCAGTTGAGGGATTACTACCTTCGAAAATGGCTAATAACTCAATGCATCAGTATTAAGGCATTCAAGCAAATAGGGGATTATAGAAATATCGCTGGGGGAACGAGCGTTATGAATTGCTGGCCCTTTACCTTATGTCACATAATCCCTAAATTCTCTGGGAATAGAAAAAATAATTGAATAAAAAGACTCTTTTTACACATCCAAGTGATTTATTCAACGGACATTTTGGTGACCATCTGTCACCTTCATCAAGGCAATTCTGACTGATTCACATTGTAAAAAGACTGTCTTTTTATTCAGTAACTTACCAACCTGATGAAACTATTCATGGAAAGAAAAAAAATGAATATGAACAATTCCATCAAATATGGAAGGAATGTCAAAACAGCTTGCAGTAAAGGAGTACTAGTAAACAAAACAAACAAATAAACAAATAAATCAAGCACCAGTATGGTTGATCGTGGTCAACTGCATACACCTTTGTAAGACTATGAATATTTTTTTTTTACATTCTTTTTATTAGTTTTCAAAATAACAAAGAAATGATAGGAAAATTGTGGCACACATACAAAATAAATAGACTATGAATAGTTGATTTTGATGCTCAATACTTAAAACAGTATGAAAATTGCTTGAAGGCACTGTTGCCACTGAGTGATGGTTGGACTATGGGATAGCATTAACTAAAAGTTTCCAAGCTGGGGAGTGGCTCTTAGCTACAGGCACATGCGAAATTAGTGCATCTAGAGCTCCTAATGGTTAATTTATCATCTTAGCAGCATTATAGAGAATGGTGGATTACTGTGATGACATTGTTGGCATTGCAATACAAACTGCAGGTTTCTAAAGCTGGGTCCTGTTGTTTGGCAACTCTTGCTGTGTGAGTGAAAAAATGAATGAGTGAATGAGTGAGTGAGTGAATGAATGAAGGAATAATTGAATGAGTAAATGAATGGATGAATTCAATTCTTTAACATATCAACATGACTGAATGACTGAGTCAATCAATCAATCAATCAATCAACCAACCAATCAATCAATCAATCAACCAATCAATCACCATTAGAAAGGATTTAAAGGACCGGGAAAGTTAACTTGTTGAAACTTGATAGTCACTTTCTAGGAGTCTCAGAGTAAATCTAATTTGATCCTTGAACACACTCCTCAAAAGGAGTGGCTTAAACTCCAAGGAATGGTGCGGTATTGCAACCCAACTTATGAGTGATGGTGGGAGAAGTTGGGAGCATTTGGGGCTTAGAGGGCTTAACCACTGCCTGATGAGGAATTAGTGCTGTCTGTGATGACTAATGGCTAATGCACCATCTTAGCTGGACCGCTGAGAATAACTCACATGTCGCTTTGGCCACATTAGTCATTATCTTCAGTTCTATGGTCTCTGTTTCATGTAGCTTGGCAACTTTTGTAGGAAACAGGTAGTCGCAAACTTTGCCTTTTTGAGGCTGTAGAATTAGTGGGTTGTTACCCTCTGTGTCTAGGGCACGGCATTGGAAGAAGGAACCCATATCTCTCCATCCACTGCCTTTTACCTCCCTAACCAAAGCCAGGTACCCATTTTTACACCTGGGTAGAGCGAGGCAATCTGTGAAATGTTCCTTGTCTAAGGACACAACATCAGTAGCATATCAGAGGATTCCGACCCAGGACCTCTGGGTTCTGGGCCAAACAACACGACACCACTCAGTCACTTTTTGGTTGAACAGATACTGAAAAGGCAGAGTAGGACCAGGAAAGTTTACTAAAGTCTTGTTGTTTCTTCTTCTTAATCAATTCTTGGGCAGGAAGTCTCGATCAGTCTCAAAAGCATTGCCACTCAAGGGAAATGTATGTGTTAATGCTTATAGTGATTTAAGGCACGAGGGAAGAATTTATGAGTGTTCTAGCGGGCATTTAAGGACAGCAACGTGTTCTGACTTTTATAAGATGGAAAGCTGACGCCTGTGAAACTAGTGCTTTGTATGACTAAATGGTATTATGCAGATAAGCAAATACACAATCATTCATCATAGCAATATTCAGGTCAATGGGGGTCATCTTTGAGTACTTGTCATTCTGCGATGTTTCTCATTCTGTCTAAAGACTGTGTGAGGCTTCACAAGTTTATTTTCTTGCTTCTCGGATTTAAGAAATGATTCTAGACTAACAGTCAAAGAATTGCCAAAAATAATTTCATCAGGTTGGTAGAACATACTAGGATATTGGAGTTTTCTTTTTTCACAACCAGTAACTCCTCACCTGCTGATGTTTCAGTGTCTGTCAGACACCATCATGTTACCTTCAAGAACTTTTGATTTGCATTTAATTGATGTTCATTTACCACTTGCTTTCTTTAAATTTGAATTGATTTGAATCAATGTACCAGGTGTGTCCCTTTTGTGTTGCCACAGTGTTATGTTCATATTATTTTGTGCTACTCATTACCACTACTATTATTTCTGAATATTATCATTTATTACTGTACCTCTACCAATACTCCTATGTCAAGTTTATGTATTCAATTGGTGTCCTTTAAGTCCGTATGGGCTGGGCGACTTTATTGAGTCGCAGGACACGAAAATAAAACATTCATTCATTCATTCATTCCATCTTCAGAGCTACTGTCAAAGAATTGGCAGAAACAGGAGACTTTACCTGTGACTGAAGCTGATTATTTTTCAGGCAAGTTTTTGCTAGAAGTGGTCTCAAAAGCGTTGCTACTCAAAGGAAATGTAGGCAGTGTGGATTGATTGAATGGTTCAAGAAGCAGAGTGCGTTTAAGGACAATGACGTGGCAAGACTCCTTGAAGGATTAGCCGCCAGCACATGTCGAATTTGTCTGGCGTAAATTGGGTTCTGTATTCTTTATTAGCAGCATTACGAAGCGTGAATCGGGATAAGGATTACTGTGCACTTTCACTATAGGTCTGCTCATGTGGGCTAAGTGCTTCTTGTCGTTATCATAGTTTTCCAACTTTTGTCATCTGTCAAAACTTTTCAGCAGTTGGTGAAACTTACTGTTCACTTCATCATTATATGATCTTGCTGGCTGGAAGTCGCATGAACATGAGCAGGAACAAAGTAACTATGATATGTGAATGTTGATGAAGGTTTAAGCCATCCAGGTAATAAGTTACACCAAAAACAGCTACTCACTGACAAGCAACTGGATAGAATATTGAAACAATTTCAGATGGTCTTCACTTCATTCACATCAGAGTTTGGTATAAAACCTGGTTCTACCAGATCTTTCCTTAGTCACTGACGAAATATGGTGGATGCTGTCTGAAACGTCTGACTGTTTCAATATTTTATCCAGTTGCTTGATGAGTAACTGTTTTTGGCGTATGATATTAGAATGAAAGCAATGTTTGATGAATGCCTGATAGTTTGTCCCTTTACCAAATCAACACATGGCTTATCAGATCAACTCGGCCCAACACCCTCGTCCACTTGGCCCAACAACCTAGCCCTAACCCTATCCTTAACCCTAACTGTAAATACAACAAGAGTCCGTAGGACACAATTCTCCGTGAAGTATTTATAGTATGTACAAGTATTGACCCACACAAATTGCATCTCTGCTCAGTCCAAGTAGTGTTTCAGAGCAAGTAAAGAAAAAGTGTTTGTTTATCTTTTTCTTTCAATACAGGAGTGGTCAACCTGCTGAAAAGTATGTTTTTACAGCATGGCACAGATGGGATCTAGAAATTCCGGGAAAAGTCACAAAGTTAGATCTAGATGGCCCCTTTTCAATTATCAACGAACCATTCAGCCTTACAACTAAGATGTATCAGAAATCACAAATATGCAGTAAATCCTCTTTCCACAATTTATTGCAGGCCAGCCTGATCTATAGCTATCAAGCTATTTGCAATAAAAAAGGCTAATTTATATTATCGTAACATTTCACGAAGGTCAAAGGTCACCGGATCTAACCACCCGGAAGTGACACTGGCGCGCGCACTTTTCTGAGAGATATTTCTCAACAATCTTTCATCCCCTGTGTAAACTTTTTACATTGTCACAGCCTCCGTATTATAAACTACAAGTGTGGTAAGTTTGAAGGTCCAGAGATTTGCCATTTTCACACTGTGCGTAAAAATACATCGTCCGTCCCGTGCTCACATACTGTATGCGAGTTGCGAGGGACACGGCATACTTAATACACAGACTGGAGCTCACTCGGCACATGTTCGCAGCTAAAACTCACAATTCCCGTTGCCGCATTGGTATGTAACTTGGTATATCGTTTGCTAGGTTGCGTGTGGTGATGCACGTTGTCTATTTTTCAATGTAACAGTGACTATACGATCACAGCAAGTAAGGAAGATTTATACCCCGTATCTGCCTGAAGTATTCCAGTCATGCATAACGGATTATAACATGGTCCCTATGGCAGGGCAGTGGGACATAGCATTAATTATAGGGGTGCAATTACGATATTGGATTGACGTTTAAAGTAGTTATGGTGTAACAAAGCTATTGTGCATCCCCACGCCGAACCAGGCAAACGATATGCCAAGTTACACACCAATGCGACAACGGGATCGTGAGTAATAGCTGCGAACGCGCAAACAAATGCATTCCCAATACTCCCAGAAGGAGGTCATCCTCCTTCCCGGAGTAATGATTATAAAAGGGACAGTCTAGATTTATTGTCCTGCTTTGTTGATGGTATCTATTGCATTACCTTTTATTACAAAGGCTGTACAGAACATGTTTTTGTAATGTGTGGTTCAAGTTCAACATGTGCTCATACAAATGTATCTCTGATGTAACTGCATCATACCAACAATCTCTGTATTGTGGCAATCCAAAACAAATCAAATCAAATGAACTCAAATCATGACAAAAAGCTCTGTGATATTTGATGTGTGGTCATGATACCAACAATACCTGAGTGTGTTCTGACAATCCAATTTAACTTAAGTCCTGGCAAAAGCTCGACATTGATGAATATTTAATCAGTCATGTTGCCCTAGACTCGAGGTACTAAATAGTGTGTCATGTACTTGCTATAATGGTTGAGAGTTCTTCCCATGGATAGGATTAAAGCGAGATGAGCTGACAATGCAGGCGGTCCGTAGAGACTTCCTGCCACTGGAAATTCCTGCTGATTTAAGAGTGACGGAATGGTGTTTTCTCTGGGGGAATGTTGGAGTCAACTTCAATGCCTGGATCGTTGTAATGACGAAGCACCTCTGGGATTTGTTAGCTCAAAAATGGGCTTTGACAGGAGCGGAAATAGCACTCAGTCTGATGAGTCTCTCTTGGTTTCTGCATTAAAAGGTAGTGAGCAATTGAGAACTTTGCAGTTTAGTGGCAAATATAGCTTTAAAAAGCTTGATGAGGTAAAAGGTAAAAATATCTTTTGCTCACTCTCACATATTCAAACTCCTTGGTCCCCGATAATGTTAAGTTTGAAAACATACTTAGACTTTGTGAACGAAGTCATCAAATGAAAAAGTTATTTCCCTTGATATGATCATGAAATCTTTGTTTGTGCTGTAACATATAGGGGTGGATACCGGTTCGCTGGACCTGATTCCGACCTTTATAACATCCAAGAACCGAGTCAAAAAAACCTGAAAGACAAAACCTGAGTCCAAAAAAACCTGAACGAAATACAAAATATATTTTCTATTTTGTTTGATAAAAAGTGTTTTGAGTCTCCCCTTTGACAAAAAAAGGCATTTAGAATAAGTGCAACTTTCAAATATCAAACACTGGTTTATTTTGAAAGTCTTCTCACCAAGAAACTTTTATAGTTGTGCTTGTCAGTATTAATTCTTTACGCTTAATATTGTTCTGATAAAACAAAACATCAACTGGACAGAATCAGGTCCAGGTTCAGGTCCGGACCTGAACCTAAATCTCTGGACCTAAACTTGGACTTGGACCTTATTAAGCCGAACCGGTATCCACCCCTAGTAACATACAAAGATAATGGAATATTGGACAATCTAGTAGAGACCCTAGCGTAATATTTTCAGTGTCCATCCAAATTGAAACTGACCGGCCTGTTAAGTGCAGTACACTGTAACCATAGAAACCATCAACTTGAAGGTGAACAAGTCTGACAGGAAAGAAGCTGACGGTGAATTGTTGTCATGGCAACACGCTGTGTTTGTTGACTTTCCTGAGCGCTTCCTGTCGTGTGGACCACGCCCATCAAAGTGCACAATGAGGGTTCACGAAAGCGTGCAGAGACCGTAAATAATCCGAACACAATGGTTTAGTTGGTGTCTTTGATGGCAGAACTTTGTATAATCCATCCTTTGAAAGATTGCATGTGACACTGTGGTGAAGTGGTTAGTAACCCTGTTTCAGTACCGGAAGGTCAAGTGTTTGAATCACGGTTGTTGACAGCTTGACAGGCTATACAATGGTATCTGCCTTTCTTGTTGCAAATGGTATTGGTTTAGTTCTTTGACTGCAGTATGCTGTGTAATCCATCCTTTGAGAAATTGCATGTGGCACAGTGGTGAAGTGGTTTCAGTACCGGAATGTTGAGTGTTTGAATCATGGTTGTTGACAGGTTGTATATGGTATCTGCCAGTTTTTTGTCACAAATAACAAATGATACAAAATAAAAGAATAGTTTTGGTTGCACATCGATACCCACTGTACCCCAAAATAGCAGGATTGTTAGTTTTTCCCGAGTGAGCCTAAATCAAGTTGATGGTGAGAATAGCTGTCATCTCACAAACACAGCCAGACATGGGAAAAAATAATCACTCTCTTGGAGTATTAATAATGTAAAGAAATAGTTTTAGTTGCATATCGATAACCACCGTACCCCAAAATAGCAGGATTCTTAGTTTTTCTCGCCAGCCCAAATCAAGTTGACTGTGAGAACAGATGTCATTTCACAAACACAGACAGACATGGGCAAAAATCACTCTCTTGGAGTATTTAATTTATAAGTAACATAAAAAAAATAGTTTTGGTTGCATATCGATAACCACCGTACCCAACAAGAGCAGAACTTTTAGTTTTTCCGCCAGCCCAAATCAAGTTGAATGTGAGAATGACACTCACTGTCATCCGCATGCAATCAAGTTTCTACAGCCCCCAAGTGAATGAAGATATTGATGGGAGTGAGATTCGAGGCACGACATAAACGTCAGATGCGCAGGGATATCGTGTTTCCTTCAGCACCGCCGGAGAGCTGTAAAACACGGAGCAAGCGAGCGCACGATGCGTAAACGGTGTCTCAATCACACGAGCGGGCTTTGATGTTAAATGAAACGACGTACTAACTTTCCGTAACACCGTGCCTTGTCATCCCGTTTGCATTTCTCCGCGTGGAAAGTTGATGTCATCAGCAACGGGTAACTGAGTAAGATAACTTCTGGGCTGAAGCAAGTTTTAATTGTAATTTACAACAGAAAAAATTGGACTTACCCAAATATTTGACCATACAACACCAGTCTTTGTCAAGGAATGAGCAATCCACCGCTGATGAAATGACATCACGCTATGCAGACTAGACACGTGACTCGGTGAGCAGTGGATCATAACTTGTTTCAGAATGACTTCTACCAACACAGATGAACTTTTAAGCAAAAACTTCTGGCGTAGGGGACCTCACATTACTGAGGGTCTGCATGGGGGGTCCCAACAATGCTTTACACTAAATTCTTGAGGAGTCCCCAACATATTAAATTTGGTCGCCTCCCTACGAATTACGTCAATAGACAGGCTTTCCCTATGAATTACAGAAAATCAAAATAGGCTCAGACCATGCTTTACAGAAAAGAGCATGCAGACTCACATTACTAGATGCATAAGAGGGGGTCTGGATGGGGGGGGGTATCCTGACAACACTTTGAGCTAAACTCAGGAGGAGTGCCTAGTAATACATGTACATATTATGCTAAATTCAGAAACTTAATGGCAGTTATGGAACATTTTGCACAATGGCAACAAGTTTTCAACATTTGCGGTATAACTTCTTGTATAAGTTCTTGTACTAAAAGTTTCTAAAAAAACACCAAGAGATTGACCTGATATGGCCCTAAGGGCAAGTTAGGAGCTTCCCAAGGTGAGTGAAAGCCAAACCAGGTGACTGAGCACAAAACTACACCGGCCAAGCTCCCGGAAATTGGCACTCAAGCCTCTCTACCCTAAAATACCTTCTGGTCAATCGCTCTTCTCTCAAACACCTTCATTATGTGAGCAGAAATTCTTTGAGAGGGGAGAAAACGGCTGATAGCACTCTGCACATCGGCGTGCCAGCGATATCAACGATGCTGTAAAGGGTGCTTGTGTACTCATCTCTACGTCTTAGCGCTACAGAAATCAAAGACGTGGTATTGATTGTCACTTCAGTGTATGATAGCACTTAGATGTCTGATTGCGTGGATGGGTCTTGACAATCAGCCAATAGCTGAAAATCCTCAATTTGGAAAGTGTATGATGATCTTCTGACGAGCAAAATACGTCACAGCCCTGTATAAAAATGGTATTGAGAAGAAACTACCAGATGATACTGTGGTAAGTTTAACTTTGAGGATACAGTGCTTTCAAACAAGGGTCAAATGATGTTACAGAAGCAAAGGCATTAACACATACAGAGATGTTCTGACCAATCAGTAGTTTTGGTAGATAATACCGGTAAGAGTAAGGTAAAGAGAAAATGAATTGACACTGGCTATACATGTATGTTCAGAATAGTGTTGAATATATTCTGTATGTACATGTAGGAACTTGTTTTACTTTGTAGAATATTGACCTCTAAAAGATCCTCTTAGCTTAAAGTAGAGTGGCTAAGGCAGACCTAGCAAGCTACAGGATATTGATTAATTGATTCCTAGATTGATCGACGGACTAACAACTCTATACCGTAACATCCTAAACTGAATGTATACTATGCAGGCTACTAGTAGGTAGTTTGCTTTAACTTATTATAATAAACGAAAATGGTATACTACCAATCCTAAAAGGAGAGACACACTATATGTAAAGAACACACCTCGCTTATCACTAAGACTAGGGGTACACCCTAATTGATCTGTTGCTAGAATCAGTCAATGTCTCTCAAGCAGCTTGTTCCTACAAGTGTACCTTAGCCAAGTACAGAACTCCTTTGTCAAGCCACATCTTGGCTTTTCCGGTTATGTAGCACAGAATCTGATACAGATGCAGATGACAACCCATCACACAGACTTTTGGTGAAATGCTATTGACTCTCAAACCCCTACCAATGTACCAACTATACAAGTACAGATTGAACTCCTTTATCAAGTCATAATGCTCGTATTTCCGGTTATGCAATGCAGATACAGGTGCAGATAACCAAATCATCCTCACCTTGTTTACAGTACAAACATGTGCTCATGAATTTTGATAACTCTTAAGCCTCTGTTGTATGAATGGTCAGTGTATGGATAAGTTTCCAAGTCCATTTTCAAGCCGCACGCTGGCTTTTCCGGTCACGCAATGCAGATTCAGGTACAGATAACCAAATCCATAATCGCTGCCTCTTCCCAGTACAAATAGAGTCAGTGCTCAAGCATCTTCAAAGTTGATAAGATGGCAGGCTTTGTTGTTATACATGTACATGGTCAGTGTCTGTCAAGGAGAGTCTCCAAGTACAGAGACTCCATTGTCAAGCCGCACGCTGGCTTTTCCGGTTATGCAATGCAGATACAGGTGCAGATAACCAAATCCATCCTCACCTTTTTACAGTAGAAACATGTGCTAATGCATCTTGATAACTCCCAAGCCTTTATTGTAATGCATGGTCAGTGTATGGAGAGTCTCCAAGTACAGAACTCCATTGTCAAGCTGCACGCTGGCTTTTCCGGGTATGCAAATGATGCAGATACAGGTGTAGATAACCAAATCCATCGCTGCCTCTGTCCAGTACAAATAGAGAGTGCTCATGCATCTTAATAAGCTGGGAGACTTCGTTGCAATGCATGGTCCGAGTCTGGCTGGGAGAGATGGGAGTGATAGGGCAGGCAGAGAGTGAGGATCTGCTATCATGGAAATCTGGGAGTGCATCTGCATTGGCCTTAGTTCAAGCTTTTTCCCACGGCCACAAAAACCTGTTCTGTTGATAACAAATCTATGTGTTCATCGATTTTTACCTGTTTTTTGATAAGAAAATCTTGTCTCTTTCATACAAGAGGTAACCATACAATTTTTCCCACAGCCGTACAAACCTGTTCCATTGATGACAACTGTGTGTTCATCGATTTTTGACATCTCTGTGATCAATTCTTACCTGTTTTGCATAAGGAAAATTCTCATTTCTTTCATATAAAAGCATGACTATGTGACCCCGATGACACAAATCCAGTTTTCCCAAGGCCGCAAAAACCTGGTCCATTGATAAGAACTGTGTTCATCGATTTTTGACATCTTTGTGTTGAACTTCATTGATTTTTACCTGTGTTTGGACAAGGAAAAATCTTGACTCTTTCATAAAAGAGGCAACAATACAGAACTATGCCTGCACGCTGATAAAACCCAGACACATATCCATTTTTCCCAAGGCAGCGTTAAACTGATCCATATAGATAACATCTCTGTATTCATTGATTTTCAACTGTGTTTCTTTAGATAAAGAAGAATGTCATCTCTTTCATACTATATGAAACAATTTAATACAAAGCTATACTTGTTCGAATTCCCTGATAAGAAGATGCCATAAAATATAGTGCTTTCCTATTAGAGGCCACACCAATTTAATTTCTTGGTTAACAGATTTTTATTCCCCCCCCAAAAAAAAAATTTTTAAACAATTCATGAAAACAGAAGGCTGGGCCAGATTTTTTATTCCTACGTTTTTTTTAAATAAAAATCCGTTAATCAAGAAATCAAATTGGTGTGGCCTAAGGCAATTATTATAATAGCAATTCTATTTCCACCAGGGTACATAATTCTGCCACCCTGAAAAGATACATCCAAACAGATCTCCAACCCAACGTCCCCCAGTATCATGCACTCCTGTATATGTAAACTGTGCATACTTGGGGGTGCTGCACTAGCCACTGTTTTTCAAAGTAGCGGATTAATATAACTTGGCGGATTAATGTTAATGGAGGTTACAAACCTACTGTCTTCAATGTATGCTATCCCAGGCCTACATTAATTGATTTTTAGCTGGTCTCTCTTTTTATGGAAATTTTGTTTATTGAGATTGATTATAAGGCTAATGAACAATAAAGGACTTACAGTGTGCTTGCAGCTCGATAGCAAGACGCCATTTAAGTTGGGAGACAGAAAGGATACGACACTTAAGGCATAATTACACCAATTCAGACATTTTTAGGTGAAAAGAGTATGAAGGATTCTGTCGTCGTAAAAGTAGAGGGTAGGGAGGAAAACTTCAATATGATAGTTAGTTAAAATCCTCCCACACCATAAGGTATATAGGGCGGAGCCCATTTCCATTTCATAGCCCTGGGCCACACTGTGGTACAATCACTGCAGCAGGGGGCTAGTCCACAGGCAGTGGAGTGTGTTTAACTTCCATACTGTTTCAGAAGTATGTACCATTTTTATAAAGTCTTTGGTATGACTCAATGCGCCTCTTGTCCAGAGGTGTCCTACTGGTCCAAGTAATTTGAACCAGATGTGGCTAGTAACAGAATTGCAGACCACTACACTACCAATATGACTAAATCAACCCCATAAAACTGAGTGCACCAAGGCATGAACCTGGTCCTCATCTGGCTTTGCTTTTTTTATGTTTTTCAAGTCGAGCATATTTTGTTCAAATCTGAGAACTTACTTAGACTTAGGGGCTCCCGGGGAGCAACAAATTAAGGTACAGCATCCTTAAGGTGAATTATTATTTTGAGGCAGTCTTTCCTTGAACTGACTGTGGCTGTGATCCTGTGGGTAGGTTTAACATGTGCTAACCCACATATATCAGTGATGCCACTCTTCTGGCTTGGGTTCTGAACTTCTCGGCAGCGTCATTTGTCTTATGAGCCATTGTTATCTTGCGGCTTTCGCACCTTAGCTCCACCAGGGGGTATCTGAATCTTTATGAGTTTTACATCATGGTGTATGGAAAAGAACTATTAATCTTGAAGTCTTTATGTCCAGTTTGGTCTTGCAACGGTGAAAGTTCTGGTCTGACATACAGTCAAACCTGTCCGAGAGGACTACTGCAGGGGACAGATAAAATCTGGTCTATGTGGACAGGTAGTCACTATAGACAGGATTTGTAATGCTTGTGTCAATGGGAAAAATCATCCAAAGAACCACCAAGTGTTCACATTGGCCAAGTGGTCCTTATGTAGAGGTGGTCACTTATACAGGTTTGACTGTATATCAATGGCCAGGTGGTCCATATGTAGAGGTGGTCACTAGTACAGGTTTGACTGTATATCAATGGCCAGGTGGTCCTTATGTAGAGGTGGTCACTAGTACAGGTTTGACTGTATATCAATGGCCAGGTGGTCCATATGTAGAGGTGGTTACTAGTACAGGTTTGACTGTATATCAATGGCCAGGTGGTCCATATGTAGAGGTGGTTACTAGTACAGGTTTGACTGTATATCAATGGCCAGGTGGTCCATATGTAGAGGTGGTCACTAGTACAGGTTTGACTGTATATCAATGGCCAGGTGGTCCTTATGTAGAGGTGGTCACTAGTACAGGTTTGACTGTATATCAATGGCCAGGTGGTCCATATGTAGAGGTGGTTACTAGTACAGGTTTGACTGTATATCAATGGCCAGGTGGTCCATATGTAGGGGTGGTTACTAGTACAGGTTTGACTGTATATCAATGGCCAGGTGGTCCTTATGTAGAGGTGGTCACTTACACAGATTCAACTGTATTATCAATGGCCAGGTGGTCCTTATGTAGAGGTGGTCACTTGTACAGGTTTGACTGTATATCAATGGCCAGGTGGTCCTTATGTAGAGGTGTTCACTAGTACAGGTTTGACTGTATATCAATGGCCAGGTGGTCCTTATGTAGAGGTGTTCACTTGTACAGGTTTGACTGTATGTCAATGGCCAGGTGGTCCTTATGTAGAGGTGGTCACTAGTACAGGTTTGACTGTATATCAATGGCCAGGTGGTCCTTATGTAGATGTGGTCACTAGTACAGGCTTGACTGTATATTAATGGTCACTGTGGGATGGTACACCTACATGTATAAACAGGCTTGATTTTTTTTTTTTAACGTCTTCCACAGTCTGGAAATATTTCTTCTATCTTGCCACAACTAACCTTGAATATTGAAGAATGCAGGCAATGCAAATATTATGTTTTCAGAAGCTTTTGGGGGTCACTGAGTGACTACAGTGAAGACTATGAGACAGAGCCTTGCTGGGATTCAATGTGTTGAAGTCCTGGGTCAAGAATAAAACTATGTAGCTCTGCAGTCTTTGTCGTCTGGCTCCCTGTATCTGTGTGCAATGGCCTTAAAGGCAACCCAAGCAATATAAGGGCCCAAAAGTTTGGATTTTGAAAGTCAATTTATTTAGTCATTTCTATACATGATTAGTTCAAATAACATTATCACAATGTATAGCAACGTCTATGATGCAAAAATATGACGTTGTTGTGATGTGAGATTTCAGTGAAAATCGTCGCCTGGGTTTTTGTAGGCTCGCAAAACTAAGGGAATCATTGTACGGCACATTTTTCCACGGTTTTGTTTGAAGTTACTGGATGCAAATGTGCTATACAGTGTTAGTAAATGTCACTACCATAAAGATTTCAGCATTATTTCATTTCCATTTTTTGGGCACAAATATTGCTTTGGTTGCCTTTAATATCGGTCCACAACATATATAATTCCACGGAACTGCTTCTCACTTCTGACTCGGTTTATGAACGTCTCCGCAGCGTTATTTACCTGGGGAGAAGTCGTTTAATAGCTCGCTGGCATTTGCAGCTCTGCTGAGTCAGGGGGAGGTTTGGGGAGATTATTGCCTGTTGGAGGCCAGATGCATAATGCATTGTGAGGCGGGGATGAAAGTTTAATGTGGAAACTGATGAGGTGGCACATCCCTGGATCACAGAGGCACGGCTTCTAGAGGACCCCGCTGCGGAGCCGAGTAATTTCTGTCGGAGGTTTTTGATATTAGATGAACCAGTAAGATCTACAATGTAGATTTGCTATAAAAATTCATGTTTTTCAAGAACTGTTATTTCAAGTACTGTAGGAGCATCCTGACTAGATAGCTTTAAAGAATGGTTGCAGTCAGATATGCGAAGACTAGGTGTGACAGGCCATTCAGTGTAATAAAACCAGCTGCTGCCGCAACGCGTACGCAGAATGGCGGTTATACCGGCTGTATACATGTAGATATAGCTACAAGTAGAGATGTATGTGAGGAAAACATTATGGAAGACAGGAACTGTTGGAGAGAATATAGAGTGGACTTGACAATAGGGAGGAGAAAAAGCACACTCTGTGGAACCAGGTAATTTCTGTGGGAGGTTTTGGATTCATGCCAGTTGACATCAGACTTTTTAACTTTAGTCCATCTTTTATTCTTTATTCATGAATGTTGAGGGTGAGCCCTTCAGTTAACTGAGTAACTGATTTCCAAGGGAGCCTTCACAAAATCATATGAAATCAGGATACAAAAGAAAATAGCATAATGTTAACTTAACATATACATGTACATTCACAGTGATATGTATAAGATGAGTTGGTAGGATTTGGTGAGGTGGACTATGTGGAAAACCCCTCTCCATAGACATTACAAAGTACCAACAAGGATAATCCACACAAGACTGGGGGACAGCATTATAGATTCTTTACGATTCCTAATGTACTTTCTGTCGGAGGTTTTGGACTCACGCCAGGTTATAAATGAATGGGTAAGATTTGGTAAGTCAGACTATATATGAGGAAAACCTTATGGATGGCAGGAAGTCTTGTAGAGAAAGGGTGGATTGAAGGCAACTAGCTTGAAATAATGAGGAGGGGGTGAATCAGACAACAAAAAATATCATAGAAATCCGTCCTTCTTTTGTTTTTATTCTCCTCAGAAGATTTTCACAATAACGCCCCTGCAGTTCCAAGCAAGCTGCTAGGGGGCCCAAACCTACATTACTTCTTTATTACAGCACAAGCTATCAGCCACTCAAAAATCAAGACCATAGTACGTCCAGGTCAAAAGATACAATAATTGAAGTTCTCCTGCAGCACCAAGGTCACATACCAGGGGGCCCAAAATTGACCTTGAATTTCGGCTTCACAACACCCACCCCCATACCAAATATCATTGTAATCCATCAAGAGGATCTTGAGTTATGCCGACTGGAGTAGTGCGGAAACACAAACAGACAGACAAAACAGACAGACAGACATACCCAAAACTATACCTCCATTTTTCATGGAGATAATTACCAACAAGACTGATCCATAAGAATTAAGAATAGCATTCTAGATTATATGCTTAACTTTATGGTATGAAATTGTGTGAAGTCAAAGGCCTTAAAAAAACAAGTGTGTGGCCACAGCTTCCAGAAAGAACCAGAAGGATAAATTTTTCTATTGCATATACATGTAAGGCCAAACCATTTTAATTTATTCGTTAAAGGAATTTTGAAAAGAATGCTAGTTTGGAAAATCAATAGGAAAACAGAATCTCAGAGGAAAGTTTGTACTTTGGTGTGCACAGTTTTTTTGTGCTAAAACCAAAACAAAAAATCTGTTAACCATGAAATTTATTCCCCCCTTCCATTGGTTAGGGAGATATTCAAACTATTGGATGCCTATATGCTCACAGAATTGAGTTGGTGGAGGGTGCATAGAACAAAATCAGTTTGTGTTCACCAATGAGATATTTTCCATGTGAAAATATCTTAGCAAGCATCAGTGATAGCCAACAACACCTGGTACATAACGCTTCTGAGAACTAAAACAATTGTTCCAATTTTACATCACCATGGCAACTATATTGATGATAAAAAGTGATCATAGAGGTCAGTGTTCTTGCTCGGAATGATAGAAAGCAGACCCCTTCATAATCTGGTCAGCATTAGCGTTTATTGGCCGCGTGGGAGCGATATTCCCATTTAAAGTGCAGGGCAACGTCAACACACCATCACCATAAATCTGGCTCTGACTGAACTGGAGCAAAGATTGCGTACTTACTAATAGTAATAGAGATTGTGCCAGACTGATGCACATCCTGGGATTAAATTAAGTATCCATCAGTCTACCAGTTACTGCTGAAATGAAGATTGTTTGACCTTTTATTTTGTACAAGTAATGTGATTCAGAAGAAATAAAACTGAATTTAACTTTATACGGAGTAACAATTTCCTGAATAGGAGGTGTGGTTGAATTTTTTTTTGATTGGGGAAAAATAGAAGAGGCGAATCATAGAACCAACAAATTAGATTGGTGTGGCCTAATAAGATGATTAAAAAAACATCCAAAACAAGAGAGTAGCTATAATGGTCTGGCCATGACACCTAGCTGTGGTGCCAGCTGCAACTGAAATGGGCAGCATTGATATAGATTAATCCAGGCTACCATTTGTGTGTCTGCAAGTTTGGTATTTTAACAAAGAATTGAATTGAGTATAGGCCTCTGCTTGGAGAGTACATGTGTCTGGCCATGAAACCTGGCTGTGGTGATGGCTGAAAGTTGGCCGTGGTACTGAAATAAACAGCCTTGATATAGATTAATCCATACATGCCCTGAAGCAAGGACAGGCCAGACCAGTACAACTGAACAGGGCAATAATCTTACATGAGAGGTGCTCAGGGGAAATTGACCGTGCCTCAGACACAAAACGTTAATTAATTTGGAGCTATCGGTGCGTGAAACATTTAAAGTTAGCGATCCCTGGTCGATAGGAATATGTTACATATGCCAAGATGCATGCCAGCAGTATTTCAGCACTTAGTTGCTTGAGTTGCTAAAGTCCACAAGTTGAGACGAAGCTTTTTTTAAATTACATGATGACTTGTGTAAGGGTTCAGAAGGATGCGACCGTTTTGCTGTTAATCTTGAGATTTTATGAGCAATCTTGAGATGCTTTGAAACCATCCTGGAGAAATCTTTAGAACTTTTTAAAGATCTCAAGATTTTGTGATGAATCTTGAGATTTTATTAGACAATCTTGATATCTTTGAAACCATCCTGGAGAAGTCTTAAGACCTTTTCAAAGATCTCAGGATTGTCTTATAAAATCTCAAGATTGTCTCATTAAGTCTCAAGATTTATCACAAAATCTTGAGATTCTAAGACCAAATCTTGAGATTTTCTCATTTTCAAGGAAGCGCAAAGACCCCCGCTGGGGGTCATTGTGATTCGTTGTGTATCAGAGAAGTGTTTTACAAAATATTGGATATGTACCTTTAAGCTGTAAATGGTCAGAAGTGTTAGTCCAAAGTGCTATGCTCATTCCAATGATAATCTGTTCACTGTTTGTTGTATCTTCGTTCCTGAGGACAATATACATGTATGTTGTTACTGAGTGATTCAAACAAGGATTTTACCCTATCTTAGTTGAATATCAACTTAAAGTAAACCTGAAAAGTCAACCTGTCTTCAGTAGTGTGTATAAGGGAAAGAAGATTGAAACTCGTTCCTTGCATGGCTGAAGGTATGCCACAAGTTGTGTCCGTATTGGTGGCCAGTATCAATAGAGAAGTTATAACTGGTTCTGACCTAACTGGTTAAAAAGACATGCCTTGCCCCATTTTCCTCTGAATTCTGCGTACCGGTAGTGCTGCGTACCTAAATGTAACATCAGGTACATCCTGGTATAGGTACCGGTACAGAGGTTTAGGTACAGGTCCGGACCTGTACCTGTACCTGAACAATTTGAAAAATTAAAATGTGTTCTTCTGAACTTCTTCAATAATTTCAGTATCTTTATTCAAAGAAAACAACTAGGTTTCCTACAGACTCCCTTGGCCTTGCTTTCAAAACTCCCGGCCTGCCTGAATGATCTGTTGCATATTAATTACGTTGTTCCAAGGTATCACTTTGGTCGCGTTTGGTGTTGTATGAGGCCATCAGGTCAGGAGATCAGTCACAAAATAAGCACATATATACTTGGTGTGAATTTATATCGGTACAGTAACGGAACTTCATGATCCTGTATTTTGGACCTGAACCTAATCAATTTTTACGGTACAGTACCGGTACACAGTACCAGTATGCAGCACTACAGTGACTATAGAGCAAGTAAGAAGTGACCCATTGACAACCAAGGCTCGTAGTAGCAGACCCATTCCGTCAATTTGCCACACAAATGAAACAATAAAACCAAAGTCTCAGAATCTGTAATACCTACAATCTCTTTAATACTAGAAGTCTGGCGCAATTTTCCTAGTTATGGATTTTCATATACATTGCTATCTCATAATCGTGCATCATTATAGACTGGGGGCAACCAGGCGAGATACCGCCAATCACTATGTCTGTCCTTGGTGCTGAATCTACAACGCTTGTGCAGTCTTGTACATGACTTATAAATTTAGCTCCATTATATGCTGTTACTTCTGAAATATGTGTAGCTTATGTTTAGACTAATCTCTTTGATACTAGAGGTTTGGAGCAATTTTCCTGGTTATGGATTTTCGTATACATTGCTATCTCATAATTGTGCATCATTATAGACCGGGGGCAACCAAGCATGGCTCAAAATTGATCATAAATTGGCCATGAATTAATCATGCCCGGAAAATGAAAAGAATCTTTCCTCCGAGGGATGGTCTGATACAATTTGTTGTCCCTGATGGAATTCAGACGGTAGCAGATTTATCTCGGCGTACAAGCTGTCCCGCATTAGCGCATGTCTAACTCAGTTTGCAGTGCATATGTAAGGTGTGTCTCCCCAAAATGAGACTCTCTTGCACTTATACATCTGGATAAGTTGCCAGATTAATTTATATAGGTACAATTAACCATCTTAATTTCTTGGTTAACAGAATTTCAAACGAAATGCTAGATTGGAAAACAGAATCTCAGAGGCAAATTTGTACTTTGGTGCACACAATTTCAGGGAGTGAACAGGGTCAGGTGCAAGTTTTCACCCCAGCCTTCTGTTTGCATGATGTCCTCGTGCTAAAATATAAAGAAAAAAACTGTTAACCAAGGAAATAAATTGTTGTGGCCTAATATAAGCAGATGTAAGGTACTGTGTAATGTTTGTACATGGTGTCACAGCTGTGATGTTAGTTAGTTAGTTAGTTTGTTTGTATTGCATACCCAGTAAACCACCTCATGGCGTAACACACCAGCTTTATACTGAACAGTGCAAGTTGCACATCCGAACAGATTTATCTAATCCACTCGCACCTGGAAGGACCCTTACTCTTTTTGATAAGTGTGGTGGGTTCTTTAACGTGCTCACAATGTTACTCTGTAACATGTCAGAGTCATATGGGAACACCATACTGTGAATCTTGATAATAAGAGAAATGCTAGTACCATATGGAGGCAGAGGCAGCGGGGGCTTGACTATAAATAAATAATTAAGAAGCATGCTAGAATTGGATTTAAGTAACAGGAGAAATCATTAATTGCTATCAGTAATGACTGGAACGTGTGATTCCATATTTATGAGAATTTTCGGAGATGGGGAATTGTAAGTGACAAATGGTAACTGCTAAGAATAAAGTCCATATGTTCAGATTCGTGTTGTGTGTATGGATTCGTTCTGTCAGTTCATTTAAGTGACGCTGAAGAAGAGTGATGGATGTCATTCGAAGCATCCAGAAATAAATCTCCAAATTTCATCCAGTTGTACAGTTTGAATTGTCTTTCTACATATGTTCAGATTGTAGTAAGCTTCAATATTATGGAATATGTTTTAGAATTATTCCACTACCCGCCTCCAACTTCAACAGTTGAAAATGACATTCAGGCCCAAGAAAATGATTAAGAAAGATAAAATGAAAGGTGTAGGCTGACAACATGTACCCTTTTCCTTATTCACCGTGAATGTAAGGGGATTTACAGTACACCCTGAAGTCAGCTGAAATGTCAATGTCAAAAAGAACTTTAAAGGAAACCCAAGCAATATTAGGGCTGAAGATTGGATTTTGAAAGTCAATTCATTTAGTCATTTCTATACATGATTAGTTCAAACACTATCACAATGTATAGTGACTTCCATCATGCAAAAAATATGGCATAGTTGTGATGTGAGAATCACTGAAAATCGTTGCAGGGGTTTGTGTAGGCTTGCGAAACTAAGGGGATCATTGTACGGCACGTTTTGTGCAGTTTTAAAATGCTCAAAGTATGAAGTTATTACGCAAATGTGCTTAAGAGTGTTAGTAAATGTCACTACCATAAAAATTTCAGCATTTTTTTATTTCCATTTTCTGGATCCTAAGGCCACACCAATTTAATTTCTTGGTTAACAGATTTTCTTGTTTCGATTTTAGCAACAAAAAATTATGAAAACAGAAGGCTGGGGTGAAAACTTGCACCTGACCCTGTTCACTCCCTGAAATTGTGTGCACCATAGTACAAACTTTCCTCTGAGATTCTGTTTTCCTGTTGATTTTCCAATCTAGCATTTTTTTTAAATTCCTTTATTAAACCAAGAAATCAAAATGGTGTGGCCTAATATTGCTTTGGTTGCCTTTAATTTGCACATGAAAATGACTTGCCAACCTGGTGAAGTTATTTATAGAGCTAAGTTAAGCCCTGCCCCCGACCGTTTGTCCTTGCCTCGGGATCCAGACTAGCGTGCCGCCTCCCCGCCATTTCTCAATCCAGCTGCTGCTACTGGTGACTGTTCCAGCTGTGAAGCCTCTTACAGAGGCCATGCTGATTCAATTATATGGATGACATGCTCTGGGCACCCCTAAACTAATGCAAACGTGCCGAAGAAAGTTTGGCAAAAAAATGGGGTGCCTTCATTATGAAATCAGGAAGACCAGCAGCAACCTTTATAGACACACTCAAGAAAGACACTGGACTTGAAGTGGATAGTATGCTCCAGGCGATGAAGGACCGAAAGACTTGGGCTGCCATCTCGACTCGTGACTGGAAGGTCTCGACATAAGCATAAGCAAGCATTATGCATATGAAATCTAAGTGGTCAGGAAGGTTGGACAAATGACTAAACACAGAGAGTATATATGGTATACTATACAATAGATTCTTCATTTTTGCTCTTTCGCATCTTTCTCTTTGATTTTTTGCATTCTATGACATCAGTATCTCTTTTCTTTCTTTTTGCAATTTATGACATATATTTGCTCATTTTGCACCTGCTTTGGACAATTAACACTAACAGTATGGTTGGGTTTTTTTCGAAAGAGATGAAAACTGATGCACAGGTAGATGCCATCCATACAATTGCATCAACATGGCCTAATGTCGGTGCCATATGACATCCCTGCGATGTAGAGGCTAGTACCCATTTTCTCATATTCTTTTTTTGCAGTTTACAGCATTTATTTTATCATTTTGCAGCTTCTTTGTATAATTTACAGTATGGTCAAGAAATTGTTGTTGTGGAAAGGGTAAAAAACTGATCCACAGGTAGATGTCACCCATACAATTGCATCAACATGGCCTAATGTCGCTGCCATGTGACATCCCTGGGCTGAAAAGGCTAGGATCCGTTTTCTCATATTCTTTTTTTTGCAGTTTACAGCATTTATTTTATCATTTTGCAACTATTTTGTACGGTTTGCAGTATGGTGAAGAAATTGTTGTTGTGGAAAAGGTCAAAAACTCTGAAAATAATTTCATCATGTTGGTAGAACATAGGATATATGGAGTTTCTTTTAACACTACCAGGTAATCTCACCTGCTCCGGTGAGAAGCAGTACTCGAGTCAGAAGCTCTGAAGAAGGTGTCTGACAGACACTGAAACGTCAGCAGGTGAGATTACCTGGTTGTGTTAAAAGAAACTCCATATATCCTAGGGTCAAAAACTGATGCACAGGTAGATGTCATCCATACAATTGCATCAACATGGCCTAATGTCGCTGCCATGTGACATCCCTGCGCCGAGGAGACTACCCGTGTTTCACGGGAGGTTATCTGGTCGTTTATCAGCATCAGCAGGGATTAGAAGGGCTTTGATCTGCGCTGGTCTCTGGTTCCCGCGGCCACTCGGCCAATCCCTGATGCGCCCCGGCACAAATCAGCTCGGACACTGACAGATCACAGGATGGCCCGGGATGAGCTCAGGGGAGAATGTGCTTGGCAGACAGACTACATTACCTGGTCCGGCAAGCTGCCATGGACAACAGGCCTCTCTCAGGGACCTGAACCAGCTTTCTGGTCGGGTAGATTTGATGTTGGACATGTCGGGGCCAAACGTTTGGCAATTGCTTTGTCAACAACAAGTTGTAGAAATGACTTTATAATGGAACTTCTCTCCAATATCTTGTCCCAGAGCCCTATCTTATTGATGTAGTAAGGGGACCAAAACCAGCTTTCTGATGTTGGACATGACAGGGCCAAACGTTGGACAATTACCAGCTATAGAAATGACTTGTGCGTTATAATAGAACCTCTTCAGTATGTTGTCCCAGAGCCCTATCTTATTGATAAGGTAAGGGGACCAAAACCAGCTTTCTGGTTTCAAATTTGATGTTGGACATGCTGGGGGAAAACGTTGGGCAATTCCTTTTGTCAACAACAAGTTGTGGAAACAACTCATGCTTTGTAATGGAACCAATTTCCAATGTGTTTTCCCCACAGCAGAAGTGGGAATATACCTAGCCATATCTTAAGGAAGCAGTGAATGGCAAGATAGCTTAAGTTTCTAAGTGTCCATTTCTGCATTGAAACACAAGTCATGTAGCTAATGTATACAACACAAGCATACTCTCTGGGGAAATATTGCCAAGGGATCAGATTGAGATACTAAGATTATTTTAATCCATGACCTGCCCACAAATTCAGGCTATTCTTCCTAAGGCTCTCATGTAGACAGACATACACATGCCATCATTATGATATGACTGATAGTTAATCTTGCTAGAATCAATTTTAATTGTACATCAGATAAAAGCCTTTTTAGGAAACACAGTGCTACACATTGTAGGTTGTTCTATACTTGGTGCAGTTTGTGCCGAGGCATTTTCTTCTGTTCCTTTTTTCCTTGGATAATTGTATCCTTAGGCCACACCAATTTATTTCTTGGTTAACGGATATTTATTTTCAAGAAGAAAAAAAATTTTAGAAAAAAAATCAAGAAAACAGAAGGCTGGCCCAGCCTTTGTTTTCATGATTTTTTTGGGGATTTTTTTTTGGAAAATAAAGATCCGTTAACCAAGAAATTAAATTGGTGTGGCCTTATACAACATACAATGATGCTGAGTGGGCTTTAGATAGGCTCTCATACGGACTGTGAATGAGATACTGTAAATGCAGAAATGTTTGCATTGGTTTTATGTGTGTGGTTTTTGCGTTGAACTCTTAACCACGAACTTCCATGGTGTGACTGTGTAGCACTACTATTGTTTCAAACAAGAACTCAAAACCACCGCGAATACTCTTAATTTTCTCCCTACCTTGAAATTAAATCCCTGCAAACATCTCTACATTTACAGTATGTTTGCATGACTCTCTGTGCAGTCTATCTTGCATTAGCCTAGGGGGACATTAGCCAGTGTCTGTCTCTAAGTTCTGTCGACCATCACCAACCATCCAAGGGTCTCTCATATGGTGTCTGTTATCCGTTACATCCAAGACCTACATGAACATGCTTTGTATTTGACAACTTTTAGATGAAGTACAGTAAATGCAAAAATGTTTGCAGGGATTTGATTTTGCGGTAGGGACAAATGGAGTGTTCGCTGTGGTTTAAAGTTTACGTTTGAAACAATAGTAGCGCTATAGTCACACAAAGGAATGGCTCTTTGCAGTGGCTTTAAGTTGGTGGTAAAGAGTTCATTGCAAAAATCGCGAACATAAAGCCACCGCAAACATTTCTGCATTTACAGTACCTATCTCTTGCACTAAGAATTGGTAGGTTTAACCTTCATTTCGCTTCAGTTTCCTCCAAAGCCGTCGGCCTTACCGGGCTTATGTTAAGTTTACATGGGTCCTTACTCTTACTGCTGTCTGACACAACAGCTTAACAGCTGGATGAAGAAGTTGATCCCTTGAAAGCTTCAGTCCAGCCACAGGTTATACGTCGTAAGTGGGTGCAGTTGTACAAGTTGTACAAGTAAAGCTAATGTCAGGCCACTAGGAGATACCGCCGATCACTATGTCTGTCCTTGGTGCTGAATCTACAATGTTTGTGCAGTCTTGTACAGGACATATAAGTTAGCTCCATTTTGTGCTGTTAGTTCCAATATATGTGTAGTTTATCTATAAAATATCTAGCCCTCTATTTTCAATACTTGTAGTGATTACCGTATCACTATAGTTCGTTTCGTGTCCCACGTATAGCTAACTAAGGCTCCAACACGGGAGAAAAAGTCTATTTTTGAGCCTTTGTTACCTTCCTATCCATTTATTCTTCATGTGTAAGAAAGTATAGCTAAGGTATCATCTTCTCTAATATCAGACCTAAATCCCTTTTGTCAGCAGATGTAAAGCCAATGTCAGGCCACTAGGAGATACCCCTGATCACTATTTCTGTCCTTGGTGCTGAATCAACAATGGTTGGTTTCAGGCTGTGCAGCCTTGTACAGGGGGGACTAGGGCTTTGCAGTTTGTGCCAATAATGCATAAATTCCTTTGGGGATGTTGATAGAAATTAGGGTTCATTATCTCAGGAATCAAAGATTCTGACCAAGAAAACTTACCCTCAAATTCTAACCTGTTCTGTAGACTGTCATCTAAAAGAATTACCAGAAGTTCTATACGGCTATTCTGCTTGGAAACACCCCTGAGCCAGAGCACTTGAGTCAGTCCATTTGCCTTAAAAGTGCGCGCTCGCGACCATTCCACTGTCCTGGGGGGTCCAGAAGACAAAAAGATGGAGAAAGGTCGTTTTTGTCAACACATTCTACAAGTGTGAAGTCTGACCAGTCATAGCCACCCAAGAGTTGCCAAGATTTCACCAAAAATCCCACCAAGAAAGGCTTTCAATGTTTCAATGTTTTCTTTAATTTTGAGCTCTCTCATCCTGGGGTCTAGGTGTGTGTGCTAATACCCTTGTCTTATAAGGACTTATAAGTTAGCTCCATTATATTCTGTTAGTTATGAATCATGTGCAAATTATCTATCAACATTTAGGCTTCTATTATTATCAATAGTGATTATTATACCATTATGCTTGTTCTCGAGTTTCACATTTGGCTAAGGCTCCAATGCATTCATGGAGGAGAAGGAGCTTCAGTTTTTGAGACACTGTGACATTCCTTTCCATTTCTGTTTCATTGCTCATAAAGACATAAATGTACTGTAAATGCCTTCAGGTTTGTGGAGATCTAAGGGGGGAGGTAGAGAATGGAGTGTTTGTGGTGGTTTCTAATTTGCGGGTGAAACCATGGGTAAGGCAGATAAAAGACAGGACGACTTTTTGCAATAGGTCCCTGGGAAAACTGCAAACACTGAAACCACAAGCCTGAAACCACTGCAAAAATTTCAACATTTGCAGTAGCTGAAGTCTAGTTTTCTCTTCTCTTCTCTCCTCTAACATGAGATATAAACCCACGAGTCAGCAGATGAATGCTTCTGACTCATCCATGACAACCCCTCTCCCATCAAACAGTTGAGAACCAAAGCCCTGCAGACAGAAAGGAGCCAGAAACGTTCCCAAATTAACCTGCTTTCTGCTGAAGGCTGCTTCATTCCACAATCATGTATCAGCTACAACATGCCTCAGCAGGCAGGGGGTTAACCGTTCCAGACAAAGAGGTCTGTGGAGCTTAGTAGATGGATTTCACGGTCCATAGGGCAGGGCGTTGCTTGAAGAGATATCTGACATGAAAGATGCCTCCTTCACAGTTGAAAGATGGACCTTCATAGGAAAACTAGACAATACTGTGTGAGGAAAGGTATACTTGATAGATGAAAGAATGTTCATTTTGGGGGGGTTTCTTTTTCTTTTTGTTATGCATGAGGTACTGTTTCACTGTTTAAATGGTTTAGGGTGAGAATAAGGGGTAAGGTGTGCCTACTGGGAACCAAGATTTATCATTGTGACCAAGATTAGACATTTTGTGATCAAACCATGCATACCAATATGTGTCTGTGTCATGATCATACACCATTTTTTTGTTCGTGCCCATTTTGCTGCAGCTTACTTTGCCCATCTGACCGGTATCCTAAAAGTTTCAGGTTTTAAACAAAACAGCTGCAGAAAATTTGATTATGATCCAGCCAATATATATTTACAATATATGCCCGACTGCTAGCCATTTTTGTGGGTTTCTCTTTCTTTCTGTTATGCATGAGGTAACTGTTTTACATGGTTAAGGGTGAGGATAAGGGGTGAAGTGTGCCTACTGGGAACTAAGATTTATTTTTGTAACCAAGATTTGCCATTTTGTGATCATACCATGCATACTAATATGTGTCTGTGTAGTGACCATGCACTATATTTTTTGTACATGCCCATTTTGCTGCATTCAACTTTGCTTATCAGAGCTGTATCCTATAAAAGTTTCAAGTTTTGAACAAAACTGCAGCGGAAAATTGAATTACGATCCAGCCAATTTAGCGACAATCAAGCGTAACAAACAGGTAATTAAATATGTCCGGCCCCGTGGGGACTTCTCGTGTCAAGCTCTTTGATGAAACACATGAATATTTTAAGGCCGGAGTATTCCTGTCCTTTATCAGGCTCTATCGCTCTGTAAACCGTAAATCACGAAAGCCCACAAGGAAAGAGATTTCCGATAGCGACCCGGCTTTATCGGATCAATCAGGTCTTTGTGACAAAAGGACAATTAATATTGTCCGGCAAACGTTGTGGAACAGAAAATCATTCCATTATGCTTTTGTGTCGGTTTATTGGCAAGGGGAAAGGGGAATGTCCGTTCTCGATTTGTAAGGAGGGTTTTAAATGGGCATCTAATGCTGTACACACATCTATATTGTGTTGTACACATTGTGATAAGCCTAATGGAAAATCACACTAGTTCTGTCCTCAGATTTGTTAAGTTCAACCTATCCAGGGAATTGTTTTCTGTTTAATCCATTATAAACTTCTCCCACTCTTATACAGTTCAGAACAAAATTAATCATACTCCAAAATTAGTCAAACTTGTTATGAATTTGTTGTTTTCCCTATAGTGAAATGTAGTACGGTATGGACCAGTTTTAAAGTTGTAAATCAAGAAAAATTATGGGATATGAACTTTTATGTATAAAAACAAGAGTTGTACATGTATTGCAGAAAACATCAGTATTCCTAACACTGTACAAGAGTAAATGTGCAAGTTGACCTTGTTCAAGTGAGATTACTAATCACTTATAGACCATAAAACTGGAAATATATGTAAAGATAAGGCATGGAGAACAGTATTTATGGGGATTTCTCCATATGTGGGGTATGATATATATTCTTGCCTGTTGTTGCAGTCAACGCAGAGGTCGTTAGTTACTCTTTAATAGCACGGGTTTGTGACAACTAATGATGGACTCGTGAATCAGTGCTTTGTGATGTAGTGCTGCAGTATAATGAGCCATTTACAAACTAGTGACGGATAAGGAACTATAAAGTGGATTCAGGGCTTGAAATACCAACTTGCAACTTGCAACAAAAATGTTTGAGTGCAGAGAAAAATATCAACAACTTGCAATTCAGAAGTCCTTTAAATATGAAACAAATTTAAATCAAAAAGGTATATGAAGTCCTATTGGTTCTGTGTAAGTCTTGTTGATTTAAGATTATACTTTTCTTCATTTGTCATTGATGATGTTAATATCTAGGTTTTTGTGCACAGTATCATCTTTTTTAAAATCCACTCTTGTCATCTAGATACCACCACTGTCAGTAGTTATCAATTAATATATTGATTTCATGATTAAGGCTGTTTTAATCAGTTCGTGAATAAAAGAACTATTTGTTCATATTATACTGTACATGAATGACGATGAGATTATGCATTATGTATCTGCTCTTTTCAAAAGCCCAGCGGGAATACATGAATAAAAACAAACATAACAAATCATAACAAAGGAAATACGCCGATATACATGCATCTACATGCCTGTGCGTGAAGTCATGTGGGTAATGTGGATTATGAGTTAGGGACGGTTCATTTGTGCTCAGTCTGGGTGCTGTGAGAGCTGTCACGGGGGGAGGATCATTATGGTAATGAAAGGGAGACATGGGACAGTCCAAATGATGTCATTTATCACAATTCCGGACCAGAGAGCTTATGTGGGAGTCATTACTTTGTCTACAAGTCTGATTGGGTTATTTCTTTGGGACATCAAATCCCATATTAAGCCTTTTGGAAGAGAATTTTGATTGATGACTCCACATCGACTGTCCCATGTTCCCCGTCCACGACCATAATGATTCATTCCAAACGAAATCATTACAAATAAGTGCATTTTCAATCATGCCTTTACTAGAAGCATACAGTTTTATCGTTTTACAGCTGCAGACAGCTTCAAGAATTAATCAATTTAATGTATACCTGTGCTATTCATTTACTTGTGTCTGTTTTTTTCCTCAATCCTGATACAGATGATTTGTTTCCACCGTGAGTGTCAACTCCAAATATGGACAATCTAGATCTGTCTAGGTTTGATTGGTTGAAATTAGAGTATTGATAACCATCATGGCTTGTTGTCATTGGTCAATTTTAGGATCTATCATTCCTGATTAGAACCATTTATGCCAACTCTGATTGGCCAACTGCCTGTCTGAAGGTCACTATGTAGAGCTCACATTGAGCTTTTATTGGTCAATTGAAAACCCAGAAGGAGCCTGTTTTGCCACGTTTGATTGGTCACATGAAACTGCATCTCTGACAGCTATTGGTCCATTCATCATCCTGAATGGAACCTTTTTGCCAAATCTGATTGGTCGACTCCATCTTAAGTCATCCTGATATGGACGTTTGATTGGTCAATTGCAAGTCACTCATTCCCTTTGGGAGACATTCATGCCAATTTTCATTGGTTGATTTACCGTCGTGTAATTGAGACACGAAGCTTTTAGGCTGACTTTTATTGGTCACTTACAGGTCTTTCATTCCTAACATGGAATTTTTGTGCCAACTTTCATCGATCAATTGCAGGTCAGTTAATGACAGTGGAACACTTAATGTCAATCAAGTGTAACTCAATCCTGACATGAACCTTTTAGTCCCATTTTGATTGGCCAATAGCATGTTGTGCAGTCCTTAAGGGAAATCTTTATGGCTTCTGATTGGTGGTTCCATTTCATGCTATCCTGATGTAAAACGTCAGGCCAATTTACTCGATCACAATTTGGAGTTATAAAACCTTGTAGAGCTATTATTCTAACTGTATTTTTGAAATGGGGACAGAACTTTTTCTCACAATTCCTCCTTGTTGGGCAAGTTTCTTTAACCTAGCATACAAGAGACCTTTTGCACAGTTAAGCTACCTACAAGTATACTGTAGATACAGAAATGTTCGCATTGGTTTTATGTTTGCATTTCTGTCCAAAACTGTCTATTCAGAGGTTTGGTATAAAAACCTAGTTCTACCAGATCTGTCCTTAGTCACTGACGAAAGATAGCAGATGCTGTCTGAAACGTCTGTTTAAAAATTTTATCCAGTTGCTTGAATAACTATTTTTGGTGTAGCAGTATGTGACTATACCACTGCCGTGAACTTAAAACCACCGCGTACACTCCATTTTCGCTTTAGTGCAGAAAAAATCCAGAGCAAACTTAAATGCATTTACAGTAATGCATTGAAGATGCAATGATCCGGTATAAGTAGTTACTGTAATAATCTTATCGACCCTGGCATTTTAAGGATAGGATTAAACAATTAGGTACAAGTGAGTGCTTTCATTAATCCCCATCTAATGTGATGAAGTATTTTTCCAATCACAATCAAGCTTTAATTGCCCCTCCCCCAATATTCAAATACATTTAGAAAACCACCCTGATGAAAAACATCAATAGTCTATGACGCTGCAATTATGTTATTGAGGCCTTTTTCACACCATTTCAATTTCTTTGTTAACAGAATTTTAAAAAAAAATGCTAGATTGAAAAATCAACAGGAAAACAGAATCTCAGAGAAAAGTTTGTACTTTGGTGCACACAATTTGAGGAGGTGAACAGGGTCAGGTGCAAGTTTTCACCCCAGCCTTCTGTTTTCATTATTTCTTTGTGCTAAAATTAACTAACCATGGCAAGCAATTGCAAGAAATTAAATTGGTGTGGCCTTAGATTCATTGCTTTTTGATATGGTGGTCTTAGGGTATGAGAGTTGACATTTGATTCTGATACATAAAATCACAAGTATCTGACAGGTTCGCAGTATAGTGGAGATGGCCTCAGATATGAATAGACATGAGCTTAAAGTCACAAAGAGCTTCTTTCTTCACCTGAAGAAGAGGACAAGGACATCCTTATACTATCTTACTATCTTAATTTGCAAAGTTACAAAGGAAAACACAAGAAGTGTGTCATTCCCACGAAAAGTTCTTCATTCTTAACTGATAACCAACTAGGAATGATGAATTAAACCATGTGTTGTTATCAAAATAAAATCAAATCAAATCAAATAGGATACTGAGTCTGACTTAAAGCAAAATGTATCACTTGCAGACTTTTAGCCTGTTTCTTGAACCTATAAAAAAGCATAATATGTATTTCTTGATCAATTCATGTTTGAGAAAAGAGAATAATGTGATTTAAAAGATAAGTAGACCTTCAAGTTTATTAACATGTGTTTTCAAAATAAATGCAAATACAGAACATGGGGGTGGGTGGAAAACCTAGCCCAAACCCTCATTGATGCAGGATTTAAAACACAACAAGATTCAACACGAATCACCGAATGTCCTAGCAACACATTTGTAAATCTGGAACAAGGGACTTATAAAACTGCTTTGTGCACACTACTCTGAGACCTTCACTGAGTCTTTTCCTGGCCTATGTTTTCAAGTGTTCTCCAGAGAACTTGTTACTTTTCCGTCTTGGTCTCCCTAAGTAGTTGTAAAGATCTAAGCCCAGCCTTAAACTGACACACAAGAGTCTGAGAACAAAAGCCACACAGAAACAGCAGATTAAGCCACACAATTGTGGCATTATTTTCAAGTGTTCTCCTGAGAACATGGCACTTTCCCCTCTTCCTCTTCCTAAGGGTTTTTTAATTTCTTGGTTAACGGAATTTTAAAAAAAATGCTAGATTGGAAAATCAACATGAAAACAGAATTTCAGAGGAAAGTTTGTACTTTTCTGCACACAGTTTCAGGGAGTGAACAGGATCAGGTGCAAGTTTTCACCCCAGCCTTCTGTTTTAATGATGTCTAAAATTTTAAAAAAGAAATCCATTAACCAAGAAATTAAATTGGTGTGGCCTAAGCCCAGCCTTAAAGTGACACACGAGAGTCTGTGAGAACAAAAGCTGCACAGGAACAGCAGATTAGGCCACACAAATGTGGCATTATGAATGAAAACTGTGCCTGCATTGATTTTGACATAAAGATGGCAAGACAAGCAATAAATCCTTGTCCCTTTCAACACTTTGCATCCCATATTTAAAGTAGAATAAACCCTAAGAAAATATGATAAACTTATCCCTTTCAACATTTTGCATCCCATATTTGAAATAGAATAAACCCTAAGAAAATATGATAAACTAATGTGTGATAACGAATGCTAGAGATAAAGAAATTATTACAAACTAGGGAAATAGATAACTGATGATAACATTATATAGCCTTGGTTGTCTCTCCCCTCATTCCAGGTACAAGAATAAACATAACACAATCATATTCCTGAAACACAGCTCTTGGCAATATATAAGGTTCTGATTTTAATTACTGGAGGCTTTAGCAGGGCAATGCTGCCTTTTTTCATTGCAATAATACATTTAAATCTCCTGGACAGGTGATGTTATCCGTAACATCAATTTTATATGCCCTTAACCTATTTTGTGAACTTGTCACCGTTGATTGGCTTCTTTCAGTGCATGTTTGTGTTTCCCTTCGTGTGCACATGCATGTACAATATTAATTGTATATTACAGCATTGTGCATAGTGTGAGCACAACATGCACACATGACACCCAAACACATCCCTCATAATCCACAATAAAGGCAAGTGACATATTTGAGGTTGGGACTTGAACTCAAACCCACAAGAGCCCCTGACTGTTGACACAAGTGCATCAATCTGTGCAGGCATCCCATCCCTACATGTGCAAATTAACCACAAGGGAACCAAATCAGAGATAACTAGATTCAGACTCCATCAGATCAGCTGCAAGATCGCAAGCCGAGAACGCGAACGGTTCACATAACCCCGATGAAGGTCAGGTGAAATCCCGTGGCCGCGCGAAGGGAAATTTCTTGCACCACAGGAGATTCTGCTCCTTCCAGTTTGGCATATTCCGCTGACATTTTCCACTGCATGCATAATATATACAACACAACACAGTAACGCACCCATGGAGGGGGGAGGCAATCTAGTTCAACTTCAAGTTCATCTTATGTAAGCCCCTTGCTGCCTGATCGATCGGTAGATGGTACAGCAATCAAAGCATTATGAGCCACCCCTGCCAAGCCCAGGCTACTCTAATCTCCATCAGTCCCCGATTGTGCCAGCCTGGCATGTTCCTCCTGCCCTGCCACCTCAGCAGAATGCAGGAGGGTACACCACGGAGAACTCGCCCGCGTATCACGGCCACATCTCTGACTGGAGGCAGGAGGATTCGCCAGACGGAAACGAACACTGGGCCCAGAGCACTGCCGATAACCTTGGTCACTCAAGCAGTGCCTTCTGTACGATTCACGCAGATACAGCCCAGTGCTTTAGGGAGCTGACATGCATGCTTATGTGGTATGAATAGCACAGTAACACACTGACAGCATTGGGGAACTCCTTGTGTATACCCTTAAGATGGTGGAAAAGGAAAAGGAAGAGGTGGGTATCCTGCTAGCACATAAGAAATCACACACATATGCATCCACACACCACAGAACCGACTTCAGTGTTCGAATAGCACAGTAACACACCGACTGACAGCATTGGGGAACTCCTTGTGTATACCCTTAAGATGGTGGGGAAGGAAGAGGCAGAGGTGGGTATCCTGCTAAGCCATTAGAAATCACATACATCCACACACCACAGAACCAACTTCAGTGTTAGAATAGCACAGTAACACACCGACTGACAGCATTGGGGAACTCCTTGTGTATACCCTTAAGATGGTGGAAAAGGAAGAGGCAGAGGTGGGTATCCTGCTAGCACATAAGAAATCACACACATCCATACACCACAGAGCCGACTTCAGTGTTCGAATAGCACAGTAACACACCGACTGACAGCATTGGGGAACTCCTTGTGTATACCCTTAAGATGGTGGGGAAGGAAGAGGCAGAGGTGGGTATCCTGCTAAGCCATTAGAAATCACATACATCCACACACCACAGAACCGACTTCAGTGTTCGAATAGCACAGTAACACACCGACTGACAGCATTGGGGAACTCCTTTTGTATACCCTTAAGATGGTGGAAAAGGAAAAGGAAGAGGTGGGTATCCTGCTAGCACATAAGAAATCACACACATCCATACACCACAGAACCGACTTCAGTGTTCGAATAGCACAGTAACACACCGACTGACAGCATTGGGGAACTCCTTGTGTATACCCTTAAGATGGTGGAAAAGGAAGAGGCAGAGGTGGGTATCTTGCACACACATTAGAAATCACACACATCCACACACCACAGAGCCGACTCCAATAGCACAGTAACACACTGACAGCATGGGTGGAACTCCTTGTGTATATGGTGGTGTTGTTGCTCACACATAAGAAATCACACACCTCCACATTGCTGACTCTGAGACATTTGAAGCTCCCCTAACAGGATGCTTCGCTTGCAAACAGACTGAGTTACGATCCTACGAAAGATAATGTTCCATTCAGAACAGTTGCCGTTGTAGCATTCCGCTTCTGACATTGGAAATGAACAAAGTCATCGCCTACCTGACTGCAGAGCATCTTCTTTCCTCCCTCCCCAAGATGACTACCGCGGTCGGTCGGAACTCCCGGAATCTCACGTCTGACGCTCCGGAATCACAGACGCACGTTCACGGGAATGCTCACGGACTGGGCGGGTGCATGGAAATGCCAGGAGCTACGTTCGTACACCGGCAGCCAGCGCGGGAATCCCTCAGCACCTGGTGGCGCATCCATAAACAGCACTCGTCCCGCCGAGCTGTCAATCACCCGCTCCGCAACACCTGCATGAATCATTCATTGCCCCTCATGAATATTCATGAGGTAGTGGAAGTGATTGACAGGCCCATCAGGCTATGCCATGAATGTTAAAGCCAGTAAGCCTGGCTCTATCTCTCATGCCCCGAAGGCATTTCCGGAACGGGCATCCATTTTCCGCTGCAATCTTCTCTGAGGAAGGAACAGCCTCATTTATTACTGTCTCACGTTTGGTGCGAAGCATGCCAGAGCTGTCCAACGCATGTGTCAATCATAGGCGGCCACACCCCTAGATTCTTCATTCATGCTCGCTCGATCCATCCTTACAGAATTAATGGGTTTTCGTGTAGCAGGGAAATCCCCGGGGGCGAATCAGCGGAATGGAGAAAGCAATCTGTGGCCGGCGATAAAAGGGGAAAATAATAAAAGCGTGGAATCCCTGCCCGCCACATTGTCGGAGTGCAGATCTGAGAGACAAGCTGGATTTTCTAAGACATCTGATCTTCTTGTGATGTCCTTAGTTAAGACGCACCCAGATATAACATGTATTAAGGATGACTTTAGGAGGCTGTTCTAGTGGTTTTGTGCATATTCTTTGTAAAATTACTGCTTGAACCAGTAGCCTCACATTACATTCAATAAAACGCTATAAAAAAGCAGCAAAGCTTTAGTTGATTCTTACTTTGAAGCCCTTTGAAACATCTTTACTGACCAAATGTGACCCTCCATCCTTACAAAAGCTTGACTGCTAAACCCCTTCCACACCCTTACATGTCTGTACCTACAGAAGGCATGTGATGCATAGAAGCAATGACTGAAACATTAAGTAAGAACTGGAACTATTCTATTTGGCATAACAGACTGCTGCACCCTTAAACAGAAAAAGTGTGAAATTTTACAAATGTGACAAAACTGTAATACAAACAAATCGCCTTTAGAAGTGAATAGAATGATAATAATGAATAGAAGAAACAATAGAAGCTATGGAGCATGTAAAAGGTCTTATGTAGGCACAGAAGGAGCCATGTGATAGGGTAGAAGCAGTGAGTGAAAAAAGAAACACCTGGAATATTCTATTCCTTTGCTGCACCCTTAAACGGACAAACTGTGAAATTAAACAAAACTGTAACACGGACAAATCTACTTGAGAATTGCTGAATTGTAAATACGAAATATAGAAGAATACATTAGAAGCTATGGAGCATTAAAACGATCTTATGTAGGCAAGGAAGGTGTCATGTGATGGGATGATGTAGTGAAATTCAACAGAACCGTAACAGTGGAATCATCTTTAGAATTGTACATACGAAATGTAGAAGAAAGCATTAGAAGCTATGGAGCATGAAAACTATCTTATGTAGGCACGGAAGGTGCCATGTGATGGGATAGGAGTAGTGAAATTTAACAAAACTGTAACAGTAGAATCATCTTTAGAATTGCTTTTGTAAATACGAAATGTAAAAGAAGACATTAGAAACTGTGGAAAGGCCAGACCTGAAACTGTAACACAGACAAATCTGCTGTAGAATTGCTTTTGTAAATACAAAATGTGGTAGAAAGCATTAGAAGCTGTTGGGAAAGGGCAGATCTGAAAGCAATTTGAAAGCACCATTACAGAGAGTGGCTCCTGTCTTGTTGCAGAGATTTAGGTCAACACAAGTGTCGGGCAGCAGCAAGACAGCTCAGTGTTTCTCACTAGCTGAAAACGAGAGAGTGCTGTAAATGCACAAATGTTTGCAGTGGTTTTATGTTCGCAGTTATTTTGATGAACTCTTTACCGCAAACTTAAAACCACCACCAAAAGCCGTTCCATTGTGTGACTGTAGCGGTACCATTGTTTCAAACCCGAACACTCCATTTTCTCCCAACCACAAAATTAAATCCCCGTGAACATTTCTACATTTTACAATAAATGGAGTAGAAAGACTAACCAGTCAAGAGGGTATTCAATTTTCTAGCCAGAAATGGAAAGCTACCAGAAAAAAGGGGTACAAAGGGGTCTACTGAAACATCCAAGATTTTTGTACCGCTATCCTTGCAAGGCAGGGCACTTACATTTCTAGAAAGTTGGAATTGCAAAAAATGATGGATAGTCTTTAAGAGATTATTCTACTTCCAAGCTGATAAAAATAACTATTTTTGATTTTTTTAATACATGGGAATGTCATTAGAATTTCAAAGAGAGGATTCAATTGTAAACAAAAGCTGATTAAGTTGATTGCTTTTATTGTTTTTACGGTGTCGTCCCCAAAAATATCACCATAATGCCTGAGCAGCTAAACTCTGCCTGTTACAGTAATCTCATCTTCAGATCATTCCATGTCACAGAAAAGCTATCTGCTATCTTTTAGAGTATATTCTTCTTCCAAGGAAAAGCTGAGGAAAAGCTTGCAATGCAAATGATTGCAACATGATACCTGTCCACGGTGCTGATTTCAGAGCTGTTAATGTAGCAGTTTGTGGCGAACTCTAATGATGTTGCAATCTTAACAATCTGTCATCTAAGGTACCAAACAGGATGGATACATTTCAGTTAAATTCTGTGAACTGTCAGTCAGCTTAGTTAAGCTTTTCTTAGCTTCCTTTAGCTATCTGCTATCTTTTCGAGTATATTCTACTTCCAGGCTGATGAAGATAACGATTTTTGATTTTATAAATTTGTGTAAGAATTCCAAAGATAGGAATTAATTGCAAAAGAAAGCTGATGAAGCTAATAGCTTTAATTGATATGCCCAAAAATATCACCATGCTGCTAGATTCTCCAGATCATTCCAGTCACAGAAAAACTCTGCAGGTTTCAATAGTATTACTTCTAGCAGATTACACAAGGCTGAATCTAAACAGGTAATAAGATTAACTAAAGGCATTTGCACTGGTCTATAAACGTCCATAAGGGTTACAGATACAGCAGAGTAAGTGTAAAGCTTGCTGGTCAAAAATGGGACACAGAAACAGTAAACAGTGCTTAAATGTGATTGATGAATTGAATACAGCTACACATAAAGAGGATTGCGTTCCTATAGATGTAAAGGCGTTACTTTGATTCTATATTCTACTTGCACTGGTCTATCTCGGTTACAGGTACAGCTGAGTGCATGAGAGTGAAGCACACTGATCAAAAATGGCAAACAGAAACAGTAGACCATAGCCTTATAAATGTGATTAATGAATTGGATACAGCTTTACATGAAGAGAATTCTGTTCCTATAGTTTTAGAGACGTTACATCGATGAATGATGGACATCCAGGTTATAAGATACTGTAAATGCATTTAAGTACGCATGGTTTTTATTTCGCGCAAAGGCAAAAATGGAGCGTTCACGGTAGTTTTAAGTTTGTGGCAGCGCTATAGTCAAATACTGCTACAGTATTTGACAAAAATGTTCGCGGTGGTTTTAAGTTCGCGGTGAAACTGTCGCCGCGAAAACTGAGAACATAAAACCACCGCAAACATTTCTGCACTTACAGTACTAAAGCAACTGGATAAAAGTTGGAAATGGTTAGAAGTTTCAGAGCATCTGCTGTCTTTCATCAGTGACTAATAAAGAAGAAACTGGAGTTATCTGGTTTTAAACCATTATCTTACCCAGTTGCTTGAGTGACTGTTACCTTGTGTATGTAAATGCTTTGTTGATGATATTGATGATATAATGGTATGATACTGACTGCATGTGAACATATGGAGTTATCGCCTTCTAATACGTAGCACTAAACTTGCACACGTAACTTTCTCCTACAGAACCTTTCTTTTGAGTGCTTCAGTGCTACAATGATAGATGTGTTTTCCACAAGTTCTCCTGTGGTGAAATATGGTGCGAAAAGTTACCATGATACCTCATGTGTGAGCACACCGCTCATCTGTTCCACCACCCTACCCATCCAACCAAACCAACATTCTCCCATGCAACCCATCTATTCCTGATTGCCATGGTGATACTGACACTTTGGTATAAATTGTGGAGAAAATGAATGTTGTAGCCGCGAATATCACCTTGAGAAGGGATGGAAGTGTCTGATTAAGTTATCTGGAGGTATGTAGGAGGTTACTGATCAGTGAGAGGCAAGCCTGAGATTTATACTTAGTGAGGACTATCCAGGCTTTGTGAAATATATCAGGGTAGAGTTATTGGCAAAAGGTTTTGCTTCCGACAGTCTTAATCTGTCAAAGACGGTCTGTGGCCGCAAATGGTTGGCTATGAGTTGGTTGTGCTACTTATTCTGAAGATAACACCCCAGTTGTTTCCGATTTTGCAAAAGTCTTGAAAGTTTGGAGATTTCTCAAATGTTTAACCCTTAGCACACTGAAGTAGCCGTTTGGCAGCCCATTCTCTATTGGTTACAGAGTTAGGTAGCAGGGAGAAGGTTAAGTTCAACTTCAACAAAATAAAGATGCTTTGGTGTATGGAATGACTGAAGAAGATGGAAAAATTAGACACAAACATTTTTTTCTCTAGATATTCTACAAAGACAGCAACTCATCGTATCCTTGGAAGTATAAGGTTGAAGCAGTTAAGATGTGGTCTTCTAGGCAAATAGGTTTCAATGTTTGCTGGGCTGTCTCCAGCTTTAAACCTTTTTCATCCCACTCACTCATTGTTTGCAAGCTCATGTTGTTGATTTTTGTTGTTAAATGTGTCATCTTAAGCCTTCAAAACTACATTTTCATCCATTTTATGTTGTGAAGTTCATATTTTTGGACGGACAGGGTGAACATTTTTCTGTCCCAAGAAGCAAATTTCTCTCTCGGGACGGAGGGGCGGGTTCTGCAGACGGCCCTGTGACTGACAGCTTATAGAAATGAACTGAAATTTTGTATCCATCCATCCTGTTTGGTACCTTAGATGGTAGATTGTGAAGATTGCAACATCATTCAGAGCTTGCCACAAACTGCTACAATAACAGCTCTAAATCAGCACCATGGACAGGCATCATGTTGCATTCATTTACATTGCAAGATTTTTCTCCGGTTGCACTTCTAATGACAGAAAAAATATGGATTCAATACTGCAAATGCAGAAATGTTCGCGGGGATTTGATTTCGGAGAAAATGGAGTGTTCGCGGTGGTTTTGATTTCACGTTTGAAACAATAGTAGCTCTACAGTCACACAAAGGAAAGGCCTTTTGCGGTTGTTTTAAGTTCACAGTAAAGCGTTCACTGAGAAATCCGTGAACATAAAACCACCGCGAACATTTCTGCATTTGCAGTACTTCATATATTATACAACAGTAATGAATTCACTGCCTTGGACAGATACCTCTGATTTTCTATGGCTCTCTCCTCAGTAGATTCTGTATCTGTATCTGTATAGTTGTTATAACAGCCCTTCGACGTAACACACCAGCTTTGCAGGCACACGGCGCGGCGTGGCAGCAGCTTTTTATATTACACCTAACAACCTGTCACGTCTAACCATCGCATATCTAACTGCATGGGTTGTATGAGGCTGTCTAATGAGGATGCTTCTAAAGGTACTTGGTGATAACGAGTTCCACTCTACAATCGTTCTAGGAAAATACGAATTTTTAAACACATCAATCCTAGGTTGATAAGTCTGATACTTAAAGATTAACTGAATTCACAAGTTACCGACTTCACAGATTGCATCTGGTTGGGATTAGATTGTGAAATTGGGTGCTCTACATGGCTGAGGGTCATGCTCGATTCTATCGAAGGGAAAACATCAATTACTTTCTCGTAACCTGTAACCTTACCGTGTATCGGAAAAGCACTTTTTAAAAATTGATGTTCCTTTTAAGGTCAAGGTCAGGACGTGAGTAAGAGTTCAAGAATTTGTCATCAGCAGCGCATTTGCACCACATAATTTCCTGTCATACTTTCATAGTTTGGATTGCCAAAGATTTGAGCAACCTGTTTTAGGATCACTCTAGAATAAATAGTGACAGCAGACAAAGATGTCTTGTCTGTCTCAAGATGCACTTTGCATTTATTTATTTCCTAGCCCTGCATATAGAATTTCGTACAGCTCTATTTCACTGAGAGAAGTCTGTTTGTTTGTATTGCATACCTCGTCATTATTTGATCCACTCACACCGGGAAGGGCCCCTTCTTTATTGATAAGCGTGGCGGGTTCTTTATCATGCTCAAGGTTTGGCTCTCCTCAAACAAGGGACCTCCATTTACCTATTTGAGGGATGACCATAGCAAAAGCTAGGTACCCACTTTTACCCAAGTCAAGTGGGGAAATTGTTGTTAAGTGCCTTTCCCAAGGGCACAACATCTGGACCTGTCAGGGATTCTAACTCAGTACCTCCAGATTCTAATCAACATTCCAAACCCACAGGCTACCGTGCCACCTATAAGTTGCATGCATATGCAATTTATACAAAGATAGATACAGAAGAAGTAATCACTTAGTTGTACTCTGGCTCTGCAAAGTTATGAAAATGATGGTAACCTGTGTCTGTGCCCTGCTAAGGAGAACACGACCATAGCACGTCCAGGTCAAAAGATTTAAAAAAAGGGAAGTTCTGCTGCAGTACCAAGGTCACATACCGTGGGGGGCAAAATCGACTGCGACCTTTGTCTTCCCAACACCTACCCACATATCAAATATCATTGCAATCCATCTAGAGGTTCTGGAGTTATGCTGACTACAGAAATCCAGAAACAAAAAAACACACACAGACAGACACACAGACACACCCAAAACTATATCTCCATTTTTCATGGAGATAATTGGGAACAATCATCACCTGCGGCATGGCCAAACTCTCCTGCACCTACTCAGCTCTAGGCAAAAGTTCTTTACTGCAAATTGGATTTTTACGAGGATTTCTTTCACTCCAGTTTTGCAGTAGGGGGGGTGATGTCCGTTGAGCCCAGGGTTCCAATAACATGATCCGAATTATGCAGGGCAGCATGTCTACGCCTGTAAAGTTGCTGTCAAGTCAGGTCTGATGTTCCAGTCATGGATGCTTTTAGACAGTCACAAATGTTATGGACCAATAACTATATACTTCCTCCATGGTAAAACTGTCAGGCTTTTGTGATGTCTCTAACAGAAATGGACCCAAATGTGAAAGACAATTTTTGGAAAATTACTTTATATTGTGATTTCTTTCTGCGTCCTAGGAATTCAAAGCATCTTAGGCTAGCTACTACGCTGTTTTGAGTTATACATTTGTTTGATGGTTTTGCTTAAGTTTCAAAACTAGAAATGCACCCTAAAGTGAAAGACAATTTTCAGAAAATGACTTTATATTGTGATTGCCTTCTGTGTCCTAGGAATTCAAAGCATCTTGAGCGCATTGCTCCACTGTTATGAGTTACACATTCATTTGATGGTTTTCCTTAAACTTTGAAACTGTGAAAGTTTTATGGTTGTTTGGAACATTCATGGTGTGATGAAATTCTTCTAATTTCATTGTCGCCGCTTTATTTGTCCGTAAAACAGACGAACCCATATCCTGCGCTGTAACCTTTCAGCACGACGTATAGTTTCTAAAATATGACCGTTTGTCGGATCAATGATTCCCCGTATATTTCAACACCGGCCTAAGTAAGGGCTATTAAGCACCCAATAACATCTCTACATTCTTTCCCATTATTCAAGATGGCCCTGGCGCATTTAAAAGTATTTTGCGAGAGCATTTCCGAACTAATTCAATCTCCATATACAGCAGGCTAGATCCATTTGCAGAGATGAGGAGAGTTGTTTGGTAGTAATAGCTCCGATGTTTATGGGACATAAAGCTGTTTAACTGGGTGACATAATAGACGGTTCATTGTCCGGATGGACTCGTAGAGTAGATGTTGTACTCCGAAAGGGATCTGGGAGGAAAGCTCAATTACATCTAGTATTTCTTTATTGCGATGTGGTGACTTTTATGTTATGAACATGCATGCAATATTTGTAGGAAGGTGGTCTTTGTCGAAGAGGGTTGTAAAGTTTGTTGTAGGGCAGGAGCAATTTAAGAAGAAAGCAGAAAGGGGTTTTTTTATCACTTGTCTATAGATCATGACTCTGTATACTTGGGGTCGGCTGAGTCCACAGGCTGAAAGTTTTACCTCAGTGTTGGAATGTTGGAGAAGAAAAAAGGGCACATACTGTACAATGGCACAGGGCTCTTATCTGTTTGCTTTAATCAGTTTTTGGCTAGCCTAGAGTGTCAAAGCTGTAACCATGAACATCTACATAAAGCTAAGGCCACACCAATTTTATTTGTTGATTCTCAGATTTTTTTCAGAAAAAAATTGGAGCGACAGGGAAAAGAAATATTAATACAATTTTTTGCAAATAGTCTGGGGTGAAGATAAGGGTTTATATATTCATTAAGAATAAGAGGACTATTCAATTTTCAGCTTTGTATGGCACATTTTATGCAGTGCACCCCTTTCTTTGATCTAGTACTATAATTTCAGTAACAAAATTACTTTTTGGGATGTAATATATGGATTGATATTGAGAAATAGTTTTAACAAATGACAAGTTATAACTTATGATAAAATGTGACCACACTTGTGAATGTGAATAGCGACCCAATGTTGTTGTTTTTTTCAAAATGGGAAAAACAGGAGAGGCTATACCAAGAAGCAACAAAATAAATTGGCGTGGCCTTAGATTGATTACAGATAAGCTTAAGGTTTACAGCTTCTGACTATATCTGAAGATATAGCCGTTTATGAAGTGTGTTTATTTTTGCCTCCGAGTCAGTATAATGATAATGGTGAAATATACATTCATTTTCCATTAGTTTTTTGACACTGCATTACAATTTTCTTACATGTATGTGAATGTACCAAGGTCTTAAGTTGTACGTCACTGGTTTAGTTTTCATGTGTTCTCGAGAATGTGTTCTTGCGGGATATTTCCCATGGTTTGTACATGTATGTTGCCCTAAGTCAGCATACACACACAATGCACATACATGTATGTTGCTTCCATTCTGGAAAAAAGAGAAAGATTTGAATTTTTTGTCATTTAAGTTGATGAAACAGTGAATATTTTTGTGTGTCACCAGAAACAAAATTCTGTCAAATTATCAATGACAGATGATGGAAAAAACTTTGTTTTTAATAACCTTTTCCCAGCTGCCTAACTCTGTAACTAATAGAGAATGAGGTGCCAAACGACTACTTCTGTGTGCTAAAGGTTAAAAACCACCCTCCTGCTCAGAGCGTTTTTCTCGAGACTTTGTTGCAACTTGTTCATGGATAGGATTGATCAATGGCGTGTGTTGTTTCCCATCTGGTAAAAAAGGGAAGATTCAAATTCATTTCACCAGAAACAGACCCAAATCGATGCACATGCGGATATCATCCATAAGGAATTGCTAGTTCAGTATGCTAAGGGCTAGATGTACTCAGAGTGATTTTCTTTCTTAAGACTTTGTCTCAACTTGTTCGTTGATGAGACTGATCAAAGGGGTGTGTTGTTCTCCATCTGGTAAAAGAAGGAAGATTCAAATTCATTTCACTAGAAACAGACCAAAATTGATGCACACACGGATGTCATCCATAAGGAATTGCTAGTTCAGTGTGCTAAGGGTTAAATGTGCTCAGAGTGATTTTCCCAAGACTTTGCCGCAACTTGTTCATGGATAGGATTGATCAATGGCATATGTTGTTTCCCATCTGGTAAAAGAAGGAAGATTCAAATTCATTTCACCAAAAACAGATCCAAATCGATGCACACACGGATGTCATCCATAAGGAACTGCTAGTTCAGTATGCTAAGGGTTTAGATATGTCATTTTCTGGAGACTTTGCCGCAACATGGATAGGATTGATCAATGGCATGTGTTGTTTCCCATCTGGTAAAAGAAGGAAGATTCAAATTCATTTCACCAGAAACAGACCCAAATCGATGCACACGGGGATGTCATCCATAAGGAATTGCTTGGGCAGCCCAGCAGCTGTTCTGACCATGCTGCAATGAATCAGGTGGTGGGGAATTCTCACGTTACATTGTCTCGTCCCCTATTACAGGACGATGTGGATAAATGGCAGATATTACTGGCGGCCGCGTTGCCATGTTCTGTGCAAATTGAAAGGGAATCAATAAAGTTTCCCAAGTTTTGCCATCTGTCAACTTTCCTGGGAGTTGCAACAGTTTCTCACATAGTACTACTGGTCCACACCGAGGTTGGACACAAAATGTCAGGTTTTAGGCAAATACTACAGGAAGGTGGAAATGCCTAAATGTCGAACCAAATGTTATGGAACTAGACTAAGGCCACACCAATTTAATTTCTTGGTTAACGGATTTTTATTTTCCAAAAAAAAAATTTTTTAGAAAAAATGAATCATGAAAACAGAAGGCTGGGACAACCAAGGAATTAAATTGGTGTGGCCTAAGACTCTAGTATAGCTGTATCTGTCTTTTAAAAACCCACTTGTGTATATATTTATCTCTTATGCCAATCTTAAGCCCTTCTAAATGTAAGACTATTTTGTTTTAATATTGATCACTATTTTTATCGCTAGGGTCATATTTTGTAATATCACAACATCAATTCAGCCTTCGGCTGCGACTGTAGTGATAGGACGTTGTGTCTCAATACTACTTAAGGAAAGGAACATATTGGTTTTGGTTCACAATCTGAGTTGCTCTGGTCAGGAATTCAAGAAGAGAAGAAAATACTGTAAAATTAATGTAAATTTTTCAGTAGGTTCTTTTCTCCCAGTTTTTGTTTTCAGAATTTAGGCATATCCATCAGGAAAGGACAGTTAGTTCACACTTTGTACATATACTGATCAAGACTTCTACTAGATAGAAAGATAATGAATATGAAATACAGCTTGCCCCTAAACAAGGCCTTACCTAATGTAGTTTTTAAACCTTACTGTCCCATATTTCCTGATTGAGAAAAAAAATGATATGGGAAGCACACACATGCCTGTACAGGCGCGTTCTCTTGTTGGCAGCCGCTAAGAAGCATTAGGTGTGACAATGCTGGAAGATTTCTCTCAAAATGACATAAATCCTTGATGTTTATTCTAAGTTGTGACACATTAGCAAAACTGGGAAATAGATTTTTCGTTGATAGATTGTATGTCATCTTCTTTTGATCTACAAAAAAAGTATCTGCCAAACTTTAATCTCTGGCAAACTTAGATGACGGTTGTTAAGAGGAGGAAGTACCAAATTTTCTTCCACAGGATAATTGAAGACCTGTTTGTTTGTTTGTTTGTTTGTTTGCTCAGGACAATTTGGTGTTTCCCCTTTGTGTGTTGCAAGAAAGTTTATTCCTTCTCTGCAGTGTTATGCAGAACTTTTCATGCTAAGATTCCGTGCCTTTTTTCTGTCCCACAGAGGTTCCTGCAACATGACATTTTTTGTCAGCTAGGAGTGTAATGCGGCTTTGCTATATACAGCTTGAATATTTTAGCCAAGCACACTGGGTCACCCCTACTCTTCTCTTCTTCTCTACAATGTTACAGCAACAGATCAGCTTTTGTGCTAAAATTCTGTGCCTAATGTTTTTGTCTCACAGTTTGGGGAACCAATTGGACCCTGCAGACGTTTCCATGGCAAACTTAAAACAATCAGACGGCACCCTAATGCTGATGTTATGCATAAACACAGACAAACTTTCATGCTAAAATTCTGTTTCTTCTTTCTGTTCCACAGTTTCGGGAACCAACCAGACCCTGCAGACGTTTCCATGGCAAACTTAAAACAATCAGACGGCACCCTAATGCTGATGTTATGCATAAACACAGACAAACTTTCATGCTAAAATTCTGTACCTTGTTTCTGTCCCACAGTTTCGGGAACCAACCGGACCCTGCAGACATTCCTGCAGCAGGTACAGAATGTGTCGCAGCTGCAGACAGAAGCCGACACTACGCAGGCTCGACTGGAGCTGCGGATGGCCCAGCTGCAGAGGAAGATGCTGCAACTAGAACAGGTGAGATATCAAGAATCATCATCATCATCATCGTTCATCCGGATTTACTCCGGTGGGATACAGTCAATAAGGTTCTTCCAGTACAATTTGTCCTTCATGGTAGAAAATAACTCAGAACCTGAGAGACCAGTGTCTCTTTCGATCAATGTCATTAAAGTTGTGTGAGGTCTTCCAACCCTGCGTTTTCCCTCGGGTAGCCACTGCATTAGTCTCCCAGCAGGCTCGTTACTGCGAACAACATGCCCTGTCAGGGCGAGCCGGCGGCGTCGCACTACTGACGAAATGGGTGGCAGAGAACCACAGAGTTGCTTATTTGTTAGATGGCTTCTCCAAGATACATTGTACACCATTCTTAGCATTCTTGTGTATGTACCGTCTAGTTTCTTACTCTGAAAGAATGGACCATATAATATATACTGTTAAGGCATTTCAGTTTGCTGGGATCGCGGTAGGGAGAAAATAGAGTGTTCGCAGTGGTTGTGACCGTAGGGCTGTAGTCAGATAGACAATACTACTGGGCAGTTGCTCTTCCGAGCCAAGAAAACAAATAGTTACAATTTTAGAATTGTAGTTATGTCCTGGTGCTGTCCTGGTAATTGCACCGACTTCTTGTTTATGTTAAATTCTTTGCAAGTATTAAGGGCGCAGAACACCTGGTAGCAATTCAGGCCTTAAGGTTCAAGAAGAGGTTTGCTAACCACTCACTAAAATATAACATATGACTTTTGTGAGAAGAAAAAACAGTACCTGTGAATCTTGTTAACATGATTCTTTTCCCCAAGGCTGCACAGAGGCTCAGCTCACCCATGCGCTTTGACGGCAACACCTCTGCCATGTTGGATCCTCCCTCAAGCCGCAGCACAGTGTTCTCTTCCATCGCCATGGATACAAGGGTGGGGCAGCTCAATGAGTCAGCAGTTCTGGTGTATGGAGAAAACCACCAAACAGGTGTTCAAAGCTTTTGACAACAATTCCTCTTGCATTAGGACACTTTTGTAAGACATGTTTTCTTAGAATTTGTTAAAGTTAGGAAGCATTCTTGAAGAAAAATGGAGATCATCTTGCATCATCGGTCCATTTCTTGATACACAAGTCTTTTTACTCCTCAGGTGAATTTCTATTGGTTGCTGTGGAGGACCATCATGTGACCTTCACCTTCAAAGTGTCAGGTGACCAGCAGGAACCAATCAGAGTGGACTCCAACTTGAAGCTGTGCTCCAACTGTTGGTACCATGTCCAAGCCACCAGGTCAGTTTGTTTTCAAACTTTTACAAACTAAAGAATTAAAAATGGAAGTCAAGTGAAAATGGAAGTCATTGATTTTAAATCACCAAATTAAGTGCTATGGCTGTACGTTCTTTATTCAAAAGCTCTGCAAATCCTTATCAAACGTAACACAGAAAATACTATTCCAACCGCTGCTTTATGAAGTGTGCAAAGAACTATTGAATTGAGATTTTGAGGCTTTTGCAAAGAACACTGTTGAATCAGCCTACTTGAAAGCATTTCCAAGTGACCAGGTTGTAGTTGAAGAAGTGCTTCAAAGAAGCGTCATCAGCTACATGATGGGACATAGCAGCATTTTTTTGGAAAAAATTCACAAAATTCATGAAATTGCTCAACTAGCCAACGCCAAAAAGAACTGGAAGAGACTCGCAGTTGCCTGCTGCGCAGACGGCCAATGATGATGATGATGATGATGATGATGATGATGATGAAAATTCTTAGACAGCTGTTAACTTGATAATATTCAATCACCTGATATCCAGGTACAGGAATGAGGGGACATTGACAGTAACTGACCTGGACACACTGGCTGCAACCACTGTACAGGCATCTGACCCTGAGGTCACAGGTACTGACCTGACCTTGACCTCTGACCTTTATGTTGGAGGAGTACCTCTTGGTGTCCAGGTAAGCAGTCATTTCCTTTTCATAGCCTGTTTGAACAACCAATAGGAGCCTTGAATCTCCCATCATTATAGAAACTGAATTACACTTTGTCACTACAGGACAAATTTAATCTCAAAGCAGATGTTGGAAACGTCACCACCAGTTTCCTCCAGCATCTCCCTGGAGATGTCTGTCAATCATGGCTTACTAGCAGCTGCCAAATCTATTTGATGGCAACAAATTTCGCTGTTCAGTTGATGACATCTGCATACTAGATGCATTCATATGTCAATCATAATACTAGGATGACCTTGATTCCTCTACAATTGTAGCAATTTTTTTTACAAAATGTAGGTGTTCACTGTTATCAAGCTTTAAGGGTGAAAATCAGCAAGAGGGCCACCAGAAGTACAGTTAAATGAGACTACAGCCACACCGGGGATGTCTCAGTAGCTCAGCTGGTAGCACTGTAGCTCAGTACGTAGCTCTGTAGCTCCTGATTCAAATAGTTCATAACAGGGAGACTCAAGTTCAATCCTCAAAGTGCATCTCGGTTGCGGCTGCACTTGTGATTTGGAAGGGGCGTAACATGAGGGTCCGGTGGCCGAGGGGGTGCCTCAAGCATGTTAAAGGGGAAGGCATAGCAACCCCTCCCTGTACAAATACAGCCTGCATCAACTTGAAAGCAACTTACTGCCCTTATAAGGCTCTACAAGGGTCCAAACAAACGAACAAACGAACATAGAACCAAAGGAACGAAGAAATGAACGAACAATTGAACGAAATGATATTAACCTTTAACCTTCAGGCAGTGAGAGGGTCACTAGAGGAACAATTAAATCAGACAACAGCCACACCGACCACACAGGTCAGAGCTCTAAGAGATGCATCAGATAAAATCAGCTTTCCTTTCCTATTGTAGTCATCTTGGGGAGACCCTTCAGCGTCTTCTTTGATCCAATCTTGTTGTGAGGATTCCTCCTGGGTCTTCAGAACATTGGAGGGCAGGACATTCATTCACGCAAAAGTCAGTATCTGGAACAGGCTCCCAGACAGCAGTGGTCAGACAGTAGTGAAAATTACCTCTAAGCCTTTAAGACTCGTGCTCATCAAGATGCAAAAGAACTCTGCAGGTTTCTGAGCTGCAGGTTGCTGGGTGTTACTGACATCAGTAAAAGTGGCCTCCAAGCTTTTAAGACTTGTGCTCATCATCACCTTTTCAAGATGCAAGAACTCTTGGCAGTTGTGAACCACTGATTATTCACTGAACTGGAGTACTATGTAAAGCTTTATTGCCTTACTTATTAAACATCTCTGTCTGTGGCTATTGCACACTTCAGCAATTGTTATAGAAAAACGAGAGCTATCTCTGCCACTAAAAAAGCATGACCATAGCATGTCCATAACACGAGATATCAAACCCGGAAGTTCCGCTGCAGTACTAGAGCAAGTGGCTAGGGAGCACAAAATCTATTCATTCTTAGGTCTCAAGAAGACCTACTCACATACCAAGTATCAAGACAATCCATCCAGGTATTGTTCACGCACACACACACACACACACACACAGACAGACAGACACACAAACGCTGATGAAAACATAACCTTCTAGGCAAAAAGTGGTTAACAGCATGTTATAGAAAAACGAGAGCTATCTGCCACTAAAAAAATCAAGGCCATAGCATGTCCAGAACACGAGATATCAAAACAGGATGAAAACACGACCTTCAAGGGGAAGGTAACAAGTTAAAGTAACACATAGCATGTCCATAACACGAGATTCCAAAACCGGAAGTTCCGCAGCAGTACCTGAGCAAGCTGCTAGGGGGCACAAAATATCATTTTTCAGAATACACACACACACACACACACACACACACACAAAATATCATTTTTCAGAACACACACACACACACACACACACACACACACAAAATATCATTTTTCAGAATACACACACACACACACACACACACAGACGCACACACAAACGCTGACAAAAACATAACCTTCTAGGCAAAAAGTGCTTAACAGAATGTTATAAAAAAACAAGAGCTATCTGCTACTAAAAAAAATAGTGACCATAGCATGTCCAGAACACAAGATATCAAAATCGGATGTAAACCCAACCTTCCAGGGGCAGGTAAAAAGTTAAAGTGACACGGACCATGGTTCATCTGCAGTCACTTCTCCCATCTGAATTGATGTGTTTAAAAATTTGTATTTTCCTAGAACGATCGTAGAGTGGAACTCGTTACAACCAAGTACAGTGGAAGCATCCTCATTAGATAGCTTTAAACAATGCATGCAGTTAGATATGTGAAGGTTAGATGTGACAGGTCGTTTGGTGTAATATACCCACCACGCGTGACTGCGAAGCTGGTGTGTTACGCCGAATGGCGGTTATACCGGCTATATAGATACAGATACAGATACAGATCTGTATTCTCGGGTTGCCCCCCTCCCAGCACCCATCTCTGCTGGGGCAGCGCTGCCGCGCACGTATTGATTTATCAGTGAGAGCCAGGGGGCAAGGTCCTCTCACCGGCACCGCTGTGATTAAATAAGAATCAGCACTTGGACAACGGGATTGGATTTCAATATGGAAGGATGGACTGAGTAGGAAGGATATCACAGGTTCACATAGACATGAGCATCACTGGAGGGGTAGAACGAATTCATCAAAAATTTGTTTTTTTCTTGACCATTGTAGAGTGGAACTTGTTGCTACCAAGTAAAGTATAGCAGGGGCGTCCTCACTGGACAGCTAGTTTAAACAATTCCAAAAATAATTTCATCAGGTTGGTAGAATATAGTATATAGGAGATTCTTTTTACACTGAACCAGGTATTTAAATCTCACCTGCTAACGTTTCGATGTCTATCAGACACTTTCTTCAGAGCTTCCGACTGGAGTACTGCTTCTCACCGCTATAAACTAGTGTTCTCACCGCAAAAGCGCCAACTACATCGGCTACTTATAGTGGGGAGGAGCAGTACTCCAGTCAGAAGCTCTGAAGAAGGTGTCTGACAGACATCGAAACGTTAGCAGGTGAGATTACCTGGTTGTGTAAAAAGAATCTCCTATATCCTAGTTTAAACAATGTTTACAGCAAGATGTGCAAAGGTTAGGTGTAACAGATACATTATTCAGTGTGAACCGGTTGCTGCCGGGTTTGCGGATTCGATGGGGTGGGCTAGTGGGGTGGGCTAGTGGGGCGGGCTACCTCAGCATTCTACCCTTTCTAGGCCTCAAGGCTATTCATGGGGGTTTAGCATCGAATGGAATTTCCTTGAAGAAAATATGGGTCACTCTGAGGGTGGGCTTGAAGGAATGCTTTGGGGATGCTACAGTACTAGTGGGGGTGGAGGTGGACAATGAGCATACGTTTACATCGTGCAGGTGTTTGTTATCCCCAGTTTTAGGTTTTTAAACATGGATGACCATGTTTCCTGTTCCTTTACTGCTCAAGCCAACAGGACAGTAGCATTGTGGCTATACGAAAGAAATGAGCAACAAAAAAGCAACACTATATACTAACGTTATATGTACAAACACACACTTACAACATTCCAACCCACGCTCATGTACTGACACACATAACCACAAAATTTTACATTTGTATACAAGCACATGTATTCAGGTACATTCTAGTCTAAATGTGAGACATATGTTTTGACTTTTGTCAAACACAGGCTCTCCCATTCCCTTGCTGCCCTATCCAACTTCCAGTTTATTTCCCCTTGTACCTCTTCCCTTACATCCTATTGTATACTGAGTACTTAGAAGTTTGTTTATGATAAATGGCTTTTCTACCAGTCTTGGTGGAGTTCATTGCTGCCACCTACCGCCCACCTGCCATATGATCAGCTGTTGCCTTCCCTCTAGCCCCAGCTTGACCCAGTTTCTCTTTTATAAGGAAATTCCATTAGAGGCCAAACCCCCCATGCATAGCCTTGAGGCCCAGAAAGGGTACAATGCTGAGGTAGCCCACCCCACTAGCCCACCCCTGTAGACCACCCCATCGATTCCGCAAACCCGGTTGCTGCCATGCCGCATGCCTGCAAAGCTGGTGTGTTTTGCCAAAGGGTGGTTATACCAGCTACAGAAGCTGGTTTGTTATGCTTGGATGGGCAGTTTTGAAGAATAACCCACGCTGTGGTTTGACTTGCAGCAGAAACTAGAGAGGGAGAAGGATCTGGTTGTACAAACTTACTAACAAACCTTTAAACAGGCTAGACTAACCACCTAATCTAAAAAATGGGGCAAAACAGCCACCACTTCAAGTTTCTGTGTCATTCATCCAAAAGTCAGGTATAAGATGAAAGTCAACTGATATGAATGTAGGTCATTCCTTGTCAGATATGTTCAGATATGTTTGACAGTACTAGCTAAATGAACTGAGTGTAATGAAAGACTGATAATTTGGCGGCACAAGGCTTGCTAACTGACCATCTAGCCTGACTGTAGTGAACAGCCATGTCCGCAGCATGCCTGAACTTGTACCACACGTCTGCCTGCCCTTCATACTTCCCAATATAATCAGAGGCCTGCATCTTTTATAAAACAAGAATCATTTCCTGCTATTACAAGGTAATCAAGTTTTAAGTGCGGGGCGATGAAAGTGGATTTTACGCTCGGTTTTGCGAGGGGGTGACAAATGGCGTCCGACATTCGCCCCGTGGTATGGCCGTGCCGTATCGGATTCCAATGTTGGGTTCACCCCCCGAAGGACGGAGATTGTGTGTCGTCTGGATGCTGGGGTCGCGACCCCGGGTCAGGGGTTACGGTTGCTTACTCAGCGCGATGTGGCGTGCAGACGAATCAATAGAAAGTCGTTAGTTCAATTAGGGCCTCCCGGGGGATCGCCACAGTCAAGGTAGCGATACTGATGCTCCAAATAAGGACTACTGTAATTCACTTTATCTTCACGGTAGCAAAATTTCACCATGTAATAAAAAATTGACATTTTCATTGAACTTTAACTTCACGTGGCGGCAAGTGATTTACAGAACGGATGTGTGAAGGAATCATGAATAACAGATTTCTCACGGTGATGATAAGTTCATGGTACAGAGGTGACCCTCAAAACAGTGAACAGAAAGTTACAGTGAAAAAAACATGAATTACAGTATATATAGAACTATTGGACTATCAAGATTTGTCACAAACAGATGGCCATGCAAAGATGCCGACCATTTAACATTTGGTCCAGCAACTTGGTCATGCCTGCTGAACATTTTCCATGCAGCTGCAACCTAGTTGTTGGTATAAAGCCACTAGATAGAGATGATAGACAATATGATTGATGTTGAAATAGATAAACTGAACTGAACATACTTCATACAGTCAGGTAGCTTAATTTTCCTATTCGCTGCAGTTAAAATGATGTACTCCTAAGGCCAAACCAATTCAATTGGTTGGCTCTCGAATTAGAAATAACTGGAAAAACTTAATGAAATAAAGTCTGAGGACTAGGTTCATGCTTGGTGCACTCGTATATTGGAGGGAAACAGTCATCATCAAGCTTTTCAAGAAACCAAGAAAATAGATTGGTTTGGCCTAATGTTATCTTAAATGTATCCTTGATTCATGTACCTTTGTTATGCCTTTGTCCATACAGGTTGCTGAGTCTGGGAGGTACGGCAGTTTTGCTGGCTGTGTGGCCAACCTGGAGGTGGAAGGACAGCCCCAGAGCCTGTGGACCACCCCCCTCCCCATCATCGGCACCCCCTCCTGCTGCCAGTACCCCCCCTCAACCGCCGACCTTCAGTCTGGGGTCAGCTTTGATGGCTTTGGCTATCTCATCCTTCCTGAACAGAACTTCAACATCAGCAGCCAATCACAGGTCTCCTTACAATTCAGAACCTTCAACACCCATGCAGTGATACTATTGGCTGAGGGTGAGCAAGAGTATTATGGGTTGTTCCTGGAAGAAGGTCATCTGGTGTTCCAGCTGGAGGATTCTGGGATTAATCCTGGAAGGGAAAATGTGACCTCTGACCTCCCCTACAATGATGGAGCCTGGTATGAGGTGAGTTGTAACATAATGAAAAAATATCTTAATTTCTTAAAGTTTTGTTTCCAACTCCTACATGTTTGTAGTAATATGTATGCCATTAGCTTTTCCATTGACAAGGTATCTAAGGGAGGGGAATGGAAGGTGATGTATAGAATTCTAACCTAAAAAATTCACTGAAACAGAAGAAGGAAAAAAATTGTCAGTTATTCTCTGCACAGGAGCACTGTCACCATGAATTTTTATGCATGCTCCATAGCTTGATCTAAAAGCCAATTATATATAGATATAGATATACAGTTAGTACACATTAAAGTTTGCCGACTGGATATCTGACTTTTATGTTTTTCAAAATTGGCTAAAGTTACACATATCACAGATATCACATCAATCCTCTGTGTTTGGCAAAGAAAGTTGACCATTGCTGGATAGCTTGATTATGTTTATAGTCATGTAAACCTAGAGGAGAAACACCTTCTTCATCAAATTCATGATGTTAAAGTTTGTTTCAGGCGACCGTATTCCAACATCATCACAATTCATTGAGGTTGGCATAACGGTTTGGGTCTTGGGCAGACTTTCCTTACTCAAGGTGTAAAAATGGGTACCTTACTTCAGTTGGGCAGTGTGAAGAGAGGGTTGGGCTTAACTTTCCAATACCTACCCTGGACACAGTGAATAACAACCCACTGCCACTTCGACCTAAGAAAGGAGATGGCACTACCTTTACCTTAAAGTTGACCTTTTACAGGTGACCTTGTCTGCCCTCCCTGGTGTTTCCATCTCCATGGTAACGAGAAACGTGGACGATGGCAGCGTGTTGGAGAACAAGACCGCAGACTCCCGCGTGGTGCCGGTGGAAAGAGGAGGGGTACAGATTGTGTTGGGGTCTCAGCATCCAAACCAGACTAACAGGTGGAATATTTTCTGTGTTAATTTGTAGATTCCGTGTTGTATTTCATTTTTGTCATATCCGCCCAAAAAAACACACATCTCAATGAGTTTTGCGTTCTCGAATAAAAAAATTTGAGTTGGGGCTGCACCTGTCTTTCAGAAAGGACTAAAAATGGGGGTTATATATTCAAGGATGTGCCTCCAGCGCATTAAAAGGGAAGGGATAGCAACCCCTCCCTGTAAAAATATACCCTGATACTGAAACAGGTAGGAAACTTGTGGCTTTCACTCCTATGACCTTGCTACAACATTTCATCAATTTCCAGTTGAGCAAACCAGGTGAAATTGAAATAAAATATTTCCATGACCAATCTAATCAATGTGTTACTAGAGGCAACATTATGTGTCCCTCTCTCCTTGTTAACATGTTTTCTCAGGTAGAGAGTCTGCATGATGTGAGTTATATCCTTGATCCTGTTGACAGTTATTTTACTGCCTGGCCTTCTCTGATCTTTCCCCCATCAGTGTTAGTCCCACGTGGGTGAAGTTTGCAGGCTGCCTGCGTGATGTGCGGCTGGATGACAGGACGGTGCAGCTCAGCACATCCTCATCATCTGCTGCTGTCAGCTTCCAGGGATGTCTGCCGCAGGTGGGCATTAGTCAGGCTTTCGTCTGGGATTAGAATGAGCAATGTGTGTATGTGTGTGTGCGTGTGTGTGTGTGTGTGTGTGTGTGTGTGTGTTTGTGCATGTGTATGTGTGTGTTTGTGCATGTGTATGCATGTGGTGTGTGTATTTGTGTTTGTGTGTATGTTTGTGTGTGTTAATGTGTGTGTGCGTGTGTGTGTGTTGTGTGTACATATATGAGTTTATGTGTGTGTGTGACATGGTGTCTGTCTATATGCATGTATTGATATGTGTGTGTGTGTGTGTCTCTGTCGGTTGTGTGTTATTTTTGGGAGTCAATTCTCTTTAGCTTCTTTTTCTTGTAGCCTTCAGTTATAACTTAAACTGCAGACTTTTTGGTTTTCCTTCATCAAAATCATTTATATGAGATCTTCTGGAGAATTTAGAGGAATCAAACTTGTTCCAATCAAATGCAGCAGGGTCCTCCTCATGAGCTGATCTTGTATGAAACTTGTAAATGGATTAGACGTGACAGGCCATTCGATGTGATATAACAATCTGCCACTGCAAAGCTTGCGCTTCATGCCGAGGGGCAGTTATACACCCCCCACTCATCATGTGTGTGTTTGGGTATGTTTGTGTGTGTGTTGGTTCTGTGTGTCATTTCTTGGGAGTCAATTCTGTTTTGCTTTTTTTTTTCTTGTAGCCTTCAGTTATAACTTAAACTGCTGATGGTTTGGTTCCTTTTCTTTCATCAAAAGTGATATTTGTCAATTCTTCTGGAGAAGTTAAGAGAAGCAAACTTCTTACAATGAATGCAGCAGGGTCCGCTCCATGTTGTGTGAAGCTTGTAAATGGATTAGACGTGACAGGCCCTTCGATGTGATATAACCATCTGCCACTGCAAAGCTTGCGCTTCATGCCGAGGGGCAGTTATACACCCCCCCCCCCAACTCATCACCACAGCTGTGGACATGTCGACATGACAAGGTCCTGATCAAATTACCCATCAAAGAGCGTGAAGCCCTTGTTCGCACAAATCCCCGTCTGTTTCCGGACGGCCATTACAAGCGCGGATAAAGACATCACAGCGACCAGGGATCTCGGGGATGAATAGAGGATCGCTGCGATGGTGATAGCCTGGGTCTAAGTGCCACTCTTATTACACATCAAAGGGAAATACAAGCATATTGGTATGCAGCAGTCGGCCTTGGTGATTGCTTTCCGTAGTCTCCTTTTGAATGCTCATGATATGGCGTCCCGGTGGCCCAGTGGCAGGGTGTTTGGCCCCAGAACCCAGAGATACCGGGTTCAAATCCAGGGTTCCCTATTCATCCCGTTGACGTTGTGCCCTTGGGAAAGGCACTTTAGAAGACCTTCCCCACTTTACTCAGGTGAAAATGAGTACCTAACTTCGGTTAGGGACGTCCCTCGGATAGGACGTTAAATGGAGGTCCCGCGTTTGAGGAGAGCCACACCTGGAGCACGTTAAAGAACCCAACACACTTATCGAAAAGAGTAGGGGTCCTTCCCGGTGTGTGTGGATCAAATAAATCTGTCCTGATATGCAGCTTGTACTCTTCAGTACAAACCTGGTGTGTTACGCCTTGATGCGGTTTACCGGGTATGCAATACAAACAAAAATGACAAGCCTTCAGTTCCAACTTGCCAAGATCAGCTTTCTTACTCAGGTGCAGTCTATTGAGGTCGGTGTCTATTTTGGGGGTATTGTTGAAGTGTGTTCTTTGGATTTGCGGACTTTGAGAGCCTTTGGGCATATAATGCACTAGATCTGACAAAGCTGATACAATATATCTTAGGTACTAAGAAGTGTGATACTATTGAAAAGAACTTAAGATTAACAACGAAAATGTTGGGTTCAGACATAATGTATTACTAGAGAAGATACATTTGACCAAAATGTTTTAGAAAAAATGTCTTCTCTCAACCAAAGTACAAGTCAAAATACTGGCTAAGTTCAGTCAGTGGTACATGTTGAATAAATGTAAAGGCTCAAACAAACAAACAAACAAACAAATAGACAAACCTAAAGAAATAAGTCCCTACATTTCCCGCTCATTCTTTTATTTTGGTTTCTGTTCCACAGCAAAAAGTTTTCACAAGTTGTACGCTCAGCAGCAGCAATTGTCCAGATCAGTTTATCACCCCATAAGTACTTTTGTCAGGTGAAGAAACTACAGAAGACACGGCACCGGACCTGTCTGTGTACTGTCCATTACACTCTCTGTGTTTTGCGATTGGATCAGTGCAGAAAAGCTTGCTTTGGTTTCTGCTCCACAGCAAAAAATTCTCACAAGTTGTACACTGAGCAGCAGCATTTGTCCAGATCAGTTTATCACCCCTTTAGTAGTTTGTCAGGTGAAGAAACTACAGAAGACCAGACCTGACCATACACTGTCCATTACGCTCGCCTTGTTTTGCGATGGGTTCGACGCAGAAAAGCTTCCCCAGTGGCAAGATTACCGCCTGACAGTTAAAGACAATCCTGCCATACTTCAGGATTAACCGACCGTGAGGGGTCATGCAGGGGGGATTAGGGGCGAGATGTAGTTTTCGCAGCGGCATCAATGTTTCATGAGAACAAAGGAGCAGGATGTGTGGAGGATGCCGCTCTGCAAGTCAAGCCACACCAATTTCATTTCTTTGTGCTCAGATTTGCATTCTCCTTATAGCAGAGTCAAACCAGCGTAAAGCTTTTCTATGAGTTTACGAGTTTCTAGGACGTGGATTTAGCTGTGCTTTAGGAGAATGCAGATTCCCTGCTTTATGTACTTTTGAAGGTATGAATCAACCTCCCAAATATACCGACAGTTGAATAAAGCCCTTGTCTTCCTAGTTGGTTCAGTCTTCCTAGTTGGTACAGTTTTTTCATCCTTATGTATTTATATTATCACAAGTTACAGGTTCATTGTTTTAAATGTTAACCAGTATAGAAGGTTGCCTTTGTGATCCCAGTGTTAACACTTAAGTCTATCACTGGATGCCTGAATCTTTTTTCCTTATCTTTTACACACTTACTAAACTGGTTCCTGCAAAAATCAGCAAACCAACAAACTGCATTGCTGTGGCAAAACATCTCTTTCTCAGCCAAATGCATGGAATGACTCCTTCTTTGCTGCAAGAATCCTGAAGCCCTAGGGGCTGGAAGAGTGGCTGAGTGAAAAGCATGCCCCTAAGGGGAGGATGTGTAAGCCTACCATGTGATTACTCCCGCCCATCACAGGCCAGGTCATGTCGGCAGGGATGATGAAAGGTTCTATAGATTGGGCTGAAACTTTGGCGGCGAAGTCGAATGAAGAATGAAGTCAGAAATCGCCGGTGCAGGCTCCTTCCATGCACATCATTGATATGTCCAGTTGTATGCTATGTTCGTTTCTAGCGGGTACGACTAAAACGTAAGGAACGGAGACCCCACCCCAGCACTACCACTGCGTGCCCGGTGTGTGGGCGCATCTGCGCTTCTGCATTCCGGCTGCAGTCCCGTCTATGACGCCATTGACGTCTTCATTGCTGAACGATGGACATCCAAGAGAGAAAGTGTAGATGGGAGTACATTGTATAGTCCTGCAGATGTCAAATATGATTCACCTTTAAGGTGGCAAGGCGATCTTGTGGTTAAGGTTGTTGTCTTAGAATCTGAAGGTTCTGGGTTTGAATCCCTGTCAGGTCCCAGTGTTGTGCCTTTGGGGAAGACACTTAACACCTATTTCTCACTTGACTCAGGTGAAAATGAGTACCTAGCTTTAAACTAAAGAAAGAATGAGTATCTAGCATTGCTTAGGGACGTTCTCTTGGATTGGATGTAAAGCCAGAGGTCCTGTGTTTCAGGAGAGCCACACCTGAAGAACGTTAAGCCCACCTTACTTGTCAAAAAGTCAAAGAGTCCTTTTTGGTGTGATTAGATTATACCAAACCTTAGTCTGGTCTCTTGGCTGACATCTTGAGAAGGTAATAGTCACCTGTTATGATAATCCTTCCAGAAATGTTGTAAATCTCAATGAATAAGTAGCATCTTGTAGCTGGTACCACAGGCAGAGCCACATCAGTTTCAGCACCACAGACAGCCCTGCTTTTGGCTCTGGGGTTAACGTGCTACCTCCCACTCCTCAACCCCAACAAACAACATTAGCTCCTAAAACAACAGGAGATAATGGAGTCACACAACCTTGTCTTGGCTTAGTATTCTATTGAACCATCTTAAATTGTCTTCACTTCATTGACATATCTTATTCAGAGTTTTGGTATAAAACGTGGTTCTGCCAGATCTTTCCTTAGTCACTGACGAAAGATAGCGGATGCTGTCTAAAACGTCTGTTTCAAAATTTTATCCACTTGCTTTTAGTAACTATTTTTGGCGTATCTTATTACCTGGATGTCTAACCTTCATCAACGTACCATCTTGTAGTTGGCACAATAGGCAAAACTACAGTAGTTTCAGCACCGCTGACAGTCCCGCTTTTGGTACCAATGAATCCTGATTGCAGATAAATGATACATCCTCCAAGTTTTCCCCTGTGTTTGTTGAATAGATGAGATTTTAATGTAGTCTGGCTGAGAGTCAAGTATTCCGTTCCCGCCGTGACGGTGAATAAATGAGTCCTCATCATCAAGTCCAATCAAATGCATCTTTAAGCAGTTCCAGTCTTTTCCCATCCCAACCTTCACCTTTCCTACATTTATTGGAATGAAGCTGCTCTAGATGAAAAATGAATCAATTCAGGAAGATATTGCTGTATAGCAGAATCCTTCATTAGAGCACCAAAAATGTCTGCCTAAGTTTGTTCTCAAATGCATAGGGATAAATGGATCAATCTAGAACAATATTATGGTAGCAGAATCCTTCGTCAGAGAACCAAAATTGTCTGCCAAAAGTCTAGAAATGTATTGTTTCAATTCAAGTTTGTTCCCAAATGCAGAGGGATTAATGGATCAATTTAGAAAGATATTACTGTAACAGTAGAAGAATCCTACATTAGTACACCAAAATGTCTGCCAAACGATTAGAAATGTATTGGAGCATAAAGAAAGAGACTTCAGCAAAATCATGTTTCTATTCATGTTACCTTGTTCCCAAATGCAGAGAAATGAATGAACCTATTTAGAACAATGTTACAGTAGCAGAATTGTATGTTAGTACACCAGAAATGTCTGCCAGAAATTTTGTTGGAAATTGAGATTTAAGGAAAAAAAAACATATTTCCATTCAAGTTTGCTCTCAAAAGTATAGGGATAAATGTGACTGTGTAATGGTTGTTACCTTAGCAGCAACCAGTAAGGGCTGTCTTTAGGACCTGTCCCTCTATCCTGGGACGGAAATTTGCTTGTTGGGACAGAAAAAAACATATCACCAAATCTGCCCCAAATATCTGAATATTGATTATGAAATTGATGAAAGTATATTTTCGTAACCTTAAGATGATAGGTTACAAAAATGGACGTAATGGGCACCCAAACAATGAGTGGGACAGAGAAAATCTCAAGCTGGAGACATTCCTGGTATAAACTCTTTAAATTTCTGTTATTTTGAGGATGAATCCTTGCAAGGATGGTTCTCTAGATTTGGAATTACTCTATTAATAAGATACATTTGAGCTTGAGTGATGTAATAGATGGAAAGGTTGTTTAAACTCTTCTAGTTTCTCTTATATTGGGGTGCATCCTTGCAAGGATGGTTCACTAATGTTAGAATTACTTTATCAATAAAATACATTTTAGGCTCGACTGATATACTTGATAAAATGATGTAGTTGTATAAACTGTTTTGTCACATTAGTATAAACTTTGATATTCTGTGGTCTATCCTGGCCAGGAAGTTGACTGAAGTTGGAATCGCTCTATCAATAAATATGTATTGGGCTGGAAAACGTCTTGCCAGAAAGCCACGCTAGAAGGTGAGGGGCGGTAGGGGTACATTAGGGTACAGCCCCAAATCCATCACCCAAAACTTCTGCTGCTCCTGTGACTTCTCCCCGCGCATGATTTATCTGGAGCGTGTGTTCCGCGCCGCATCAAGCAGCGGTCGTGTCTCCGCTAGCCGCGGGAAACTGGCTCATCCAATTTCACGGCGGCTTGGCCAGTGTGGCCGGAAGCGATGGAATGAGACTTTGGCCCATCCCATCTTTTTCTGTATGGCCGCAGCAAGGCACTTGATTGGTCCTTAGTCATTGCTGTCTTCAGCCATTTTTTTCCCATCACATTCATACTCTTGGTAATAAAGAAGAGATACAAGAAGGTCGACGAGACTTTGGCCCATCCCATCTTTTTCTGTACGGCCGCAGCAAGGCACTTTATTGGTTTTTAGGAAGAGATGGGAGCTTTTGGTAAAATTCTCATTGTAACAAAGAAAAGAGACAAGCAAGTCTAGGATAGGAGCATGGCTAGGAGCACTGAAATGAGGCTTCGGCCCATCCCATCTTTTGTGTGTGCGACCACATCAAGGCACTTGATTGGTTCTTAGTCATTGCTGTCTTCAGCCTTTTTTCCCATCACATTCATACTCTTGGTAATAAAGAAAAGATACAAGGAGGTCGATGACACTTTGGCCCATCCCATCTTTTTCTGTACGGCTGCAGCAAGGCACTTTATTGGTTTTTAGGAAGAGATGGGAGCTTTTGGTAAAATTCTCATTGTAATAAAAAAAAGAGACAAGGAAGTCTCTTTTTCGTGTAATGCCACATTAAGTCACTCAATGTTTTTTTTTTCAGAGGCAGAATTAAAAAAACGTTTTTTAATTGCATTTCACAAAAATAATTAATGAAGAGAAAAAAATAAGGAGTACAAAAACTGATACAAATGTACACTACAGATCCAACACAACAATGGAAAATACATAAAGGTGAAAGCATACAACAACAACATTTTACTTAATTGGTTCTTAATGGCCATTGAGTAGAAAGAGGTGGGAGCCCACCGCAAATTCTATGATGGCATGATTAGAATTTAGGCAAAACAAACAAAATTTTCCAGGTCATGAAGACAAGAAAATACACCAAAATAGGCACACAATAAATTGTGTGGGTTCTGAACCAGTCAACAGAATTGGTTTAGCCGAAAACAGGGCTGCCGGCACCACCATCAGGCACAGTGATGGCAGGGCGGGTCAGCCCATTTTTGTCAATTATGAGACTGGGAAATGTTTGCGCATGACAGGAACATGTACAAAGGGAAACTCTGTCATAAGTCATTCCATAAGTAGACTGCTTTCCTTGGAATGCAAACCTACAACAGTTAAACTTTGAATTATGAGCACTGTAGATTCATTTAATTTTGCCGGCCATTTGTGTCAAGTATGAGAAAGGGAAATGTTTGCACATGACAAGAACATGTATAAAGGGAAACTCTGCAATAAGTCATTCCATAAGTAGAAAATAGACTTGGGCACTGCTTTTCTTGGGATACAAACATCCAACAGTTGAAATGAGTACTATAAATTCATTTAATTTTACAGCTCATTTGTGAAATGTTTGCGCATGACAGCTACATGTACAATGTATAAAGGGAAACTCATAAGTCATACTCATTAGTAGACTTGGGCACTGCTTTTCTTGGGATGCAAACCCTCGACAGTCAAACTTTGAAATATGAGCACTGTTAATTATTCATTTAATTTTACAGGCCAATTTTGTCAATTATGAGAATGGGAAATGTTTGTGCATGACAGGAACATGTATAAAGGGAAACTCTGCCATAAGTCATTTGCATAAGTAGACTTGGGCACTGCTTTTCTTTGATTCAAACCTCCTACAGTTAAAGTTTGAATTATGAGCACTGTAAATTGCATCAGGAATGTACAACATTGTCTCATGATCATTTTTGCATAGAGTATAATGAGTACTGTGACTTCCTTTGATTTCACAGTTTGAGGGGAAAGGAGGATTTGTTTGTAGTTCAAATAATTCTGTAATCATACAATGTTGTGTATCCGTCAACCTGACAAGGACCATGTAAATGTCATTGAAATTCAATGAAAGATGCATCTTTGCGGTTTCATAATTTTGCATTGGAGAGATCACGGCAGAATCTGCAAAAATAAAACCACCAAAAACATTTAAAAATTTATAGTCTGATACAAGCTCACCCTCCATTGCATTCCTATGAATGCTCTTGCATATTTCATATCAAAACAAATTCCATTAACAGAAATACGACAAATCATTTCAAACCTGTTAACGTTCCTATCATTGCACTTGTCTTGATGATCATGAAAAATGAACCAAAAGATCAGTCATAAAAATGCCTCGACACATTCCAATTAGACACAGAACTAACGATGCATCAGAAAAGTGCACATACATGTCTGGAAGTTAAAAGAACTCTTGTACAGATGTTTTTATTTATTTATTGGTTCAGCATGTACATGCCAGGGTTGCTCAACTAGCCAGAGGCTATTACTAAGACTTAGGGCAAACCCATGTGCAGCCATAGGTTTTGAACCACTCACACTGTGAAGGACCCCTACTCTTTTCGATATGTGCGCCGGGTTCTTTAACGTGCTCGAGGTGTGGCTCTCCTCAAACACGGGACCTCCATTTAACGTCCAATCCGAGGGACGTCCCTAACCAAAGCTATGTACTCATTTACACCTGAGTGAAGGGAGGCAAGCCGTGTAAAGTGCCTTTCCCAAGGGCACAACATCGGGGCATATCGGTGGTTTCGAACCCGAGACCTCTTGGTTGTGAGCGAAACACCCCACCGATTGCGCCACACGATGCCACATTGTACAGACGTTAGTAGAAGTCTTGCACAGATGTGACTTGACAGAGGAGGCTCAGTCCTCCCATTAAAAGATTACTGCTGTAGAGCCCCGAACTCCCCCGTGCATTTCTCCAGACCGTGGAATGAACTGAACTGATTCCGCAGATCAGATGCGGAGAACTGATGTCCGGGTCTGCCTCATCTGAGCTTGACTTCCTGGACTGATGATTGACAGCGTAGATTTGTTCCATTATCTGTGCATCCAACCAACAAAACAGCATTCTTTGTAGGCTTTACTTTATTTCACTGAAAACTTAGAAATATCTTGTTGGCTAGACCTTGCATCTGTCTTGACAATGTCTTGGCAAACGAACTAAATACAGGAGATCTAGATTCCCCCCTACTAAACACAACCAAAGTATCTAGCCTTTTCTATGCAGACGACCTTGTCCTGTTATCAACAAGCCAACGAGGTCTTCAAAAAGCAATAAACACTTTAAGCCTTTACTGTAAAAAATGGAAGTTATCAATAAACCTAAACAAAACTAAAATAATGATATTTAATGAAAGAGGACACTTGTTCTCAAACTTTAAATTCCAATTGTTTAACCAAAACATAGAGATTGTATCGTCTTATAGTTATCTAGGAGTGATGTTTACAACGGGTTGTACTTTCAGCACCGCTATGAAAACCCTGCAAAAGAAGGCTTTACGAGCCCTCTTCAGTATTAAATCAACTCTTGGAGACAGCAATCCCCCTATATCAGTGTACACTAAGCTATTCGATGCATATGTAGTTCCAATATTAACTTATGGTGCGGAGGTATGGGGCAAGATTGGACTAAACGACAACTCTCCAATTGAACAAGTACATCTCAAATTCTGTAAAGCAATCCTGGGCGTAAGAAAAAATGCCAGCAACCTTGCCACAAGAGCAGAGCTTGGTAGATATCCCCTCTGGATTGAAGTGTATACTAGAATCTATTCATAATATAAAAGATTAGTTAGAGAAATGCCGAAAGATAGCTTACAATATGAAGCTTTTTTAGTACAGCAGGACCTACATAGGAGAAAGATACCATGCTGGCTTTCAAATATTAGTAAAATCTCGGAGGAGTCAGGCTTTGCCTACCTTTTACTTAACAAAGACCGAAACACGCTATCCGCTCAATCTGAACTAAAACAGAGGCTGAAAGACAACTTTCTTCAACATTTCTACTCACAACTTAATTCTTCTGGTGAAAAAGGGAAGAATGGAAACAAATTGAGAACTTACAAAAAATTCAAGACTACGTATGAAAAAGAAAAATATCTAGATATACAAAATTCTAACTATCGCCGAGCCATGACTAAACTAAGGATCAGCGATCATCCATTGCAAATTGAAGTTGGTAGGAACAACCAGACTCCACCAAATAACAGAATGTGTACTTTCTGTGACAATGATTGTATAGAAGATGAAATACATTTTATCTTAGAATGCTCACTATACGCAGACATGCGCAGATCCCTTGTAAGTCCCATACAACTAGACAAAAAATATACGCATCTTAAAAATAACGAGCTATTCACATGTATCATGTCATCTAAAAATGACGATATGATTGGAAAACTATGTGAATTTGTATACAAATGTTTCAAGAAGAGAGAAGAGACTCTGTAGATTTAGATGGAATATATAACAATGTTCCATTTCTTTTACTTTATGTTACCTAATGCATTTAGCCCATGCTGGGCATGAATATGCAATAAAGTTCATTGTCATTGTCATTGTCATTATAACTAACATTAGTAGACTGTACAGCAAATTCTGTATGAACTCTCCTTTTTGTACTGGAAACTGAAGTCTCCAGTTGTCAAAAAGTCTGCACTGTACATCTGAGTTGTTAATGACAGTTAACATTACAACTTTATAACTAACGTTAGCATAGCACACTGTATAGCGACATCTTTGTAGACTTCCCTTTTTTAAATTGAAAACATGGACATCTCCGGTTGGCCAAAAGTCTGGACTTTTCGTCTATATATGACTTATTAGCATCTACATCCTTTGGATGTCAAATATGTTTCTTTTTTTATGCATAATATCTTTTTTTCCACATTCCTTATACAATAGGGAAAAATAAGTCTTTTTGAGCTGACTTTGTAGTTTTTGGAAATACTTTATATACAGAGATACAGTACTTGTCTTGGGTTGAAGTGCAGCAGACAAAGTTGCAGGCTTGCAAAAACATGTCCTTCTCTCGAAGCAGCAGACTGGATTCCAGTCCTATAGCATTCTATTATGTATAAACTCTGGGGTCTTCTGAGGACTGTGTTGATCCAAATGCATGTTTACAGCCCCGGTGTGGCCGGCCCTATTACATGCACCCTGGCTGGCTGCCCAGCTGCAAAATGGGGGTTGTAACAGAGGTCAGGATGCCATCTGTCAAAGCCTGAGCCTTGCGTATGCCATGAAAACTCGGAAAGGCCCAGGGAAAACCGTCCTTTTGACATGCTGAACGGAAATGTCAGTGCAGAATGCACAATAATGGATAAACAGTTGAACAACTTGAGTTGAAAGAGTACCAAGGGCTCGTCTTAGATTACAGCTAACAATAGCTTCCATGAAACGTTCAAAAAAGGTATTGGAGGTTTTGGAATGTGAGAAAATTGAAACTTTCCAATACAGTAAATGCAGAAATGAAATGTTCGTGGAGGTTTAATGTTCGTGGTTTTTGTTGTGAACTCTTGAGTGCGAACTTAAAACCACAGTGAAACTTTGTGCCCACCCATGACTGTATTGCTACTATAATTGTTTTAAACGTGAAGTTGAGACCATCGCAAACACTCCATTTTCTCCCTACCACGAAATAAAAACCACGCAAACTTAAATGCACATTACAATATTGCCTGCATGCAAATTTATGAAGTGGGCACACAATTCTATTTTTCCATTCTATTTATTTTTCCATTTCCCTGCTGGCTTCATATCTTTTATTTTCCTCTTAGTTTTGTAAACTTCTTATCATCTGATCATTCTTATTCAAAGTATTCCTTCTCAAGAAAGGTAGCAAAGGGTAAAAAAGACATCAGTTGTCGGGTAACCCAGAGGATAGGCCCTGGGGTTCTATTCCATATGTTGGACTGGCTCTGGGATCAGAATTGCAAATTTATTTTCTTTCCATCTAAAATACTAACTCAGAGGTACTTAAAATTGTAAAAATGCACCAACAACAGAGAATACACAATTTTGTATTAGACTTACTTATATTTAATAGCTTTTAGTAAGTAACTTCAGAATCAGATTTATTTTGAATATCTGTTCTGTAGTTTGTAGTTGGAAGTCACTGTACTTTTATTGCTGCATCAATGAAGTTTCTTCTACAGTCAAACCTGGATTCAGCAACTGCTCAAAGTACTGAGGAAAAACGTTTGCTGAGGACAGGATGGGGTTAACTACATGTATATAAAAATGGACGGGACTGTTTTAATGTGGCTCCTGACTGGAGATGGTTGTCTATGCCAGGTTGTTAACCAAGGTTTGACGGTATAGTTACCCAAAATTTTAAGTGTTTGTCCGACCATTTTGACTATTCAATCAGTGCAACTGCTGTTAGACTTTAAGACTTGCATCTGTTCAAGATTCCATGAGGGACTTAGTTGATAATCCTCTCTTCTTGATGAATGAATTAACCAAACAGGTTTGACTGTATAATAACCAAAATTCTGTTATAAGTGTTTGTCTGACCATTTTTAATATTTAGTTAGTACATCTGCTGTTAGACTCTTAAAGACTATTCAAGATTCCATGAGGGACTTAGTTGATGGTTCTGTCTTCATGATGAATGAGTTGACCAACCAGGTTTGACTGTATAATCAAGCATAATTCTAAGTTTTGTCCAACCATTTTGACTATCAGACTAACAGTAGTCAGTACAACACTGCTGTTAGCATGTCTTTAAGATTCCATAAGGGAATTGGTTGATGGTCCTGTCTTCTTGATGAATGAGTGTGAGGCTGTGATTAAGTGTCTTCAGCAGGTATTTCTACACACAGCTGGGACCCTGCGAACCCCCCAGTAACATCCTACTTCCATTATGTACACACACTTTATCACTGTCACCCCAAACTGTCAAACTCTGCTCAGCTTGGTACAAAGATAAACTCCAACCAACCAAAGTCCAACTTGTTATCAGCTGATTTGATTCCACACCAGGTTGGAGGAGGATTTGAATATTATTCTGTGGGGCTCATGGCTTCTTTTTTTCCATGTTGTTACAATACATCATCTCAAAAGTGGTGTTTTTGGCTGTTGTGAGTGTGTGTATGTGTGTACGTGTGTGCGTGCGCGTGCACATGTGTGTGTTGGTGCTGCACTTGTCTTTTGGAAGGGACGTAAAATTGGGGTCCAGTGATTGAGAAGGTGCTCAAGCACATTGAAGGGGAAGGGCTAGCAACCCCTCCCTGTAAAAACATACCCTGCTACTGAAACAGCAAGGAAATTTGCTGCCTAATGTGCCACTTCAGTTTAATGCTGGGTCAGGACCTCTTGGTTGGTGCTGCACCTGTCTTTTGGACGGGAAGTAAAATCTTGGGCCCATGTTTGCCTCAAGCACATTGAAGGGGAAGGGCTATCAACTCATCCCCGTAAAGTTATACCCTGCTACTGAAACAGCGAACTGCTACTCTATGTGCCACTCAGGCACTACAATGTTCTGAACAAAGAAGAAGTCAAACACCCTCCGGGCACCGATGATGCTGTTACATTTCTGTACCCATTAGTTTTACAGCCGTTCTTTCATCTTCGTAACTGCCGCCGGCCTGCCTTAGAGGTGTCGGAACACTAACTCTCCAGTGCTGCCGGGTTTATCACCTGACATGCTGGAACCTTCATTGCTAACTCCCGACAATTCCATTCTGAGAGGCTGGCAGAAGTGTTAGTGTGGAATGCACAAGTGAAGTTGTTTGTCAGGAAAGAATGGGGAGGGATCCCAAACGGATGGCCTCAGGGCTTTGGTAGTATAACTATGGGTTGCTTTCATGTAAAAGTAATAAATGGAAATGTGTGGGAGCGTTCATGTGTAAAGACTATGGATACCTTTGAAAGCAGGAAGCAAATTTGTGTTATATGTTGGATGCACTTTGTCCATCAAAGCATTGAAATTCTACAGCTGTTACAAAAGTCTGCACTAAAAACAATTCTACAGAAGTCAATGCTAAATTTACACTCAGGTGCCTTTTTGATGATTTTGAATTTCTATGTAAGTTCTAGGTCCTTTGTTTACGCGTTCAAGTCACTGTATAATCTTTGTTTTGTGTGTGTTTTGTGTCCTCTCTCTGTCACTTACCCGACTCACTCAATCACTCACTCACCCAACAAAGAATACCAAAGCCGCAGCAACCATTTCACCATTGATGTCTGGTTATAGGTGCTGTCCTTGGTGCTGAATCATTAGAGCTATATCCTTTCACAAACATATTGGTCACATAGGTCTTATTAAAAAATTAAAGGTATATTTTCCTGCTAAAGGCACCTCCTGAGTTGTGTAGTAGTAGTACTAATAAGGAAAAGACCACAATGTTAAAAAAAGATTTTTGCACTGTGTTCAGCAAAACTGCTATGTGTAAGGACACCTTTCCACTAGACAACAATTTTGCAGTCAACAAAATTAAGATTTTGTGTCACCTTTGATTTAATAATTGAAATATGCAGGATGTAAAAGTATGACTTAAGGGACAAAACACCCAAAACATTAACAAAATTTGTTGAGCGATCTGTCAAATATTTGCTTGGTCAGCAGTTCCACTTTCCAGTGAAAACGATTAGAAACTTCATTATGCATAGTTCAGTGTTTGCCCCCTCCCTTCCCTCATGTCAACTGTTGAATGAATGAATGAATGAATGAATGAATGAATGAATGAATGAATGAATGAATGAATGAATGAAACCTGTTCTTCATGTTTGTTAATCCAGGTTGTGCCAGGAGTTGGTTTCCATGGCGACGGCTCCTTTTCCCAGCTGGCCGTTCGGCTAGACTTCAGCAGAGCTGCAGAGATCCGGTTTGAAGTGAAGCCGGGTGAGTTGGACGGGGTGTTACTGTATGCTGAAGACACCACAGACACAGTAAGTATATATTAAACCAAGAGATACGTTGATGAAGGTTTAAACAGTTAGGTATTAACATACACAAAGTAACAGTTACTCAATGCTGAAGACACCACAGACACAGTAAGCCTGTTCACATCTAACATAATTTCACCAGGGTACATAATTACCCTAGAGAAAGACAGTGATCCGTTGGAAAATCAGTGCATTCTTTTCTTGTCTTGAAAAAAGCTCAACTTTTTTTGGCAAAGTCTTTTTTTCTTTCAAATTTGAAACATATAGATTGAAGAGAGTAAGGATAATATGCATATGGTACGGGATAAAGCACATCCAGAATGCTAAATTGATGTCACAAAACCTTTAAATTGGAAATAACAACTGAAGTATTTTTTTTGTCATATTACCAAATCAAATGTCACTTTTTCAATTCCTGCTGCAGGAGCACTTCTTTTACCTGGCCCTTTACAACGGGCACCTGTTTGGTGTACATCAGCCAGCTCAGGGCCAGGCCCAGGTGCTGAGGCCCAGCAGCAACTTGCTGATGGATCAACAGTGGCACCTAGTGGAACTCAATATAACTGCAGGGAGGTGAGTAGGTCTTTGCACAATTAGGTGCATAATCAATATGTAAGGCCAATGTAAAACATAGCTGACCATGGCCTCCTGACCTTTTTCTGACCATGGTTCGGAGTTAAGCCCCTGTCACACATAGCCGACCACGGCCTCCCGACCTTCTCCAGACCATGGTTGGGAGTGCTGTCAAAAAGAGCGTGGTCCGCTGTTCATTGTGCTGTCAAAAAGAGCGTTTCCTGGTACAATGAACCTGTAAATACTGTACACAGCGTCTGTCTTCTCTGTCACAACCAGTGGAAAAATAGCTCTTCAGTGAGGTAAAATTGGATTTCCTTTTTTTTTTTTTTACCACATGCCTCACCTGTGTTTTCCTCTTCCAGTATCTCAGTACAGGTGGACGGGAATGATGGGGCCTCAACAGGTGTGCTGGCAGGTGCGCTATCATCAGCTCACCTTTACCTGGGAGGTGTGACCCTTGACCTGCAGCAGAAGCTAGACAGGTGTGAGGCGTGTCCTGTGGTTGGCTCCTACACAGGTGGTATGCAGGACGTCAGGGTTAACAGCAGGTGAGAAAAATAACTGACACACCTGAAAAAAAAAAAAACTTTTTAAAAAACAACCTTAAGTTTTGTACAAGCAGTAAAGGCATAACACACCAGTTTTGTGCAGTAAGTGTAGAATTAATGTACACCTGGAAAAAAAAATTTCTTAAGTCAAAAACAACCAGCCCTCAAGTTTTGTACAAGCAGTAAAGGCATAACATACCAGTTTTGCACAGTAAGTAAAAGCTATGTAAGACCAGACTGTAAGGTTTTAACCACTCATGTTGGGATGAGCTAGCACTCTTATTGATGAGGGTGGTGGGTTCTTTGACATAGTGGAGGTCGAGCTCTCCTCAAATAGACTGCATACTGTATCAACATCTAAACATAAAGTAGTAAGAAACTAGAGTTCCACGACCTCATAACTTCGCCAAATGATTTTAACCTTTATGACTGACGTATTAGTGTTTCTCATCAATTATAAATCATACCAGTTGGTTGTCTTAATATATAACAAGTCCAAAGTATGAGCTAAACAAATTATGAGCTTAACAAAGAAGGTTATGCTAATAGTTAACATCAATTATGCAAATGAGGCCCTTATTAGCATAATTTGATTCAACGATGTTCACATTCACATAACTTCCCGAAGCCACAAAAAAAGTATTAAATGTATGAAATTGCCGTCATTTGCCAGTGTGTAATTATAGAAGTTACTCATTAAGTATGCCAATTAGGCCCACATTGGCATATTTTCTATCAATCAACATTGCTATCAACAGTAGTCATATCATGGAACAAAACGGATTTTTAAAGTTGCCTCATTAATTATGCAAATTAGAATCTGATTTGCATAATTATCGTCCAATCATACTAAGCATCACACAAGCTACACTGTATCTACATACCAAAAATCATGACCATACATCAAGTCCATCTTGTTATAGTATTTTATCATTAATATGCAAATGAGGTCTTCATTTGCATAGTCCATATCAATTAATATTTCTCTCTTCCTCAGTTACATATGTCACATGTTTCAGAGTCCTATCATGGAATTTGGCGGATGTATAAACTTTCCTCATTAATTATGCAAATTAGATACTGATTTGCATAAGAAGTATCTAATCATGTACATCATCACTCAAGCTATCTACTTACCTAAAATTATTACCATCCATCAAGCCCTTCTTGAGTTATTCCCTTTCAAAGTCAGACACAATACCTGCTCCTGCTGTTCCAAAAAAGCCGCTAGGAGGCCCAAACCCACACCACTTACTCTCTGTCCAAAGAGCTATCTACCACTCAAAAATCAGTTCCATAGCATGTCCAGAACACGAGATAACAAAACAGGAAGTTCTGCTGCAGTACCTTAAGAAGCCGCTAGGGGGCCCAAAATCTAATCGTTTTCAGGTCTCATCAAAACCTACCAACATACCAAATACCAAAACAGTCCATCAAGGCATTCTTGAGTTATGCTGGTCCACTACAAACATACATACATACAAACGCTACCCTCTGCATAACCTCGGCGAAGGTAATAAACCGAGAAAGTATTATATTTTTTGTTAGATTCCAAATAAAAAAACTCTTTTTACACAACCAATAGATTGATTCAACCGACGTTTCGGTGACCATCTGTCACCTTCTTCAAGGCAATTCTGACTGGTTCACATTGCATTGCAGCACAGGTGTCGCTGCTTATAGATGCGTTCCCACACGCAAAGTATTTACATATGTTAGATTGTTTGATTCCCTTACCATAAACAGCACATCTTTAGCCTCTATGTTTTTATGTTCCTTACAGGGAGCTGGACTTTTTGGACCCTACCACTGTTCTGTCCCAGAGAGGGGTGTACCTCAGTGGGCTGGTCCCTCCACAGAACGTCACTGCTCCCACCCTGCCCCCACCCGGCCCGACAGTGGCACCTCCCAGTTGTGCGGACCCTTTCCAGCCCACCTACAGCGGGGAGGGCGTGAACTTTGGTCGCCATGGCAACAGCTTCGTATCCTTCAATCTGTCCCCTGAGACGATGAGAGAGTACTTCAGGACAAGGTGAGTCGAATTCATCTGACAGACTTGTGTCCCTGTATACATGACTTGTGTCATTTATACAGACCATTCATACTCTACAACTGGAATAAATTCAAAGATTTACTTCTGGGACATTTCAAGTAACATCCACCAGTCTTCTTCAGTGTCACTAGATTGAACTGGCACAACTAATCAATAAAATTACATCATATGCTAACTGGAAAAATGGTTGAACGTCAAAGTCACTAACTCGTAATGAAATGTCACTCAAATGTAAATCATGTTGGGATAGTTAACACCTTCTGAGACGTGTTGTCTTCGAGCCTGATGTACGTGATTGACTGTATCAGTTGTATGATGAAGAAATCAGCATTTGTCCACCTCACTATCAGGAAAAAAAAGCGCATTGCTGGATCTTGATAAATTACACTGGACTTGCACAGGCCTTGTACTGAACTTGCATATAACCTTCTCCCTGCTGCCTAACTCTGTAACCAATAGGGGTGCCAAAAGGCTACTTCTGTGTGCTAAAGGTTTAAAAAAACCTGGTTGATATACGTTGATTTGCCTGTTCTTCAGCTTTGTCCTGAGGTGCGAGTTCCGTGCGGAGGCCCCTGACGGGATCCTGTACTACACCGCCAACAACCGGATTAACCCGGACAACTACCTGGCGCTCTACATGTCCGGCGGCTACCTGCACGCAGACATGAAGACTCTGCAGCCAGACAACGGGGACTACCATAACCTGAATGTCCGCACACAGTTCAGGGACTACGCAGACAGGAACTGGTGGGAGGTGAGCACTGATGGCATCCTCTTGTTATCTCCATGAAAAATGGAGATTTCATGGAGATATTGTTTTTTGTGTGTGTGTTAACTTTGTGTTTCCAAATTTTTGAGGTAAGCATAACTGAAAAACCCCTTGATGGATTTCTTTTGGTATGTGGGTAGGTGTGGGGAAGACAAAGGTCAAAGTTGATTTTGGGCTCCCTAGTATGTGACCTTAGTACTGCAGCAGAACTTATTTAATCTTTTGACCTGTACGTTGTAGGGTCTTGTTTTGTTTTGTATTGTATAATCAGTAGACTATGAGTAGAAGAGTACAAGCTGCATATCCGGAAAGTCTTATCATTGGTGTCAACCTCACCTAAAAGAAAAAACACAGGACCTCCGTCTTTATGCCGCCCATCTGAGAGGACATCCCTAACCAAAGCTTATTTTCATCTGAGTCAAGTTGAAGAAATAGGTGTGAAATGCCTCTCCCATTGGCACAGCATTGGGGCCTGCTAAGGAGTCGAACCCAGAACCTTTGGATCCTAAGCCAACAGAGCTTGCAAACTAAAGACCATCTTGCCTCTTAAGTAGTTCACTTAGTGTACTAACTACATGATCTATCTCCCTTCCTTTTCAGGTGGTTATTCTGCGCATCCATAACTTCCTTGCGATCATCGTGCCTGAGCGGAGGGACTACGTAAACAACAACAAGCAGTCCAACACCGAGACTTTCATCGACCTGACCTCACCTCTGTACGTCGGTGGAACAGACATCCAGGCTGACTTCCCGATCTTTCCTCTCGAGGTAAGTCGCAGTTATCTGAGAAAACTTTATTTTCATCAGGTTGGTTGGTTGTTGCCCTAAAAGTAAGTCAATTCCCGGTACAAAGTCCAGTAAAATTGAATTTTCCCATGTTTTGTATAAGAGATGCTTGCCTGAAATGATAATGCCTTAATTTTGATGCTGGTTTGCAACAGTACTTTTGGTCACTTTGATGAGCTGGTTGTCGGCAATGACTCCTGAAAGATTAAGAAACAGTTTCCATTCCTCATCTTGAAGTTCTACATCCATACTGGTTCACAAAAACATTAAAAAACATGCCGTTCAAAGTAGGCAGCTTTTTTTTAGAGGGAAGAGCAATCCAGAAAGCATTGTATTGCCTCGGAGGTGTAACAATGATGGTGTTACTTCAGATGAAAACTGGTTTTGCCGGCTGCATCCGACTCCTCGAGATCAGCACAGCACGACCTGTCGACACGGTCACCTTTGACCTCGGGAGTCCAGATAACCAGTACAACGTTGGGCAGTGTTACGAAGCTGTTCACCCTGGAACCTCCTTTAATGGGACAGGATTTGCAACCATGGGTGAGCTCTCTGTAATGTTTCAGAGACAGGATACTTCTTTCATTTCCACTTTGTTGTGTTGTACCAAATTTATAATCCACATAGTTACAGGGAGGGGTTGCTAGCATTTCCCTTTTAACATGCTCGGGCCACAAGGGACCCGCTTCTACATCCCTTACCAAGGACGGGTACAGCCCCAACCAAGATGTCCTGACCCCAGGACTTGAACTGAATCTGGCAAAACAAACTCGCCAGTGAGATGCTGGAAGGTGTCAGCTTTTAAAAGATATTTTCAGATTGACAATGATAGAAGCTGACCACGATTTAACGTTTAAAGAAAAGTAGTAGAAACTATTTTTCTTTAAACGTTAAATCGCAATCAGCTTCTATCATTTCCAAAGTGCCAAAATTGTCAGTCTGAAAACATCTTCCGGTGGCGAGTTTATTTCGCCAGATTTAGTCGTTAAAGCAAACTAGGATGCAATTTGTCGGGTCATGGCTGATTCGAATCTGAGTTTCAAAGAGATCGATCGGTCGGGGTGTAATTGGAACCAGGAGCTCAACTGTGTTGGCTGCTACGTGAGCGTGCGGTTCCTCATGGCCCAACACTCCTTCCTCCTCAATCGCGGTCACTACTAGCCCCCAATCGAAACCTCTGCTTAACTATGATGAAGCTTTTTATGTACAAACTTTATCCTTTTGATTCCCTTTAGGCGAGTACAGCCTGGAGTCAGGGCTGGATGTGAGCCTGCAGTTCAGCACGGTCCAGCGCTCCTTCCTCCTACTCCTGCTGTTCCAGGATGCTGCAAACTACTTCCTCATGGATGCGGAGGATGGCAGGGTCAGTCAGCTGCACTTTGTTTGTATTGTATATCTGGTAAACTGGTTAAGCCCCCCTCTGACTGGACCCGCGGCACGCTGGTCGCTGAGGCTGATTGAATTGACAAAGCGCTCAACGAATTTAATCGCCAAAAAACTAATCATTTAAAGCTTTGTGTGTTTTGTTGTCTTTTTGGTCATACTTGTACGTTTTGAATGACATTCCCATTATAAAGTCAACGGTGACACAAATCCAGCTTAGTACGCAGCAACACCGCCAGCGTGCCGCGGGTCCAGTGATATATATGGCCTCCGTCGGTCAGTATTGACCATGGTAAAATCCTAATTCACAACAGCCCTACAGCATCGACTATGGCTAAACAGCCCTATACGAGAATGGCAGTCTCTGCCACAAAAATCACATCTGTAAGCTGACTCAGTTCTGTTGCAAAGCGCTAGGGTCCAGTGAGAGGGGGGCTTAGTGCACCAGGTTTGTACTGAAGAGTACAAGCTGTATATCCAAACAGATTTATATGATCCACACACACCAAGAAGGACCCCTACTCTTTTCGATAAGTGTGGTGGGTTCTTTTTCCTGCCAGAGGTGTGGCTTTCCACGGACCTCCATTTAAGTTTCTATCCGAGGGACGTCCCTAATGGAAGCTAGGTACTCATTGTCACCCGAGTGAAGTGAGGAAATTCGTTTTAAGTGCCTTTCCCAGGGGCTCAACGTTGGGACCTGTCAAGGGACTCGAACCTAGGACCTCGGGGGGCCAAACATCATGCCAACTGTGGTCCTGCATTGAATAAACGCATTAAAAAAAGCAATATTTGATCGTAATGTTTTCCTTCCACCAGATCCGCGGCCATCTGCGTAAGAACAACCTCACCACGACCATCCGCACCGCCCACGTGGAGACCGGGTACGAGATTTGCGACGGAGAATTCCATACGGTGGTCTTCTCAGCTAACCTAGTGTCGCGCGTCGGCGTTCTCTTACGGTCCATCCAGCTGGATGATCTGCCGGCGAACCAGTTCCAACAGACAGGCTTCGATGATATCAGCATCACCGGGGAGCTTTATGTGGGAGGAGTGGCAGGTCAGTCTGCATTGATTGTTCGATCAATTAATCTATCTGCCAAATAGCAGCTACTCAAGCACTGGATATGATCTTGGAAATGGTCAGACGTTTCAAGTAGCTTCCACTACTTTTCGTCAGTGAAAACCTATCACCATTTCCAAAATCATATCCAGTTGCTTCAGTAACTGCTATTTGGCATATCTTATTACCTGGGTTTCTAGCCTTCATCGATAACTAAATAAACAAATCGATCCATAAATGAAACCAATACATCGATAAATCAATGAATAATTTGAAAGATCAATAAATCATTTGAGAAATACCTTGATTGCCTTTGTTTATCCTTGAATTTTCTATTAATCTCAGAAGTTCTTCCTAGGGGTTAAACATGGTGATACATATACACTTTAAATCATATGTTTAGCAGTGAATTGTGGATTCTGATGCACATGCACAAAGGTGGAAAAGTGTTTGATATGAATTGATATACATAACTGTAAATTCTAGCTAATCTAACGGTCACAAGTTGACCGCTAAAATTTCATCATTACAAATACTTGATTACTAACATTTCAAACACTGATGTTTGTTCCCACAACTAAAATTAAATGACGTGAACTGCTCCTTTCCAACCAACTGTTAAAATTACCAAATGCAATTACAAATGGATGTATTAGTTCAAGGATGGGCAGGGGTTTGTGGGGATATATCAGAGCTTGTTAGCATCCCGAGGGCGTTAAACATGTTGGTTATAGCACGGCTGTCCCTTAAGAGGGCAGAAAGCCTGGCTCCCCATTGGCTGAGACCAGATCCCAGGTTGGTTCGCGCACCTCTGCCTCAAGGGACAGAGGTGCGCGAACTAACTTTGGCCCTGTATGGATTTCGAACAGCAAAATACCCGCTCCTGATTGGCTAAGGACAGATGGCCGTGCTCTAATTACAGTAATTTCATTCAGTGCCAACTTTAGTGTACCAGTGAATGGTGAGATGTACATGAGACTAACTTCTGCTTAAGTATTTAATATGTAGTCTCGTATCTTCTTGTATCCGTTCGCAGCTGCCGCCTCCTTGGCTTCCCCAGGCCTGACGCAGACGCCCTTCCGGGGCTGCCTGGAGTCTGTGGTCTTTGGAGGAGAAGCACTGGACTTCCGACAGGCCGAACCAACAGATCACGTCACCTCAGGCTGTCCAGCAAGGCCTTAACACTCGACTAACCATGGCCCGTTTTAATCTTACTTCTGAGATATTCAGATACATAGAGGCCATATTTGCATATTTTGACCATAACTGCACTGCTGAAATGAAAGCTTTTATCACCAATTTACAGTAGATTTTATTTCATGCCATGATACTCAAATGAAAATACAATTTAACAGTTTTAGATTTTGTTTGTTTTGCTTAACTGGTAAACTGCCTTTAGGTATAACGCAGCAGTTTTGTACAGTAGGTACAAGATGTGTAAGATTGGACTGTAAGTATCCATTCTACTAATTGTGGCAGTACGGCTTTACGTCCCATCCAAAAGCACTTTCCTAATCAAAGCTGTAGGTACTCATTTTCACCTGAGTCGAGTGAGGAAATAGGTCTAAAGTGCATTTCTCAATGGGCACAACATTGGGGCCTGCTAGGGATTCGAACCCAGAGCCTTTAGATTCAGCGGCCGGCGCAATGTAAACGAATCATTACAAGATGAACAGTAATACAAAGAGCATTCTTGTGCTTGAATAAGATTAATTGTTATAGACGTACAGCAAAGTTATAAAACACGTCTTAAGGACATCTTCATGTCTTTCTGCATAGATCATAAGCTGAATGTTTTGTTTCATCTTCAGATGTGACAAAAGAATGTTATATGTAGTTCTTGATGAAAAAAGTGTGGATGTTGATGAAATAAAGGTGTGAATTTTTTGTCTTGCAAATGAGTCGTTTCTATGAATGTGGGCAGTCATAACCTTTCCTGTTTTTACAACATTTTGCTATCGATGAACTGCCAAAAATATTTCCGAAAAATAATTTCATCAGAAAGGATATTGGAGATTCTTAACCGAGACGAGGGGGGATACAAACTTAGCCACGTTTGGGACAGTGTTCTCATCACAAAAGCGCCGCCTACATCGACTACTTATAGCGGTGAGAAGCAGTACTCCAGTCAGAAGCTCTGAAGAAGGTGTATGACAGACACCGAAACGTCAGCAGGTGAGGATTACTGGCTGTGAAAAAAGAATCTCCTATATCAAACATATGCAAATAAGTATGGCAATATTTCAGATTTTGTTAAGTTCAAAATATAATCCTTTGTTTAGATTTATTTATTCATTATGATATGATAGCTCACCAGTTATGACCGAACAGGTCGTTCTTAGTTGAAACAAAACACGTATTCGGAAGTTCGGAACATATTGATACATATGATTAACATGTTCACTTCGCTCACTCGATGCAATTACAGAATGAGGTGCCTCTATCACAAGTATAGGTAACAAACAGATGGGTTTCTGAGCTTAATATCATCCTTAGATATGAATTATTTTGCCCTGAGGATAAAATGATTTGCTTAATCGTGTTAGGAAGACTGCTCGAAGTGACCGTGTAGTATTTGATTTTGTCAATGTAGATTCGGAGAATGTCATGTCTCGCAATCAACGACGTCATATCTGTTATGCTGCGTTGAAATTACAACCCGTTGTAAATAGCACTATGTACAATATGTACAGTCAATCGAGCATGCATCAATTTCCTAGACACGCATTATAATCAATTGATTTTGTTCCGGATCCTTTACTATTAGTTCCCTTGTCTCCGTTGCAGGCGTAGTTGTACTCTAACAATAACAAATGGGCTTCTCGCGTCTATTGCCTTATGATAACATCAACTAGTTCTTACCGATGTACAGTATTGACGACAAACTACTATCTGGCATGTTGGCGATAACGACTTGTATGGAGACCACCGATCACCAGGTTTCTCACTACTGAGGGAATGTACGGAGTAGGTTATGGTGACACGCGGCCTTGCAAATGAGCATGCAATATTACAGAGTACCCTAGTCGCAGAGCGACCAAAGATCTGCCAGATCACAAACTTCATAGATAGGTAAAATATTTTTACGTTGTGTGGGTTTAGTTTTCTTTTAAAACTTAAGGTTTTAGGCCCGAGGTTTCAGGTCGGAGGGTTTAGGCCCGCAGTTTGAGTTCTCAGTCCCGGGGTAGGCTAGAGCTCGGATGCGACGGGCTCCGATACCTGCCCATTTAGTAAGCCTGACCCAAACATGAGGGCCTGCATGCCCTTTTTCGTAAGGCGTAATTCAGCCCTTTTCGTCTTCGTAATCCTACCAATAAGCCGTAACACGTAATTGGTCGCTTTCTTTCTACGTAAACCGTAACAGTTACCTTTATGCAACGTAAAGCGTAATCCATAAATTGCTAGTAAAGCGTAGGCTGATTTCAAAATGGTCCAATCCACAAGCGAGCGCCTCCCATTATCATGTCCGCGTGTCACTCCCATGTCAGAGGTGACTCACAATAAGCTCCAGAGCGACCAGACAGGTTCTGCTTCATTTCATGCAGGAGTAATACCGTGGCGGATCATCACTAAGATATCTCTAACATTGTCGTCTGATTTGTGCCTCACAGGTGGGAATACATTTATCGTACAAATTCTAGATCTTTGAGGAATGTTTTCATTGCGACAGAGAAATTTGTATATATATATAAAAGAGCGTACGCCAGGTTACCATGTTGTCCTTGGTAGAGCTATGACATGGTACAATGAGACCGTACTTCCTTTAAATACGTTGGAGTGGAGTTGGGAGAACTTCAACTTATGTGATAGCATATAGGTCCCTTGTCACATTATTAATTTCTAGATACACGAACATAATTCCACCATCAAAGATCTTCATTCATAAGCAAGCTGTGGTGTTTATCGGGCTCAAATGTGGCCTCGCATGGCACAATAGGGCCTCTTCATTATAAGTAAAAAAACAGGTTAGACTCCATTTGATACAGATGTCATTGCGTGTTACCTCACGCTAGTCCAGACTTCGTCATTATCACTCATGCGTTTAATACAAAGAACTATAAGATTAAGGTGCTTTTCAAGTCATCTCCAAGATGCTAGATATCACCAGCTTTGACGCAAGCTAAGAGTTCAGCCGCTAGGTGTGTGAGTCTCGACTCAGAATTTAGAGTAGGGCGTAGAGAGGCTGACTGAATTTAGCGTCATATGTATAGCTCCGGAATTCAGCGTCGAGCTCTCGAGACGCCCCCATGCAGGCCCCTCTCAAGGAGGTGTCCGCAAAAGTAGGTATTCAACATAACATCAATAGTTTTGACGCAGAACTAGATAGTTGAATCTTGTGTAAAGTCTTGAAGCCTGTTGGGAAGCCTCATGATTTAACGTAATTCGTAATCAGCTCTGAGAATTTAACGTAATTCGTAATCGGTGGCGAAAATGTTGCGTAATTTGTAATCACTACTCCCCCATGCAGACCCTCATTAAGGTCAGCGTGGACCGGACCTGCGACCCAAGCACTGATGTTATCAGATGGGTGTCGTTTATCCAACGGGATATCCACAGTTAATTCCTTTCGGGGTATTCACACATTCTTATGACAGTCAACATGTTGATAACAGACATGTATTGCTGGTGATTCACATGACAGACGCTTGCTCACCGTCAGTTGAGACAACTTATTGACGGGTTTATCATACTGAAGGAGAATTTAGAGATATCTATAATCCTATACAGAGAAGGATATGGCGTCACGCGGCCTTGCTGGTATGTTGTGAAAACAGGTTTACTATAAACTTTGTAACAAACAACAGGGCTGTCAGGGACGTTATACAAATGTGAACATGCTCAAAAGCGCTGCATCAGCTTCGTCTAGCTTAAGAACTGCGGCTGCTTTTCTGAGAGACAGTTCACTCATCCATATACTGTAAATGCAGAAATGTTCGCGGTGGTTCTCTGTTCGCGGTTTTCGCGTTGAACTCTTCAAACGCGAACTCAAAACCACCGCGAACACTCCATTTTCTCCCTACCGCAAAATTAATTCCCCGCGAACATTTCTGCATTTACAATATAATACTGCTGTGCATTTCATGCAGATCATTCTTGTCAGGTTTAAGAAGATTAGATCTGTTAAAACATTCTCTCGTGTGCCATATGTGACACTTCACTTTGTAAAACGTGGAAATACTCAATCTCATGCCTTTCTTGTTCTCTCTTTGAATGGATAGGAGATGGAGTCCTTTCGAAAATTTGAGGAAGAGCAATGATATTTTAGAGATTCTTTTAACACAACCAGTAACGTTTGAAAGTAACGTTTCGGTGTCTGTCAGACACCTTCCTCGGAGCTTCCGTCTGGAGTACTGCTTCTCACCGCTATAAGTAGCCGAAGTAGCCGATGTAGGTGGCGCTTTTGCGGTGAAAACACTGACTGTCCCAAACGTGGCTGAGCTTGTTTCCCCCCTCGTCCCGGTTCATCACTGGTGTTGATTAGTTACTGGTTGTGTTGAAAGAATGTCCAACATGTTCTACCAACCTGATGAAATTATTTTCGGAAATTGAGGAAGAGCAGCATTCAATTGAAACGTGCAATGACACGCGGTAGTGTGTTGCCAGAGTAATCCAGTTTCTCAACAAAAGTGAGAAGTGTATTCTTTTTTTTTGTGCCGTTTCACTGACTGAGGTAACTATATATAGCTACTGGTACATCATATCCGCCACGTAAACAGTTTCACGCTGGCTATATCTCGTGACCAACGATGTCATATTTGTTATGGGTCATATTCAGCCAATCTCCGGTCAAAGGTGTTCCACGCACGCACCTGTTAGTGTCTGCTTCAAAGACATAGCGCGGACAAACTTCGGTACCTGCCGAACGCCCTCTGAGGCCCAAAGACGACCGTCAAGGCTTCCAGAACTCCCAGACAACTCGTTCCCGTATCGCCGGCTGAACAGGAGTTCACAGCCGGCAAACTTCGTAGCAGACCCGGTATCACTTACTGACGGACTCCAAGTGTCCCAAGTGGAGTGGTGAGTCCTTTTCTTTGGACTCTTTTAGCCTGAATCTGACAATGTTTTACATTGATTCAAATATGTCATGCGCTAAGGGTTGCTGCAATTGTTTCGCCGACGACTAGGCCCAAGGTTTTAGGCCCGAGGTTTTAGGCCCGAGGTTTTAGGCCCGAGGTTTTAGGCCCGAGGTTTCAGGCCCGAGGATTAAGGCCAGATGTTCTAGGCCTAAAGATTTAGGCCCGAGGTTTTAGGCCCAATGTTTGGGGCCCAAAGTTTTGAGGCCTAAGGTTTTAGGCCCGAGGTTTGGGGCCCGAGGTTTTAGGCCCGAGGTTTGGGGCCCGAGGTTTTAGGCCCGAGGTTTCAGGCCCGAGGTTTTAGGCCCAATGTTTGAAGCCCGAGGTAGGCTAGACTCCAGAAGCGACGGGCTCCGATGCCTGCGCATTTAGTAAGTCTGACCTAAACATTGCTATTTCTCTGTTTGTTCACACGATTATTTGAAATCAACATGCAAATCAAAGAAGCTCTGGATTTATTTGCTACCGCACGACCTGCAGTACACCTGACACAAGGCTGCATTTTCCAAACTGGTGTCATATTGCAAAATTTAGGATGCGCTTCCTCCTTCAACTTTAATCCTGATCAAGAACGATCTGCATAAAATATACTATGGGTGAATGAAATGTCTCTCAGAAAGACGGTCGCAGCTCTTCAGCTGGATGGAACTGCCATGTTTCTGTAAAATTTGTCCGTGTTACAACGTTTATTGTAAACATGTTTCCGGCTTAGACAGGGTTGTGTGTTATCATATCCTCCTCGGCAGTCCTTCAGGATCAATTAATCGTGTCCTGCAGTGTTCTCTGACGCACGCCGATATCTCACGGGCGGCGTTTAGATCCGTGTGAGAGAACACTCCCTGTCCACCATTTCAGCCGCAGCATCCAGTGCCTTGCGGGGGGTCCAGAATTAGAAGTTTGGTGGTTGAATGTTTGGTTGTGTTGCTGGTCCACAGAACAGGGACATGTGGAGGGTCCAGAATTAGACGCTCGGTGGTTATGGTGTGTTGTGTTGTATTTATGTCTGTATCTGTATCTGTATCTATATTGCCGGTATAACCGTCATTAGGCGTAACACACCAGCTTCGCAGGCACGCGGCGCGACAGCAGCTGGTTATATTACACCGAACGACCTGTCACGTCTAACCTTCGCATATCTAACGGCATGTATTGTTTAAAGCTATCTAATGAGGATGCTTCCACTGTACTTGGTTGTAACGAGTTCCACTCTACGATCGTTCTAGGAAAATACGAATTTTTAAACACATCAACCCTCGGTTGAAAAGTCTGATACTTAAAGGAATGGCTATTTCTTGTCCTTTTCTGAGCTGGTATTAGATACTTATTAGTTGGTACTTCCACCAGTTTATTAGTCATTTTGTACATCATGCATAGTCTGGACATTTTCCTTCTCTCTTCGAGTGACATCCACTGCAGATCTGTTTTCATTTTGGTGACACTAGCACCCCTGACGTAGTTGTTCGTGCAGAATCTGGCTGCTTGGTTCTGTACCCTCTCCAATTTAACTTATGTCATGTTTTGTGTTGTGTTGTACTTTCAGCTGGTCCACAGAACAGGAACATGTGGAGGGTCCAGAATTAGACGTGTGTTATGGTGTGTTGTGTTGTATTTAGTTGGTCATTTTATGTTGTGTTATACTTTCAGCTGGTCCATAGAACAGGAACATGTGGAAGGAGCTTCTCCTGTTCGCGTGTGGCGTCACTGCCTACGTCACCGCTGCCCCGGCAGGTGCGTCAGTTAACAGTAGACTTCCTACTGTATCAAGTCTTATTTGGACAACATACATAGATGGTGGAAGGGCTAAATAATTCTTAGTGGTCAAACAAAAACAGGTGTAAACTTCTACTCACCGTCCCAGCCAACAACAGGAACAAACAACAACACTATTCAGGAAGTACAGGAGCATTAAAAGTAACCACGACAGGTCTAAAAACATACATCTAAGATGCAATTTGCATCAGATTGGGATTAAGAATTATTTAGTCTCATCTAGAATTAGAAAGTACACTTCAAAACAGACACAGTTTTGTTTGTTCTTACATATGAGGGTGTAAAGCTTAGTAACATACACACCTAATTCTAGATTGAGCTTTTTTAATTTCTATATACCAGTAATGGAAATGTATATATGGTATGGATTGATTTTAACACATAGTGATACATATAGCTATTTTAGGACAGTTTTCATCCGTAACGTTATACATCTTATAATAGAAAGGTAACATTTGCAAGCAAAGACATAATGTTTACCTTCACATGGTCTAGCCTTACAAACTTATGTTTTGTTTATTCTTACCCAAACACATTGAAATGGCCAGACCCTCCCTCAAGCTTCGTAATGCTGGTTGCTACATTATGTAATCAAACACCACGGTGTTTACCAGTAACCATGGTGATAGCCAGCTGGTGCAGGTCGTTGACCATATTTGTCTAGAACGGAAGAAGAGGAAACGTAGCAAGAAAACAACAGTAACGTTATATTTCCCTTTTGTGAAGGTAAACATAACAAATTTCTTCCGACCCAGGTGCCCACCCTCGCTGTGCAAAGAGACCAATCCCTGCCTTTGCGGCTTCAGCTGCTAAGGCAGTCGGAGAGAAGGTTTTTTGTTTGTTTGTTTGTTTGTTTGTTTGTTCGTTTGTTTGAGATATACATCAGTAACATATATAGTAACATTACCCGCTCGTTCTCATTTAAATGTACACATTTTGTAATCTCCGTTACCGTTAGAAGTAAGACGTTCCTGACATTAAGATATGCCACATTTAAGGTATCAAACTACCGTTTTTAAACGCTCGAAAAGTTTTAAGTCGTCATAATTGACATCTTGTATGTGTCATATCCTAATGCCAGGAACGTCTTATTTCAATCGGTAACGGAGATTACAAAATGTGTACATTTAAATGAGAACGAGCGTACCATACGTCCTGGCGTCCTGTACTATACAGCCATAGATGCATTAATAATTACAGAAGTACACACAGCTCAGCCTTACTCAACCTTAAAGGCAACCAAAGCAATATTAGGGGAAAATGGAAATACACCTTTCTCACGCGGCGGACATGATAGAATGAAGACGAGGCCAATGAGGCAAAGAAGCAAAAATAATGTACAGATTTAGTTTTCCTCCTAAATCACATTAAGTTTTAAAATATGATATCCAAGTATCAATATTACAACTAATGCAATGTACAAAAAAGATGCAGCAATTTAAAGCTTCGTTGACCGATCCCATAGTCTCCGCCCTCCTCTGTCAGAGCGTAGAAATGCAAAATAAAAACATAGAAATGCAAATATTTGACGGTCATGCAGCCACTTCCTCATTGGTCGATTCTCTAATTATCAGGTAATCATTGGCTAAACTGGTAATTGTGATTGACAGTTAGGATCGGTCTAATGTTTGCCACAAGGGCCTCGTTTTCATTCTATCATGGCCGCCGCGTGAGAAAGGTCTATTAAAAAAATACTGAAATCTTTATGGTAGTGACATGCACTAACACTGTTTAGCTCATTTGCGTTATAACTTCATACTTTTATGATTTTAAAATCTCCGTGACAAAATCGTGCCGTGCAATGATCCCCTTCGTTTTGCGATCCTACAAAAACTCCGGCCACGATTTTCAGTGAGTTCTCACATCACACCAACGTCGTATTTTTGCACGATGGACGTTGTGATAGTGTTGTTTGAACTAATCATGAATAGAAATGACTAAATAAATTGACTCTCAAAATCCAAATTTTCGGACCCTATTATAGCTTGGGTTTGCTTTAAATGAATTTACAGATAACCGAGGCAACACTTAGCAAACCTAACACTGAGAAGTTATAGATAAAATGTCACAGATAGGACAGAATATTTACATGTTTCAATCTTATGTTTTCACCACCATGTGATTAGATTAGATTTATCTATTTGACCACCATGTCCCAAAACTGGATACATTGTGTTTGTGTAGTTTTACCATATTTCTTTGTTGTTATTATGTTGCTCACCTTGTAGTGCCTTAAAGGCATCCAGAGCATTTTATGAGGCTTAAAACTTGAATAAAAAAACTCAAATTTCTAGTCATTCCTACACATAGTACGCATCAATAACACTATACCGTTACATATCGAAATTAAAGGAGCAAAGATACGATGTCGTTGTGTGGTGAGAACTGATAGAGAATCCAAACCCTAATAGACTGGTCCTGACTGTCCATCACAATTAGCGGTTAGACCAATGAGAGATTGACTGCATGTCCGTCAAATATTTACATTTTTATGTTTTAATTTTTGCATTTCTATGATTTGACGGAGGTGGGTGGGGCTATGGTATCTACAGTATTTACAGTAGGTGCGTGAAACTAAAAGATCACCATGTAGATTATTTTTGTGCCGTTTTTGCTAACTTTTGATAAAAAATGCAAACGCAAATGTGGTAAACAGTGGCATTAATGGTCAATTTCATAAAGATTACAGCAACTAGAACATTCCCAGTTTTCAAGTCTAATAAGATGCTCTGGGTGCCTTTAAGTTGCACATAGGAGAGTGGCAGGGTATATCATTACAGGGAGGGTTGCTTGACCTTCCCCCCATTTCTTAAAAACTTCGAATTTCTTAAATGCACGAGTGTTTGACGTTGCAATGGAAATATGTAGGTTGTCGTAGGAGCGAAAGAAGCAGTGGACATTCGAGCCTACCGACTGAACCTTCCGCAGAACGTCACCGCTCCCACCCCGCCCCCTCCCGACACGACAGTGGCACCCCCACAGAACGTCACCGCTCCCACCCTGCCCCCTCCCGGCACGACAGTGGCACCTCCCAGTTGTGCGGACCCTTTCCAGCCCACCTACAGCAGGGAGGGCGTGAACTTTGGTCGCCATGGCAACAGCTTCGTCTCCTTCAATTTCTCCCCTGCGGTGATGAGACAGTACAGGACAAGGTGAGCCTGGTTCTTCTGAGTGTGTTCCTTGTAGAACATGGTTCACACCGCCTGAGATAGACTGTCGGACACCTTTGACCCGTTGCTGGCATCGCACTTTCACTCAGCTCAAATATTAAGGCTTCGGGTCAAATCATCTTGAAAAGTATTCTCCAAGCAGAGGTTTCAGGCGAGAGGACTAGAGGTAGCCGCGATTTTTAACGTTTCTCTCCCTCCACTAGGAGAGAAGCGTTAAAATCAGAATCGCGGCCGCGTTGAAAGTCGCGGCCGCTCCTAGCACTTCTCGACCGAAACCAGGAAGTGAGCTTGCAGAATATTTGAAAAGGTCCGGAGGACTGGTGGGATTTAAAGCTTGTTGATATTATAAGCGCTTTACTTTGTTTACAGAAATAGCGTGTACTTTTTTAAATAACTTTCTTTGTCTCACTGTCAAGCAAAACCAAATTGCTTACCTTGATTGCTTGAAAAAGATTATGACATACTTTTTACACAAACTCATGGCAACGGTGCTCCAATCAACCTAGATGATGCATTGCCTGTAGCCCTATTAGGTACTTGCTTGTTCGAAGGCATTCGGCGAATGTTTTACTTACTGACTGTAGTCTGAAAGAAGTCTGAAGTTGCTACAGGCTAATTACCTCACACTTTTGCATTGTTGATGCATGTAAATTGAGTTGTTCAGATACCCAATAAACACCGATGTGACAGTGGAAAATGTGTATGTGTTGAATCAAAAGTTCCCAAATCAAATCTAGTCCGATCAAAATGGGGTAGGAAATTTCCCAAGCAGTCTTCGTAACCCCTGCTTCTCCTCATGAGGCCAGTAAGTCCTCATTTTCAGTAAAATATTGGTCTCAATCGTGATGTTTCTGAAGATATGCTGTCCCAGTCTTGCTCAATGTAATCTGTAGCCTTGAAGTGGCCTTCGTGTCCTGTTAGAGACTGTTGTGGTGACCAATAATTTTAATTATTGGTCACCACAATAGTTAAAAGTACAAAATGTAGTTCAGTGCCTGGAAGTGGTCTCCTGGACTAATGCACTGAGCAAACTTTATCCTGTAACAGTTTCATAGAAGTAACCCACATTCTTGCTTTTAATGTGTAACCATGTTTTAGACAACTGTAATGACAAATATTTTAGCTTCATTCTTCATGGGTAATCAAGATTTTCCAATTGATCTTTTTATAAAACTGTGCTTTGTGCAACAAGATCATGTACTGCAGCCTATGACTGCAAGTTTCTTGTTTGATTATTAAGTCATTTTGACTCATTGAACGAATGATTGATTTATTGATTGATAGATTGATTGATTGATTGATTGATTGATTTGCTTGTTCTTCAGCTTTGTCCTGAAGTGCCAGTTCCGCGCAGTGGCCCCCGATGGGATCCTGGTCTACGCCGCCGATGACCATACTAGAGCTAGACTCTTCCTGGTTCTCTACATGGAAGGCGGCAAGCTGCACGTGGACATGCTGACCAGCACTCGTGAGTTCTGGCGAGTCAATACTGAGCACAGCTATGCAGACGGGAACTGGTGGGAGGTGGGCATTGATGGGATTCTCAAACTCTTGTCTTCTGTATCAGATGAAAGGCTATCTGCTATTGATGATACGATTGTAATTAAAACTTCATTGCAAGTCCATGTCCGTGGACTAATTGCAAACAAAGCAGCCCAACAATGGTGGCTACAACAAGCTGAGAGTCCGGACAAATTTCAGGGGCTAATCTGACGGAATCGAGTCTTATCACATGTATTAACACTACCTTAAAGAAAGTGATTGAAGCTGAAACAACTTTTTCGGAAGGACCTGAAAAATTGTGTGTATGACATGTTGAATTCGAGGCAAACGTTATACTTGATCCTAATTTGTAAAGATTATGTCAGGTAAAAATTATGAAACTGGAAAAAGGCTATCTATTGTTAGCCTCCATAGCAGGCTCTGAACCGGCCTTTTTGGGGGCTAAATAATACACCTTTTGCAGCCAGCCCGTAACCATTCTACCGACAAAATGGTTACGGGGTGGCTGATGGTTACGGACTGGCTGCAAAATGTGTATTATTTAGCCCCCAAAAAGGCCGGTTCAGAGCCTGCTATGGAGGCTACCAACCAACCAACCGACCGACAAACATGTCTAACCTGTCTGAAGCAACCACTTTTTCTTTTCCCATAAATGGTTGCTGAGACCAGGTTTGACTGTAACTACATAGTCTGTCTCCCGTTCCTTACCAGGTGACTGTTCTGCGCATTAATGACTTCCTCGCGATCCTCGTGCCTGAGAAGAGGGACTACCGCAACAACGGCCGGGATTCCACCAACGAGACTTCCATTGACCTGGCCTCGCCTCTGCATGTCGGCGGAACAGACAGCGACACCAGTTTCCTCCCGGTAAGTTGCCGTTAACCGTGAATACCTTTCATCAGGTTTGTAAGTTGATGCATATTGCTTATGATACTAACGTTATTGTACATCCATGCAACATTAGATAAAATTGAATCTCAAATGTTTTGCTAGGATGTTCCGGTTGTGTTCCCATTTATTGATCCTGAGTCTCAGGTCTATTCATCGATCCGAAATGACATAAATCGAACTTGACCATAAGTGAATGACCACTTACATGGGGGTGTACTTCTGTCTTTTAAGCGAATTAACCAGTATATCCGCCAAACTATCAGTGCTGACTTCTCCATAGTGGGCGCCTGTGGTCATTCGCTCAAAAGATGGTCCCCTCGTGAGCTGTTTACCACAATGAATCCTAAAGGTTTCAGAAACAGTTTCCATTCCTCATGTTCAAATGTTGCATCCATCACTGTGAAAACATGCCTGATAAAGTATTTTTGTGAGAGAATAGCACCAGAAAGCAATGTTTTCTTAGAAGTGTGACGATGATGGTTTTACTTCAGATAAGAGAGGGTTTTACCGGCTGCATCCGACTCCTGGAGATCAGCACACCACAGCAGGACGATACCGACACCTATGAGTTTGACCTCGGGAATCCAGATGACCAGTACAATGTCGGCAAGTGTTATGAGGCTATTCGCCTTGGAACCGCCTTCAACGGCACCGGATATGCAACCATTGAGGGTTTGTTTCTGAGCAATAGTTTACAGATCCGACGCTACCCTCATTTCCACTTTGGTTTTGAACATATTTGTAATATAACGTTAGATAGCTTTTTTGTTATTTGTTGTATCATAGACTTCATTTGATGTTGATTGCTTATGCCTGTTTTTTCCCAACACTGAAAGATGCCAGTTGCCAATATTTTTCCCCTGGTGAAATAGATAAACAATACAATACAGTTTCTCATTATCATCTTTACTGGTCGCGATTTAACGTTTAAAAAAAGTTGCAGAAACTATTTTTTAAACGTTAAATCGCAGCCAGTTTATATCATTTCCAAAATGCCAACATTGTCAATCCGAAAACATCTTTTAAAAGGTATCGCCTTCCATCATCTCGCTGGCGACTTTTCATTTGCCAGATTTAGTCGTTAAAGCAAACTAGGAAGCAATTGTCGGGTCATGGCTGATTGGAATCTGAGTTTCAAAGACGTCGATTGATAGGGGTCCAATTGGAGCTTAACCTTTGAGGCTGCTACCAGCTAGGCTACAGGAACATCCCCACTACAAATGTACTTTTTTGTACAAACGTTTTTCTTTCTCTACCTGTTAGACCAGTTTGTCTTGACGTCTAATCTGGACGTGAGCGTGCGGTTCAGCACGGTCCAGCGCTCCTTCCTCCTCCTCCTACTGTACCAGGATGCTGAAAGCTACTTCCTCATGGATGCTGAGGATGGCAGGGTCAGTCAGCTGCATCATTACTATCATTTTCTTAAATTGTGAAATACAGAGACAAGATACAGTGATATAGTGTGCTTGCACAATACGAAAACTCTTTTTTTCATTTTCCATACCTAGCTGTGTAAGATTGCATTGCCAAGCGTGCAGTTCGCCTCGCTCACTCAGTGAATTTGACGGTGATAGGAACTGAGTAGGCCTAAAAATCCTCCATGAGATGGTACCATCTCTTGGACATGGACGAAGTCAGAATCGACTACCCTGGTAAAAGGCCAATATTTGGATCAACTTTGATTTCTAAAAATCGCCCGAAGCCTGCGTAATCGCCAGGACGTCGGTCGTACTTCGGCTGGAAATGCACATTTGAAGCTCGCCAACACGTCGGCAGAGCTGAATTTCTTATTTGTAAAGCCGGCGTCACAATTCATGCGAGCATCGGCCGATTTTGAAGATCGCCGGAAGATCGCCGAATTTCAAATTCGCCCGAGCGTCGACCGTATTTTTCATTGAAAACCTGCCCCGTCACAAATTGAACGGAGCTCGGGCGACGTCCGTCGAACACTAATAATCATAAATCCCACATAAGACGGTACCATCTATTGGACACGGACGAAGTCAGAATCAAATGGCTTGGTAACAATCTCAAATTTAGACCAACTTTACTTTCTGAGTTGTGGCAAATCTGTAGGGCACGAGTGAAGTAGGTGGGCACACTGAAAATAATAACATAAACAGGAATTTTGTTATAGACCAATCAAAATACAAGCGCAGGAGCCACAAAGTCAACAGATCAGTCCTTTAACCCCGATCCAAACATTTTTACCAAACGCCGTCCGGGCTTCGACCGACCTTTGATAAGCCTATCGACGCCCTGCCGACGCCTGGGCGTGCCTCGGCAGACAAACATAGATCTTTAATGACTCAGTGGACTTTCAACTAGTCATTTTGTGGAGAAAAAACTCAGGAAGTGAAGTCAAACCTCGAAAGACAAGCCCCAATTCATTAATATACAAATTGAAACATCCAAACCAATACCAAAAAAGAAACAAGAAGCATTGTCTTCGGTGTCCACATTTTATTCATAATAATCCTTTTTTGAATGAAAATTTAACTTTGCATTGAATTGTCTTTCATTCGAAAAGTTTGGCAGCATTATTTGACAAGTTGATATTAGTATTAGTTAATATTACAGTATCATTTATCATCTTATGTTATAAACCAAACTGTCGTTTCCTTTTATCTATAAACAAGAAGGAGTTCGGCCGAGGCCCGTCCAAGCTCCCATCGACACCTGCACAACGCTCGCCCGAAGCACGCCTTACTTTTCATGAGTCGGCCGGAACACTGACGACGGTCGTCCGATTATTGTACAAAGCCCGTGCGAGGCTCGCACGAGGCCGAAGAGTTCGGGCGACCTCCGACCGACCAAAAATCGGGTCTAACATCCTCGGATGCCCGCCAGAATATTGGCCGAGCGCTGGGCGTTGCTCGGGCGAGCTACGGGCAAACTGTTGACGAGCTGTGCGAGTTCAAAAATCGTCGCCGAGGCCTCGCTGAATTGAAGCGCAGCTTCCAGTGACACGCGAACGTCGGCCGAGCTCCGAAAATTTGCCCGAAGCCCGTAGAATCGACAGGACGTCGGTCGTACTTCGCCCGAAAATCGCCATTTGGAGCTCGCCGACAAGTCGGCCGAGCTAAATTGTTGATTTGTGACGGGGGCTTTACGACACCTGATACACCTCAGGACGGGACATAACCCTTCATTAAACAATTTATGGAGAACCTTTGTGGACAGACTGTCATAATTTCCTATTTAGACCGGTGACTATTAACCGACACGCGCCGGTTTAAACGACGCAAGTCTTTAGTGTGACAGTGTGTGTGAACAGCCTATCACCCACATTGTCTAATGTTCAATGCTAGATCACTTTGATAATTATTCCACCAGATCCGTGTCCATCTGCGTAAGAACAACGTCACCACGACCATCCTCACCGCCCGCGTGGAGACGGGGTACGAGATTTGCGACGGAGAGTTCCACACGGTGGTCTTCTCGGCCAACCGGTTCCAACAGATGGGCTTGGACGACATCAGCGTCATCGGGAAGCTGCAAGTGGGAGGGGTGCCAGGTCAGATTGGGCTGCCCATCAATCTATCGATCAATCAATTCCATTGATCGATCAATAAATAAATCAACAAATAGGCCATAAATAAAAGTAATCAATCAATAAAATCGATCAAGATACAAGATACGTTTGTTTATTCTGGAGTTTCCTATTCAACTTCAGCTTCTCATCCTAAGGGTTCAGCGAAAAGTTTTACATAGTGATACATATAATTTGTAAGTGACATGTGTACTGTAATGTTGACCTGTCAGTTGAAGTGTAATAGTCTTTAGCAGTGTGTCCAGTAGTGTGCCTATGTTTAGTAAAAGGGTGTAACGTCGAATGTTGACAGCTTAATGATAGTAAATTCTGCTGAAAAATTGATGGGTGTGTCTGTTTGCAGACGCCGCCTCCCTGGCTTCCCCTGACCTGACGCAGCCGTCCTTCCAGGGCTGCTTGGAGTCGCTGGTGTTCAATGGAGTAACACAGGACTTCCGACAGACCGCTCTAACGGAACACGTCACCTCAGGCTGTCCAGCAAGGCCCTAACACCCCAACTAACCACTTGTAAACTTCATGTTTCAGAGATATTTACATAGCTAAAGGCCATAATTGACTATGGCCATGCCATTGCACTGTCAAAATGAAAGTCTTTGTCTCCAGTTTTTGAGTAGAAATCTATTTCATGCAATATTTAAAAAGTCTAATAGTGCACATGTACTTAAGTTTCAGATTTTGCTTGTTTGTTTTGATTAGCTATTTTTAAATAGTTAAAACTGGCTTTACACATTACACAGTGTCACCAGAGTATGTGCAAGCTGCATAGGATTGGACTGTACGATTTGATCCATTCCAATAAGTAGTAGTTGCCTATCCATTAGAGGGAGCCTCTGGCTTAGCGTCCCATCCAAAACGACGTCCCTAACTAAAGCTGTAGGTACTCATTTTCACCTGAGTAGAATGAGGACATAGGTGCTAAGCCCATTTCCCAAGGGCACAACATCGGGGCCTGCTAGGGATGCGAACCCAGAACCTTTAGATTCAGCGGCCATGTAAACGAATCGTTACAAGATAAACAGTAATACAAAGAGTACCCTTGTGCTTGAATAAGATTGTTATAGACTACAGCAAAGTTATAAAACACATCTTAAGGGCATCTTCATCTCGTTCTGCATAGATAATAAGCTGAATGTTTTGTTTCATCTTCAGATGTGACAAAAGTATGTTTCTTAATGAAATAAAAGTATTGGCAATTGAGTGCATCGTTTGTATTGCACATGCGTAGTTCTTGCCAATGTTAATGACAGCCACAGCCTTTCTTACTTTGTGCAAACATTTTACAAATAGGTATTTCAAAAAAGATTTAGCAAGATTAAAAATATAATTTATTTTTCTATTTATTTTTTATTCATTTATTCATTTATGATTTGAACTGTGTTCACAAGTTATCACCAATCACATCGTTCTTAGTTGAAACCAAAAAAAAAGATTATTCGGATGTTCGGAAGTTTGACATTTGTAATTTTCTGTGGCTATTACAAATTCGGTGGTAATAGCAAATGACCAGGCTATGGGTGGTTCTGAGGTAGACATGCGATTGCAGGGTAGCTAAATCCTCCAAGCAGTCCTGTCCCTTGCCCTAGCCTCTGCTTCCCGACTGTTTAAGCCCGTGTCCTTCACAATTTGGTATTTCCATAGGATGAAAAGGTATTGAAAAGGTATTGAATTTTAAAAAAAAGCACAAAAGGATTAGAAAGCCTAATCCCACGTAATCCTACGACTCTACTCGGACTATCCTCTTAAAAACAGGCGAAGACAAGTAAAAGGAACTTAGGTATCAACATCGGTAAAACAAACAGATCAGGGGATTAGCGTCAACTTGTTTGATGTAAGAGGTATGAACTACCCTGCAACCGCATGTTCGACAAATGAAAGACGCAGCATTAAATCTCTCTATAAGCCCGATACAAATACAAAAGAGTCTGAAGTAAAATTGATATTCAAATCTATGCAGACAATCATCTCGGATGTTAATCTCAAGTGGACGTTGAATAACAACTTCGAACATTATCCTTTATACTGAAGAATATCAAATCAATGTAGACAATCGGCTCGGATGTAAATCTCACGTAGGCGTCGACGAGTAACAACTTCGAACATTATCAGTTTTACTGTTCAGATAAAACCCGAGCGATCAACACAGCTTACACAGGTATTAAGTGACTCCACTTGGACTAGCGTCTGAAGCACGGGCAAAGACAAGTTGGAAGAATGGATTACCAACATCGGGCTAACAAACAGATCAGAGTATAAGCGACAAACTCTTTCATGTAAGAGGTATAAGCTACCCTGCAATCGCATGTCTACCTCAGAACCGCCTCCAGCCGGCATTTCGTCGATAACTGTTGAAATCACTGCAGACGATCACGAACCAAACCCTGTACCAAGCGTCACCACGGAAGATTTGCCAAGAGGCGACATGCTGCGAGCGAGTCAAAATGAGGGGACTGCGAAATGCATCTTCAGGCCTCCTGACGGTGACGACATCTCCTGCATCCAGCCATATGTTATTGGATATCAAGATGATACTGATGGTTCCGCTAACAAGCCCACTAAACGTGATGACAACTCCTGTAGCCAGTCGTATGCTGTTGGATATCAAGACGGTGATGATGATTGCGTTATCAAATCCACAAATTTTGATGATGCCTCTGCAAACGAACAAACAACCCAACCCACGCCTGGTGTCGATATTGAACAATACGGTGTTGGACACCAATGCCAGGGTGATGTGACGTTTGTGACGTCAAATTGGAGAAAAGCGGAAACGGATGAGCACTTAAAAACATCAGAAGCGTTGGCAACGAGCAGCATGGAAACCCCAATCAGCACGGCAGCGCATGGCTCATCCGGGAACGATAGTAAAACTTCAACCATGACCGTGTATATCAGAAACAACAAGCTTCACCCTAACCCAACCTACGCGCCAAACACCCCGAACACAGACCCGATCGCGAACCCAAACTCGGATGATGATGATGATGATGACCGTAATCCGATCTACAGGCAAAACGCTGAGAACTCCAGTTCGACCGACCAACAATACGCCGTGAACGCTAATCCGAGCTTTCCGCAAAACGCCGGGAAGTCTAACTCGATTTACCCGCAAAATGACATGAACCCCAATCCGATAATTCCGCAAAACACCGGGAACGCCAATCTGATGGACGAATTAAACGCTGTCCCTGAAGCCACTAGGACAGCAGACAGTGAAGATGACCCCTGGTTCCAGCCAGAAGCTATTGAATACCAGGAAGAAGAAGATGATGATGAGAACAACACGAACCCAAATCATGATGACAATCCCATAATCCAGCCATATGCTGTTAGATACAAGGAGAAAGATGATGATGACAATGACAGACATACAAAATATGGTGACAACCCCAACATCCAGCCTTATGCTGTTAGATACAAGATAGAAGAAGAAGATGATGACACTCACAAACACATATCAAGTGATGACAACCCCTGCATCCAGCCATATGCTGTTAAATACCAAGAAGAAAATGGTGATGACAAAAGCAACGAAACAAAACACGGTGCTGCAGCTCTGGTCGAACAAACTACCGACGCCAGTCCCACTGATGTCGATATTCAGCCGTACGCTGTTGCATATATGTGCGAGGATCACCTGGCGACTATGGCGTCAACTTCAGAAGAGACTCGATCAAAGGATTCATTTCAGAAAAAGAAAATAGTTTCAAACATCAGCAATGACAACCCAAATGACATGTCAGGTCAGGTCTCATCCAACGATGATACTGGCATGTCAGAGGATACCAGTAACCTACGCAGGATCAGACGTCCTCTAAATACTCTTCATCCAAATCCTATGTACTGGCAGAACGCCCTGAACCCCAACCCGATGTACGTGGCAAACGTTCATCCTCAAAAGGCGTGCGGTAAGTTATGTATATTACATCATATAGAGTATTGTTGCCTCTCCAGCCATTGTGAATTATCCTATCATTACAAATATAAAGGGCGCTTTAACATGTTTCTATGTTTCCTAACAATCATGATTTGATCATTGATGTTTGAATGCATCAATGATATCTAAGTGTTTAAGGTGGTCAACATAATGTTGTTTTTGCAAACTTCAATGTTTAGATACTAATCTTCTTATGGAAACCAATTCAGACCAGGAATCTCTTCCCAATAACGTTGCAATGATAATATCTTCTTAGGATGCAGGGGTAAACACTTAAAGGTTGCGTCAATAGCAGCTATCGTCTTGGCGTCATTGATCATCGGCGGAATTATCTTCGCGGTCTTATTCACCCGTGGCACTCAAACGGTAGGCGTTTGTCTCTCCTTTCTTATCATTCTTTTTTCAAGGTTTTCTGCCTGTACTGAAACTCAATGTCTTTACCCTTTACCCAAGAAACAACAAACTAACAGCATCAAATCGGTCTTCTCTCCAACAGCAAATATTTACCAATGACTCCCTGAGGACACTCACAAACAAACATCAAGTTATGACAACCCCTGCATCCAGTCTTATGCTGTTAGATACCAAAAAGAAAATGGTGATGACAAAAACAACCAACTCGGCAAGGACAACAGGAACAGCTCACTCGCCGACTGCTAACAGCTTGCAAGGTAACTTCGTTCGATAGGTTGGGAACAGGGCGAGTGAATGATATTATCATTCATCCATAGTATACTGTTTATATGAATGAATGAATGAATGAATGAATGATTTTATTGCACATCAATTGCATCAGTGACAATGTATGGCAATTTACAGACAACACGGGTAACAATCTAGTTCTATATAAGAATATTTCTAGGTACTGTAAAATTATATCCAGTTATCTACGGCAATTGCAACATGGAGCTAATAAAAACTTAGAGTTGTGTGTTTCTAGGCTAATTGTATCGGTAATAATGTATAGTCATTTACAGATAACGTAGTAACAATCTAATTATATCTATGAGTTATTACATTGAATTGGACGGTTGGTTGAAACGAAGGTATAATTGTCTCTGTACCTCACATATCTATAAGCTCTGACGCATTGCATCCCATTCTGGCACCTTCACAAATATTGAAAATATTGAATACTGAATGTTAAGAGCTAAAGCATACGTATCAGGAGGCACAAGGGGTGAAATCAACTGTTGACTTCATGCACTATTACTATCACTTCATGCACTATTACTATCACTTCATGCACTATTACTATCACTTCATGCACTATTACTATCACTTCATGCACTATTACTATCACTTCATGCACTATTACTATCACTTCATGCACTATTACTATGACTTCATGCAGAGACCTACGTTGGAAACGTGAAATCGGAGAAGATCACTTTCGGCGGGCGGGGAAGTGACCCGGGCAAATTTGAATTTATCACGGGGGTGGCCGTGTCTGCTGAAAACGAGATATTTGCGACTGATTATTTCAAGGAACGAGTGCAAGTCTTCAGCATGGATGGAGTGTTCCTCCGCCTCTTCCCAACGGTATTTCCCGGTGGCGATGGAAATCAAACGATGCGCCCTTCAGATATTTCAATTGACGGAGATGGTCATCTGTTGGTTGCCGGGGCACACCAAAGCGGTTTCTTCGATTTTTTTGTACGTGTTGTGCAGTACAACCGGAACGGTGTGGCCCTGACCAAGTTCGAATTACGGTCCACCGTCCGATCGACCCTAACGATTGTGAAGATCACCCTCAATGCTTTCAATAACAACATCATCGTGTCAAGTCAAGGTGTGGTTCAGACGTTCTACCCAAACGGCTCCTTCTACCACATATTACAAACAAGAGATATGTGGATGTCTGCACGATATATCACCACAGACAGGGAAGGAAACGTCTTCGTTTCAAATAATTGGTTAAACTTTGTTGAAGTGTACGATCTCTCTGGACATTTTGTGTTCAAATTTGGAGGCTCGGGAAGCGCTGAAGGTCGAATGCAGGCTCCGCAAGGTATTTGTATTGACAGCTCGGGTTCTGTTTTTGTAGCGAACAAGAAAAACGATCGGGTGGACATGTTCACAAGGCGTGGTAAATTTGTCCGCACGGTCGTCAACGTGACAAAGCCAGTTGCTCTCGCTATTGGCCCGAGTGGAGATTTGATAGTGACCACAGTAACGTTGCAGACGGTTAGCATCTTTCCACACAGGATGGTATATCCATAGTTATAGCCAGGCTGGGTGGGTGGCTGGAGGCGCTTCGCTCACTCTGTGGGTTATTTGGTCGAAGTAAGTTTGTTTGTTTGTTTTATACAGACCTCCATTAGTGTATTCATAATCCTACACTATTCTTCCTGGAGTCCGTCTACATAAATACAAATTTTAAAATCAATTACAAGAACAAAACTTACACAATTGATAAATAGTAAATTAAACAAAATTAAAGATAATAAACTCAAAGTTAAGCGCGAGAGGTCAGAGGTCAACTGAAACAACGAAAACATAATTTGGATATTGTGTGCAAAAACAGAAGTACATGTAATAGCGATTCAGAAGATGTGAATAACTGAGCATGAACGTTAACAGATGAAGTGTAGTAATCATAATAACAAAACGTCATATACTAACTTATACATACTGATTATTTACAAAATTAGTCAATGTAAGGCTTTAGGTCATTGTAAACACCCCGTGGCATTAATTCTTAATCATCGTTATGGGCGTGTCCTTCAGGATTCGACATGAAAATGGATTTTGGGTTTGGTTTAAGATGAGCTTTGTTGAACTCTTTGCAACAGGTCAAAAATCACCCTGAATGATCTATCAGTGTAAATGAAAATGGTCAGAAGACATAAATGTAGAGCACCGTAATCGACAATCAATCTGTTATATTTTCTGTAATAAACATGTAATACTATTGTTTTAAAGGGATATTTTTACTACCCAATTATAATAGACAGAAATCATGGCAGGCATATCAATGGAACTGTAAGATATCTTCAGCTTCATATTTTATATATCATTGCCCGAGTCTTATTGGATGTTTAATAATCAATTGTCAACCCGACAGTGTTTTTCAATTAAACGATACGTTGATTTCTGTTGTGTAAATAACGTTTGTACGATTATGCTTGACATACATGTAGCGCACAGATGCATACACCAGAAGGAACAGTTTTCTACTAGCAGAATACATTCATAACCAATTGACAATGTTATGTTGGTCATTAGTTTTACATGCAAGAATTAATGAACGTAGCAAATGTTCAACATTGTGTTGAAGGTATCTTTTCTGGACCAAAAGAAATGATGCAGTGATATATACTTTTTCATGTCTTTGCTTTTCTTGTACAAAAATGATGCCAGCGCAATAAATAACATGACCATAGCACGTCCAGGTCAGAAGATAGAAAAAAAGGAAGTTCTGCTGCAGTACTAAGGTCACATACTAGGGGCCCCAAAACAACCTTGACCCTCGTCTTCCCAGCACCTACCCACATACAAAATATCATCCTAATCCATCCAAGGATTCTTGAGTTATGCTGACTACAAAAATCCAGAAACAGAAACACACACCCAAAGCTATATCTCCATTTTTCATGGAGATAAAAAAAGTCTAATACTACATGCATGTGGGGTCGTGTGGCGTACCGGCAGGATTTTCGACTCAGAACCAAGGGGTTGAAAGTTGAACGCGTAGACCCCCTTTCCTGTTGAGGGTGGGGTTATACATCCTCTCATATATTGCTTCTCTAATTCCCCGTTCGAACCAGCGTTCTTCACGATCTAGGATGTCCGTGGATTCGAAATTGAATGAGTGTCCCTGGTTGTGTTTTAGATGGTGGTAAATGGCAGAGGAGTAGCGGTTAGCGCTCTTTCTGCAATGTTCCTTGTACCTTTCTTTTAGTGGTCGAGGTCTAGCAGTTCACATATGTGGTCCATGGTCAGACGTATCTTCCAAAACTTCAACATTGCCACTAACTTCAAACCTCACTCAACTCTCAGGCAGAAACTAGTCCATCCAAAAGACAGGCCTGAAAAAGGCATCAAAGCCAATGTCATCTACAAACTGAAATGTGAGGAACCGAACTGCAATAACATGTACATTGGGGAGACAAGTCGACCACTAAAAGAAATAACATTAGAACGCAACATTTTCTATAGGTAAACGGGTCATATAAGCTTAGGGAGCAAGGTCTCGGCCGCTTGTTGTATATGTTGTTGATAGAAGTAGGAAAGATGCCGTTTGTTTAAAACGCAACATTTCCTATAGGTAAACGGGTCATATAAGCTTCGGGAGCAAGGTCTCGGCCGCTTGTTGTATGTTGTTTATAGAAGTAGGAAATATGCCGTTTGTTTAAAACGCAACATTTCCTATAGGTAAACGGGTCATATAAGCTTAGGGAGCAAGGTCTCGGCCGCTTGTTGTATAAGTTGTTTATAGAAGTAGGAAAGATACCGTTTGTTTAAAACGCAACATTTTCTATAGGTAAACGGGTCATATAAGCTTAGGGAGCAAGGTCTCGGCCGCTTGTTGTATATGTTGTTTATAGAAGTAGGAAAGATGCCGTTTGTTTAAAACGCAACATTTCCTGTAGGTAAACGGGTCATATAAGCTTAGGGAGCAAGGTCTCGGCCGCTTGTTGTATATGTTGTTTATAGAAGTAGGAAAGATGCCGTTTGTTTAAAACGCAACATTTCCTGTAGGTAAACGGGTCATATAAGCTTAGGGAGCAAGGTCTCGGCCGCTTGTTATATATGTTGTTGATAGAAGTAGGAAAGATGCCGTTTGTTTAAAACGCAACATTTCCTATAGGTAAACGGGTCATATAAGCTTAGGGAGCAAGGTCTCGGCCGCTTGCTGTATGTGTTGTTTATAGAAGTAGGAAAGATGCCGTTTGTTTAAAACGCAACATTTTCTATAGGTAAACGGGTCATATAAGCTTAGGGAGCAAGGTCTCGTCCGCTTGTTGTATATGTTGTTTATAGAAGAAGGAAAGATGCCGTTTGTTTAAAACGCAACATTTTCTATAGGTAAACTGGTCATATAAGCTTAGGGAGCAAGGTCTCGGCCGCTTGTTGTATATGTTGTTTATAGAAGTAGGAAAGATGCCGTTTGTTTAAAACGCAACATTTTCTATAGGTAAACGGGTCATATAAGCTTAGGGAGCAAGGTCTCGGCCGCTTGTTGTATATGTTGTTTATAGAAGTAGGAAAGATGCCGTTTGTTTAAAACGCAACATTTCTTGTAGGTAAACGGGTCATATAGGCTTAGGGAGCAAGGTCTCGGCCGCTTGTTGTATATGTTGTTTATAGAAGTAGGAAAGATGCCGTTTGTTTAATACGCAACATTTCCTATAGGTAAACGGGTCATATAAGCTTAGGGAGCAAGGTCTCGGCCGCTTGTTGTATATTTTGTTGATAGAAGTAGGAAAGATGCCGTTTGTTTAAAACGCAACATTTCCTATAGGTAAACGGGTCATATAAGCTTAGGGAGCAAGGTCTCGGCCGCTTGTTGTATATGTTGTTTATAGAAGTAGGAAAGATGCCGTTTGTTTTTGTAGAAGCCTTTGAAACAATATCGACTAAGATTTCTGTACACAACCGCGCCCATGTAAGTGTGTACACGACGGCACCTAATTCAGGGTAATAATTTTCGAAAGTTATACAGGAAAAACTTCACAAGGAAAAATTAAACATTGAACTTTGAGGTCTTACCAGGCCAATGTTATTCATATTAAAGAAGTAGGAAAGATGTCGTATGTTTTTTGAGAAGCCATCCAAAATAAAAGATCGCTGTGTCTGTCTGAGCACCGGGAAGTGTGATAAATATATAAAACTTAATAGAGAAACACGATGTTTTCAGTTATAGCATAAAATTGTACTACTGTTATGAAAAGGAAAGTAAAGCAGTTCCGAAAACGTTCTGGAACATACAATCTTATCTGTACGGCATATTGAAATACACATGTAAAACATACGTAAATATACCCGGTGTTTTAAGTCACATATACAAATGCCTAAATCGTCCGGAAAGGTTTGATTTTTCTTTCAGTTACCATTATGGAATCTGAAAGCTTCCCGAAATATTATGCCGTGTTTAAGGTCTTGATACGTATTTCGGAAACTTTGCTTAAATATCCCTTTTCGTGCCGTGCAGTAACCCTCCATTAGCATTTATCTGCCAGATTACATACAAATGTATATCCGTTACCTTGAAAATCAGTGTGTTTGAGAGATCTCTGGTGCAGCACCCCCAGATACATGTATTTACAGTTAAGATATACATTGGACAAGAATAGCTTTAGAGATCTCTTCAGAGGAATGTTTCAAGGTGGTGGATATACTGTATGTGAGCTGGTGGAAGTATGTTGATAAATGTTTGATTAATAGCTGCTAGCCTTAAAAATGTTGAAAAGACCGGTTCCTTAGGCACGCAAAATGTGAGATGGCATTAGACAGTTACAAGAAAGCATCAATATTGTCTATCTGTTAAGGAGGAAAAACTTGCTTTAGAATTGAAGGTTTACCGTACAGTGTTTTGTCAGACACTAGCTGTGATGAAAGTAAAGAGAGGAACTCAATAAACAAATATATAAATGCGAAAAGATTTGTGATAAGAAAAATGAAAGTACAGGAATTGAGTGGTTCCAAATCTTTCTTTTTCCCATTTGTGATAATTTTTTTTTTATTCATGCAGGTGAAGCCCGTGTCTTACATAACCTTCAACAGTGAAACTGACGTTGCCAGTGTTGGGAACAAACTGTCCGTCATTCCCGTCGGCATGACGATCACCCTCCGCGTCAGTTTCCATGACAACGTCGGAGAAGAGTTCCACGCCACCAGCTCTGTACTGAACAAAAGACCCAACAGGTGAAGTCAGGTGTAGTTCAACAGAAATAATCTCGAAAAGAAATTCAGAAACTTGATTTTGGATAACAATCATATTCTCCATTCTTACTTTGTCAATTGTATTGTGTCAAAAATCATTGGAAAGCTTATTATCCTCTCTTGAAAATAGTATATTTGCCATAATTGTAATGTTCATGAGGGAAAATGTACATGTAAGTAGTTTCCCCAAAATGAATGTGCCAAAATTCCCCTACCAGCACCGTGTCTGACATTGGCAGTGGGATTTTTGCATGTTATGGGGCGTCCCACCCACGAAATCAGTATGGGGTATCTTTAAAGAACAAAACAAGACGAAATACACTTTATTTCAAACTGTTCATTTCATGATAATGCACGAAATGAGTTGTCTACTCAGACCACTAAAATCTATCCGAATTTCCCTAAGCTTACAGACAAAGAAAAGACTATTCTTCTTTTAACTACCAAAAACCCACAAATTATAGAAAAGGTGGGACATTACGTCTTCCATTGCTTACAAAAGAGAAGTCAAACCCTTCACTAGTTATAGACAATTACATTTGTAAAATTTAGACATTAAAAGCAGCTTTTATACTTATTTTGTACACTGTTCTTTTATGTATGTTATTTGCATTTAGCCTTCGGGCATGAATTTGCAATAAACTTATTATTATATAAGACATACTGCTAATCATTAAAAAAAAACATTGTATTATCAAGGGATTAATATGGCACTTTTTCTTCAAACTACTCATGAGTTTTAACTGTACTGCTGTATCTGGAAAAAAACAGCAGATCAGAAAAAAAGTTACAAGTTTTATCTCCAACATCTGCTTAGAGATTAACACATTGCTTACCACTCTCGTCACAGGTTTGACTTGACCCAAATCTCCCGAGGCCCCGAGAATGGCACTTTTGTGTTGAAGGCAGCACACGTCGGCCACACCATACTTAAAGTATGGGATGAGGGGAACCCAAGGATAGCAGACTACGTACCTATTCCTGTAGGCTACGCCATCAGCCCCGCCCTAGCAACCGTATCCAGGGGTGATGTCATCTGTCTGTCAACTCAACTCAAGCTGAAAGAAGGTTAGATGTTTGTTTTCTCTGCAGCACTTTTTAGATATTCTTAAAGCTCTCTGTAAATTTTTGTAGATTTATTTCGAAACCTTTAATTTATGTTTTATGCCATTGAAGAGATTTTTTGTCATCTACATGTACGTGTAGTATTTTAAGGCATATCCTTGTCCTTCTGTGGCTTCAAACTTTAACTACATGTACTAACTGTACGTGAAATTGGACAGGATTGTAAATTTCAGTGTGGCTTATGACTGAAGGTGTCTGGCTGTACCAAATTGGTTGGCCAGCCATGTTTAATTTCAGTCACAACATAGTTAACACTGTGATATCAACGTATACATGATCATTTAAGAGTCAGGTAGAATTTACATCCAGTTAAGACCGCTCCTAAGTTCTCTATCTGTTTTTTTTCTAGGGTCCCTGGCAAAGTGGGAGACATCCGACCATAGGACAGTCCAGGTAGTGAGCACCACCGGCCTGGCCCTGGCCTCCAACCCTGGCACCACCACCATCAACTACAGACTGTCTGCAACACAGGCCACTCACACTGAGGTACAGCAACTACATATACATGAAGAATACAATCTGAGGTGCCAGCCAGACCGTGGGTACGACCGTCGGGGGATCCGACCTGTGGGAGGGCTGGCGCCGAGGGTGATGCGGAATACACCGTCATATTTATGTCATACCCACCTGAGAAAACACACATTTCCATGCGGAATACGCCAAAAGTTGTGGGAGTTTTGTGTCCTCGAACAAAAAACTGTAACAACATTGATTCCAACCTCCAAATCCTGTATTCAAATTTTTGACGGCGGCACAACCAGCGCGCTCGAAATGCATTCTAAATATTCTATGGAAGCCTGTGTGATACAACTCTAGAACCTCATGTGATACAGATAGTTATCACACGGTCCGGAACATGTAGTGTTGTATTTTATTTATGTCATGCCCACCCCAAAAAAATCAACCACTTAGTGTTGGAAGAAAGTTTAGCATTGTATTATATCAACAGTCTTTGTTCCCATGGCAATGGTTGTCCAGGTGACGGTTGTGCCTGTGGACGAGGTGCAGATCCTGACCAATGGGGTGAAGTTTGTGACGAACGTCCCTCAGCAGGAGCCGTACCTGGTACCAGTGGTGCTGGGAACAGGAGCCTCCAATCTGCAAGGTACGGCTGGTCGTGTAGCGTGGGGTCGTGTGGCGTGATGGCAGGATTTTCGACTCAGAAGTTCGCTTTGTAAATCTGTATAACATACGAGCTGACCGCGAACACGGCGCTTCAAATTACACGCCTTTGACACGTGTATGTATAGGTTTATTTCGGTCAGTGAACTTTGAACCTTTGCACTTTTTCGTCTAATTTACGCCGCAAACAATGGTTCAACACATACTTTAGACTTTAGGAATTTTAAATCCAATTTCTATTGAGCAGTTTGTGCTGTCTGAGGGATTTTAACTTATTTCGCAAATTTGTTGGGACGTCTTCTCCCATAGTTCCCTATCGGCACAATAGAATCTTATAATTTTTTTTCAAGATGGCGGCCAGATATTTGGCTTTCAATCGGTTGTTTTTTCTTCGAATTTTAGAATTGCTATCGAGAGATATCGACCAAAATACGAAGCGCACGCTTCATTTAGAATTTCACGTGGAAGAATGGTTATGTTCTGGAAAGATAATGAGCTTGTCGGTAAAGATCACAGTACTTCGCTAGCGTCTGTTCTGGGGCGGTTAATCCAGATGCAAATGAGTGTGAAATACCTCCATTGTATTGGTCACCCGGACCAATTAATTGCAAGCGAGATAATTACCCGCGAATTTCAACTACCAACGAGCTAAATATACACATTCGAATTCTCACCCAGTCCTCTCAAAAGAGCATCAAAATATAGTTAATTTGTCAAGTTTCTCGTTGGTACTGTAAACTGAATCGCGTAAGCATTATGCCATCGTCCAAAAAGTACGTACCTCACAATTTCATCAAAAATTTTGTCTCAGCATGAGAAACTATTTAACATTGTATCGACCAGGCCGGGAGAGTTTGTAGAGACAGAAACCTCAATCAATTTCTAATAAAAATACGCCTGAACGGTACCATTTGTGATTGAAATACACGTGTTAAAAGAATGTAGAAAAAATACGCGAATAAGACCTGCAAGTGTGTTATTTAAAGAAACCAGAACATGGCGTCGGTTTGTAAACAAAGGAAAATCCAGTTCTGCTGTCAAACAATAACACTCTGATCTCTCCTGTATTTCCCAAGCAGTTGATTTACTCATGCGTATTTCTATACGACGTACATCTTCTTTGTATAGAAATGCACCATTCTTTCTACCAGTCAAAGCTGCCAGGAAGTTTTTAGTGTCAGCACAAGCCGACACATTCGGCACATCAAATGCTGGCGTGTGCGCTGTTACCACGCGTATTGAATTACGGTCATTAGACCGCATTCTATTCCAAAAATGACGAGAAGGAGTTTGTTATAAGAAAGAATGCGTTTTTGAATCGGAAAACGTAGGTTGTGATTATTTAGTCGCTGTGTAGTACAGCGCCAGACACGTCGGTACACCAGTTCTTGTCAAACACGCAAATGTATCAAGGTGAGTGCTACGTTTTGGGGTCTCAGTATGTGGTAAAATTCAATGTATTTGTTTACAATGAAATTATTCGACTTCATCTATGAACTATTCGAATTCTCATTTGTTAATTTTGAGTGTCTGTGTATTTAAAAAAAGTAATGTACGGAGTAAAGGCCGGGGTTTTGTTTATCATATCGGCGGGTTCTGCGGCGTCTCCGGCGGTTGCGCTTATAATCTAGAACCCTCGGCCGGGAGTTAATGCGGAAACTGCGATTTCTTTCTGGTCTTAGTTCGGCCGTTTTGTGTGGTAGGATAGACTAAAATATAGCTAAGGAAGAATTGAAACTGTGGTGTCAGAATGAAGCTTGGGCGTGGGAATGATTGAAATGAAAGCTGGGGTATTGTTAATGTGTTAACCAGAAAACAATAGGGGCGGAGACAAGGCGTGCATTTGAAAAGGACAAGTTGGCGGGCAAAATCGTGCTCGGCTTGGTGCAACCAAAACAAATCTAGTTCCCGCCTGCAATGGCGTGAACCAATCAGCTACTGTTACCAGTAGTAACAGGGGTGATTGACATCGATTCCTCATCAATATGCATGTTTTACAAGTGAGGAAAAATCAAGGCCTTTTTGACCACCGTGCCCAGGGGTCCCGTGTTCGAATCTCCTGATGCCACCGATCTTGAGTCCCTAGGACGGGACGTTAAGCCCTGGTCCACTGTTCATTGTGTTATTCGAAAAGAGCTAGGGGAATTTCCCCGGTACAATGAACCTGTAAATACTGTACATAGCGTCTGTCTCCCTCTCTGTCACGACCAGTGGAAGGTAAGCTCTTCAGTGAGCCAAAACCGGATTGATATTACTTTCTTTTCCTTGGGAAAAAGGCACTTTACATGATTTTCCCCACTCCACCCAAGTGTAAAAAAACGAGTATTTATGTGTGTGGGTCACGATATCAGCAATAGCTGCCTGTGCCCCACGTGTATTGCACTGTTGCAATTCCAATAAAATCCCAAAGGTACGGGTGGATTCTCTTCTCCACAAGTTCCGAAGAGAACTCTATTTCTTGTCTACTCACAGATAATACAACACAAGTGTAGGATAGTCGTGATCCAACCACCAAGATGTAATGATGACATTGGAGGGAAGAGGGGGACATCTAGGATTTAGGATTTATTGGAATTGCAACAGTGCAATACACGTGGGACACAGGCAGCTGAGGGGGACATCTGGGATAGGTTAGGGTAGGGTAGGAAGGGGAGGATCACTAACACTGTGATCCGACAAGAATTGGTATCTCTTGTTGTTTTGGTGACACCGCAGGGGCTGAGCCGTCCTTGAAATATTATCAAGACATGGGGGCTTCAACTGTGCCCTGGGGTGCCCAAAATGCTTTGGTCAGAAAGCCAATTTCCTCCTAGATTTCTTGCATTTTCGGCATTTTACCCTCTCTACAGTGGAGTCTGGCAGGAATACTTAGACTGTGTAGCCTCTTTACAGTAGGTTGTAGCGCACCCTTCCAAAATAGAACTGCACACAGCACACACTGTTGTTCTGATAAAATAAAACCATTGCTACATAAGGACCACCTGGACAATGTGACAACTTTTGATGGGTGTCACTGAGATATTTTTTCCCATTGACAAAAACATTTAAAATCCTGTCAAAGTGACCACCTGTCCACATAGATCATCTTTTATTGGTCGGCTGAGTGGTCTTCTTGGGCAGTTTTGACTGTCGTAGTACTTCAAAATTCGTACTTTTATGTGATTTTTATTAAAGCAGTCCTAAACTCCAGAAGGCGGTGTTATTTTCCACTAGATTATGTATCAATCAATACGTAATCAGCCAACTTTTTACAGATTTCTGCTTGTGGTGAATTACACAAGGTGTGTTTTTTAAAACAATATGATACTCACTAAACCCTTGTAGACCCTGCCCATGTATTGCCTACATGTATTTCCCTGTATGTGTAAACATACATCTTTAATGGTGAGTTACATAGATGAGGGGGGTTAAGCACAATAAGAAGGCCAATTGTTATGGTTATGCTGTACTTTTCCAGGGAACTGTAGCAAGGACCTGCTGGCCTCCATGACAGAGCAGCAGGCCTTCCTACAGAAGTCCCTCTTCCACTGCGGCCTGCTGTTCTCCTCTGATCTGACAGGGGTCTCTGCTAGGGAGATGTTCCTGGCAACTCCAGGCTTTGACCCAGAATCAGGTTTGTTTGTTTGTTTGTTTGTTTGTTTGTTTATTTGTTTGATTGATTGATTGTTTGTTCGTTTCGCTTAACGAGTAAACTGCTATAAAGCATAACTCACCAGTTTTGTATGTAAAAGCTATGTAGATGTAAGACTGGACTGTAAGGTTTGATACACTCACACTAGGATGGACCTCTGCTCTTTTCAGTAAGTGTGGTGGGATCATGTAAGCTTGAGGTGTGGTTCTCTTGAAACATGGGACCTAGCTCCTTCTTCACATCCAACTTGATTTTACTTGTTAACTAAAGTAGTTGGTATGCTTAAATATCTGACACTGAAATTAAATCATTTGAAAACGTATCAATAACGTGACAGTATATATTTTTTGTGTGACTTTCTCCAGGTCGGTACTTCTGCCGAGTGAGTCAGGTTCAGCAGAACCAACACCAGATTCAGGCCATGAGTACTGTAGACACGTCCCTCCAGCTGCATGTACACCCCTTCACATGGAATAGACTCTCCCAGAATTAGCATTTATGGGTTGATGGGAGTTGACCAGAGTCATGAATGTACTACATGTAATACACCTCAGTTTTTATTTTAGGAATTGTGATATATTTATTGTACATTGTAGAAGTCTTAAGATTTTTTCATCAAATGTACTACATGTTACATACATGTTTTATAAAGATTCGATATAAGACTGTCAAAATGTCCAACAGAAAGGGAAGTAGCATCTACATTCTTCCTGTCTCTCCAGATTTTCTGCATTAAACTATCCTCGCTATACCCCCCAAGATGCAAACAGTCAAACACCACACACTGTTTAGGGGGGAGCCGTCTGCTTTAGGCACGGGCACAGCACGGAGTTTAATGAATCCAATGAACATTTATTACACTGTCATCGTGTGCCTAGACAGTCTAGAACACTCGACTCAATACAAACAAAACTTGCCGAAAGATTACTGTAACAACGGTCGAAACATAAAGGAACTCGACAAACGGCGAATTAGTCAACTGACTACATTGTTTGCCGGCTACGCAACCCCTAAAAAAACCTTGCTTTAGTGACAAGGCCAAAAAAAGTAGGGGACGTACACCAGAGCCCAATGCAAACAATATCTCCTCTGGGATTTCTTACTAAATAAAACAACGATCAACTCGAGAAATCCTTCGATGGTGCCCTCGTGCCTGGTAGCAAGGCCTCGAATGAAGATCACATCTTCAGTCCTCCCTTTATCCCCTCCTAGCACCTGCTCTCCACCTGTGCTCATTAATCAACAGTCACCTGTGTACAGCTCAAACACACAATGTGTTAATGCAGAAACTCAATTTCACGCTAATGACTACGTCAAACGCTAGAAATTAGTCTTTTCTGCATTAAACTATCCTCGCTATACCCCCCCAAGATGCAAACAGTCAAACACCACACACTGTTTAGGGGGGAGCCGTCTGCTTTAGGCACGGCATCTTGTCGACTGATCAAAGAAGGGGAAGAAATGGAACGCTCCAAGTACCTGAAAGTCTAGAGGCAAAGAACTGGTCATCTATCTTTCAGATGATGTGTAGAATAACCTTCCTTTTCACTTTTCCATCTTCCTATAAACATCCTGTCTGCACAGTCGTTACTTCTGCTAAAGTGGACCAAAAAACTGAAACATCAGCAACTACAATTTATGACAAGTTCTAAACTAATTCCCTGCACTAGTGTAGGACAGCTGCTTTTTCCTGAAGTTCTCTGGTCCTAGTAAGTCCTCTAGAAAAAGAAAATCAATGTGACCTAAATAACAATACTTTTCCAACATAGCAACAGTACAAATTATGTACAGTCTAATTATTATTAATTAACAGTCAAAGGTTAATAACTGCCCTTCTGTTATAACCACCTTCTTCTTTTCTAGAAGACTATTTGCTGCTGTTAAATAATTACCGACAACCTAAAAATTTCCAGATGAATCAAGTTCTGCCTGCAAATGTACCCACCTAAAAGGTGTAAAATGGTTTCTCAACCGCTGCAAAGAATGACTTCTAACACATACAACACAAATAAAAGTACTGTTGAAAGAACAATCTCTGGGAATTAACCCGGAAACTGCTTCCACTTCTCGAATCCCAACAATAATACTAGTCCTGTGTACCCTCTACTCTGCTAGCCAATACGGTAGTATGTCAGCTACTAAAGTAATGGATCTTGGATCTTATCCGTAACCTTACAAAATCCTTCCTTCATAACGTCTGAAACTAATTAAACATACAACAGTTAATATCTTGTACAGAAAACATTACTCAATACACAAACCTAAGTAAAACAACTTTCAAACAAGTTAACTCCACTCTTAATTAGTTATGTCACACTTAAGCAACAAAGTATTCTCTAAATAGATCTGAAGACTGCCGTATTTCATAACCTGCAACGTAAACAAAAACATGAAAGTATGGTCATCCAAATAAAACAAATTACTTCTTTCAGTAGCCAAATATGATACAAATATTACTACTCGTGCACCTCCAGAAACAAATTGTTTCCTATTGGCCAAGTGCCAACAAATTCTGTCAAAATAAGAGACCACAAAATCACTGAGCTCAAATGCCTACAAATATAAGAAACTCAGACACAACCTGACACAAATTTTTCATCATGACGAAAAGCTAGCCTGAAAGGCTCATAATTCAGCCTGCGGATTGCTGAAAATCCAGGTATCCGTCAAGTCATACTCACTCTCAAGAACAAAAGAACTAAACTATACAGCAAGTAGTGTATAAAATGTAACTTTACTCATGCACGCCAATTTGGTCTTCATTCTTAGGGCTTACAAACACCTGCAAAATGTTACCGGGCTCATACATAACAAAAACAGTACAATAGCACATTTAAACTTCCTGCCCAATGTATCAATCAGCTGCACCAACATTTTTGCAAGTAGAGACTGTGAAACACATCCATGTAAGTTTGTGAGGTGTGAAACAGGTGTTCAGCTGAATCAATGCTTAATTCTGCATCCTTTCTGCATCCTTTCTGCAAACAACAAATCATGTATATCAAAATATGTGATATTGTGATATATTAAACAAAGGCTATGCAATAAACATGTACATCTGCGTGCTCTCTCAGAGTCTCTGCGAACGACAAATCGCCTGCATCCAAAAATATGTATAACTAAGACTGTGAAACATCACCGGAACAAATGTGCGTACTCTCTGCAAACAACAAAACACCTGCATTAATATATATGTATAACAAAAACTGTAAAATGTCACCAATATATCTGCATACGTCTTCTCTGCAAAAAAAGAAATAACCTGAATCCATATTTGTGTGTAACAAAGCCGTAAACATCACGAAAGATAAATGTGTGCTCTCTGCAAACAAAATATGACCTTCCTAAATGTACCCGTATAACTAAGACTTAAACATATCTGCATGTTCTCTGCAAACAAAGTTCATCCACATCTTTGTTTAAGCTTCTAAAAACAGAATAAACGTGACGAAATGTGTAGACGAATCACCTGCTCTCCAAAGATGTTGCACGACTGTATGGCAGATACATCAATACAGCCTGCAAAACAAAAAATAAAACACCACAGACGTTTTTAGACAAATCAACTGACAACTGAACATTGTCCATCTCCGGGGTCATCAATTCCACAACCTGTATTCCTTATCACTACCAGGGCATACAAATGACGGCATAAAATTGCCGGGCTCAAACAGCAGCCTGCCCATGCAACAAATTGTGCTAGTCCACGCCTTTCTTGGGGCGTACCATCACAGGTATATCACTACCATGCTCATGCATATCAATTGCGGTTAAAAATCAACATTCCAATTACCCGCTCAATGCATCAAGTGTATCAACGTTTGTGAAAGACAGAAAGAAACATCTCCAGGTATGTTGTGAACTCGATCCAAACAGAACACCTGCATCGATGCTCGAGCAAAACACAGACTGTAAAATATCACCAAATGTAAATCTGCATCCTCTCTGCAAAGTGCAAACAAATCACCTAGTATATCAAAATACGTGTATAACAAAGAATAAAACACCAAGGGTATCTGAGTGATTTCTGCAAACAAGACATCACTTGCATCAGTATATGCGTAAAACAAATACTGAAATATGTCTGCGTGCTCTCTAGCAAACAAAAATTCTTCCATACCTTTGTTAAAGCTTAACAAAACTGGAGAAAAAATACACTACTAAGAATAATCTTCATGTGTAGAATAATCGTCTGCTCTCCACCGATAACACACTGTTTCACCACTGTATAGCGACGAAATCAATGCAACCTGCAAAAAAATGGATAAAACAATTGGGGCACATCAACTGACAACTAAACATTGTCCATTTGCGCGCTTGTCAATTCCAAGTCATGTATCCTCTCATCAATCCTAGGGCATACAAGTGACGGCATAAAATCGCCGGGCTCAAAGAACAGCCTGCCCAAAACATTGTGCTGTCCATGCCATTTCTGCGGCATACCATGACAATAAAATAATCACCTGGGTAAATAACGTCACCATATAAATTACCTGCTCAATGCATCAACTGCCCCTGTATTTGGGCGACATCACCATGTATATCTGCATTCTCTCTGCAGTCAACACATCACCTGCACCAATGCTTGTGCATATCATGTCAATGACTTCAAAAAATCACTAGTAATAAATGCGTTCTCTCTACAAACATAGAGATAAGCATTACACGGGAGTGGACACGCCTAGGACGACGGGATACATAGGCTTGACGCACCAAAATGGCGGCGATCTGATTTTGGAGCCAATGACGTGATGCAGAACCCCGGGGACTGTGCGTTTATTCAGCAGTGTGCAGATTCATGGAAGGTGCGTATGGGCAGGGGATATATTGGTGTTCCACTTGACATGACAGATGTTCTTCGTCAAGTGGCTGCTGTTCTTCTTCCGTGTTTTCTATCTGAAGATACTACATATTTTGCCCTTTGGAGGTGTTAAACAGAGTCCTAAATGATTACGATATTACATAGCTACATTTGAATTGAACCCTCTGTCACACCTACATAGACCCTACTTACACAGAAAATTTGAAGTCAATCAGCCAAGCCGATCGTGAGAAATTGACCTGACAAGTTTACATTGTGTCCACCAGCCCCCCTCCCCCCTTGGCTCAAGTGTTATCATTTCAACATCTCCCAGGAATGTGATCAACTAATGTCAATCTTACCAAACTAGCATAGATGATTAGTACCTATATCCCTCCAACTTATGATGGAATATGAAGTCCATCCATACTTTTGATTATGAAATATTCACTGGGAAAGTTGACCTTTGTTTGACCTGTCATATTCTTAATACCCACCCCTATTAAAAAAATAGACGGAAATAGAAAAACATGTCTGATTTCACAAAAAATAGTAAGATTCATTAGTAGATATAACACGCCAACTTATATGGGACTATGAAGTCAATCCGTGATTTTGATTATGAAATATACACTTTGGAAGTTGACCTACTTTTTAGGTGTTGTGTTGTTCACACCTAGCCCCATTCAAAAAATAGACGGAAATAGAAAAACTGGTCTGATTTCTTAAAAAGTAGTAAGAATCATCAGTAGGTATATCCCTTCAACTTATGTAGGAATGTCAAGTCGATCCATCGTTTGGATGAAGAAATATACAGTTTTGAAGTTGACCTTTGCTTGACCTCTATAGTTGTTGACACCCACCCCTATTAAAAAATAGACGGAAATAGAAAAACATGTCTTATTTTCAAACAAGTAGTAAGATTCATTAGTAGATATAACCTGCCAACTTCTATGTGAATATCAACTCAATCCATGATTTTGATTATGAAATATACACTTTGGAAGTTGACCTACTTTTGAGGTGTTGTGTTGTTCACACCTAGCCACATTCAAAAAATAGACGGAAATAGATAAACATGTCTAATTTCTGAAAAATCTCTTTGAATCATTAGAACGTATATCCCTCCAACATATGTAGGGATATGAAGTCAATCTATACTTTTGATGATGAAATATACAGTTTTGAAGTTGACATTGGTTTCACCTCTGAAGTTGTTGACACCCACTCATATTAAAGAAATAGACGGAAATAGGAAAACATGTCTGATGTTTGAAGAAGTAGTAGGAATCATTAGTATGTATATCCCTCCAACTTATGTAGGAATGTCAAGTCAATCCATGCTTTGGATTGGAAAATAAAGACTTTGAAAGTACATGTCAATATGGTTGGCTATATTATCATATATGTGGTAACTTCAATATCCCCTAGGCAAGTATTCAATTGCTTGATTTTCCCAAAACAATATAAGTTATTAGTATTTCTTATCATATATGGGATAATCAAGAAGCAAATACTAGAGATGCATTTGATCAAGAGATATAGACTGCTGTAAATATGTATGTAAGTTGGTCAGCCATATTGATAAACAGATTCACAAGTGTGTCTGTTTCAATATACCCCAACAGGAAATAATATGCAATTTGTATGATTTCCCCAAAAGTATTATACACGTAGGTCATTAGTATTTGTATCTTCACTACAATCGGGACTTTCAAAAACTCAATGTTGTCTTTCATGATGAAATATAGACTTATTATGCCATATTTGCTGTGTGTAGCACACTTACTAGTATTGACTTTAGTGTAGAAGCTATGCTTGTTAGCTGCTTACCCTTTGCTATAAGCGAGCAAAGATTTTCAACCAGTGAAGTAAATATTGCAGATGACATGCTGATTTTATGACAGCTGTCTGTATATGATCCACTTTCAAATTGTCATCTGAAAACTGCCAAGCAATTATCCTGCCCCCCTCCCCCCTCACACATGACAAATTTAAGTGGTTTAAGGTGACTATTAGTATTGGATACAAAGTATTCAAAGGTCATGTCTTATAGTGAGTGCTTCGTATGATTGGACAGCAATGATTTGCTTTGTTTTGTTTTGTTTTGTTTTTTCTGAGGAAAAGGTTTAGATTATCATCATCATCTTCAATGATCATGTTCTGGTAGTTTCTTGGTTTGAATAAAATTGACCAATATACTAGAACCCACACCAATATATCACATCAAATTTCTTTGTCGAAGTAAGGAGAATGATCATTAATGCTAATTGTCCATAAGCTTTGTAATGTGAAATATATTCTTCTTTTTCAGATGGTGTCTGCTGTGGAAGCAACTTGAACTCAAGACTTCTTAGCTCTTCTCAAGTTGTGGAATATGATGATGTACCTTCTTTACAAAGGAGTTGAATGCTACAATAGTAATACAACATAAACATATTGATAATTCATTTTGTGATTTTGACAATATTATTTCTAACGTTAAGATGTAAAGTTGTCCCATGTACAATGTATCTATATGAAAACATATGTATACTAGTACTGTAAATGGGTAATGTTTGCAGTGGTTTTATGTTCATGTTTTTCACATTGACCTCTTCAACGCCGACTTCAAACCACATAGAATATTCACCATTTTATAGTAAAACCCTGTATGGCAGTTTCAACCGGGAACTTAAAATCAAAGCGAACATTTCTCCCAACAGTGGAATTAAATCCCCGCAAATATTTCCCCTTTTACAGTTGTGCATATAAAAAAGACCTTTTGTGACTGTTACATTTAGAACTTTGTGGGGTTTCTGTAGTTGACTAGTTGCTGATATGTTTAACTTCAATGGAAAACAATGACTTATAACCATTGAAAAAAACTTGTAACTACTATAAAGCAGTTGCCGAGTGTAATTAAAAGTTATCTATTTGAAAATCATTGATATTTTCAGTTTGTTAATTTTGTCTATGACATGCCCCAGCCCAAGTTTTATCTATGGCATCAAGAATTCAAAGTATAAGCATTTACCTGTAATAGAATGCTGTTTCAGTAAGTATACATGGAGTAATATATGAATTATGTGCCAATTTTACAACATGAATAGGATATATGATATCAGCCAATGTAGATAAGTTTTCTACAGATCTGTAGGTACTTTTTTATGATATTGCTGGAGTGTTTTGTCTGAATTTGTGCCAACCATGTGCAGTAAGAAACGGCTAGCTTATAGCAATACTATCAGGTGTTTTTCCTATTACAGATTAACAAACACAGAAGTCTGTATCTGTATTGGATCTAATTATGCCCCGACTATGGTGAGGCAACAGGAACAACAATGGTTTAAAGATTTGTAAATACATGTACAATAATTATGCTGAACACATGTAGTGTTATTACACATACATGTCTATAATGTCACTAATAAAAGAATCCAATAAGATATCATGACAATTTGGCCTGTAGTGCTGTTGTTTTGGTATCTTGACTTGTATTTTTGTACATTTTGTTTTACATGAAGGGAAAGAGGATCAAACATGAGAGATGTTAAGGTTCAACAAAAAGTTACATTGTAACTGAAACTTTGTTAAACTGTATAGCAAATTCAAGATGTTAATTAATTTCTTTATTATTAGAATTAGCAGTGAAGGTGGTCTTAATTTCAGCAAAGGTTTACCATACAGACAAACATCATTTCTCCCCCTTATTTTGCTAATTTTGGAGCAGACCTTAAAAAAAACTTCTGCACTTTGAATTGAATTTTGTTATGGAAAAGTCCTTTGAAGTAAGATCTATTATTTTGTAGTAGAGAAGGTTCATGGATTAATTTCGATAGCATGAAAGCTCTCAAACCTATAGTTTATCATTCTGTTTTAATGTAAGATCATTTCTATTTACCAAAAGGGGCTATTCAATAACGTCCAACGTAGTATCCACCCAGTAGTAACGCACAAGACTTGTGATTCCGACATCAAGTGTCATTTTCCGCTACCGAAAGGCTCCCCGATTTGAATTTACCGCGCACACCACTTCCGGGTACCCGCCATCCATTGCGAAACCCCTGCGCGGAGCCTCGTTTCCGCGCAGGCTTTGGATTCCATGGCCTGCTACAAACAATAGATCAATCTCAGCAAAATACGAGCATATCAAAGATAATGAAAATGAAAAACGGTCTCAAATTCCACAATACGTAAACACAAAACTACTGCTCTTTATTATTCATTTCTATTCATTTCTGAATATAAAAGACGGCGGTAGCAAGACCTTCCAAATCTATCTATTTAACTAAAACAAAACATACCTTTACGCCACTGCATTTGGCGGAAATACTGAGGGCGGTAGTAAACCCACAGCAATGCATCCACAGCCAAGATATTACCTGTTCACATGTCTAAAAATATAAAAAACGGCATAAAGAAACATGATTACGTGTATAAGTACTCATTGACAACCTCAGTGAGTATATATGGAATACCTTTGTGCAAATGAAAGACAGTGAAACATCATCATGTGTATCTACTACACAGACAACAGCACATCACCTGTGATACTGCTGAGGAAATTAATTACGACATAACATCAACACCAAAAACTGCTGAATGCCAACAACAGATTATTTGCATATCAATGATGGAGTATAATCATCATGTATAAGTATCATCTCATCGCAGAAAAAGATTCTTAGGCTTATCCATTCCAATACAGACAACACATTAACGTTGTCACTAACTGAAAATACGAAAACGGCGTGATACTACCATGAACATATGCACGTTCCATGCTCCTAAAAGAGTCTCCGAAAGTCTATGTCCTCCTTGTTGTGCAGAAGAAACATCTTGCCGGGAACTCTGCCGCAAAGACTTGCGATGTCCGGTAGTCGTGGCTCAATTTCGCCTCCTGGCCAAGATCCTATTTCAGTCTCCTGAAGTCTCTCTCCTTGTTGTTGTTGTACAGAAGAAAGACCTTGGCGGGAACTCTGCCGCAAAAACTTGCAATGTCCGGTAGTCGTGCCTGAACGTAGCCTCCAGGATTCCTCGCGAAAATAAAACAACGATCAACTCGAGAAATCCTTCGATGGTGCCCTCGTGCCTGGTAGCAAGGCCTCGAATGAAGATCACATCTTCAGTCCTCCCTTTATCCCCTCCTAGCACCTGCTCTCCACCTGTGCTCATTAATCAACAGTCACCTGTGTACAGCTCAAACACACAATGTGTTAATGCAGAAACTCAATTTCACGCTAATGACTACGTCAAACGCTAGAAATTAGTCTTTTTGTACAAGCTGCAGATGGGCAGACAGAAGTTAGCTCGACAGTCGCAAGCCTGAGATTCTACCCAGCCTTCCATCTGAGTAAGGCTGACCTGTTGCTTAGCAACAAGCAGCCGCGGGGAGAGGTCACAGTGTCGGGGGTGTTGGACGTGCTCAATAAGCTACAGGTGTGTTAGTTATAACATACAGGTTTGTTGGTAGTAACTTACAGGTCTATCAATAGTAACCCACAAATACATGGTTCTGAGAATCTACCTGTATGGTAGTAATACATTTTTTGTAAAGAGATGTTTTACCTATATGAGTAATGTATTGTTTTTGGCTTCTCCCTTTGCGTTTCTGCATGTGTATGTATGCATGCGTGTTTGTGTGCGAGCATGCATTCATGTGTGTTAGTGAGTGCGTCTGTGCACAACTGTGTGTGTGTGTGTGTGTGTGTGTGTGTGTGTGTGTGTGTGTGTGTGTGTGTATGTGCACATGTTTTGGACTTACTACATGTAGGTATTTGTGGATTGTGATCAGATTTGGTATGTGGGTAGGTCTTGAGATAACAAACTAATATATTTTGTGCCTTCTATTAATCAGCTTTCCATAGCCCTGCAGCATACATGTACATGTACCTTCTTGTTTCAGTGCAATTCAATGGTTTACATTAAATCTTTATCCATCCAGGTTGTCCCCAGTGACAACACACTCCTCCAGATAGGCAGCCCTCGTGTTGCTGACTCCACCTACACCACTGTGGTGTATCCAATCAGCTTGCGGGACACCCAGTCGCCATGGAAACGTGACTTGACTGACATCTACCTGACCCTGACCTGTAGCCTGACAGGCCAGGTGGTGAAAGTGCCTGTCAACCTGGTGGCTGAGACGGTGGAACAAGTGCAAACTGTAAATTGTAGGTATCCATTTTGTATTTTTATATAAATCTTCACCTTAGGCCACACCAATTCAATTTCTTGGTTAACAGATTTTTATTTTCACAAAAAAAAATTTAGAAAAAAAAATCATCAAAACAGAAGGCTGGCCCAGCCATCTGTTTTCATGATATTTTTTTGGATAATAAAAATCAGTTACCCAAGAAATTAAATTGGTGTGGCCTTAGACCTTAGTTCCTCCCACAACATCATGCTGTATTGGAAAAAAAAATGGTGCTCCTCCAGAGATCTTGGTTCTGTGCCGAGAATTCCATTTCCATATATAAATCTTAGAGACAATGAAAAGTTTACATACGAGATAATTGTATGGTGGGAAATTGCATAAGTCAGGAATTTACATATAATTCTGCAAACCCAAACCAATATACTAGCTTAGGACTTTAATCTTTTTAATTAGGGTTAACCCCTGAACCATTGGCAGTTAGTATACAAATGTACAAATTTATGTGACCCCACTAATGGGTCAAGTATGCCTGGGAACTTGTATGTGTTTCTTGCCTAATGACTGAAAAAAATCACTGATTTGAATTTGTTACCGTCTACTTACTAACTCCATTTCCAAAATGAAGAAGAAGGCTACCTACTATCTTGTAGCCAACATCACCATGTGATGTATATCTGTGCATAGTGCAATATCATATATTTCACATTTAGCATTTAATTATGTTGTTGTGTAATATGATAGTCCAATATGTTTCATTACGGTTAGCTATTGATTATGTTCTTTTATAATTGTGCTGGTTGAAATGTTCAACTATCTTTGATGATGTATGTGTCTCCGGGTGAGACCTAGAAAAGGGGTTGCCCTTACCCCATATACATGTGTGTAGAGAATTTTTAATAATAAAAGTCTTTATTGCATATTCCTGCCTAGGTGGGCTAAATGCACATATGACCACACGTGGTCTATAGGAAGCATAATGCAAAACATGAATTGATAAGCAGCTACATTCTAACATTGAAAAACTAAAAGATAGACAAAGTGATAACTATTGCTAAACTAATGTTGATCACCTAGTAGTTTCTTCTCTCTTTAAATAATAAACAAATAAATAAATTGTGACTAACTAAGCCATGTTGTGTTTCTGGGGTGAGAGCTAGAAAAGGCGATACCACTGGTCCCCTTACCCCATCTATATGTTTGTGGAGAATTTTATTAAACAAAAACAAATCTGTGACTAACTAAGCCCTGTTGCCCCCCTCCCCAGACCACCCTCGTGAAGGTGTGCCAACGTGGGGGGTCCGTTTCCGAGCCATCCTGGAGAACTACGAGTTCTGGATCCTCCTGGTCCTGACGGCCATCGCCATCTGTGCCGCGACATTCATCAGTATGTATTACCTGATAATTGTGTTCATTAACTGTATTACCTCATATGTTCACTATGACTTTAAAACTTTATCTTTACGCAAGACCACAGCAAGTAAATTTTGTGGATGACATGAGCAGGCTTATTGGTTTTTGCCCTATTTGGAAGAAAAAAAGTCAAATTTGGTCTGTACACCTCCATCCTCTGTTCCAGCGTACCATGCTATAGTAGGATCAGGGTCGTCCCGGAGCCCAGCCAGCAGAGCAGTCTGTACCTACACCAGTCTCCCACCGCAGTTCCACCTCCTCCATACAGCTCTGCATCTCCTGGTAAGGACCTGGTCACATACTAGTACATTGCACAATTGTCGCACAATCATAGCACGATTGTCGTTCGAATCTGCGATCACAAATTGAGGACTCTCTTTGCATGTCCTACAAAATTAAGCTGTTTTGTTAAGTATGTAAAATACTGTCTTCAATCCCTGTCATCAATTGGTTCTATCATAGCCTGCTTGAAGATGATACATCAAAATCTTACGATAACTAAGAATGAATGTGACAGTGCCATGCATAATTTATCCATTGAGTTACAATTTCGTTGAATATTACTTATGCTAACAACATAAGGCATGTCCAGAAGTCATTTTTATTCTACATGATTATACTGGAGAATTTAGGAAATTGTTTTTATATTGTAAACATTTGCTGCTAAATTTTCTTCAATTTCATACATGTATAACCCACTTCCCCTCCCACTGCCGTTCCAGCCTTACAACACTCCCCCTGGGGATCGCCATTCCAGACTACGGACACCTCCCCCCGGAACAGAACCCGACTATGGAGCACAGACTACAATCCAACGGAGGGGTCACCTCTATTACACAGCAAAACCTCCTAGCATCTTAGAGAAAACTTAAAGTAGCATAGTATCTTGTCACACAAAGTTTCGTACATCATTTACAAGTCAAACTGAACACAAGTTGCATTCTGTACATATGGCAATGTCGACAATTGTTCTGCAAAAGGAGGATTGCAAGTTAGGCACATCAACAACTTATAACGTTGTACATCTTACAAGTCTAGCAACTGCAATAGCTGTTAAGTCACCATTTTTCACTTCTCCCCACTGAAGTACATTTTATACATGTATGTGCCGTCAAGCTGTATAGAGCAGCTTTTATGTCATTTCAATTCATACACATCTATGTGATAAACTTGTGCTGATAATACATGTATGTGTACGTTTTTGCAGTTGAATAACGGTTCCCGTGCAGTTAGTTAATTTGGAAAACAATGAGACAGTACATGATACATGTATAATTTATGAGCTTGCCCAAGAGATTGGAACAAGTAACCAGTGTCTATAAAATAGATTCAAAATGTCATCTTTGAATGAAAAGTGGAAAGATGCCACTTATAGATTCATCTACATGCGTGAAGTTGATATGTACTGGTGTTGGAGCACCTCATAAGAAAGCTATTAGTTGTATCGTTTTTGTTCAGCTTTCTTCGTTTGATATGTACAATATACATGTAAAGGCATGGATTTATTGATATTCAAAATATGTTCATACATAGTTAAAAACAAGAGGACTGTATTAATCGTCATGTCATACCTGGGCCGCCATAACGTTCAATACATGTGTACGGTTGTTCTAGACCACATTCCGACGAACCACCGAACACGCAATCGAACGTGCGACGTTTGAAGTTCGTTCACTTGGGGTGATTTTCCTGTGACGCTCGATCTCCGACCGCAACGATCGATTCTGGTAAATCTTAGCGTTCTCCACTGGCTCATTTGCATGTTGTTTCGTGGGGGCCGAGAAATAATATGCGAATAAGCCAGATTTTGCGCGTTTTTTTGCATTTTCGTGGTTGATTAATGATGGCAATGTGACAAAATGACGAGAGTATGTTGGAAATAAGTTACAAAAGTGAATCTGAATGCTTTGCAGACTGAGTAGTTGGCCAAATATTTCACGATATTGGAAGACGACCACTGGATCATCATCATCATGGTTACCTCCAGATAACCTTGCGAGGGGCAAAGTAGGGGGGGGGGGGGCGTTTATATTGATATGGTTATCAACGAGTTTGTAGAAAAAGGTGTTGCGGGTGTCCCTCCTCCTTTCGGAGAGAAGGGGCCACTGCAGGTCATTGAGCACTGCTGATATCAATTACACAATGTTACACAACGCACGGCATTTTCACAAGATTTTATTACAAATCGCAGGCATAGCTCTAATAGATGCAAGCAGGAAAGGTCACATGATAGGAATGCTTTACATTTAGACAATAATACTGAGCCGAGAGAAACTACCCAACATCTCTTCCTTACATTGTTACCTATGCGACTTCATAACCTTCGCCAGAAAAGCTTTATTCGGTGCCGTTTATGTGTTCTTAGGTGGGTGAATCTGTATGTAAACTGCATAACTCGAGGAGTTATCAAATGATCTGTACGACATTTTGTATGATATGTGGTGTCAGAAAACCGAAGAATAAGTCCGATCATGGAACTTCCGGTGGCTTTTCTGGAGATGTAATGGTAACGTTAACGATTTTTAGAGGGTTGATAGCTGTTGTGCTCGTAAAAAAAAGTGGGACCCTAAAATCTTTTTTTTTGACTTGCATGCAGCAGGGACTGATTTTGTTGAAGATTTCGAACGAAAATAACTTAAGAACGGTTTGATAGATCGTCATGATTTTTGGTATATAGGTAGATTAAAGGATGTTATGCATTATTAGTTTTATCATGGAATTTGGAAACATTTGTGCATTACTGCTCAGAAAATGTAAAAAAAGGCCGCTGCTTTCGATGACAAGACTTTCAAAAACATGACAGATATGTATATAACTAAAAAGGGACGAACATCTATAGGTATTTATAATGAAAATTTGTGACATAAAGACCATATTTGCATAACTAACGAGAAAATACTGTGTTGCCATAGTGGTAAATAACGTAGATTTTATACTTGAACCGTTTGCGAGTAAACAGCAGAAGAACATCATGCATGAATATTTAAGCAGACCAGGGCCTCATTTGGATCATAAATGTAAACATAAGACAACATTCTTCTTTGCCGAGACTTTGATACACTTTTGTTTTTGTCATTTTGGTTCTTAAAAAATCAAATGATATTTTATTAGCAAACGAGGACCCTATTTGCATAAATGAGAAACCTTAATAATCAGCCGGAAAGTTTTACATCATTCGGCGACAGTATGAGATTGTGAAACTCTTAGACTAGCTTACATGTATGATTAAACGCTCGTTAGCAAATCTTTTTTTTAAGAATTACCTAAACATTAGATAAGGCCACAGCGAGTGAACTTTATGGATGACATCAGCGCGCGTGCATGACATTATTTTTCTATCATTCATCAATGGTCAATATATCGAAAACGGGGCCATATGTCGCAAACGTTTGTCAGTTCCATCGCCAAAACGTCCTTGATGACGTGAAAAGACATTTGCACATGTATGAATGGTGAAACAAACGTGTTTTACAATTCGGGTATGCAAGCTGTGATAAGATTGCTCATATTGTTTAGTTATCTGTCTGTTGAAGACAGTAAAAAGACGGGGGTTTCTGAGGCACGGCAGTTCAGTCAGACATTTAGGACAGCAATGGCGGAGAGTTGAGACAATGTGAGCAGAGCCAGCATTATGTAGTTACTACCACTCATGACTCAGGAGACTCCCATACCCATGTCTAGTGTACGGGAAATAAAGCTTGTCTCTGCGTTCGTGATATGCTATATATATATACAAACCCAGTTTAAATTTATAATGATTTTGATGTTCACATCGTTGTTGGTTGATTTTTTATTGAATACAGATATAAAAGACTTGTTGGTTGTAATGTCATGTTTTAGAATGATCGCTTCAAGTATTTTTATATGCTTTATGGTATTCAAGTTTGAAAATGTGGATGTCTTTTGTTTTGCCCGCTTTGTTTTGTTTTTTCGCCCGCGCCCACTAAACGTGGAGTCTGCAGAGGATGTCATCCATAGAATTTACTTGCTGTGGCCAAATATCGACAATACTATAGCAGATTGTTTTCAGTCCACTGTGCAGGATTTTGCCCATGTGGTTTTCTAGTTCAAAAGTCTTGAGCCCAATCGCAATAAAGTTTCAAAATCTATTATCTTTTGTATCAGATGCTTACTTGCTTCATCTGTGATAGTGGGCTTTTATGTTGAACAATATGTTTTGCTGCCAGTGGAATTCTTTAAATATTTTTTTTTTGGCTAGCGGATGACAGGGTTGGACGAAGCAGAAAATTGCTTTGCCTTTTTGCCTTGTAACTATTTAATGTGCTCATGGACAGCAACACTGAATTGTTCTGAATCGGACAAAATCCTGCAGAGTTCTGGTCTGTGTCAATTTTTATCGATTGACAACTTGTTAAGGGATGTATTCCATTCTTCCTTTGATTAACGGTACTTATGTATCACTTATTGATTGAAAAACAAGGTACCATGTAATGGTAATCACACACATGCAGTATCCTATCATGGTAGTTACACACAGTCTAAAAGTAGATCGCGACGACATATTTACATTCCGCGAACTATCCCAAGGCCACAATGACTTGACGTTATGTATGACATCCACACGCGCATCCTGGATTCATAGGTTAGAAAAAGAAATAAAAGGAAATTGAGTCCGATGTTATGTCGTATCCTGGCATGTCTGCTACCAGGTGGTTTATACAGATAATTCCCTATTGACAAAGTTTGCTTTTTATAGTGAGCCAATGACTGAAATGTTAAGGTTTGTGTCTTTATTTGCCTTGATATTGCCGATCGATTTTGGTGACCTCTTAAGCACTGTATTGATGTAATCGACTTCAAAATGTGGGAGTCTGTTACATCGGCTTTTCAGGAAGGGCAGTGGGCACGTACCCCATAAAAGAACAAATACCTATGCTACTCTGTTACACTATCTTCTGAAACAGAACATCCTCCATAAAATGAGAGGTAAATAGTTTAATTAGACCCACCACATTCTAAACGTCATGGTCATCGGAGCTACATAAAACCATAAGGGTGGAGAAATTGGTTGTCAGATCTTTTATGGTGCCCCAACGATCAAATAGCTATAGACTAAGGAATAGATGAGGTATTCTAAAAAAAGACAGCCTACCCCTTGAACAAGACTGGTGAAGAAGTTATTATTAGCTGCACCATCTTCATGTCGCATACCTCCAGATAAATTATCTTCTATGGCTCATTCGCCTGAGATTTCAAAACCAAGTTATGTTTCTTTTTCCTGCCCATCTTTTTTTCCGTCCACTCTCATCAGTTCTAAATGTCTGCTGGAAGATGTCATTAATAAAATCAAGTCATCATAGCTAACATGTATGAATGTGTTATTTGCATAAAAGCTTCTTTAACTGATCAAAAAACGTGAACAACAGTATTGAACATTCATTGACAAGATTGCAGAGCATTGTACCTGGTTCTGATGCTTCAAAGGCTTGTCACACAAATTACTAGGATCAAAATTCATAGACGACAGTCCAGAAGGCAGACCATAGAAATGAAATGCTTCCAGAAAGTTCTATGGATCACATGCAAGGACCGCATCTCAAATGCTGAAGTTCAGAATAGAGTCAATCAAATCATTAACCCGTACGAAGTCTGCAAGACCTCCTAAACACAGTAAGATAAAGAAAAGAAAAATGAAGTGGTACGGCCACATTCGCGGTCATCGAGACTTGACGAAATTATCATGCAAGTACAACCGTACCAAAAAGAAGAAAGGGGGGTAGGCAATGGTAAAGATGGGAGTATAACATAAGAGAATGACACTTAAGCTATGGTCACACTAAACTCACGTCGTACCTGCGATGGGGTTTCTTCCGTCATGACAGCGCCGTACGTCGTACGTTTGGGGAAAACCGGGTGCAATAGTTAACACATACAAAGTGGTGGTCACATATAACGTAGGTACATCGTACGATGGTTTTTTGCGTTTCGGTGCTTTCGCACCGAAACGCAATGTCCTGGCTTTTACCTTCAAGCATGCATGCTTGGTTCAACACTGTGTCGCACACAATAAGACCTTATATGGCAATACGTTCTCAAATCCTTGTATAGCCGTTGCCTTATATGGCAAGAGAGCAGGAAAAGGCAGGCACGCCAGATTTGCATGTGACACAGGACGGCGACCGCATGTAAATGCTACAACTGTTCGGAAATATCATTGCATTGTGGTTTCGGACTTTGATATCCTGAAAAATGACCATATTACATCTATTCCACAAGATTGCAGAAGAAAAAAAATGATTTCGTCAAGAAAACGAGCAAAAATCGGCATAAATGATACCATATAGTGAGTTTATAGCATTACGTCCAGAGTAAATAGTTACGTACCGCAGCTTGGCCGATCTGGCAACGCCAAGCACTTCGGACCCAGAAGATCCGGGTTCGTCTCCGTGCATGGATTTTTTTTTTCTTTTTAGATATTGAATATCAAAAATATATATTGATATTATATTAATCTATCAATATCATATTTATGAATATCATTTTTTTCATTAATAAATAAAGAAATATTATATATTTGTTATTTTTAAATATTCATTTAATATATACAAGGCCTTTGTCTTATGAACAGGACTTCATAGATTCCAAACCCGGCATTCGAATTTTTCTGTTCATTGTAATGGAAAATACCGTGCAGCGGCTCCTATGCGCGGTAAGATGATTCTTGCAAAACACTCGCCACTAAACTTCTATCCCCGATGTAAACAGAGGCTCTTGATGTTGTTTGCAAAACAGCGATTCTTTGTTACAGTAGCAAATGCTCCATTGTTCAGTATCGACTTCATTCAGACAACACGGACGTGGAAAGTGGCGCCCCTCGGCACAAAACTATGGGAATTTTCATATGGGAGTTCGCTTCAGCGGGAGTTTTGTTTTTGTTTTGACGGATAAAACGCGAAAACCCACGCCGCTTTCGGCACACTTCCGGGTTCATTGATCGCTAAAATTACGCAAAAGCCACCATCAATCGGCAAATAAATGTATGCTTTCCCGAAAACATCTTTTGGTTTTACATTTTCTTCACCATAATGTTGCTATGTAGTCGATAAAACCGCGTTTTTATTGCGTTTTCATGTGTAACATTTCAGACAAAGAAAAAACTTAGACCGCGATTCTGCTGCCCCATGATGCACTTCGTCTGCAATATTCCCGCCTTCAGCTGCAGCAATAACCAATCAGAGACGCGTAATGCGATCATGTGATGATGATTACGTAACACGCGAAATGCATCTTGGGGCAGCAGGATTTGAACAATATGGCGGCGGGTGATCGAAAATGAAATGATTTCGTCAATGCAACGCTGTATTTTGCGGCATAAATGCCGAGAGACGAACTTTTATTTTTATCTCAAAATGCGTTTTACACGTTTGTCTTTGACTAGCCCGGTAGAAATCAAGCGGATCGTCGTCTGGTCCTTCAATATCAAGGGAGTTTGTCAGATATCCTGGCGCGAGGTTCTCAGCAGCGTGACGTTTAAACTTCAAAACGTTTTACTCAAAATTTGAGCGGAGTAGAGGGTTAAGTGTTGACCCCAAATAATGGTAATGTTTTCCCGAAAATTCCTTGAAAATGGAACGATTAAGAAAGACACCAGGACTTCATAGCGTGCCGAATACCGGGGCGTGGTCACATCTTGGAGACGCGCCGAGCGACAGCGGCAGATGGGGGGTGCGCACTTTATTAAGGTTTTTCTGTGAAGTATCTCAGCTGGCGTGATTGGGGTTGCGGTGAAGCCCAAATCGGGGGTGCGCACTTTATTTGGGGTGCGTCCTTTATTAGAAGAAATACGGTAGCTGTTGATTTGTTTGACATTTGGTAGTCATTTTAGATAGAACCTTAGCTGTTATGAACTTCTATTTCACTTAATTACCATAGTGCTGATGATTCAATGGTGCTTTTTCAAATTTTATGTTTTATTGCGTGCCATGTACATAATTACATTGATAGCTTTTATAATGAGCCTATTATACATTTTACAAATAAGCACAAGTTGTAGGCCAAGACCAGCTTTTTCAAAAGCACTTAAGTTAAGTGACGTAACTTCAAAATTGCTTTCCCCAATCTGCCTTTCTCTATTAAAACAGTACTCATTTCCCAAAATAACAATTTTTCTTATAGACTGAACAGCCCTTGAGTGACTTCCTCTGGCAGATTTTACTTCAAGTAAAGGGAAAAGACAATTCACACTTATAAACGTAGCCGAAACGCCAGCTTTTTTTAAAAGCTCTTGTTTTACTGTACCTAGGTCAATCGCAGGTAAATCGCAGGTAAATCGCACGTAAAAGTAGCCATCGCCGAGCGTCCTACGTCGAAAAATGCAGCTAAAGATGATTTTGAACATGTTCAAAATTTTCCCTCCGTCGCCGTACGATTTTTATTGCCCCCAATACAGACTTCACTATGGCCTTCTTTTTATACCAATGAGGTGAAAAATGTATACATTTCGATCGTTTTCTGATGGTTTCAGTTTTCCCTGATATTGTCGATGTTGTTGAAAAGTGCAGCCACCAGAGCACAGTGGCAACCGTTGTACAGCGCGCCCGCTGAAGAGCCTGCTTTCAAGGCTATGATTTTCCACGTGTCAGATCAAGTATCGCGCGCAGGTGATGCATACGATCGTTTCATGGCTATACACACGTGGGTTCATAATTATATCAGACCTCAGTCCCATCCTGTCTCTACTTTTAGTTTGCCAAGAGAACAGTTTGCGGATGGCCAAGAGAAAGAATATGACAGGCCAGTTGTATTGTCCATCAAAAAGAAAGCACATAATAGGCATTAAACGTCAAACGAAAACTGAAAATAGAGATAGGATAGGACTGAGGTATGATCTAATTATAAACCCAGGTGTATACAGACATAAAGCAATTATATGCGCCTGGTTCTGGACCTGACACGTAGAAAATCTAAACTTGGAAGCAGGCTATTCTACGGGCACATTGTTTTCTGGTTGCTATTGTCTTATGATGGTTACAATTTGCATCAGCATCGGCAATATATAAGGGTAACTGAAACCATCAGAACATGGTCGAAATTTATGAATTGGTCACCTCATCATTAGATAAAAAGGCCGCAATAAAGCTTAAATATGAGGCTATAAAAATCGTACGGCGTTGGATGAAATTTTGAACATTGCCCGACGCTACTTGCGTTGTACGGGAAATGCATCGTACGTGCATCGTAGGTACGACGTGAGTTTAGTGTGACCGGGGCTTAAGTGAAACATCGTGAACAGAAAACTGAGAAAGGTGGAGCAAACTGATTACCAGATTTTCTGTAACACAACGGTCAATTAGTAAGACTAAAGGATAGATGATGATGAGACGATGATGAGTCCAACTGGTTGTCAGCAGATACTCTTAAACACTACAGTCAGATAGTTAGAGAAAGGGATAGATGATGATGAGTCCAACTTTAAGAACACGCATAGATAAATTAATCGAAAGTATGGGATTGAGAACGTGACAAAACGATCTACGAATCGGTGTTGTTATTGCCCAAATACATGGTCATGGGCACGGCAGTCGCGATACTTAAGATGTACATGACAAGACAAAGCCTGTCCAGCACCTCAGCCAGTAGGATGTAGTCGGACACCTCCTCCTCGGTCTTCAGGGCCTTAGTCAGCTCCCCTGCCTCGTTGTTAACCGCACCGATCAACTCCTCCACACTAGAGATCAGCTCAGGAAGGCCGGAGGGCCCGGCGGCCTCCAGATCTGTGGGAGGCGGCGATGGCTGCTCGGCCACCTCATCGTCATCACCGGGACTTTCGTCCTCGACCTCAGCGTTGTCGTCGGTTTGATTGACGTAGCTGGTCAGCTCAATGGCAGTGTGGTCAGTTAGCCCTGCCTCGCCATCACTTGCACGCTTCTTCTTCGTTAGATCTCCAAACAGCAACATCCTTAACAACAAGCATGAACACAATAATGTGAACGCTTCTCAATGATGTCCATATAAACGCGTAGTCATTCATTGAGCGTTAGTATAGTAGCCTGGGTGCCATCCTATTTCTACTGGGGCTCCTACATTCACTAGGGTAGCGAATGTAGGAGCCCCGGTAGAAATAGGATGGCACCCAGGCTCCAGTATAGAGGAGAGTTCAGTGGAGAAGTTTCTTTTGGATAAGATGAAAAAGACAGTCTCCTGAGAAACATGTTACTAACAGAACTAGAACATAATACACAAAAGCCAAAAAATGAATGTGAAACTATGCAGAACAATATCAGATGAGATCTTGGTATGTTATAGTATACACAGATATCATGGATACCAAAAAGTATAACAAATAAAATTACTTTGAAATGTAGTGGAGAAAAATAATCTTCGTCGACGGAGACAGGCTGCCCTTCCGGTCGTGAAGAACGATGATGCCCACAGTGAAAAAGAGGAAGAGTCCCATTAGACCCATGCACACGATGATCAGCGTAGCTGTAACATTATACATGGTAAACAGTTACCAGGATGGCGAGGGAGTCCTATTTAAACAGCTATAATTAACCCTATCTTGAACAAAATGGTTTTGAAAACATAACAGTTATGTCTAATTTCACTCACCGAAAAATGGCAAAGCTCCCTTGACAGGAAGAACTTCCGTCACAAATACAAGAGACACGACCATGGAGAGTAGAATGGTCACTCCATAAGAGATCCGGTCTCCCCTGTCTAAGGGCATCATGAAGGTGAGGGTCATCAACACAATTAGGATGATGCAGGGCCCGACAGTTGTAGCGAGGTGGAACAGCGGGATCCTCTCCAGATGAACAGCAAAGCACGCTTCCCTGCTGTCTTTGCTGAAGGTTTTATCTTTACGCGACCATTCGCCCTCCGTTTTTGCAATAGAATAAGAGTCGCACGAATGGTTTTCCAGGTCTGCTGCACGCCTTCCTTTGCACTCTATGTATAACACATGGTTCCAACAAATTCTCAATTACATATCTTGCCATCAAGACAATAGGTCCAACATATGAAAAATATCATTGAGTAAAGATAAACAGCGTAGGCAGTTTGATCTACTGTTTAAACAACATTCTCTAGTTACACAACCAGGTCTCCTGCTGTCTAATGATTTTTACTTCTTCTCCACAAATGCCGAACTTGTAACTTGCCGATTCTTTCCTTTAGAGAATCATTGCAATACATAATACCATGTTCACACAACTAAAAAACACACAAGAGAAACTGACATAAACACCGTACCATTTAAGAAGCCTTACCAACAAGCACCATTCTCTAGTTACACAATGTACTGAACTCTTACCAATTGTTTGCTTGGTTGCTGCTGCTAAGAAGAAACAGACGTGGCATTCCATGATGTCTGCCGGGAAGAAGAAGGGGTGTGCATTACACACGGTTGTGGTAAGGGTTTCCACACTCCAGTGTACCACGCCAACCCTGCTCACTCTCGCCGGTACACGCTTCTGTAGGTCTTTGTAGAGCGGATCAGCACTGAGAAGTAACCAACAAGGTTTGGTTATCATTCAACTTGAAATACATATTTCATTTTTACATAACATTGAGATTTTTGTTTTGACTTTATTACTCTTAAGTTGAAAAATTGAAGAAGCGACAACATACTTCCTCTTTAGATTCAAAGATGGAGTCCAAATTTTGTTAACCGGAACGCTGAGTGTCTCGATGTCATCATAGTATTTCGGATCCCAACTCAGTCGGCCGTCCTGCCATGTCTACGAAAAATAACATTTGATTGTGCAAAATGACGATAAAAATGCTGTTAGGGTCCATAAGCCGAATGACGTGACGACAATATTCTCTGATAACTATGACAACAAAGACATATTTTATAATTGTGCCAACTTACAAAGTCGATGACGACAGAAGCAACAAGTTGTTCCTTCTTTTCATCCTGAAATGAAAAAAATAAAGTTACAGCATTAATTTAATTAAGATGCAATTTTGCTCCCATAAGTAATGTCATACAGGTTTAAACGGGATATCAAATTTGCAAAAGCTTAAAATACTTACCAAGTCTACTATCAGGTCCACAGAGCCTTTGAAGCTGATGGTGACATTGGAGGGTGGCAGACTGTCACTGTACGTCTCAAGCAGGTCCTCTTGCAGCCTTTGACGATGGTTCACTACAGGACGGTGTAAAATTCATGCTGAATGTTTGAAAATTGCGAACCAGTTTTCATTCTAGCAGCCGAGGGTAGATCTTGCATAATTTACCAAACTTAGTCAAAACAGCACTGGATTTGGACGAAACCATCTGTAGTATTGCGACAAGTGAAGTTGATATTTCGGCTCTGCATGTTTCTTTGCCATGGAAACGTTATCCTGTCAGACGTGCAACAAAAACAGATGTAGGCTTTGCTAAAACTGTGTACAGGTCACCTACTGCAAAGATGACGCTCTTAAAAAATACCTGAGCATCTAGGCTTGTCATATTGCCAGATGTCTCCTCCGGTGCACCTCACTTCCCCGGAGTACCCGGACTTAAGTGTGTAGCCTTCGTTGCACGTGTACCTGACAGTTTCTCCTACGTAGTAGACCCTCTTGTCTGGACTTCTGGTGCCATAAATTGGAGGACCTCTGTCCCAGCAGATTTCGGCATCTGGTGCAGTAAGATACAGGCAGTGACAACATTACCATCTAATGATTATGAGTAAAATCTATACAGTTAAAAAACAAGTAGACAAAGGGTTCATCAGGCAAGCAAATCATAATAAGTACAGTGTCTACATATGTGATTATCCGTGCACATCAGTGTTATGAAGCATCTTATGTTATGATGCATATTTCAATTATTCTCCCCTGAAACAACTTACCACATGGAATGACGTCACAATCCTGCTGCGTGTCGTCTTCGGTCAAACAAAATGGCCGATCTAGGCCGGTAGGGTTGCGGCAGTAGTTGTTATCCAGGTTAGCCCAGGGGTACTTTTCCTTGAAGTAACCATCTTGCGCAGCTGACCAATCAGCACAATTTGCCCCGGATTCAGTTTTACTCCATGTACCACGGTAGTTTATGCCATTGCCATGGTAGCAAACTGAGGGAGTCATACAAGAACAAATAAGATGATGGTATACATTTACACAATTATACGTCCCTGTTTACTGGCATGCATTCGGTTGGCCTGTCGAAGGCAAACGTACGCTATTTCTATGAGATATAATAAGTAACTGCTGTTAATTCAAAGGAAAATGGGCATTTGCAGCGGAAAGTACCAAGCAGAGTCTTCCATTTTACCTTCGTTTCCCCTCTTGGTCGAACTGGGATTCCAACAACCGTCTTTGGATGATGGAAACAAGTCACACGGAGGCAGCAGGTGTTTTATCCGGTCATCAGCCATGTGGAGCACTTCCTCACACCACGAACGGCATGGTACCAGTTGTGTGCCACTGTGTGAAACATAAGTAGATGTAGTACCGGCAGGTTACAATTCAGTAATTTAGCTATACACATGTTACATTGCACGAGCAATAACGGGCTCTGAGTTGATCAAGTTTCTTGGAAGCATATCTATCGATTCAAGTGAACATATTTGTGAAATCTGCGGAGAATCAAGCTACAAGCAGCAGCGAAGGCTGCTGTCAAACAGGCTGCCTTCCAAAATAGTGACATTACGTAAACTATAAAAAAAGCCTTTCCATAACGTTTTCTTTCACTTACTTGCATAAGTCAGTATTGGTTGCACTTGGAGACGAATAACAGTGAGTCTCGTTTTCTTCGTGAGTCTTGTTCTCTACGGAGACGTTGCATTGCGGGAAAATCACCGCCGAGGCGAAATTTCGTAACTCTGGGTGGTACTTTCCTGGGTTACTGAAAGAACTGTTAAGCAGCTTCACGACAGAAGAGTTCTGTATCTCCTCAAACGTCTTGTGGTCCAGTTGATTAGGTAGCATTGTCAGTTTACTGTCAAGTTGAAAACCCCCAGGTATTGGCAGGCACTCTGAAACGTTTTAAAAGAGAATAACTTATGCATGCTTTTGAAATTTCTCTGCTTAACACACAGCATTTGGGAAAGAGTACGGTAGTTCAACACATACCACTACCAGTGGACCAGCCCCCTGATGTAGTGATTGCAGAAAGTTGTTTGGCCCAAGGGCTACTGAAACAGAGAAAGGCGCCACCCTATGCACTATCTGGTACGAGAAAGTACTTTAACTTTTGACCTTTGATGTTGACAAGAAGACAAGCATTCGGAACCGTATAGAAAGCATAGAAATGAAAACAAATCAGCTGATCTTGGGTGATTGTTATCTCCATGTAAAAGTTTTTTTACATGGAGATATTGTTTTGAGTGTGTTTGCATGTGTGTTAGCGTGTGTTTATGTTTGTGCGTCCGGATACTTAAAGTCAGCATAATTGAAGAACGTCTAGATGGATTGTAATGATATTTTTGGTATGTGGGTAGGTGTTGGCAGAAAAAAGGTTAAGGTCGATTTGGGGCCCCCTGGTATGTGTCACCGGAACTGCGATGGCGTATTTCTCAAAATTTTTAAGGAGAATAACTGAAGAAAGGAGCAACAGATTTTCATGTTATTTACTATGCAGGTAGCGTAGACAGAGATATATACACAGTGAAGTGCAAATTATGCAAATTGGGACTGAATTTGCATAAGTAATGAGGAAAATCTGTACTTCCATTCTAGGCATGCTGTAACAGGTGGCACCTGTACATGTATGCACAACATGACCTCATGACTCACCACAACTATCCTCATCACTCCCGTCCGTACAGTCCATGTTCCCGTCACAACGCTTCCACGATAGGATACATGCACGTCCGTGTCCACAGCGGAGGTATCCTAGAGAGCAGCTGATTCCTGTTAATGTTGACATGTAAACAGGTTACAAATAGAGTTCATTAAAATTTTCAAGTGATCGTATTTGCTCTGAAGACTAACATAGGTTAACAATAACAACAAGAGTCTTAGGACCCAAAATCTCCATGAAACGTTGTTTTTCTATTAAACCAGTTCCCCCCATTCTATATCGCTCAATGATATGACCCACACTGTAAGGGGAGAAGTCTGACCTACTTTGGCCATAAATAGCTACTGACAGGTGGGGTGCCACATGACAACACTGCAGATATAGATTTTCCTCATTACTTATGCAAATTAAGTCCAATTTGCATAATTTGCAGTTCATTGTATACATCTCTGCTTAAGCTACCTGCATAGTAAATAACATGAAAATCTGTCGCTCCTTTCTTCAGTTATTCTCCTTTGAAGATTTTGACAAATACGCCATTACAGGGCCAGTGACACATACCAGGGGGCCCAAAATCGACCTTGACCTTTCTCCTCCCGACACCTACCCACATACCAAATATCATTACAATTCATCTACACGTTCTATAGTTATGCTGATTTTAAGCATCCGGTGACACATACATACACACACGGTGACACAAACATACACACACGCGCACACACACGCAAAGACAGTAACTTTGCATGATTTGCACTTCAGTGTGTACATCTCTGTCCAATCTACCTGCGTACCAAATAACATGGAAATCTGTTGTTCCTTTCTTCAGTTATACCCCTTTTGAACATTTTTACATATAGGCCATTGTAGTTCCAGGGACACAAACCAGGGGGCCCAAAATCGACCTTGACCATTCTCCTCACAGCGCATACCCACATACCAAATATCATTACAATCCATCTACACGTTCTACAGTTATGCTGACTTTAAGCATCCAGCGACACACATGCAAACGATTTACCTCCTTACTTATGCAAATTTGGTCTCATTTGCATAGTTTGCACTTAAGTGTGTACATCTTGGTCTAACCTACCTGTGTACCAAATAACATGACGATCTGTCGATCCTCTCTTCAGTTCTTCTACATTGAAGATTTTTAAAAATACGCCATTGCAGTTCCAATCACAAATGCCAGGGGGCCCAAAATCGACCTTGACCTTCCTCCTCTTAACACCCACCCACATACCAAAAATCATTACAATCCATGTACAGGTTCTACAGTTATGGTGACTTTAAGCATCCGGTGACACATGCATACACACAAACACCAAACGCAAGCAAAACAGTATATCCATGAAAAAGCCTTTTTTTCATGGAGATAATCACGCTACGATATACAGAGAAACACAAACCTTTACCTAGACGTAGCTGCCTTATGAAATGAACATGAGAAGTGTTCTTTGATGAAACAATCTTTCAGCATTTGGCCTATATCTTCTACAAGGACAATGATGGAACTTTTGTAGAAGAAAAAGTTTAAAAATGTGAATGTCTAACTCATTTTAAGCGTGTAAATGTTTTGTGACTTACCTTGTTGGCAGATGAACTTGTAAGTAGAGGAGCACGGTGCGTCATCCCACCCTGAACCAACGTAGTTCGCACAGTCTTCTCCTCCCCCATTATCGTTAGGTTCTCCTACTTGCCAGTGATCCCAGTCAGTAGTTATGTCGTGTAGCGTCCCGTCTTCCCACACCCACTCACCCTCATCGTTCTGATCACTTATGCCGAACCAGAAACGTGAAGTGTTATCCAGAGCGTTCTTCAGATCCCTCAAGAAGTTGTCCATGTCTTTGTCTTTCGGCATGGCCAGAACCCCTTCGTTGTCTGCACAAACCTGTTTGGCCTGGTCGTAGGTCTTGGTTTGGTTGTAGGCCTTGAAGCATGCACCCTCGTGCATAATGTAGCCAGAAGGACAACCTATGTAAACAATGATACCTTTTACTTCTAGATTTCATTGATGGGGTCTGTGACATGTAAAGTATTTAAATCACCCTGATCTGTTTTACTCTAATGAAACTAGTAGACCGTTACTTTGGCAGTCGTATTGTGCTATTGGGGACGCATACTTTAGAACGGGTTGCCAACAGAGACACGTGTGACGGCAAATAATCTGAGCTGCATGCACTCTGGTGCATTGATATTGACTTGACTTGACTTGACTTGGCTTACCCTTGTATGTATGTAAAATCTGTTCGATCCTTGTTTCCATTATTAATGATACTTCAATGAAAAGTGGCTTTTCAGGTATTTTACATTGATCTAGAAATAGCGAAAATGCGCATCACGTATTTCAGTTCCATTACAATACGTTTATTTTTTATTTGAGTATGCCATAAATAGGTGACAGGTCCATGGCTGCGTTTGGAAGTGTATATTAGATAGGATCACCATGTCAAGTGCAGACAGTTTTAAACTTTCATAGCCTTATTATTAGACGTCCTGTTGTTCTTGGTTTCCTGGGAACGAAATAGCTTCTGCGGACGATTCTGTTTCGATCAAGAATGTTGGTAGAAAAGTAGTAAAATGGGCAGCAACGTCACTGGCGATTGGTACGTATCAGATTTTGGACAAGGGGAGCTGATTTCTATTCAGCTATATGATCGATTAATAACTGCTAGATAGTTTAAACCAGATAATTTTCGGCACATATTATCAGGAATCGTTATTATAGTACATGTAACGGGGGGTGCCCAACCATCGGACGTTTTTTTACGCGCTGGAACTCACGGCGCTCCATTGCTGGTTGCCAGAGAATGGTCATGTTTTAATGAATGAATTTTGAACACATTCATCTTAAGACCATACTTGGACAAGAAATGTATTTATACTGTTCATGGGCCCTTCATGCTCCGCGTTACATGCGGAAGACACTGTGAGACGTTTTCACGAATGTACCTTCTGATTTAGTGCTACGCCAGATAGTGTGCCTAACTTAGTACGCTTTGGTAATTTTGCTCTCTTCGGAAGTTGGTGATAAAGTTAGGGAAATGTAAAAAAGGCTTGAAGTCTGCTATATTCTAGCTTTCTTTTGACCGGAAAATTTTGACTGTGTGCACTTCTCACGTCACGTGAGAAGGGTAATATCTAGCGCATCCCAGCTCATGTTTCCACGGGGAATAGGCTACTACGCGACGTACGTATTGAATGAGGCCCGACTTACGAAATCATTACGAAAAAACGACACCGCTTACATCAACAATACTTCGTCTACTTATTGGGAAATATATTCGCCATCTCTGTATTCAGTTTCCTTTTCATAGACGGTACCAATCACATGTTAGAGCGTAACAAAACTGTGCGTTGAATCGTTCCTCTACCATCGCGGCCCCAAAAAATGGCGGGAAAACAACGTCGTCAGACGACAGCAATGTTGACGTTGTTTTTCTTTGGTCGGTTTTCTTCTCAACAAACACTTAAAGACCCAAATTTGTAGTGTTTTATGAAGTTATTTTTCTTATGTGTATGATAGCTGTGTGACTTATGTATCTGCTTGGCACAGGTCGTATATTTAGGCGCCGGGCCGTCTAGCTACGCAGTGACCCTCTACTTAGCGCTACCATCATTATTGTCAAAATACTACTTTTCGACAAAACAAGAAATGAATATGTACACATATGTTTTGAATGTAAATGACAATTATGTGCATGAACTTGGGTTATTTACCTTCCTTATCAGCTTAGTCATTGGACACAAACACGGCGTACTTATGCAAAATAAGATCAGTAAAAAAATCCATGCGATGTTAGGGCGCGTGCGATGTTCAGGCGCCCCCCGTTACGTATTCTATTTTATACTGCTAACTTTTGTATTTCACTCGTTTGGTTATACATCTCTTCAAGGACTGCTTTCAATCAATTTTTTGTTGGCGGTGATTAAATGTATTAAACAAAGAAACGGGTTTGCAGATACAAATGAATGAAGGGAATGAGTGTAGATTTGCCCGGGTTTAATTGGTTTTCCTACGTCACACAAATGCTTAACCACCGCTTATCCGCTGCAATTCTAGATACAAGTGACTTCGCGATATGCTACTCACAAGTTTTTCCATCTTCCTGCAGTTCCCAGTTGTCCCGACAGGCGCACTTTATTCCTTCTGGATGCGAAAGGCACAACTCTTGGCATCCTCCGTTGTAAGAAAGACACCCTGACAACAACATGTATACAAATAGTCAAAATTTAAAGATATAGTTAGTAAATTAAGTTAACCTTCTCCTGCGGGATCCCAATATATAGGGGTTGCACATCACAGAGCCTGTATGTGGGTCCGGTATTTGTACGGATTGGGGGTATCTTTCAACTGAATGCATCACACTGCAGCGAAACGGACCGAATACGGAAGTAAATATGCCACCGCAGGGAAAAAAAAATCTAGGGAAAATGATCAGATTAAGAGATGAAAATAATGAAACAAATTTCGCAAGGCAAGGTCCTTATTTGTATAGATCATATCAGTTCATTGTCTTCTCTACCAGAAAAACACACGTTGTTCAAAGTTGCAAAGTTTCATCTTAGCATAGGAGGCTATTGTAGCATTTCCTCATAAATCATGTGACTGAGGACCAAGTTGCATGATTTATGTCTCATTCATATATATATATATGTATGATTTTATATGAAAACCTATCAAAATATTTTTATATACATAGATAGATAGATAGACATGAATACATAAAAACATTTGTAAAGAAATACATAAATACATATCTATCTATATATCTATCTCTCTCTCTCTATATACACATATGTTGAGTCATAAATTGGCTTTTAAAATCCTTTTCCTTCTTCTCATGAACCTTTTGCGAATTGCAGGATTTTCACATTATGCAAAGAATGTCAAATTTAGCATTATAATATATTATATGTCTATTTTTCATCATTTCAGGTTCCTCTCTATTTAAATATATACTTCTGTCATTTTGCGTACAAGAAACATAATCATTCATACGAAATTCATTACACACATTAAGTCTTCATTAATCCACATATTGTTCTTGAGTTATCGTTGTTTTCCTGTTGCATTGTCAGCAGCATAAACACTCTGAAGTTGAAAATAACGCTGCTGGTTGGGCATTATTTCAATTTCTGCTAGCCTATCTAACAAATAACATTATGACCATAATATGTACAAAAAAGTGAGATGACAAATCATGCTAGGTGGTCTAAAATCTAAATGATATCTTTGCTAGGTAAAGAACTAACCACATTTCATAATCATCTTCCACAAAGACTTTGCATACGAACACCATAACAGACACACTAACGCTTGGCGAGGGTCATTATTACCATGGTTGGTTACGTCAACAAGCGATGCCGTGGACACATAGATGTTGATTGGTAAACTGACTTCACCCAGAATAGTAGGAGTTTGACTCATGTCGGACTTGGATAACCTGTAGATGTGAAATATAACAGAAAATCATCATGTTTACAGTATTTGTGATGTAAAAACGTGCATAACTGCAATATCTCTTTTACATTAGGCTAAAATACTTTATTTTCATAATTGCAGTTTCCTCACCTTCGGATTTTACCTGCCCAGGCGAAATCTGTTCATTTTCCTTACCTTCGGATAACACCAACAAAGTCAAAGGGTAACGTCCAGTAGACGAAGTCATCATCAACCGCAATTCCATAAATAGGAGTCCCATCTGCATGGAACAGTCGTATGTCGTTGCCGAGGAGGTCTGAACTGTAGATACTGCGAGCATCACTGTAGTACAGCCGGTTCTCTGAATTTGATGAATACAATATATCTTTTAAATCACATTCAGATGAACCAAAGTAACGACGCTATTTTTGACTATTCAATGCCAAGGAAATCTGAAATAAAGATCTGGCTGTAATATAAAAAGAATAATGCAATGAGATCAAATAGTTTTCAAGCTGTTCTTTTCTTAATCATTCGATTTGTTTCGCCCAGTGTCGTCAGGTGATTCTTATTCAACAACCCAGTTGGAATACAGACGATACCTAATCTAGAGACTGGGGCGTAAGAAAAAACTGTCCTTAATGTGTTATAATATCTAATCTAAGTCTTCTCTTGATCAGAGGTTTTGTTCCCACCAAAGATAAAATTAAGATATCAAAACAAGAAGTCACACAAATTTGCATGTGTGTAAAACAACGCCCCTGTGGTAACACATATCATTGTCCTCTGAGAACAGGCTGTTACAGGAATGTATGTGTCACTGCTGTCTGTTTTCTAACCTTTGTAGTCTATTGTAATGGCCAAGGGATTATCCAGGTTATTGATGATGGTAGTGAGGTTGCTGCCGTCCATCGCAGCACGGTCAATTCCGAGGTTGTCCCAGCTTGTCCAGTACATGAGTCTGTGGAAAATAATCAAATGAATATCAGGAAGCAGAAAACTTTTTTCTATTTGAAAAGTTAATGCAGAGCAGAATAAGAAGGTAAGTTGACACCTTACGTTTCCCTTCAGTAAACAGTTTATTTCTAAATTTTAATGACCTATATCTTGCATAGGGTTTGCTCATCTAGACTTAATGCAAAAGAAAAAAAATCTATTTTTTAAAAGTGTTAAAGCTTGGTACATGGTATATATGTCAATAATATGGCCTATTCAGTTGTAGATAATGATGCAAATAGTTTTCAAAATACAAATATAAGGAGGTTAAAGTATCCCAGACGTCTTGATAAGACGCATAGGGGTGTGCCCATCTCCATGTTTGTGGCCCTTGGGCCACACATTTGTGCAAGTCACTACAGCGGGGGCTAGTCCGCTGGTAGTGATGTGTGTTCAACTTCCATACTCGTTTTTTTTCCTCAAAATGCTGAGTGCTAAGTCTTTGGTATGACCCGGCCGGGGATCGACCTCACGACCTACCGTATGCAAGACAAGCACTCTACCCACTAGGCCATTGCACCGGTGTGGGTGGAGGAGTAGACATCATGTTTAAAGATGATAAAATAGTTCCAAATTTTATCTGATTCAGTACGCATTTTTGTTCACCTTTTTTTCGCTTGATTATTAGCAATAGGAATATAACGTTTTGAATATAGGAATTACAAACATGTGGTTTTGACCCCCTAGCAAAAGATTACAAGTTCTGTTCGTCACCCGTTTCTGGGGTCCAGGGCCAGCTTATAAATAAGCTTGTCTGGTGACGTCAGAAGTGTCCTGATGAAAGATCCGTCCTTCCGGGCTACTGAGATATTTTGTTCATCGGTCCAGTAGATATTACCCCCAGCATGGTCCAATCTCAGGGCACGGGCTAAATTGAAGTGGAGAGACGTCATCATAAGTTGCAGTCAAAAAGGGAGAGAAAAAAGACGATGTGATCGTGAAAAGCTAAGATGAAATGTACCTGTGTATTTCCTTTGCAAATTAAACGTTCAGATTCGAAACATATGGATTTTAAAGATATTCTTTTCTCATAGCTATGTGGTGGATGTTAAAGCTGATCAGAACAATATTAATAAGAGTATGCCTGACAGTATCAGGATTTTGTATTCTACCATAAATTCTCCTGTGGTGTAAGCGGATAAATTTGTGATTTCATAAGACCTATGTATACTGTAGATACTGAACAGCTGCAACGAATTAAGAGAGAATGTCACCTACGCGTTTCATTGTCTATGATTGTCTCCGTCCTACTTCCATCCCGGCGAGACCGTTTGATGCCATCCGATTCCGAGTACACGAAGGTAGTCATAGGGTCGTAGTCCAGGGACCAGGTATACCATGGAGTGACGGCGACCCTTGACCCGTCTTTGACATCAATTTGTAGTATTCCATCGAAGGTAGTAACCAACAGGAAAGATTCTCCTAATTCTAATTAGAGATACGAGTCATTTTTAATGTTTTCACCAAAATCACGTTCGTCCATATGATATCATATCACGCTCGTTCTAGTTCAAATGTACACATTTTGTAACTTTCGTTACCGTTTGAAGTAAGACGTTTCTGACATGAAGGTATGCCACATATAAAGTGCCAAACTGTCGTTTTTAAAAGCCAGAAGAGTTTTAAGTCGTCATAAAAACAACAGTTTGGCACCTTATATGTGTCAAATCTTAACGTCAGGAACGTCTTACTTCAAACGGTAACAGAAGTTTGTAAAATGTGTACATTTTAATGAGAACGAGCGATCAACAGTAGCACCAACACGTGTCCACGTCTTGGTTGAGTGTATGCTTCCTTCAGGTAAAGCAATAATGAGCAAAATGGAATTCTATTTTCCATACCAGACAATAAAGCGTTTAATGTTATGCTCATAGAATCACTTGTGCAAGGGATTGCTACACAGGATTCTGTGTTCCTGAATGTCACCGAAGTCAGGCTTCGTGTTTTCAATGCCGAATGTGCAGTGGATTGTAAACCAACGTCACCAATATGCGGCCGGAACCAAGGGCCAAGGGCCAGAAAGATCAAAATATTTACTTTTAAGGTAAGCAATGAAAATGACATTCATTGCTATTCATGAACGATTGATGAAAAAATTGGAAGACAAGGCACGTTTGCACTAGCCTGAGTACCAACCTCCGTAGTGACCGCTGGCTCAAAAGAATTTGCTTGCTAACCACGGAGTCTGACCCTGCGCGAGAAGGGGCTGTACTAATCGCCTCCATGGAGCCAGCTCCATGGAGCTAGCTCCATGGAGGCGATTAGTACAGCCCTGCGGCAATTTTTTTTCCAACTCCATGGAGCCAGCTCTACGCACTATGAATGCTTTTATATGGTTCATGTCACCATCAAGAAAAATACATATGCATGGTTCACGTCACCTTGAAGAAAAAAAATCTAACTAAAAAAATCAAGCTTCATAGTGCTGGCTCTAGCACAATGAATGCAGACACATGGTTCACGTCACCCTAAAGAGAATTTGCATAGTAGTACATTTTAGCTCCATAGAGCTAGCTCCATGGAGCTAAAAGTACAACCCCACGGCAGCTTTTCAGCTTCGTAGAGCTGGCTCTTTTTCCAGCTTTGTAGAGCTGGCTCTACGCACTTTGATTGCATACTCATGGTTTGCGTCACCCCCCATTTTTTTTAATACTCCACCATGGAGTATTGCCAGCGATAGCTCTGGTTAATGTTAAATAAGCTTTATAGAGCTGGCTCCACGCACAGTGAATGCAGACTCATGGTTCACGTCACCCTCAAGAAAGTTTGTTTCCCTTTTAGCTCCATAGAGCTAGCTCCATGGAGCTATTGATACAACCCTTCGGCATTTTTCCAGCACCGTAGAGCTGGCTCTACGCAAAATGAATGCAGACTCATGGTTAACGTCACACTCAAGGAAAAAAATATACTCCGCATGTATATACGTTCTGGTTAACGATAGCGGGCTTCATAGAGCTGGCTCCACGCACAATGAATGCAGACTCATGGTTTTCGTCACTCTCAAGAAAATTTGTATATATGGTTCACGTCACCTTTACAAAAATAGAAATTACTCCTCCATGGAGGGATTTTACATAACGTAACTTGGCGGCTCCACGCACAATGAATGCAATACATGGTTCACGTCACCTTTACGAAAATAGAGATTACTCCTCCAAGGCGGGCTTTACAGAACGATAAATATAACTTGGCGGCTCCTCGCACAATTAATGCAATACCTGGTTCACGTCACCTTGACAAAAATCACTCCCCCACGGAGGGCTTTACCGAACGATAAACATAACTTGGCGGCTCCATGCACAATGAATGCAATACATGGTTCACGTCTCCTTAGTCCATAATCCATATAGCCTATGAAGGAACTCCCTAGAGCTCTTCTGCGACCCTTCCTTGGAGGTCAGTGCTCGTAGAGTCCTGCTGCAGTCCCGTTAGAGACTACAGAAGACTAAGAAGGGACTACCGTGGCTGGTGTCACCATTTTTATGCGGTGGTCATGGTGTTCGTAAGACCTTGGCGACCAGAACAAATACGTGTAGGAAAATGTATTCATTTGTTTATACACTGAATATTTATTTCTTTGGTTGTGCCTTGGTAGAAGGAAGGTAGATTGAGCATTCGTGTCACCGCACGTTTGGTCGACGGGAGACTAAAGTTGCTGAAATCAAAGGGACAAGAGGATAGACCTGCACGAACATGCCTGTCGTGAACGTGCAAAAGAAAGGGTTGTGTTGTGTTGCATTGTATCCAGGGCTATTGTATTGCATTGTAACGGAGCCTGCAAGTGAAACCCTGGCGTAGTTAGTCTGGTAGAGACTACCCGCCGGGCCGGAAATACAGTAGCCTGGTCCCAGTCTCTAGGGTCGGCTTAGTGGTGTTTTACCGGGCCAGTCAGTTTCTGATGGCCTTTCTACCTCTGGCTGCCATCCTACTATCGCTATACCGTACTTCCGCTGCCATCCTACTTTTCCGCCGACCTAATTAATCCAAGGCCGTAAACAACACCCCGAGCGGGCTAAGCTGTCTGGGCGGGTGAGGGTCACTCACAGTGCCGTAGAGATATCGGGGAGGCACCGAGGGTATGGATTCCAGGCTAGAAATACAGTCCTGTAACTAATTACAGTTGCTAACCCCCTGGTGAATGAGGATTGCCCGTTACTCTGCAAACAAGTCAAATTTATGGTTGGCGTCACGTAATCAGCTATTAGTAATCATTTCAGACTAGAGCACTAGTATATAAACCACAGATGTAGAATATCTCCACAGTAGTAGCCTCTACCAGGCTCCGTCCTATCGTTGGGAAAATAGTAGAAATCAGCCGAGGTACTCCGCTATACAGGGTAGGTCCGCTATACGTAAGGTTCCATTTCGATCTAAACTAAAATTGTTGTTAATGCTGTACGTGTGCGTTGATAAACAAACATTAGGGATATATGTAGTTTGTTATAGTTTGATTGTTTAACTGACTGAAAGCAACAACTTCACTGTCCTTTGTCATTGAATAAAAATGAACCCTGTGGTTTACCAAGGAGGTTTAAATAGAAATTAGAGCCCCCATTATAGGGCCCGGGGGCGGAACGCGGCCGGCGTGAAAAAGAAACTTTCACACCATGAAACCTGTGGTCTGCTGTGAGACACGCCCACGATACTCTCTGCCAGTGAAAAATGTGTCACCCGGCTGTTGCTATGGTAACGGCCCCCGAAAGTCTCTACTGGATGTAATAATGTAAACAAAATGCAGCCGTGCATACACGGGACCGCCACGCGAGTTCAGTGTTCTTATTTGGAGGCGCGGAAGGCGGTTAGATCAGAGGCATTTGTCGGCTCCTTGCAAACACAAAAACACCCAACGAGAGCAAGAAGGTTTTAGATCTACATGTATGAATAATAACTCATTGACGAGAGTAATATCATGCGCATTTATCTTTTGTACGATGAAATTGGAGACAAAATTTTAAATGTTGACATAATTGTTAACTTAAAATCTAAATCGAACAATAAAAAAGGTACCCACTAGTACCGTTAGTAGTACCACGGAACGACCCAAGCGAGCGGCGCCTTTAACCTCCTTGGTAAAATGTTGCAAACTTTATGACATAGGCAGCTGATGTAGCTCTAACATTTACCAGGACTTTTTCAAAAAGCGGATAGGAGGAAAGTGACGCCACTTTGTCGCGTTGACTATCCAGATAACACAGGCAGATTGACTTCTGGTAGTCTCTACCAGACTAACTACGACAGGGTTTCACTTGCAGGCTCCGTCCTAAACGGGCGAAATGTGATATTCACTGTGGACTGACTCTACTGGCTAATTATTCCTTTTCCTGCCGAATTCTACGATTCATACGCCCGTAAGAGGGCCTGGTGGAGGCTAGATTTCTGGCATGTGACACGGGTCGGAGTTTCCATTACAGTTTCAGAATATTGCAATTTCTGGGTGCAAGGTCTAGGGACATCATTGCATGCAAGTTTCGTTACAGTGTAGAGAAATCAAAAATAAATTGTTGTCAATGCTGTACGTGTGCGTTGACAAACAAGCATTAGGGCTATATGTAGTTTGTTATAGTTAAATTTTTAACTGACTGTAAAAGCAACAATTTCACTGTCTTAATTGAATGAAAATGAACCATGTGGTTTACCTTGGATTTACACATTAGAGCACGAATTATCTGTTATAGGTGGTCCGCTGTGAGACACGCCCACGGTACTCTAGATCTCTGGGAGTGAAAATGTGTCGCCTGGCTGTTGCTATGGTAATAGCCCCCGAAAGTCTCTACGGGATATAATGATGTAAACAAAATGCAGCCTGCAGTATGTTGACAACAGGGGACCGCCGCGCGAGTTCATTGTTCTTATTTATAGGCGCATAAGGCGGTTAGATCAAAGGCACTTGTCGGCTCCTTGCACACAAACAAACCAACAACGAACGAGAGCAAGACGGTTTTATAAATAACGCCTACTTGACGAAAGTAGTATTATGCGCCTTTAGTTTTGTACGATAAAATTGGAGACAGAAAATCTAAAACGCTGACATAATTGTTAAAACGTAAATCGAACAATAAAAAAGGTACCCACTATACTACTAGTAGTAGTACCATGGAACGACCCAAGCGAGCGGCGCCTTTGTAAAATGTTGCAAGTGAACATAAAATAAATATTATCTGAACTTTGCCAACTTTTTGCCGAACGTTACGTTAAAGTTTTGACCCCCGCAACATGTGTTTGCTATAATATATAGTATACAATTTTTCTAGTTGCATTGCTTTGATTTTGCATTGAAAGTGCGTGGAGCCGTAGGAAATACATGCGACAACAGCTTGTGTTCATTGTAAGTTCGCTAGCGTTCTCCGTAGAGATGTTTTTACATTTTTCTAAGCGGTAACGTTAACCATGATTTTGCATTGAAAGTGTGTAGAGCCATTGGATAACACGTTAGAGCAGGCTGTAAGAATCGTTGGCCGTAGAGTGGCGTTCGCATATAGAGATTTTTACATTTTTCCTCGGGGTGACGTTAACCCTGATTTCGCATTGAAAGTGCGTAGAGGCATTGGGATACACGTTATAGCAGCTATCGAGCATGGTGGCGGTAGAGCGGCGTTTCCGAACAGAGATTTTTACACTTTTCTTAGGGGTGACGTTATCCCTGATTTCGCATTGAAAGTGCGTAGAGGCATAGGAATACACGTTATAGCAGCTATCGAGCATGGTGGCGGTAGAGCGGCGTTTCCGAATAGAGATTTTTACACTTTTCTTAGGGGTGACGTTAACCCTGATTTTGCATTGAAAGTGCGTAGAGGCATTGGGATACACGTTATAGCAGCTATCGAGCATGGTGGCGGTAGAGCGGCGTTTCCGAATAGAGATTTTTACACTTTTCTTAGGGGTGACGTTAACCATGATTTTGCATTGAAAGTGCGTAGAGGCATTGGGATACACGTTATAGCAGCTATCGAGCATGGTGGCGGTAGAGCGGCGTTTCCGAATAGAGATTTTTACACTTTTCTTAGGGGTGACGTTAACCCTGATTTTGCATTGAAAGTGCGTAGAGGCATTGGGATACACGTTATAGCAGCTATCGAGCATGGTGGCGGTAGAGCGGCGTTTCCGAATAGAGATTTTTACACTTTTCTTAGGGGTGACGTTAACCCTGATTTTGCATTGAAAGTGCGTAGAGGCATTGGGATACACGTTATAGCAGCTATCGAGCATGGTGGCGGTAGAGCGGCGTTTCCGAATAGAGATTTTTACACTTTTCTTAGGGGTGACGTTAACCCTGATTTTGCATTGAAAGTGCGTAGAGGCATTGGGATACACGTTATAGCAGCTATCGAGCATGGTGGCGGTAGAGCGGCGTTTCCGAATAGAGATTTTTACACTTTTCTTAGGGGTGACGTTAACCCTGATTTTGCATTGAAAGTGCGTAGAGGCATTGGGATACACGTTATAGCAGCTATCGAGCATGGTGGCGGTAGAGCGGCGTTTCCGAATAGAGATTTTTACACTTTTCTTAGGGGTGACGTTAACCCTGATTTTGCATTGAAAGTGCGTAGAGGCATTGGGATACACGTTATAGCAGCTATCGAGCATGGTGGCGGTAGAGCGGCGTTTCCGAATAGAGATTTTTACACTTTTCTTAGGGGTGACGTTAACCCTGATTTTGCATTGAAAGTGCGTAGAGGCATTGGGATACACGTTATAGCAGCTATCGAGCATGGTGGCGGTAGAGCGGCGTTTCCGAATAGAGATTTTTACACTTTTCTTAGGGGTGACGTTAACCCTGATTTTGCATTGAAAGTGCGTAGAGGCATTGGGATACACGTTATAGCAGCTATCGAGCATGGTGGCGGTAGAGCGGCGTTTCCGAATAGAGATTTTTACACTTTTCTTAGGGGTGACGTTAACCCTGATTTTGCATTGAAAGTGCGTAGAGGCATTGGGATACACGTTATAGCAGCTATCGAGCATGGTGGCGGTAGAGCGGCGTTTCCGAATAGAGATTTTTACACTTTTCTTAGGGGTGACGTTAACCCTGATTTTGCATTGAAAGTGCGTAGAGGCATTGGGATACACGTTATAGCAGCTATCGAGCATGGTGGCGGTAGAGCGGCGTTTCCGAATAGAGATTTTTACACTTTTCTTAGGGGTGACGTTAACCATGATTTTGCATTGAAAGTGCGTAGAGGCATTGGGATACACGTTATAGCAGCTATCGAGCATGGTGGCGGTAGAGCGGCGTTTCCGAATAGAGATTTTTACACTTTTCTTAGGGGTGACGTTAACCCTGATTTTGCATTGAAAGTGCGTAGAGGCATTGGGATACACGTTATAGCAGCTATCGAGCATGGTGGCGGTAGAGCGGCGTTTCCGAATAGAGATTTTTACACTTTTCTTAGGGGTGACGTTAACCCTGATTTTGCATTGAAAGTGCGTAGAGGCATTGGGATACACGTTATAGCAGCTATCGAGCATGGTGGCGGTAGAGCGGCGTTTCCGAATAGAGATTTTTACACTTTTCTTAGGGGTGACGTTAACCCTGATTTTGCATTGAAAGTGCGTAGAGGCATTGGGATACACGTTATAGCAGCTATCGAGCATGGTGGCGGTAGAGCGGCGTTTCCGAATAGAGATTTTTTACACTTTTCTTAGGGGTGACGTTAACCCTGATTTTGCATTGAAAGTGCATAGAGCCAGCCAGCTCCATGGAGGTAGAAAAACTTTGCCGCAAGGCTGCACTAATCTGCTCCATGGAGCTAGCTCCATGGAGCCAGCTCCATGGAGCTATTAGTGCAGCTACTATTGCCCTGCGCGTATCCGTAACGGCTGTCTCATTATCACGTAATGAGGGGAATTCGAGCTGCGTTCGGTGCCATTTTTCGTTCCAAGGTGTCTCTATTGCCCTGGTCGGGTCCAGTTTTGAAAGAATCGCCATGGCAACAGTTCTTAGAACCTACCCGTTACGAAGAACAGTGTGGCATGGGGAGGAGCTTAGGGGAATGGGGCCAATCAGCGAGCTCGTTCAAAATCGGAACGAATATCTGACTAACAGCCGTTACGGATACACGCAGGGTCAGACTCCGTGGTTAGCAAGCGAATTCTTTTGAGCCAGCGGTCACTACGGAGGTTGGTACTCAGGCTACGTTTGCACGACATTAAAAGTAACGTACTTGTACAGACCACGCCTGCATCTTGGTCATGATCACAGTCGTGAATCGTCCACCCTGCGTACGAGCAGTTGAACAGACTACTCTCGTTCCCATTACACTGTAGGTCATCCATGTAGATTGGCCCGCTCCCTGTATTGAATAGAACACTAATTAGCATCACGAGATTATAGTCAACATTAGGGGATAGTTGTATAATTCATGTACACTCAGCACAAAAAGTTTGGGAACTTAACTTTAGTCGATCGTATATCCGTTGTTTCTTGATCAATTTCAATACATTATATATTGTTGGAAAGCTTGTGTACTTCCCTTTCCTATGATACCCAAGTCATTATAATTGCAATCTCATGAAGCGAGCGCCAGGCCTGCTTACGCGAGTGGGTTGTGGAAGAAAAGTGCCCAGATTTCCATGCTAGTGTCAATTAACACTCAGCGCAGGGTGGTGGTGTCGTCCACATCGGGAATGGAACAGCGTGTGGAGGAATTTTATGTTCACAGCTACAGATAAGAGAAGGTTTATTTCCACTGTTGGATGAGTAAATGAAAGTGTGGGGGCAGCGCTGAGAACCCTATGCTGACTGTTGCACAGATAGACTGTTTGTTTGTTTGTTTGTTTGTTTGTTTGTTTGTTGGAGCCAGTGTCATAGTGTGGGGCAGTACAACGTTAACTGCCAGAAGAAAAACCAGGCTAATCATCCTAAGCAACCTCGATGTGTCAAGATATAGAGACACCTTTCTCCGTCCAGTCACATTTCCTAGATCCTTACCTCTGCAATATGAGACTGGGTGCCATTCTGCAAGATGATAGTGCACGTCCATACAGTATGAGAGCCATTTCAGACCACCTCCAGTATGCAGGAATAACCCTCCTGCAGCCCAGATCTCAACACAATTGAACACAGTCTCAGACTCTGTGATCACTGATCAGCTTGGGCGAACTGTACATGCAAGAATGATCAACAGAGCAACACTGGTCGACCTGCGACGACTCCTTGTGAAAGAATAGCCAGGGACCGCGTAACAAAACTGGTGACAATTATGAGGAGGATGTACCGGGCTGTGGTGACAGCGCATGGCGTGTGTACTTAGTATTAAGCCACCTTCATCATAACTGAGGCTCCTTTACGCATTTTTGTTGTTGGTTTGGATGAAGACTAACCTTGGCTTTCATATTAATGTGCTTTGTTGATTCAAGTTTCATATTGCCCTCGTACACAAGCCACGTGATACCAGCAGAAGAAAAATACTGAATTGAGCGTTTCACATTAGTAGGGTAATCTGGGCCCTTTTTTTAATGTGACCCGCTCGCAAAAGCAGGTCTGGTGTTCGTTCCATTAATTTAAGTTTTTCATAATAAGTTTGGTATCATGGAAAAGAAAATCACATAAGCTTTTCAATGATACATAAATCATTGAAATTGATTTTAAAAAAACGGAGGTATGATCGACCAAAGTTAAGTTTCCAAACTTTTTGTATAGTAATTTAGCGTTTCAGATTCCAATGCTTTTCTCATACTTTGTTCACTTGTTACATTCGTACATTGCAATTAGTCCTCTCCCATGAATGTGCAATTATTATGTTTAGCCATACATAGTATGGCTCAACATATTGTTTTTGTTCATGTTCTTCTTCTTCTCCTTCTTCTGCCAAATCTTCAAATCGATTCAACTCCGCCATTTTTTAATCAACCGACCTGAAATTTGGCATGGAGGTAAAGGAGGCAAATACCCTCTGGTGATTTTTTCATCGTTTTGAAACAGACCTGAAAATCATTTTTATGGAGTTTTTTTGGGGCATTTTTAGATAAAAATTAAATTTTGGTCTCCTGTGGCCTGGTTTTACAAGCAAATGACCTGACCTTCGGTATAAGGGTGCCTTGAACATGTCCCTACAGGACTTCAATCACATTTCTGGTGTACATCACTTCAAAATGCTTCATTTTGAGGACTTTTGGACCCATTTTCAGACCAAAAACAGGCCAAAAGTGGTATCCCCGTTCCATGTTCTATTTGCTGCTGGCCAAGGAATCCATGTTCTATCTAAGGATCCCCGCGTTCCATTTGCTACTGGCCAAAGAACATGTGTTCTATTTAGGTCACCTGAGGTCATATTGCAGGAACACACGCACGCCTTTGCAGTAAGAAGCTCTTGGGATCTCCCAGAACTTGTAGATAGACTTTTTTTGCACGGGTGATTTTGGAATAGTCAATTTATGCATCGGGAGGGAGATTGGCGAAGTATGATGCTCTCGCAAATGTTACCTTTCTACATGCAGTTAATATTTCGATTTGCCCAGGTATTATTTTGGGACAGCCAACTTCTTGCATGGAGAGGAGTGTGGCTAAACATGCTGTATTTGCTCAGGGGCAAATGACGGCCTTTCTAGTTAAGATTATTCTTGTTCTAAAGACTACTTTAGTATATTGTATGGCATCGTGTGGCGCAACCGCTAGGGTGTTTCGCACACAACCGAGGGTTCGAAACCACCGATGTGCCCCGATGTTGTGCCCTTTGCACGACTTTCCACCTAATGATAAAAGATAGATAAATACATAATTGTTTTCAATTACTTCATATGTACCAAAAGGATAGTTAAAACAACAAGTAAGTTTTACCTGGGCCAAAATAGGCATCATTACGAACTTGTTGGGCGCGTGGGTAGCCCAGCATTCTGCAAACAACGTCTGCATCCCTCATGTCAAAATGGTCCTGACAAACCGTGCCAAAGTTTGAACTGCCCTCCCGCCGGACTTCCACTCGTCCTTCGTTTGGGGCGGAACCTCCGATAAGGCGGATTCTGCTGGTATCTAAACGGGTATTTTCATTCAACAAAAGCATCGCAAAGTTTACAATAAAGCATCCGTATCACTAATCAACCTAAAAGGTAAAAATCACGCCATTGCTTTTGATACTTGACATATCACGTATTCAATCAAATATCCTTCTATGTTATCTCAAGTGAGTAATGAAACTATTCTTAAACTACTCTTCTTTCCATATCTTTTAATTGTTTTAGTAATGGATCTTCTCAGACGAACAAGCTGGTGTGTTACGCCGAATGGCGGTTATACCGGCTATATAGATACAGATACAGAACACAGATTAACATAGGATACACGTGTATATTGTGAACAAATGTTCCACCCATGTACCGCAGACAACTCCGACATCGTCCCCATGATCACAGTCATAAATCAGCCATCCTGGGTACGAGCAGTTAAACAGGCTACTCTCGGTCCCATTACACCTCACGTCATCCATGTAGATTGGCCCTGTTCCTGGATTTAACAAGTTGAGTATTTTTTTCTTAATCATTATTGTTAATAATATGTACAACATCATCATAATCATTATCATCATGATTTCCCCCTTCTTTGCCCCTCGCGGGGCCTCTGGGGACAACAAATATGATGATGATCATCATCATCTGTTTCAATTCAATAATGATAGTCGCATATGTTCTGGGAAGTGTTGCTTGAGAAACAGGTACTTCTGCGGAAGTAGGCATTATAATGAACTCAACAGGCACTGGGATAGCCCAACTCTCAATAATACGAAAAAAAATTAACCTTGAATAATAAAAACTAGATCTAACCTTCTCCAAAACTACGGACAATATGGTTAGCCTCCGGATAGCCCAGCATTCTGCAAACGACTTCTGCATCCTTGAAGTCGAAATGGTCCTGGCAAACTGTCCCCCATCTGAAACTGTCGGCCGGCCGGACTTCAACACGTCCTTCGTTTGGGCCGGAACCTCCGACAAGACGGATTCTACTGGAATCTAGAAATGAAATGTCACTTTTAATGACATCATAGTATGCTTTTCTATATACGAGAATTCATCGGTATTACTAAGGCCACACTTGACTATATGGGTGACACCCGCGCGCAGATCATTTTTCGTTCGTTTCCAAAAAAAAGTAGTGTGCGACCGTCTATAAATCGTAGAAAGAAGCTGCAAAATGAGCAAATATACACCGTCATTAATGTATTACAAAAGTACACATTTATATGTCAAAGCTGCCGTTCTTTGCTTTGGTTGCGACTAGCCGTTCTCTCGTGCCTTTTTTTTTAGGGGGGGGGGGGTCAAGTTTATATCGTTAGCACTCTCTTCAAGCCATGAAATGAGCAACAGCTGCTTTATAAAAGATCTTAGGGCAAGATAATTTTGAGGAGTATACTCCACGTGGAACACGGTTATCCACCCACAAAAAACTCCGCCGTTCTCAACGCCACGGGAATATTTTGTCCCAGCATCACTATAGAAAAATATAATATGTATGGCATCAATGTAAAAGGTAAGAAGACTTTGCCAGAAGTGTCCGTTATATTTTCTATTGATACTTCGCACCTTTTAATACCGACGTAATATATCTACCTATATCAGGACTGCATGCGGAGCTCACCAGAATTCCACATTTACAGTAATGTTTCTATGGTTTATATTAGAGTATACCTTCACAGTGTGAGGGATGTGTGCTGCTAATGAGATTCGATTTTCAGATTGCAGGAAAGCGATTGGCAATGACAGTACTTTTTGTGGAATGTGATTTACAGTAAATGTGTTTTTAAGCCAGCTTTGGTTGTAGAACTTAGTCTTGCTACGACATAGCGTGATAGGGTCTTTCCGATTCTTTGTACCACTTGTATATACTTCATGTTTAAAAAAAAGAAATAAAGATGTTGAATAACGTACTTGTAAGACAGACCACGCCTGCATCTTGATCATGACCACAGTCGTGAACCGTCCATCCTGCGTACGAGCAGTCAAACAGGCTACTCTCGTTCCCATTACATCGTAGGTCATCCATGTAGATTGGCCCTGTTCCTGTGTTGTAATAGTACTAATTAGCAAATCACCAACTCTCGATCACATTGATAATATGACTAAAAATGTAACTTAAACAACTAAATTTTGTAGATCTTACCTTGGTCATAATAAGCATCCGTGTGAACCTTGTTAGCCTCGGGATAGCCCAGCATTCTGCAAAGCACGTCTGCATCCTTCATGTCAAAATGGTCCTGACAAACTGTGCCCCAGTTTAAACTGCCGTCCGGCCGGACTTCCACACGCCCTTCGTTTGCGGTGGAACCTCCAATAAGGCGGACTCTGCTGGGATCTAAAGGGGTATTTCCATTCAACGAAATAATATAATGGTTCTTATTTCTCATCTTTATTTTCAAAATAATATGACAGCATTGCAAAGTGCACAATATCTCGTCCGTATCATTAATCAACCTTAAAGGTTAAAGAAATACGCTGTTGCTATTGATACTTGACATATCATGTATTCAATCAAATCTCCAACTTTTAATCCTTTACATGGCTTCTATGTTATCTCAAGTGAAAGGTGTATCTATTGTGGAACTTCTCTTCTGGTGACATTTAAGGATTTTAGCAGTGGATGCTGAACTTAATTAACATATCACTCAGAATACACGTGTATATTGTGAACAAATGTTCCACCCATGTACCGCAGACAACTCCGACATCTTCCCCATGATCACAGTCATGAATCCCCCATCCCAGGTACAAGCAGTTAAACAGACTACTCTCGGTCCCATCACACCTCACGTCATCCATGTAGATTGGCCCTGTTCCTGAATTTGATTAAAAAAAGCAAAGTTTGCAGGTAAGATGTGGTCATCACATTAACGCAAAAACATTACCAAAAAAAACGTTTTAGGTAAGAATATAATATTTTCAGACTAAAACATCGTCAACAACAACATTATCATCATCATCATCATCATCATCATCATCATCATCATACGATGATACTCGCATATGTTATAGAGAGTGTTTGTTTATATTGTATAGGGCGTATTCAGTCACGTGACCCTCCCCCTAGCAACGAGCACTGGCGGCCATCTTGGTGCTCACTTGATAGTGGAGCCCTATGGAACTCTCTGTATAAATGGCAGATGTTTTCTACGCCATTCACAATTTCCCTTCAAAACGTTTTGTCTCATAATCATGGTGTTTTGCCTCGTGGTCAGATGTTGGATTGGGACTGATAAAGCACACACCGGTCGGGTAACAGTAAGATTGGTTTTGCGTTTCTCGTGTGGGACGTGTACGTGCGGGAACATACGATCGCGAAGGGACTAACGACTGAAACAAAAGTGGATTTCTGACATACGAACAGCGGATCTAAATAGTTGAAGTTTGAGAATCAACGTGTGTGTATGGAAACCTTTTGTATCTGGTTGAAAAGCAAGTTACAGGCCCGTTGTGTAACACAGTTCGCGGCACCGTGTAGTCGTTGCTTGAGATACGTTCATTCATTACCTTCGCCGAGAAGGTTATGCAGAGGGTAGCGTTTGTATGTATGTTTGTAGTGGCACAGGATAACTCGAGAATGCCTTGATGGATTGTCTTGATATTTGGTATGTTGGTAGGTTTTGATGAGACCTAAAAACGATTAGATTTTGGGCCCCCTAGCGGCTTCTTACGGTACTGCAGCGGAACTTCCTGTTTTGATATCTCGTGTTCTGGACATGCTATCGAACTTAATTTTGAGTGGTAGATAGATCTTTGGACAGAGAGTAAGTGGTGTGGGTTTGGGCCCCCTAGCGGCTTTTTTGGAACTGCAGGAGCAGGTTTTGCGTCTGACTTTGAAAGGGAATAACTCAAGAAGGGCTTGATGGATGGTAATGGTTTTTGGTAGGTAGATAGCTTGAGTGATGATGTACATAATTAGACACTTCTTATGCAAATCAGTATCTAATTTGCATAATATATAAGGAAAGTTTATACATCCGCCAAATTCCATGATAGGACTCTGAAACATGTGACATATGTAACGGAGGAAGAGAGAAATATTAATTGATATGAACTATGCAAATGAAGACCTCATTTGCATAATTAATGAGAAGATACTTTAACATGATGGCCTTGATGGATGGTCATGATTTTTGGTATGTGGATAGCTTGTGTGATGCTTAGTATGATTGGATAATAATTATGCAAATCAGATTCTAATTTTCATAATTAATGAGGCAACTGTAGAAATCCACTTTGTTCCATGATATGACAATTCAGATTGTAACTGAGGAAGAGAGGACTGTTGATAGATAGAAAATATGCAAATGTGGGCCTTATTTGCATACTTAATGAGTAACTTCTATTATTCTACTCTGGCAAAAGATGGCAATTTCATACATTTAATCCTTTTTTGTGGCATCGGGACGTTATGTGAATGTCCCGATGTTAAGTAATTTGTTAAGCTCATACTTTGGACATGTTAATTTCAAGACAATCAACTGGTATGATTTATGATTGATGAGAAACACTCCTAATACGTCAGTCATAAAGGTTAAAATCATTTGGCGAAGGTATGAGGTCGTGGAACTCTAGTTATTATTAAACTGGGGGTCTTTCAACGTCGAACTTTCCCGATCATAACGTACTCCCTGTCAACAAAATTTCCCACGACACTCAAGACACTGTACTACGTGGCTGCGGGCCTTGGAACACTTGTATGCTGTGAACTGATTTTATGCGTACTCTGTTAACAGTTTAGCGGCCATGTTTGTAGGCTGCTGGGGAACCTCGCTCGACGATAATGGGTCATTTCCAGTAGGTGAAATTGGATTTTTGTAGCGAAAAGGATGTGAGGCTGGAGACTCTTTGCATATAATAAAACAGCGATCAGACGACTTCGCATTCCTTGGAAATTTAGAGAGCGTCGGACACCGAGAAACTTCGATGCAGGGTGAGCACCAAGATGGCCGCCCACGGAGGGCAGGGGTGATGACGTCACGTGAATACGCCCTATACCTGGTAAACCGCATCAAGGTGTAACACACCAGGTATGTACTGAAAGTACAAGCTGCATATTCGGACAGGTTTATATGATCCGCACACACCGGGAAGGATCCCTACGCTTCTCGATAAGTGTGTTGGGCTCTTTAATGTGCTTGAGGTGTGGCTCTCCTCAAACACTCCATTTAACGTCCTATCCGAGGGACGTCCCTAACCGAAGCTAGGTACTTATTTTCACCTGAGTTAAGTGGGGAAAGTTGTGTAAAGTGCCTTTCCCAAGGGCACAACGTCAACGGGACAAATCAGGGAACCCCGGTGTCTCTGGTTTCTGGGGCCAAACGCCCTGCCACTACGCCACCGCGAAGCCACAGTATTGCATGAGAAGGAAAAGGTACCTATATGTAGTCCGAATTAGTTGAAGAAACAAGTCAATCTTACCTAGTCTAAAATTCGTTCGGACATGTTGGGCACTTAGATAGCCCAGCATTCTGCAAACAACGTCTGCATCCCTCATGTCAAACTGGTCATCACAAACTGTGCCCCAGTTCAAACTGTCGGCCGGCCGGACTTCCACACGTCCTTCGTTTGTGCCGGAACCTCCGACAAGACGGATTCTGCTGGGATCTAAAGATATTTCTTTTTGATAACAATCAGTTAAATGCAAATTTGTGCCCGAGGGCAACATGAAAGATGCATGTAACTGTTGAAAATTACAATTTCAAATGCCAACGTTACATAACTAAACTGTATACAAACATAACGTAAGCCTTTTTTCAAACCTGGATATACTCTACACAATGAACTCGTCAGCCCTAAAGACCCGTTATTACCCAGTGAAGAGTGTGGCGTCATCTATAAAATATCGTGTGAACAGTGTGGTGAGGTGTATGTAGGGGAAACAGAAAGATCCTTACGCGAACGTAACTTTCTTCATTCTTATGCTCTTTCACATCCTCTTCTTTGCCTTTTTAAAAGAAGACTTTAGTCATTAGTATTCATTTTCTGACTTTTCTTTTCAAATTTACGACATATAAATATGTTCATAGTTAGCTTCTTCCTATGATTTACAGTAAAAGTATGGTCGCACACCTTTTTTGTAAATGCAAACAGACGAAACGTGTTGCGCGCTCGGAAGTCTTCCATCATTTCCATGTAACGTAACATGACCCATTTACGTGCGGGAGCAGTTAACATCCAGTTTGGGTCATGTCCACATGTCGCGTTGTATTATGCCAAAGCCTGTTTTCATGATCAATAAAGAACGTCATAAGTATGATCCTTAGCCATCTCTCTCTTTTATTCAAATCAATGAAAAAGGTTTACGTCCAGTGACATAACAGAATAAACTCCTGGACCAGTAACAACAAGTTGCACGGTATCGTCATGTATGACGCATTTCATATGTAATTCGACACCGCGTACTTCATGTTTTTCTAACTTACACGATACCTAGTATCTTGTAAACGTAGCTGACGTTAAACCTTTCTTTGACATTCAGACTTTCCATAGTGATTCGAGGTTTGAAACACTTGCCAGTTTTAGTAAGGTTTAGTACAACCTAGCGACCCCCGCTCAGATGATACATTTTTGCACGGCATAACATCATGGCCATGCGTTTATCACGTGAACGCCACGTGCTGTTGATGTCGGGGAAATTCACAACACAAACATTGTTTTCTTCCATTGCGTCAGGCAAGCGGAGGGACAAACATAGTGACTCTACTGTCATTTGTCCGTAGACTGCTTTCGACAGTTACTGTGCATTTTTTTCTGGTCTATTTTTTCAAGCGCTAGAAGGGAAAATGCTGAGGTGGACGATAATGGGTAAGCCTGGCATAATTCTACATCATATACCCAAGAATAAATACATGCTCGCACGGCGTTAAACAGGCGAAAAAAACTTACAGACCATGCATTTTCTTTTTAGAAGAACTTATATTTCTGCCCATGGGTTTAACATTTGGCTCTGTCCGCGCGGTTTTAAGATAAATAATGTTTTTAAGAAATCGGACGTTAAATGGTCATGTTACGTTACGTTACATGTAAAAGTAAAAGTGGTCACTGGGCTGACCACTTTACGTCACCGATCAACGCCGGTATGATCCCTGTTTGTCCTCACTTATCGACTATCATTGTAAGCGCGGTGACTTGCCCTGTGCTTGACACCGCCGGCCAGCAAGTTAGGAGAGGGAATTTAACTGGTCTTACCTGGTTTGATGGCAACATGAACGGAGTCGGAAGGTTGCGTTTTGATGGTTTAATTAAGAAGAGTTAGTAGTTCACCGTGATTACATATATGCCGCCTGAGTCTACTGACTAATGCAAGTCCCGGTACAGTTCTTGATTGTGATGAATGCCTCCTCGTGTGGAATCTTGAAGTTAGTCCGAGACTCCGAGTTGTATGATTAGTTCAAAGTTCCGAGTGGATGTCGCAGTAATCCAAGTTGAATAGCGATCCAACCGTTGTCCATGTATCCTGGTAAATGCCTCCAAAGTCCAGATAAGTACCGTAAAAACTGGTCAATTCTCCCAACCTTTCTGACCCAGTCCTTTATCCTTTCTTGACTTGTTTTTCTCCTCCCAGTGAAGAGCCTGATTTCTTCCTGCTTGTCCGGCAAGGAAGTCCTGATTTCTTCCCCCTATGGGAAGCCTAAATCCTTCTTTCTCCCTGTGAGAAAGCCCTGATTTCTTCCCCCTGTGGGAAGCCTAAATTCTTCTTTCTCCCTGTGAGAAAGCCCTGAGCCCTCCTGTGTTGAGAAGCCTGTCCCTCTCTTCTGAGTGAGCCTATTTTCTTTCCATGTGCTGAGGTCCCTAGAGTCTATCCAAAAACACGTGTCCTAGATTTGGCGGGAACTTGCCTGTATCTTATTAACATTTCTAAAGGCGGCAAATTTAAGAAACAGTAAGTTGGCGATTACACTGGCCCCCAATTGTCCGTTTTACGACAATTTTACATTACATACATGTAATAAAGCCAACTTCCTTACACAATGACTATACTGTGTTTCAAATAGTTGTTAGTAGAAATATCATGCAATTGAAATAAGCTCGGCTGAAGTCCATATAGGGTTGTCTACTTCACTACGTTGCTGTTACATGCATTATACTCTCTTATGATACTAGAGTTCGAACAAGATCCTCCTGGAATTCAGGTCTCTAGACGTCTTCCTGTTCTTCTTCCAGTATTGGGCACAACTTGTCTATCGGCCGTTCTAGGATGTTGTGCTGTGTTTTGACTTTGACATGTCGGACTAATCCTTCGCTGCCACGCACTACTTCTACCACTTTACCCAACGGCCACTGGCCTCGTGGGTTGTTCTCATCCTTCAGGAGCACTAGATCTCCCACTGCGAAGTTTCTTCTTTGTTTGCCCCATTTTTGGCGTCCTTGTAGAGTGGGTAGATACTCCTTGACCCATCTCTTCCAGAACAGGTCTGCAATGTACTGGATCTGCTTCCATCGGCGTCTTGCGTACTGGTCTCCCTTCTCTGTTAAGTTGGGTGGAAGGTCCGTCTTTGACTTTAGCGTCAGCAGATGGTTTGGTGTCAGGGGCTCTAAGTCGTTAGCTTCCATATTTGCTGTTGTTATTGGCCTGCTGTTTATTATATATTCAACCTCGCAGAATAACGTACCCAAGCCTTCATCGTCAAGTTGATGACCTTTGCTGACAGCATACAGCACTTGGCGTACGGTTCTGATCTGCCTCTCCCAAACTCCTCCGAAGTGGGAACCTGAAGGTGGGTTGAATTTCCATTCTATCCCCTTCTTTAACATACTTTCATGCATCTTGCTGGTGTTCCATTTTTTGACCTCCCTCTTGAGTTCTGCCTTTGCTCCAACAAGATTCGTGCCATTGTCGGATATAATCAGCCTCACTTGTCCTCTTCTTGCGATGAATCTCCGCAAGGCATTGATGCAACTATCCGTGTCAAGGGATTCTGCTTTCTCCAAGTGCACCGCTTGCGTCGTAGTGCAGGTGAAGATGACTCCATATCGCTTTACAATACTGCGGCCTCGTTTGACTTCGAACGGGCCGAAGTAGTCTACGCCCACGTTGGTGAACGGTGGGTTCTCTGGTATTACTCTGAAGGATGGTAGATCCGCCATCTTCTGTTCTCCTGTCTTGCCGTGATGACGGCGACAAGTAACGCACTTGCCGATTACTTGTCTGATTAGCGAGTTAACTTGAGGGATCCAATAGCGTTCTCGCACTTTGGATGTCACATAGTTCCTCCCCAAGTGTCCGTTGTCTTCGTGGATTTCTTGAATCACTAGCTCTGACACTCGGGACCTCTTCGGGAGCATCATTGGATGCTTCATCTCTTCCGAGAGGGTTGCTTGTCTCAGTCTCCCTCCTACCCTGAGGATGCCCTCTTCATCTAACTTAGGGTTCAGCTGGAAGATACTGCTGCAAGACTTCACTGATCCCTTGCTTCTTTGCAGGGACACTATCTCTTCGCTGTAGTGACTACGTTGCACGTGCCTTACTATCTCCAGCTCTGCTCGTGCTAGGTCGCCTGTCGACAACCTTTGACATGTTGTCTTTCCTGCGGACTTACTCTTCTGCTTCAGGGCCTGTTTCACTTTAGCAATCCAAGCTACGGCTTTCTTCAAGCGATACCAGCTTGAGTAGTGTGCGATGAGAGCATCCATAGGTTTCTTGGACTGCATTGGTTCCTCTGTTTGAATGGCGTTCACTTTGACTTCTGGGTCCCTCTGTGGTGGTTCTTGAAGACCCTCTGGCAACTGCGGCCACTCGCTCTTTGGGCCCCACAGGAATTGTGGGCCATTCACCCATCTGCTGTTGTCAATGAAGTCTTCAATTGATTGTCCCCTCGACGCGTCGTCTGCTGGGTTCAAACTAGACTCCACGTAGTGCCATTGCTTTGGATTTGATGCTGTCCTTATTGCTGCTAGCCTATTGGCCACGAATGTATGGAATCTTGTGGTCTCATTATTTATGTATCGCAATACTGTAGTACTGTCGGTCCAGAAATGCGTTCTGTCCACCTTGAGGTCTAACTCTCTCTTGAGCATTGAGTCCACACGGACTGCTACCACTGCCGCATTCAGCTCCAGTCGTGGTATGGTGACCTTCTTTAGCGGAGCGACGCGGGCCTTGCCCATAAGCAGAGCACAGTGTACTCTGCCATCTTGGTTCTCCATACGTATGTACGAAGCTGTCCCATACCCTGATTCACTTGCGTCTGCGAAGTGATGTAGTTGCACTGAGGTAGGGTCTCCAAATCCGACTGGTTTCACGCACCTGTCTACCTCAAATCTGCGACTCAGCAACGGTAGTTCTGCCTCCCATTTTTGCCATGACTTGACGTGTTTCTCTGGGATCCTTTCATCCCATGTCTTCTTTTCCCTGCACAGGTCTTGCAAAATCAGCTTGGGATGCAGTGTAGCAGGAGCGATCAATCCCAGTGGGTCATACATCGAGCTTACCGTTGACAGTATTCCTCTCTTTGTTGCAGGTTTGTCTTTGTCGACGTTGCGAAAGCCCAACATGTCTGTCTGCACATTCCATAACATACCCAATGTACGTTCTACTGGCATCTTGTCAAGGTCGAGATCCAGGTCCTTTACTTCCTCCGACATCTCTGCTGTTGGGACGGTCTTGAGTACTTCTCTGCTGTTGCTAACCCATTTGGTGAGCCTGAACCCTCCCATGGCGCATGCTTCTCGCATCTCATTTGCAAAGCATTGTCCTTGCTTCTCTGTTGGCATAGCCTTGAGTAGATCATCCACGTAGAAGTCTTCTTTGAGTGCTTTTAGCACTTCTTCGTTGTACTGTCCTTTACAGTCCTCAGCTATTCTCTTCAGGGCATAGTTTGCACAACTTGGGGATGACGTTGCTCCAAACACGTGTACTGTCATACGATACTCTTCCAGCATTTCGTTTATGTCACCCTCCGGCCACCACATGAAGCGCTGATAATCCCTGTCCTCCGACGGTACTTTAACCTGGGAGAACATTGCTTCTATATCCGCCATCAAAGCCACTGGTTCCTGTCTGAACCGAGTTAACACTCCCAACAGCGTGTTGGTCAGGTCTGGACCCTGAAGAAGCTCTTTGTTGAGTGAGGTGCCGGCGTATGAGGCGGCGCAGTCAAAGACGACTCTTATCTTTCCCTTTTGAGGGTGGTACACCCCGTGATGGGGAACGTACCATACCTGTCCATCTTTAGCCCTTAGTTGCTCTGTGGGTACCTTCTCTGCGTAGCCCTTGTCTATTATTTTTTCCATGAACCGGGTGTACTCTTGTTGGAAGCTCTCATTTCTCATCATCTTCCTCCTTAGGTGCTGGGCTCGTTGTAGGGCTACTTGCTTGTTATTCGGCAGCTTGGGCCTACCATTTTTGAATGGTAATGGTACTTGATAGTGGCCATTGTTTTTGTTTGTTCCCTTTGACACGATGTTCATGAACCTTTTGTCTTCAACTGACATTTCTTTCTTATCCTCTCTGGTTTCGCTGAAGTCATTGTTGAAGTATTCCGTGAGTTGCTGCTCAAGGGTGATCCTGTTGACATTCTTATCGTCACTGGCCCCCCTGAGGGGCCCATTTACTGACCATCCTAGCACGGTTCTGATAACATATGGTCCACCATCTATGCTGTTGATTACCTGCCAGGGCTCTACAGCCTTTGGTACATTGTTGCCAATAAGTAGGCCTATATTGGCATCTATTTTGGGCACGTCTACGTCCTTGAGATGTGGCCAAGCCTTAAGGTCTTCAGTGGAGATGATGTTATCCTTTGAAGCTGGAATCCTTTCCTGTGTATAAGCAGTGGCGATTGGAATAACGTTCTCTCCCGTTAAGTTCATGACCTCCAGGTCATCCAGGACTTCGCTTTGTACTGCTTTAGTGTCATTAATTGTATTCAGCGTCAACTTGGTTTTCCTGCCACTTGTCTTCAGCTGATCCTTTAAGGACTCGGTACAGAATACCACGTCGCTTCCTGAGTCCAAGAAAGCATATGTTTCGACTGTGATATTTGTGGTCTTGCTGCGGACCTTCACAGGAATTATAGGTGGCACTCCTTCCCAGCTGCATTTGGTGCGCAGTACTCGTCCTACTACGGCCGTCTTCTTGGGTACCGTTTCAGCATCCCGATGTAACACCGTGGGGTGAGATCTTTGACACCTCTTACACTCTGCCCGCTGCCTGCAGTCCCTCGCCAGGTGTGATGTAGCTTTCAAGCAACCAAAGCACAATCCTTGGCCTTTGATGTACCGCAGGCGTTCGTCCATTGGTTTAGCGCCGAGCACCCTACAGTCACTCAGGCAATGATTGGTTTTCGCACAGTACAGACAGTCACCTGGAGACTCAGCTTCTGCATTGTCCGTTGCCCTAGCTACTGCTAAGCTTGAACCTCTCCGTGGTCCATACTTCTGTTTGGAGCTAGAACCTTGGCTCTTCTCTCTGTTGTTGAGGTCACCGAAGACCTCATTAGAGACCACGTCCTCTTCTTTCTGCACGAAGGTAGCAAAGTCTGAGAATGAGACTGGACGCTCTTTAATTATCTCATGGGACCGTCTTCTCCAGCGTTCTCTCAGCTTGAAAGGAAGCTTTGTCACCAACAACTTCAGATTGCTGTAGTGGTTCAACTCCTGCAGGTGGTCCTTCCCTTTCATAGCATTTCCGCATTCCTGTAGAAATAGCGCAAACTCCCTCAATGCGTCCTTATCTTCTGACTTTATTTCTTGCCATTTCGATACCTCTCTGGCATAGGCCTGGCTGATCTTATATGATGTGCCATACCTGCTTCGCAGGTATTCCTTTGCTCTTGTGTAGCCTTCTTCTGGCGCCATAAGTGTGCAGCTGCTCACCAGCCTCCTAGCCTCACCTGTTGTGTATTGCTCTAAATAACCAAGACGCTCTTCTGCGTCTGTGGTTTTGCTTTCTATTGCATGCTTGAATGCTCTTGTAAATCTGGTGTACTGAAGCGGGTTCCCATCGAACGCTCTGATGGTTCGAGTTGGCAGGCTGGCCTGATTATTATGGTCAATCATCAGCTTGGTGACTTCCGCTTGTTGGGACACCAACCCTTGCAGGAACTCCTCGGGGGTTGGACTCTTTTGCCCATTCCTGTCATGAAGCGTTGGGTGGAAATCCCTTGCCTCCGGGTTCAGGTTCCGGGAATCGTTAGGTGTTCGTCTAGGCTCTACAATTTCTGGCTTAACATTCCTGGTTCTTTGTACAGCGGGTGACTCTATTCCCTCAAATTCATCTAGTGCTTGTAGCTTGGCATCCTCTTGTGCCAGCTCCATCTTCACTTCCAACATCTCCCTTTGTCTAGCCAACTCCATCTCCTCTTTCTTGATCTTGAACTCTCTTTCTTGTAGCTTCGCCCTTTCCTCCAAGGCCGCAGCCTTGGCAGTGAGCTCCGCTCTCCTGAGCTTGGCGCTTAACCTTGCACTCGAGGCTACACTAGATATACCCGAGCCCGCCTGTGATATGCTGTCAGAGGGCTTGACATCTTGTGCTTCCCTCTGTGTCTTAATCCACTCTTGTACCTCATCCCGGAACTGGTCCAGCTCTTCGAAATGTGGCTTGGCCCAGTTTTCTGTATCTTCATTGATCTGGTCGGCATCGAGAGTTGCTTGGTACTGACCATGTGACTCTTCAAGGTTAAAGTAGGCCTGCTGCCATTCCTCTAAGGCAACTTGTGCGCCAAGCAGCTCATTTTGTTCCATCAGTGCCCTTACTGCATTTGCCTTGTGTGTCAGTTGTCCTAGCACTGAAGACCTATAACTCTTCTTTCTCCTGCTGTCTTCCTCCAGGAGCCAATCAGCCTTTTTTGGGACTCTTTTTTGTAGCCCTTCTGTTTCCTCTTCTACATCTTCTTTGACCGTAGAGAGGCCCCTTTCTTCCCTTTTATCAGCCATTTTATTTCCTTAGCTCTGTTTATCCCCTTTATTGGGAGAAACAGCCTCTTCATTTGCTGTTCTACGGTAATGTAGTGACCCAGTTCTCCTGGCTTACACAGCAGTCAGGCCTGTTCTATACCACAGTTGTGCCGTCACTCATGATACCCTCAAATCCTAAATTTTTCTCCAACACTCTGGTACTAGTTCGTTGCTTGACATACGTATGTGTTCATGCTTGCTGCACATTACACTAGTACGTACTCAATGTTCTTGCCTTTGACTATGCCTCAGATTACCGTTTTCAGAAGCAAAGTTTTACTCCTCGCTACTATTAGCTGTTTTACGGTAAAGGCTTCCTCGAGCGGGGAACCTTACACCTTCCTCTGGTGGGCAGGGTCATCAATCAAAGAAGAACATTCCAAGATGTCAAGAATCAGACGTGGTCCAGACAACAAGAAAGCATTTTCTTAACCTTGACGTGACTGCATTTCCTTGTTTGTTACAAACAATATTTACTTGCAAGTTCGTCCAAGGGCCTTTGCTGTCTTGGCTCCTTTTTCTTACTGAAACTTCCCGACAAGACCACAGTTTACTGTCTTGTCGTAGAAACAGTTTTTACTGTAAGCGCGGTGACTTGCCCTGTGCTTGACACCGCCGGCCAGCAAGTTAGGAGAGGGAATTTAACTGGTCTTACCTGGTTTGATGGCAACATGAACGGAGTCGGAAGGTTGCGTTTTGATGGTTTAATTAAGAAGAGTTAGTAGTTCACCGTGATTACATATATGCCGCCTGAGTCTACTGACTAATGCAAGTCCCGGTACAGTTCTTGATTGTGATGAATGCCTCCTCGTGTGGAATCTTGAAGTTAGTCCGAGACTCCGAGTTGTATGATTAGTTCAAAGTTCCGAGTGGATGTCGCAGTAATCCAAGTTGAATAGCGATCCAACCGTTGTCCATGTATCCTGGTAAATGCCTCCAAAGTCCAGATAAGTACCGTAAAAACTGGTCAATTCTCCCAACCTTTCTGACCCAGTCCTTTATCCTTTCTTGACTTGTTTTTCTCCTCCCAGTGAAGAGCCTGATTTCTTCCTGCTTGTCCGGCAAGGAAGTCCTGATTTCTTCCCCCTATGGGAAGCCTAAATCCTTCTTTCTCCCTGTGAGAAAGCCCTGATTTCTTCCCCCTGTGGGAAGCCTAAATTCTTCTTTCTCCCTGTGAGAAAGCCCTGAGCCCTCCTGTGTTGAGAAGCCTGTCCCTCTCTTCTGAGTGAGCCTATTTTCTTTCCATGTGCTGAGGTCCCTAGAGTCTATCCAAAAACACGTGTCCTAGATTTGGCGGGAACTTGCCTGTATCTTATTAACATTTCTAAAGGCGGCAAATTTAAGAAACAGTAAGTTGGCGATTACAATCATATATACTTATGCATGAGTTTAAAACTCAAGAACTCGGAATCGTGGTGTAATCATTGTATTGTAAATATCAACGCCATCCAGGCTAACGTTTGTTGTATGTCTGCAATGTTGGTATTTGAATAAAGAATTGAATTGAAGACCAGTCAGAAATGGATCTCTCCCAATTTGAAACCCTATGCATGGATGGGCTATTCCAGGCACCCATATTCATACTGGACCATTATCAACCAAGCCCAAAATTGAATTTTCAAACCCCCCCCCCCAATACAAGAATGGACTCTTCCAGTGGTGTATGGACCAACATGAATCATTCAAACTTCAGAATGTAAACAACTAGAATCATGCTGAAGATCTAGCTTTTTAGAAGCTCCATCTACTCGTTGCTAAAACATGTAATACTATGCAAACATGCATTGAATAGAAATACATAAACTAAGAATTCTTAAAACGACTGTTTTATTGATTGTCTTGTGTCTAAATATCAATTTTTAAGTTTTAGGATGCCTTTGCAGTAATTCTCAATACATCACAAGGCTTAATGAGACAGTATTGCCGTCCTGTCATAAGGTGCACTGTTACTACACCATCCCACCATTTGCTTGGGACAGCGACCTGATTGTTGTCTGCAAGTAATGACGTCACTTCTGGTTTCTAGCCAGTCGGAAAAGTGATTCGATTCCCTTCTCGGTGTCGCGACGTTCAAAATGTGCAGATATGAATCAAACGATGCTTATTTGGAGTAAATATGTATGTGGCACTAAAAGTAACTCTATTGATAAGTATACTAGAAGTCAGGAATTCTGTCGTATAAATTTCACCTAAACTTTAATGAATGAGTGAATTAAGTCACTTTGAGCCTAGCAATCAATGTTAGTTGTATTCATGCCTTAAATTAAGCTTCAAATGGGTACAGTAAGTCACTGACAGTTAAACAGGAAATTCTAACCCTTACAAATGATCTTAATCTTACCTTCACAAGTTGGTGTAGCATCACTCCATGTCCCGTTCGACTGACAGGTTATATTGGCAGTCCCCCACAGCTGGTACCCGGCCTCACAGGTGTACCTGACCGTCTGTCCTGATGTAAAGTTACTGTTGTTATCCCTGTTCCCATTGGCAGACACACCTGGATCCCAACAATGGCCTGGGGTACTGCCTGAAAGAAAAACAATACAAATTTATCAATCTCCTTTCTCACAATTACTGGTACATCATCCCTTTTAAAACACACAAAGCCTGGAGACGGAGCCCCTCCCCTACCCCCACTTTATATTGGCTGTATGATAGCATGCTTACTGCGAGAAGTGCAATGAAATACCTTACTTATGTAGGAGAACTGGAATCCCAGACGCGTAACATATCCGTTAGATATAAACCTCAGGAACATCGTGTTAGATGTGCTGGTGATAGGGCTGACTGACTGCTGGCCTGTTAACCTGGAGAGGAAGGAATGAACAATCATATTAGAAACGCAAACTGTTGTAATATTTCCTGGCTTCGGGTCTGTTATCTTTCCGTTATCAAGAATTAATTATAGCTTGCAGAAAGGCAGCTTGCCTATCCCACAATGATTGGTCTTTATCAGAATGTTGCATAAGTCTTCGTAACATATTACCGTTGTAACTCTGCAGCACTGTCACTGGCTCCATCGTAGATGGTCAGAAAGTCGTAACCTTTCTCAGTGTTGAAACTGTCGAACGTAAGACGAATTATGCTTCCCTCTGGTGCAGTGATCGACCACTCACATCTCTCATTGTTGTCATAGTTACTGGGATAGTTCGGTGGCGTCACCGGGCCTCCAAAGGTAGCCGTCAGGTCACCTCCACATTCTGTGGAATGAGAAATACCATCAACGGGGCAAGTAACGTCACGTCACTTTGTGAAGGGAGACTGTACTCCATACAGATTTTCTTAGCTAGGCATAGCTCCATTTTCTTCAAGTCCGATTATAATTCTGGGCCATGGGCAGGGTTACCAAAGAGAGTTATTTGAACTTGCAAGTAAATTAACGTCACTTTGTAAAGGGAGACCATGAGAGTATACCGGGTTCCCTAGGCATAGTCATACATTTTCTTCAGTTCCAATTGGAACACTGGGTTGAGTTACCATTACAAAAGAATGGATTTGGATTTCCTCCGTTGACGTTTGCTGTGGTGCCTCCGTGGAGGGCCCCATATTTTCCGTTATGTTAATGTTGATAAGTAATTTTTGGAGAATAATATCATAATATTATCTGCAACTTCGATCACCAATTATATATAGATAGCTTGCTGGTTGTGCTGTCAGGCTTTTTTTGTAAGCTTCTATTGCCGTGCTATGCTATATCAGCCATTACAATACAACATATTCAGATAACACGTACCAAACAATGCCAGCGTGCGACTATGTGAAAATTAGGCAGAAAAGTTAACTATTTAAAGAAGTAACAAAGTCCGTTTGAATATGGTAATGAATGGTTGAGTTCAATTCATGCCTTATAGCTTTAAACAGGGTCAGTAACTCACTGGTACACAAGAATAGTTAACAATGACATTCTAACCCTGACCGACAAGCTTCATCTTACCACAAGTTGGTGTAGCATCACTCCATGTCCCGTTCGACTGGCAGGTTATATTGGCATTCCCCCTCAGCTGGTACCCGGCCTCACAGATGTACCTGACCGTCTGTCCTGATGTAAAGTTACTGTTGTTATCCCTGTTCCCATTGACTGGTACACCTGGATCCCAGCAATGGCCTGGAGTGCTGCCTGAAAGAAAAACAATACAAATTGATCAATCTCCTTCCTTACACAGTTACTGGTTCATCATCTCTTTTAAAAGCACACAAAGCCTGGAGACGTAGCCCCTCCCCCACCCCAAAAGATTATAAAGTTTATATTGACAGTATGATAGCATGCTTACTGCGAGAAGTGCAAGATAAGACCTTACTTGTGTAAAAGATTTTGAACCCCTGACGCGTCACACCGCCGTCAGATGTAAACCTCAGGAACATCGTGTTAGATGTGCTGGTGATAGGGCTGACTGACTGCTGCCCTGTTAACCTGGAGAGGAAGGAATAAACGATCATGTTAGAAACGCAAACTGTTGTAATATTTTCTGGCATCAGGTCTGTTATATTTCCGTTATCAAGAATGAATTGAAGCTTGCAGAAAGGCAGCTTGCATATCCCATAATGATTGGTCGTCACCACATCTCTAGTTACACCTATAAACGGTAACGCCTTTTTTAGAATGTTGCTTAAGTGTTTAGAACATATTACCGTTGTAACTCTGCAGCACTATCACTGGCTCCATCGTAGATGGTCAGAAAGTCGTAACCTTTCTCAGTGTTGAAACTGTCGAACGTAAGACGAATGATGCTTCCCTCTGGTGCAGTGATCGACCACTCACATCTCTCATTGTTGCCATAGTTACTGGGATAGTTCGGTGGCGTCACCGGGCCTCCAGAGGGAGCTCTCAGGTCACCTCCACATTCTGAGAAAGGAGAAATACCATCAACGGGACAACTGATGGCACGTCACTTTGTGAAGGGAGACCATGAGAGTATACCGGGTGTCCTAGGCATAGTCATACATTTTCTTCAGTTCCAATTAAAACACTTGGTTGGGTTACCATTACCAAAGAATGGATTTGGATTTCCTCAGTTGACGTTTCTTGTAACGCCTCCGTGGAGAATGTAATTTTTGGAGAATAATATCATGATATAATCTGCAGCTTCTATCACTAATTATATATAGATACCTTGTTGGCTGTAGCTTCTATTACCGTGCTATGCTATATCAGCCATTACTATACAAGAGATTCAGATAATACGTACCAAACGATACCAGCGTGCGATTATGTGAAAATTACGCAGGAACATAAACTATTTAAAGAAGTAACAAAGTAAGTTAGAACATGATATGGTTGAGATAAAAAATTCACACCTTAACGCTTCAAATAGAGTCATTAACTCACTGGTACACAAGAATAATTAACAATGAAATTCTAACCCTGACCAATAAGCTTCATCTTACCACAAGTTGGTGTAGCATCACTCCATGTCCCGTTCGACTGGCAGGTTATATTGGCATTCCCCCACAGCTGGTACCCGGCCTCACAGATGTACCTGACCGTCTGTCCTGATGTAAAGTTACTGTTGTTATCCCTGTTCCCATTGACTGGTACACCTGGATCCCAGCAATGGCCTGGGGTGAGGCCTAAAAAAAACAATACAAATTTATCAATCTCCTTTCTCACAATTACTGGTACATCATCCCTTTTAAAACACACAAAGCCTGGAGACGGAGCCCCTCCCCCACCCCCACTTTATATTGGCTGTATGATAGCATGCTTACTGCGAGAAGTGCAAGTTAAGACCTTACTTGAATAATTATAAGAAAACTTAAATCCCAGACGCGTCTCACTGCCGTCAGATGTAAACCTCAGGAACATCACGTTAGATGTGCTGTTAATAGGGCTGACTGACGGTTGGCCTGTTAACCTGAAGAGCAAGGAATAAACAATCAAGGTTAGAAATGCAAACTATCATAACAATTACTAGCTTCAGGTCTGTTATATTTCCGTTATCCAGACTGAATTGAAGCTTGCAGAAAGGCAGCTTGTATATCCCACAATGATTGGTCATCACCATATCCCCATTTGCACATTTAAACTGCAACGTCCTTATCAGAAATTTTTAAGTGTTTAGAACATATACATACTAGAGTTCCACGACCTCATACCTTCGCCGACTCATGTTAGCCTTTTCAAGTGACATATCATAAATACTTATCACTCAGTATGTAGATCAGGTCTTCAGTTTCATATATTTCAAGTGATCCTTTTCTCTACACATCACAGCATGAAAGTAAAATCTTAGCAAAGGCCATTGTAGCATTTCCTCATATATTACTTAGATGAGGCCCTCATAATTTATGTCCACATTTGATTTTCTTCCAAATGCCACAAGAATGAAATCCCCATCATTTACCACTCTGTAGTTATAGTATTTCGTCATCAATTATGCAAATTACGTCACATTTGCATAATTGATATCTATCAATATTCCTCTCATTCACAATTACGTGTCACTTGTTTGACTACAATGGAATGCATGGGTTTGTATACTTTTTCACATGTATGTAAATCATCACTCAAGCTAATAAGTATGTACATCACTACAAATCATGACAATCCGTCATCACCCTCTTGAGTTTTTCTCTTTCAATGTTTGAAACAAAGTCAGGCCTATACCTACTCGAGTTACTATCCCACATTGTTCGAAGAGCTATCTACCACGAGATATAGCAATCCGCTACGGGCTCAAAAATCTCATCATTTCGAGGTCTCAAGAAAACCTACCCATATATTAAGTATCAAGACAATCAATCCCGGCATTCCTGAGTTATCATGTTCACAGACACACACACACAAAACGCTACACAAAACGGCTACGACTGCCGTCCACAATGACATGAGATCATTTTATCGATAACCAAGTGCACGTCATTCTTTTGTGAATGGGCAAATCGTGTAAACAACATCAAAACAATTCTTGCCGATTTACTAACGCTAACAAGCTGATGAGTTTGGAAAGTCCGATCTATAGTTCCTACATGCCGGAAATAGGAAGCTATCATGTTGTTGCCCATGTCCCCTCTCTCACCACACGACCTGGCCCGCTTGACGTCACACATGATCCCCATGATCGCCGCCCTCCTAAAGTTTATCAAATGTAAGGATGGCTTTGCCGCATCTCTGCCCGGTGACTAACTCGCGCCTGACTGATGTGAAATTTGTAAAGAAATGGTCAAATGCTGTTCCCATCTGGCTAGCTTCGAGCTTTAGACCCCCTGCTATGTGGCGATTTGTGCCCTACCCTATCTTCACATCATACCCATTTGTATATTTGTGAAAAAATCTGGTTTTTGCTTTGTTTTTGTTTTCATTTGTTTTATTTGACTAGAAGTACAAGTATCGTTGCTAAATATTTTCTTAGGCCTCTTTTCAAAGCACTGTTTACATTAGCACGGTCGTTTCACGCCTGATTAATAACGCAGGGCTTCAGTAATCCCCTCCCACCAGGGGTGTCTGCCAGGCTCCCGGCCCAGCCCAGGCAAGCCACCCTGTATCAATTAAATACTCATTATCACCGGTTCACGGAATCGGAAGGACGGACTTTAAACACTGTTCAAACAACTTTGAACTGGGTTTTTGTATCAATTTGATGCAATGTTATCTGTTCAGTCAAAGGAAAACGTATGTTTTGACTGGCGCATTGGAGTGCGTTTATCTGTTAGTATATTGCGCTGCATACAAAAAAGCCTCAAGCAGAGGAGTTCTGATTGAAATATGCTGTAGAATAGTTCTTTACTATCGACTTTCGGATCCTGTAATACCCTGCAGCAATTCAGTGCTAGAAAAGCTGCAATTGTGGGTACCAAATTCTGTGCACATCCACTAAATACCTTGCAAAACCACCAACAACTACTCGAGGTAGCCTGTCTACAAGCAAATAAAAATACACACACAGCCTGCTGCAGTACCGTGGGAAAATGCCAACTGGCCCATTTTGAACTTGACCTACATTTCTACAATCTCTACGACCTCACCAAAAACCATACACATCCATCAACAGTTACTCAAGTTCTGATGTCTGCATACAAACACAAAATAGTCCACTACATCACAGTAGATAAAACCAAGTCAACCATTTTTGAACTTGACCTACGTTCCCACAACAACGACCTTGACCTACATTTCTACAATCTGTACGACCTCACTAAAAACCATACACATCCATCAAAAGTTACTCAAGTGATGATGTCTACATACAAGCACAAGATAGTCCACTACATTACAGTAGATAAAAACTAAGTCAAACACTTACGAACTTGACCTACGTTCCCACAACAACGACCTACCTACCAAAAATCACGACGACCGTGTCCCGAGCAGACGGTCTGGCCTGCAGGTGTTGCCTACAGAAGTGATTAATGGCCACCAGAGACAGGGAAAACAGTCATGCAAGTGGCAGCAAGGCATCCGTGATTAATCACCGCCAAGCCAGAACCCCAGCTGGTCTCGTCCCCGAAATCAGGTAGTACAGAAAAAAGCTTAAGCAAATTGTAGAAATTCCCTTCTAAATCATGTTAATCAGGCCTTGTCATGGATGATTATTTTCTGATATTGTTCACTTTTACTTAGCTTCCTAATGATACAAGAATGAAATTCCAATCATTTACTACTGTGGTATATTCAATTAGTAATTTCTTATTGATTATACAAAATAGGTAGCTATTAGCATCATCGATATCTATCGATACCCCTCTCTTGTTCAGCTATATGTGTCACATGTTTTAGAGTCCTATTTTGAAAAACAGCAGGTTTATAAACTTTTCTTGATAATGATGCTAATTAGTTCCTGATTTGCATAATGAGTAATCGAATATGTAAATCACTACTCAAGCTATCTACATACCATAAATCAAGAAGATCCGTTGATCCTACTGCTAGTTATTCATGCCCGAAGGTCAAAACAAATAAATTAAAAACACACGCTGCAGCTCCAAACAAGCCGCTAGAGGGCCCAAACGTGCACAACTTACTTGATGTTGCATGGACTATCTACCACACAAAAATCATGACCTTAGCACTTGCAGAAAATTTGACCTCAAACTTTGAAGCTACACTGCAGTACCCAAAGTACCCGCTAGGAGGCCCATCATCGAACTTGACCTTCCCCTTTAATAAATCTACCTTTTTACTAAATATCATGCATAACCATCAACAGCTTCTCGAGTTGTCCTGTCAACAAACAAATACGCATATATAAATAGCCCACTGCAGTACCGCAGGAAGATGCCAGGTAACCCATTTTTGAACTTGAGCTTTGTTTTTACAATCTCTACGTACCCACCAAAAATCATGCAGATCTATCAACAATACGTCGAGTTATGCTGTCTACATACAAACACACTAACATAAAAAGTCCACTGGAGCACTGTAGGAAAACGCCAGGTAAACCATTTTCGAACTTGACCTTTGTTTTCACAACCACTATGTATCTACCAAAAATCAGCAAGATCCATCAAAGTTCTCTCGACTTATGATCTTGACATACATACGGACCCACTTTACAGCTGGCGTAACCGATAACATAACCTTACCGCGAATGCAAACATTCCCGGCAAAGGTAATTACCGTTGTAACTCTGCAACACTGTCACTGGCTCCATCGTAGATGGTCAGAAAGTCGAAACCTTTCTCAGTGTTGAAACTGTCGAACGTAAGACGAATGATGCTTCCCTCTGGTGCAGTGATCGACCACTCACATCTCTCATTGTTGCCATAGTTACTGGGATAGTTCGGTGACGTCACCGGGCCTCCAAAGGTAGCCGTCAGGTTACCTCCACATTCTGTGGAATGAGAAATACCATCAACGGGGCAAGTAACGTCACGTCACTTTGTGAAGGGAGACTGTACTCCATACAGATTTTCCTAGCTAGGCATAGCTCCATTTTCTTCAAGTCCTATTATAATTCTGGGCAGGGTTACCAAAGAGAGTTATTTGAACTTGCAAGTAAATTAACGTCACTTTGTAAAGGGAGACCATGAGAGTATACCGGGTTCCCTAGGCATAGTCATACATTTTCTTCAGTTCCAATTGGAACACTGGGTTGAGTTACCATTACAAAAGAATGGATTTGGATTTCCTCCGTTGACGTTTGTTGTGGTGCCTCCGTGGAGGGCCCCATATTTTCCGTTATGTTAATGTTGATAAGCAATTTTTGGAGAATAATATCATAATATTATCTGCAACTTCGATCACCAATTATATATAGATAGCTTGCTGGTTGTGCTGTCAGGCTTTTTTGTAAGCTTCTATTGCCGTGCTATGCTATATCAGCCATTACGATACACAGATTCAGATAACACGTACCAAACAATGCCAGCGTGCGACTATGTGAAAATTAGGCAGAAAAGTTAACTATTTAAAGAAGTAACAGAGTCCGTTTGAATATGGTAATGAATGGTTGAGTTCAATTCATGCCTTATAGCTTTAAACAGGGTCAGTAACTCACTGGTACACAAGAATAGTTAACAATGACATTCTAACCCTGACCGACAAGCTTCATCTTACCACAAGTTGGTGTAGCATCACTCCATGTCCCGTTCGACTGGCAGGTTATATTGGCAGTCCCCCTCAGCTGGTACCCGGCCTCACAGGTGTACCTGACCGTCTGTCCTGATGTAAAGTTACTGTTGTTATCCCTGTTCCCATTGGCTGGCACACCTGGATCCCAGCAATGGCCTGGGGTACTGCCTGAAAGAAAAACAATACAAATTGATCAATCTCCTTCCTTACAGAGTTACTGGTTCATCATCTCTTTTAAAAGCACACAAAGCCTGGAGACGTAGCCCCTCCCCCACCCCAAAAAATTATAAAGTTTATATTGACAGTATGATAGCATGCTTACTGCGAGAAATGCAAGAAAAGACCTTACTTGTGTAAAAGAACTTGAACCCCTGACGCGTAACACTGTCGTCAGATGTAAACTTCAAGAACATCGTGTTAGATGTGCTGGTGATAGGGCTGACTGACTGCTGCCCTGTTAACCTGGAGAGGAAGGAATAAACGATCATGTTAGAAACGCAAGCTGTTTTCTGGCATCAGGTCTGTTTTATTTCCGATATCAAGAATGAATTGAAGCTTGCAGAAAGGCAGCTTGCATATCCCATAATGATTGGTCATCACCACATCTCTAGTTACACCTATAAACGGTAACGCCTTTTTTAGAATGTTGCTTAAGTGTTTAGAACATATTACCGTTGTAACTCTGCAGCACTATCACTGGCTCCATCGTAGATGGTCAGAAAGTCCAAATTGTCCTCAGTGTTGAAACTGTCGAACGTAAGACCAATGCTGCTTCCCTCTGGTAGAGTGATCGACCACTCGCATCTCTCATTGTTTCCATAGTTACTGGGATAGTTCGGTGATGTCACAGGGCCTCCAGAGGGAGCCGTCAGGTTACCTCCACATCCAGTCGCGCTGGTTCCTGAGGAATATAAAAATACGAACATAATTGATGGCGAGATATCAGAATAGCCTTGTTTGTTAAGATTAGTCTCTCAACTTCTGTTATTTCGATTAAAAAGATGATCGAACAACCGGCGCACTCTATGCAAACGGACGCCTTATTTTCACTATCAATGAGAAATGTTTATAATATGTCAGTCATTTGAAAATCATTTGGCGACGGTGTGGGGTCGTGGACCTCTTTCTTAAGAATGACGTTGCTCAGTTGTGATACAAACCCTAACAAACTTAGAAAATGGTCTCAAAATCATATGTTTTAGTTTCAAGTTAGTATGCAGACTGGAAAATTAATATAAACGCCGGAGGGTGAGCTCGAGAAAAAATACCATCCTCAGAAGTATAAACACCATCCTCAGAACCACCACGACTGGGGAAACATTTTGGCGTATTTTTCAGGATTGGGATGGGATACGAAATTGGCATGTAGAATATATAATAGTTTGCCTACTACTAAGATAATCGGTATTGTTGTGCTCTGACGTTCCGAAGCTCATTTATATTTACTTAACGATGTAGTAAAGACACGAGAATGAAAACGATATAAGAACATATAATACAACTAGAAAGGCAACATTTGCGAGCAAATACAGCATGTTTAGCCATACTCCTCGCCATGCAAAAAAAGGACTCTCCCAAAATAACAATGGACCATTCTAAAATACTTGCACTAAAAAAATGAATCACCCCAGTCCAAAATTGAGTCTTCCAGTAGCACCTCAACACAATATGGACCAGTCCACAACCATATCCACTAATTGATTAACAAATACACTTCTGCTAAAAAAATGGACTTTTTCATAATCATTCCAGCTCAAAATTGAAAGAAATAATTAAAGAATCCTCCCCTTGCAAGAATGGGATATTCCGTGCCATTTCCATGTAAACCAGTCGAAAAATATCCGCTGAAAATTACACTCTTGCGCATAATCAACCCAGTTCAAAATTGAATTAAAAAAGATCAACCCCAGGGAAGAATGAAGTTTTCCATAGTATACATATGAAGATTTGACAGGAGACGAAGGAAATGACCAAAAACAACATATTTGAGTCAATTCCAAGTCACCGAGAGGGTTTTAATATAATATTTGTAATATGTTTGAACTGTTTTGATTAAAAGAATGTCTAAGTCACAATAGTTCTAAAGTGTTCAAACAATTAGAATTGAAACTTATAACATGTTTGAACTTATTTCACATACGTTGGAAACATTTCGAACGTAACTACACAAAAATCTCTTTATTTAGAACAGTTTCAAACCATCTATCCAAATGTTAATGTTCGAACAATTTGTAACAAAAGATTTTCACAATTGCCCTCATAAACGAAGGTGCTAAGTCCTCCTGTGTGTTTCTGCCTATTTTCGGTGGCCGCGCTAGACCACCAGCGGATTTGTTTTGACGGAGCGTCACCCGCGCGCGACGATGTACACTGTTCGGCACCGCTAATATCCGGCATTTTCCCGCTCCAAAACACTCCACAAGACCCACGTTTTTAGTGTTTTGCCTCTTGTGCAACACGATTCGATTTGCATTACTAACGGGACGAAAATGATAGAAAAAATTCACCCCGTCCCGGCGTCCGTCCCAAAAACATGAACGACATGAAAATATATTTTCTTACAGATTCAATCACGAAAATCAACAGCATGGGATTCCAAATTTTCGCAACGGCCGACCATTTATCATGGTTGAACTTCCTTCCAAGGCGTGCGATAGATAAACATTCCCGGCACATAATAGTCACTAGTACCAGACTAACGCAAGCTCATGATGATAATAGGGAGAAAGTTTGTCAGTGAAGTTTGGCCACCAGAGGGTACATTCATTTAACGTTACAAGCTAGCGCAAAGGGGCTTATCATTGACCTTACCGGGGACTGACTCTACTGGCCTAATCATTCCTTTTTTGCCGAATTCTACGATCCATACGCCCGTACGTAGGACATGTAGGAAGGCCTGGTGGTGGACGCTACACATCACGGGAGAGTGTTGGTCCGAGACAGACAGCGGCGTGCTTTCGATCGCGTAGCGGCGACGCACCGCTGCGACAACGTGCGGGACCAAAACGCCTGTCCCCAGTGAGACCATGTGTTTTGAGCGGCATGCCCCGAATCCGTCTACCATTGCTGAATGTAGCCCAATTCATAGAGGTCTATTTTGTAAGCATTATTTCATGTACCCCTCAGCGTGAGAATTCCTTGTGCAACACTTCGCTACATTATATGTTTAAGTTTCCCCCGCGCACCGCCTACCACCCGCCTTTGATCATGTATGAAGTCGGCGGCAGAGAGAGATCATCAATCAATTTTGACAGGAGTGTCGCGCCAGTCTGAGGAGAAACGATCTCCCGTGTTGTGTTGAAAAATTTGGAGTTTGAAAATATCTGGAATAACTAATGCTAGAATAAACATTCACAAAATCATTGATTTAACTTATTTTCTGTTATAAAATTTCCTAAACTGCAATTTAACCACTGAGTTTAAGGGAACATGGTGTTTTCCCGATAATCACGTTAAATGTTTATGTCCGGTCTTTCCTCCTCGTAAGCAAACTTCCAGCTTGGCCAGGTGCAAGGCACTAGGGGTCAATGACCTGTAGGTCATATGTAGTATTGAAAGTGACAGAAGCGGCAAATATTGTCAAGAAAGCCCAAAATAAATCGTTTTGAATATATGTATGCCGAAAATGGGAATGTAGTCCTTTAAATATTTGTTCAAGCCACATATACAGCAAATTTCAGGTCATTCGGTTGAAATACCAGGGCGCAGGAGGCCAAGATATGCTAAAAATAGCCTAAAAACCTCAATAAAATCACTTTCATGGTCAATATCAAAACAAGGAAAAGAACGCACATTAGTTTTTGCCTACATTACCTCTGTACCAAATTTCAGGTCATTTGGTCAAAAAATGACAGAGATGAATCCATTTGAAGATTTGACAGGAGAAGAAGAAGAAGAAGAAGAAGAAACATGAGAGAAAACAATATGTTTAGCCATACTTATGGCTAAACATAATAAAATCAGTGCTGATGGTACTACTGATATATTGCCTTATTATAGAGCCGAATAGCAGCATACAAAAAGGAGTTGCTCAGCCTCTTAGTACGGGCTTTTGGAACGCTTATTGAATTAGAGTTTCGGAGTGTGAGCCCCGTGGCTCTTGTTCTCGTGGGTGGCACTAAGTCGTGTAGGGGATGGTCCTCACGAAGCATGCGTTGAAACAGGTACATTGCAGCTTCTTCCCTCCTTGGCTTCAGTGTGGGTAGGTCAGGCACGGATCGTCTTCCTCCCAAGGAAATGATGCGCACGCCACGTGGTGCTGAATGTCGTAGTGATACAACTTAACTGAACTTATAATTAGGGGCGAATCAAGTCACTTAGGCCATAATCCATGTGCCCAAAAGGTGGCGGTTTCTTGTGTCTGATGAGAAAGTACAGCAGATGCTGTTCTTATCTATATTGAATATGTAGCACTAAGTACAACCATTTATGAATCCAAATACATTTTCATGCAGATATTAAGCAACCAGCAAAACAAACAGTCACACTTATGTATGAGGCCATAGCAGGTACATTTTATCATGACATCCTCTGCAGGCTCCGGATTCAATGCGAGAGAACGAAAAAACAATAACGAGATACCTAAATTCTTAGAATAGTTCTATAGCGTCAAGACATACAGGAAAGATGTAGGTTCCTCTATGCCAAACCCAACTGCATGGAGAACTCTTCCCTTTTGTATCGGCGCAGCGACAGGAAAATACCACTTTAGTGAAACAGCTGTCTGGGCATTGGACTGCTTCGAGCACGAACCGGTACTTGAACTCTAGCATACCGTACCTGACCCGCCTTTTCAACCAATATGATCAATAATTGTCTTCTGTAAATATACTTAAAATGTCGAATTTATCCTTTGTCTATCCTACGAATTGAAATGACGGTTGACGTCATACTTGATGTTTACGTACGTATATGTGTGGTGTTACGTATGTATATGACACCGGTTGTATTATATACGATTTTAATCACTGTACATTGGTTATAAATCAGTGCTAGCACTGCGACTGTCAATAAGATCATCTTGTATCTTGTCTCTTGTCTCTTGTATCATGTAGACGACTTGAGATCAGAAGGAGAAAGACCAGCGCCTTCCTTCAAAAAACATCTAAGTATACAATAAAATGTACTAGGATTGTTACACTAGATAGAAGAGGTGTGATGGGGTACAGGCAGGTATACATGTATTTGGAACTTTTTTCCAGTCTTGGTGGAATGGCTTAATGCCAGCTTCACCCACACCCCAGCCTCAACCCAATTGGCATATTGTCTTCCATCCAGCTCACACACATCTGGAATTGCATTGACCCAGTTTTTCCTCAAGGAAATTCCATTAAAGGCCAAACCCCCATGCATACCCTTAGGGCCCAAAAAAAGGTAGACAGCCAGGGTAGACAGGGCCAGCTTTTCACGCAATCCCGATCTTTACTTCTGCTTGGAGATATATTTACTTAGACCCTCAGTCTAATCTCCAAGAAGATGTAGAGAGGTGAAATCGTAACGTTTCTCAAGCTTTGGTTCTACGAAGCAGCCGGACTTAAATAGAAAGGGCGGGGCTTTGCCTTTCTACATCTGCTTGTAGATTAGAATGAGGCCCTCCCCAGCAAAGTGAATAATCTCCAAGCAGATGTTCGGGTTGCAGTGGTTCGGGCATGTGTCTAGGGCGAAAGGCGCACTTTCACACACAATTCTTCAGGGAAAAGCGGAGGGTGCGCGGCCGCGGGGACGTCCCCGTCTACAAATAGGTACAGACCCTAGCCCCCTACCTGTGGCAAACAGCAGCCAGCAGATGACTTCAGCGGCGAGAAGTTGCCCTCCCATCTCGCTTCACCCGCGCCCGGTTGGGCGGATGCTTGTTGTGGGTTTCCGCTGAGAACGCTGAGGCGACGTTACCTTGTGTCCTTACGGAAATGTTATATATTGCGCAGACACGTACTGCACAAAGTTATTCTCACAAGTTATTTCAATCTAGCAGGATTGTTATTCCAGCAGAGAGAAGTTGCCCTCCCATCTCGCGACCCCCGCGCCCGTCTGGGCGGATGCTTGGTTGGTTTCCGCTGATAGAACTGACAGAGGCGACGTTACCTTGTGTTGTTACGGAAATGTTGTATATCGCGCAGAAACGAACTGCACACCGTTTTTATCACAAGCTATTTCAATCAAGCAGCAGGATTGTCAGAATGAAAGTTGTCCCGTCAAATGACGTCGTCTGCTAAAGGCCACGAAGAAGACAAGATACTGACCAACTGGACAATGCCGCCTTCCAAATGAGCTCGAGTCTACTACGTGTTTTCCAAATATTCGGTGAGATGGTAACGTTACAGCAACGCAGCATGAAATATTTACACTCCGGTAATTATCTTCACCACTAACATCATTAGTTTCTTTGTTCGCCTTGACACTTCAGCCCCACCCATCTATTGTTATCAACAAAATGAAAAATAGGGGACACGACCTTCGTCATGCAATGTGAAGACACATCGCACGCGCAGAGAGCTGCCGGGGCATACTGCACAAGCCCCCACAGTAGAGGCCTTAAAGGCCAGGCTTGCCGCCCTGCCGTAGCCCGCCAGGCCTGACCCCCCCTCAGCGATACCCCTCCAGGGGTTGTTAGAGGGTACCCACAATGAAGATGAAGACTTCCCATTGGTGCGTCGTGACGAGGCAAATCTGCACTACGTCTACGGCAGAGGTGGAGGATGGAGATTACAGCTACTTATACCGACACGAGGAGGAGGGGCACAACAACACGTATTTTATTTTTATTATCTACGCCGAGGAACTCGGAGTAGATTATGTTTTCGGTTGAGCCGGATGTTGTGTGGGTCTGTATGTATGTCAAGAGCATAACTCGGGAAACCTTTAATAGATCTTCATGATATTTGGTAGGTGTGTAGTGGTTGTGCAAAGAAAGGTCAAGTTCAAAAATCGTTAACCTGGCGTTTTCCAACAGTACTGCAGCGGACTTTTAATTTTTCTGTGTTTGTATGTAGGCAAAAAAAAGTGACGGAAACGTTGATGAAATTCAATGATTTTTGGTAGGTAGGAAGAGATTGTGAAAACGGAGGTCAAGTTTAAAAATGATTCATCTGGCGCTTTCCTACAGTACTGCAGCAGGCTTTGTGTGTGTGAGAGTTTGTATGTCGCCAGCATAACTCGAGGAGCTGTTGACGGTTGTGCATGATATTTAGTGGATAGTTAGGGGTGTCAAAAAGGAAGGTCAAGTTCGATAATGGGCCTCCTAGCGGGTATATGAGGTACTGCAGCGGAGCTTCAACGTTTGAGGCCAAATTTTCTGGAGGCGTCAGGTTCATAATTTTTAGGTAGTATATAGCTTCTGGGACGGCAAGTGAGTGGTGTGAATTATGGCCGCCTAGCTGCTCGTTTGGAACTGCAGTTGGCGTTTTTGTTAATACCTTTGGAGACGAATAACTTCAGCAGGGATTGACGGATTATCATAATCTATGGCATGTGGATAGTTTCGGTGATGCTTTACATAATTGAATACTTGTCATGCAAATAAGACGATAATTTGCATAATAAATGAGGAAAGTTTATCAATCCGCCAAAAGCTTGTAGTCAAATTTCATGCAAGTGCTATGGTAATGATTTTTAAGTGGTGTACAGCTCTTGGGGCAGGTAGTAACTGATGTAAGTTTAGACCCCCTAGTGGCTTGCTTAGAACTGCAGTGGGCTTTTTTGATGTTACCTTTGGAGGTGAATAACTTGGGTAGGGTTTGATGAATTTGCATTGCTTCGGACAGGTAGGTTATTGGGGTAATGATTAACAAATATAGACGTAATTGCAGTGGCCGCAGCTAAAACAGAGGTTCCCGCGTACTACATACATCGGAAGGGTCATCTGAATAAACATGCTAGGAATATTTACCAAAACGTAGATGATCCTAATGTTGCAAAATGGCTTTTCCATTTACTGTTCAAAAGGTGAATTTAGAACCTTCTGAGGCCATTTTTACCATATATCATAGGGACTAGATGATATGCATTCTGAAATTATGCCTTCGTGGGTCTTTCAGTAGACTCTAGTTTACTAACATAAAGTTCTATAATTTTCTACGAACTAAGACATACCACAGTAACGTGATGTGGAAGCACTTTATCATGATGATCACACAGGTTGAGAGCGCATCTACAAGCAGCGACACCTGTGCTGCAGTGCAATGTGAACCAGTCAGAATTGCCCTGAGGAAGGTGACAGATGATAACTGAAACGTTGGTTGAATGGACAACTTGGTTGTGTACAAAGAGGCTTTTTATTCAGTGTCTTACCAACCTGATAAAACTATAGACAGTGGATGATCACTACTTTCACACCTTAAGTCACAGGAGAAGGTTTATGAGATCCTCAGCTGTCGTGCACATCATTGGATGACAGGAATGTATTTCTTCTAATTCTATGTTGATTACAGTTTCTAAAGCCTCATAATCTGTGACATTTGTTTTAGCTGAATTCAAATTCTTAATATACGAATAAAGAAACTCAAAATACCAGTATTGTCTGGAATCAGTTTTTGGTCCGCAGTTCAGTGTGACATTCTGCACTGCAATCATAAGTATGCAGTTGTACCAGCATAGTTTTGTAAGTGGAAGTCAACTCCAGAAGCAGGTGACATCTTTATTATGATAGGATTAGTGGCCAATTTTTTAAAATCAAAAGATAATACAAAGCACAATGTTGCTCATGGTGTATTTGTAAATGCCTTACAAAGTAATGCATGGTTCTGATTGTCTTTTTTTCTTGATAGGGTCCTTAATGACAGGTTCCATTGTCTTGTATAATCTTTACGTCATTTTTATATCATTAGCATTGACTTAAACCTGCCTTTCTGCCAACGTTTTTACACTTTTTCTCACCCTGTAAGAGAATTAAAGAACACAGAGACAGTCACAAAGATACACAGTGGCATCGGTCAATAATTCACTGGATGGCGGAGGTTATATATTGTACTATTTTTGGTATGTTGACCGTTCCCGAAGGGTAAAAAAATCTTGTTTTTTATTTCAAAATCAGGCGAAAATCACTGCGCGCGCTGATGTCATCCATAAAATTTACTTGCTCTGGCCTAAGATAAGATACAGCAGAAGCCACTTAATTGCACCTCGGATAAACGCACATTCCATTTAACTGCACCAAATCCCAAACCGGTTCCTATTCACTGCATTGTTAGTGACTCCGCATATCTGCACGGCGCATTGTCACCAATGCCGGATAACTGCACCAACATTTTTAAAAAATCCTCGACAAGTTAACTAAAAAGGTGCGCTAAAAATCGGCAAACGCGGTACAAATGAGCCGATAAGTGCCTATGTAGAGGCACAATACCGCCAATATGCCTAAAATTGTTTTCACTACCAAAAGAAAGTGGTCTCCATTGGCAATCACGTTGATAGCGAACGTATGGGATATCCCGGGCGGCTCACTGGCCGTGTCGTCACCATAAAGAGACGCACGCCTGCCAAAGGCGGTATTGCGTATTGGCAGACAGCATGCTGTACTCAATAAAGATTGGTCTCTACCTGTACACTGTTTTATTACTGTGAATGCATTTAAGTTCGCGAGGATTTGATTTCGCGTTAAGGATGACATGGGGTGTTGTCGGCGGTTTAAGGTTCGCGGCAGCGCTATATTCACATACTGCTGCAATAATAAAAGACCGACGTCTTAAAGGGGCATATTGTGACATGAACATAAAACAAAATTCTTTGTTTTTGATTATTTTTCTACATCATTAGTTGAATTTACCTTATTACACTGCACAGCAATATTCATCACGTACGGATGCGACTTTGTGGTGTCGTGCGAACGTCTTGAAAAAAATTATATACGCAATCCCCGCCGCCGCTTGAATTGGCCGCCATCTTGTCCAACATTCCGACGAAACACCGAACACGCGATCGAACGCCCGACGTTCTGAAGTTTGGTCACTTGTGGTGATTTTCCTGTGACGCTCGAACTCCGACCATAACGGTCGATTCGGATTTTTCGTAGCGTTCTACGCTGGCTTATTTGCATTTTAAGTTGCGGGACGCAAGTTAATATGTAAATGAACCAGATTTTACACGTTTTGCGTTTTTCGTCGCTTATTAATGATGGAAATGTGACAAAATGACGGGAATATGTTGGAAATAAGTAACAAATAAGTTACAAATGTGAATCTTAGTTTAGATCTTTCATATTCTTACTATTTGTAGTTTTTGCCCACCAGATTCTACAATATGCCCCTTTAACGTACATCTAGTCCCAGTTCTCAGTAACAGGGGACAGACCGGTAATTGGCGCAGGCGCAGAAGGCCAACTTTTAGCCCATATAGGTTTGGTACCCTTGGTAAAGGTAGCTGTAAAGGGGCTTTTTTCCAGGATATGTTGATATTTTGTAGCTGGATTTTACAGGTAAGGGTTTTTACCTTCTTATTAAGTTGAAAAATCAGACTTTCATCCATGTTTGTGGTGTCTGTAGGCCTGCAAAGTTTTCTGTTTTTGTGTGATTATCAGGTGGAGAAGGGGGTCAGAGGTCAACTTTGGTAAAGAAGCTCGGATTCGTAGGGGTTCCGCCGATTAGAAAGTTGAAATTTTGCTCTAGATTGAAACTTTGGGGGCCTGACAGCCCTGCCAATGCATGTTTTTCATGAACTAAAACTCTGGTAGGTGACTTTTGACAGCTTCTTTCTTACATGATTGCCATATATTAAGATAGGAAGCTTAATTACTGTTCTGTGGCCTGAAACCGCACAGCGACTCGGCAAGGGCTACAGACGCGTGGACGGACATAGCAGTCACTTTTGACGGTGCGGTGCTGATGTGATCATTTTAGGGGTAGGTACCTGTACCGTGTACCGGTACAAAACCGGTATTTTTGTGTGGACTTGTCCAAAAAAACCTGTCCGGAAAAAATCAGTGGACCGGACTTTGGACCGATTAGAAAATTCACAGTACAAGACTACCAGCAGGCGATCACATAACAAAATATGATAATGTTACCGGTCTAACAAAATACAAGACAGCAGATTTAAGGAGTCGTGGTTGCTCTTTTTCGAAGATGTTAGCTGTGAATCATATCTAGAAACACCTAAAGGATGCGTCAACACATGGCGAGGCGAGTATAATTAATTCTAAGACAGTGCGAACCTAAACAATTACATCGTTCCAGACATGGCGTTATTGTCCAACACATGCATATACTTGCAATCAAGTAGATCACTCTCCAAAATATGGTGTACTGCTACACTACTATAATCAGGTCCAGGTCCAGGTCCGGACCTGGACCTGACCCTCTCGACCTGGACCTGGACCGGACCTGAATTTTCTGCACCGGTACCCACCCCTAGATCATTTGTCACATTCTTTTATGGCAGAGCTGAATCTACGTCCTAGAAACTTCCTACATTCACCCGAAGAAATGTATACGCGGGTTCGGCTATGCTATAAGGAGAATGGTCTGTCACTGATCTAAATCATCTAACCATATCTACCCACTCTAATCTGTCCAAACAAGACAGGGGCCTCTCTGGCGCTTACTGATTTCACTCACTGTGTCTTTCCTGAGAATTTGAAATTTACTGTTTTAATACATAAATGTGGCCCTTAAGCCCCCGTCACAAATCAAGAAATTAGCTCGGCCGACTTGTCGGCGAGCTCCAAATGGCGATTTTCGGGCGAAGTACGACCGACGTCCTGCCGATTCTACGGGCTTCGGGCGAATTTTCGGAGCTCGGCCGACGTTCGCGTGTCACTGGAAGCTGCGCTTAAATTCAGCGAGGCCTCGGCGACGATTTTTGAACTCGCACAGCTCGTCAACAGTTTGCCCGTAGCTCGCCCGAGCAACGCCCAGCGCTCGGCCAATATTCGGGCGGGCATCCGAGGACCCGATTTTTGATCGGTCGGAGGTCGCCCGAACTCTTCGGCCTCGTGCGAGCCTCGCACGGGCCTTGAACAATAGTCGGACGACCGTCGTCAGTGTTCCGGCCGACTCATGAAAAGTAAGGCGTGCTTCGGGCGAGCGTTGTGCAGGTGTTGATGGGAGCTTGGACGGGCCTCGGCCGAACTCCTTCTTGTTTATAGATAAAAGGAAACGACAGTTTGGTTTATAACATAAGATGATAAATGATACTGTAATATTAACTAATACTAATTTCAACTTGTCGACGAATGCTGCCAAACTTTTCTAATGAAAGACAATTCAATGCAAAGTTAAAATTTTCATTCAAAAAAAAAAATTATAAATAAAATGTTGACACCGAAGACAATGCTTCTTGTTTCAATTTGTATGTTAATGAACTGGGGCTTGACTTTTGAGGTTTGACTTCACTTCCTGAGTTTTTTCTCCAAAAAATGACTAGTTGAAAGTCCACTGAGTCATTATAGATCTAAGTTTGTCTGCCGAGGCACGCCTAGGCGTCGGTAGGGCGTCGATAGGCTTGTCAACGGTCGGTCGAAGCTCGGACGGCGTTCGCCCGAGCTTCGGTCGATTTCTATTTGGTGAAAATTTTTGGATCGGGGTTAAACGACTGATCTGTTGACTTTGTGGCTCCTGCACTTGTATTTTGATTGGTCTATAACAAAATGCCTCTTTATGTGATTATTTTCAGTGTGCCCACCTACTTCACTTGTGCCCTACAGATTTGCCACAACTCAGAAAGTAAAGTTGGTCCAAATTTGAGATTGTTACCAGGCCATTTGATTCTGACTTCGTCCGTGTCCAAGAGATGGTACCGTCTTATGTGGGATTTATGATTATTAGCGTTCGACGGACGTCGCCCGAGCCCCGTTCAATTTGTGACGGGGCAGGTTTTCAGTGAAAAATACGGTCGACGCTCGGGCGAATTTGAAATTCGGCGAGCTTCCGGCGATCTACAAAATCGGCCGATGCTCGCATGAATTGTGACGCCGGCTTAACAAGAGGTGGAATCTACGCTGCTACCGCACCGTACCTGTAAAACGAAAGCTTTCTAACATCTAAATGCGTTCTAACAAGTTCATACAGCACACCGAGGTTTATAAACTATTCACCTCCTGTATGATACAGTGTACTACCGGTCCAGCTGGGCAATTTCGCATAATTGCGCCAGCCGGATAATTGCACCAAATACGCTGGCAAATGGGGTGTGCAGTTAAGCGGATTCTACTGTATATACAAGTTGTAGAAAAATGATATTCCGATTAAACTTATGCCAAAGAATCCACTGCGTAGACTTTTCATCATATCATGGTTTGCAGTTACGAATGCAGGATTTAGTTATGACATTAGGTATGACATTAGATAAACAGATTTCATTGTTTATCTGCTACAATATAATTGTGCAAAAAATGTACCGAAAAAATTATGATGATGATGATGATGATGATGATGATGATGATGATGACAGGTTTATTCAGTAGACAAACAGATACAGGCCTCATGGCAGCCCTGAGGCTGAATTAACAGGCTTGTTCACAATATCCATAATCAAATTTACAATACAGTTCACAATATCAATAATCAAATTTACAATACATTTCATTGTTACCATAACAGTTACAAATTTCTTCGGATTTAAAATCTTAATGTCATATTCTCTTACTAGTCAGTGCTGTTTAGCAGAGTTACCATGTAGTGAATGGGGCTCTTAGTGAATCTGGCGGTATTTGCTTTAAAAGTCTGTAGCCGGTTACACGACCGAGTCTTTCTGCCGGAAATCGCCTCGCGGCACGGTGGGAGGCAGTCTCGGAAGATCGGGGATCTCAGTAGGGAGCGAGCATAACTTTTGCATGATGTGGACTACCCAACCCAAATGCTGTAATTTAATTGTTATTGTATCTGCCTTTGTCAGCTACAATCTTTATTTCAAGAGGTGATGTTTGGCATTATCACATAGCCAGATGGCGTCGACCAATCAGAAGCCTCCTTCGCCCATGTGTTATGACGCCACAACACACTAGTTCGACCCTCCCATTATGTAGAGGGGAGATTATATTTTTGCTAACATTCGTATAATGTCTATTTGTTCCCAAAATGCTTACTATCTTAGAATGAATTAAATATTTTGTAAGCAAATAACAAAATAGAACAAACTATTTCAATACAAGTCAAATCGAAACGAGCGGAAAGAAAGCAGATGATAATAGATAATAGAATAGATTTGAAAAAGATTTGACATGCCAAGATTGCAATGTTACCTTCTGTACAAAAATGACATGTAAATTCTGAAATGCATTCTTGATAGTATAAGGGATCTATGCGTCACACAGGAATTGTCTACTCTCATATGGGTCAGGTTGGATAGGCTAATAGTATATGATAATAACGTTAATGACCCGCCTATTCCTCGGTGTATATGGTGTCATAACGCCTCATAAAACCACCTCGTTCGCTTCGCTCACTCTGTGGTTTTATTCGGTGGTTATAGCACATGGCCAGGCATTATGACACCATATACACCTCGGGGCGGTTCATTAACCCTTAATTGTCATATAGCTAGATGTCGTCGACCAATCAGAAGGCTCCATTTACGGGTCTTAATTTTCCCATATAGCTCATTAAGACATTCATTGATATAGATGCGACCCGCGGTCGGGCCGGTACCGGTTGCTGAATTCTAATTTGCATGAAATAATGTATTTATGGCCCAGGGAACAAGACATCACTAGAATACCTAAAATACTGATGGCGATCGGCGACTGTGACCCGGACAGACGCCATGTTCATTTTCATAATTTGCGGATTATAACGTTGGTTTATTGAATAAAGCACAAAAAGAACACAAGAGAGCATACAAGTATTTATATGGTTTGAGTTTATTTTGATTGACAATTGCACAAACTCCATTAATGTCATATCTTTAAACCTTTCAGCTATAGATTGAAGGATAATGATAATGTATAATATGATGTTATAAGAATTCTGCATGAATTTTGGTAAATAAAATGTCCTAACAAAAAAGAAGTACTGTGTTAACCTACCTCTGTAAAAGATTTAAAACTGTTATAGAGTAAATAGATATGCTGTTATGAATTTATGATACTTTGATCTTACAGAGCGTTAAGAAAATCATCAGGCTACATTTTTGCAGTGAAATACAGTGATGAAAATATACTCCTACATTTCGCATAGCTTACATTATTTTAGATCTTGAAAAATTAATATGTTATCCCCAAGAAGCCTAACTTCAACAAGCCATGCGTATCAGTTGGTGTCATGCTATGCTACACCATCAATTCACTCTTTTACCGGTTATCTTACAAATTTTGGGTAATTTTACACAAGATGCTTAAGACAAATATTCAAACACGGGCTAGAGAGATGCGCAGACTTTAAGGCCTAGGAAAAAAAGAGTTTTGTTTCTGGTTACCCGTCCGACCCTAGCAAACATTTGCCAACCCTAGCCTTTTTTTCGGTCGACCGCTGGCAAGAGATATAAATGAAGGCTTCGAACAGACTGGTTTGACCTACTAATCCAGTTCTATTAGAGTAGTTATAGAGAAAACAGCAACAAGGTTATGTTCATTTAGGTCCCTTCTGCTGAATTTGTTAATATCATATGTTCTGTTACAGTTCGGGTTTAATCGTAACATTCAGAGTTTCGAGTAGCATTCTGTTATAATTGTAGCAGTAGATTTAGTAGGCAGAGGGTTAATTACTTACTAATTAACGTTAAACCCGATAGTGAGTGTGTTTGTGTGAGTGTAATTGTGAGTTATTTGTAAGTGTCTTTTACATTGTATGTGCTTGCTTATTCAGATAAGAGTAGGGTCTAAGAATATCAAATAACTTTTTTGTCATTTCACTTTTTTATTCCTTACAACTTGTAATACAAGCCACCTTGTTAATTGTGGCTGTGTTGTAATAACTTGTAGAGATGATAGTCTTATGTTTTTTCAGGCCCATTTTGTTACATTTGTTTATGTCGTTTATTCTGTTCTGGTTTGGTTTTAATAGACCGATCCCAAAGCCACGCCCCCTGTTCGATTTCGAACACCTCCGTCAAAAACAGGGCTTGACGGACCAAAAATGGCTACTGTGGCCAGGTTGTCAAGAATGTCGACTGACTTTCGCTTAAGTTTCTTGGCTCTAAAACACATTCAAAGTGGTTGAAAGAAAACTGCTCTGCATTCTTTGTTGAAGGCTGTATCCATCGAGAAGAGTTGTTTGAGGAGGGCGTGCACGTAATTGCAGCGAGAGCGTACTGTTTTCAATGCTGAAGCGATAGGTGCCGCATAGAATTTCCTTGTTGGTGGGCATCAGCTCCCGGTTTTTGACAAGCAGCCGATGCATGTGTAAAACAGGGTACGTATATCTGTGGTAGGGTTCGCACTGTTCTGGCTGCATGCACAAAAGCTGCATGATCTTTAGTAACAAAGAATTTAAATGGCATTCTTTTACTTCCCTGTTCACCGTTAAAGTTCATCACCATCACACGCTAGTACGGAAGAGGCGAAACTATTCCCTAGCGGACGTTGTAGTAGCTGCCAATGTGGTACAAGATCCCTCCTCTTGAGTGCCCGAGCTATTGTAATCAGCTGCCACAAACTACATATTGAAACGGGAAGACATACCCGCACTCCTCTAGAACAACGATTATGTAAACATTGTAATTTGAATAGAATAGAAAACGAATGTCATTTTGTGGTAGAATGTGGATTATATACCAAAGAAAGAAATGAACTGTATAAGCTTATAGAAAACTTATTTCCCTACTTCACACATTTAAGCACTGTACAAAAATTCATATTCCTAATGCGACTAGACAAACCTCCCATTGAAAAACACGTCTGTTCTTTTATATCTACTATAACTGAAAAGCGAGGAGAAGTAGAATTTATGTAATGATAGTCATATTTGTTGTGACCTGTACTTTGCCAAGTGTGGCAGAAATGTGCAATAAAGGCCTTCATTCATTGTCTTTTTCCATTCGTTTGTGTCCTCAGCATACATGCAACCATTACAGTGAAAAGCGTGTCTCAGATATACGTAATCTGATTCATACGAGCCATTTCTGTCCCACTAGCGCTGTTTTCGACGGACCTGTTCAAGATAGAACAGGGGGTTCTTAGGGGGTTCCATACGTTCGATCTGGTGTTCGACAGGATCGGTCTATTGTAGCATTTCAAAGTTTCGAGTAGCATTCCGTTTTTGTAGCTAGCTGAAGATGTATGTACAATGTATGTGCCTGTTCAACAAATAAAGTTGTTTTTTGCATTACAATGCATAAACGTTTTTATTTACATAATACAGCCATACAGATAGAGATACAGGTACCTTTCCAACACCCTCTGAGACCTCGTACCCCCATGAAATATTTAGAGCTTTTTACGAAATTTCTTGTTATATCTTGTCTCATTGATTATGCGAATAAGGATATAATTAGCATGATCTATTCTGGTCCTCTCTGCCAAAATGATATACATGTATATAGCATTTGTCCTTTTCTTAGGCAAAATTTCGTGTTTGCATTTTACCATAAATTATGCAAATGACTTTTACATTAATCATGCAAATTAGGTCATTTTTTGCATAATTGTTACGACAACGTCTGCAGGATATATACATACAAGATTGGCATAGTTTTTTGAAAAACAATTCAAAACTGTCTATCTATTCCGCTTTAAAGACAAGGTATGGACAAGAAGAGTACCTCACAAGCGTACATAATTTTGAAATTCGTAGAGCAATTACAAAGATAAGAATATGTAGTCATAAATTGAACATTGAAACCGGAAGATATCGTAAAATTCCCAGTGATCAAAGGTTCTGTCCATCCTGCCCAAATGAAGTTGAAGACGAACGTCACTTAATCATGAATTGTTCAAGATATGCGGATAAACGCTTTGTAACTTTCACACAAAAAGTAGGTTGCAGAATTATCCCCCCCCCCCCCAAGAGGGTCTGTCTTTAGTACTTCGTGCAGCACCCCTAACTTGGGCCTAACCTGCAATGACCTGGTGCAAACGTAAACGGTAGCCTGTCAAAGGCTTCTGGCAGCTCTCTTTTTTAAGCCTGGCCCATTTCTCGCCGGCAATGGTCTCCAGCTCAGCAATGTTCTGAGGTCTACGTGCCACAACAGCTTTCTTCAGATCCGACCAGAAATTCTCCATTGGATTTATGTCTGGAGGCTGTGATGGCCACTCAAGAACCTTCCAGCCCTTTTCTCTAACCTGGCTTGAAGCCTTTATGGCTTTTGATGTGTGTTTTGGGTCGTTCTGTTGTTCAGTTATTCTCCTTAGAAGATTTTCACAATAACACCCCTGCAGTTCCAGAGGAAGCTGCTAGAGGGCCCAAACCCTCGCCACGTCTTCATTACACCACAAGCTATCTGCCACCAAAAAAAGCAAGACCATAGCACGTCCAGGTCAAAAGATACAAAAATTGAATTTTCGCTGCAGTACCAAGGTCACATACCAGGGGGCCCAAAATCGACCTTGAATTTCGGCTTCACAACACCTGCCCACATACCAAATATCATTGTAATCCATCAAGAGTTATGCTGACTAGAGTGGTCCAGAAACACAAACATTTCCACAAACAAGACCATAGCATGTTTTGCTAAATGGGTAACCTGCCTTTAGGCATAACACACTAGCTGCATAGAATTGGACTGTAAGACTTGATCCGTTCCAACAAGTGTGGCAGTATCTTTAATATTCTTGAGGTGTACTCTCCTAAGGGGTGGCCTTCGTCTGTAGGAACCAAAGCTAGGTACTCATTTTCACCTGAGTTGAGTGAGGAAATACTAGTAGGTGTTCAGTGCATTTCCCAAGGGCACAACATCGGGGCCTAGGGATTTGAACCCAGAACTTTTAGATTCCGAGGCCATGCTTGTGCTTGAATAACTTAAGCCACAGCAAGTAAATTTTATGGATGACATCCTCCGCAGACTCCAAAACTAATGAGATAGGGCAAAAAAAAACAAGGCGGGCAAAAAAAAACAATTTCAAATTTTGAGATTATAAATCTTGTTAAACAAAATATGAAAGTATTTGCCAATTTTTGGCATGTTGACCACCGTCGGAGGGTAATGAAATTTCAAAATTTAATGAGCGCGCTGATGTCATCCATAAAAATTACTTGCTGTGGCCTTACCAAGATTCATTGTTATAGACGTTCAGCAAAGTTATAAACACAAAAGCATCCTCTTTATCCCTTTTTACAAATATAATTTACCTGAATCTTAAAATGTGACATAAGTACAATGTATGTTTGATGTATATCTTGATGAAATAAAAGTACATGTATTGGTAATTATGCGGATTGTCTTGCAAATGAGTTGTTTCTGTCAATGTGGACAGTTAAAGGCATCCAGAGCATTTTATGAGGCTTGAAACTTGAATTAAAAAACTCAAATTTCTAGTCACTCCTACACAATGAGTTTCAATAACACTATACCATTATATATCGACATTAAAGGAGCAAATATACGATGTCGTTGTGTGGTGAGAACTGATAGAAAATCTAAGCCCTAATAGACTGATCCTGACTGTCCATCACAATTAGCGGTTTGACCAATGAGAGAGTGTCTTCATGTCCGTCAAATATTTGCATTTTCATATTTTAATTTTGCATTTCTATGTATTGACGGAGGTGGGCGGGGCTATGGTATCTACAGTATTTACACTAGGTGCTTGAAACCAAAAGAATACCATGTAGATTATATTTTTGTGCTGTTTTTGTTCACTTTTGAAAAGAAATCCGCAAATGTGGTAAACAGTGGCATTGATTGTCAATTTCATAAAGATAACACCAACTAGAACATTTTCAGTTTGTCTTTTAAAATGCTCTGGGTGCCTTTAAGACTTTCTTGCTTTGTACAATATTCTTGTAGTGACATGAGTGATGGGCTACCAAACATTTCGCAAATAAGCATCTCAATATTTTGAATCAGATTTTGTAAAATTGCTATGTTCACAAGTTATCACTAATCATGTTGTTCTTAGTTGAAACAAAAATCTTGATATATTTCAAGTTGACACATTCTTCCGAGTTCTTTCTCATCGATAACAAAAAAGAATGATGAAGACTTTGACACATTGTTCTCTCTTGCCAGAAAGAGAAAAGATACAAAGCAACAGAGAACTTTCCTGTTCCATCCAAAACCCACACAGCCAAAAGCATTGACCACAATCTACTGCAATGGTGTGAGAAAATTTTAATGTCTTTTCTATATCATAATACATGTAGTATATTCAGAGCCATACATTGTACGTGCTCCTTTTTCTACAGTATGTGACAATTGTAACACACTTTTCCAGTACGCCAAACTTTATATATATAAAGGCCATGAGCACAAGGCAGTGTGCTGGATGGAGTAACGCCCAATGCACCACAGGAACAACCATGGGGGGAAATAAGTTCCAGGTACAAATGCCAGTAAGCACAAAAGCCATACAGCAACTTATGGATTTATGATAACTTCTTATTGAGTTTGACATCATTGCATGTTGTTGCCTGTTCTGTGAGAGAAGCATGATTTGCTTGTGGACAAGAAAAGATAGGTCTTAACATGGACGTTATCCGTAAAAACATCTACCTGCGGCCTTGATACAACTTTAAAGTTCTTTCTTTATAGACTTTCTGTGCCTTATGATCCACTGCTCAAAAGAGTCAGGTATTCTATCTGCATATTAACGTGACAGAAGCAGTGGACTGCTTATTCCTTGACGAAGACTGGAGTCGATTAGTTGAAAATTTGGGTGAGTCCAACTTTTTATGTTGGCAATTACAGTTCAACTTTGAATTAGAACCTAACAGGTCTTCACATAGGGTTACACTGACAATAAGACATGTACAGACATAGAAACATGTTTTTATGTCATGCTGTCAATTAGCGAGTCTCTCATCGCCGTGGTAACGGCCCCCTGCGGAGCGTCGCCCAGTTTGAACACGCTCTCGATCACGGACAGCTCCGTGCTGGTGGTGTCCATCCCCGCGAACGCAATCCAGTCGTTCACGACCATTCCCGCGCCGACTACATCGCTGCCTCGGTTCACCGTACCTGCTACCAGCGGTACCTGCCAAGAGATCGATCAATCAATCAATCAATCAATCAATCAATCAACCAACCAACCAACCAACCAACCAACCAACCAACCAACCAACCAACCAACCAACCAGCCAGCCAGCCAGCCAGCCAGCCAGCAAACCAACCAACCAACCAACCAACCAACCAACCAACCAACCAACCAACCAACCAACCAACCAACCAACCAACCAACCAATCAATCAATCAATCAATCAATCAGTTACCTACATGCACCAGATTTTACCATTTGTTCACAGAACAGTATCAGCCACAAGCAGGGCTGTCTCCATCTTTATATTTTCCCCGTCCCATTCATTGTTAGAGTTGGGGTTTTGGTCAGTGTTTCGCGAATTCGGGTTAGGGTACATGTACATGACACGTACATGTATCTGTAGAAGTGACGACGGTTCCCCTTGTCCCCTATGGTGGTTTTGGGGTGCAGGTTGGGTTAGAGTTGGGGTTATGGTCAGTGTTTGAGGTTAGGGTACATGACACATACCTGTGGTAGTGACGACAGTTCATCCTGGTCCTCTAGGGCTGTTTTGGGGTGCAGGTTGGGTTAGTGTTGCAGTTATTGTCAGTGTTTAGGGTTAGGATAAAGTTTTGTTTGTTTGTTTGTTCACCTGTAGTAGTGAGGAAAGTTCATCCTGGTCCTCTATGGTGGTTTTGGGGTGCACCAGCCCTCCCTGGTTGCTGAGGGCTGCGTAGCTGCCGACTAGAACGTTGTCTGAAACCGTCTGGCGGAAGACTTCCACCTTCAATACGTCTGCGAGGATCTCTTCTGTCTCCTGCAAGCAGTCATTATCAAGTTCATATTTCAACACAACCTTTCCTGTAACCACATGCTCAAGCCAAACATAGATAAATAAACCTGTAAATGTTGAAATCTTTATGGTGGTTTAATGTTCGCGATTTACGTAATGACCTATATCTTCTGCCCAACTTACCCATTTTTTCAACGACAAATTTAAAATTACCATGAACACATTTTCTCCCTCCCGTGATATTAAATCCGTACGAACTTAGTTAAAGGCATCAAGACATCAAGACGAGGTAATCAAGACTGAATTCTTTGCTGATTTTTAATTTCTAGCCTTGCTCAGGACACACACGCACACACAGACACACACAGACACACAGACATATACACACACACACACACACACAACCAAAACCCACCCTGTCGAGATCGGGGTGCACCAGAGCCACGTAGTCATTACATGTGATGACAACACAACACGGTGAACACACACACACGTTCATACACACCCACCCACAGACACACACAAACAGACACACACACACACACACAACAAAACCCACCCTGTCGAGATCGGGGTGCACCAGAGCCACGTAGTCGTTACATGTGATGACGTTTCCCAGCGCCGACAGTCTCTCCTCTACTCTCTGGATCCTCACACTGTCTGGTAAAGAGTTCCTGGAACCAAACATATGACTCGTTTATATGACTGGTTTATTCGTTGAATGTCTTCGCAGCCCAAAAGGGCTGAATTGCGGAATTCATTACTTAGCGTTGGATCTCTTATACACACAATAAAATACTAATACGCCATGCCATTTAAAACATGCCAAACAGAACAGTCACTCATGTTTTCTATAATGCTAACACAGCTTACTGATCTACAGTATGATTGAGAGTGAAGTATTGTGTGTGTGTGTGTGTGTGTGTGTGTGTGTGCGTGCGACAGCGTGTGACTGTGAGTCCGAGTATGTCTGTGACTGTGTGTGTGTCAGTGCCTATGTGTGTGTGTGTCTGTGTGGTACATTTGTGGTACATTTGTGTGTGTGTCAGTGTGTATGTGTGTGTGCATGAATGTGTTTGTGCGAAACTGTGTGTGTATGTATGATGAAGCGAAAAGCAGCCTAAACTGGAACCGGAGTTCCTACCTGGCGGAATCAACTCTACTTAAGTACTTTACTCTACTCTACGCGATTGGTGTGTATGTGTGATCTGGGGGGGGGGGGGGGGGGGTTGTGGTCTGGAAACCCTTGAGATCTGTATACAGCACGCTGGCATGGTGAAATCCTCACCTGATATGCTGCAGTTCCTGATCGTTGGTTGTGGCCGGCACCAGCAGTCCGTTCCGGTTTCCCACCGTCATGCGACCGATTATTCTGGAAAACAAAAGATAAAGGTAAAGCAGGCATCCTCTAAAATTCAAGTAGGTAGTACTAGTAGTGGTATAATATGGCTTCGCTAGGGGTAACGGTTCACATTTTTTTAGCCAAGCACAAGTTCTAGTTGGGTCACCCCTACACTTCTCGATAAGTGTTTATGTTTTTTTTTTTGACGTGCAGAGGTTTGACACTTGAGGCTTACACCTGAAGCTCCCTCATACATGGGGCCCTGGCTTTACGTCACCATCCGAATAAAAAAAAAAACTCTCTGATTTTGAAGAGTGTGACACTGCCAGCATTGGTCATCTAATGAGGCTGGGAGAGTGGTTTAGTGCCCAGTGACAGTATGTAATCGACTAGTAGTGGTTTCTGGCAGACTTGCACTGAGCAACCTACTAGTACCTTTCCGAGTTTCTACTTGGCACATCGCCTGTTGCAAGGCATAGCCTTGCTCACAGTCACTGCCTTGAAATCTTATACGGACATGTTCTACGGGCTAAATGTATGAGACCGCAAGCAAGAGATACCTCTGCAACCGTCTCCACGGCTACCTTTCAACGTACCACACGAGTTTCACAGGATAAACCCAGTCTGCCCCCCTCCCCACTACACGTGGCTAGCTGCACCCAACTTCTACCGTTCACACAAACCTATAGGCTTCTCCAACCTAACCACTGACAAAGGTCTACCCACAGAACTAGAAACCCCGCCAGACTCACCTACAGCCGGCTATGGTGGTGTGCACCACGGGGACCACATCCGACAGTTCCGCTTCAAACACCGAATAGAAGTTCTCGGACCCGCCGACGCACACCAGGCAGTACGCGTTGGTCAGCTTGGCGAAAACCCCGATCTCGTTACTATTCTCAAACTGTGCGCGGACTGCCATCGTGTAGAACAAACCCTCAGTGTTGGGAGAAGACTCTGTACCAGTTGTATCCACGATATCGGCTCTAGAAATGCTAATAAAAGGCCCAGAGAAGCCGCTATAAGAATAGATGTTTTCGTAACAAGTTGCAACTTTTCCGCAACGCGTGACGTCAGAGAAAGAGGGCGACAAAATCAAAATTACGTTTTTTTAACCGACCGTCGGTGAAATACAGATGAAAAAATTATGTCACTTCTTCGAAAACAATTAGCTATTAATATTACAATTATAAAAAATTCATAATTTAATTCCTACAAAAGTCTAATTTCAACTTTCTGGCAGATATTAGTTTTCGATATACCCCTGCCCCCACAATGACCTTTAACCCGAAATTAAATGTCAGGGTGCAGTATCAGGGTTGGACGATAGATATCGCTTCTGTCATTTGCCATCCACCTACTGCACCAGAAGACACGGCGGTGAAACTATAGAGCTCAAAACTTATATTTAAAACAACAACAAAAATTCAGACTTTTCAATTCCGTTTTAATAGAAGAATGTATTTTCCAATTCAATGTTTGACGATGTATCACTGACACTAACTCTGTTTAGTCAAATATCCTATAATTACACTAACCATGGCAGCAGAGGCAAGTTTGGCACCAGTAAAGTCTCTGATATATATTTTACATTTGTTTCACAGTACTGCATCATTAACAACCTTCATTTGAATGACTAGGAACAAACAAGCTTAAAAAAATCTGTTCAGTTCCAATACCTTCCAAAGAAAACAAAGAGATCTGTTAAGAGATTGTTAAATCTGTTAAGAGATTCTGATACATTATCTCTTCCCATGACAATTTGTTTTTTTATGTGTGCACGAAACAGCAAGTTTTGGCAAAATTTTCAATTGTGGACATAGGGAGGAGGTATACATGCTGCAAACAAATGATAAAGAAGTTAATGTCACTGTCATACAGGGCTGAAGTATGAGGGGTGATCAATAAGTCCTTGCCTCACCCAGAAATAAGGTGCACAAGTAAAAGTTTGGAGCATAATCATGTAGTATGACGTCTTTTAGCAATATCCACCAAACTTGAAATTATTGTGGTCATTGCTTTGCAGACGGCACTCAGTAACATTAGGTGAGAGATAAGGATAGAAACATGGACCATTGAGCTGGGACTTGAGGTGTGCTGGCCAACTTGCTCTGCTGAAAGTCAGATACCCACTTCTTTTTAGTTGAAATAAGAAGGGAATCTTTATCAAACATTTTGACAATGTCTTTGATGATTTTATGCCGATTCATGGCATGAAGGACTCGACCAACACATTTCTGACCACAGTGCACCCTTGTTTTTCTAGTCACTTACCTACTAGTTTTCAAATGAACGTCGACTAAAAAGTATTGGCCACAATAATTTGAAGTTTGGTGGATATTGCTAAAAGATGTCATACTTCATAATTATGCTCCAGAATTTGACTTCTGCAACTTATTTCTGGGTGAGGCCGAGGACTTATTGATCACCCCTCGTGCCAGATTCTGTCAGATAAACAGAAGACGGTTGTTGGGCTATAGAATTGGTTTCAAACCATCTCTGAGAACCATTAAGATACACAGATAGTCACACAATGTAAACCTTCTGCGGGTGAATGTTTGCAGCTTACACGTTGTTCAATAAATCAACCTTCAAAGCCACATTAAGTACTGGCTTTGTCAGCTGAATATGTCAAGATATTCATTAGCAAATTAAAGTTTCACCATTAAGGTGTTCCTCGGATAACTGTTAGATATTGCTGATATATGAAATATATCATATTTGCGAAATTTTCCCATCTACCAGCTAGAAAATACTACAATTACTTCAAGTAGTCAACCTGCTGCAGTGTAGTGATATGACTTACACATTGATAAGTGACCACAACATAAGTACAATTTCCGATATGAAAAAGACAAACAACGACCAACATCTCTTTGCTCTTGGACATTCTAAAGTAGCCTGGAATACAGCCTTGTTAGCTCAAGTCCGCTTCCAAAGGTCGCTACCTAAAGCTAAGAAGACAGGACTCCAGGCTAATTCTACATGTAGTTAAAAATTCACCAAAAGGACATCATGAAAACAAAGGGCTGGAAGGAATTTCTTGAATCTATGTTAGAGCTGTGTATCTAAACAAATTTTAGGTACAGGTACAGGTACATGGGTTAAGGTACAGGTCCGGACCTGAACCTGTACCTAAACTACTTGTTCGGAAAATGCTAGATTTTCAATAAGGACAAAAGCATGTTTGAACTGGTAAAAACATAATATTTGATTGTGCTAGGTATTATTTTTATGACAATACAGATGAGAATTTGACTCCAGCTATGCAAATGTGTTTTCTGTGCTTTAGAGTGGCTTTAGAGCACTGCCACGGTAATTTCATAGTAATTTTATCTGTCAAAGTTGCCCGGTGCAATGGCCTAGTTGGTAGAGTGTTCGGCTTGTACACGTTAGGTCGCGAGTTCGAACCCCGGCCGGGTCATATCAAAGACTCTAAAAATGGTACATACTGCTTTCTCTGCTTAGCACTCAGCATTTGGACCTGTACCTAATTGATTGTACCCGGTACTGTATCGGTACAGTGTACCGGTACACAGCTCTAATCTATGTTTACTCCCTGATACTTTCTGCACCAAGATACAGACTTTCCCCTCACACTCTGTTTTCATGTTGATCTTCCAGTTCAACATTCGTTTTTTTAATCTCTAAGAAAAACAAAACATAATAAGTCTAGTTAAGAGCCTTTTTACTCCCTGAAACTTTGTGCACCAAGCTTAAGGTACAGACTATCCCCACACTCTGTTTTCATGTTAAGGCCACACCAATTTAATTTCTTGGTTAACGGATTTTTATTTTCAATTGTAGCCAAAAAAAATCGTGAAAACAGAAGGCTGGGGTGAAAACTTGCACCTGACCCTGTTCACTCCCTGATACTGTGTGCACCAAAGTACAAACTTTCCTCTGCGATTCTGTTTTCATGTTGTTTTTCCAATCTAGCATTTTTAAATTTTTTTTTTCATTCCGTTAACCAAGAAAATAAATTGGTGTGGCCTAATCTTCCATTTCAACATCTAAGAAAAAATAACAATATCAGTCTAGTTAAGAGCCTTTTTACTCCCTGAAACTTTGTGCACCAAGCTTAAGGTACAGACTATCCCCACACTCTGTTTTCATGTTAATCTTCCATTTCAACATCTAAGAAAAAATAACAATATCAGTCTAGTTAAGAGCCTTTTTACTCCCTGAAACTTTGTGCACCAAGCTTAAGGTACAGACTATCCCCACACTCTGTTTTCATGTTAATCTTCCATTTCAACATCTAAGAAAAAACAACAATATCAGTCTAGTTAAGAGCCTTTTTACTCCCTGAAACTTTGTGCACCAAGCTTAAGGTACAGACTATCCCCACACTCTGTTTTCATGTTAATCTTCCATTTCAACATCTAAGAAAAAATAACAATATCAGTCTAGCTGAGAGCCTTTTTACTCCCTGAAACAATGTGAACCTAGGTACAGACTCTCCCCTCACACTCACACTTTTATACTTGAAAAACAATGATAATATCAGCCTAGGTGGGAGCCTGTGTCATAGCCCAGCTTTCCCTGTGATGTTGTGGGGAGAGGTTTTCTTGTAGAGCTGATTGGTGTGATGATGTGAAGGTTTCTTGTACAGCCCTCTGCTCTTCAGATACTCCTTACTCTGGTGCGGCTGCGCTCCGCACTCCAGCTGGAACTTACACAAGGCACGCAGGGGGGCAAACAGAACCTGGGGGGTGGGAGGAGGGGGGGGGGGTCATTATCTATGTAAGCTCATAGACAACAAAATATACTATGTCGATGGAGGTTATAGATATCCAGGTAATTAGATATGCAATAAAACAGTTACTCAAGCAACTGGATAGGTTTTGGAAGCAGGTCTAGTTTGTTCTAATGCATGCATGCTAGTCATGTGTGAGTTTATGCCAATAGTAATACTAGACTGCTACATGTAACTTACAGCGAATGTTACAACTTTACTAGGAGAAGTAGTAAAGAGCAAGTGCCCCCACCTCTTTGATCTCCGGGCGTCGCTCGAGTGCTGCCATGGCAACAGCAGCGGTCTCCAGGGTGGACAGACTGGTGTCGTTCGGCTGGGTCCTGATGACATACTCACTGACTCCTGTTCCACTCAACTTTACCTGGAGAAACAAATAGAAAAGTCTTCTTACTTCAACAAAACAGAATAAAGCTGTAGTTCCCCGCCTTGGCTACAGCTGACATGCTGTAAGGAATGATGAAAATGATGAACAAATTTGCTGGTGTACATCTAAACTTTACAGAGGGAAGTTCAACTCAAACCATATCATATGTCTCATATTCAATGCGCTGAATTTTGTGTTGGAACAAAATTTTAGCTCTGTACTAAATAGTCTAATATTAGTATGATAATAGCAACCTGTCAACAATCCAACCTATTAGCTTCCATACATAGCTTGTACTTACCAACTACAAACATATTTAGGAACCCACAACAACCATTGAAAAGAGTAGGGGTACCCCCATGGTGTGCAATGCTCAAGTAAGCTTGTACTTTGCTCACTCACACTCACTATCCAGTTTAACGTCTTCCGTTCCCCATCATCTGGGGGTTGGACGTACTTGCACATGCAGTGTTCTCGCCAGAATTTTTTCACAGCATAAGGGTCAGGTACAGAAGGCCAACTTTACGCGGCGCAAGCTACGAAGAAATTACCACAGAGTAGGGAGTCTGGCTTGTTCCCCCGGAAAATGTTTGAATTCATAACCCAATGAGACACTATTTCCTGCATTTTGAGGGATAAATTTTGTGAAGTAAAGTTTTTCCTCTGTTACAGCCTCATTCTAAAGCCAAATATGAACTTTTTATAAGATTTATGAAGGGTCACATGGTTCTTTCCTGAAAGAAACACCCCTATGCTGGTTGAAACACAGCATAGGGGTCCAGACCACAGTATAGGGGGTCCAAATCACAGCATAGGGGGCCCCTATGCTGAAAAGGCCTGGCGAGAACACTGACATGTGTGGGGAAGCTAGCAATTTGGTGATTTAAAATTGGGTAGCTGACTTTGGTTGTGGAGATAAAAGGCAGTGGAATGAGAGGGTTGGGCTTCACTCTACAATACCGCATGCACAGACACAGTGGATAAGAATCCACTGCCCCTACGGCCTCAAAAAAGCTATGGGACTTCTGGTGCCTTTACCTTTTTTACATTCAGACCTCACCTGTTTGGGAAAGTGGAAGATCTCATTGGCCGTGTAAATGTCCCGCGCCTGCGTCCAAGTGCCATCGATGATTACCATATTGTACTGGGGCGGGTCCTGACTGGCCGACTGTGTTGCCATGGCAACCTCATCAATGTCGAGAGCGTCGTCGCTTGGATAGAGCACGTAGGTGTTGGGAGAGGATAGCATCCGATCCAACTCAGGGTGGCTGCAAGGAAAGATTCAGAGAGTCAGGTATCTTCTTTTCCAGACCAGTGCACAGGTATTTCCTTGGTCCAAAGACACTTTATAGTAAAGATTTAGCAAGGGGAAAACATAAGAACAGAGTAGATATCATCAGAGGGTTAGGTGTGACATGTAGTCATCGCATGCCTGCCAGGTCACAGTGTTGTGCCAATATGGTTATACAGATACAGAGGCTTGTGTATTACATCAGGTTACATCAGTTAAACAATACATATATATAGAGAGATAACAAATAAGTAGATTGTTTAAAAGGAACTGAAAGAAAATAAGATGATAATGATATTGATACAGAAGCTGGTGTGTTACTACCGGTTGAACAATACGTATACAGATACAGAAGCTGGTGTGCTATGCATGTCAAAGTGTGTTAATATTCGTTGAACAGTGCCAACACATATACTCACTGTCCTTGTTTGAACCTCCTTCCTTTGATGACGTGACATCGGTCCGGGGGGAGACAGGCTGCTAGAAGAGGGACCGTCCGCAACACTCGGGTTTCCTGGGGGGAGGGGGGGGGATTGTGTTTACACATGTTGTTTGTGTCTTATGGTTTGTTGATGAAGGCTAGACATCCAGGTCATAAGATATGCAAAAAAACAGTAACTCAAGCAACTGGATAAAATTTTGATTGCAATTTTGGCTTAAAATTTTGTTTTAAGGTTCATTTGTTTGATTGCACAGTATCTTACACTATGTAAAAGAAAATAAGTCCAACAAAAGTTCTACATATACTCCTAGTTCATTAACACAGTCCATCACCAGCTAACATGTATATACCAACAAGTAACAGCTGGTGAAAACTTTTTCCGCTTCTCTAGGTAAGGCCGTCTGGAAGTGAGGGACACTCAGAGTTTGGACCATTGGTGCATCGTTGCGCGTTTATTTGAACACTTTGGGGTAATCTCGGGGGGTGGGGGCTGGGTGGTGGGGCTTATGCATAAGACTCTAAGCAACAGATAGCCCTGCAACAGACGTCGCCGTGGCTACTTCAGATGCCAACCTTCAGGCAGGAACCTCACCTCATGTGGATGCTGTATGATGTAGACTGTTGTGGACACCTGCAGAGGCTGTCTGGGCAGGAACGGACACAGGCACACGGTCGCAGGTCGGCTGAGAGCAGTCATAAAGAGAGACAATCTCACACAAATAACTTAGGTAAGATATTATTTATGCCTTGTACACCTCCAAGTAGAGGACCCTGAGGCGTCTAAAAATACAGCTAACGTTTAAATTACATCAGTACAAATTCTCCGACAGCAACAAGAAATGGGATCGAATTGGTTTTAAAAACATCACTCTATTCTTTTAATTCAAGTAAAGCGACGAATCCGATCGATAATATTTTGACGAGTTCTTTTTTTTTTTTTCAAGCATAGAGAGGTAAGTGCCCCCCTCCCCAACCGGTGCCGGTTTTGCACAACATTTTAACAGACTATAACTCAGTTAGATGACAAAACTCAGAGACGAATCTTCGTGGAGACGCGTACAGTACCCGCATCTGTCGCACATTGTCCTTTTTATGGGTGGTTCTGGCGTCAGGTGACCGAGGGAGTCAAAAAACCAACTGTCGTCTGCAGCAGACCCGTCCCCCTCACCGTCCGCCATACTGGTCTAGACCATAGGCAACCGTATGGGGGAATCATTATAATAAAATTAAGGGTTTTGTTTGTAAACAAATACTAAATCAGAACAACAATAATTGTGTCATAAACAATCTATATTAAATAGATATGTCGTATATATCAAACAATTGTATGTCTGTTACCGTAAATTAATCTGTCCTTCTATAATATTACCCATGTTTTTAAGTGTAATATTCCATTTGCTGACCTCGCGTGTAACCTCACGTACAAGGTCACAACTCTCGCGAGATCACAGATCCAACATGGCGGTCGTTCCCACCTAGAAAATATTCATTTTCACGATTTTCGATGAATTGTTGCTGCTCTTCCCCCGGATTATCAACCGTTGTGCCCGGCTCATGAAACAGCACCAAGTCTTGACCGGGGCGGTCAACCCCGGCGACCACTGCTTCGCCGTCGGCAATGTGGACGGGACGCCATTCACGGTAAGAAGGACATGTCATCGCTCATCCCAGTGCGATATCTTCTCGGTCCAATGTTATTTTGTCAACCCGATATATCCCGTGCTTCCGTATGAAATTCGGCGTAATTAAACCCCGTTAGGTCAGTTTTGTTGGGAGGTATTATAACGCTCGAGCTGACTGGGTACGTGTCAGATTCAAACCGTACGCGTTAGTAAGTTGGTCCGCGATCTTAAAAAAAAAAATTGCTAGAATAAAAATCATTCACCATCTCGGAGTATATATGACCGTAGCTTTACGTACGCTCGTAGTGTCGCCCCGTTTTACGAAGATAGCAAGGGACGGATGATAAAAGAAGAAGGAGAAGGAACCGACTTTCAGTATGTCACGAGTGTTCTCATTAACTCGCTGTAAATATTATAATTTATCAGGCGCGGAAAATTATTTGCAGGTGGTTTTTCTGAACGGTCACGAGATGTAAGGGAGTGACACCGGTACACCCATCTATCAGACGGCCCTCTGTCCCCCTAGCCTTGTCACACCGGCGACCCCGCCACCCAGGGGGCGTGAGGGAAGTCTTACCCTGCCCAAGACGACCCCCGTCTTGTGACCGATTGTTTTTGACAGCTGGGCGCTGATTGTGGGAGGGAGGGGTGGTCATTAGCCTGTATGAAAACACTCACGCCCCCACAGCGCACCCTCCCACGCACGTCGGAGGAGCGTCTTAGGGCACCTGCGTTTTGTCGGAAAGAAGTTGCTCTAGGGTCTTTGATTAATCTAAATTGTTTTTCCTACCTCATGGGTATATTCTTTTACATCTGTACGGTGTCTACCTGTCTCTTTAACTCAAAGCATGAATGAAAGAACAAATGAATGAATGAATGGGGGGCTGAAGTATTTATTGATGAAGCTATTGCATAAACTCGCATAAATTACATACTTCTGATAGTGAATAGAGAGGACTGAATGAGTGAATGGGTCAATTGATTTAACCATTGTCATCTGTACAGAATACAGACTTGCTAATATATGAATTAGAAGAATCATAAATTCAATGACCAGATAGACCACAGTTATGTATTTTTCATCACTGCAATAGTACATGTGTCACTTTTGCTGTGCAGACTCTGAATTGTCAGTATAAATGTCGTTTTGATGAACAATCAAAAAAAATTCTGTAGATATTTTCTGCAAAATTGTTAAACTACGTTTTCACTCCCCCTCCCACAGCTGGGTTAGGTGGCATGCATTGTCAATTTGATCTGCTCCATTTTCTCCCTAGGGTATGAGGATGCATGTCAAATGTATGAGTACATACTGCCCATGGTCCCCTGTTTTGTGAAAGCTATGTTGGAAGCTACTTGGTTTGAGCTAGTATCAAACACTTGGGGGTACTTAAGGCTAAAAAGTATCAGCAAATAATCTAATAGTAATACACTCAGACTGTAGTTTTCTTTCAACACAGGACCTTACAATGACCCCTCTGAGTCTAAAAGACTAGAACCCCTATCAGTAAGCATGTTATAATTGTTTCAAAATATCAATGGCTAAATGAGGATCCAAAGGAGCAACCTTGTAGTCTGGAAACAGGGTTGCTAACCTCTATACCATGGCCTGCGTCACTAGTACTCCTCAGTTTCCATTGTTGCCATGACACGCCTACACCGGTGCACACTGCACGAGTGGTTCAATCAGGGTTTATGACGTCTATCTGAGCGCTTTCCTCTCAGTTTATCAAAAGAGTCTCAATTACTGCACTTGTACTCCAGGGCTACCGTATTTGTTGTCAGGTCTAAGGCAAACATACTGAGTACCAATGGCTTACAAGACATTTGTAGCAGTGAAGGTTTAAAAGAATAACTTTTCTTTGTTGGTGGATTTGATTTCTTTTCTGCTGTACTGTCTAATATATAATTTTTTGTGCACTTTCTTATCGTTTATAATTCTTTCAGTGAATCCCACTAGACTTGCATCATTAGATGCTTACTGAACTAGAGAGATTATAGATCACTTGCTTAAACTCAAGTTATTGTGCTTTATTAGATGTCCCTGCTGCCTAACCAATAGAGAATTAATGTTTGTATTTGTATTTTTTTTGGTATTTATTCAAAATGAAACAAGTCATTACACTGGGTCAGCCAAGGCAGTTCTCGCTGGTAACGGCTGACCCACAAAAATACAGACGAACATACAACTCAACCTTCAACTTACTAGTTCCGAAGTTCAAGCAAACGGCCAACTCAGTATGCTAACTAAAGACAATCTTCTCTTTTTGCCGTGGAAAGTTAGATGGCAAGACATTGATCCTTTTCCCACCGGTCCAGGTGAAATATCCGCACACCTGGCAGGTGGGCGCACCTGTCACCTGTCACATCAATACTGATCAATATTGACAGGTCATGTCAGGATCAATCATAGCAGGGCTCGAAATACTGGGTGCATGTGCACCCAGTGCACCCAATTTTGGAGCTGTGCACCTAATTTTTGACTGTGGATGCACTGGTGCACCCAAATTTTTCGTACGGTTTAATGTGTAAAGTTATCACTGCACACTAGTAGACAGCATATTCTTGACATCTAAATGTAAGAAAATAATAAAATCTTTGTTGTAATACTTGTTTAAGATTTTGATGTTAGAATTTGAGTTAATTTCGATTTTGAAAGCTTCAAAACTGCGTGCCGAGATCGCGTGCCAAACGCGCATGAAGAGGAACAGTAAGGTTTGTCATTAGGTTTTGCTTACAATAGTTACATTCTACTTTATTTTATGTGGTGCACCCAAAATTTTTTTGGTGCACCCAATTTTTTAGGTTGGGTGCACCAGTGCACCTATTCCCAAAACTGAATTTCGAGCCCTGATAGGATCAATACATCTCTTTTCTGCTTGCAAAGGTTGATAGGCTGGAAACGTTGACTTTATTTAGATCCACAACTAGCTTGACATTTCAGCTAGTGTATTATCTTCATGTTAGCAAAATTTTACGGTGGAAGGAAAATTGACATTTTCACTGAACTTTAACTTCACGGTGGTAGCAAGTGATTCATAGAAAGGATGTGTGTAGGAATCATCAATAATTACAACAGGTTTTTTACGGTGATGATAATTTCATGGTACAGCTGTGACTGTGAAATTATTAAACATAAAGTTACAGTGGAAGAAACAAGAATTACAGTATTCTTCCTGTGGTCTGTACATCTGGTACATCACATAATAGAAGAGTCAATGGAATAGAGCAATCAAACATAAGATGCGAAAGACACATAACTAGAATGCAGAATCTAAAGACACATTATCATCATGTGTGACCACCCATAGCGGTCTGCAGTGGCTCAGACTAAAGCCTGGGTACAAAAAACACTTTCTCATTGAGAGTTGTCCACTCACGAACCTGGATAGATCTTGCTTTACTTGGTTGTACGTACTACTTTGTTATATTTCAGTTGTCTACATGTATCTGTCACTGTCACTCAATATTCATGTTATGTTGATTTGTGGTCACACCCCGGGCGACACGCTACCTTGTTGAACTAATGAATGTATAATTGCGAATAATCTTGTTTCTGCGAATAATGTCTAGTTTCTCAAGGAGATATTTCAAACACTGTCAGTGACTGAATTTAGTTCCATTGGGCTAAACACTCTGCCATCACGATATGTGACGCCATCATGAAAAACTATAGTCACGACCATGTCGTGATGACTTGACTGTTAGATTTACAAAGTCAAGTTTACCTGACAACCTCCAGGTTCAAACACCCAACATGAACGACAACACTTTTGTATGTCGTGAGTGCGAAGACCCTATACCATAGCCATATAGCATGTTTACATCCTCCCTATAGTGTAATACTGACTATTCTTTGTAAGCATTTATACATTATTCACAGTCCTAACTGATTAGTGAACAAGCGAGCCACACAGCATACTATGGATAAAACTGGATTAACAACAGAAATGCTTCAATTTAGGTGGGAAGAATCAGTAGGATTTGATAAGGAGAGGTTTATCTCTGGGTTACACCTACAATGCTGATAATGTATAACTAATTGGGCATAATGGCAGAGTGGGCTTTACTAATGTATTCCTTTCATCTCATTTGCTGGAACGGTAAGTTTTATAAGGCAGGCAAAATCAATTTCGAAAGAGATCTTCCCAAAAGTTTAAGTTGGCTATTGCATGACAGTTGAATTACAAAGAATTTGAAGACTGTACTTTCTCTGTATGTATGGGACTCTTTTGTGCAATCTGTAATCTCTATCTGTAGTTAATTCATTTTGAAGTGTTACTTGTTTTTTCCCCATTTAAACAAATTCAATAATTCTCAGACAAGAAACTTTCATGTACTAGTACATGTATGAAAATTGAAGAAATGGTTGATCTCAGGTGCTTAACAAGGAATTATGAAACCTAGGGGGCCTTGCTTAAACTATTATCACCTTTGGGGTCTTGCCCAGAACCATATGCCATCTGAAAGAGGTTCATGCATATTCATGAGAAAATGATCACACCTAGTCCCGAGGTTAAGGTCACAAATATTAAAGGTGCCCTAAGCAATATTAGGGCGCTGAAAGTCACATATTCAAAGTCAATCTTGTTCTGATTTCTATCCATTGTAAGTTTAGATAACACTATACCATCACATATCGACCATCATGGAGCAAAAATGCAATGTCGTTGTGTGGTGGGAACTCATTGAAAATCTGAGCACTTGGAGGCCAGCCATCATTTCAAATCTTCCGAACATGCACGATTCTGACCGATAAGTCCCGAACGCTTCCGAAGAAATAATCACGTGGTCATGGCTCAACGTGCTTGGGCATTGTGACGTCACGCGGCCGGAAGTTACCGAAAATTGTCGACAGAAAACGGTTACGGCTGGATTCTGGGCTGATTTTTGGGGGGACCCAATAAATAAAATACTCCTTTTGTGGCTTGCTTCTGTGTTATTTTTAAATGCCCAAAGTATGAAATAATGATGCAGATGTGCTAATATGGGGAAGTAAATGTCAATTTCAACTTCACCAAACAAAATTGTTTACGCCAGAATTTTTCAAGTTTCACCCCCTGAAATCGCTTAGGGCACCTTTAAGGAATGACCAGTGCAGAGTCTGTGATTCACTTTTATCTTCACGGTAACAAAATTTCACGGTGTAAGGAAAATTGACATTTTCACTTAACTTTAACTTCACGGTGGCGGCAGTGATTTACGGAATGGATGTGTGAAGGAATCATAGATAATTACAACAGGTTTTTCACAGTGATGATAAGTTCATTGTACAGAAGTGACCGTGAAAACAGTGAACATAAAGTTACAGTGAAAGAAACAAGAATTACAGCAGTAATTACTATAATTCATGCACAATTGAATGGAAGTTTCTGAAATAAAATAACACGTCTTTTCTGACAGTATACCTCAGGCTTTGATTCTGAGCAATGATTAAAAAAAACTTTTAAAGTTAAAGAGAAATTCAGATGAGTTGTTATTTGAAGATTCTTCCACATTGCCCAATGTAGTGTATCCTGCAATCTGGAACTTCCGAAGTTGTAATGCCCTTCTATTAAAGCAGGCTTTTCTTAAGTTTTACCTAGAAATTATAGACAGGGCATCCAAAAATTGGGAAGGGAGGTCCCTAGGTCCCCAATGGGCTAACAATTACCTGTTAGCTTTGCATGTCAATCAATCCATTTACTAGTATAGTAATTATACATTTTTTTGCTGTCCCAGTGTCTGGTATGAGGGGAAAAAACAGCTAGTGGCAGTGTGTGTGAGGACAACACTTACAGTATACACCCTGCTAGCTAATATAGTAAGGGTGATACATTGACGAAGGTTAGACATCCAGATAATAAGATGTGCCAGCCATGATCAGTTACTCAAGCAACTGGATAAAATGTTGAAACAGACGTTTCAGTTAGCATCCGCTATCTTTCGTCACTGATGGATGCTGTCTGAAACGTCTGACTGTTTCAAAATTTTATCCAGTTGCTTGAGTAACTATTTTTGGCATAAAGTAATAGTAATAGCTTGCTACTAAGTAGCTTTATATCTCAAATCCTAGCATCTGACCTTTGGTCGGGTTTGATTTAGGTTCCCATTAGTTCACTTTGACCTTTGACCTTGAGCCCATCTTATCTGGCGAACTCACGACCACATCTGGTCTGGTTCAAGTGCAAGGATCTGCCATGTACTACCCAAACGTTCTATCTGAACCTGGCATCTGAAACTGAAGATCCCCCCACAGCTGAGCTAACTACAAATTACCAAACAGTTTGGGAACTGCTTTTCCAGCGCAACCCTTCTATCTGAAGCAAGCATCTGGATGTAGTTTGTAGTTACATACAGCCCATAACCGTATAATGGCATAGATGCTGTATATATCCTTGCAATAAACTACCTTCTATGACATTGTATGAGAATGGAACACCTGGAAACTAAAGTCAAGATTCTTTCCTATAGAAGTCTCACAGGTTCTGTTACAGTAGATTTATTTTCCAGATCTTTATTTTCTATTTTTGGCAATGAGAGACATGGTTATATACTTCTTTGAACCTTTATTATCCTTGCAATGAATTATTACCTTCTATGACATTGTATGAGAATGGAGCACCTGGAAACTAAAGTCAAGATTCTTTCCTATAGAAGTCTCACAGGTTCTGTTACAGTAGATTTATTTTCCAGATCTTTATTTTCTATTTTTGGCAATGAGAGATATGGTTATGTATTTCTTTGAAGCTTTATTTATTCATGAAAAACTCAAGTTGACCTTGAGGCCGCTTTTCATTGAGGTCATGAGGGATGAGGTCAGGGTCAAATTACAAGTTATAAGTCCTAATAAATCCATTGAAACTTAATCCTAAAAAGTCCATTTATAATCATCATCATTAAATTTATGTTAATTTTACATGTGCAATGTAGACAGGCTTCCCAAATTGCAACTAGCTTGTGGCAACATACATTTTACTGTGACCTCGCTATTGAGTGAATTCCAACTGAAATGCTTTATTACTGTAAATGCATTTAAGTTTGTGTGGTTTCAATTTCGCGGTAGGGAGAAAATGGAGTGTTTGCTGTGGTTTTAAGTTGGCGTTTGAGACAATAGTAGGGGTAGTAAGGGGCAGTAGGGCAACAAATTTTGCAGTGATTTTATCTTTAAGTTCGCGACAAAGAGTTTATCGTGAAAACTGCAAACATAAAACTATTGCGAACATTTCTGCATTTACAGTATGTTATTACTAAACAGGTGAAAGGCATGAATTGTTTTATTTGAAATTGATTGGTTTGGAAGGGAAGGCCATGCCTGCCGGACTACCCAATGGATGTTATATATGTATATATAGATTCTGCGTACACCTTAGCTTGCCACTCAGCTAACTAGGCTGTAAAGTGGAACAGGGTTGAAGGTCGTGACATTGGCAAGGTCGCGGCACAGTTGATGTGATTAAGTATAACGTATGCAGGCCCAGAAAACAGCCTGACAACTTATATTAGCGGTCAGGTTGCATCAGGTATAAAGGTAAAGACATTGTAGATATGTGCTACTGTAAAATAAACAGTACTTTTCCGCTCCCACCTAAAAAAAAAGACAACCAAATGTTACCATACGTCGCACAAACATGCAACATCAACTCTTATTTACGTAAGTTATAATGCCACTGGGTACCTTGAGAGCATAATTACAGGTGAATTTAAAGATACATAGACTGATAGAGATCCACTAATGTAGGATAAGTAATCCCTGAGGTACAGCATATGCACTCTTCAGATGTCCAGGTTTTCAAGACGTTGATAAGAAGAATATCTGAATATCACCGTTTGTAATTAGGCTATCTTCGAATTATGACAATTGATGGTGTTTTCCACTGTGTTACACTTACAGAAGTGATTTTGAATCTCTACATAGATATCCATATGAATAGGTTGAATCATTGAATGTTGGTTAGATACAAGCCTTAAACCCAGTGTAGATAAGATATTGTTATAAGAATTAACTAACCTCTATTTGCCTTAGTGGTCTTGATTTTACATTATAATAAGTAAATCATATGAAATGGATATTTCTTAAATCACATACGTCACATCTTTTTTTTGTAGTTTCAAGGCATCCTCATTACAACACATAATCATATAAATCAGTGCCTAAGTATATTTCCAAGGACCGTACAATGTAAGTAGATGAATACAGATTTGTTCAGCTTATGTAATATAAGATGCCTATCTCAGATTAGACATGTAATAATAAGGTTATGAACCATGAATGTATGTCACATGTATAAATCAGCCTGCTGCACTCCTGCTGTGATTCTCATATCATGATCAGTCAATTTTGTCTTCATATAATGTTCATCCCTTTAACAAATAGACTGTTCTGGTAGATGAATTACATATCCGACAAGAATATTGTTGCATAAGATGAGAATTGTAAAAAATGATAAGTGTATTTTTGGCCATATTATAGAATATATAGAACACTTTTTCTTTGACTGTAAAATTGTTAAACCATTATTTTTATTTAGTTATTCTATATCTCTTGCTGTACATCATCTTTGGATATAACCTACATATGTTAAACAGGTTTCGGTACATCAATGAACTGCTGTTAGTTGCAAAATTATCCATTGGAAAATATAAGTTTACAATGTCAGCTCCGAATTCATCATACCTAGATCCAGACATCATCTTGAAAGTTTTCAAATCCAAATGTTCTCTTATTAGAAACTTGATATAAGCTACACATTGTACAAGGTTCTGTGACATTTAATAAAGTGCTATGACGAACACGGAATCAGAGATAAAAAAAAGAAATGTTCTGGACACAAACCAAATCATTTTGTTCGCTTTTAGACATTTCAGAGAAAATAGTTCACAAGAGGTCAGGACGAAAATAGAGGGCTGGGAGGAAAATCTAAATCTGACCACCAATAAAATTTGTTTCAATGTTAACATACAGACTTTTCTCTGTTTTCATGTTAATAATCCAGATTAGCATCCTAAGTTTATAAAATATGAGAACCAAAAATGAAATTTGTGAGGCCTTTGACTTTGAGTATATTCACAAACATGATTCGTGATGAGATTTCTTGGCAATCTAGAATTAGTAGAAAGGCAATCAAATTACAAAGTTCCACAAAAATCAGTAACATGCTCACAATACCATCTCATCAGAGCTCACAGCATAAAACACACATTCACTATGTGGTAAAGGAAGTAACTAATAACAGGAAGTAACTATATTGTTATATACACACTAGTACAAGCTAGCTGTGTATATAATAGAATTAACCTGGCCCATCATTGCAAGCAGACGTTCCTGCTTGTCTATATGGTTACTGCATGTAGCTGTCCCTATGGGACATGTGTGCATGTGATGGGGCAGGTATGATTTGATCTAGCCGGGTGTAATTTGGTACCAGACTGGCGGGATGAAATGTATCATATGTGTGGTGTCTGTCTCTTGGAGAACGTAAAAAACTAAAGCAGGTACTATAATTCACTTTATCTTCACTGTAGCAAAATTTCATGGTGTAAGGAAAATGGACATTTTCACTGAACTTTAACTTCATGGTGGCGGCAAGTGATTTCAGAACGGATGTGTGAAGGAATCATAAATAATTACATGTGTTACCTTTTTTTTCAAGGTGATGATAAGTTCATGATAAGCACCTACATGTGCAACTTTTTGCCTGAAATTGCGAATTTTTTTAAGTTTGAAAAAATTCACAGTTGACAAAATGGGGCTAATGGGTGAAAAATGGTGAACCTCCTCTCAGCACTGCGAATCTCTTTTTGATGAATTTTTATTCATTGTACAATGGTTTTGAATTCAGTGGCAACACTGCTATTTTAGATAGATTTATCTTCTATCGAAATTGAGAATGTAACATCCAGGCGCTGGCATTTTGTTTGGCTCATGTGGGCTTCATGTGCAAATGTGTAGCAGGTCAGTGCAACCAGAAGGGAAAACTGGTACAAATTCGCAAAGTTGGCAAATTTTCCTATTACAATTTGCAGCAGTCCAGTGAGACCCCTACTTTATCTTTCTAAAGATTAACAGAACATCAGGACAAAGATAAACGGTGATGTAAGTATCGATTGGGAAGGAGATAGGAGAGAATCGTGATCCCAACCCCGGGATGTCGAGAAGGCTGTCTTCAGTTATGTCACGTTGTGGCACGTCTTATTGCTGCAGAATCACCCTTTATTGCTTGGGCTGCGATTAGCAGTAAACTAAACGGGGGCCAACACCTGAGCACTGGACGTTCGTCCGGGGAATCATGATTGGAAATGCAGATAAAACCGCAGATACAGCCTCTGAAGGGCTTTGGAATGTTTCCTTCCCATTTATTTATCAAGTTTACATCCAGCTTGAAGAGTACTGTAAATGCAGAAATGTTCGCAGTGTTTTTATGTTCACGTTTTTCGCGAAGTTAGAATCACCACGAAAAGCTGTTCCATTGTGAGTGTAGCGCTACTATTGTTTCAAATGCAAACTCAAAACCATCGCAAACACTCCATTTTCTCCCTTCCGCGAAATTAAATCCCAGCAAACATTTCTGCATATACAGTAATCCAGAAAACAGTGAAATTTCTTTGTCTTTGGTAGATGACCCTATAAAGGCAGTTTTATTTATTCATTTATTGGTTTGGCTGTTCAACACACACAGCCAGGCCTGCCCAACTAGCCTGTGGCTATTACAAAGGGCTAGCCCTGCAGCTTTGTGACTTCTTAACCTTTAGCACACTGAGGTAACTGTTTGGCACCAAATCTCTAATGGTTACAGAGTTAGGCAGCAGGGAGAAGGTTAAGATAATATAACATAAGAAAGAAAGTTACTCGCCTCCCTAAGCTAGAAAGAAAGCACAACAGAACACTTGACTCCCATGTCTGTACGCACCCTTGTCTACCTTGTAGTAATATGGCAGGGATATCATATCCTCCTTTTAGTGCTGCTACCTAAACCCCGCACCTGAACTGGACTTGTAAAAACGAAATTTGTACTATACAAAGACAAAAACTTGACTGTTTTGTGTTTATAACTTAGCTTTTGACTTTACCACTGACTGTATATGATTTGCATGTGTATTTTTCAAATTACATGTAAAATTTATGCCGACATGCAATTTTACATGTAACCGAAGACTAGCACATATATGCTATGGTTTCAGGTTCAGACTTATAAGTCCGGACCTGAACCTGAACCTCTGGACTTAAATCCGGACCTGAATCTGAACATGAGTTTAGGTACACAGCACTACATCCATGGCAGTATCTCTGATTTAAGTCTGTATCATAGACCAGCCATTTACGGAATGGCTAGGGGTGGGGTTCGTGTCAGCCATTCATTTGGCAGATGACCCTTCTGTGGAAGAAAGGCCTGCGGCTGGCTGCTTTGATTAATTGCGTGGTGTGGGAAGCAAAATTTTCGCCCAGTGTTATACAGAACACTTGTGAGCCTTGATATTGGAGCAGGAAAAGTAACTGTAAATAAAAGACCAGTACTTTTTCTCTTTTGAGAACAAACACTGGGAGACCTACTTAGTAGTATTTGTATGTGTAATTTCTGTTTTTCTGTATGTGAGATTCTGTTGAGTAAAGTGTCTTCAAGTAAGTCTCACCAGAAAGAATGTAAAAGTGATGAATTTGTTTTGTACAAATCATGATATAAATGTGAACAATGAATGAAGAGTTGTTGCTTTTGGAATATTGCTGTCATTTGCTTGTACTTGTGTAAGTTAAGATAATTCCAAATGCAGCAAGACAATGTCAGACTAAGAATGTGCATTTCTTAAAGGAAACCAAAGCAATATAAGGGACCAAAAGATGGAAATAGAAAAATGCTCAAATCTTTATTGTAGTGACATTTACTAACACTGTCTAGCACATTTGTGTAATAACTTCATACCTTGAGCATTTTAAAACTGTGCAAAAAAACATGACATACGATGATTCCCTTAGTTTCGTGAGCCTACAAAAACCCCGGTGACAATTTTCAGTGAGTTCTCACATTACAACGAAGTCATATTTTTGCATCAAGGACGTCGCTATACATTGTGATAGTGTTGTTTAAACCAATTATGTATAGAAATGACTAAATAAATTGACTTTCAAAATCCAATTTTCGGGCACAAATATTGCTTGAGTTGCCTTTAATATGATGCTGAGTTTTTCCCGTTGTTGTTCCCTCCAGGCGTACGGGTCGGGGTGCGACCTGGTCATCCTCGGCAGTGATTTTCAGCGTGTCCAGATCTTCCCCGGAACGTCGCGCGGAAACATTCAGGTGGGGTGCGTGGACTGCTCGCAGAATGGAAAGGTAGGCATGCATGTTTTTAAATATTCTAAATATTTTCAAAACAAGTTTGCTTAGTGCAAGGCCACATGGACCACTTCTGGGCACTGAACTGATGCTCACTGAAGCTCATCTCTTCTCAGCAGTCTAACCAATGCTGGTCCCTTCACAAAACACTTAGACCCTGTATCACACTGGGGGAAGTCCTTGGTACTGATTTGAAAGCTGTTATGGTGAGGCATGTTCTGCTAGTTTAGCAGTCTAACCAATGCTGGCCCCTTCACAAAACACTTGCATAGACTCTGTATCAGACTAGGGAAAGTCCATGGTACTGATTTGAAAGCTGTTATGGTGAGGCATGTTCTGCTAGTTTAGCAGTCTAACCAATGCTGGCCCCTTCACAAAACACTTGCATAGACTCTGTATCAGACTAGGGAAAGTCCATGGTACTGATTTTATAGCTGTTACGGTGAGGACACTCACTGTCATACTAATTATGAATGGGTGACATAAATCCTCCGCCCAAGAGCCCCCACCAACCAGGCAAGCTCCATGTGGAAATCTGACTGAAGAACCAGACACTGGTCTCAGTGGGGACGCCCAACCTGATTCAGTCGCACTCATCACTACCTGGTGTCAGCTGGGACACTGGGGGCTGACAACAATGGGTAGATGTATGAGCGGAGGGCTGACGTTAATGGGTACATTGTGGCGCGATGTGACTGAGCAGGAAGTGGGGAACACTGAGAAGGTTGTAGTTAGTGACGTGGGAAATGAGACTATGCTGTCTGGGGTGTCCCAACAGACGGACGTTTTCAGCTCTCTGATCAGTCAGGGAGAACTGTTCATTTTACGGCTATTAATAACAATAGCAGATTGTCTGATATGTAGCAGTTTAAGAGCTCTCGCAGCAAGCTCTTATTAAAAAAAGGTTCACAAGTTAACAAATTATAACTCATTCCTTCTTACCCCTTTCATGTAAATAAAATCTCCTTTGTTTTAAATTCATCTCGCTTTTACCTAAATCTATTTTTAATACATTGGTAGAACTGTTCATCTTACGGCTATTAATAACAATCACAGATTGTCTGATATATATTCAGTTTAAGAGCTCTCGCAGCAAGGTCTTTTTAAATAAAAGGTTTACAAGTTCAAAACAAATTATAACTCATTATTTCCAACCCTTACATGTAAAATGTCCCTTGTTTTAACATTGCTTTTGCCTAAATCTATTTTAGATACATTGATCTGTTTGTTTTCATTTTCTGTTGACTCTGCAATACCTATCAGGGAATAAAAAAGACTTTACAAGTAACTAAGTTTGATGATACCTGTTAAGATGTATTTCACAATGCAACTCTGTGATCACGGCAACAGCTGTCCAAATTGTTAGAGTTAAGTCGACGTATAGTCTTAACCCTAGTCCTGCTGAGCCCAACAATGGTCGGTTTGCACATGCTTGTTCTGTATGCTAGCCCTGACAATTGTCGGGTTGAGGGTATTTCTAGAATGCGTACGTTGCACCCACATCTTTGTTTTAAAGTGAAGTAACAAAATGAGCAATATCAAATTAGTACCCTTTATTTCAAAGGCGTCTGGGCACTTCAGCAGTGGGGTATATTTTTGCTCTGGAAATCCAGGAGGACAAAAGTTAACCTTTCTTCAATTTTTCTTTCAGATTGCAGCCTCCTATGCCAACAATGTCTACATCTTTGAGCCGTACCCAGGGACTAGCAAGACTGGAGCAACAAATGTAAGGTTCTCTCTCTCTATAAGCTTCAAATCTATCTGTGTTTCGTTAGTGTTGCCATTGACATCATGTTTTTGTACATTTGACATGATTTTGTTAGGATGAAAATATGAAAATATCCTATATCTCAATAACAGTTGTAGTCGATCAGTCAAACATTTGGGTAAGTGGAAATATTTGTGTGGGAAATTCTATGTAAGAGTCTCTCTCTTAGCTTCAAAACTTATCTGTGTTTGTTAGTGTTGTCATTGACATTATGTTTTTTTGTATATTTGACATAAATTTTATCAAGATGATCATTGAAAAATATCCTATATGTCAATAACGCCAGTGACAGTTACAATCATGACAATGAATTGTTCTAATTTTGCTACCACAATGATCTTATTTTTCTAAAACTCTGAAAAACCATCAGTCAGGGAAAACTGTAGGAGACGTTTGTGGAAAATTCCATAGTCGAGGCATGTAGTGATGCCATCGTTACTGCCTTTTAATCAACAAATTGCCGACTGCCCGTAGATTCGTTGTAAATGAATTACAACTTCGACGCTACCTATAATCTTATCATGGAGTCCTGCAGGGCTTAGAGTGATACAGACGCGGAAAATACGACTTCCTCCCCCGCTCATTAATTTCCTCCCCATCCACTAACCCCATCCTGCTGAGATATCACCTTCTAACATACAGAATCCTGGAAGGGAGAGACTCTAACGTACTGTATGTGGGCTAGAGCTATTACCCAAGCTTTGGGCCTGGGCAGATATGGCACTAGAGGTCACAAAGGTTCATAGAGAGTCTTTGTTTAGAATTGAAAGGCTGGAATACATGTAAAAAGATGCTTCTCAGCCCTCTCTCTACATGTACATGTCTGTTGACGCTTACTCACCAAATTGCTTGTCTTTTATGTAACAGTAAACCAACAGCTAAAGCACCTGGATATCAATCGTCCCTTTATGGTAATATCTAGTAAGTGACTCAGGTGGTAATGACTCGAGGTTGTCCCAAACCACATGCATGTGGGTGGTACACTTTACTGTAAATGCAGAAATGTTCGCGGTGGTTTTATGTGTCGCAGTTTTTGCAGTGAACTCTTTCCTGCGAACTTAAAACCACCGCAAAAAGCTGTTCGGCTGTGTGACTGCAGCACTGCTATTGTTTCAAATGCGAACTCAAATCCACTGTGAACACTCAATTTTCTACCTACAGCGAAATTAAATCCCCGCGAACATTTCTGCATTTACAGTATATGACTGCTGACTATTGCTGCTTCTTCTGTTGTTTTGAATATTTTGTAACCAAATTATTAAACCACAAGAGAGTTTAAAAACTCTGTTGTTGTTAGATTTAAGGCCCAAAATGTATATATCTATGGGTTATTCCATGTTGTTATTTAGTATTCTAACAACTATTAAGAACCTGTCAATGGTAAACTGTGAAACCGTGAATTTCCTTCTTAACATCCTTTTCTCTCTGGCAGAAAATGAGCGAATGTCCTTTCGGATAGTCAGGGTTTCCTTTAGGGCTGTGGAATGATCTGACACAAAACTCAATCCGATCCCTTAATCCAGGCACCGTGCCCGCGTTTGCGTCATGTTAGTGGTTACCAAGGTTACGCCCCATAACGTTTGATAGCGGCAGTAAGCTGCTTGAGCGGAGCAGAGCTGAGGAAAGTCGATGTTGATTAGAAGCGCAGCCCTTATTTTTAGGTTCTGAGGAAGATTTACCCAGCCCTAAAGGGGAGTACTGTAGAATCTGATGTGATTCCAGGCTAAGATTTTACAGCTAGGTTAGAATCTATAGTAGATTGCCTCAAATACGGTAATTCACTTTGTCTTCACGGTAGCAAAATTTCACGGTGTAAGGAAAATGGGCATTTTCGCTGAACTTTAACTTCACGGTGGTGGGAAGTGATTTACAGAACAGATGTGTGAAGGGATCATAAATGATAACAACAGGTTTTTCACGGTGATGATAAGTTCACGGTACAGAGGTGACCATGAAAACAGTGAGCATAAAGTCACAGTGAGAGAAACAAGAATGACAGTATTTTCCTATGAACTTAAACCTATAGGCCTACTTTGAACATCAAAATCATAGTCAGCAATATTTTTGTGAGCCATAATTTTTGTGGAGATGTGGTTTGTCTTCTGCAGAAAAAAAAATAATACTGTAATTCTGGTTTCTTTCACTGTAACTTTATGTTCACTATTTTCACGGTCGTCTCTGTATCGTGAACTTATCATAACTGTGAAAACCTGTTGTAATTATTTATGATTCCTACACTTTTCCGTTCTGTAAATCACTTGCCGCCACCGTGAAGTTAAAGTTCAGTGAAAATGTCCATTTTCCTTACATCGTGAAATTTTGCTAACGTGGAGATAAAGTGAATAACAGTATAGCAGAAATGATATTACCACCATATGAATCTGCAAGTTTATAGAATGCATGGTCACTCCAACTCACTCACTATCTGATTTATCGTAGAGGCTGAGTATCAAATTACATCTTGCAGTTTTCAGCAATAAAATACGTCCAGCCCTGATGTGTGTCGGAGGGTAAATATCTGTTCAAGCGAGGGAAAGAATCTGGTTGAAGGGTGACCTATAAAGTCCCAGGATATGTGATTGGATTAGTATCAGGGTGTAAATTATTCAGACAGATCCCAGCAGGGGGGGGGGGGGGATTCAGCTGCAGGTGTAAGATTTGGGACGGACTGGTCCATTTGGTAATCCCCTTGGGGGTGTCCAGTAGAACAGCTTTAGATCTAGGGTCAATAGGAAAATTAGAAGGATTAACATACCGTAATTCACTTTATCTTCACGGTAACAAAATTTCACGGTGTAAGGAAAATGGACATTTTCACTTCAGATCTCGGGTCAATAGGAAAGTGAGAAGGATTTGCATACCGTAATTCACTTTATCTTCACGGTAGCAAAATTTCACGGTGTAAGGAAAATTGACATTTTCACTGAACTTTAATATCACGGTAGCGGCAAGTGATTAAACACAGAACGGATGTGTGAAGGAATCCTAAATAATTACAACAGGTTTTTCACTGTGATGATAAGTTCATGGTAAAGAGGTGACCATGAAAACTGTGAACATAAAGTTACAGTGAAAGAAACAAAAATTACACCACTCGGACCTAGAGACGCTTCTTTAGTTCCTATTGAAACACTGTCCCCAGAATGAGATGTTAGTCTTCTGAGATTGAAACAAAATCACACTAGTTTATTTATCTATTGTTTCAGCATGAACATTGTTACATGCCAGGGTTGCCAAACTAGCGGATGGCTATTTTCAAGGTCTAACCCTGGGGAAAAAATACATTCAATATGTTACACAATCAATAGATTACTTGGTTGAAAATTCTAAGTTTTTACTGTTATTTTAGGCAAGGGTTCTACAGTATTGAAATCTTGATTTTCATGGTGTGGGCTTAGTAGTTTATTCTCTAATGTATTAATCCTGAAATCCCTCACACGTAGAAATTGTAAAATGAAAATAACAAGGCAAGTTAACAAATAGAGTAGAATGCGTCATATAAACAATTGTACTTTTTGCCTGATACTCTGAAAATATATGTGAAATACCATAAAAAGTAAGCAAATATTATAGAAAAAATTCGGATTGAGTTGGATGAGAAAGCACCCCTTTCCTTCAGATGGAACAGTCCATCCTGACCAATGAGGTGAGTCATTGTTCTGTCAGCGCCCTTTGTTCCGACCCGCTCTACCTGAAATTCCAATCAGACCGTGGTTTTGTCTGACTCACAACATCAAAATGTTTTCCTTTACGGTGAATCAGAATCGTTAGGTCTGTTAATAGCACTTTTAACAAAAGTGGCTGAGTCCTCTTCTCTGCCCAAAAGAACAATTATAGAGGAGTCATATTTGCAGCTGCAGTTTATTCTCAAATTTTATGGGAATGATCTTAAGTAGTCTGCAATCAAAGTAAATCTTGAGTTGGTTGCAGCTGACAGGAGTTAATTCAAAGAGTGGCTGATAGTTTTTGTTCAGTGCATGTCTGTGGTACTAAGCTCTTACTGTACCTGATCTGAACTGCTATTTTTATCTTTCATCATGCTGTCCTTGGTGCTGATTTTGGTGTGACTCTGGGGTCTCATTCTGACTCCCTCAAACCCCAGGTTTTAAATGTACTGTAGCTAACCTGAGATTCCCTTTTCATCTTTCTTTGTGCTGTCCTTGTTGCTAAATGTAGTGTGACTCTGGGGTCTAATTCTGACTGTACTGTGGCTGTCCTTGGTGCTGAATGCCATGTTGATGTTTAGTATTTCCTTCTGTTTTCATTTACTTTGGTCATTCTTCCTCTCTTTCACCTAGATTTCCTCCAAGCCAAAGTAATGATGCTATGACTTGTTTAGTAGGTTTAGAGCCTTGGTGGCTGACAATTGGTAGTTTGTGCCTGTCCTTGGTGCTGACTGTGGTGTGACTCTGGGATCTAATTCTGACTCTGTTCTAACCCCAGGTTCTAAATGTACCGTGCCTGTTCTTTGCGCTGAATGTCATTTGTTTAGTCTTTCCTTCCTTTTGTTTTCATTTACTTTGGACATTCTTTCCCTCTTTCACCTAGATTTCTTCCAAGCCAAATTATTGATGCTATGACTTGTTTAGTAGGTTTAGAGTCCGGGTTGCTGATAATTGGTAGTTTGTGACTGTCCTTGGTGCTGACTGTAGTGTGACTCTGGGGACCCATTCCATCTCCTTCAAAACCAAGGTTCTAAATGTACTGTGGCTGTCCTTTGCACTGAATACCATGTGAATGTTTAGTCTTTCCTTCCTTCTATTTTCATCTACTTTGGTCATTCCTCCTCTCTTTCACCTAGATTTCCTCCAAGCCAAAGTATTGATGCTATGACTTGTTTAGTAGCCTTGGTGGCTGACAATTGGTAGTTTGTGCCTGTCCTTGGTGCTGACTGTAGTGTGACTCTGGGGACTCATTCCATCTCCATCTAACCCCGGGTTTAAAATGTACCGTGCCTGTCCTTGGTGCTGAAGGACATGTCCCTTCTGTTTTCATTGGCTTTGGCCATTCTTCTCTTTCATCTCTTTGTTAGAGACCAAATCATTGATGGCATGACTTGTTTAGTAGGTTAAGAGTCTGAGTTGCTGATAATTGGTACTTTGTGCCTGTCCTTGGTGCTGAATGCTATGTGCCCCTGCAGTGCCATCTTGTATTCCCCTGACATCACCTGGGATTCTGTGTGTTCGATAATGATAAGATGCTAGGTGCTGCTCTGGTTCCTAAGACGTAGATTTCTGACAACAAGGTCACTCTAAGTGCATTCAGTATTCTACAGACTGTCTTGTCTTGGAAATTGAAAAATACATATCTACTTCTTACGTTTGGTATTAAACGTATAACGACTGTGTCAAATTTGAAATGGCAGCTGTGAAAAAGTTGAAGATGAGTCAGCTTGTTTTTCAAATTAAAGTTAACCTTTGTGGTGCTGAGTTGAGCTGTGCAGTGCTTGACATATTGAGCCCCTACAATGTGAAATTGTAAAGCATTTTTGTTTTAACCTTCTTCCTGCTGCCTAACCCTGTATCCACTACACATTTTGTGCCAGAAGGCTACTGCAGCAAGGAAAGGGTTAAAAAGCATTGAAACTAACTGCAAAGCAGAAATTTACTACAGGGGGTGGAAGAAAGAAAGTTCAGTTCGGTTACTGTAGGTTAAAGGTCATATCCAGTGGCTGTAACAGTGATTGTCCTTGGGCTGTCATGTTGGTCCACCTGTGACCTCATTACCGCATGATTGCCCATGTGAGGGGAATGGAGATTTCCCGTGCTGACCAGGACTTAGCTACTGTAGCACGGCTGCTTTATAAGGCTACTTGGGCATACAGGGATGGGAATGAGTACAAGATACCCTTGGAATATGTTTATCAACGTCCCTTGGATAGGATGTTAAATGGAGGTCCCGTGTTTGGGGAGGGCCACACCCCGCGCATGTAAAAGAAGCCACCACACCTTTCGAAAAAGAGTAGGGGCATGCCCCGGTGTGCGATGGTCCAAAACCTACAGTCCTATGACCGCACATGGGTTCGCCCTTAGTAATAGCCTTCGGCTAGTTGGGCAACCCTGGCATGTACATGCTGAACTGATAGATAAATAAACAAATAAAAAATGTCATTCATAGTACAATGCTAAACTTTTTTCTTCCATGACTAGGGTATTCACGTATCAAATTTTCAATGACCACTTCAGAATCGATAATTTGATCCGTGAATACCTTAGTGTTGGTAGAAAGTTAAGCATTCTACTATGATTAGTACCAACACAGATGAGCTTTCATGACAATGTCATTCATGGTATATTGAGTCTGTTTTGTTTTTAAATAGGCAAGGAAATTGGTAGTGGTAAAAGTACATGCATTTTACTTGAAAAGTTCATTGCAAGTTCTTGCCCGGAGGCAAATTGCAGATACATGTAACATTAAAAAGATGGACAGAGAGTGGAGAAAAATATAGCATGTGACTACTCTAGTCTTAGTATCAGCTCTAAATTCTTACTTATTGGGTTCAACGTTTTGTGATTATAGTAATAATGGTTGATCTGTATCTGTATGTATCCTACAGTATTCAGCTCACTTATATCATATTGTAATTCACTTTATCTTCACGGTAGCAAAATTTCACGGTTTAAGGAAAATTGACATTTTCACTTAACTTAAACTTCACGGTGGCAGCAAGCCATTTACAGAACGGATGTGTGAAGGAATCATAAATAATTACAACAGATTTTTTGCTGTGATGATAAGTTCATGGTACAGAGGTGACCGTGAAAAAAGTGACCATAAAATAACAGTGAAAGAAACAAGAATTACAGTATTTATCAAATGAGTAAACATAATCAATGGCATCAGAATTGCGGAGGATTTGGTATCAATCGAAATTTGAAGTGGTAAAAATTACATGTATTATTATAGTAAAAGTGTAAATTGCTGAACTGTGTCTATATATCGTATCCCTTAGTATACAGCATACTTATATCATACATAGTCTATTCAATGAGTAAACATAATTAATGGCATCAAAATTGCGGAGGATTCGGCCGAGGCCTTATTTTATATTGAGTCTGTTTTGTTTTTAACTAGGACATATAGTATACATACATGTTCATACTGCTAACAAGTTGGGGTGTACACATAGTCTAGCCTGTAGTATTCTCAGTATAATAACTAGTAGGGACTGTGTTGTGAACCTTTTTTATCCAGTTTCAACCTGACGAAATAATTCACAAAGTAGGAACTGAAATATAGTGATAAAAGGTACATGTAATTTATAGTGACAGTGGTTGAACTGTGCCTTTACAGTATACATTCTATATAGCATGTAGCTCACTTATATCATAGTCTATCCAATGACTAATTAAAAGTAAACATAATCAATGGCATCAGAATTGCGGAGGATTTGGTACCAATCGATCAGTGATTGTCCTCTGATGAAAGCTCCCATGCTAGCATGTGCTCCTGTAGTTTACCTCCTGACCTAGGCCTGATTTTATATTGAGTCTGTTTTGTTTTTAACTGGGACATACATACATGTTCATACTCTTAAGTTGGGGTGTACGCATAGTCTAGCCTGCAGTATTCTCAGTATTATTACTAGTAGAGACTGAATTGAAAACCATTTTATCCAGTTTCAACCTGACGAAATCATTCACAAAGTAGGAACTGAAATATAGTGATAAAAGGTACATGTAATATATAGTGATAGTGGTTGAACTGTGCCTTTACAATATACATTCTATATAGCATGTAGCTCACTTATATCATAGCCTATCCAATGACTAAAGTAAACATGATCAATGGCATCAGAATTGCGAAGGATTCGGTACCAATCGATCAGTGATTGTCCTCTGATGAAAGCTCCCATGCTAGCGTGTGCTCCTGTAGTTTAGCTCCCTGACCTCTGTCCCAATGCTAGAAGCCAGGCTATCAATCATGTAATACCGCCCTGCCCCAACCATTGACTCAATTGACTACAATTGGAACATGGCCAAGGCTGGAAGTAGAGCTGCGCACCTAAACCCCGGATCTGAACTGGACTTGTCAAAATGTTTAGGTTCAAGTCCCAAAAAATCTGAACGTCGGGATCCAAGTCCGGACTTGCAAAAAAATATCTCTCATTTATATTATCTTTATTGTTCTAAACCATCTTAAACCTTCGATAGATTGTGAAATGTGCCATAAAAAGACAAAATTTACTCTTTACTGCGAATTTAAAACCACCATGAAAAGCCGTTCCATTGTGTGACTCTAGCGTTACTATTGTTTCAAACGCTAACTCAAAACCACTGCGAATACTCCATTTTCTCCCTACCGCAAAATCAAATCCCCTTGAACATTTCTGCATTTACAGTAATGGAAATGCGCCTGATTCAGTAGACTAACTCCCATAACAGCAGAATGATAGCCAACCATGCAGAGGCTATGATAAAGTAAGATCCTGACACCTGTGTTATTTGTGATGCTGTATTTACAAACTAGGTCATGGGAAGCGTAATAAACAGCGCATTGGTGTTTCTCCTATGTGTGTCAGGTATATACTGTAAATACATTTAAATTTGCATGGTTTTTATTTAGCGAAAATGGAGTGTTCACTGTGGTTTTAAATTCGCGTTTGTGACAATAGTAGACTAGGGGGTAGGAGGGCAAAAAAATGGTCGCGGTAGTTTTAAGTTCGCGGCGAAGAGCTTACTTTGAAAACTGAGAACATAAAGCCACCACAAACATTTCTGCATGTACAGTATCATATCTTAGGGCTCTGAATACCAACCTGCAATCTGCCATTTGTAGAAAATATTCCCAAATTGCAGATACAAAATTAATACATGTAATTTTGCAGGCTAGAAAAATCCAGGCTGGGTATATATCATGAACAATAATTCAGCTAAGTACCAGCATACAAAGGCCTGGCTTGCTAAGAGTACATTGCAAAGCTATACAAGAGGATTGATAGATTAATATAGTAAAGGTTTCACTCCTTGGAAAGGGTTGCAAAAGAGCAGGCAAGTAAATGGAGGAATTGCAGCAAATTGTCCTGAATCAGAAGTGAACTTTCAGGTAAAAGAATGGTGTTGAGCCCAGCATTCATGATCAGAAACCTACCCTGGTATACTGTAACTGCAGTAATGTTTGCGGTGGAGTTCGTGGTGAACTCTTTACTGCTAACTTAAACCCACCGTAAAAAGCCATTCTACTGTGTGACCGTAGCACAACTATTGTTTCAAACACAAACTCAAAACCACCGCCAACACTCCAATTTCTTTCTACCGCGAAATTAAATCCCTGTGAACATTTCTGCATTTATAGTACCCACTGTCATTTTTACTGCCAGCTCTACTAAAGCCTGATATGTTCCCCATTATGGTTATCTCATATGGGCAATTTGTCATTCTTAAAACTAGGTCATATCAGTTTCACGCTGTGGGCCAGAACAAAAGGATACCAACCGATGTTGTTCTTCTCATCCCAGTCTTAGTCTAACCAATCATTATCTCATCAAAGGAGGCTAATTAGTAATGATCATTAGGATTCTCATTAAGGTATATTAGGAGTTAATTGATTACTAGTACATGATTTATATATCAAGTACCCTGCCCATTTTTGATTTACTTTTATTGCTTTTTTTTATTAATCTTAACCAGGGCACAAATTACTATAAATACTGAATAAGAGCTGCTTGTCTATATCGCTGTTAGGAGAAATTTTACCATAAGGTTAAGCAGATTTACTGTTCCTTGAACAAGTTTGAATTGTATACATAATTTCCAACACAAAAACTGGAAATTTTTGACTGTACAGCTCCAGTATCTGTCAAGGAAGGAGTTGAAAATTACAGTTCAATGTTGTTTCAGGATGACTTCTACCAACACAGATGAATTTTCAATCTAAGATTTACTGTTGTTATGTGACGCGAATCTAGTAATTGAATTGTTCTGGCTCCATCCAAGCGCAATCCCCATTCTGGAAAGTGTTTCCATCAATAATCAGGTCATCTCCGTGATGTGGCTCCCTGGGAAACGTCCATCGTCTAGACCGCACGTGTCACAGAGGTCAACCCCCCCCCCTCCCACTGCTGTTTGGCACAGCATCAAGAGTAGCTGAGGTTCTGGGCTAGATTATGTGTCCATGGCCCTGGGCCAACCTTGAGGCCTGCATACTCTTAATGTTTGGTCAATTAAGGAGAAGAAGAAGCTAAATATTGGCACAACAAAAGGTTTAGCTAGACTAGACTAGACTAGAGGTTCTGTTATCATGGCCCTGGGCTAAAATATGTGTCCATGGCCCTGGGCCAAACTTGAGGCCTGCATACTCTTAATGTTTGGTCAATTAAGGAGAAGAAGCTAAATATTGGCACAACAAAAAGTTTAGCTTTAAGAGTAGAGGTTCTGTTATCATGGCCCTGGGCTAAATTATGTGACGATGGCCCTGGGCCAAACTTGAGGCCTGCATACTCATAATGTTTGGCCAATTAAGAAGAAGATTCTTTATTGTGACAAGAAAAAGCACAGTGACTTTTATATCAGACAGGTCAACTACAAAATAGAAATACAAAATACATGTATATCTTAATAATAATAATGGTTCATTCATCACAATCGGGCACTGTATGGTACAGAGTAGCAGGGCCATACTTGAGGCCTGCATACTCTTAAAGTTTGGCCAATTAAAAAGAAAATGCTTTATTGGTGCAACAAGAAGTTTAGCCACTTTCGTAAGGAAACAGTTAACATGTACTGAAGCAACTGGATAACATTTTGAAACAGTCAAATGTTTCAGACAGCACACAGGTCATCAACTCCCCCTCCCCCCAACGTTTGGCACAGTATCAAGAGTAGAGGTTCTGTTTTCATGGCCCTGGGACAAATTATGGTGTTGATTGCCCTGGGGCCAAACATGAGGCCTGCATTCTGTTAATGTTTGGCCCATTAGAAGAAGAAGCTTTAGTGGCCCAACAAAAAGTTTAGCGACTTTCGAAAGGAAATGATTACTGAAGCAACTAGATAGAATTGAAACAGTCAAACGTTTCAGACAGCACACAGAGGTATCATGGACATCAGTGTCTTAAAGCATTAATATGTAAAAACTACCTAGAACCTCTAGAAAGCACAACTCTACTATCATAGAATTTTTAGTTTTAACTGTCGTATTATTCTCATGGCCTTTTTTAAACCCAAACTCCCCCTGAAACAATCTGATAATGGACCAGTTTAGTTGATGTTTAGTGGAAGGAACATTGCAGCACAACTGTATGATCATGGAAGTTTTTATTAGATTAGTTTAACTGTTGTATTATTCTTGTGACCTTTTCTAAACCAAAAATCCCTCCGAAACAATCTGATATTAATGGACCAGTTTAGTTGATGTTTAGTGGAAGGAACGTTGCAGCACAACTGTATGATCATGGAAGTTTTTATTAGATTAGTTTAACTGTCGTATCATTCTCATGACCTTTTTAAAATCCAAAACTCCCCCTGAAACAGTCTGATAATGGACCAGTTTAGTTGATGTTTAGTGGAAGGAACATTGCAGCACAACTGTATGATCATGGAAGTTTTTATTAGATTAGTTTAACTGTCGTATTATTCTTGTGACCTTTTTTAAACCCAAACTCCCCCTGAAACAGTCTGATAATGGAGCAGCTTAGTTGATGTCCCTCCGCATAGACAGCTGACCTGGGGTGGGAGACTTTCATCATCGAGTTAAGGCAGGGGATGGAATTTTATTGCGTTTGGCACCGGCTGCTTTAGACCTGCTGTACCACTTGGGCAATAAACTATTGACTGACCACTCAGGGATATTCTGTGTCTACTGTAGTGGCCCAAAGGGAAGTGAATCCTGGCAGTTGGCCAGCGAGTCGGGATCAAATGTCTGGCCTGGTGGCCCAGGGCCACAGAATTGCGGTACCGTAATTCTTGTTTCTTTCGCTGTAACTAATTTATCTTCACTGTTTTCACAGTCACCTCTATACCGTGAAAAAAAAATTGTTAGTATTAATGATTTCTTCACACATCCTATCTGCCGCCACCATGAAGTAAAAGTTCAATGAAAATGTCCATTTTCTTTTCACCATGAAATTTTGCTACCGTGAAAATAAAGTGAATTACAGTATTGGCCCAGGGCCACAGAAGTGTGGTATTGGCCCGGTGTGTCAGGGCCACAGAAGTGTGGTATTGGCCCGGTGTGTGAGGGCCACAGAAGTGTGGTATTGGCCCGCTGTCTCAGGGCCACAGAAGTGTGGTATTGGACCGCTGTCTCAGGGCCACAGAAGTGTGGTATTGGCCCGATGTGTCTCAGGGCCACAGAAGTGTGGTATTGGCCCGATGTGTCTCAGGGCCACAGAAGTGTGGTATTGGCCCGGTGTGTCTCAGGGCCACAGAAGTGTGGTATTGGTCTCTTCACGGTCCAGTTTGTCAGTACAGACCAACGCTGTAAATTATGACGGCACCATCTGGTGTTTGGGTTGTTCTGTCTGACTGGTTTGGTACTTGGGGAGTGGGGGATGGCTTTGGCTGTGTCTATTTGTGTGTGTGTGTGTGTGTGTGTGTCTGTGTTTGCCTTGTTTGTGTGTGCGTGCGTATGTGCATCTGTGTGTGCTTGTTGTGTGTGTATATGCATGTGTGTTTGTGAGTATGTGTATGTGCATTTGTTTGTGTGTTGATGTGCGTGTGCTTCAACTTGCCTTGTGTGTATGTGTGTGTATGTATATGTGTGTGTGTGTGTGTGTATTTATGTATGTGTGTGATTGAAGGTATGTGTGTGATTGAACCGTGGCATTAACCTGGTGTTCAGGCTTTGTTTTCATTATTATTTTTAAGTCAAGCACATATTTTTAAAATCCCAGAACCAAAAAATATAATTGGTCTGGCCTTCTGTTGTGTAACCTGATAAGATCATGGCCATGGTTGTCAGGACGACAGAACCTTACGTCAAGGCCAGACACGATGGCCCGCTATCCCAGGGGAGTCATCTGTCAGGACCAAGTAGAAGGGAGTTTTGATGTGTTTGGTTCTCCCAGGGGGGTCATTGTCAGAGCCAACTTGCAGGGTACATTGATGTGTCAGATGTCCTAGGGGGGGTCATTGTCAGAGCCAACTTGCAGGGTACATTAATGTGTCAGATGTCCTAGGGGGGGTCATTGTCAGAGCCAACTTGCAGGGTACATTGATGTGTCAGATGTCCTAGGGGGGGTCATTGTCAGAGCCAACTTGCAGGGTACATTGATGTGTCAGATGTCCCAGGGGGGGTCATTGTCAGAGCCAACTTGCAGGGTACATTGATGTGTCAGATGTCCTAGGGGGGGGTCATTGTCAGAGCCAACTTGCAGGGTACATTGATGTGTCAGATGTCCCAGGGGGGGTCATTGTCAGAGCCAACTTGCAGGGTACATTGATGTGTCAGATGTCCCAGGGGGGGTCATTGTCAGAGCCAACTTGCAGGGTACATTGATGTGTCAGATGTCCCAGGGGGGTCACCTGAAAAGCCGAGTTGAAGGGCTCTTCAGTGTGTGGTGGTTCAGGGAGGTTAGGGCTCACAATCCATTTTTGCAATGCACCTTACCTTAGTATGTAGGTGCATAGAAAACACTTTGGGTGCACATCATGAAATAAATTTCTAACCTTAGTGCCTCTCTTCAGAGCCTGAATCAGAAACCCTACAGCTAACTTCAAAATTTTAAATGTTTAGTAAAACAACAAAGGTTTGTTTTTTCTGACACTTAAGTGTCAAGAACATGATGTGCACTACTTATAGTGTATATTGATAGTACAGTACCTTCATGTATGTAAACCTACACAGGTCAAGTATCTAGGTGCTTAAGAATCATGTGTACAATTCCAATTTTGGGTGCACAAATGTACCCAGTCTTTCCAGCCTTGTTGGTCTTTGTCTGATGGTTTAGGAATGAGCTTGAGAGACAGAATACTGTCAGAAGAAATGTTTCTAAACACAGTCTGATATTAGCTAGGGGTTGTGTGGGAAACTTGAACAAGCGGAGAAAGAGCCTTGATTGTATGCAAGGTGAATGTCGAAGACCTATTGGGACTAGTGGGGTTTAGAATCCTCCTTATGCAGGGTAACCCCAAGGTCTTCTACTGCCAGGCTATTACACGCAATACTGACACACATCCGTCACTGTGGTGTACAGAATTAAGTCAGTTCTGCCTTTACCAGACTTTGAGTCACCTAAGAAAACTTTCTTAGCTTTTTCTTGTATTGTCAAATCTATTATGTATCTCTTGTTCTTGTTACAGTGATATATTATTATCTTCGCCGAGTACTTGTACTCGGAGAACATTATGTTTTCGGTTGAAAAATCTGTTGGGTGGGTCTAAATGTATGTCAGGAGCATAACTCAAGAAAGCTTCAATGAATCTTTATGATTTTTGGTAGGTGTGTAGTGGTTGCGCAAAGGAAGGTCAAGTTCGAAAATGGTACACCTTGCGTTTTTCAACAGTACTGCAGCGGACTTTGCATTTTTTTGTGTTTGTATGTAGGCAAAAAAAGTGACGGAAACGTTAATGGATCTTCATGATTTTTTGCAGGTGTGTAGATGTTGTGAAAACGGAGGTCAAGTTCAAAAATGGTTCCCCTTGTATTTTCCGTCGGTGCTGCAGCGGGCTTTGTGTGGATGTGTATTTGTATGTCGCCAGCATAACTCAAGAAGCTGTTGATGGATCTGTATGATATCTAGTGGATGGGTAGGGTTTACAGAAAGGAAGGTCAAGTTCGATAATGGGCCTTCTAGCGGGCACCTAAGGTACTGCAACAGAGCTTCAAAATTTGGAGGCATATTTTCTGAAAGTGCTATGGTCATGATTTTTGTGTGGTAGATAGTTCATGCCACAGAAAGTAACTTCTGTAAATGTGGGCCCCCTAGCGGCTTGTTAAGAACTGCAGTGGGTGTTTTTGTTTTGACATTCGGACATGAATAACTTGAGAAGGGGTCGACAGATCGTCGTGATATTTGGTATTTACAGAGCTCAGGTGGTGCTTTACATAATCAATGACTAATTATGCAAATCAGGAGCTAATTTGCATAATTAGAAAGGAAAGTTTGTTAACCCACTGCATTTCATAATCGGACATGGGACTGTCAGGTCATGTAACCAGATGGCCTTGCATAAACGTACATGTAGGTCAAATAAATAAACTATCCTCCAAGCAGAGGTGTGGGTCCTGCTGGTTTTTAACGCGTTCAGTTTAGGCATTTTTGTTCACCACGATTGGCGACATAATGAAAAGGGGACAAAATAGAAAGCCTGACAAAAACACCTAAAACACGTCAAAAACCAGCCAGACCCACTCCTCTGCTTGGAGAGTACACTGTACCAAAACTGCACCACTGCTAAGTGCGGAAAAGTCGCATGTACATGTACTATGTCTTTCAAAATGTGTATGATATGGAATAAAGATTGATTCTATTCATATATATTGACTATACCATTTCATCATCACTTTCAACTTACAACACTGCAATATCGAACCTTTGTGGCCCATATAATATCAACATACTCATATTTTTTTCATGACCAGTTATAAGATATACATTTGTATCAGCACACTCTACACATATACTAGTCCTGTACCACCAAATGATTTTTAACCCCATCTAGACTGGACTCATTCGCCTCATCATAACTTCCAAATGGTATGGTGCATGATCAAATTTGCAGGGGGTGATAAGCACGTAAATATCAATCACTCTCCATAATAAGCCTTGATTATTTGGCGAAGATAATGTGTTCGTGGAACTCTAGTTACTTATGAAATTAAGATTATTAAATGGATGGAGAAATTTAAATTTTGTGAACAGAATAAGATGTTCCTTTGGTCTACACATATCTGAAAAACATGAATAATTTTGTGTTAACAAGCAAATGCTGCTGGTTATCAATGATAGCTGTACCCAACAATATGTTGCTGTCCCTGGTGCTGACTTGACAGCTGTTGTAGCATTGCTGCTTCTGGTACTGAACGACCTTCATGAAGAGAATTATTGCTGAAGCAGAGTGACCTTTACATTGATGTTGGTGACTGACCGACAGTTAGGCCACTCCAGTTTTATTTGTTGCTTCTCGGATTGTAATAGGATAAAATGAATTGAAATATTCCCATGAAAACAGGTTTGAGGGCTGTACTTTGGTGCAAACAGTTTGCAAATCTTATCCAGTTGCTTGAGTAACTGTTACCTTGCCTGTCTTATTCCCTGGATGTCTGACCTTTATCGATGTACACGTATATCTGACAGCTGTTGTTGTTTCCCTCCGCAGAAGTTGGGTTTGGAGTGGCAGGAGACGGGAGGATTCAGCGTGGACTCCCTCGTCACAAACCTCTCCTGGAACCACGATGGTGAGTCAGGAATCCTCTATTCTGATTGGTCACCAGAACCCCTAGGAAGCTGTTCCCTCCTCTGATTGGTCACTAAAGTTATCTGGAAGCTGTTCGCTTCCTCTGATTGGTCACTCACCAGAATTTCTTGGAAGCTATGCCGTCCTCTGATTGGTCACTTAAGTTTCCTGGAAGCTGTGCCTTCCTCTGATTGGTCACTAAAGTTATCTGGAAGCTGTTGGCTTCCTCTAATTGGTCACTCACCAAAATTTCTTGGAAGCTATGCCGTCCTCTGATTGGTCACTTAAGTTTCCTGGAAGCTGTTCCTTCCTCTGATTGGTCACTAAAATTTCTTGCAGCTGTGCCTGCCTCTGATTGGTCACCAGAACTTCATGGAAGCTGTGCCCTCCTCTGATTTGTCACCAAAACTTCCTGGTACCAAGCTACCTTTAAAGTTAACAAATTCTATAAATAAAGAATTTGTAAGAACCCATGGTTGAAAATCTTTTGTAACACCTTGCAGATAAATGATAGTCAACGCCAAAAAATGTTATTAGTGAAGAAGTTCAATGAGGAGGTATTGTTCCTTTGGTCTACTTTTCCTGTCCAATAAGTCATATTGCACACATGAAGAATGATCCCCGTGTCCCTGATGATTTGTGTAAGTTGCAGCTGACAGCTGGGGGTTGTATATAGCATGGAGCAGGATATATGCCTGATTGCAGCAAGAGCCCACGCTCTGGAACATTTCTAATTATGCTGAAAGGCTCGTGACGTCGGGGGTGGATGTTAGCGAGAGGGGAGGTCGTTACTCACCCTGTACCTCAACATTAGTTCCTTCAGCTGACAGGGCTTGAAATTCACTTTGGGAATTGTTGCACTGGTGCACCTAAGGCCACACCAATTTAATTTCTTGGTTAACAGATTTTTATTTTCCCCCAAAAATAATTTTTGAAAAAAAAAAAGAAAAAAAAATCACGAATTTCAAAACAATTTTTTTTTTTCAAATAGAAATCCGTTAACCATGAAATTGAATTGGTGTAGCCTAACCTAAGAATTGAGGTGCTCAGAAAAAAAAAGTGGGTGCATAGCATAAATTGAAGTAGAATGTCAACAAAATGTAATTCTAAAACCCTACTGCCTTTCTTTAAAGCTTACTCTGTAATTCTGTAGCTTAGTGATACATCAAACAAAGTACAACAAAGGTTACATTGCTCTTAAAGTTTCAAGAATATTCTGTATACTAGTGTACAATAGTACCTTTACCCTATATAGCGTACAAAAATGTTAAGGTGCACAGGTGCACCCACAGACCAAAATTAGGTGCACAGCTCCAATTTTGAATGCACAGTGTTTTCAAATACAATAAATGGTTTTCTTAAGAAAAGTTACGGAGCGAAAGAAAGATAGCATAGCCTACAAAAAAATCTAGGTACCCTGGTGCACCTACAGTTAGAAATTAGATGCACAGCTCCAATTTTGGGTGCAGAAAAGTGCACATGTCAAATCTGTTGTGTATTAAAATACAATAAATGGTTTTCTTAAGAAAAGTCAAGGAGCGAAAGAAAGATAGCTTAGCCTTCAAAAATATCTATGTACCCTGGTGCACCTATAGTTAGAATTTAGATGCACAGCTCCAATTTTTGGTGCACAAAAGTGTAGATGCCAAACCAGTATTTTGAGCCCTGCTGTGTAGGTAGGCTTGATGAATGTGGTGACCTCAGCACAGGGTTAGGGCTAATCAGGCTGGTCGGGAAAGTGGGGCGAGACTTATGTAGTCTTGGTTAACCTTCCAATCTGCAGCATTCTGTACTTAAGCTTCAAATGTACACTATCGTTACTCCTTGCCAAAGACTTTTCAATATACGTGATGGATAGGACTACTAAGAGTTGGGGGGGGAGACGTCTGTAGTCTGAGTTAACCTTATCACCTGTAGCTTTCTTTACTTAAGCTTGAAATGTACACTATCTTAGTTTACTCCTTGCCAAAAAGTGAAAAACATTTCAATATACGTGATGGATAGGACTACTAAGAGTTGGGGGGGGGAGACTTATGTAGTCTTGGTTAACCTTCTAATCTTTAGCTTTCTGTACTTAAGCTTCAAATGCACACTATCGTTACTCCTTGCCAAAGACGTTTCAATATACGTGATGGATAGGACTATAAGAGTTGGGGGTGTGAGTCTGAGTTAACCTTACCATTTGCAGTTGAAAATGTACAGTATTGTTGCCCCTTGCCAAAAACATGAATGGATAGGAGTAATCAACGTTGGGGGTGGTGAGTGGGGGTGGTGTTTGAGAATATGTAGTCTCGGTTAACCTTCCAATCGGTACCTTTCATTAGTTAAGCTTTAAATGTACAGTATTGTTACTCCTTGCCAAAGACACTTCAATATGAATGATGAAAAGGACTTATCAGAGTTTGGGAGGGGGGTCTTTGAAACTTATGTAGTCTTGGTTAACCTTCCCATTTGTAGCTTTCTGTACTTACAAATGTAAGCTTCAAATGTGCAGTATCGTTACTCTTTGCCAAAGATATTTCAAAGATGAGAATGATAAAATAGGGCTAGTCAGAGTGGTCGCCAAAGTGGGCTGAGACTTATGTAGTCTGAGTTAGCCTTGCCATATCAAACCTTCTGTACTGGAGCTCAAGATTTTCAGTATTGTTGTAGTTGTACGCACAGGTTTGACCGAATATCAATGACCAGGTGGTCCTTATGTAGAGGTGGTCACTAGTACAGGTTTGACTGGTTATTAGTTGGACTGATAAATTAACAAGCAGTCAGCATCCAACCTGTAACTCCATTCGGTCACCTTCCTTGTGGATAAAAATGGGCTTGCTTCAGGATTATATAGTCTTAGTCCTCCCCCTTGCGCGGTAAGTGGGACATGGTGACTGTCTGAAGTATGGCAGCATCGTCACGCGGTGAGGTTTTACAAAAAGCAGCAAACATTCTTACGTGTAGAAAATCAGTCTGGCATTTGATAGAACTCTGGATGAATCATGAGGCAACACGATAAATGGTTTTCTTAATCAAAGTCAAGGAACCAAAGAAGAGTGGCATGGTCTGATCTGATAGGATTTTAAAGCAAGGTCATATTATTGGAAAAATATTGGAAACAACTTTCAAATCGGGTAAATCTTTAAGGCAACACAATGTTAGGTAACACAACTTCACAAGCGGGTAATCTTAACCAAAGAGCCTAAAGGACCTACATTCTGTATGTGTCTGGCTGTTCAGGAACCCGGTTGTTGGTGGGCAGCAACTCCATCCAGCTGTGGGGATGTCCTGATCTGATGGAGAAGGCTGATGGGATGGAGGAAGAGGAGGAAGAGGAGGATGCTGGGTCCGGAACAGGTGAAGGCAGTGAGATAGAAATTAATATGGAATTCCCTGTAATATTTGTCTTTTGTTTGTTAGTATGTATGGTGGGGTCGTGTGGCGCAACAGCAGAGCGTTCGGCTCAGAACCAAGCAAGAGGTCCCGAGTTCGAATCCTGTCATGTCACCGATCTTGTGCCCTTGGGAAAGGCACTTTACACGACTTTCCTCACGCCACCCAGGTGTAAATGGTTACCTGACTTCGGTTGGGGAAGGTCATATTGAGGTCACCTGGTGGCGCCTAATGGCAGCCGCCCAGACCCTTGCGATAATTCCACATAATGCAAGTGTGGATAAGATATTATGTATATGTTGTGTATTATGTGAAACCTGTAATACCCTGCATCAATTCAGCGCTAGAAAGGCTGCCATTACGGCTAATTTCTGACCAACCAATACAACATGTATGTGGCTTAAGAAATTCACTCTATTATTTTGTCTGTTGTTTGTAAGTAATGTTTATGTGGCTTAAGAAATAGATGAGTTCACTATGCTTTGATGAAGCTAGCTGACTGCTGCAATGGTGGCACTAGAATTTTTTTTTTTAAAGAACTATATTATGATACATTTGGTTATTGCAGTAGGTTCTAGTGACGTCGTGTTGGCGTAACAGTTAGGGGGTTTGGCCCAGAGGTCTGGGTTTGAATCCACTGACATGCCAGCTATGCTGTGCCCTCAGGAAAGACACTTAACGCAACTTTCCTCACTCCACCCAGGAGTAAAAATGGGTACTTTGATTTAGGAGATAAAAGGTGTTGGAAGGAGAGAGTTGGGCTTTGCCTCCAATACCGTGCCTGTGACACATGCAGGGGGATAACAACCCACTGCCACCACGGCCAATCTCCAAGCAGATCTCCATGGGGACAAAATTGTATCAGCCAGCCAGAATCTTCAGCCAGCCCCTGTGGACATCTGCTTGGAGATTACACCACGGCTTCAAAAAGGATGCAATTTCAAGTGTGAAGAAAGATGATCTTGTTGTATCTAATTTTGCCCTTCTTCTGTGCCAGGAACAGTGGAAGAAATACGGTACCTGACTTGAGTTGGGGAGGGTAAAAGAAGAGGGTTGGACGTATCCACTGCCCCTATAACGGCCTCCAAAAGGCTAGAGGACTAAAAAGGCTATGGAACTACCTTTTTTTATTGCAGTTTAAAGTTTCTGTATCTAATCTTGCCCTTTTCTGTGTGCCAGGAACAGTGGAGGACATCCAGAGCACCTGGGCATGTATCTGGCAGTGTCGGACGGCTACAGCTGTCTGCCACCTGCAGTTCTCACCTGACGGCCAGCTGTTCGCTTCAGCTGGAAAGGTAAGCACCTGGCAATACGCCTGGAACATCCGCAGCTAGATAGACCAATCCCATAGCCCCACCCACCTCAAAAAATGTAGAAAATCTAAACAAAATGTAGAAATGCAAAAACTCTCTACTTTGTTGCGCTCCTACTTTTAAAGCTCAGCTCAACATAGCAGTAAGAGAGAGACAGAGAGAAAGAAAGAGAAAAGAGAGAGAAGAGAGAGAGAGAAAGAAACAGAGAGAGAGAGAGAGAATCCATATCATCTGCATGCATCTTTGCCAGTTAGTCATTAGACTTCATGCTACTCATGCTTTTTCGATGAGGTTCAGAAATCCAGGAAATAAGATACAGAGGGTTACAGTTATAACTCAAGCAACTGGATAGATTTTGTAAAGGGTCAGATGTTTCAGGTAGCATCCACTACACTTGTGATCACACAGATCTTTCTCAGTTTGTACCAGAACAGAACAAAAAGATAGAAACAGGGACAGAGAGACAGAGAGAGAGTTATTCATTAGACTTTATGCTACTGGTGCTTTGTTTTTTTTACGGCTTCTATTTACCAGATGAGTTTGTTATCGTCCCACAGGAGGACCGGCTGGTTAAGCTGTGGTTCGACTCCCGGCAGTGGAGGTCCAGTCTGCAGCAGGACTGGAAGGCAGGCGGCGCCGAGGAACCGGTCTCAACCGGTCTGTACTCCTTCATCTACATCGCCCACCCTCGGGCCGTCACAGGCTTCTCCTGGAGACGAACCAGCAAGTACATGCCCAAGTAAGGACGTCTTCTTAATGTCTGTCTTTCTGTTTATGTCTGTCTGTCTGTCTATCTGTCTGTATTCCTTAATCTCGTGGTGACGCATTAGCAAGTACATGCCCAAGTAAGGACGTCTTACTAATGTCTGCAAGTACATGCCCAAGTAAGGACGTCTTACTAATGTCTGCAAGTACATGCCCAAGTAAGGACGTCTTACTTATGTCTGTGTGTCTGTCTGTCTGTCTGTCTATCTGTTTGTGTGTGTGCATGTGTGTCTTTCTTTCTTCATCTATTCAGCAAGTACATGCCCAAGTAAGGAAGTCTTACTAATGTCTGCAAGTACATGCCCAAGTAAGGACGTCTTCTTAATGTCTGCAAGTACATGCCCAAGTAAGGAAGTCTTACTAATGTCTGCAAGTACATGCCCAAGTAAGGACGTCTTCTTAATGTCTGCAAGTACATGCCCAAGTAAGGAAGTCTTACTAATGTCTGCAAGTACATGCCCAAGTAAGGAAGTCTTACTAATGTCTGCAAGTACATGCCCAAGTAAGGACGTCTTCTTAATGTCTGCAAGTACATGCCCAAGTAAGGTTACCGTAGTCTTACTAATGTCTGCAAGTACATGCCCAAGTAAGGAAGTCTTACTAATGTCTGCAAGTACATGCCCAAGTAAGGAAGTCTTACTAATGTCTGCAAGTACATGCCCAAGTAAGGAAGTCTTACTAATGTCTGCAAGTACATGCCCAAGTAAGGAAGTCTTACTAATGTCTGCAAGTACATGCCCAAGTAAGGACGTCTTACTAATGTCTGTGTGTCTGTCCGTCCATCCGTTGTATTCTGTCTTGTGTGTAGGAAGATTTACACTTAACGTGCCCTGCAAATATATCAGTATTTCTGTATTGGCATAACAGTTATGGTGTTACATGTACAGGGCTCGAAATACTGGGTGCATGTGCACCTGTGTGCACCCAAAATTGGAGCTGTGCACCTAATTTCTGACTGTGAGTGCACCAGTGCACCTAGATATTTTTGTAGGCTATAGGGAAAAGGTACTATTGTACACTAGTATACAGAATATTCTTGAAATCTAAGTGTCAGAAAAAGCAATATAACCTTTTGAAACAGTTGTACTTTATTTGATGTTACTGTATTACTTGTTTGAAATTTTGAAGTTTGCTACAGAATTACAGATTGAAGTTCTTAAGATTGTTAAACTTTGTAATTATGTCTTGCTGACATTCAACTTTATTTTGTGGTGCACCCAGAATTCTTTCTGTGCACCTAATTTTTTTGGTTGGGTGCACCAGTGCACCTATTTCCAAAAATGAGTTTTGAGCCCTGCATGTAGGTCTTGAACCTATTTGGCCCAGGTCGTTTGTAGGGAATCCCCTGACATGCCACTGATGTTGTGCCCTTGGGAAAGGCTCTTTTCTCCCAACCCAGTTGTGAAAATGGGTACCTGACTCTGGTTGGGGAAGTGAAAGACAATGGAAAGAGAGGGATGGTCTTCACCTTCCAATACCACGCCCTAGACACAATGGATAAGAGCCCACTGCCCCTACAGCCTAAAAAGCAAAGGCTATGGGACTGCCTTTTTAAAAAACATATTTTGACATTGATGTTGTTGGTCCTTCCTCGGGGGTTCAATAGCCAACTGCTTGGTGACCTCCTTTCCAAATTTGCACACACAGCACAATTATGTGTAAGTTTCTGGCTGGAATAAACCCGGTATTAAACAGGATGTCAGTCCAGCAAAGGGGTAACCAGGGGTTCATCTAAATCAGGAAAGAGGGCCGCTGCACCCTCTTGTTTCAGCCCAGCACCCCCTTGTGGCATTCAGATTTTAGCTTAATATGAGCATACAGCCTTCACTCAGCAATCAATTCATCCATAAATACATAGAATTTGCTCCCTCGCATGTGTGTGCTCCCTCTTGTTTGATTTTTCTAGAAAAACCCTGGTAACGATAAGTTTTCTGTGTGTTTTCCAGGGGTTCGATAGCCAACTGCTTGGTGACCTCCTGTCCAAATTTGCCCACACAGCACAACTATGTGTAAGTTTCTGGCAGGGATAAAGCCGGTATTAAACAGGATTTCAGTCCTCCAAAGGGGTAACGATAAGTTTTCTGTGTGTTTTCCAGGGGTTCGATAGCGAACTGCCTGGTGACCTCCTGCCGCGACAACATCTGCCGTATCTGGTGTGAGACGGTTCTCCCAGAGCACAGCCTGGCGCTGCCCCAGCAGGAACGTGGACTCATCGACTCCGAGAGCTACCAGGCCGCGCCGCAACGTCACGCCTCCAAGTTCGCACACACTGCACAGCTATTTGTAAGTTTCTGAATGCCACTTGTTCAAATTCTCTCACACCACACAGATATTTGTAAGTTTCTGAATGCCACTCGTACAAATTCTCTCACACCACACAGATATTTGTAAGTTTCTGAATGCCACTCGTACAAATTCTCTCACACCACACAGATATTTGTAAGTTTCTGAATGCTACTCGTCTAAATCCTCTCACACCGCACAAATATTTGTAAGTTTCCGACTGGGATAAAGGGTATTAGACAGGATTTGAGTACAGCAAAGCAGTAACAAATAATTTTGTATCATGGAGAGCTACAAGGCTTGCCACAATACCACACCTCAAAATTCACACACACCGCAAGGCTATTTTGTAAGTTTCTGGATTTGAGTCCAGCCAAAAGAAATAAAAGGTAACAAATAGTTTTGTATCACCTCCAAGTTTTCACACACAGCCTGCATTATGCGTTTAAACATTTTAAACATTTGTTTGAATTTATTTCTCTTGATTTCTTTTAGACGTGTCCGCTGATCATCAACAGCTTCAGTTCTTTCATTTCACTGTGTTGTTTTTTTCCTCCTGCAAAGAAACCCGTCTTCCAAACAGTGAACAATCGCAGGGTGGTCATCCCCTTCCGGAACGTAACAGAAGAAATCCAGTCCACAGCCTTTCAGTTCCTCTTCTCTACTCTATCAAAGGGACGCCCGCAGAAAAACAAAAAGGTTCAAAAAGTACAAACCAATCGCATGGTGTCCATGGTTGTCCGAGTGTGGGTTGAGGGTCTTGGTGATTGGTCTTGTGAATAAAGGTCTTGTGGTTTAGTCAAGTGGATCTTTAACTTATTATTGATGATACAGGGCTTGAAATGCTTTTTTTTAATGTCCCCTGCTATGCTACAAATTTTGAAATATTCATTCGAACTGCGATTTTGTAAAATATTCTGCAAAGAACCAACTTTAAGCTACTATTTCTTCCTACAATGTGGTGTTAAATTGCAAGTTGTCAACAATTTTACCTGCAATCCAAAAAATTTTCTGCAAAGTGCATGGTCGCATTTCAAGCTCTGCAGTGATATCACTCCTTGAGACATCCTTGAAGATATTAAAGGAAGTTGTTTAAGATGACGTTGTTCTTTTTCTCTGCAGAATAAGATCCGGCATAACTTAAAGGCGAAGAGAAGACAGTCCCATCCTTCTGGTGACCTGTCATCAGGACAGTCGGCCCTCACGCCACAGAGACACTCGCTATCCGGGGAGATGCCAGCTCTGAACACGCTACACTTTCACCTCTCCGTCACTATCAACCTTAGCACAGGTAACCACTTTCACTTCTTAGTACAGGTAATCCTGAACACTTTCACCTCTCTGTCACTATCAACCTTAGCACAGGTAAGCACTTTCACTTCTTAGTACAGGTAAGCCTGAACACTTTCACCTCTCCATCACTATCAACCTTAGCACAGGTCACCACTTTCACTTCCTAGTACAGGTAAGCCTGAACACTTTCACTTCTCTGTCACTATCAACCTTAGCACAGGTAAGCACTTTCACTTCCTTGTACAGGTAAGCCTGAACACTTTCACCTCTCCGTCACTATCAACCTTAGCACAGGTAAGCACTTTCACTTCTTAGTACAGGTAAGCCTGAACACTTTCACCTCTCTGTCACTATCAACCTTAGCACAGGTAAGCACTTTCACTTCTTAGTACAGGTAAGCCTGAACACTTTCACCTCTCCGTCACTATCAACCTTAGCACAGGTAACCACTTTCACTTCCTAGTACAGGTAAGCCTGAACACTTTCACTTCTCTGTCACTATCAACCTTAGCACAGGTAATTATAAGCACTTTCACTTCCTAGTACAGGTAAGCCTGAACACTTTCACCTCTCCGTCACTATCAACCTTAGCACAGGTAACCACTTTCACTTCTTAGTACAGGTAAGCCTGAACACTTTCACCTCTCCATCACTATCAACCTTAGCACAGGTAAGCACTTTCACTTCTTAGTACAGGTAAGCCTGAACACTTTCACCTCTCCATCACTATCAACCTTAGCACAGGTAACCACTTTCACTTCCTAGTACAGGTAAGCCTGAACACTTTCACTTCTCTGTCACTATCAACCTTAGCACAGGTAATTATAAGCACTTTCACTTCCTAGTACAGGTAAGCCTGAACACTTTCACCTCTCCGTCACTATCAACCTTAGCACAGGTAAGCACTTTCACTTCTTAGTACAGGTAAGCCTGAACACTTTCACCTCTCTGTCACTATCAACCTTAGCACAGGTAAGCACTTTCACTTCTTAGTACAGGTAAGCCTGAACACTTTCACCTCTCCGTCACTATCAACCTTAGCACAGGTAAGCACTTTCACTTCTTAGTACAGGTAAGCCTGAACACTTTCACCTCTCTGTCACTATCAACCTTAGCACAGGTAAGCACTTTCACTTCTTAGTACAGGTAAGCCTGAACACTTTCACCTCTCCGTCACTATCAACCTTAGCACAGGTAAGCACTTTCACTTCTTAGTACAGGTAAGCCTGAACACTTTCACCTCTCTGTCACTATCAACCTTAGCACAGGTAAGCACTTTCACTTCTTAGTACAGGTAAGCCTGAACACTTTCACCTCTCCATCACTATCAACCTTAGCACAGGTAACCACTTTCACTTCCTAGTACAGGTAAGCCTGAACACTTTCACTTCTCTGTCACTATCAACCTTAGCACAGGTAATTATAAGCACTTTCACTTCCTAGTACAGGTAAGCCTGAACACTTTCACCTCTCCGTCACTATCAACCTTAGCACAGGTAAGCACTTTCACTTCTTAGTACAGGTAAGCCTGAACACTTTCACCTCTCCATCACTATCAACCTTAGCACAGGTAACCACTTTCACTTCCTAGTACAGGTAAGCCTGAACACTTTCACTTCTCTGTCACTATCAACCTTAGCACAGGTAAGCACTTTCACTTCTTAGTACAGGTAAGCCTGAACACTTTCACCTCTCCATCACTATCAACCTTAGCACAGGTAAGCACTTTCACTTCCTAGTACAGGTAAGCCTGAACACTTTCACCTCTCCATCACTATCAACCTTAGCACAGGTAAGCACTTTCACTTCCTAGTACAGGTAAGCCTGAACACTTTCACCTCTCCATCACTATCAACCTTAGCACAGGTAAGCACTTTCACTTCCTAGTACAGGTAAGCCTGAACACTTTCACCTCTCCATCACTATCAACCTTAGCACAGGTAACCACTTTCACTTCCTAGTACAGGTAAGCCTGAACACTTTCACCTCTCCATCACTATCAACCTTAGCACAGGTAAGCACTTTCACTTCCTAGTACAGGTAAGCCTGAACACTTTCACCTCTCCATCACTATCAACCTTAGCACAGGTAACCACTTTCACTTCCTAGTACAGGTAAGCCTGAACACTTTCACTTCTCTGTCACTATCAACCTTAGCACAGGTAATTGTAAGCACTTTCACTTCCTAGTACAGGTAAGCCTGAACACTTTCACCTCTCCATCACTATCAACCTTAGCACAGGTAACCACTTTCACTTCTTAGTACAGGTAAGCCTGAACACTTTCACCTCTCCATCACTATCAACCTTAGCACAGGTAACCACTTTCACTTCCTAGTACAGGTAAGCCTGAACACTTTCACCTCTCCATCAGTATCAACCTTAGCACAGGTAAGCACTTTCACTTCCTAGTACAGGTAAGCCTGAACACTTTCACCTCTCCATCACTATCAACCTTAGCACAGGTAAGCACTTTCACTTCCTAGTACAGGTAAGCCTGAACACTTTCACCTCTCCGTCACTATCAACCTTAGCACAGGTAAGCACTTTCACTTCCTAGTACAGGTAAGCCTGAACACTTTCACCTCTCCGTCACTACCAACCTTAGCACAGGTAAGCACTTTCACTTCCTAGTACAGGTAAGCCTGAACACTTTCACCTCTCCATCACTATCAACCTTAGCACAGGTAAGCACTTTCACTTCCTAGTACAGGTAAGCCTGAACACTTTCACCTCTCTGTCACTATCAACTTAAGCACAGGTATGATGTAGATCGTCCTTGGATCAGCTATTTGCTTCGTTCAAAAATCGTTTTTTCTCCCACTGAAGAATTTTATAACGTAAGGTTTTTTAAAAGGCAGCAAAAAAGATCACTTACAGTCACACTCTTTACAAGGTAGCTACTCAAGCAACAATTAAGATTTTTATTTTACTGGATAGATTTTGGAAATGGTCAGACGTTTCAGGTAGCATCCCTTACCTTTCGTCAGTGACTGAATGTCGTCCCTTTGTCCAGTCACTGACTAAAGGTAGTGGATGCTACACATGTACATGTACCTGGAACATCTGAAAACACTTGCTTGAGTAACTATTACCTTGCGTATCTTATTACCTGGATATCTGACCTTTATTGACGACTCACATTCTTCTTTTGCTGTAGTCTGCATAGTCCAATGGTTAGCGGTTTTGCCCCTGGAACTAGAAAGCGCAAGTTCAACATGCACGATACCAGAAAGGGTCACAGTCCTTAGGACGGGACGTTAATCCGTGGTTCACTGTTCATTGTGCATGTCGAAAACAGCTAGGGGAATTTCGCCGGTACAATGAACCTGTGAATACTGTACATAACTTGTCTACCTTCTTTGTCACGACCAAGAAGAATAGCTCTTCAGTGAGCTAAACTGAATCGAGATCACTTTAACTTTTTTTTTTCCTCTCTCCAGACATTCCTCTCCTGCCTGTGGTTGCCGGTAGCAACGATGACAAGTCGTTCGTGGTGCACTGGCTGAACAACAAGGAGCTTCAGTTCACACTGGTGATGGAGCTGTTCCTGCGGCAGCTGAGGGAGATCGAGGAGCACGAGCACCACCTGGAGGTCGCAGACAACCCAGACTCAGACAACGAAGGTACGTTTTTTCAATGATTTTTAGTTATCCTTTGGTTTGGCACCCACTGGTCATTGGTTTGGCCCCCACTGGTCATTGGTTTGGCCCCCACTGGTCATTCGTTTGGCCCCACTGGTCATTGCTTTGGCATCATCTGGAGGTCGCCGACAACCCAGACTCAGACAACGAAGGTAGGAACTAGATCTATCATAATAGCCTATTATTTATTCATTTATTGGTTCAGTAGGCACACATTGTTACATGAACAGCCAGGGTTGCCCAACTAGCGAATGGCTAATGCCTTAAAAGGGCTAACCCTGGGAGAGAACATTTAGCCTATGATTCCTATACACCTCTGGTGTTCTATGCTGCCAGACTCGGTCAACAAAGGTAGGATCTTTCAATGATTTTTAGTCATTCTTTGGTTTGGCTGTTCAGCACACACAGCCATGGCTGCCCAACTAGCCTGTGGCTATTACAAAGGGCTAGCCCTGCTGATGACAAAGACAAGACATTGCAATATAATTTGACATGGACAGCAATCTTGCCTAACTTACAAATAACTTTGGGCCTTTGTATAGTATTTTGTTTTGCCAGTACATCTTACAAAACTTTACTTTAAGTCCGATATTCCTTCTTAACGTAAGATGACAGTTACTTACTATAATTAGTTACTTAATGTTTAGATAAATGAGAAAACTCTTTCCGTAAATGAACAAGACAACTTACCCTTTCTCCATTTGTTTCACAGATAACCTAACAGAGGATGATGCCAGAAGTTCAGGTACCTATTCAGATCTATATGAAGCTCTTGGCTTAGTTGCTTTTACTGTTGCATTTTTCATAATCATTCTGAATAGAATAGGATAACCCCTCTATAGCTAGCACCCATTTCTTATCTACAGCTTACAAGTATGTAACTCTGGAAGAACTGTCCCAGTTAACCTTCTCCCTGCTGCCTAACTCCGTAACCAACAGGGAATTGGGTTTCAAACAGCTAATTCAGTGTGTTAAAGGTTAAGTGCTTTACTCACTTTCTTCCAGGTGGCCTGTCATCTCGCTCTCCCATCAAGACACCTGACTCCCTCCTTAAGAGCCCCGGGCTGTCCACCCCCTCCTTACACAGCCTCTCGGTGATGGAGGCCCAGGCGGTGGGCTCCTCCAGCCTCCTGTCTCTCCCCACCTCCTCCATCCTGGACCGGAAGATCGAGAGCCTTCTGCGCGACTGGAACCGCAGCTCAGACATGCTCTTCAGCATCCACCCTGTGGACGGGTCCTTCCTGGTCTGGCTCGTGGAGTATTTGGACGAGACGCATCCGGGCGCTTTCAGACAGGCACAGGTAACTTTTGCTCTCCATTTTGCTTTGCATGACTTCCTTGGCGCATAACTGATACAAAAGGAAGACATTTGTGCTGTTTTGTGGACGGGTCCTTCCTCGTCTGGCTTGTCGAGTATCATTCTGGACGAGACGCATCCGGGCGCTTTCCGACAGGCACAGGTAACTTTTGCTCTCCATTTTGTCTTACTTCTTTGCCTCATAAATAATACAAAAGGAAGACATCTTTGCTGTTATGTTGTATTGCTGATTGATTGATTGATTGATTGATTGATTGATTGATTGCTATGTCCTGCTATGTCAGTATGTGTTCTTTGCTTCCCGTATTCCTGCTGTGTTCTCAGTCGGAGACGCCATGGGCCTGAGCTTGGCGCTGATTCTCTACTGCATCCTTTTGATTGATTGGTCACTATATATATCCTGTTAGGTGTCCTTTGCATCTCGCATCCCTGCGGCGTTCCCTGTCGGAGACGCCATGGGCCTGAGCTCCACTCTCCTCCTGTACTGCGACAACACGCAGGCCGTGGACAGCAACCTCGGCCCGAAGCTCGAGGACACCAAGCCGTCCACCTCCTACAGCTTCACCCACGGTACGGGAAAGGGCGCGCCAACCAATGAAAACATAGAGACCTTCACGCCAACGGTCATGATGCTTTCCAAGCACAGCGACGGATCCCTCAATCAGTGGGAGGTGAGCATTTTGTTGTTGTTGTTGTTGTATTCAATTTTACTTGTACATGTAAGTTGTAACCAAGAAAAATAACATGGCATACATACAAAAGCTGATGGTCATGATTAGAGCTGTGTACCTAAACAAATTTTAGGTACAGGTACATGGGTTAAGGTACAGGTCCGGACCTGAACCTGTACCTAAACTACTTGTTCGGCAAATGCTAGATTTTCAATAGGGACAAAAGCATGTTTGAACTGGTAAAAACGTAATATTTTATTGTGCTAGGTATTATCTTTATGAAAACATAGATGAAAATTTGACTCCAGCCATGCAAATGTGTTTTCTGTGCTTTAGATTGGCTTTAGAGCACTGCCACGGTAATTTCATAGTAATTTTATCTGTCAAAGTGGCCATCCCCTGAGTCAGGTCCAGTACCAATAGAGCAGGGTCAGGTATTTTGGACCTGTACCTAATCGATTGTACCCGGTACTGTATCGGTACAGTGTACCGGTACACAGCTCTAGTCATGATGCTTTCCAAGCACAGTGATGGCTCCCCCAAACAGTGGGAGGTGAACTTTTTATTCGTTATTGTTATAATGTTTCTTTAATTTTACGTGTAACAAAAAGAAAAATAATATGGCATATGTACAAAAGATGGACAACACAGTCATGTATAACCAAAAAAGGTAAAATAATTTCTTGGAACAAATTTAAGGCTTTTGTGTCCTCCATTTAAGTTATATATTAAGATAAAAGCCTGTTGCCTATGCTCCCTACCTATGCAAATTACTAAGATTTACATTTTTGTTTTTACAAAAAAGACAAGCGAGCAGCTTACATTTGGACTGAGCATTCAGATTTGAACTATTGCTTCTGCTCTTTCACAGCATTTTAAACCTACGTGTCGGACATTCGTGGGATGGTTCTATGTTACAAAACGGATCAAAAGGCCTCCCAGTGAGAGTCTTCATGTTTCATTAGAAACTAGAAAATTTGAACTGAATCTCAAGATTTTTAGATCAAATTTTTTCTGTTAGAAAAAAATTTCAAAATTTTTTTCTGACAGAAAAAATTTCAAAATTTTTTTCTAACAGAAAAAATTTCAAAATTTTTTTCTGACACGTTTTTATTTCCCACTCCAGGTGAACTTTGCGCAGAACTCAGCGTTCTCCACGGTGGTGAGCGTGTCGCACCGCGCCCGTTGCTGCGGACATCGGTTCCATCTGAACGAGCTTGCCTGCCACCCCGTCCTGCCCCTCCTCCTCACAACCTCCCACCACAACATGCCCCGCGTGGAGGTCGACGACACTTGCTCCATCGGAAGTCGCAGCCGCAGGTACGGGTATTTTTGTTCTTGTGTTTTCGTTTGTATTACATACTGGGTAAATCGCCTCATTACGCAACATACCAGGTTCCTGGTTCTTGGCCAAACATCCTGCCACTGCACCACCTCAAAGCCATGGTTACTACTGTTATTTATTGACACAACAAATGAAAGTACAGTGACTTTTGTAAGGTCTTCTACAACTGTACATGCAAACAAGCAAGTGGATACAAAAGAATTAACCAAAGTACAAGTTTATATTGCGCACATGTATATATTACTAAATAGTTATTGTTATTGGGTGGGTTGAGTACTCTCACTTTGCAGCCAGGGGCTAGTTCACAAGGGTCTGTAATGCCAGCCTGGACAAAATTCGTGTGTTGTCTGCAAGATCCTTGCATAAAAAACACTGAAACCATTGATTAATCTCCACCACAGCTCCAGCCGGCTGTCGTTCGAGAGCGGGAAGGACATCACGGATCCAGTGGAGATGATCAAAGCCCGACTACGCCATCCGACGGGGGAGTCCAAGCCTGGAGGGACGGTACCAGAGGATGAGGATGCAGTGTTCCCCATCAGTAAGGACCTGAGACACCCCCACGGGCTGTGCAGTGAGCTCATCCTGTGGAGAGTCGACCCCGTGGGACCTCTCTCCTTCTCAGGTGGGTAAACACAACAAAACAGGAGCTTTGTTTTTTTTCTCCTTGATTGTGTGGCGTCTGTGTGGCATAGTGGCAGAGCATCCGGCTATGAACCAATGAGACCCAGGTTCAATCCCCAGTGGAGTACCCAGACATGTCCAGACATACACCCAGACATTGTTGTGCCCTTGGGAAAGGCACTTAACACATATACTCAGAATACTCAGGACAATCTCATTTTACTCATTGAAGAAGACAGCAGACAGACTGTTGAAACATTTGTACGAAAAAAGGTTCTGTCCATATGAAAACTATGTTCAAAGTATTATAGCACTGATGACAGATGGATGGATGTTTTCTCTTCCTGCAGGTGGGGTGACGGAACTTGCGCGCATCAACTCGTCGCACATCTCCGCCTTCTCCAACGTGGCGTGGGTGCCGACCCTGCTGCCCAGCTCCTCTCTGGGAGGGATGTCCAACTCCTACAGCGCCTGCTTCGTGGCGTCGGACGGCGACAGCCTGCGACTGTACCAGGCCGTGATCGACGCTCGCATGCTGCTGCAGGAGACCGCTAATATGGAGGCAGAGAGACTGGCCGAGGTACTTTTATTTATTTTTTTTTTTTTAATGGCAACCACTCGTATAATCTTTATTCGTATTCAGATACATAGTTCAGATACATAGTACAGATACAAATACAGATCGAGTATGGTGACCGTGTCAATTTTGCCAAGGTACTTGTGTCTACAGATCTCCAGTGGATGTCACTAATGAAGCCAAGGCTGCACAACTTGTCGCTCAAAATCCATTTTGTGGAATAAGTGCACTGAACCTAAAGATTGAGGTGCACAGAAAACATTTTGGGTGTGCCACTGAACATAAAATTAGAAATGTCATCATGAGCCAAGCGGTTCATAGTTTGTGGATACAACAAGCTTTAATAAATAGACTTAGGTATGAAGGCTTTTGCATAATCTTTACAAGACTATGTTAACCTATTATGATAAATACTTCTTGTGATTTTCAGAGCGAAGGGTTCAGCAGTGGAGGGGAGTCTGTGGACATGGCGTGGGAGAAACGGGAGCCGCTGTTCAAAATAGTTAGCCAGCAGTCCACCAAGAGGCCAGGCTGTGTCATAGAGCTGGATACCATCACACAGGCCAAACGGGTGGGTCGGGAGGGGGGTTTGTTAGACTTAACATCATCTGTGTTAAAGTGTTGAAGTTGGATCTTTTGTGTGCTTTGAAAGTTTGAATCAAACTTGAGTAAATTTCCTTTAATTGTTTCCACGCTCATGACACTAAAACAGTTGATGCAAAATGGCTTGATTTACGATAGAGACATGTGTATGTGTGTGTTTGTATGTATGTGTGAGCATGCATGTGTGTGTGTCTGTGTGTGTGTGCATGAGAGTGTGTGCGTGCGTGTGTGTATGTGTGCGTGCGTGTATGGAGTTACAAATAAGACTGCCGTCTCTGACACCCCTGTTCCCTCCCCAGTTCTGGCAGAGCACTGAACTCTGAGTGAGTGTGCGCTCGCGTGCGCTCGCGTGCGCTCGCGTGCGATCGCGTGCGTGTGTGTGGGGGGGGGGGGAGTAAAGTCTGGCATCTCTGACTCCCTTATTCCCTCCCCAGTCCTGGCAGAGCACCCAGCTGCTGCATGTGTTCCAGGAAGAGTTCCTCCTGGGCCAGAAGCAGGCCGGAGAGATGAGTATCAGCACCGAACCTGTGGACACGCAGCCTATGAATTCCTCAGGGTAGGTGTACATATATGTGCTGACAGGGTTAGGCTTAGGCTTAGGCTTAGGCTTAGGCTTAGGCTTAGGGTTAGGCTTAGGTTTAACCCTATATATGTCCTGCTGGGCCAGAAGCAGGCCGGAGAGATGAGTATCAGCACCGAACCTGTGGACACGCAGCCTATGAACTCCTCAGGGTAGGTGTACATGTATGTGCTAACAGGGTTAGGGTTAGGGTAAGGTTTAGGGTTAGGGTTAGGTTTAACCCTATATATGTCCTGCTGGGCCAAAAGCAGGCCGGAGAGATGAGTATCAGCACCGAACCTGTGGACACCCAGCCTATGAATTCCTCAGGGTAGGTGTACATGTATGTGCTGACAGGGTTAGGGTTAGGGTAAGGTTTAGGGTTAGGGTTAGGTTTAACCCTACAATGTATGTCCTGCTGGGCCAAAAGCAGGCCGGAGAGATGAGTATCAGCACCGAACCTGTGGACACGCAGCCTATGAACTCCTCAGGGTAGGTGTGATGACATGAACAACTTTTATGCCTGTGTACTTACCCCAGCAATTGAATTACATCGTAGTCATACATATGGGGAACTTATTCACACAACTAAAGAACAGGTATTTTTGTATGGTTTTCTATAGCAAGTACACAACAGTTTATACAATCATGATTTTGATATAATGATGCTATGGTCTATGAGACTCGGTATATCAATACATACATCTTTAAGTGTTATGGAATGTGTGTATTTGTGTGCCAAAAATAGTTACTTAAGCAACTGGATGAAATTTTGAAAGTTGCTTGTTGCATGTTGAAATATGCCAGTTGCTTGAGTAACTAATTTTTGCCATATTTTATTACCTGGATGTCTAACCGTCATCAACGTATGTACTCATGGTCCAAGTGTGCCTGTGCTTTTTTCTTTGTAGAGTGAAATAATAATTTAAAAGCGATCAAGAAACATCTCCATTTCTGTTCACCTGTGCAGGTATGATGAAGGTTTCTACCTGGTGGTCCTTGAGAAGGTGGATGAGACGTCAGTTCTGCATATGTGGTACATCGAGATCGTCTCACAACTACAGACACCAGGTAAAGATGTCGTTTTATTCACTTTTACTTATCCTCACATCGGAGAGAAGGCTTCCATTCAGCTGTCACAGATACAGCTATAGTGGGTTTAGGATGATGATTTGACCAGACATAATATAGTGTCTGCCATGCCAGTCTATCTTCTAAACAGTGGATAATACAGTTCTTTGTACATAAGTGTTTTTCACCAAATTTGACTTTTTCTGAAAGTCACACCAGTCATAATTGCACTGAGGTGGTCACCAAAACGTTGGGAAGTGAAACAAACTTACCAACCTGATGAAACTATTCAAGGATGTTCTAAACAGTTGATTCCCCTCCATCTCAACATGCCCTGTTTTATACCTCTCTACATCTGAAGAGCAACAGGCTATGAAAGATTGTAAAGGTGCAATTTGTTCTGTGTTGTGTGGTGCAAGATACCAGCATTTCACTGCCTGTGTTCCATGTGCTGTTACAATCCAAATCATCATCTCATCTGGTCATGACTGTCTCAAGAGTGTTCTTGGCCCATCTTCTCCATCCCTCCCTATCCTCCACCGCACTGGGCAGGTCGGTAACAGTGGGGATCAACCTCCACTAACTGACCAGTCTAACTGGTCCGGACCTTTTAGCCACTGTAAAAACCCAAAGGTGCGAGTGCGCCGCTCCCGGGATTAGAACCCGCACCAATCCTGATCCGCACGGCTTGGGAAATCAACGCGCTAACCACTAGGCTAAAAGGTCCGGACCAGTTAGACTGGTCAGTTAGTGGAGGTTGATCCCCACTGTTACAGGTCTTCCAATGTACAGTTTACATCTAGACACAGTTGATGACTTAGTAGGTCCAAATAAGTCAAATTAAAAGTGTACTTTCTCCATGCCCTCACAGCTGTGCGGGACATGACACCCAAGTTCAACTCCGAGTACGCCCACGACAGCGACACGTCGCCGGAGACGTCCGAGCCCAACAGCCCGACAACGGGATTCACGCCGTCGTTTCACGCGCCCACCTCCAAACTCGTCATCACCTCACACAAGGTAATAATAATTCTTGCCGTACTTCACGAATATGAAGACTGTAACATGTTGACAATCCAGTCAAATCTGTACAAGTGACCAAATAAAAAGACTATTTTTACACAACCAAGTGATTAATTCAACGGACGTTTTGGTGACCATCTGTCACCTTCATCAAGGCAATTCTGACTGGTTCACATTGCACTGCAGCACAGGTGTTGCTGCTCATAGATACTGCATATAAAGATATACCGTCCCAGACGTACAGGAGTGTAACACATACACAACTATCGAGCAACAAACAATGCAACGATTATCATCTATTTCTTAATGTGTACAAGGGACCATCTTTACCAAAGGTTAACCTGCATTGAATTATGAATGAATGCATTGAATGAAATTCAATGAATGTCTGAGGCAGTGGTAGCCAAAATACTGTACTTGCATCTAAGTTTGCATGGTTTTTTATTTTGCGCCAAAGGAAAAAATATTGAATGCTCGCGGTGGTTTTATGTTCGCAGCAGTGCTATATATAGTCACCTACTACTACACTATTGGACAAAGATGTTCGCAGTGAAACAGTCGCCGTGAAAACCGTGAACATGAAACGACCACAAATATTTCTGCGTGTACAATACACCACTATGAGGGTGGTTTTCTGATGATGACCGATTAGTTTTATCTCCCATCCCCAGGTTTACGAAGCCACGCTCGCCCTCCCAGAGGGGGTGCAAGTAATAGATGCAACACCCGCGGCGGGACATCTCAGCTCGGCTTCTATCTACCCAGCATGCCTCGCTCCCTATCTCATCGTGACGGCGTGCTCGGACGGGAAGGTTCGCTTCTGGCGCTGCAACGTCTCGAACAAGGCCTCCGAGTTTGAGGAATTCAGCGGCGTCATGTCACCTGTAGACTTTGTCAGGGCCCAGGATAAGAAGTACAGGTACGTAGTAGATGAATGTTATTTGCCACCTTACTTGTGATTTTTTCCTCTGAGTCTGGCGTCTGTGTGGCATAGTGGCAGAGCGTCCGGCTATGAACCAATAAGACCCAGGTTCAATCCCCAGTGGAGTACCCATGACATGTCCGGAAAGGTACTTAACGCATATTTCCCATGTCCTAAGCCCAACAGTAGGGTTTGGGTTGGCGTTAGGAAGGGCATCCAGCCGTAAAACTCTTGCTACAAAAAAGACTTGCACTTGATGAGGAGTTCTGGGGCTCCCCCATCCATGTGCAAGTAAGTCCAACCCCCATATATGATGGGGAACAAAAGACGTAAAATTGGAGAGAGAGAGAGAGAGTCTATGTGCTTTGTGCTTATGCAATACTGCTTACTAAAGCCAGTAAAAAGGTCCAGTTGTTTCAAATCTAACCCATTCTGCTCTCACTTCTACTTGTCAAAAATACACTAGTTTGCTCCAGTTTCTTTCAATCAGTCTGTATTCTCACAATGTATTCGACATTTCTCAAGTTCTGAAATATTTTTACATTGCCACACACAGTTGTGGGTTTGCAGTAACTTGCAGTATCAGTAAAATTTCACTGACTCAATATTGAAGTAATATTTTTCCTTCCATGTTTCCCTGGGCTGCATGAGTTTGACACTTCGTTGTGCCAAACAAAATATGGTTGCGTGGCACAACTTTGCAACCGGGTATTTCCAAACCTATAGTGCCTTATTATTTCTACTGTGCCATATTGAATCTGATTAATTATCAGTTTGTGGGTTCATCCTTGTGTGTCAATAAAGTCCCTGACTCAGCGTTTTTTTTCCCTCCTTGTTTCTGTGGCTGCAGGTGGGTCGAGTGGGAACTGATGGTGTCAGAGAAGGATGCCAGCAGCGCCGTGCAGGTAGACGGGGAACCCGTGGCGATAAGCAGCGCGTACAACGGGAGGTTCGCCTGCGGGTTCAAGGTGCTCAACCCTCCGACGGACAAACAGGCTGACCGGGTTCCCATGGACAGTAACGCTGCGTTCTGCGTGGCTATTTTCGAGTGCGAGTCCACGGGCGGCTCGGAGTGGATCGTCGAGGACACGTTGTTCCTCTCGGTGCCGGACACGTCCCCGGACCGTGCCCTTGTCCCACCCCAGCAGACTAAGTACCAGGTCCTACAGCTGGACTGGGTATCAAAGGAGGATGGCTCGCACATTCTAACAGTCGGGGTGGGGCCCAAAGTCTTCATGTACACTCCAGTGTCCCCCGCCCTACACTCCTCATCTGAGCAGGGCGTCGAGGTCGCCCCCAACGGCCTCATGGCCTCCATGTTCTTGCCGGTGGCGACGCTCAGCCACAAGAAGGAGAACCAACGCTGGATGCTTCTTCGCAGCATCGACTTACTCACTCCCGACGGACTCGAAGCACATTCCATGTCGCTATCCTGGGTGCGCGACGGCATCCTTGTTGTGGGCCTGGGAGACGAGAAACATGTGTATTCCCAGTGGTCCAGCAAGATGAAAGAGGAGGAGAAGGTCTTGCTGTCGGAAGAAGTAGCGTCCCAGGACAATCTTAGCTCCAGAGACTCCCCCAGTAGCACTCCCAGCACCTCTATTGTAAGTAGAATATCGGCCACGGGGAACAAAGCCAGCCCGGAGAAGCCGCCGCCAGCCGAGGTCCAGAGCAAAACGGACCTGAGCCAGAACAAGACCCTTCACGACATCGGGTTGTTTGAAGCCGCATATCTTGCCTCCCCGACCCTCCCCCAGTACCACCCTCAGCAGCTTATGGAGATCATGAACTTCGGGAAGTTCCGCCGCGTGCGCGCGATCCTGTCGCACATCGTGCGCTGCATCTCGTCAGACGATCAGGTGACCCTTCCAGCAGAACAAGACACGTCGGGGGAGGAAACCGACCGGCGACGGCACCTCACCCGCGGTTTGAGCATGCTCAGTCGCTCCTACAGCATTAGCGCCGACCCGTTTGAGCACGGCCAGGAGGGTCACCCTGACTTTGTTGAGCTGGAGTACATCCCGCCGCTACCCCTATACGCCCTTCTAGCTGCAGACAGCGACAAATCTGCTTTCCTTCAACAACAGGACGCGCCGACGAAATCCAACGTAGAGACCAGCGCAGACAAAACCGACGGCGATGCCTACAGCACGCTGTTCGAACACCCGGACCTCAATGTGGACGAGGATTTCATCGCTTTCACCGCCAAGACCAAGCCGCAACCAAAGACGATTTCCCTCAAGCAGTTCCCTCCGACGTACTTCGGTCCGGAGCACGCTAGAATCCTGACCATGCATCTGACGCACTCGAGGCTCCCGGGGCTGTCCAGTTTGGAGCAGATGCAACTGCTGGCTGTGGCAGACACGCTCGCACACACACGGACGGAGTTCAGTGAAGGCACCTCCACCACTGCAAACAGTAAGCTACTACGAATACTAGTATGTTAGTCATGATGAGTAAATGAAGAAAAAGACTCTTTTTACACAACCAAGGGATTTATTCAACCGACGTTTCGGTGACCCTCTGTCACCTTCTTCAAGGCAATTCTGACTGGTTCACATAGCAATGCAGCACAGTCACGTTTGGGACCGCATCCTAATGAAATAATCGTCGCATTGTTTGTTGATCGATATGTAGTTGTGTATGTGTTACACTTCTGTATGTTTGGGACCGCATAGTGATGTCATCCCCTGTATTTGTACATATGTAAATATTTTGCGTCTGCATCTCATTAATATGTATAAGCAGCAACACCTTTGCTGCATTGCTATGTGAACCAGTCAGAATTGCCTTGAAGAAGGTGACAGAGGGTCACCGAAACGTCGGTTGAATAAATCCCTTGGTTGTGTAGAAAGAGTCTTTTTCTTCAGTGACTTACCAACCTGATGAAACTATTCACGGATGATGAGTAAATGTTGCCTCGAGGAAAGGTAAGGTTTTATGGTTAGTATGCTAGTATTTTAGGAGAAGGGTTAGCATCCCTCCCTGTTAAATATATCCTGCTACTGAAACAGCAAGGAAACTTGTTGACCTGTGTGCCTCTAGGCGCTACAAGGGTCTGAACGAGAACTAGCACATGTATGTTCAACTTAGTATTTTCTCTCTCAGTACGAAGGCAACTCTTGAGAGTAGAGCAATGCTTGAGCGCATAAGAAAGTGTTCTACATGTAAGAGTAAAACTTTTAAAGAAATTTGATGAATAAGGATCTGTAAGTTGCAAATTGTAAGATGAAGGTTTTGTAGTTAGTATAATATGGTTAGTATATATAGGGTGATTTTATTCTTTATTGTATTTGATCCAAATTGTAATGTGACGTTATTGCTACAGGTGAGACCGTGGATGGGTGTGGTCTGAGGTACCTGATCGCCATGCGACACCACCTGTACCTGCTCAGGTCCCTCCCACCTGTGCAGAGAGCTCAGGTGTTCCGGCAGGTGAGTTCAAGCGAGAGGTGTGTGTGTGTGTGTGAGTGTGTGTGTGTGTGTGTGTGTGTGTGTGTGTGTGTGCGCGTGTGTGCTTGCGTGTGGGCTTCAGATTATGTCACATTAATCATGTTCACTTTCTTTTATCGCTGTCATACGGTCAGTCATTATGGACAGCAATCATAATAAGTATTAGTGACACATACTATAGAGCTTATTTTAGAAAGTAAGAAGGGTCTGCTTATGTTATGTAATTTTCCTTCCTTTATTTCAATATTTATAATTTTCACCGCCATCTCAGCATTATATTTTGATGTATTCATTCTTACATTTTTTACTTATTCATATATGTGTTCTCAATCACACAAACTATACGGCTGAAGTGTCCTTCTGATATTTGAAAAAAAGAAAGTTGAAGACTTTCTTCCATGTCTTCCACAGAGCCTGGCCACCTCTAACTTGTACCATTAATTCTAAGATTTCCGATTATACAGGTAAAGACATATTAAGTGTATGTAATAGTAAGATTTAAGAAATAGAAACCTTAAGGCTTTCCCGTCTTCTACAGGGACTGGTCGCCTCCCACTTATACCATTGATTCTAAGATTTCCGATGATACATGTACAGGCATCAGTACAAGTAATATTAAGACTGTAAGAAATAGAAACCTTAAGGCTTTCCCGTCTTCTGTAAGAAGTTTAAGACTTTCTTCCATGTCTTCCACAGAGCCTGGCCACCTCCAACTTATACCATTGATTCTAAGATTTCCGATGATACAGGTAGAGACATATTAAGTACATGTAATTATAGTAAGATGTAAGAAATAAAAACCTTAAGGCTTTCCCGTCTTCTCCAGGAAGTTTAAGACTTTTCCTTCATGTCTTCTGCAGGGCCTTGCCACCTCCAACTTTGCGTGGGCCTTCCACTCGGAGTCTGAGGCGGACCTACTGAACATGATCCCCACCCTGCACAAGGGCAAGCCCACCTGGAAGGAGCTGAAGGCCCTGGGGGTGGGGTGGTGGCTCCGCAACAACAACACTCTCAGGACCACCATGGAGAAGGTAAGGAAAAAAATGTAACTCTTGCGCGAACTAGACAAAGTCAAAAAGTTCCTCCCGCAACACTTGGTGGAGCCTACAGTTGTGTATGACGGTGCCCATTTCCAAATCGCAGCCCTTGGGCCGGTCCCCAGAAAGTGCGAAAAGGACGAAAAGGAAGAAATGGAACAAACTAAAACATATGTAACATTATGGGGAAGGTTATTATCTGAGCATGTATTACAAAAATGTACTAGTAATCTCGATTAACATTTATCATCCGGCGGGGTTACATAAATCTGCCACTTTGAGAGACAGTGGGTTTGAGAGATCTCTAGTGCAGCACCCCCCAAGCACAGTTTAGATATACAGTCCTGAGTGCATTATACTGGGGGACGTTGGGTTGGAGATCTGTTTGGACGTATCTTTTCAGGGTGGCGGAATTATGTACCCTGGTGGAATTGACTTTAGCTAACTAACTAAATGTATTATGTACTTAGTATATAGTATTGTGTGTGTGTTCATTTCTAACTTCAGACTATATGGGACCAAAATGGAAATGATGTGAAAACACAGATGTTGTAGGTAATTCGTGTATTATTTTCAGAGGCTTATTTGCCAGTAAAATTTGTTAACTTATGACGACTTACTGATTCTGAGTGTGTATTGATCCCAGGTGGCCAAGGCAGCGTTTCAGAACAAGAACGAACCCATGGACGCAGCGCTGTACTACATGGCAATGAAGAAGAAAACACTCGTCTGGGGCCTCTTCAGGTGGGTGGAATTTCGAAATCACATCAGTTTAGCTTGACAGGTGTGTTACACTGAAAGGTAGTTATACCAGCTACACAATGCAGACACACTGACACACATACTCATACTGAAGCCACACTTTTATCTTACCTATAGGTCTGGAGCAACGTAGAAATACTCACAAGTTTGCTCCTTTAAATTTGATAAATCCTGGAGTAACAGTCAGAGTTGACACCAATTGACCAGAATATATTTTTTGATTGACCAACTTTGGTTGGCAAATGTATTTTGGAACAACTGAATAAAATATATGTTGTTGATTGTTGATATTCAAATACCGGGAGTCCTTAAAACAAAAATTGCAAGGAATCATGTCTAATTCTATCTTTCAGGTCTGTAAAGAACAAAAAGATGATGGACTTCTTCCACAACAACTTTGATGAGGACTAGTGGCAGATGATTGACTGATTGATTGATTGAGATAGCTACAAGTGTACCTTTTTCTATTCTTCAGGTCTGTAAAGGACAGAAAGATGATGGACTTCTTCCACCACAACTTTAACGAGGACCGATGGCGGCGGGCGGCGCTCAAGAACGCCTTTGCGCTCCTGGGCAAGCAACGGTTCGAGCACGCCGCAGCGTTCTTCCTTCTGGCGGGCTCGCTGCCGGACGCCATCGAAGTCTGCATCAACAAGCTTGACGACCTGCAGCTGGCCATGGTGGTGGCTCGCCTGTACAGCTCAAATCTGGAGCAGGACGTTCCAGGCAGCCAGAAACAGGTGTGTGGCTGTTTGTGTGTATTTATTTGTTTGTTTATATTGTTGTGAAAACTACTGACCTTTACTTTTAGTACTGATGAAAAAAAAACTATTCCCATATTATATGTTCCATTCTTATGCAGGTTCATCTGTGACGATGATCGACATAGTAAAGATTTTACGTATTATTTCGGAACACAATGTAGAGTGCTAAACCAACAAGCTCTCAACCAGTCCTCTGCTTCAGGTCAAATCAACTTGAGAAGGACCAGATATAATAGAGGACTAGTCGAAAGCTTGTGGGTAAGCACTCTACATTGTGTACAGAAATAAAGTGTGAATTATTTACCATATACATGTACATGTCCCATTGTCCCCAGGTTCTGTATGAGCATGTGCTGGGCCTGAGCGATGCTGGGCAGGTAATGTACTGACATGTGTCCCATTGTCCCCAAGTTCTGTACGAGCATGTGCTGGGCCTGAGTGATGCTGGGCAGGTTGTAATGTACTGACATGTGTCCCATTGTTCCCAGGTTCTATACGAGCATGTGCTGGGCCTGAGTGATGCTGGGCAGGTTGTAATGTACTGACATGTGTCCCATTGTTCCCAGGTTCTGTATGAACATGTGCTGGGCCTGAGTGATGCTGGGCAGGTTGTAATGTACTGACATGTGTCCCATTGTCCCCAGGTTCTATACGAGCATGTGCTGGGCCTGAGTGATGCTGGGCAGGTTGTAATGTACTGACATGTGTCCCATTGTTCCCAGGTTCTGTATGAGCATGTGCTGGGCCTGAGTGATGCTGGCAGGTTGTAATGTACTGACATGTGTCCCATTGTTCCCAGGTTCTGTATGAGCATGTGCTGGGCCTGAGCGATGCTGGGCAGGTTGTAATGTACTGACATGTGTCCCATTGTTCCCAGGTTCTATACGAGCATGTGCTGGGCCTGAGTGATGCTGGGCAGGTTGTAATCTAATGACATGTGTCCCATTGTCCCCAGGTTCTGTACGAGCATGTACTGGGCCTGAGTGATGCTGGGGAAGAGCAAGAGGAGGGGAAGATGCACCCGGACCCGTTTCTGCGCAGCATCGCCTACTGGCTGCTGAAGGACCACTAAATAAATGTACTGACATGTGTCCCATTGTTCCCAGGTTCTGTATGAGCATGTGCTGGGCCTGAGTGATGCTGGGGAAGAGCAAGAGGAGGGGAAGATGCACCCGGACCCGTTTCTGCGCAGCATCGCCTACTGGCTGCTGAAGGACCACTAATGTACTGACACATGTGTTCCATTGTCCCCAGGTTCTATACGAGCATGTGCTGGGCCTGAGCAATGCTGGGCAGGTTGTAATGTACTGACATGTGTCCCATTGTTCCCAGGTTCTGTATGAGCATGTACTGGGCCTGAGTGATGCTGGGGAAGAGCAAGAGGAGGGGAAGATGCACCCGGACCCGTTTCTGCGCAGCATCGCCTACTGGCTGCTGAAGGACCACTAAATAAATGTACTGACATGTGTCCCATTGTTCCCAGGTGCTATACGAGCATGTGCTGGGCCTGAGTGATGCTGGGGAGGTTGTAATGTACTGACATGTGTCCCATTGTTCCCAGGTTCTGTATGAGCATGTGCTGGGCCTGAGCAATGCTGGGCAGGTTGTAATGTACTGACATGTGTCCCATTGTTCCCAGGTTCTATACGAGCATGTGCTGGGCCTGAGTGATGCTGGGGAAGAACAAGAGGAGGGGAAGATGCACCCGGACCCGTTTCTGCGCAGCATCGCCTACTGGCTGCTGAAGGACCACTAAATAAATGTACTGACATGTGTCCCATTGTCCCCAGGTTCTATACGAGCATGTGCTGGGCCTGAGCGATGCTGGGCAGGTTGTAATGTACTGACATGTGTCCCATTGTTCCCAGGTTCTGTACGAGCATGTGCTGGGCCTGAGCAATACTGGGCAGGTTGTAATGTACTGACATGTGTCCCATTGTTCCCAGGTTCTGTATGAGCATGTGCTGGGCCTGAGTGATGCTGGGGAAGAGCAAGAGGAGGGGAAGATGCACCCGGACCCGTTCCTGCGCAGCATCGCCTACTGGCTGCTGAAGGACCACTAATGTACTGACACATGTGTCCCATTGTCCCCAGGTTCTATACGAGCATGTGCTGGGCCTGAGTGATGCTGGGGAAGAGAGAGAGGAGGGAAAGATGTACCCGGACCCGTTCCTGCGCAGCATCGCGTACTGGCTGCTGAAGGACCACTAAATAAATGTACTGACATGTGTCCCATTGTCCCCAGGTTCTGTATGAGCATGTGCTGGGCCTGAGCGATGCTGGGGAAGAGCAAGAGGAGGGGAAGATGTACCCGGACCCGTTCCTGCGCAGCATCGCCTACTGGCTGCTTAAGGACCACTAAATAAATGTACTGACATGTGTCCCATTGTTCCCAGGTTCTGTACGAGCATGTGCTGGGCCTGAGTGATGCTGGGCAGGTTGTAATGTACTGACATGTGTCCCATTGTCCCCAGGTTCTGTATGAACATGTGCTGGGCCTGAGTGATGCTGGGCAGGTTGTGATGTACTGACATGTGTCCCATTGTCCCCAGGTTCTGTACGAGCATGTACTGGGCCTGAGCGATGCTGGGCAGGTTGTAATGTACTGACATGTGTCCCATTGTCCCCAGGTTCTGTACGAGCATGTGCTGGGCCTGAGTGATGCTGGGGAAGAGAGAGAGGAGGGAAAGATGTACCCGGACCCGTTCCTGCGCAGCATCGCGTACTGGCTGCTGAAGGACCACTAAATAAATGTACTGACATGTGTCCCATTGTCCCCAGGTTCTATACGAGCATGTGCTGGGCCTGAGCGATGCTGGGGAAGAGCAAGAGGAGGGGAAGATGCACCCGGACCCGTTTCTGCGCAGCATCGCCTACTGGCTGCTGAAGGACCACTAAATAAATGTACTGACATGTGTCCCATTGTTCCCAGGTTCTGTATGAGCATGTGCTGGGCCTGAGTGATGCTGGGCAGGTTGTAATGTACTGACATGTGTCCCATTGTTCCCAGGTTCTGTATGAGCATGTGCTGGGCCTGAGTGATGCTGGGGAAGAGCAAGAGGAGGAGAAGATGCACCCGGACCCGTTTCTGCGCAGCATCGCCTACTGGCTGCTGAAGGACCACTAAATAAATGTACTGACATGTGTCCCATTGTTCCCAGGTTCTGTATGAGCATGTGCTGGGCCTGAGTGATGCTGGGCAGGTTGTAATGTACTGACATGTGTCCCATTGTTCCCAGGTTCTGTATGAGCATGTGCTGGGCCTGAGTGATGCTGGGCAGGTTGTAATGTACTGACATGTGTTCCATTGTCCCCAGGTTCTATACGAGCATGTGCTGGGCCTGAGCGATGCTGGGCAGGTTGTAATGTACTGACATGTGTCCCATTGTTCCCAGGTTCTGTACGAGCATGTGCTGGGCCTGAGCGATGCTGGGGAAGAGCAAGAGGAGGGGAAGATGCACCCGGACCCGTTTCTGCGCAGCATCGCCTACTGGCTGCTGAAGGACCACTAAATAAATGTACTGACATGTGTCCCATTGTTCCCAGGTTCTGTATGAGCATGTGCTGGGCCTGAGTGATGCTGGGCAGGTTGTAATGTACTGACATGTGTCCCATTGTTCCCAGGTTCTGTATGAGCATGTGCTGGGCCTGAGTGATGCTGGGGAAGAGCAAGAGGAGGAGAAGATGCACCCGGACCCGTTTCTGCGCAGCATCGCCTACTGGCTGCTGAAGGACCACTAAATAAATGTACTGACATGTGTCCCATTGTTCCCAGGTTCTGTATGAGCATGTGCTGGGCCTGAGTGATGCTGGGCAGGTTGTAATGTACTGACATGTGTCCCATTGTTCCCAGGTTCTGTATGAGCATGTGCTGGGCCTGAGTGATGCTGGGCAGGTTGTAATGTACTGACATGTGTTCCATTGTCCCCAGGTTCTATACGAGCATGTGCTGGGCCTGAGCGATGCTGGGCAGGTTGTAATGTACTGACATGTGTTCCATTGTCCCCAGGTTCTATACGAGCATGTGCTGGGCCTGAGTGATGCTGGGGAAGAACAAGAGGAGGGGAAGATGCACCCGGACCCGTTTCTGCGCAGCATCGCATACTGGCTGCTGAAGGACCACTAAATAAATGTACTGACATGTGTCCCATTGTTCCCAGGTTCTGTATGAGCATGTGCTGGGCCTGAGCAATGCTGGGCAGGTTGTAATGTACTGACATGTGTCCCATTGTTCCAGGTGCTATACGAGCATGTGCTGGGCCTGAGTGATGCTGGGGAAGAACAAGAGGAGGGGAAGATGCACCCGGACCCGTTTCTGCGCAGCATCGCATACTGGCTGCTGAAGGACCACTAAATAAATGTACTGACATGTGTCCCATTGTTCCCAGGTTCTATATGAACATGTGCTGGGCCTGAGCGATGCTGGGCAGGTTGTAATGTACTGACATGTGTCCCATTGTCCCCAGGTTCTATACGAGCATGTGCTGGGCCTGAGTGATGCTGGGGAAGAGCAAGAGGAGGGGAAGATGCACCCGGACCCGTTTCTGCGCAGCATCGCCTACTGGCTGCTGAAGGACCACACCCGCGCGCTCAACTGCCTCCTGCAGCAGCCGCGCCAGGACGAGATGGACTCTCCCAGCAGCGTGCGGTCCGCAAAGGGCAGCGAGTACTCCGCAAACCCGGAGGTTTGTTTGTTTGCTAACCACCTTTAGGCAGAACACACTTGTCCAGTTTTGTACAGGAAATACAAGCTGCGTAAGACTGAATCAGCTTACAGCTGTGATTTACATGTAAGTGACAGGGACTGTCATTCTCGTATAGGTCGGTTTAGCCATAGTCGATGCTGTAGGGCTGAATTAGGATTTTACAATGGTCAATACTGACTGATGGGGGCTGTATATACATGTATAGTAGCAGACTGTAAGGTTTGATCCACTCACACTGGGATGAACCCCTTCAATATGTATAGTGGGATTTGTAAGGTGTGACAGTCCTCAAACACGGGACCACCATTTAACGTTTCATTGAAGAGGATGTCTGGAACTGAAGCTAGGTACTCATTTTCACCTGAGTCAGGTGGAGAAATAGGTGTTAAGTGCCTTTTCCAAGGCTATAGTATTGGGGGCTGCCAGGGATTCGAACCAGAACCTTTAGATTCTAAAGGTTCTATAGCTAACAACCCTAACATAAGACCACCTTGCCCCCTTCAGGTCTTCAACTTCTACAACTGGTTGCGGACCCACCCTCTCCTCCTACGTAGACACCTGTCCACGCACGAGGGCTCTGTCCGCGGAGCGCAGTCCACAAACTCCGCACTCCTAGCAGGGGTCGGGTTACACGCCAGTCTGACCGCGTCCGAGAAGGGGCTGGCGGACAAGATCACACCGATCGAGCGCCGACTGTACTTCACGACGGCGCATGCGCACTTCACGGCAGGGTGCCCCATGCTAGCGCTGGAGGTTCTCTCCAAACTTCCTCAGGTTTGTTGTTTGTTTGTTTGTTAACTTTCACATAATCAATAAACACTTTTTGGCATAACACACCAGGTTTGTACAGTAAGTATAAGATGGGCGAGACCAGTCTGTAAGGTTTGATCCACTCCAGGGCTGTCTTCAGCTTTACATTTATATCGTATTCCATGGAAAAATATCTAGAACTAGATGATTTTAATTTACCCTCAGCAATTTGTAAAATAAGAATTAGTGCCCATCCTCTTGAAATAGAGAGAGGGCGGTACAAAAAGTTACCTGTGTGTCAAACACGGTGGAAGACGAAACACATTTAATTTCAAGTTGCCCCTTCTACGATCAAGAAAGAAAGGCGCTGTTTAAAGAGGCCACCAAATTTCATCCAAACTTCTCCATGTTTACAGACCAAAAGAAAACTACTCTCCTGTTAACATCACAAAACCCACACATTACAGAAAAAGTGGGAGCATTCGTCTTCCACTGTCTCGAAAAAAGAAGTCAAACCCAAATATGACAGAATTTAGTGTTAGTATTTGAACTAGAATAGTCACATGCTATGTTGTTACCAATTGTCTGTCTGTCCTTCCATGTTTCATGTACTTGCAATTAGCCTACGGGCAAGAACTTGCAAATAAACTTATTATAATTAAATCTGTCATTTAAAGCTTTCGAAGATACCTTTTCACCAATTTCATGTCAGTTACAAGTTCAAATTTTTGGATGGATACGACGACATTTTTCTCCGGCCCAAAAGGCTAATTTCTGTGACGGGACAGAGGGACGGGTCCTAGAGACAGCCCTGATCCACACACACCTTTCTTATGGGTTCAAAATTGAGGCTGCTGGGGATACGAACCCAGAACCTTTAGATTCTAAGTCTACAATCCTAACCACGACCACCTTGAAGTTCCCATATCACTGATCGAACTCCAGTCTTCAACTATAATAAGGGGGGATATAGACTCTGTCATGTTTGGGACAGCATTCTTATTAAGTAAACTGACAATCTTAACTTCCTTATTTATTGCTGCTGGACAATATTTATTTTTGTATATATATATCACAATACTTAACGTTCGGGACTACATTATAAGAAGCGACACCTATCCTGCAGTTTGGAATAGTACCAGTCAGCACTACAGTCACTGAAAATTCTGCTGTTGATTATATATAGATCCTGGTTGTGAATGAAGAACCTTGTTATCCACCTCCCCACAGGTGACGGAGAAAAGCCCAGACAACTCCTGTAACTCCACCGTCGTCGTCAACACTCCCGAGGACGAGGAAATGATCTCGAAGGGCGTCATCACGGTCACGCAGCCCAGCGCCGAGAAGTCGCGTATCGACAGCGTGTCTTCCTTAGACTGGAGCAAACCTGTGGTGTCCAGTACGCCCGCCCCTCCCACACTGGACTGGACCCAACCTGCAGCAGGTATGTGTGCGTGTGTGTGTGTGAGAGTGTGTGTCTGTGTGTGCGTGCGTATGAGCATGTGCGTCCATTCGTGTGTGTGTGTGTGTGTGTGTGTGTGTGCATGCGTGCAAACCTGTCGTATCCAGTACACCCGCCCCTCCCACACTGGACTGGAGCCAACCCTCAGCAGGTGTGTGTGTGTGCGTGCGTGCGTGCGTGCGTGCGTGCGTATGTGTGTGTGTGCGTATGAGCATGTGCGTCCATTCGTGTGTGTGTGTGTGTGCATGCGTGCAAACCTGTCGTATCCAGTACGCCCGCCCCTCCCACACTGGACTTGAGCCAACCCTCAGCAGGTGTGTGTGTGTGCGTGCGTGCGTGCGTATGTGTGTGTGTGCGTATGTGCATGTGCGTGCATTCGTGTGTGTGTGTGTGTGTGTGTGCATGCGTGCGTGTGTGTGTGAGTGAGTGAGTGAGTGAGTGAGTGAGTGAGTGAGTGAGTGAGTGAGTGGATGGGTTACGGACCATAAATGAATCATATATAGTTTGAATGAATGAATTGTTTGTCCAGACAGGGAATAGATCTGTTCTCTATATCTGTTCGTTTTACACTTGATATTTCTGAGTTTCTGATGTTTTCTACTACTGCCTATAGGTATGGACTGGAGCCAGCCGATGTCCACCCTGGACAGTGGAGACCAGCTGGATCTGGACTGGGGAAACGACGATGATGATGAAGTTGAGGATGAAGAGGAAACGAAACCGACGGCAACCGGAGCCGGTGATCCCAACAAGCTGTCCGTACCAGCCATCAACAAGCAGGCCCTGTTAGCCAGTCCCATGGAGACGGAGATAGACCGCTGCAGGAAGGTGAGATCTAAAGACCACATGTACAAGTTGAACTTGCGGTAGCGTGCGTAGTTCAGTGGTTAGCGGCCTTGCCTCTGGGACTAGAAGTCGTGAGTTTGATTCCGGCTTCGTCGCTCGCCTGACATGTAGGCTGCCAGAAAGGGTTGCAGTCCTTAAGCTGGGACGTTAAGCCGTGGTTCGATGTTCATTGTGCTTGTCGAAAAGATCTAGGGGAATTTCCCTGGTACATTGAACCTGTAAATACTGTACATAGCGTCTGTCTTCTCTGTCACAACCAGTGGAAGAATAGCTCTTCAGTGAGCTAAGCTGGATCGAGATCACTTTCCTTTCCTTTTAGCTTCTTCTCTGTTTGTATTTTGATTCTTAGAAACAAACATGATCAAACATTTTTAACTCATACATTTTTCACCATACCCGCCAAGCAGTCAACAGGTCATGTTTTACATTTTGCTTGTCAGAACATCCTTATGCACCCTCTTGTTGTTCTCGCCAATATTGTTTTATTTGAAATGCCTGTTTTAAACCCAGCTAAAGTCCATCGCGTGTCTGAAGATCTAGTTTAGACTTACTAACTAATCTTGTATTTTCGTGCTCAACCAAACCAGGTTGACATCATGGCCCAGCAGCTGAAGTTCATCGCGTGTCTGAAGATCCTGATGCAGGAACTGCGCACGCTTGCCACAGGGTACGAGGTGGACGGAGGTCAGCTCAGGTACCACCTCTACATGTGGCTGGAGCGCGAGATAGACGCTCTCAGGAAACTCTGCAACTACAGGTGGGCAGAGTAGTGTATTACAGGTATTGTTGTGTAAGGTTTAGCTTTAGACAGGCCACAGGGTATGAGGTGGGGGGGGGTCAGCTCAGGTACCACCTCTACATGTGGCTGGAGCGCGAGATAGACGCTCTCAGGAAACTCTGCAACTACAGGTAGGCAGAGTAGTGTATTACAGGTATTGTTGTGTAAGCTTTAGCTTTAGACAGGCCACAGGGTATGAGGTGGGGGGGGGTCAGCTCAGGTACCACCTCTACATGTGGCTGGAGCGCGAGATAGACGCTCTCAGGAAACTCTGCAACTACAGGTAGGCAGAGTAGTGTATTACAGGTATTGTTGTGTAAGGTTTAGCTTTAGACAGGCCACAGGGTATGAGGTGGGGGGGTCAGCTCAGGTACCACCTCTACATGTGGCTGGAGCGCGAGATAGACGCTCTCAGGAAACTCTGCAACTACAGGTAGGCAGAGTAGTGTATTACAGGTATTGTTGTGTAAGGTTTAGCTTTAGACAGGCCACAGGGTATGAGGTGGGGGGGTCAGCTCAGGTACCACCTCTACATGTGGCTGGAGCGCGAGATAGACGCTCTCAGGAAACTCTGCAACTACAGGTAGGCAGAGTAGTGTATTACAGGTATTGTTGTGTAAGCTTTAGCTTTAGACAGGCCACAGGGTATGAGGTGGGGGGGGGTCAGCTCAGGTACCACCTCTACATGTGGCTGGAGCGCGAGATAGACGCTCTCAGGAAACTCTGCAACTACAGGTAGGCAGAGTAGTGTATTACAGGTATTGTTGTGTAAGGTTTAGCTTTAGACAGGCCACAGGGTATGAGGTGGGGGGGTCAGCTCAGGTACCACCTCTACATGTGGCTGGAGCGCGAGATAGACGCTCTCAGGAAACTCTGCAACTACAGGTAGGCAGAGTAGTGTATTACAGGTATTGTTGTGTAAGCTTTAGCTTTAGACTGTCCACAGGGTACAAGCTTGGGTACCACCTCTACATGTGGCTGGAGCGCGAGATCGACGCTCTTAGGAAACTCTGCAACTACAGGTAGGCAGAGTAGTGTATTACAGGTACAGTGTTGTGTAAGGTTTAGCTTTAGACTGGCCACAGGGTATGAGGTGGGGGGGTCAGCTAATATAGGTACCACCTCTACATGTGGCTGGAGCGCGAGATAGAAGTTCTCCAATTGTCTCTATAATATGGATTGATAATTACCTGGATGTCAATCAATTTACATGCTGTTCCAGTGTATTTTATGAGAAAAAAAGCAACTGTGGCAGTGGGTGTGTGGGGAACACAATGTCATGTGTATGTATTCACCAGGGAAACAGGGTGTCCTCTGGGTGTCCCATGCAAAAGGAGGGCATCTAATCCCTTTGTTTATTTTGATGAATCTTGTAAAATTTAAATTTCAATGTCCTTGCAGGTACGGAGGGCTGGCTGACGACCTGGATGACCTTGAGGACCTGAAGGAGAGCAGGAGACCGAGCGACAGCCAGTACAGCGGGCAGGACAGCTCCGGCGACGAAACGGACACGAAGAAACGCACCCTCCACGAGATCCTTCTCGCTGAGAAGATGGACTTCGAGGCAAAGCGTCAGAGGTCGGCACGGCGGAAACATTGGCTGAAACGGAACCACGAGCTTCTGCGCACGTTCCTGAGTTACTGTAGTCTGCACGGGGCGGGAGGGGGAGGGCTGGCCTCCGTACGGATGGAACTCATCTTACTGCTACAGGTAAAGTTTACATGCCCGGGTAAATAAAGGGAGGACTGGCCTCCGTACGGATGGAACTCATCTTACTCCTACAGGTAAAGTTTACATGGGGTAAATAAAGGGAGGACTGGCCTCTGTACGGATGGAACTCATCTTACTCCTACAGGTAAAGTTTACATGGGGTAAATAAAGGGAGGGCTCGCCTCCGTACGGATGGAACTCATCTTACTGCTACAGGTAAAGTTTACATGGGGTAAATAAAGGGAGGGCTCGCATCCGTACGGATGGAACTCATCTTACTCCTACAGGTAAAGTTTACATGCCCGGGTAAATAAAGGGAGGACTGGCCTCCGTACGGATGGAACTCATCTTACTCCTACAGGTAAAGTTTACATGGGGTAAATAAAGGGAGGACTGGCCTCTGTACGGATGGAACTCATCTTACTCCTACAGGTAAAGTTTACATGGGGTAAATAAAGGGAGGGCTCGCCTCCGTACGGATGGAACTCATCTTACTGCTACAGGTAAAGTTTACATGGGGTAAATAAAGGGAGGGCTCGCCTCTGTACGGATGGAACTCATCTTACTCCTACAGGTAAAGTTTACATGGGGTAAATAAAGGGAGGACTGGCCTCCGTACGGATGGAACTCATCTTACTCCTACAGGTAAAGTTTACATGCCCGGGTAAATAAAGGGAGGACTGGCCTCCGTACGGATGGAACTCATCTTACTCCTACAGGTAAAGTTTACATGGGGTAAATAAAGGGAGGGCTCGCCTCCGTACGGATGGAACTCATCTTACTCCTACAGGTAAAGTTTACATGGGGTAAATAAAGGGAGGGCTCGCCTCCGTACGGATGGAACTCATCTTACTCCTACAGGTAAAGCTTACATGGGGTAAATAAAGGGAGGGCTCGCCTCCGTACGGATGGAACTCATCTTACTCCTACAGGTAAAGCTTACATGGGGTAAATAAAGGGAGGGCTCGCCTCTGTACGGATGGAACTCATCTTACTCCTACAGGTAAAGCTTACATGGAGTAAATAAAGGGAGGGCTCGCCTCCGTACGGATGGAACTCATCTTACTCCTACAGGTAAAGCTTACATGGAGTAAATAAAGGGAGGGCTCGCCTCCGTACGGATGGAACTCATCTTACTCCTACAGGTAAAGCTTACATGGGGTAAATAAAGGGAGGACTCGCCTCCTTACGGATGGAACTCATCTTACTCCTACAGGTAAAGTTTACATGGGGTAAATAAAGGGAGGGCTGGCCTCCGTACGGATGGAACTCATCTTACTCCTACAGGTAAAGCTTACATGGGGTAAATAAAGGGAGGACTCGCCTCCGTACGGATGGAACTCATCTTACTCCAGACCTACAGGTAAAGTTTACATGGGGTAAATAAAGGGAGGACTCGCCTCCGTACGGATGGAACTCATCTTACTGCTACAGGTAAAGTTTACATGGGGTAAATAAAGGGAGGGCTCGCCTCCGTACGGATGGAACTCATCTTACTCCTACAGGTAAAGTTTACATGGGGTAAATAAAGGGAGGGCTCGTCTCCGTACGGATGGAACTCATCTTACTCCTACAGGTAAAGTTTACATGGGGTAAATAAAGGGAGGGCTCGCCTCCGTACGGATGGAACTCATCTTACTGCTACAGGTAAAGCTTACATGGGGTAAATAAAGGGAGGGCTCGTCTCCGTACGGATGGAACTCCTCTTACTGCTACAGGTAAAGCTTACATGGGGTAAATAAAGGGAGGGCTCGTCTCCGTACGGATGGAACTCATCTTACTGCTACAGGTAAAGTTTACATGGGGTAAATAAAGGGAGGGCTCGCCTCCGTACGGATGGAACTCATCTTACTCCTACAGGTAAAGTTTACATGGGGTAAATAAAGGGAGGGCTCGTCTCCGTACGGATGGAACTCATCTTACTCCTAAAGGTAAAGTTTACATGGGGTAAATAAAGGGAGGGCTCGCCTCCGTACGGATGGAACTCATCTTACTCCTACAGGTAAAGTTTACATGGGGTAAATAAAGGGAGGGCTCGCCTCCGTACGGATGGAACTCATCTTACTCCTACAGGTAAAGTTTACATGGGGTAAATAAAGGGAGGGCTCGCCTCCGTACGGATGGAACTCATCTTACTGCTACAGGTAAAGAAAACATGATGACTTTAAATAAGTACCTGACCTGGTGGTCAGTGGCCCAGCGGGTTCGAATCTTCTGATGCCATCAATCTTGTGCCCTTGGGAAAAGCACTGTACATGTAACAGAACTACATCGTTATGGAACAAGCTTTCTTGTGATTGCTTTACGCGTACAAGCTGAAACTTTTCAAATCAAAGGTGAACAACCATGCATCTGTCATCACAATCCAATACAGTAACCTGAAACATTTCAGTACATGTACATGTAGGTCTTCGAGCCTTAAGCTTGTTTTGTAGTGAATTTGAAGTAAATGAAGAAAAAATTTGACGTGTACGATTGAATTAAAAGACTACGGTGACAGGAAGATTAGTATACTCACACACGTCTGTAATAATATATTATTCTTGTTTCTTTCACTGTAACTTTATGTTCACTGTTTTCACTGTCACCTCTGGACCGTGAGCTTATCATTACAGTGAAAAACCTATTAATGATTCCTCCACACATCCTTTCTGTAAATCACTTGCTACCACCTTGAAGTTAAAGTTCAGTGAAAATGTCCCTTTTTCTTTCACCATGAATTTTTGCTACCGTGAACTTAAAGTGAATTACAGTACACATGTTGTTTCACTAATCGAGTTTCCTAATAAACAAACAAACAAACAAACAAACAAACACTGTTTTGCAGGAGTGCCAGCAGGAGAAGACACAACAACAGCTGCTGTCCCCCCTCCCCTTCCCCACTATGCTGCCGCTGGTCACCGCCAGCGTGGCCAGCTCCAAGACCGTGGTCGCCGACCCGATCGCCCACATCGTCCGCATGACCCACGACATCCTCCACACGGTGGTTGCCATGACGACCCCGCCCTCCCCCAGTGAGACCCACACCACGGTGTACAAGCTGCAGACGCTGAGCGCCGCGGTGTCCGCCTGCATGTACCAGTGTCTGTGTGACAGTGACACCTACTACCTCCAGGTAAGGTTCAAAAACCCTTATCTTTCTTCTAAAGTGGTCCGAGAGCCACCCCACCCTGAGGTACAAAATGTACCTGTACTCAGGTACAAACACGTTTGGTATTTGGTGTCATACGCGTCAATAGCAGAGACTTTTTAATGCATTTGCATTGTGTTTACTTGAAAGATGATTCTTTCATTTGTAAGTGTGTGATTTTTAGTGTAATTGTTGCAAAAAAGTTCCTAAATGCATTATTTTTCTCACGTTTCTCATACCACAGTTACAGGGAGATGTGCTGGATGATGGGTTGGACCAGTGGAACAGTATCGTGTACCATCCCCAGCACCTGATGGAAGCTGGCAGGAAGAGACGCATCAGCAGTGGGGAAGACAACGCTACACCCTCGTCTGCACCTGCCAAGTGGCCAGGTACGTGAAACTATGCAATTGTCTTCCATATTCCAATCCTTCCCCTACCCTTTATCTTGACACTAATCCCCATCTATGGCTACCAAGTGGCCAGGTACATTTTCCATAAATCTGCACATGTAATCCTTAGGCCACACCAATTTAATTTCTTGGTTAACAGATTTTTATTTTCAAAAAAAAAAAAAATTTAGAAAAAAAAATTCATGAAAACAGAAGGCTGGGCCAACTTTCTGTTTTCATGATTTTTTTTCTAAAATTTTTTTAAAGATAAAAATCCGTTAACCAAGAAATGAAATTGGTGTGGCCTTATCCTACACCAAACCTTCACCCTAACATTAGTCTATTTGATTGTGCTACTGATGGTGACCCTGACACAGGAGTGGGCACCAGTCAGCGAGTCAGAAAAATTAGATGCATGAATGAACAAACGAATGGTTTATTACGTTGCAAGACACAACATACAATAGCAGCCTTCATCGGCTGAAATGCAGGATGATCTACAATCAGAATTCAATGTTCAGAATTCAGTCTAAAAGCAATATAGATACATGCATAAGCTAAAACATTACACACCTTACAATACTCAATTTAAAATATATGGATCTGTTTGGATGCTTTGTTATCCCAGGTCTGAGCTCATTCTACAACAGTGACTACTGCTATGTACTTCTATTGGTTGTTTCTCAACATCTGAAATGATGAATCTGTGACGAGTACGACATTCCCTGTGTGATCTGATCGTTACTCACAGGGACGGCGTGGGAACCACTGTAAAAACCCAAAGGGGCAAGTACGCCGCTCCCGGGATTAGAACCTGCGCCAATCCCGATCCGCACGGCTTGGGAAATCAACGCGCTAACCACTAGGCTAAAAGGTCCGGACCGGTTAGACTGGTCATTTAGTGGAGGTTGATCCCCACTGTTACAAATCAAACCTGTTTGGTTGTTTCCTTCCCCAGGCGTGAGCTCTCTGCAGACACTGTTGGCGTCCGAGCGCGACGAAGACCAGCCCAAACTGAACGTGCTGCTCAGCGAGACTCTCGTCGCCGTGTACGTGAGCCTGCTGATCCACGGGCTGGCGGGAAACTCGGCAAACGAGCTCTTCCACCTGGTCGCGCACCCCTTTGACCCCAAGATGTGGGCGGCGGTGTTCGGCGGAGGGGTGAAAGTTCAACTGAAGCAGGCTGCGCAGAAGCCGGCCTTGTACTCAAGTAAGCACTAAACTGGCTGATATGTTGTACTTACAGCGTTTTGGGGAGGCCTGTCTCCAGCTTTTCATTTTTTTTCCGTCCCACTCATTGTTTGGGAGCCAATGTGTTGAATTTTCCTTGTAAAATTTTTCATCTTTAGCTTACGAAGAGTCATCAATTTCATGTCATTAAGTTCAGATTTTGGGACAGTCAAATTTTTGCTCCGTCCCAACAAGCAAATTTCCGTCCCAAGACGGAGGGACGGGTCCTTGAGACAGCCCTGGTTTTAAGATGCAAAGTGATAAAAGAAATTATATTGGAAGAAATTTATATTAAAAGAAATTTATATTAAAAGAAATTTACATTAAATGAGAATGTACTAGATGATTACTGTCAGATTGTGATTTATGATTTACTTTGTTTTAATGTACAGAATATGTCATTCAGCTCTTGGGCTGCCAAATGTTCTCTGAATGAAAAAACATTATCATTATCATCATGTTCTTGTAATGACCTCCTTACTAAGAAGCCCGCCCCACAGATGCGCGGGATGCGATGGACAAGCAGCGTCTCCGGCTGAATCTGAAGCTGCTAGGTAAAGCCAACATGCCGAGCGCCGCTCCTGCCGCCGAGGACAAGCCGGTGTTCAAGGAGAAGTTCATCCCTCCTGAGGTCTCCATGTTGGACTACTTCATCACAAAGGTACAGGAGAGGGTTTGTTAATCAGTTAACCACCTTTGAGTGTAACACATCAATTTTGTTCAGTAAGTGCAAGCTGCCTAAGACCAGACTGTAAGGACCAACTTGCCACCTTTAAAGGAGTTCTAAACTCCAGAAGGGGGTGTTATTTTTTAATAAATGATAATGCGCATTTAATTTATTATATAATAGTTAACTCCCCAACTACATTTGTACTGTCTAATTCAATTGTGATCTCGGCCTATGGCTAGATACGAGTATGACAAGGCCTGAAAAAAGGTGGGCTATAAAACTTTCATTTATATCTCTCTCCGCAGCCATACATCCCTCCAGGCCAGAACGCCATCGACTACGACTCGGATGAGACGGTGGAGAGCGAGTCAGAGGATGAGGATGCGGACAGCCTCAACATCTCCGTGACGGAGGCTCAACTCCAGGAGCACTCCGACCCTAACTCCTATAGCTGGAGCCTCATGAGGCTGGCGCTCGTCAAAATCGTCTTCCACAATGTGCAAAGCTTCCTACCGACCGCTGGGATAGAGATGGCTGGTAAGTGCAGTTTGTTTGTGATTTGCTAGGGGGAGCTTTAGTTTGGTTAGGCTGCATGCTAACTCCTACAGCTGGAGTCTCATGAGGCTGGCTCTCGTCAAAATCGTCTTCCACAACGTGCAAAGCTTCCTGCCAACCACAGGGATAGAGATGGCTGGTAAGGATACATGCAGTTTGTTTGTAACTTGCTAGGAGGAGCTTTTGTTAGGCTGCATGCTAACTCCTACAGCTGGAGCCTCATGAGGCTGGCTCTGGTCAAAATTGTCTTCCACAACGTTACCAACAGCAGGATAGAGATGGCTGGTAAATATACATGCAGTTTGTGGGTATTCTGCTAGGGAGAGCTTTTATCTGACAGCTCCTACAGCTTGAGCATGATGCTGGCTCTGGTCAAAATCATCTTCCACAACGTTCAGTGTTTCCACTGACTGCAGGGATAGAGATGGCTGGTAAATATGCATGCAGTTTGTGGGTATTCTGCTAGGGAGAGCTTTTATCTGACAGCTCCTACAGCTTCAGCATGATGCTGGCTCTGGTCAAAATCATCTTCCACAACGTTCAGAGTTTCCACTGACTGCAGGGATAGAGATGGCTGGTAAGGATACATGTTGTTTGTGTGTGATTTGCTAGGGGGAGCTTTTGTTTGGATACCAGCTCCTACAGATAGAGCTTGATGATGCTGGCTCTGGTCAGGACTCCCTCACAATCCCAGGCATAGAGAGCTGGGATTGAGAGGATGCTTGTTCATGCAATTTGTCTGTAATCTGCTAGGAGGGAGTTTTATCTGCCAAGCATGCCTCAATCTGCCATGTAGCAATGCTTCCACCCAATGGCAGGCATAGCATGGCTGGTATGGAAATACCATCTGGTAGAAGCAACTTCTGTACGAAAAAAAAGGGGGAAAGGGTCTAAATTAATTCCTTCACAGATGTCATCCATACAATAAAATTTGTGTGTTACTGTAGGTTTGTGCAGAAATGTTTGCGGGGATTTAATTTCGTGGTAGGGAGACAATGGAGTGTTCGCGGTCGTTTCAAGTTCGTGTTTGAAACAATAGTTGCGCTACAGTCACACAATGGAACGGCCTTTCACAGTGTTTTTTCAGTCCACGGTAAAGAGTTCACCGCAAAAAACGCGAACATAAAACCACCGCAAAAATTTCTGCATTTACAATATATCCATGCAACTGACTTGATACGAATGATACTGTGCATTACCGGTTGTAGTGCTTGATTGCACGCTGCATGCTGATTGGTTGCCTGTCCTGATGCTGCATGCTGATTGGTTGCCTGTCCCCTGTCACGTGTAGAACTCCCCGTAGCGTCCCCGCTGCTCCACGCCGTGCTGAAGAACCTGGAACTCTGGCAGCAGATGCTGATTGGTCGATTGGAGCTGTTCAACGGACCCCCGCTGGACTACATCCCGCTGTCGGGCGTGGAGTCAACTGGAGGGCCAGCGCTGCTACGCTACAAAGCCATGCTGGAGGCAACCAACACGCCCTTCAGGTGACTACTTATGATCGTTTTTCCATCAGACTAAAGGCAACTAAAGCAATATTGGGGCCGAAAATATGGAAATAAGAAAAATGCTGAAATCTTTATGGTAGTGACATTTACTAACACTATTCAGCACATTTGCGCAATGACTTTGAGGATTTTAGAACCATGCAAAAATGTGCCATACGATGATTCCCTTAGTTTTGCGTGCCTACAAAACCCCGGATTTTCAGTGAGTTCTCACATCACAGCGACGTAGTATTTTTGCATGATGCAAGTCGCTATATAAATGTACATTGTGATAGTGTTGTTCGAACTAATCATGTATAGAAATGACTAGATAAATTGACTTTCAAAATCCTATTTTCGGGTCCTAATATTGCTTGGGTTTCCTTTAAGTTTCACTAGACGAATTTGAACCACACAAACTGCCTTTGTCATGGGAGGTATTGCCCACAAACTGCCTATGTCATCTTGATCATCTATGAAAAATAGAACATGTTTGAACGACATTCCCTGAATCTGAAAGAAGCAGGTGTTTATTTGCAGTGTGAATACCAGAGCCACTACTCTTCTAGCATTACTAGAAGAAGAAGCATCGCCTGGCAGTGAATATAAGAGAGAGGTTCTATTCATTTTTATTGAACTGCCTTGATTCAACTGGTTTATGTGGGTGGAAAGTAGAGGGACCACAATAAGTGTACAAGAATAACAGTTTCTGAAGCTCAACTTTTTTTAGCAAGACTTATTATGGGTTCATTTCTTGGAGAGAGGAAGATAAAGTAAAATGATTGTCATGCGGTCATCAGAGTTTTTGTTCCATTCTCCCTCCAAAGAAGCAGGTATTAACAGTGTGAATGTCAGATCTAGAGCCACTGCTCTTCTAGCATTTACTAGAAGAAGAAGAATTGAAGTGAATCTAATCAAAAGTTTCTATTCATTTTTATTGAACTGCTTTGATTCAACCGGTTTATGTGAGTGGAAAGTGAACACATGATAATCCTAAAAGAAAAGCAGTTTCAATCTAAAACTCAAGTTTTTTTTAGCAAGAATTATTATGGGGTTCATTTGACTGGTGATCAGAAGTACAGGTGATTGTCAGTCTATAGATATTTTTTTCCCTTCTCCCCCCAGGTCGAACCACCGCTCAGCCCTGCCTGCCAAGCGGCTGTGGCACCACCTAGTGCACCAAGAGGTACTGCAGGACGCCTTCATCCGCTACTGCTTCACCAAGAAGGCGCACATGCAGGAGGTAGGAACCGTGGGCCGGCGCGACGGAGCAGTACGGGTGACCTGTAACTCTTGTTCCTGCTGCCGCGCTGCGCTGTGTGGCCCGTCATGTGGTCGTGAAGCTGGCTCATCTGTTTTTGTTTTTTTCCCTTTTTTTTATTGTATTGCACATTGGGTCCTTTTCTGCCATATTCTGCTGTACTTTGTACAATTTTGTGCATTATTTTATCTGGACTCTATCATTATTGTACTTTTGGCTGAATATGCTGGTACCATGCATACTTTGCTGTTGTTATGATTTATCCCAACTTTTGCTTTTAAATGTATGGTTGTTGCACATACTGTTTGCTGGAAACCACCAGGTACAGTCCCACTGTGAGATGGTCCGGTCTCCCTGGCAGTTATGAATGGTTTATTTCACAAGTACAAAATGCACAATGGCTGCAGCCAACAGGCTGAATTGTTGTTGTAACATTTACAAAATGTTTAAATCTGCTAGTTTGTACGTTAGATACCAAAAAAAAAATTGTAGCTTGTACTATCTCAGCTGAATAACACAAATCAGTTTATTCCTTTTCTTATCTTACCTGATCAAAAAATATGACATGTCTACCAAGTGTTTAACATTTTTTAAACTGAATTTTGTGCAATTGCATTCTGTAATACAGATTTTTTTAACACTGACGAAACTTAAGTAAGTCATTGAGTCTTCAGAATATTGGTTGTACCACTGGTTAAAACATACATAGGTCAGTTATACTGCTTGGCTTAGACACATACAAAAGACCCCTGATGTTCAGTTCATATATACAAATGTACTTCACACCACTCACAGAGCTTTGAATTCGTACTACGTCTGTTTCAGAACTAGCCCTTTAAAATATAAAGACAATTCAAACTCTGCAACAGGAGATTTAATTCCTGACATTTCGAGTGACATCGCTCTTCTTCAGTGTCACAAAAATGAACTTGGGCAAAACGAATTCATACATTGGTTGCCTTATAAGAGGCAACCAAAATTTTCACATGATGATTGTCAGTCAGGAGTGGTCCTCATCTCACAGTGTTCGCTGCGCCAGCACCCTAGGCCTGTTTGTTTGTTTGTTTGTGTTGTTTTGAGTTCTCTGATTTTGTTCTGTGCTGTTTTCCCCTGTAGTTTGATGATGCCTTTGGTAAGGCTGCCTCGGGCGATGTGTCTGAGGAGATAGACTCAGGAACACAAAGTCAGACCCCGTCCACTGACAATGCCGACCCTGTCGACCTAATGGACCAGGTGCATGCTCGTTAAGACTTAAGGGGAACTACCCAACACACTTATCGAGAAGAGTAGGGGTGACCCGGTGTACTTGGCCAAAAAACTAGCTGCTTGAAAAAGCATTATGCTTCACTTCAATTGAGGATGCCTGCTTTACCTTACTTGCTTTTACGCTATGCTACATGTACCCCATTCAAGTTCATCAAAGTCAAGTTCGCAACTCGTTTTACATAAGTCGGTCATAGTTTAGAACTCTCCCACTGTTTGAAACTCGTGCCGTGCTGACGGCTACTTGTCTGACTGGTTAAATTTGATGGCATCAGGAAACGGTATGTCCCCATGCATCGGTTATGATATATACAAATAGGGCTTATCAGGCTGGCTTTCTTTGTAGACCTTCCCAACATAGAAATGTTCACTGACTTGTCGATGCACTCTTAGACTAATTCGTATGAAAATTCATCGAAATCCATCCTCAGAAAACTTGATTGGAACAGGCCGCTTTCTGACGTCACAAAATTCAATCAGTCAGTCTAGTAGTAGTAGTAATGTCCGCTGACTTGTCCATTCCCTATAAATCGTTGGAAAATTCCTCGAAATCCATTCTCGGGAAAGCCAGCTGGAAATGCCCTATTCAATGAAAATATATCAGAACTGATTGTAAAATGTTGCTTCGTTCCTGACATCACCAAATTCAATCAGTCAGTAGTGGTCAGCACGGCGCGAGTTTCAAACATTGGGAGAGCCCTGAACCATGACGGACTTACGTAATACAAGTGAGAAATTGACAGACTGTAGCTGCATCTCAGTAGTAGACACAAAGCATTTTGTCACAGTTTTATGTGGTGGACAGAATTTTACTGTTGCTGAACAGTTAAATTGGTACAGCATGTATCTCTTTCAGCCCCAAACATGTCCCTTCAAGTATGACATTCTATAGTCATTATATAATTTGTTTGCTGTTGAGATTATACTTTTTTCATATAAAATTTCATTTGTTATGTGAGTCTGATTGCTCAAAGGCCAAATTACTTTTATTTATTTTCTTGTTTTCTGGATTTATTTTTAAGGACGTACATGTATATAGCAAAAGATAAATAGGAAAACAGCGGAAAGAGAGGAATCTGCATTATTTCTAAATTTGAGTTGCAAGAAGCTAAATTGGTGTGGCCTTAGTCATTTTGCTTCCAAGAAAACCCTTTCTCATCAACGTGCCTTGCTTTGTTCCAGCTTACCCGAGATGAGATACGCGCTGGCGGGCGAATCCGCATCATCCACAAAGAGAACGAGATCATCAACTGTTTCTGTACCAATCAGGTGAGAATAGAGACTTACAGGTACATCTGTTATCTGTTCAGATGTAATATGGCAGGGGTTCATCTAAATTGGGGAACAGGGGCGCTGCGCCCTGTTGTTTCAGCCCAGCGCCCCCTGCCGAATTCAGATTTTAGGTTAATATCCAGCATACAGCCTTCACCTAGCAATCGATTCTTCCATAAATACATAGAATTTGCTCCCCCGTCTGTGTGTGCTCCCTCTTTTTTTAATTTTTCTAGAAAAACCCCTGATATGAGATCATGATACAGTGTTAAATTTGTTTGTTGTTGATTGTGGGGTCAATTGCCGAGTGGCCAGGCTAGCAGACACGAGATCGAGACGTCACGGGTTCAGTTCCTGGCATTTTCTGACTAGACGTTGTGTCCTTGGGAAAGGCACTTTACAGGAAATTCCTCACTGCGCCCAGGTGTAAAAATGTTTGGGGAGGCAGGCTTTTAGCTAGGCATGCGTCCATGCGTCAATTGGACGCATGATACTAAAATAACAAGGAAATTGGACGCCCCCTTTTTCAGCAGGACGCACAGAGGACCCCCTGTTTCCCTGGTAATTACAGACACATGTGACTGTGTTACAGTGTTACTGATGCTTTTTTTAGTCCTACCAGACACTGGGACAGCATGAAAACTGATTAACATGCAAAGCTACCATAAAATTGTTAATCCATAGAGCCCATTGGGAGACAGAGGGGGAACAAGCAGTTTTTGATGCTTAAAATGGTCTGCTAAAAGTATGATAAGACTAGAACACCCCCATCCCCAATTTATGGACCCCTTATCTATAAATCCTAGCTAAAAGCCTGTTCCCAGATGTTTGTTCTGACTTTGTCCATGTCCCTTGCAGGCGAACCATAACTGTATAGTAGTGGCGAGTGCCAGCCATGTCCAGGAGTTGGACGTGTCGGCCATCCTGAACCCACAGCCGTATGTGTGGATCGACGAGGAACAACCAGACATGGAATCCGTCATCGGACCCAAAAGGTACTGGGGAGTTCATTTTTTTTTCTTAACCATACGCCACACCAATTAAATTTCTTGGTTAACGGATTTTTAAAAAGAATTTTAGCAAAAATAAAATCATGAAAATAGAAGGCTGGGGTGAAAACTTGCACCTGGCCCTGTTCACTCCCGGAAATTGTGTGCACCAAAGTACGAACTTTACTCAGAGATTCTGTTTTCCTGTTGATTTTCCAATCTAGCTTTTTTTTTTTTAAATTCCATTAACCAAGAAGTAAAAATGGTGTGGCCTTAACCGTCTGCCTGCTAAGGTAGCCATTTGGCACCAGAGTTGCATTGGTTATGGGGTTAGGCAGCAGTGAGAAGGTTAAGGGTTGTTGGGGACTACTAATTTTAATTTCAAGTGTCGAATTAAGTGAAATGTGTACCTAAAAATATTCTTGGAAAACATCTATATTTGTAGTTCATTATCATGAAAAAACAGCTAGACAGAGTGTTCAGTTTCTTTTGTCTTCGTTTTGAGGTGATTAAAATTTCCTACCAGCCCTATACAATCATGTATATGTTTTTTTGCTAAAATTTTTATTCTTATTCCTTAAAACCAAGAAAATGAATTTATGCGGCGTAAAAGAAAATATTGAAGACTTTTAAACCGAACTTTCAACCTTCGAATAAAGTAGTCAGCATTTCCCTTGTTTGTTCACTGACAACAGTAAAAAAGTTCAGTGACATTTCAGCGACCTTGCCTTGAACCTGGCATTCCCCCGACATCTAATTAACTTCTTAACACAACGATATACGACACATTGGGGGCATTGCTTTGAAGTTGTTTGATATCCCGCATACATCTCAATGACATGTACAATCAAACTTGATTCTAGCAACACTCGAGGGACTGTGTAAAACTGGCTGTTAGTTGGGTCGATGTGTGGACGGGTGGTTGATTGAGGATTATAAGACAAGGCGAAGGTTGGTTTTCAGAGCAGCATGAGCTACTGTAAATCTTTAAATGTTCGCAGTGGGGTTTTTTTCCGCAGTTTTTGCTGTGACCATTCCACTGAAAATTCATGACATCGCCAGTATTTGTTTCCAATGTATTATAATTAGTTTATAATTGGTTTATTGCACAAAGAAGCATATGGCAGCCTGATGACTGAATTGTATGCTTGTTTACATACTGTCAGTGGAACACTTGAAATATATAAAACATTGACTGTAATTATATGTGATAGTGTATTACTGCGGAATTGTTTCAACTGCAAATTGAATGTTAAACACAGCGAAAACCTCCTTTCTCCTTCTACCATAAAATTGAATCCCCTAAAAAATATATAAGATTACAGTAAGTAAATAGGACAGGACTGTTTGAATGTGGCTCTTGTCACAATTATTTGTTTAGTTAATAGTTCTACGTCAAAACGTGACTGAGTTTGGACCACGAATTTCACACTGCGTCAGCAACACCTTAGCTGCAGTGCGGTCACCAACACCTCGGCTAGGTTAAACACTTGGTTGACTACAAAAAACCTTTTTATCCTGTGATTTAACAACCTGATGAAAGCACTCATGGATCCCATTTGTTTGTTAAACGAACGGATGAATGACGTTTTGAGGCCTTCCCTTGGATGTACATAATCCACACATGTCTATCAAGCTCGACAGGGTGAGGCACTAATTTGCCAATTTGGGTTTAATTGAACATCTATGATCCTCCCACATTGATCCCACTGGCAATGGTTTCTTTCAGCAGTACTAAGTGACAATCAGCTTGTCTGTCTGGCACTATGTATTCACTGTCTTGTTGCAATTTCTAATTAATAAAGATTACAGTGATCCCACAATCTTCCATAAACCCTTTTAATGTTGGCCACACCAGTTTCCTGAGACACCAATGACGTCTTGTTTTACGTTTGAGTCCAAGATTTACGATTATCGTATTTCATATCCTGCTGTGCTACAGCTACCAAGTAGCTTTGCTGTAGATCACTAGCCTCTACCAGGCCTCGCGGGATGGCTGGAAAAATAGTAAAAATTGGCCTAATAGAGTGAATAGTATACCAAGGGAGTTGGCTACAGAGAGAGGGTCCAATATAGCGGCAAACTGTACCCCTATAGCAGACTAACTCCTCTTTCATGTTTTTCTGTCTATTTGGCCAGTTTCTACTCTTTCCAGCCGCCTGGTAGAGGCTAGTAGGCCACAGCAATTTGATTGTTGCAGTCAGATTTATAAATTAATTTGTTAACTGGAAGATGGACATGAAAATGTCGCCTTGGTTACGCAGTTTTTGGAGTCAGATGTAAGTTTTCTTCCCAGCCCTCTGAATTCATACTTTTCAATTGTTTTGTTAGAGAGAATTAATAATAACTAAATTCATTTTCCAATATTGAAGGGCATCAGCTCAAAAGAAAATGTATGATCAAGCTCCTTCTGTCATTAAGTCCCCGTCACAAATAAGAAATTCTGCTCGGCCGACGTGTTGGCCAGCTTCAATTGTGCATTTTTGGCCAAAGTACGGCCGACGTCCTGTCGATTATGCGGGCTTCGGGCGATTTTTAGAAATAAAAGTTGCTCCGAATATTGGCCTTTTACCAGGTTAGTCGATACTGACTTCGTCCATGTTCCAAGAGATGGTACCATCTCATGTTTTTTTTTTTAGTGTTCGACGGACGTCGCCCGAGATTTTCATTGGAAAATACGGTCGACGATCGGGCGATTACTTTGAAATTCGCCGAGCTTCGGGCGATCTGATGCTGGCTTTAGAAAGATCCAGATGCTTCTTTCAAAAAACCTCACACTTATAATCTTAAAAGTTTCTTTCTGTCATTACTTTCATAGCTTTTCAGTGTGTTAAGTTTTAGGGAAATTTGATTTAAGTTTTTGCTGTCAGCTACAATTTCTGGGTACATGTGTTGGCGTAATGGTTAGGGTTTTTGCCAATACCTTGCCCTAGACACAGTGGATAACAACCCACTGCCCCTTCGGCCTCAAAAAGGCTAGGGGTCTACCTTTACCTCTTCTCCGATTTCTGAAGTACCAAATTTATGGGTACATCCTTACCTAGTAATGACTCCAGGATTAAAACTGACACGTAGAGACCTTGTAGTGGCGATGAAAGCGACCCCAGACATCACCCGGCTTCCCCTGCCAATATTACCAGCAAAAATCGATCACTTCTGACCCAGTTTTGGGCGCAACACTAGGCCAGGATATTTGGAATGCTGACCTGTATTGACAACTGATGGGGTATCTTATCAGCTTTGTGCAGTTGGGAGGTCCATAAAGTCCCTAACGGTGTCGTTAATGCCTACTCAAAGTTTTATCACCAACCCAAGCTGTTTTTACGATCATATACAAAATTTGTGAGCATTGCTGTATTTTTTTTTGTTCAATGCTCATCTACATATAGTACTGTTTTTTTAGTCCAGGTTATATTATTACTCTAAGTGTCTTACTTTCCATGTCCCTGGTGACATCGGAATGCTTGCTCAGTTAATGTTTGCTTATCACCAGCTCAAGCTGTTCTTACGATCGTAACCAAAAGTTGTCAACACGACAGTCACTGTGTTTTTCTTTTTCATTCAATACTGCTTATCATGTAAAGATTGTAGACAAAACACTTCTGTTGCATAAACTCTCATTACCCACATCCCTTCTGACATCTGCTCATTCAGTTGTATCGCTTCTAAGTGTTCAGTTCTCCTTCAAGTCTTCTGCAGATTCAGCATGCTGACATATTTTTCTTGCAAACTTTTCTCTTTTTGGCCAAGTTTTTTAGATAGAATGCAAAAAAATAGAATAATTTTATCCCTCATGGTTTTGAATCAATAACGGGAGGAAGGCTTTGTGAATGAGGTTATCACAGTACTTATACTGTGAAATGCAGAAATGTTTGCAGTGGTTTTATATTCACGGTTTTTGCAGTGCACTCTGTACCGCAAAAGCCATTCCATTGTGTGAATGTACCACTACTATTGTTTCAAACGCAAACTCAAAACTACCGCGAACAGTCCATTTTCTTCCTTCCCCGAAATTAAATCCCCGCGAACATTTCTGCAGTTACAGTGTTTTACTGAAGGAAAGCACATTAGCCCTAATCACCCGGTGATCACGATTGTCTCTCAATGCTTCTGGCCTTGCACCCCTGATAGACTGTATTGATAGCCTGTGCATGGTACAGTATTGAATGTAGCCCCAGGGAAATGTAATTGCTGATTCGGTGATATCCTTTCTGTTGAGTCAGGGATATGTGGTGTACGTGCGTTTGGTCCAGTGGTTAATCAACTTGATAACAAACATTCTAGGGCAAGCAATTTGAAAACAAACCAGAAGGAGGAGAGTTTGTGTCCCAGCTGTTAAAGTTTCAGCCCAGCTTTCTTTGATTTTCCTTCCCTTCACCACATTTTAGCTGTCACGATGCAGGCCACCACAGCCTGTATTCTCTTCTAATAATTCTACCCCAGTACTTGCTTCCTCCCTCCCCAAGTGTAAACAAAGTCATCCAAGCCCTGAATGTTTTTCCCCAAGTCATCTGCTGTCCTCCCCTCTTTTGTTTTTCCTTGTAAGATCCAGTTTAATTCCAATTTCAGCTACATTAATTTTTGTTCCAACCGCTAAAAGTAAGTGCCGTGACCTACTGCATTTCCCCCCAACCGCTATCTTTTCCTGCCGCTATATCAAAGTGATTTACAGTAGTTTGAGACAGTATGAAACGCTAATCAGAGCAAGGAAAGCATCTCTTGTTGATCCTGATGACAACAGTCATGCGACCCAAATAACTTTACGCCATTATCTGATGATAGTGGATGAAATGGCTAAATCAATATAACGTTATTAACATGTAAAAGAGGAAGCTGTGTAGCGTAGAAATGAAATAGCACGGAAGAGACGCTTTTATGGCTCAACTGTTGTCTCAGTGGCCTACTGGGGTTGTTAGTAAATCAATTACAAGTCTTCGTCTTCAAAAGTACAAAAATCTGGTACTTTGAATATTGACAAACTTATCTTTGAAAACTAAGCTGGATATTGGGGTTATTTTCTACACAGCTGAAAGTATATAATTAGTGCCATAAATTCATAATTAAAGGGCTCCACTAGAAATCGTTGTCATAACTGAAGGAACACAAAAAAAAACATGAATAAGACAAAATAAAACAAGTTTTCACACAAAATGAAGGTAGAATAGTTGTGCTGCTAGGCCCCAAAAGTCAGCTGATTTTTTCGGATTGTATCAAACTTCATTGGGAAAATTAGGGAAGAAAAGCCCCTAGTATGTTGGTTGAAAAATAGCATAGCGGCCCAAAGTATAGTCAGTGGTGATTATGTACTGTCATAATGTTTTTAGACTGAAAAAAGGAACACAGAAAAAATGTGGGGGGCATTTGTTTACTCTACAGGAGAACATCCATGCCGGAAATGACACCAAGTGTCAGAAAAGTCGTCAGGAGAAAGAAATCATTAAGCAGCAGAAGAACGAGGTAAAATAATAAATCTCTCTTTGGTATTAGAGAGTGAATCCTTTTGGGAGCCCTTCTGCCTTAAGTATACTTCCTCAGGACTAACATAACTTACAGAAGCTACATTGTATACCTATCTCTACTCTTTGACTAATAACTATTGAGTTATTAAACCTGACCAGCCATATCCAGACTCAGACGGGAGACTCACTCAGAAGAAGGTCTTTCAACTCCGATGGACTAACATCATCATCATCACCACATTAGATGTTAGACAATAACTTAATAGTGAGAGTGTGTTTGTTTTTGTGTGTTTGTGTATGTGTGTGTGTGTGTGTGTGAATACTACTAACTCACATGCCTATTGCATGTAGCCATGCCACTGACATACCACCGATGTTGTGCCCAATTGGGAAAGGCTCTTAACACAACTTTCCTCACTCCACCCAGGTGTAAAAATGGGTACCTGACTTCGGTTGGGAAGTAAAAGTTGGTGGAACAAAAGGGTAGAGCTCCGCCTTCCAATACCGTGCCCTAGACTCAATGGATAACAACCCACTTTCCCTACAGCCTCAAAAAGGCTATGGGACTACCTTTAAGTTACCTTTTTACCTATAAGAGTTGATTTATGTGTCCACACAGCGCGCCGGGAAACAGCGAGATGGGAGAGTTCTTGTTCGTCCACACGGGAGTGGAGAGAAAAGGCAGCGTGTCGGCCCCAGCCTCTCCGAACCCACACGGCACTGGGCCAGCCATGCTCCACAGTCTAGGCTACGGGGGGGTGCAGACTGGCAGGGGGGGCAACGTGGTGAGTAGGGGGGTATGTAGGGGGTGGGGGGGTGCAGAGAAATGGCAGCGTGTCGGCCCCAGCCTCTCCGAACCCACACGGCACTGGGCCAGCCATGCTCCACAGTCTAGGCTACGGGGGGGTGCAGACTGGCAGGGGGGGCAACGTGGTGAGTAGGGGGGTATGTAGGGGGTGGGGGGGGTGCAGAGAAATGGCAGCGTGTCGGCCCCAGCCTCTCCGAACCCACACGGCACGGGGCCAGCCATGCTCCACAGTCTGGGCTACGGGGGGGTGCAGACTGGTAGGGGGGGCAACGTGGTGAGTAGGGGGGTATGTAGGGGGTGGGGGGGTGCAGAGAAATGGCAGCGTGTCGGGCCCAGCCTCTCCGAACCCACACGGCACGGGGCCAGCCATGCTCCACAGTCTGGGCTATGGGGGGTGCAGACTGGTAGGGGGGAAACGTGGTGAGTAAGGGGGTATGTAGGGGGTGCAGACTGGCAGGGGGGAACGTGGTGAGTAAGGGGGTATGTAGGGGGTGCAGACTGGCAGGGGGGAACGTGGTGAGTAAGGGGGTATGTAGGGGGTGCAGACTGGCAGGGGGGGAACGTGGTGAGTAGGCGGGATATGTAGGGGGTGCAGACTGTCAGGGGGCATTGTCATGAGTAGGGGGGATATGTAGGGGGTGCAGACTGTCAGGGGGGGGCAACATGGTGAGTAGGCGGTATGTAGGGGGTACAGACTGGCAGGGGGCATTGTCATGAGTAGGGGGGATATGTAGGGGGTGCAGACTGTCAGGGGGGGCAACATGGTGAGTAGAGGGGATATGTAGGGGGTGCAGACTGTCAGGGGGAGCAACATGGTGAGTAGGGGGGATATGTAGGGGGTGCAGACTGTCAGGGGGAGCAACATGGTGAGTAGGAGGTATGTAGGGGGTACAGACTGGCGGGGGGGGCATTTTCATGAGTAGGGGGTGCAGACTGGCAGGGGGGACAATGTCATGAGTAGGAGGGGTGCAGACTGGCAGGGGGGCAACGCGGTGAGTAGGGGGGGTATGTAGGGGGGGTGCAGACTAGTAGGGGGGGAACGTCGTGAGTAAGGGGCAACATGATGAGTAGGGGGGGTGCAGACTGGAGGGGTGGGAACGTGGTGAGTAGGGGGGATATGTAGGGGGTGCAGACTGGCAGGGGGAGCAACATGGTGAGTAGGAGGTATGTAGGGAGTACAGACTGGCGGGGGGGCATTTTCATGAGTAGGGGGGTGCAGACTGGCAGGGGGGCAATGTCATGAGTAGGAGGGGTGCAGACTGGCAGGGGGGCAACGCGGTGAGTAGGGGGTATGTAGGGGGGTGCAGACTGGCAGGGGGAGCAACATGGTGAGTAAGAGGTATGTAGGGGGGTGCAGACTGGCGGGGGGGGGGGGCATTTTCATGAGTAGGGGGGTGCAGACTGGCAGGGGGGGCAATGTCATGAGTAGGAGGGGTGCAGACTGGCAGGGGGGCAACGCGGTGAGTAGGGGGTATGTAGGGGGGTGCAGACTGGCAGGGGGGGCAACGTCATGAGTAGGGGGTGCAGACTGGCAGGGGGGGCAACGTGGTGAGTAGGGGGGGTATGTAGGGGGGTGCAGACTAGTAGGGGGGAACGTCGTGAGTAAGGGGCAACATGATGAGTAGGGGGGTGCAGACTGGAGGGGTGGGAACGTGGTGAGTGCTGTGGGGGGGATACATACACAGAAACTGTTTTGATATATATACGAGCCTCTAAAGGTCAGTGTATCATGTCTTTTCAGGTGTTTAGCTATCCCCCTGTGCAGACCTTCTGTAGACTGCCGATTTTCATTGCCTTTTCTGAACTAATTTGGATGTATCCTGATAGCTTGCATGTTCTTGTATGGCCCACTTGGCTAGGTTTGGTAGCTAATTTCTGATCAATCTAATTGCTTTCATGCATGTGTCCTTTTAGTCAAATGGAGGCTTTGATCGGATTCCGAATCATTCCCACCAGCTCAGGACCTACCAGAAAAATTATCTATCTTTGAGTGTTGTTAGATGATTTTGGGTCCAGAACGTTTTCTCCTCTTTGACTGAGGTTTGTCTGTCTCCCTAAAGATGCTGAAGAGAAGCGTGTCAGGAGTACGGAGAATGGCGTCACATCCCACATTACCATACTGTGAGTTTATCTATTATCATTTATCTATTTGTATGGCTGTTCAGCACGCACAGCCAGGGCTGTTCAACTAGCCTGCTGCTATTACAAAGGGCTAGCCCTGCTGGCAGCACAGGACATAACAGTGGAATTTTGACAGTCTTCCACTTGTCTTGTACAGTATTTACAGGTTCATTGTACGGGGAAATTACCCAAGGTCTTTTTGACAAGCACAATGAATATTGGACCACGGCTTTACCTCGTACTGCGACCCTTTCCAGTAGCGTGCATGTCGGGTGAGCGACACAGCCGGGATCAAACTCGCAGCTTCTAGTTCCAGGGGTAAAGCCGCTAACAACTGGACTTCACACACAACTGATGTTTGTTATCTCCATGAAAAATGGAGATATAGTTTTGGGTGTGTCTGTCTGTTTGTCTGTTAAATGTGTTTCCGCACTACTCTAGTCAGCATAACTCAAGAGCCCCTTGATGGATTACAATGATATTTGGTATGTGGGCGGGTGTTGCGAAGCCGAAATTCAAGGTTGATTTTGGGCCCCCTGGTATGTGACCTTGGTACTGCAGCAGAATTTCAATTATTTGTATTTGTGTTTGCAGACTTGACCGGTTGTCAGGATGGTAGTGTTAGGATGTGGGAGTGGGGACACGCCCAGCAGATCTCCATACACAGGACAGCCGGCTACCCAAGGGTCAACAGGGTCAGGTTCAACTTGCAGGGCAACAAGGTAGGTCAGAGGTCATGATAGAGTTCAGGTCAAGGGCATGAGCACCAGGTCAAGTTCAGCAAAGTCATTTATGCTCAGATTTTAGCAATTGTGTCTTAAAGTTTGTTAGTGATTCTTGTAATTCCATTCATGAATATGATAAGTCTAATAGTATGAAGGTTAGACTTCTAGTTAACATATATATGAGATACTTTATACCGAATGTTTGACCTTTTACAAATTTAAAGTATATCCAGGACCTAATATGGGTCAAACTACATGCATGTACCAAAATGAATACATATTGACATGTAGCGACCCCTGCATTGTATACATAGGAAAATATATCAAAGAATGTATAGACGTTAGAAATTCTTCAAATGATTGTAAATTAAAGCTCATGATCCCATACTAAACACTCTTGTATCAGGACTGGTAGATTAGCCTTATAGAACATTAGTCAAGTTAACTACCAGTAGATGCCATGCTTTGTACCTTGTACAATTGTTGTGCAATAAAGTTATATATGATTGTGATGCATGTTGTCTGGTGTGCCCACAGTTTGGTGTGTGTGACAGCGAAGGGTACCTGTCATTGTGGCAGCTGGCGGTGAGCTCTTCCGCCGCTAACAAGCCCTTCATGGTAAGTCACAGCTTACTCACTCGATTATCTCATGTATATATCAATACAAGTGATCAGGATAACATTCATTATTCTCAGATGACATTTGAAAGAATGCTTCTCATTAGCAATATGCATGTTTCACTGATGCAGAGACTAAGAGCAAACTTGAACCCATACCATCAGGAACAAACTTAAACATACACCAAGATAAACAAACAAACAAACTGATCGAAATCAATACCTCCGTGATGAAAGTTAAAGTGTTCTGAAACCAGTCTAGCTCACTGAAGACCTATAATTCTTCCACTGGCTGTGACAGAGACTGAAACTTATGATGTACAGTATTTACAGGTTCGAAATTTGACTACTAGAAGCTGTTTTCGACAAGCACAGTTTTTGAACAGTGCACCACGGCTTTACATGTGTACGTCCTGTCCTAAGCACTATGACCCTTTCCTTTAGACTGCATGTTGGGCAAGGGACAACCACCGAGAATCAAACTCTGGACCTTTGCATGTGCTGCTATAACATGATAACCGGGGTAACTCTGCCATGTTTTCCACAGACTCGGCAGTGCCATAACAAACAGACGAGCGACTTTGTCTACATCAACTCTTCCAGCTTCCTGTCTACTGCAGGGCATTCCTCAGACCACAGGTAAGCAGAACAGGCAGCATGTCATCATGGTCATCATGGAGCACTCCCATATAGGCCCAACAGTACCCTGGGCGCCAGACTAGTACCGGGTTGCTAGCGATTTCCTACGGTGGCCAAAGAACCCGTGGGAGTGAACCACGCCCCTTTTACTGGGTAGGGCCGGTCAATTCCCCGGCTAGAAATACCCCGGTGCGCTAAATAGGGTTCGGCGGGCTGGGGTCTCTGTGCCGCCGAAGGAACTGACTACAAGGAACCGGCTAAAGGGAACAGGCTAAAAGGCCCGATAAACAGTCTGGAACCCAGGGTAGATAGGGTCGGTCAACTCCCCGGCTAGAAATACCCCGGTGCGCTAATTAGGGTTCTGCGGGCTGGGGTCTCTGTGCCGCCGAAGGAACTGACTACAATGAACCGGCTAAAGGGAACCGGCTAAAAGGCCCGATAACAGTCTGGAACCCAGGGTAGCCCAACAGGGGCAAAGTAGGGGGAGGGGAGGAGTTGAGGTCCCGGGCTAAGGCAGGCAGGCATTGTCTGATTCGAATTTAGGGTTAAACAGACATTTGGGGGTGAAAAGGAGTCAAAGGTCTCTCCTTTTAACCCCTTTTGACTCCTTGGGTCCAGGTGAAATGGGGTTAGGACCCTCAAAACGTCTTTTTAACTCCAAATCCAATTGGTAGTGTGAGTTGATCGCAAGATACTAAAATATGAACATTTATACAAGTACTACATTCAAAGGAATTTCGGCTGTTGGAAAGTGATAAATACTAACAAGCAAATGCCTGTAAGGGCTTTGATATTGATGCTACAGTAGATTCCGCATATCTGTATAGCCCATTTGTCAGCGCAAATTATACGACTCCCCGAACTATACGACTGTCCGAACTAGCGATATTGACGTCCCGAAGGAGGGGAGGGGGGGTATAGGATTTTGAGCAAGACACACAAACACACTAACGATATCGCAACTTTATTTTGCAAAATTTTAATCAAAGTGCAATCCGAAATTTTCGTCGATCTTAACGTCACCATATTGGATTAAATTCGCGATCTATTTTGTTCAGATAAGCCCGAACTGCGTGGGAAACTCCTGCCAAATAAAAACTCCCGCCGCATGTTGATCACGTGCAATCTTACAGTCAACCAATCAGAGTACAGATTTCATGACATAAACCAATCAGCGCGTAGAAAAATGCATATCAATGAGTAAACAAAGATGGCCGCCCAGCGTCACCCGGCCCTCGCCGCTTCTTTTTTTCTGAAATCGCGATGTAAATTACGATTCATCTACGCTACATAAGCAGAATTTTCACGGGGAAAGAGTCTAAGGAATGGGTTCTCCGTCGAATACGGCCACAAATACCGGTAAATCGCGGCAAAATACAGCGTAGAGGCTCAAATGCTCAGACAAAAGTCGTGTTTTTCTTTTCGTATTTTTGCTCACTTTCGTCGCTTGAGTCTTGAAAAACAGGTTTTTAATGCAATTTAATGAGATCACCGTATGTCAGAGGCACCGATATCAATTGTTTGCAAGCATGACAATAGCAACTAACAAAAGAGTGTGATTGTTGAACGGTAGACGGCGTACCCACTCCCGAAACTACAATGCAAATCTGAAATTTAGCCTATAGTTGTGCGTCATTTTACGATAAAATCGGACAAAATTCTATACGATACCCCGAACTTTACGATTATGGGCTATACAGATATGCATTGTTTTTACAATTGAGTGAATGGTAAATGGTTTGGTGTTTTGGAATTCTATACAGAAAGACGAAATATACAGAAAAAAGGTATACAAATAATTGGCATATACTGTACAAGCAATGTTACATCTAACTTTTCATGTTCATGCATTATTTTGATTTTTTTGTAATTTTGATGTTTTAATTTTGTGTATGGAATGTTTGGCCTATTTGACCTTGATAGATACAAGGAAGCACCTGTTTGACCTTGTGTTGACCTTTCCACCAGAAATGTCTGCCTGTGGGACACCCTGATGCCGCAGAGGAGCTGCCTGGTTCAAGGTCAGTCTCTCAAGGTCACCTTGACTTTGGGATTCGTTAATTTTCATACAGAAAACATCTGTTGACGAGTGTTTCTTTTTGAGAGTCCTTGGAACTGAAAGTCTAAAGCAAATTTTTACATAATGGTGAACTATTATACAGTGCTGCATTAGTTCAAAATTACATAAAATTGACCACTTTAGTCTAAAGTTCGAGATAGTAGTTACATGTACTTTCAATTTGTATCTCTTGATTGCAACTTACTCTTCCCAATAATAAGTTGTCATTCTTTTTGCCAGTAATTGTTTCTTGGAAAATTACACTCTTGGAGTTTATAGTGTAGACATATTTACTTTTCAATGTGTATGATAAGCAATGGGTGGTAATCAAATGTTTATAGTAAAAGGCATCGATTGCATACTTGTTGCCGCATCTCAGCAATAAGTATCAACTGTGCTGTTGCCTTAATGGCAGAAAGCTATTTAACAAAGAACTTAATTATGTAGCTCAAAAGTGCGGAAGGAATCTAAAATGATTTTGATTTTGGGGTAACTCCATTCTGATCTTTCGGCTTTCGCGGTTTTAAGAATCTGACTTTGTAATTTTGGTTCATTTTAGATAAATTGAGTATTAATTTACACATGTTTGAAGGCTTCATCAGTGGAAGGACTTTGACGCAAGAGGGCTTAATAGAATATATTTGATACTGCAATATCAATGATATTATGACATTGGTTATATAAAACTAAACCCTGTACTTTTCTTAGAAATACAATTTAGATAATTCATAGAAATGAAAAACAATTGCTGGATAACTGACGAACTGATGAAATAATTGAGATAAATGTCAAATATAAATTTACGAAGCAAAGAAAGATTCATAGATAAATAAACTTTCCATTTGATTAAAACAATTCTACATCCTATATTTAGTAACTGTAACTGTATAATAACAATCAGTCTGACGCACACAAAGCATATTTTACTGAATTCAAAGTTTCGGCAGCAATACACCTTAAAACTTGACTGTGTTTTGAGTTGTGTGATGACTGGATTTAAACGGGCAGGCTTTAAAAGATAGCAAAAATGCACACCGTTCGTGCCACTTTTAATGGCTTCAATTATAAGAGGACACATAATTTACACTTATGGCTTTCAGAATTCATAAGATTGGCAGTTAAATGTTCAGAAAGATGTACGTGTATGTAATATGCACATGGATTTATGGAATATTTGACTTCCCCAAGTGTTATTGGAATTCTCAAAGCCATAAGTGTCAATTATGAGTCCTCTTATTATGATTGAAGCCATTAAAATTGGCACGGAATGTCTTCATTTTTGCAATGTTTTACATAAATGGCACTTTTGAATCCCTCGCTGACATAACATGGCCTATATAACACAGAAAAGGTTGAAGTCATTCGATTTCAAACTTTGAATCCGCCAAACCCACAGTGGCTCTAGATCTGTGTCAGGAATGATTACAACTGTTACTACTTCTAGGCTGCATAGTCTTTTTTTTGCTTTGTAAATTGATCTTATTTCAATAATCCATAATCTTATTTCAATGATCCATTGATCTTATTTCAATAATCCATTGATCTTATTTCAATAATCCATTGATCTTATTTCAATAATCCATTGAAGCTGAGGTATTAATGAGTAAGGGCTGAGTATAGATTGGACTTTTTCAACACGCAAGCACACAGCGCAGTAACATCACTCTCTGCCAGGCAATCTAACAGACTATATTAACTTTACAGGTCCCTTTACAACCAGACTGTACTTTTGGTTCACTTACCCCATGTCATTAAACCCGATATAGTCAATATTTATGGCCTGTTGTCAGCCACCTGCAGCATCTTTAATCTGGATTTCAGCAGTCCATCAATTTTTATCTGTTTGTTGCAGAGATAGTTCATGAAGCTGTAGTGATTGAAGCTTCTTTAGGCAGTTAATTTTGTAGGGCAGCAAGAATTATGATGCTATAATGTGTACAGTGCTAAGGAGGCACAATGAAACAGTATGATGAGCATGACATATTATGACAGTGTTGGTTATCGCCAAGAAAATGGAGGGTTAATGTTTTCCACTGCGTTCTTGTGTGTGTTTGTGTGTCAACGTCATAACTCGAGAATGCCTCGATGGATTGTCTTGATATTTGGTATGTGGCTAGGTCTTGATTAGACCTCAAGATGATAAGATTTTGGGCTCCCCTAGCTGCTTGTAATGGTACTGCAGCGGAACTTCCGGTTTTGATATCTTGAGTTCTGCGCAAGCTTTGGTCACGATTTTGGTGATTTAGTTGATGACTCTGTGTAGTAGTGATTGAAGCTTCTTTGGGCAGTTAATTTTGTAGTGCAGCAAGAGTTATGATGCTATAATGTGCACAGTGCCAAGGCACCACAATGAAACGGTATGATGAGCATGAAAAATGGAGGGTTTCGTTTTCCGCAGCATTCTTGTGTGCATTTTGTGTGTCAACTTTATAAATATGTTTTTTTTGGTTGAGCCTGAGCTGTTGGGTGGGTCTGTATGTATATTTGGTATGTGGCTAGGTCTTGATTAGACCTCAAAATGATAAGATTTTGGGCTCCCCTAGCTGCTTGTAATGGTGCTGCAGCGGAACTTCCGGTTTGATATCTTGAGTTCTGGGTAAGCTTTGGTCACGATTTTGGTGATTTAGTTTATGACTGTGTGTAGTAGTGATTGAAGCTTCTTTGGGCAGTTAATTTTGTAGTGCAGCAAGAGTTATGATGCTATAATGTGCACAGTGCCAAGGCACCACAATGAAACAGTATGATAAGCATGACATATTGTGACAATGTTAGTTATCGCCATGAAAAATGGAGGGTTATGTAGTCCTCTGCGTTCTTGTTTGTGTTTGTGTGTCAACTTGATAATTCAAGGATGCCTCGATGGATTGTCATGATATTTGGTATATAGGTAGGTCTTGATTGGACCTCAAAATGATAAGATTTTGGGCCCCCTAGCAGCTTGTAAAGGTGCTGCAGCAGAACTTCCGGCTTGTTATCTTGTGTTCTGGACAAGATATGGTTACAAATTGTAGGTGGTTGATAGCTCTTGTACTCAGGAAGAAGTGACATATATAAAGTATCTTATGAAATCATCTTGTATTCAATCCAACCATAGGTTACAAATTTGAAATCATTTTTGCACATTTTTCACAAACTAATTGCCACATTTTCGATTATTGGTGGATAGTGCATGAAAGTTATGTTAGCAATTTACCATCTAGAGCAGGCAGAATATATGACACAGTAAAACAGTAATGATTTTGTTTGGAATATCAAATAAAGCAGGAAATATTCGGCACTTTTGATTTGCTGCAAGCTCACTTAATCAGCCCTACTTCTTGTTCCACAAATGTATATTTAGATACTATAATCAAAACAAATTGAGTATTGTTGTAAACGATAACAAAAAAGCATTACCCCAGTTGCAAAAGATGAAGCAACAATAGGGATATAATCCTCTTCAAACTTTTCATATTAGGTTTATGCAAGGAGGTTTTATATAGAAGGCTTCTATATAAAACCTCCTTGGTTTATGTGAATGCCAATTAAAGAAATATTAATTATGAGAGTTAAAGCTCAAGATCTTCTAGTTAACTTTAAAGACTATTTTATCAATTTGAAAGTAACACATCCTCGGTAGACCTAATGTGAAAAGAAAGTAATGTTGCTCATATTTTCTAGAGTAATTTGCTCGTATTTCTACACTTTCATGGCTGTTATTGACTTGTTTCCTGAGCTTGTTATACCTGATATACATTACCTTACTCCTTTCGAGTGGCTGTTAACACATACCTGATATGTCAGAATATATTTATTGGCGAACACAAAAAAACATGGTATACACGGAGGTGCTGCTAGCCCTTTATTCTGATAGAGGCATATTGTTGCTGATCTGTCTTTTGTTTTCTTGTTTGTTTATTTGTTTGTTTGTTCGTTTTATTCAGATTTCCATTAGCGTTTAATTTTCATTAAGTTGTCACTATTCTTCCTGGAGTCTGCTTACATTAGTTACAATTAAATCAAATACAAGATGCAAAAACTTTTACAATTGTTAGACAGTAAACTGAACAAAATCAACTGTGGTGAACTTAAAAGTGAGCGGGAGAGGTCAAAGGTCAATATGACAATGGAACGCGACTCCAATTTGGAGAATGAGGCCAAAGATAACTAGTTAATGGGCACTTGATTCATTGAACCAATTTTGTGTGCCATTAGGAGGAAGTCAAACTAGACTTCTAGCTGAAACTGAAACTATGGTGACCTAAAGTAAGACTTAGTGAAGCAGGCATCCTCAATTGAGGTGAAGCATGATACTTTTTCAAGTAGCTAGTGGTAGTGCAATGCAGCTTTGCCACGGCTCGCGTTTTTGGCCAAGCACACCGGGTCACCCCTACTCTTCTCGATAAGTGTGTTGGGTTCTTTGACGTGCAGAGGTTTGACTCCTGAGGCTAATGCCTGAAGCTCCCTCATGCACGGGGCCGCCGGCTTTACGTCACCATCCGAAATAACATGCAATCCCTTACAACTTGTCCGAGCTGAGACGACCCTAGGATCGAATTCGGGCCCCAGGATCCACGGAATTTGATCCAGATGGTGAAGCAGCGGGGATGCGTTACCGATAGCGTCACGGGAACCTAAAACTAGTAATATTCCCCTGGAAATTGCCACAAGACTTTTCTAGGTCATCATGATCAACTGGATGATAAATTTTGGGCTATTTTCTGCTACAGTCTTCAAGTTAAAACTTGTCGTCGGTCTCAAATTTCTCAGATCAAGCTGATCTTCAAAGAAGAATGAATAGAAAATGAAACTTAATTATCAATTAAATAGGGCATCGTCATTAGTTAGATGATACAAGGCTTCTGTGTCGTCTGATGAAATATAACCAACTGCCACCGCATCCCTATAATCTGGTGTGTTACACCTTGTGACGGAGTCACTTGAGATAACTTGGAAAGGCATCCTGACAAGATACGGCGTTCTCGGACGCACCTGCTCATCACAATACAGACTGATAGAGACTTTCATTTGGGTCAGCCCGGTCGTTATAGTTGGATTTTAGCAGGTGTGTTGAGATAATAGTTTTTCCAGAGTAACCAAAGTTAACTGCTCCATATCCTCATTATTTACTCAGGGGATAGCTCAGAACTGCCACAACTGCTGACAATACTGATAAAAATCTTCATTTTGTCAGCCTTGTCGTGTTTTTTGTCATGTTTGATGAGATCTATCCGCACCATTTATACAGAGAACCAGTTAGAACTGTCACAACTGATGAACAATATCGATAGAAGCCTTCATTTGGGTTGGCCTTGTCATTTACTTATTTATTGGTTCGGCATGAACACGTTGGTAAATGAACAGCCAGCCAGGGTTGCCCAACTAACGAATGGCTATCTTAAGGGCCAACCCTGTCATTATACTTGGTTTTTCGGCAGGTGCGTTGTTATTAACCCCCTCCCCCCTAGTCTTCGCCATTTATACAAGAGATCACTTAGAACTGTCACAATCGGTGCTCATTACTATAAGCGTGTTTCCCACTTGACTGTGCAAAATTGCACTAGGAAATGGCACTTAATTTGTGAATTTTTGCCAATTTTCCCTTACGGTCACACGGTCACACTGACGTGCAACACACTGATAAAATATGCAACCTCTATAAACAAAATGGCTATGTTTAGAGTGTCACATTCTTCTCCGCTCAAAATCATAAAAGAATGATTTTATTGGAAATTGCACAGTGTTTTGCTGCGATTCCGCCCATTTTTTGCCAATTGCAAATTTTAAGAAAATTTGAAAAGATACACACTTTGTGGCGCAGTACTTTTAAAAAATCACTTTAAGCCGTTAGTTTGACCCATTGTCTGAATGACACAGGTTATCTGCCTCCAGCCACCTGGTGTTCATTACCTGTGACATCAGTCCCGTCAGTAGCTCATCATTCTAACTGCCACTCAAGATAGTCGATGTGGTGTCACATCTGATGAGGACAGTAGGGCATCAGTTCAACTCTTGACCCTTGAGAATTTTGGGTGCACCACACAAAATAAAGTTACATGTCAACAAAAGAAATCACTTCCTTTCTTCAGAACTTCAAACTGTAGCTAGCTTCAAAACAAGTAATACATCAAATAAAGTACAACAAAAGGTTATATACTTACATTTCAAGATTATTCTGTATACTCGTATACAATAATACCTTTACCCTGTAGCCTACAAAAATATCTAGGTACCCTGGTGCACCCACAGTCAATCATTAGGTGCACAGCTCCAATTTTGGGTGCACAAAGCTGCACATGCACCCACTATTTCGAGCCCTGCCTGTTCTACAAAAGCGCGGTCGATAACGTTTGATGTGGAAGTGACCTAAAACCATTGTTCAAAAGCATGACCCAAAACCAGATAGAGTCGCTTACTGACCTGGCTGATTATTTACAGGACTGAATGAGGCCATGTTAATTTGATTATATGGATGACATCCTCTGGGAACCCCAAAACTGATGTGAGCCAGCGATTAAAAAGTAGTTTGGCAAAAAAAGAAGTTTCTTCATCATGAAATATACGTGGTCAGGAAGGTTGAACAAATAGCTAAATGCTGCCTATAAAACCCGCAGATAAATGTTACATTGTTGACCCTGTTCTACAAAAGCATGGTCGATAATTATAACTTTTGATCTGGAAGCGACCTAAAACCATTGTTCAAAAGCATGACCCAAAACCAGATAGAGTCGCTTACTGACCTGGCTGATGACCTACAGGCCAGAATGAGGCCATGTTAATTTGATTATATGGATGACATCCTCTGGGAACCCAAAATCTGATGCGAGCCTGCGAATAAAATAAAAGCTTGTCAAAAAATAGATCTCCAACCCAACATCCTCCAGTATAACGCACTCCTGTACATCTAAACTGTGCATACCTGGGGGTGCTGCACTAGAGATCTCTCAAACCAACTATTGTGGCGGAATTAAGTAACCCCGATTAATGTTAATGACAGTTACATTCCGTTGTGATGTCATTTGTTGTTTCCACAGGGTTCACTTGTCACAGACACCAAAAGGACAGAGATTACTTGGTTTGTGTTAAAAGAAACTCCAAATATCCTTTGTTGTTGTTTATCCGCAGGGTTCACGTGTCACGAGAGTGGGAGTCCAGCCATCGTGTACGCACCCCAGCAGCAGCTGCTCATCTCCAGCGGCAGGAAGGGGGACATCTGTATCCTTCTGAATGGAGTTTAAACTGTAAACGCCAACACCATAAATTGGACTTACCCAAATTTTCGACTGATCAGCTACAGTCTTTGTCAAGGAGTGAACAATCCACTGCTTCTGTGACGTCGCGTTATGCAGATGAGACACGTGACTTGGTCAGCAGTGGATTATATGTTGCAGAAAGTCTATGGCGCCCCCCGTCTCTGTTGAGGGAAGGTTGTAAAGCCTGGATGTAGATGGACTCCTTAATCCCTCTTGCAAAAAAGTCTGATGCTGTGTCCAAAATCTTAACTTTGTCCAGTGAAACCGAGTGTCCAGGTGACTCAATGTGTACATGTATGTGTTGAGACACTTCAGAAGTGGTTGAGCTCAGACGTTTGTGTTCGTTGAAGCGGGTCTTGAGTGTCATTCAGAATGACTTCTACCAGCACAGATGAATTTTCAAGTGAATCTGTATCCTTGTTTGTTTGTTTGTTTGTTTACTCGTGTTTCTTTAGTGCGTCTTTGAAGAGCCTCCACCTTTAGCATCCTAACCAGCTACATGTACATACAAGCCCACTAATCTTATATAGAAAATCTGCTTGTGCAATGAAACAGTTACTCAAGCAACTGGATAGATGTTGGAAACGGTCAGACATTTCAGGTAGTATTGACTAAACTGTAACAGTAAATGCATTTTAAGTTCACATGCTTTTTCTTTCGCGGTAGGGAGAAATTGGAGTGTTCGCGGTGGTTTAAAGTTCGCGTTTGAAACAATAGTAGTGCTACAGTCATAGATGGGCAAAAGGTTTTGCGGTGGGTTTAAGTTTGCGCTGAAAGTTCACAGCAAAAACTGTGAACATAAATCCACCGCAAACATTTCTGCATTTACAGTATCTAGTAACATTCGTCAGTGACACGTCAGTGAGGGGGCCTTAACCTAATTCTGTCATGCTTGAGTACTTCATAGCTGTTTTGTTGATGAGGTAGAAAGTTGAGTGCAACACCTTTGGCTCATGCAACGAGCTCTTTGCACGTGAAGTACATCAAATCAGATAAATTTGTCCCTAGAGGAAGCTGCTTTATTATTGCGTGAACAAGGGGATATTGAACAGGTTAACCATGCACTCGACTCTCGCGCAAACCAATCGTCTAATTGCCGTCTGGGGAAAGGTTAGGTTAAGCACGTCATTATTCAATATCAGGCATTCCGAAGTATAGTTGTCACTGTTACTGTACCACTTGTTCATACAATTACTTGCCTTTATACACCAAATTATATTATATAAAGAGAAAAATGTATACATTTTACACATCCTTAACCCAAGAATCCCTATTAGGTAATTCTAATATTTCATATATGTTCATTTTGGATGAAAAGAAGACTCTTCATCAAAAGAATATGCAATTAAAACACTAGCAGGAAATCTCATCATAGGTGGTATAAAATACCATTATGAAGAATGAAGCTGTTCTCCGACTGAGCAAAAACTTGATGGCTTTTCTCTAAGTCTTCCACAGCTTTCCGACCCAAACACTACATCTAGGGACATAGAAGAGGCTAGAAAAGAGTCTCATTGTCAAGTGTCATGATCAGTATTTTAGCACTGTGAAGAAATTAACTTAAAGGCTCAGTTCACGTTGTACAAAGGTTGCTTAAGTTGGATTTTCCAGCTGCCTGACTGTGCTTGGGTGGAGACGTTGACATATGAACTAGCAAATGTTCTGAAAGCCAGAGGGGTTAACACTGTGTCCTTCACATGTCAAACTAAAGACCTCCATGCAGCCTGAGGGATTCCACAGCATGAAATATTCACAGCTTTAGTGTAGATCCACTGCTCATTGATGTGTGAGTGGTGGAAGGTTTAATGGAAGCTTCAGTGCGAAACCCAGATATGTCTCCTGTCCTTTCCCCTGTGAGTGTTGTGGATGTGTGGGGATCTAACTAGCTGTCAGGGCTGGCCCAGAAAGGTCACTTAGTCTTTCAGCACTGATTTGTCAGCTGGAAAAACATTTGGGACATGGAGACAAGCTTAAATCTGCAAAGAAACTCAGAGAGCTACGGCAGCTTGCAAGTAAAAAAGACTCAGTGGAAAGAAATGAAGAAAGACTGAATGCAGCCAGAGGTTGTTTCTACAACTACCTGAGATGCAGAATACAGTGGATCATCATCATCATCATCAGACAAGCTCTTTTGAAAGTGATAAGTTGCAAAAGAAAGAATATCAAGCAAATTAACACTTGAAAGACACATTGGTCGAAACTTTACTTTCTTATTTGAAAGAAGTATTCATGTCCTGAAAGAGATACTGTATAGTATTGATTGGTTGGTTCTAGCACAGCTTGGACATGGTAGAAATATTGTTATTGATGTGTAAATTTTCTCCGGAGAAAGGAAATCAGACTGAAACACCCGCAAGACAACTTTGGAGACAGTATTTTATTTGTGTCTAGAAAGGATATTGATTTCTAAGAATACATGTATGGCTTCAATCCCCTGACATACCATCAATGTTGTTCTCTTGGGAAAGGCACTTTAAACAACTTTCCTCACTCCAACCAGGTATAAAAATTGGTACCTGACTTCGGTTAGGAAAGTAAGAGGCAGTGGAAGGAAAGGGATGGGCTCCGTCTTCCAGTACCGTGCCCTAGACACATTGGATAACAACCCACTGCCCCTACAGCTTGGACTACCTTTACCTTTTACCTTGGACATGGGAATGAGATTGTTATTGATCGCATGTGTACATGTAACTTTTATCCAGAGAAAGGAGATCAGATGAAACACCCTCAAGAAAACATGCATAAAACTTCACTTTGGAGAAAGTTCATCTTGAAAGGAATATTGATTTTGTTAGAAAGCAGTTGTTACATTGAGATGGACTGATTCGCAAGTTGGAATGAGAGTATGATTGATAGCAACAATCCTGTTATCATCTCCAAACATCAGGGTATTGTTGCATAACACTTGTCTCTGTAGTATCTGGAGATAGTATCCTTGGCATATATCATGATTTAGTTGCTCCTTGGGGAGAAAAAGAGGAATCTTTCAGTATCACCTATGATGTATGGAACTGACTTTGGAGTTTGACATGCATTTAAATGGTAGATTTTAGATGAAGTATATTGCTGCCAGCTTTGCAGCCAAATTCTTGTAAGCTGATGACTGATTTACTTACCGGTATGTTAAATCTAGTTCTATATGATTGTATATCATCATTAAATCATTGTTACATAACTGGTTGAGTGTCACATACCATTAGTCATAACCTCTGCACATTCAGCACCAAGGAGAGCATAAATCTGCTCCATGACAAGCTGAAGGCATATTTGATTTTGAGTTATGTTACAGGTACACAGCAGAACCAGTTGGTTTTGCAATAAGATGGTTACTGGTTATGCAATACAGAGAATAGGTGTATATAGTGAAAACTTCTCTCATTCTAGAACTGAAGATTGAATGTCTCCAGCTTTGAATTTATTTCTGTCCCACTCATTGTTTGGGAGCCCATGTTTTTGATGTTCAATGTTGAATCTGTCAATCTAAGCTTACAAAAATGCATTTTCATCAGTTTTAGGTTATGAAGTTGATATTTTTGGACGAACAGGGTTGAATTTTTTTCCGTCCCAACAAGAAAATTTCCGTCCTGGGATAGCAGTGCGGTTCCTGGAGACAGCCTTGTCCTAGAATAGCTCAGCTACAGACACTTTTAAACCCTTTATAATCCTGTGAAGTTCCTTGACGGTCGGCAGGTATATTCGACGTCCGGCAGCGACAGCTGAGGCACACGTTCCAGGCCCACGAGTCGGCGGTCAAGTGTCTGGCGCTCGACCCCACCGAGGAGTTCTTCGTCACCGGCTCCGTGGATGGAGAAGTCAAGGTTAACAACTTCTGCCTTATTATGTGCAATTAACATCTAGTATGCAATGATATCTGTAATATTGAAAGTAGCAATTGACTAATTGGTTGTATGAACTTGTATCTATTGGTTGGTTGTATATATGGTTGGTTCGTTATCAATTAATCAATCAATCAATCAATCAATCAAGGAGTTCTTCGTTACCGGTTCTGTGGATGGGGAGGTCAAGGTAAACAACTTCTGACATATTTTGAATGAAAGCTCATCTGTGTTGGTAGAGTACATATTGTGATGTTTTGAGCTGAATGGAAACATTCTATGGAGGGTTTTGCAAGTGTGCTGATTAGATTCTTCTTTTCAAACTGTAGATTGCAGTGTCATCTAAATCACACTGCAAAGAGTTGCACCCTAACATTGCTGTTATGTTCTTCCATCAGTTTTCACCACCTGTAGATTCAGGCTGGTGTGTCAGTATTCATTTGATAACTCTCTATAGCTACAGGTTCTTTCACTGAATGATGTATTTTTAAAGTTGAAGGCAACAGGTCTAGCTATTAGTAAGTTACATCCATTGAAACTGCTAATAGGCTTTGTGAAGATAACTGAGAGCGATAAAGTTTCTATAAGTTTCAGATCGAGTTAAGTTACACCGAGCAAAACTGCTAATAGAATTCTTTAAGAATAATTGGTTCCTCGGTGACGCACTGTCAGACTGTTGTATGAAAATCAAAGCTAATTGATAACCTTGGAAACATTTCAGTAAAGCCCTCGCGATTGCAATGAGGAATTGGAAACATAACAAATATAGAACTGGTCTTAATAACCAGTCTTATCTTATCATCAAACTCATCCATTACAAGGATTAAACGGTTCCCAAATGATGAACATTTTGGTCTGATGTACATTTGAAACCTTTGAGGCAGCTTAAATCTTTGTTTAAGTTTCAGGGCTAGATGAATTACACAAGATGAAACTCCTGATGGAACAATTATCAAGTGTAATTGGTTCCCCAATCCCTGTGATGCCACAAGTGAGTTGAAAGTTAGAAGTGGCCGGATAAACTAAAATTTTTCCCTGAGTGACGCACTGTATGGAAAGCATCGCTAATTGCAGGAATTTGGTCCGTCACAAATGTAGAATGTGCCCTAATAGACAGTCTTGTCTTATCATCAAACCAATCCAACAGAAGGACTTGATTCCTACAGGACTTGACTTTCAGCGTCAGTGACGTTCTTGTCGTCCCTGGAAGTGAAGTTACTGTGACATCTGTGCTAGTGGGAAATAGTCTGCACGTCAAGGACATGGAAACTTATTTCTCATGACTTTGTATCTGACTTTTCTTAGAAATATGCACATGAAGTGCGTCATCATGTACAAAGGTGCTCATTATTTTTAAAATTCACTTGTTAAAAACAGAAACTATGATATTACGAATTCAAAGCAGTGGAGTAACATTAGCTGCTCAAAGTTCATCCGTAACACTGTTGAACAGTACAGTAAAACTTTAGTACTGTAAATATTCACAGGGGTTTTGTGGTTTTCGAGGTAAGCTCTTCACTGGGAACATAAAACTGCATGAAATTTTTTGCCCTCCTACCCATTTATCAACTATTGTCTCAAACGCAATCTTAAAACCACTGCGAACACTCCATTTTCTCCCTAACGCGAAATTAAAACCACACCAACTTGAATGATCTAGGAATGAAGATACTGTAGTTCATGTCTCTTGAATTCACTCTTTGCCAGTGCTCGGTAGTGGCCTTCACGAAACTTTCTAAGTCTAAAGCTTTTCTATATGTTCTTGCACATGTGGTCATCCTTGTACTGCCCGGTTTAGAGATGCCAAACGAAGGTTTGAGGATCTAGGAAGACCAGGAGATGTAGTAGACTCTCTAACAACTTATCAAAAGTACTAAAGACTTTCTTGATTATAAGGTCTGGTATTAGGTCACTGTTATTGGGCAGGCTGACTACTCTCTTCGCCGTGGGTTTGAGAGATTTCTAGGTGGATCTTACAAGGTCCTGTATAATGTCCTTGGATCTTACAATTGGTGGGGCTAAATTGCAAGGTCTCGAGCGGCTGCCATTCGTCGCGACCTCAACGTTACAATTGCCCCGTGTGCGGCCACAAGACTGTAGGGCCTTGAACCACTCACACCGGGAAGGACCCCTATACTCGTGCTCTATAAGTTATAGGTGGGATCTTTAATATGCTGGAGGTGTGGCTATCCTCATACACGGGAAGTCCAGCTTTAGTGACAATCAATTTCTTTGTCGAGGGTCTGTAATGTTAGTACAAATCAAAGTATGTTTTTGATACAAATTTGTTGTCTATGAAAATCATATCCTGGAGTAAGAAATCTTCACATGAATCACTAAGGCCACACCAATTCATTTTCTTGGTTAACGGATTTTTATTTTCCCCCAAAAAAATGTAGAAAAAAAAAATTAATGAAAAGTTAACAGAAGGCTGGGCCAGCCTTCTGTTTTCATGATTTTTTTTCTACAATTTTTTTTTTGGAAAATAAAAATCCGTTAACCAAGAAATTAGATTGGTGTGGCCTTAGTCTTTATGTGTATTGTACACAATCAGGAGAATTATACAAAACTATTGCAAAGTTTCCACGCTGCTGTTGTTAACCTCAAATAAACTTAGTTTCTGTAAACTTTTGAGTAAGATTAACAGTTTCAAAACTTTCGGACGAGAAAAAGTATCATTATCAAAGGAATGGTCCATATTTTACATTGTGATCCGTCTTCTGATGAACCAATCGGTCAATTAAGAATCCTCTGTGGCTGAAACCTCCGCTTATAAGGAAGACAGTTTCGCCGTTTGTGTGGAGCCACAGTCCCCTGTCTGTCTGTGATATTGATTACTGGCGCTACCGGGGGACACTGTTAGATGGGTGAATTATCGCCTTGTAGATAAACACAGGCAGAAGCAGTTTGTCTTTTGAGACAATTTTCTTATAACCACTGGAGTTGCCTGTTGTTCTTGACTTCTCATCTGCAACACAGATTTAGGAAAAGTTTTGTATTCGATCAAAGGCACCACCGTGACTAAAGCCGTGTTAGATTGCGTAGCTCCTTCCCATTTACATCTAGGCACTGTGTCAGTGGCAAAGTTTGTTTGTCTTTTAAGGCAATTTTCTTATAAAGTCAGGAGTCGCTTGTTGTTCTTGACAACACAGATTTACGAAAAGTTTTGTATTGTTGGCATTTAGCCAGCTCGATCAAAGGCACCACCACTACTAAAGCCGTGTTAGATTGTATTGTCCTTAAAGTTCTTGCAGTTTCCTCTGTGTCAGTGGCAAAGCTGGCTTATCCCTCTGCAATTCTCGCTTCCGCACGGCGTCAAGATTGCCCGTATGTTTTCATTTCTTGCCAGCGTTTGGTCCTCAAAATGCCAAGTCTGGTTTGTTGTGGGTTTCTTTACTGGATGAAAGGATCTTCAGAACTGTTTTGTGGGCAGGACTGTAATGACATGGTGGGTAAGAGGTCGCCACAGCGGTCACTTTCAGCCTATTGTGCTCTTATAAACTTTAAGGTAGATGGCTGTATCATAGTGTTTCCATATTCGATACTGTTTAGTGGGCAGGACTGTTATTACATGGTGGAATTGGTGGGTAGGAGCTCGCCACAGCTGTAATTTTCAGAGCCTATTGTGCTCTTATAAAGATATATTCTGTATCATAGTGTTTCCATATTCGATACTGTGTTGTTGGCAGGACTTTTATTACATGGTGGAATTGGTGGTTAAGGAGGTCGCCACAGCTGTCAACTTCAGAGCGTATTGCCCTCTTAACTTTAACTTTATTCAAGGTTTACAGCATCTCAGGCGTTGCAATTCACAAATTTTACAGCTATCAACACGTCATCATTTCATAATAAAATCAAATGTTGAAATCACACAGTATCACAGATCGAAGGTACAAATGACATGATAACATGAATTATCTCAAATCTGCTAACAATCTAAAAGAACATCGTATACATATCAAGCTAAAAACATTAAGAATACAGTATTGAAGGTCAATAGTGTCTGCTTTTTGCTTATCATTATTGCATGATTTTGAGCGTTCTAGGAATAAAGGATTGTTCATGTCTCTTTGTTCGGCTGAGCGGTATTTTGAAGGTTGATGTTTATGAAGATATATGCTGTATCATAGTGTTTCCATATTCGATACTGTTTTGTGGGCAGGACTGTTATTACATGGTGGAATTGGTGGGTAGGAGGTTGCCACAACGGTCACTTTCAGCCTATTGTGCTCTTATAAAGATAAATGCTGTATCACAAGGCCACACCAATTTAATTTCATTGTTGGTTCTTGGATTTTTTGAAAATATGCTTAAGTGGAAAAACATGTCTAAAAGAAAGCCAGAGGACAAGGTTTACACCTTGGGAGCACTCAGTTTTATGGATTGAATACAGTCATAACCAAGCTTTCCTTCCTGCCCTCTGCTTTTATGTTGTCTGCTGGCTATATATTATCATTTTAAAAAGTCCGAGAACCAAGGAATTCAATTGATTTGGCCCAATGTTTCCATATATGAATTTCTCCCTGCTGGGGTATCCTTTTGCCCACCAAATCTGTACTGGTTACTGTTGAAGCAGCTGGGAGAAGGATAAAGGTGGCATGAGAACAGTTTGTTGAGTTGCGTGATGCTCTCTTGTCACAGACAGGCATCAATGTTCATCTAAAGTACAGCCAGTAGGTGCCCACCTACATGTAAGTGATGAGGCTGTTGTTGTGCCTTTTAATGTGCACCTCATCGATCATGGGACCCCCATTTTATGTCCCTTCCGAAAGACAAATGCAGCTCCAACCAGGTTGACCTTCCCCATGTTCAAACCAGGGTCTCCCAGGTACCAACTAATTGGAACCAGGAGCTCAACTGTGAGGCTGCTGCCAGTTGAGTTACAGGGACATCCTTATGAATTGCTAGGGTCTCTGGCCAGCAGATGGGTCTGAACTGGATGAAACTAGTCCAATTTATGACTTTGAGCTGGATACATTGTATAATGTTAGATGCAGGTTCAATGCACTTCAGCCTTGCATAACTATGATGAATCTGACTCCTAATTAAAAGTGATTGCTATCAGAGGAAATGATTGCCTTAGCCTTAGGACGCTCTCGGCAATTTGGCTTAATTTGGATATGGTGTAATTTGCTGCGTATCTCCTACCTTTGTGCAATGAATAGCTCTCAGATTTATTTACTACTGCAATAAAGTATTATGAAATTTCTTGGAATAAAGTATTGACGTACATATTATTAAGTCTGATTCATCCATAAAAATTATCTATTTTAGAATAGCAAGAGGCAGTACATTGTATACAACAAGTACATGTTATGTGATGCACAAGTACAAGTTATGTAATGCACAACTACCACGGGGGGAAGGACCCCTCATCTTATGGATAGGTTTGGTGGGTTCTTAAACATGCTTGAGGTGTGTCTCTCCTCAACTGCAGGACCTTCGACTTTATTTCCTATCCAAGAGGACGTCCCTAACCAAAGCTAGCTACTCATTTTCACCTGAGTCGATTGAAGAAATGGGTGTAAAGTGCGTTTCCCTAGGGCACAACATTATTGACTGCCTGAGGGATATGTATTAAGAACTTTTAGATCCTGAGTCAACAACCATGAACTCAAGGCGACCTTAAATTTCATGATCTTCCTGTGTCAATAGACTGTAGTTTCAGCCCAACACCACATGATGGATTCTCCTGTCGGTTTGACAGATGAGTAGGCTTACAAGTCATTTGCCAAGGTCGGTCCTCATGTGAGAGTAAAGACCAATTCGTGACGCTCATGGGCGGCAACAGATGCTGCATGGGAAGGAACAGTCTGGGATGGAACTCTGTTTCCTCTTCCCCTTCTTCTCCGGAATAGCAGCAGCTCTGTTGGCTTCAAATGTCCTTGTTCCTGACGAGCACTGATTTCTCAACATCTTAAGACAACAACAACCCTAACCTCGAGGACACCTTGACGTCTTAAGGCCACACCAATTTAATTTCTTGGTTAACAGATTTTTATTTAAAAAAAAAAAAAAAGATTTAGAAAAAAAAATTCATGAAAACAGAAGGCTGGGCCAACCTTGTGTTTTCATGATTTTTTTTTTCTAAAATTTTTTTTTTAAGATAAAAATCCGTTAACCAAGAAATTAAATTGGCGTCGCCTAAGTTTTAGCTTTCTGTAGCAGTAATCAGGAAGACTTAACTTACAACGCTTCACCTCATGTCACCATCTTAAGTCAACAACCCCAACCATAAAGCCACCTTGCCGCCTTAAGTTTTATCTTTCTGCATTCAGTAGTTCGGAAGACTGAACTCACAGCGCTTCACCTCATGTCACCGTCTTAAGTCAACAACCCCAACCATAAAGACATCTTGCCGCCTTAAGTTTTATCTTTCTGTAGCAGTAATCAAGAAGACTGAACTTACAACGCTTCACCTCATGTCACAATCTTAAGTCAACAACCCCAACCATAAAGCCATCTTGCCGCCTTAAGTTTTATCTTTCTGCATTCAGTAGTTCGGAAGACTGAACTTACAGTGCTTCACCTCATGTCACCATGTTAAGTCAACAACCCCAACCATAAAGCCATCTTGCCGCCTTAAGTTTTATCTTTCTGCATTCAGTAGTTAGGAAGACTGAACTTACATTACAGCGCTTCACCATCTTAAGTCAACAACCCAAACTACAAGACCACCAGCATTCTACTGTAAATCCAATTGTGATTGGTAATTTTAGGGGCTGGCGGAAAAAGGAGTAGCCCCCTGCATTTCATTCTAACCGTGGGAACAAACATCACTGTCTCAATTGTAAGTAACTAATCAATTGATCTTTGCGGTGATGAAATTTTAACGGTTGACTAGTGACCATTAAAGTAGCTAAAATTAAGTTACCATCAACAAATCAAGAATTACAGTACTGTAAACGCATTTAAGTTCGCATGGTTTTTATTTCGCGGTAGGGAGAAAATGGTAGGGTGTTTGCAGTGGTTTAAAGGTCGCGTTCGAAACAATAGTAGCGCTACAGTCATAGGTAGTGCTGCGGATCGAAACCCGAGTTTAGGTTTAGGTTCGGACTCGAGTCCAGAGGTTTAGGTTCAGGTCCGGACTTGAAAGTCCGGACCTGAACAATAATTTTGGAATATTTTTTTTCATGTTACATGTAACATTGCAAATTGGCAGATATTTTACATGTAATTTGAAAACTACATATACGGAATTATATACAGTCAGTAATTAACACAAAGGTTCAGTTATAAACACAAAAACAGCAATGTTTTCATATTTTTCTAGTGCAAATTTCACGATCTAAGGAAGGTTTAAGATGGTTTGAAACAAAAAGGAGTGTATAAGTGAGAGATTTTTTTTTCAAGTCCGGACTTGTTTCCAGACGTTTAGGTTTTTTTGGACTTGAACCTAAACGTTTTACAAGTCCGGAACCGGTCCGGCCGGACCGATCCGCACCACTAGTCATAGGTGGGCAAAAAGTTCTGCGGTAGTTATAAGTTCAACTCGAAAACCCCGAACATAAAACCACCGCAAACATTTCTGGATTTACAGTCACTGTATCTAAATTCTGTATCAGTATTCAGTAATCCTGAGGGAGTTCATCGTTACAGCTCAGCTCGTCTGTCACGCCCTGATGCATGACCTCATCGCCTTTATCTCTCGGTGTCAGCACACTGCTACGTCCTCGTTAAGGTTATCCTAATCCTCGTTAAGGTTATCCCGACCAGATGTGGCACAGTCCATTAGACTGATAGCCTGACCGCAGAGATGTCAAGGCAACTGACCTACGGTTTCAAATAGAGTCACTGGAGATGTACTCCTATAGAAGTGGGGTAATCACATCCAACCTTTTGAAGATGGAAAAGAGCTCCCGTGTGGGTGTGATGACAGTTTTTATGATTTGATCTAGTATACATGTAGTATATCTGTACGTGTACTTTTCAAACATCTCAATGTTTGTAATCATGAGAAAGTGTGCTCCCAAAAATGGTGAAATCACATTATGACACTTTTTAAGAATGATGTGATTTAGTATAAGAAGAAAGCATGTCCCACTTATATTATCTATGTCAGGATATGTCCATGTAGCTTTAAAGTAGGTTTATGCAAATGAGCTTAACCCCGTGACCTCTGGAGATTAGAGATCGAGTACCTAACCAACCAAATCCCACTTTTATTAGCTATGTCAGTATATGTTGCTGTAGAGAAGGTTTATGCAAATGAGGCTTGACCCTATGACCTCTGGGGATGAAAGGTCGAGTACCTAACCAACCAAAAAGCTGTCCCTGGGTGATTCATTTGCTCTGACATCATTAACCTCCTTGTTTAGCAGAATATATCATGATGAAAGACTGCCTAGTTTGTCCCATGGGTTACTTATATGATAGTAAAGTGAGGTGATTTTTTGGTCATAGGATTTTCAGCAAGTCGTGTTGACGTGTTTAACCCAGAACCTAGAGGTCTGGAATTCAAATGCTCTGACATGCCACCGATGTTGTTCTCTTGGGAAAGGCAATTTACAAGACTTTCCTCACTCCACCCAGGTGTAAAATTAGGTATCTGGCTTCGGTTGGGGAGGTAAAAGGCAGTGGAAGGAGAGGGTTGGACTCTGCCTTCCTATACCGTGCCCTAGACACAGTGGATAACAACCCACTGCCCCTACAGACTAGAAAATGAGAGAACCGTGGTCGTGGTGACCAAACAGCTTATGATCGTGTTCGTAGGGTGCAGTGTCCGGAACCCAGAGGTCGTGGGTTCAAATGCTCGAATCCCTGGAAGGCCCCAGTGTTGTGGGCAGGCCCTTGGGAAAAGCACTTATTTCCTCACTCAACTCGGGAAAATGAGTACCTAGCTTTGGTTAGGGATGTCCTCTCGGATCAAGAAGAGTAGTGGTCCTTGAACCCTGAGTGACTTGATCAAACTTTTCAGTCTGGTTTCTGGGTTGACTTATAATAAGTCACCTGTTATGTCAATCCACAAATGTGAGAATCTCAACAAATAGATGAAAAGAATGCCGTTTGCTATAATGTAAACCTGTTACAAGATGAATGTGACCAAGTAAGGCTGAAGGAGTGGCTTAAAACTTTTTGTACTCAAACTGTGTCAAGCTTAAGTGTGTTGTCGTATTTTATACATACAGAAGAGTGTTTCAACGAAAGCCATCTTGCATTATAAAGCATCACACCCTGAGCTGTCGAAATAGCAGTTAACCGTGTCGCAAACAGTATGCTTCAGGTTTGACCTGCCACGACCTTTGTTTTAGCCAATTTCGTGGGTGTATGTCAGAGCGCCAGGGGAGCTACTTTATTGCCATGCCTTTTAATAAGCGACAGAAGCTGTTGAATAACATGAGCATCATCTAGCTACTGAGGCCATCTATCCTGCTTTAAATGAGTAACAGTAACGAGTTGCAAAGAGAGCTGTGGTGCCTTGGCAATGCCCTAAGCTGTCGACCTTTGTTTTAGCCAATTTTGTGGGTGCCAGGGGAGCTACTCTATTGCCACACCTATTGTTAAAGGACAGAAACTGAATAAAAAGACTCTTTTTTACACAACCAAGAGATTTATTCCACCGACGTTTCGGTGACCATCTGTCACCTTCTTCAAGGCAATTCTGACTGGTTCACTTAGCTTTTTATTCAGTGACTTACCAACCTGATGAAACTATTCACGGAAGGACAGAAACTGTTGAAAACTTGAATAACATATTTACTTCAGATTTTAAGACACTCAATGCCACAGATAGATTTGACTACAATCAAATGCAACTATTACAGCTCATACAGTGTTAAGATAGGCAAATATATAAAAGATTGTTTTGTTATTTGGAAAAAATAATGATACTCAAAATTAGCCCAACTTGAATCATGTGAAACCTAGTAAGATAGTCATTTTGTTGTAGTGAATACTTTTATTCCATACTTATGTCTTGTTCTATGTTTACTGTCGTTGCCATACTTTGTACCTGCTACAATAGTCGTGCAATAAAGTTCTTCTATTAAGTATCATCTAGCTACTGAGGCTTTCTATTCTGCTGTAAACGAGTAACAGATTGACAGGATTATACAGATGTGAGGGGGTCAGTTCAGATAAGTGGATCAACTGCCACACTGTTTATACTCTATATCTCATCTGGTTAGAGAACAGAGGCTTGTAGATGTAAGTAGCAGGTCCAAATGAAGCTGCAGGAGTTGTCCATCCATAACTGACATGGCCAGTCACCTATGGAACCTTGTATCATCATTATCGGGTTGGGGACTGCATTGTAAGTTGTCTTTTAAGGTTTAATGGGGAAAGTCTGTTGGGGCGAGTGACTCCCATTACCAACCCAAAAAAGAGCAAGAAAAAAGTTATCAACCCAAGATTGATGTGTTCAAAAAGTTGTTTTTTCCCAAGAACTATCAAACCCCTGCATGGTACTATGCATTAGAAAATATATCAAAGAATGCCTAGACTATAGAAATTCCTCCAATGATTGTAAGAACCCATTCTAAACCCATTCTATTAGGTAGATTAGCCCTTAGATATATATAGAACTATAGTTATGTACCAGCCATACTTTGTACCTTGTACAATTGTTGTGCAATAAAGTTATCTCTAATCAAGGAGGTCTATAACCTCCTTGCTCTAAAATAGTCATAAGACGAGCTACCTGACCTACGTCCAGAACCTGCCGGGGGATGCGGAAAGTGACCTGAGCCCTGATGCTATAGCTGCGATGGCTGCAGACCATCAGTCGTGGAAGAAACGTGTGATCGACAGCGGACTGGTGATGATGATGATGATGATGATGATGATGATGATGATGATGATGATGATGATGATGATGATGATGATGATGATGATGATGATGATGATGATGATGATGATGATGATGATGATGATGATGATGATGATGATGATGATGATGATGATGATGATGATGATGATGATGATGATGATGATGATGATGATGATGATGATGATGATGATGATGATGATGATGATGATGATGATGATGATGATGATGATGATGATGATGATGATGATGATGATGATGATGATGATGATATAGACTTAGAGTGGAACTCGTTGCCACCAAGTACAGTAAGGCCATCCACTCTAGGTAACTTAAAACAGCGCTTACAGCTAGATGTGCAAAGGTGACATGACAGGTCTTTCAGTGTAATATAACCAGCTGCTGCCACACCACATGCCTGTGGAACTGGCATGTTATTCCAAAGGGTTATAATTATACTGGCTATACTTATACAGATACAAAGTTGTCTCAGTTAACAGCTTTGGTGTTCTCTAAAGAGATTTTGAAAAGTAGTTTTTTGTTCTTGGCTGTCCTTCCGACTTCTTCCATGATGGGAACATGTATCTTAAAGATTCAGAGAAGGTGTAAGAAGACGTCCGTAACAACCCAATTATTCCCTGGGCTACCGCTAATGGAGGCCCAGTTCGGCCAGATGTGACTGCTACATAATGAATGGATATGCTTAAATTGCACAAGCTGAGAAAAGCTGTCCAGATGCCTTGGACCTGACCGCAAGTGGTGACTGGAAAAAAAGTTGATATTATGATCTTTACCTGCTCACCCAGGGAAAGAAAAAAACAAGAACATACTTTTTACTGGCACATGGTGTGAAAAAGTATTGTGTTATTCTTTTGATCTTCTGATCCCATCGCAGTTGTCGATAAGGGTAGGTGTATGCCAATTGTACACTGGCCAAATTATTTAATTTACATAGATTTTATGAGCTTTAGACAAGAAGCATGATGTGCTTTGGCCAAATTCTCCCAGTTACCAACTAATTAGAAGCAGGAGCTCAACTGTGATGCTGCTACCAGTTGAGCTACATACCCCCCCCCCCCCCCCCCCGTTCAGTATGGTAGGGTAGTACGTTCTTACTCATTGGAGTCGACATGGCAAGTCCTAATAACTAGGTCCCAGCTGTTCGACCTCAGTCTAACGACTGTTCGCCCATTACAGCTCAGAATGGCCATCAGCGCGTATGGCCTGCCGGGACCTGATGCGCACCTCTCCAATTACCCTCCCTGTCCATCATCATTGCCCTGAAGTCTGTATCATTCACATAACACCCGCCGTATGACCTGCTGGTTCATTTTAGCTATAACCAGAGTGATGTCGGTGAGCTATAACCTGAGTGATGTTGGTGTGATGTATCGGGTTGGCCAGTCGTAAAGGCTGTATCGCTGAGTACTGCTTTCTTTGACTCAGAAAAGCAACAATTCCAGATGATGAACTGAGATGTAGGAGACAGTGTGTATTTGTTCTCCATGCATTTTAGCTATAAATTGAGTGATGTCGGTGTGATGTATCGGGTAGGCCAGTCGTAATGGCTGTATCGCTGAGTACGTCTTTCTTTGACTCAGAAAAGCTACAATTCCAGATGATGAACTGAGATGTAGGTGACAGGGTGTGTCTGTTCTCTTTGCATTTTAGCTATAACCTGAGTGATGTCGGTAAGCTACATCCTGAGTGAAGTCGGTGTGATGTATAGAGGGCCAGCCGCAGTGGTTGTGTCGCTGAGTGCTTCTTTCTTTGACCACAGTTCCAGATGATGAATCGTGATGTGGGAAACAGGGTGCATTTGATCTCCTTTCTAGTTCATTGATTTAGTGCTTTTTCTAGTTCATCATTTCAATGCAGGGTTGATGCTGTAAACGCAGAAATGTTTACGGTGGTTTTATGTTTGTGTTTTTTGCGGTTAACTCTTCACCACAAAATTTAAACCAACATTTGAACCGAAAATGCTTGTTCTGTCTCCTGCCTGCCAACCTCCTTTTTTCAAATGGTAACTTAGGCCACACCAATTTAATTTCTTGGTTAACAGATTTTTTTTTTTAAATTTTAGCAACAACAAAAAATCATGAAAATAGAAGGCTGGGGTGAAAACATGCACCTGACCCTGTTCACTCCCTGAAACTGTGTGCACCAAAGTACAAACTTTCCTCTGAGATTCTGTTTTGCTGTTGATTTTCCAATCTAGCATTTTATTTTCAAATTCCGTTAACCAAAAAATTAAAATGGTGTGGCCTTCACCATTGCAAACACAGTCATTCCATTCTCTCTAACATCAGGTTAAATCCCTGTAAACTTGAATCATTTACAGTGTCAGAATTTCACGATTGTATGATTCATTTGACAATGTCCTGACTATAAATCTAATATAAAGGATATGATATGTTGTTGCCGACTCCTTTTCCTTTTGTTGGATATGAAGAAGTTACATGTATGACACGGATCCTGTTGATTTTCCAATTGGCCTTCACCATTGCAAACACAGTCATTCATTTCTCTCTAACATCAGGTTAAATCCCTGTAAACTTAAATCATTTACAGTATCAGAATTTCATGATTGTATGATTCATTTGACAATGTCCTCACTATAAATCTAATGTACATGTAATGGATATGATATGTTGTTGCCAACTCCTTTCCCTTTTGTTGGATATGAAGAAGTTATGACGCGGATCTTGTCTCAGCGCTTTCTTTTCTGTTGTAGCAATTCAGCAACTACAATGCGGATCTTTCACAGATAGCTTTTATTAACTGTGGAGATGTGTCATCAATTTTAGTGGAGCATCTGTCTCTGCCTATAGCCAGGGTCATAAATTTGGTCATATATACAATGGAAAAGGAAATGACACTTGTATGTCAGCACTACAGGCAGATAGGCCAGGAATTTATGATCTACAGTCTAGCAGTTAACTAAGGTTTCTCCTCAGGGTTTTTACCTTGTTCTGATTAATAGTAGGGAAGTTTGATTTATGTATCAAGAGTTATGAACATCATGGGGCTGTAAGATTGGGAAAGGATACTGTAAAAGATTAGTGCATTTAAGTTTGCATGGTTTTGATTTCATGGAAGGGTGAAAATGGAGTGTTTGTGGTGGTTTTATGTTCACGTTTGAGACAATAGTAGACAAGGGGGTAGGAGGGTAAAAATGTTTGCTGTGGTTTTAAGTTCGCGGCAAAGTGCTTCGAATGACAAGATTTCTTTGATTGAATTGTTGACTGATTCGGTTGATTTTTCTTGGTATGTAAAACTCTTTCTTTTGATTGAATTTGGGTCTTTACTGCTCAAGGCTACAGCCCTCTTGCTCTTTCCATTGATTGATCAGTCAATGAATTGATTTGTTTTATTGATTATTGGGGCCTTGATGTTCCCAACATGCTATACTATTTGATTGATTGATGAATTGATTGATGACTTATTGGTGGATTGATGGATATTATTGGTTATAAGTAGGTATGGGGACTGCTGGTTTACAACCATCTGTACTGTTTGATTGATTGATTGATTGACAGATGCTATTGGTTATTGCAGGTGTGGGGCCTGCTGGTGCACAACCTGCTGTACTGTTTGATTGATTGATTGATTGATTGATTGACAGATGTTATTGGTTATTGCAGGTTTGGGGCCTGCTGGTGCACAACCTGCTGTACTGATTGATTGATTGATTGATTGATTGATTGATTGATTGATTGACAGATGTTATTGGTTATTGCAGGTGTGGGGCCTGCTGGTGCACAACCTGCTGTACTGTTTGATTGATTGATTGATTGATTGATTGACAGATGTTATTGGTTATTGCAGGTGTGGGGCCTGCTGGTGCACAACCTGCTGTACTGTTTGATTGATTGATTGATTGATTGACAGATGCTATTGGTTATTGCAGGTGTGGGGCCTGCTGGTGCACAACCTGCTGTACTGTTTGATTGATTGATTGATTGATTGATTGACAGATGTTATTGGTTATTGCAGGTTTGGGGCCTGCTGGTGCACAACCTGCTGTACTGTTTGATTGATTGATTGATTGATTGATTGACAGATGTTATTGGTTATTGCAGGTTTGGGGCCTGCTGGTGCACAACCTGCTGTACTGTTTGATTGATTGATTGATTGATTGATTGACAGATGTTATTGGTTATTGCAGGTTTGGGGCCTGCTGGTGCACAACCTGCTGTACTGATTGATTGATTGATTGATTGATTGATTGATTGATTGACAGATGTTATTGGTTATTGCAGGTGTGGGGCCTGCTGGTGCACAACCTGCTGTACTGTTTGATTGATTGATTGATTGATTGATTGACAGATGTTATTGGTTATTGCAGGTTTGGGGCCTGCTGGTGCACAACCTGCTGTACTGATTGATTGATTGATTGATTGATTGATTGACAGATGTTATTGGTTATTGCAGGTTTGGGGCCTGCTGGTGCACAACCTGCTGTACTGATTGATTGATTGATTGATTGATTGATTGACAGATGTTATTGGTTATTGCAGGTTTGGGGCCTGCTGGTGCACAACCTGCTGTACTCCTTCCCTGCGGAGCACATGCGGACGTCCATCTTCCGGAACCTGGGCGCGGGCGTGACCCAGCTGCACCTGGGGCCGACCAATAACATGTTCTCGTGCGGGGCGGACGGCACGCTGAAGTGGCGCCTCCTCCCGGACAGGGACAACCTCCTGCAGACCTTGTGAGAGCCGCTAGGGGGCCAGCTATGCAGCCTGCACACACGCGGCGGTTGCCGCAGTAGGAAACCCTTCGCTCAGATTCCGTAGTGTGCTGGTGTAGCTTAAAGGGTATTTTTACAGAAAAACAAAAATGGAGACTGAGGTTTTTCTGCTCAAATGTGCAATCTAGACAAATCCCTTCTCAGAATTCTGTACGTAAATATACATGTATCTTGCAGAATGCTGCCTGGGGTGCTATTCTTGCCCTTGACCTTGGCAATCAGAGTCTCCTTCCATTGAAGGATGAGCTGCCAGCAGCAAAGATTAACCCTTTCCCTACTAAGTCAGCCCTCTGGCACCAAAGTTGTACTGCTTACAGTGTTAGGCAGCAGGGAGAAGGTTAAAGGCAGGCTAAACTTAATTTCGTAAAGCATACTGCAGTATGTTAAATATACCACTAAGACCAGTTCTGACTTCTTTTACATGAGTCCATCATAGATTAGCATTTTTACAATATTTGAAATTCGCGGTGTGGTGATGTAATACTGGCGATGTCCAAAGACCTTTGACCTTTGTGACGTCAAATTCCGAGTCGGCCACACCTGCACCATAGGAATTGCTCTAGACGCCATTCCTCTGACTCGGAATCTGACGTCAGAAAGGTCAAAGGGCTTTGGACATCGCCAGTATTACATCACCACACCGCGAATTTCAAATGTTGTAAACACGCTAATCTATAATGGACTAGTGTAAAACAAGTCAGAACTGGTCTTAGTGGTACATTTAACATACTGCAGTATGCTTTACGAAGTTAAGTTTAGCCTGCCTTTAAGGCTGTGGTATGATTGGTTCAGAGTCCGCATCCCTGTTTCCACCTCAGTCCCACCTGTATCAAATGTGACGCCACAGACGCTAACTTGTCGAGTCCCTCACTCACCACACAAAGTACTTCACCACATCCAACAATTCTCGGTCCACAGTTGAATTATCAGTCTTTCTGTGTATATGTACGTTTTGCAAAAACTGGTCAGTTCTGCATCAGAAAGTTTGTAAGGTTTGGAGCCTGTATAAATAGGTTTTCCCTAAAATTTGCAGGAGTGAGGGTTATGTTTCTGGCAATGCCTCCACACAGGATGAAGAGGTTCATTATGCCCACCTCCCTGCAAAATACTTATCTACAAATGACCTGCATAAAGCAATGGCGGAGCCAGAGATGTAGAACTGTTGCGGTGGTACAATGTATGGGAACACAGACATAGGCTGAATCATTACATACTGAAACAGTTGTGTAGGTAACTTACAACGTTCCTTTATAGATTAGCTTGTGAAATTCTATGTATTAATTTCCAAGTACTCCAAATGTTTCCTTTTAAACAGATTAAACTTATTATAATAAGAAAAGTTTGATTGAAAAGTATGCTTCTATCCTTCTATATGATGGTATCTTGACATCTAATTTCTATATACTTACAAAGATCTCAATATTTGTGAAAGATTTAAAAAAAATTCTCCTGTCTTTCTTCATTATATTAGTGGTCAGTATTAACTTTCTGCCAGAAAAGTATAATTTTCTGGATCTGTTACCATTGCATGTGACAATGTCTGTGTTAACATTGATTTAGTGTTAACTTTTGCTGCTGGTTTGAGCGACACTAAGTTGTACAAAGAAGGCTCTGGACTGACAAAACTTGTGGATCAGTATGCTCACACTATATCATACTTTGGTGCATTGTGGGGATTCGTTCCAATTCATTGGAAATTACCCATCAACCCCTAAGGATAGTATATTTCATGTTGTGCAATTTTACATGATTTGTTAAAGATGTAAGTATTTGATATTAGGTAAAGTTGTTTTTCTTTTTTTTTCAAGATTCTGTTTTAGTATAATTATTGGTGTACTTGCAATTTGGAGGCATTGATAATGCTTTTGTTAAGTGAAGTTGTTTAATCATATTTTGTACTGTAGGTCAGCATACAAGGGAAGAAGAGTACACTTATATATAATACAATGTGTGTACAAACTTTTAGCTTATTCGCAAATTAAAGAATCGTCATCTTTTTATTTGAACCACACTCAAATTACTGTAAAACGAATTCTGACACATCCGAAGAATCATGTGCAATTTGAGGGTAAAGAATAGCATTTGTGCAGTTCTATTGTTCAAGTACCAAGCTCTAACGTGAACTTATGTAAATATGAGGGATAATTTTACTTCTTTGCCGGCTGCCCAGTCTGTCCGCAATTGTAAAGTACATATCAGTGTTGTTCTATTGTCTCGTACACCATGATCTTGTCATGACCAAGAGAAAGTCGTGAAAACAAGGAATAAAGAGAAGTTGAAAGATTTGGACTTACTGGTGTTTTTGTTTTGTCACACGCTTGATTTTATCTGAAGAAAGATCCAAATGAAATTACTTTGATAAAAAGAACAGCACTATTATAGTGAATTCGAAGGGGAAAGAGAACAAGGACCATCTCAAACAAGGGCGGGTATCTCACTGAAGCGATTTGGCAGAGCGCTCAAAGAGTTTGTTGAAAAGGAATCCTTTTTACACTTTACATTGGCGGGAACTAGCTCTAAGCCTCATAGATAGGCAGAATTTCGAATTGAAGTGGTGAAACTATTTGTGCAGTTTATCATTCTTACGTGATAAACCCCTGGCTCGTTCGAGTGAGGAATGAGAAAACGTGCATGTTGTTAATATTTCAGTAAGGAGGATTTGAACTGGCAACCTTGCCGCGTCAACCAACTTACGTTAGCTAGATTAAAACGTGCAAACAAACAACAAAACAAACGAACTTGAGTTGAACATCTTCGTAGAGCCTTATCCGGTATATAATATGCTTGCTGTATTGATATTACGTCACTCTTGAAGTATCATCTGAATAGCATTGGATTCACTTACCTAGGTTGTACATTTTTTTGCCGTTCACGTTTGGTTATTGTTTTTTCTTTGACGTTTTTGACATTACGTCGATGTAATATTATCTATGCCGGAAGTCATGTTGCTTACTTGCTACTTTTACCATTGGTCATATGCGAGTCTGGTTGCGACTTCTTAGGAAGATGGCGTAGAAATACATTCATTCATTTATTTATACATTCACCACACATTCAGTAACCCATACATTCATAAATCACTTTCTGGACTACGTCTGTAAAATGCTTTATTAAATTGTAGGAATGTGAGCTTATGTACAGTTATTGCATGGTCACGTCAGTAACTTTCTTTTCCTGTCAATATAGATATCAGCTTTCCTGAAATATTTTATGACTGCTACAAATTCAGTCATAACCGCTTCCAAACGTATAGAACAAAGTGGTAGAATGTACACTGTTATCAAGCGGCAAGTTATATAGTCTAGATAGTTATTAACGCAAGTCATTTATACGTTATGATATTTGTATTGCTTGAATATCAGTTTCAAAGCTAGATCAATAGTTGGCCAAGGGAATAAATCAAATATTAGTCGGTCCGTTTCGTTGCGATCATCTTCCCAACTTTTTCACAGACAAAATGGCGATACCGTAGAACTTGATACGCGCCGTTTTGAGTATCAAGACAAGGTCACGGAAAAAGTTAAAAGGGCAGTCAAAATAGGTCAGATCAAGCATACAAATGTGACTCTGATACCGTGACAAGTTCACCAATCTCCTACAGTGCTTCAGAGGAATCAGACTTTTGTGAGAAACGAGATTTTTCGAGTCAAACTTGACCTATTTTTCGCTGGTTTCAACCCCAAATACGCACTATATGGGGGTTTCGCGGCACCCGTTATAGGGTTACGGGACCACTGGCTTATCCGATATATACAAATATAACTACTTAAAAAGCTGCAAATGTCTTCACATTAATTGAGCAACATTCTCACAAGGGGGCAGCTGTAGATATACGGAGAGTGCTGTAGATATATGAAGGAAAAACCTGTAGATTTGGGGAGAAGACTGGAGAATGAAAGAGACGCATGGAGAAAGCTGAGATGGAGAAAGCTGGAGAATGATGGACAAAGCTGTAGAATTTGGGAGAATACTGGAGGATGCATGATAGAGAACCATGGAGAAAGCTGAAGAATGAAGGATAAACCTGTAGTTTTGGGGAGAATACTGGAGAATGATAGATGGAACCATGGAGAAGGTAGGAGTGAAGGGAAAACCTGTAGATTTTAGGAAAATCGCAGAGCTAGAGAATGATAGAGACTGTAGACAGGCGGAGAGAGCTTTTTCTTCATTCTGCATCGTTCTCCGTCTGTCTCAAGCTTTCTCCATTTTTTCTCCATGATTCTCCCGTAATCTACAGGTCTTTCCTTCATTCTGCAGCTTTCTCCCTCTGTCTCCAGCAAAGCCATTCAGTACACTGAGGATGCCTGTATTTTGGGTGTTTGGATTTCTGCCGACATGAAATGGGGAAAACATGTCACAACAATCATAAAAAAAGCAAGCCCGCGCCTTTTCTGGCTTAAAAAGCTAAAACGCTCTGGTGTCTGCACTGAAGATCTTTGCGAAATTTATTTACTATATGTCCGACCAGTCATAGAATATGCAGTCCCAGTATGGCACGCAGGTCTAACCACTCTACAATCCCACCAACTTGAACGCATTCAAAAACGTGCCCTCAGAATCATACTTGGCAATAATTATACTTCCTATGCTGACGCACTTTCAACTTTTAACCTCTGCACTTTAAAAGCAAGAAGGGAATCACTCTGTCTTAAGTTTGCAAAATCTCTGATGAATTCACCAACGTTTCGACCCTGGCTACCCCCCACCCGCAATAAAGTTCACAATATGGACTTAAAAGGGGGTTTCCAGCTTAGCATACCCTTTATAAGATCTGACAGGTACAGGAACAGTGCCATTCCGTACTTGTCAAAACTCCTGAACAGCGTATTGTAACTTATACCTATTGTGTAATCACCCTACTACCGTTTCTACATATCCTTGTTGTTCAGTTTTGGTTAGGTTTGTAAATATTGATGATATTTTGTACAGTTGTGTATTCCCTGAAACTGCGTAATTCAGCCTTTTTACTTTGTATCATTAGGCTGCAATGTTGTTTTAGCTCTGTATGAATTTGCGAATAAAACCATTTATATATTCCTCCATTCTGCAGCACTCTCCGTATATATATAGCTGCCCCCTTCTGAGAATGTTGCTCAGTAAATGTGCAGCTTTTCAAGTAGTTATATTTGCATATATCGGATAAGACAGCGATCCCGTAACCGGGTGCCGCGAAACCCCCATTTGGTGCGTATTTGGGGTTGAAAACTGTGGCGAAACCATAGAAAATCCGGTGGAAAATTGGTCAACTTTGAGTCGAAAAATCTCATTTCTCACAAATGTCTGATTCCTCCGATGCACTGTAGAAGATTAGTCAACTCGTCACGATAACGGAGACACCTTTATATGCTTGATCTGACCTTTTTTGACTGCACTATTGATTTTTTTCCGTGACCATGTCTTGATACTCAAAACGGCGCGTATCAAACTGATCTGTAGTACAGGTAAATATACATGTATATAATAATTCAATAGATACGAATGTGAAATTTTACAGAAAGTCCACTATATGCAATTCATGATATTACTGACTGATTGTCATCGTCAAGTCCTATATAGGCCTCGTATGTCACTGATTTTTTGTACAATTTTTGCCAAAATACACTTTTCTCACGCGGCGGACATGATAGAATGAAAGGAGCCATTGAGGCAAACAAATATTAAACATAGGTTAAAGTTTCCTCCCAAATCACACTAAGTTTTGAAATATGATATCCTATTATCAATATCATAACTAGTGTAATACAAAGAGAAGATGCCTCAATTTTGAGCCACGTTGCCCGATCCCACAGTCCCGCCCTCCTCCGTCAAAACCTAGAAATGCAAAATAAAAACATAAAAATGTAGATATTTGACGGACATGCAGCCACCTTTTCATTGGTTGATTCTGTAATTACCATCATGTTATCATTGGTTAAACTGCTATTTGTGATGGCCAGTCAGGATTAGTCTAATGTTTGCCACAGTGGCATCGTTTTCATTCTACTATGTCCGCCGCGTGAGAAAGGTGTGTACAAGTGGTTGACTTCTTGCTATTTAGCAATCAATCAAATCAATCGTTCGCAGGCATCAGTGTCTGATGCATGGCGGCTGCAGACATGCATAGGGCTCGCCAGGCTGGTCTGCTCTCGGCATAGACCCTCCAGTCGGTTCTGGTGATCCCCAGCCCCTGGAGCGTGTTGAAGATCTGGTCTTCCCATCTTCCTCTAGGGCGACCTCTAGGTCGCTTCCATGACGGGTTGGGTTCCGATGAGATCAGTTTGATGACGTCCTGAGTAGGAACCGCCCTGGAGACGTGACCCAGGAAGACCATCTGTTGCTTGGTGATTTTACAGCTAACCTGCAGTTGGTTAGTTCTGCAACGGACTGTTTCGTTGGGAATGAAGTCATCCCAACGGATGCCTTCAATCTTCCTCAAGCACTGAGAGTGGGCTATACGTGCTATTCAGCAACGATGGCGAATATTACTGGTATACATCTTGAATGGTCTTGATTGTAAGCAAGATCACAGACTTGTGTTGGTTAATACTGATTGTCATCGACATGTACTTCTGTGGCGTTTTTGCCTTGTTCTGTACAGCATGGTCTTCAGTTTCGTCAGTTAAATATTTGATACATACATGTACAAGAGCGAAAATACATTGACATATAAGTAGTCAACCCTTACTCCCGTTAAAAACAAAAAAGGGGTGTAATAAGGAAACTATAAAACCCGATATAACGTCCTTGGTATGGTCCATCTTTAACGAGGGTTACAGTGCACATAGATGTCTTTTCTCCAGCCCACCCTTGCAGTGACCGGGTGTCAAGCCAGATTTTTGCCTCAGCCAAATATTTGGCCCGGCACTTCACGGGGTTTGTACTTATAGGGGCACTTTATCCATACTTTTTAGAAGCCTGAGGCGTAGACCTCCCGGATTTAGTTAACCTAACCTACACTCACGCGCACTACCCAACGGAGCAAAAACCTGGCATTACATTGCAGTGTCGTTATAGCCCATCTTTACACCCACGTGGAATAGACCTTTTGACAATTATAGCGGCCATTTTGAATTTCCCGGTACCGTGCGCCAAAACGAGGCTGCAGTTGGTGCTCCCACTTACATTCGATGGCAACTTTCGCTCCTCCAAGGTGAAATACCGCATGTGGCATACCTATACTGTAATACAGGCTTATAAGTAGGGAGCCCCAAATGCAGCCTCATTTTGGTGCGTGGTCCCGGGACATTCAAAATGGCAGCCGTAATTGACAAGAGGTCTATACCACGTGGGTGTAAAGATGGGCTATGATGCCACTGCAATGCAATGCCAGGTTTTTGCTCCGTTTGGTAGTGCGTTCTAATGGCCGCAGTGATTGGCAAGAGGCCTATTGGCCAGAGTCCACATTTACACCCAGGTGGAAGGGGCTTCGCGGCCGTCCACATGGGTTATCAGTGCGGTGGTTGTGGTCTTGGCGGGGGAGAGATTTTTCTCGCACAGTTCCATGTGCTGCGGGCAGTTGCGTCCAGTCGGGGTGTTCTCCCAGGCTGTCTGCGAGCAGGACGTGGTGCCGGCCTTGGGGATGCTGAGCTTGATGAGCGCCGTGACGTCGCGGCGGAACGAGTCGTTCATGAAGAAGTAGATGATGGGGTTGTAGATGCTGGCGGACTTGGCGAACATGCTGGGCAGGATGCTGAGGATGACCGGGATGGATTCCAGGTCGCGGAAGGTGGCGTAGATCGAGACTAGCGAGTACGGCGTCCAGGCCAGGATGAACCCCACGCCCACCATCACTGCAATCTGCACAACAGTAACAGACAGTAATAAACAATTAGGATGCACCATTACCGGAATCTGTACAACAGTAACAGACAGTAATAAAAATCTGCACACCAGTAGCAGACAGTTATAAACAATCAGGATGAACCCCACGCCCACCATCACTGCAATCTGTACACCAGTAACAGACAGTAATAAAAATCTGTACACCAGTAGCAGACAGTAATAAACAGTCAGGATGAACCCCAAACCCACCATCACTGCAATCTGTACAGCAGTAACAGACAGTAATAAAAATCTGCATGCACAACAGTAACAGACAGTAATAAACAGTCAGGATGAACCCCACGCCCACCATCACTGCAATCTGTACAGCAGTAACAGACAGTAATAAAAATCTGTACACCAGTAACAGACAGTAATAAACAGTCAGGATGAACCCCAAACCCACCATCACCGCAATCTGTACAGCAGTAACAGACAGTAATAAAAATCTGTACACCAGTAACAGACAGTAATAAACAGTCAGGATGAACCCCACGCCCACCATCACTGCAATCTGCACAACAGTAACAGACAGTAATAAAAATCTGCACACCAGTAGCAGACAGTAATAAACAGTCAGGATGAACCCCACGCCCACCATCACTGCAATCTGCACAACAGTAACAGACAGTAATAAAAATCTGCATGCACAACAGTAACAGACAGTAATAAACAGTCAGGATGAACCCCAAACCCACCATCACTGCAATCTGTACAGCAGTAACAGACAGTAATAAAAATCTGCATGCACAACAGTAACAGACAGTAATAAACAGTCAGGATGAACCCCACGCCCACCATCACTGCAATCTGTACAGCAGTAACAGACAGTAATAAAAATCTGCATGCACAACAGTAACAGACAGTAATAAACAGTCAGGATGAACCCCAAACCCACCATCACCGCAATCTGTACAGCAGTAACAGACAGTAATAAAAATCTGCACACCAGTAGCAGACAGTAATAAACAGTCAGGATGAACCCCAAACCCACCATCACCGCAATCTGTACACCAGTAACAGACAGTAATAAAAATATGTACACCAGTAGCAGACAGTAATAAACAGTCAGGATGAACCCCACGCCCACCATCACTGCAATCTGCACAACAGTAACAGACAGTAATAAAAATCTGCATGCACAACAGTAACAGACAGTAATAAACAGTCAGGATGAACCCCACGCCCACCATCACTGCAATCTGTACAGCAGTAACAGACAGTAATAAAAATCTGCATGCACAACAGTAACAGACAGTAATAAACAGTCAGGATGAACCCCACGCCCACCATCACCGCAATCTGTACACCAGTAACAGACAGTAATAAAAATCTGTACACCAGTAGCAGACAGTAATAAACAGTCAGGATGAACCCCACACCCACCATCACCGCAATCTGTACACCAGTAACAGACAGTAATAAAAATCTGCACACCAGTAGCAGACAGTAATAAACAGTCAGGATGAACCCCACACCCACCATCACCGCAATCTGTACACCAGTAACAGACAGTATTAAAAATCTGTAAACCAGTAACAGACAGTAATAGAAATCTGCACACCTGTAGCAGACAGTAATACACAATCAAGATGAACCCCACGACCACCATCACTGCAATCTGTACAACAGTAACAGACAGTAATAAACAATCATCAATTGATCCATACTGACCGTTCAAGTCCCACTGTCAATAGTTATAGCAGCATGCAAGATGTGTGGGGACGCTGTGTGAATTTTGGAAATGGACATACACAAACACACACACAGTGACACAAACACACACACAGTGACACAAACACACAGTGATTAACACACTCACACACACACTACAGAACAGAACAGAACGGAAAATTAAAACGAAGGAAATGAAGTAAAAACTAAATCTGAAAGAGGAAACAAAACCAGACCTTGGTTAGCTTCTTCTCTGCCCCGCTTCTGTCCCGAATGGTGCTGCAGTTCAGGGCTCGCCGCGAGGAGCGCACGGTGCGGACGATGCAGGTATAGCAGAAGGAGATGATGGCGACCGGAATGAAGTAGCAGAAGGCGAACAGAGTCATCATGAAGGCGGCACCTTGGCGGGAAAATCAGTCAACAGGTTAATTTCTTCAATCATTGCCAACTCTACCCCCGATTTCGCGATTCAATCTATTTAGTGAGTACGTATTGCTTGTTGGTGGTCCCATGTGGCACGTTCATAGCATCATTTGATACCATCTGGGGGGATTAGTGTCTTTATTGAATCTATCGGAAGTCACTGAACCATGCCGGCGCGAACCCCGGCTTTATCAAGTCGAGATCTGACCTATTTGCAGTGTACGGATTACGGGAGTTCGAAAAACAGCCAACTTAAGCCGTACCCACCGCTGATGACGTGCGGCTTTGTAACTGCTGACGAGCTTTAATTGGAGCGGTAAATGGGAAAAAACGACAGCAAACAGAAACCGACACGCAACAAAACTCCAGCTGATACCGCTAGCAAAAATCAAGGGCTATACGCTAAAACTAATAAGATAACACTTGACATTAATAGTAATACTAATAGTCTTGTAATCCACGAACTGTGATAAACTGTTGTGTTTGGCATCCCTGTCACTTGTTTTACTGATATCAGCATTTCGGAAAGTTACGGCAATGCCATGTTCAGCAAGAGATAAGCAAACACTTTCAAATGGAGCTTCGATGAAGTTTAGACATCCAGGTAATAAGATAAGCAAGGTAACCGTAACTCAAGCAACTGGATAGATTTATTCAGTTGCTTGAGCAACTGTTTCCTTGAGTTTCTGCGGAAACTATTATTTGTTCTGAAGACCTAAAGCCCCCTCTCACTGGACCCGCGGCACGCTGGCGGCGTCGCTGCGGCCGTTCGAATTGACAAAGCACTCAACGAATTTCATCGACAAAAAACGAACCTTTTCAAGCTTTGTATTTTTTTGCTGTCTTTTTGGTCATACTCTGCGTTTTGAAGGATATTCCCATTGTAAATGCCGCCTGTCCAGTGAGAGGGGGGGGGGGCTTAAACTCGCGCATATTCACCTTCCTGGCTCTCCCGTGCAGTTTTATAGTCCAGTGTGCAGGCGACGTCGAAGGGTTCCCGGGTGTAACGGCTCCATCCGCACACAGGCATCAGAGCCCAGAAGGCGCCGAACGTCCAGGTTCCCGCCAGGCTCACCCACGCCGAGGTCCACGACATGTCTGTCACTGGAAGGACAAAAAAGAAGTGAATTTTGTGGAGTCGTGTGGTGTAAAGGCAGGGTTTTCGGCCCAGAACCCGGCGGTCCCGGGTTCGAATCCCCTGACGCCACCGATATTGTGCCCTTGGGAAAGGGCACTTTATACCCCACCCAGTTGTTAAAACGGGTATATTATGTGTGGGTCACGACACCAGCAATAGCTGCCTGTGTCTTGTGTCCCACATCTCGCAATTCTAATGAAATAAGATAAGAATCCAATCAAAATGTGTCTGGGGTCCTTTTTGTTATTACTCCGGGAAAGAATGATCCCCCCTGACGGAGTATTGTGGTTAGAGCTGTGCGTACGTTCGAAGCTACAACTAACGATCACTGGAAGAACAGCAAAGATGGGGCCCATTTCTATTGATCCTTTTAACTGATTTTTCAAAGAAAAATAACAAACAGAAACAGTGAACCATCCAGCGAGAAACCAAGAGAATATAAACAATAAAGAATCATCATCTACAATAATAATAACTTTATAACTTTATTGCAAGTTCATGCCCGAAGGCTAATTGCAGACAAACAAGTACATGGGAATACATGGGAATCAAAAATAGGTATCTAGGCTACTGTCAAAGTTCTAAGTTAACTAAGGTTGACTATGGTTGGGTTTGACTTCTTTTTTGAATATAGGCTGGAACGCAAGAAGTGCAACTATAGCATTCAACAACATGGTCCGCTTTCGCATTTTCTTTGCACGCTTGGCTGCCAAATTGATCCCTGCCTATTGGACTTGCATGGTAACAATCCGTCATCGTCTAGATCAAGAGATTAAAGGCGGATTCCAACGATCAATGCCATCACCACCTTTACTCGGAGGAGATTTACTAATATTGACAGTCTAGTAAGCTAAGCCTGCCGTTTGAAGCCTTCATTCGCGCAGTGCTGTCACCCGTCTTGTCTCATCGATCGCGGATTCTTCAGGCTTGAGCTTGAGTAAGCCTCGCTTCCCATCAGATCGAGATCAAGAGATTCCTGGCGGATTCTAACGACCAATGCCATCACCGCCTTTAAGGGATTTAGTAATATTCACAGTGTAGTCAGCTAAGCCTGCCATGTGAAGCCTTCATTCGCGCAGTGTTGTCGCCTGTCTTGTTTTATCGATCGCGGATTCTTCAGGCTTGAGTAACGCGGTTAGGTTAGGTCAGCTGAGTAAGCCACGCGGTCCATTAGAAACTGTCTCAGTTATAACTGCCAGCCAGGGGTGCGGAGAGATGTCAATGGGACGACAAACCGTTACTGTCGGACGTATGCTGCCAGGCATAAGCAACACTTGTGCTTAAACGATGTTGATTTGTGCCAAATGAGAGTGATGTTTTAAGGGAGGCTATGGTTTTCTGTAGGTGTCTGTGTACTACTACTCTACAAGTTGTCATGCTTTCATTTGGCTTTATTGTGCTCCATGTATGTCCATCTTCCGTAAATTTATATGAATGTGTGATTTCCTTTTGGAAAAAACAATAAAGAGGAAAATCATTGTTCTTAGCTGACATGCTCTATCTTGGTGCTTAAATGATAGAGATTTGGTTGTTAAGTTGTGTTTTCAGTGTTAACGCTTGTTTAGATCTAAACAGGTATTCGCTTGCATGTTTTAGATGGATTGTGATTTGTAGGTATCCTAAGTGTCGGATCTAGCAGCTATCAAGACATATCATTATTTCCGTCGATTTTATTGCTGAGATTTTGCCTTGGATCGCTACAACTGCCCCATTTGTCCTAATGGGAGACGATAAGATTAGTTGGGCTAAGTTTTGCCGGGTACCAAATAGTTAAAAAAACATTAGTCAATAAACAGGCCGCACAAGGTGAGAGGTGTGAAGTCGGATCATTAATACCCATTGCTGAATCAGCGGGCATCGGAGCGTTTGACCTCCTAAACGGACGGAAGCGACATCTTGAGTGATGTGGGTTTACCCGTCCTGCCGCTCTGTCTGCATCAATGGACCCTTTGGCACACGGAGATGGCTCGAGAATCTACTTCAGGCTTATCCGTGCATACCTAACTCCTTGAGTGGGCGTCTGGTCTAGTCTAATACCGGGTAAGAGGAGGATGGATTCTGGGTTAATAAAGCTGAAGCTTGTCGTTGTTTTAATTCTTTAGGGAATCTGAGGTGGTATATGGTATCTATTTGCTGTTCGATGCGTTTTCAAGGTTGCTTGAGATTGATTACATCTTTCGCGGTGTTCGCCTGAGGGCACGTCCTGTTGTCAAGGTTAATTAGGTCCGCTGCGACTAGAATGTCTACAGAAGAGGAAACCTGATCTACTGGTTGTTCCGACGTATTACTAACCCGGCGAAGGTGCTTTGTTGTTCGCCTTGAAGTGCCTAGTGGGGGGGGGGGTGGTTAGGATTTGCGCTTTGTGGAAAACAAAACCTCTCATCTATACTTTGATTACTTGTACCTATTCGTGCACTTTTGTGTATACATTTATATGATTATTTTATTATATTCTTTTCTTGTCCGATGGCGGCGCTAACATAAGTTGCATCAACTCGAGTGCGTCGCCATGTGGTCTCTATTTGTTATTTATGTTGTTTGATGAAACATGATTAAAAAAAGAAGTGCCTAGTGGCACATAAGGCAGCAAGTTTTCTCGCTATATTTTAAGCAGGGCATATTTTTACAGGGAACAGTTGCTAGCCCGTCCCATTTAACGTGCTTGAGGCACCTCCTTGGTAACGGGACCCCCATTTTTACTTTGCTTCCAAAAACGTGTTCCCTAGGTCCCCACCCCAGATGTCCTTCCGAGGATTGAACCGGAGTCTCACAGTTACGAACTCATTGAAATCAAGAGCTCAACTGTGAAGCTTAAGCCGCTTTTATTTGTGCTACAGGGTCACAAAGACGTTTTGTGATAACGGGCCCCCAACAGGTTTTGGGATTTTATTGAAATTGCAACAGTGCAATACACGTGGGACACAGGCAGATATTGCTGATGTCGTGACCCACACACATAATGTAAAACCAACAGACGTGTGCCCAACCCAGATGCCCCCAACCCAAATGCCCTTTCAAGTCACGAACTCGTTGAAGCCAAGAGCTCAACTACCAAGCCTCTACCATTTGTGCTACAGGGTCACCAAGGCGTTTTTGTGATAACGGGACCCCACTTTCACTTTGCGTCCAACAGGTTTTGGGATTTTATTGGAATTGCAACAGTGCAATACACATGGGACACAGGCAGATATTGCTGATGTCGTGACCCACAAACATAATGTAAAACCAACAGACGTGTTCCCAACACAGATGCCCCCAATCCAGATGCCCTTTCGATGATTGAAGCGGGGTTTTCAAGTCACGAACTCGTTGAAACCAAGAGCTCAACTGCCAAGCCTCTACCATTTACGCTTTAGGGTGACAAAGGCGTTTTTGTGATAACGGGACCCCAATTTCACTTTGCTTTCAAAAAACGTGTTGCCAAGGTCCCAAACCCAGATGCATGCCCCCAACCCAAATGCCCTTTCGAGGATTGAAGCGGAATTCCCCAGTTACGAACTTATTGAAACCAAGAGCTCAACTGCCAAGCCTCTACCATTTGCGCTACAGGGTCACAAAGGTTCTTTTTTCATAAGGGACCCCCGTTTTTCGTTGCTTCCTAAAGACGTGTTCCCAAGGTCCTCAACCCAGGTGCCCTTCCGAGGATTGAATCGGAGTCTCCCAGTTAAGAAATCATTGAAACCAGGAGCTCAACTGTGAAGCTTAAGCCTTTACCATTTGTGCTACAGGGTCACCAAGGCGTTTTTGTGATAACGGGACCCCGCTTTCACTTTGCTTCCAACAGGTTTTGGGATTTTATTGGAATTGCAACAGTGCAATACACATGGGACACAGGCAGCTATTGCTGATGTCGTGACCCCCACACATAATGTAAAACCAACAGACGTGTCCCCAACACAGATGCCCCCAACCCAAATGCCCTTTCGAGGATTGAACCGGGGTTTTCAAGTCACGAACTCGTTGAAATCAAGAGCTCAACTGCCAAGCCTCTACCATTTGCGCTTTAGGGTCACAAAGGCGTTTTTGTGATAACGGGACCTCAATTTTACTCTGCTTTCAAAAAACGTGTTGCCAAGGTCCCAAACCCAGATGCTTCCGACCCAAATGCCCTTTCGAGGATTGAACCGGGGTTTCCCAGTTACGAACTCATTGAAACCAGGAGCTCAACTGTTAAGCCTTTTCCCATTTAACGTGCTTGAGGCACCCCCTTGATAACGGGACCCCGTTTTACTTTGCTTTAAAAAAAAACGTGATCTCAAGGTCCTCAACCCAGATGCCCTTTCGAGGATTGAACCAAAGTCTCACAGTTACGAACTTATTGAAACCAGGAGCTCAACTGCCAAGCCTCTACCATTTGCGCTACAGGGTCACAAAGGCGTTTTGTGATAACGGGACCTCAATTTTACTTTGCTTTCAACAGACGTGTTCCCAAGGTCCTCAACCCAGATGCCCTTTCGAGGATTGGACCGGAGTCTCCCAGTTACGAACTCATTGAAACCAGGAGCTCAACTGCCAAGCCTCTACCATCTGCGCTACAGGGTCACAAAGGCGTTTTGTGATAACGGGACCTCAATTTTACTTTGCTTTCAACAGACGTGTTCCCAAGGTCCTCAACCCAGATGCCCTTTCGAGGATTGGACCGGAGTCTCCCAGTTACGAACTCATTGAAACCAGGAGCTCAACTGTAAAGCCTCTACCATTTACGCTACATGATCACAAAGGCGTTTTAACCTTTTGAAATGATGCAAGTGGTCCTCCGGTACCAGCTGGTGATTAACGGCTCGAGCTAACCGACTGACATTGACTGGCGTCTTACGCGCATCACTGCGCTTGACCTTCACGGTGTAAGTAATCCTCCAGCGGCGCTTGAACTGTCTAGAGAGGTGTAAGTGGTGCTCAACACGCACGTGGGGCCAGCATGTTATCTGGTAAACTGCCAACATCCGCGTTTCTTTGCACCCGGCCTCCTTAGCCGAGATCATAATTCAAGTACTTTTATGGGCTAGGCCTCAATTTGGATCTACACCTGAGACGCTGAGTGCCTTTTAACGCGCCATCGCCTATTAGCAGTAGACTTTAATGGCCATGGATCGTTCTTCAAGCGAATGTCACTTAAACGCGCATCGCAATCAACCGTTGAGAACCGATAGCTTCAGTCAAGGTCACAACACTTGACTTAGTGCTGAATCGTCCAAGTGCGGATCTTAGTTTAAGAAAGGTCTCGCGGATTTCGTTTCCGCCTTAGGAAATGATGATAATAAGTGACACACACACAGAAGGACACTTCGCTGTTGGGGCATATATCGCGCAATTGAATACATCACTATTAGCTGATCTCAAGGGTGCATGCCCCCTATCAACTATCCACTGATATGGTTTTGATGACTGACAACCAATTTCAACTCCCGTGGGGACTCAGACCTGTCAATTCTCCCACTACAGAATGTTATCAACATGGGCATAGGGGGAGAACTGCGGACTTCGTGGGGTCGTGTGGTGTAGCGGCAGGCTGTTCGGTCCAGAACCCAGCGGTCCCGGGTTCGAATCTCACGGTGCCACCGATCTTGTGCCCTTGGGACAAGGCACTTTAAGCGACTTTTTCACGACACCCAAGTGTAAAAACGGGTATATTACGTGTGGGTCACGACACCAGCGATAGCTGCCTGTGTCCCACGTGTATTGCCCTGTTGCAATTCTAATAAAATCAAAATCAAATCAAGAATCAAATCAAACCAATGGATTGGCTATTCATTCCTCTTAATCAATCATCGGCGTGACCAAGAAGACATTTTACCCGTGCGTATGTTTATACAATGCGGTGGTGTGTGGAATAGCGAGAAAGATAAACCCGTGCACTTCACGGCATGACCAGACCTTACATAACTTATAATAGTCTCTACCAGACTAACTACGCCGGCTATAGGGAGAATATTTGCCAGGGTTTCATTTGACGTCGCCGTGGCGTAACGGTTAGAGCATTGAAGTCGAAATCAATAGGTCCCGAGTTCGATACTAACCATGCCCCGACGTTGTGCCCTTGGGAAAGGCACTTTACACTACCTTCCCGGACGGTGGAGTGACTCCCACCGAGTGTGCCAAAAGACACACTGCAGATTTGGTTGCCGATGTGCCAACATTTAGCACATTTGCCACTCAGAGCCGTTATTTTCTTTTATTTGCAGGCTCCGTTAATGTGGCTTCCACGCGGGCAAAATGTGATCTTTCCCATGGACTGGCTAATCATTCCTTTTTCGGACGAATTCTACGATCCACACGCCCGTAGGAGGGCCTGGTGGAGGCTAAACTTATAAGAGGTCTGTACTTGTACTTGTACTTATAAGTGGCGTCAAAGTGCCGAGTGGCCAGGCTAGCGGACACCAGATCGAGAGGTCACCGGTTTGCTGACTTCTGCTGGGAAGGAAAAACGGGTACCTGACTTCGGTTGGGGAGGTAAAAGGCGGTGGAAGGAGAGGGATGAGCTCCACCTTCCAATACCGTGCCCTAGACACAGTGAATAACGGCACTTTTGGCCTCAAAAATACCCTGGGACTGCCTTTATCTTTTTTCACATGAAAGCTGAAGGTTATTTACTGTGTTCTGTATGACCTCCCTTTGTTGAGGATATAGGGGTAATACTAATAGCTGTTGGTCTACAAAGTCATTCATAAATATCCCTGTGGCTCAACTGGTAGCAGCATTGTAGTTGGTAACTTGGAGACCCAGGTACAAGTCAGGACATCTCGGTTGGGGCTGCACCTGTCTTTCTGAAGGGACGTAAAATGTGGATCCCGTGATCGAGGAGGTGCCGAGGGAATGGTAGCGATTCCTCCCTGTAAAAATATACCCTGCTGCAGAAACAGCGAGGAAACTTGCTGCCCTATGTGCCACTGCAAGGTTCTAAACTCTGAACGAACGGTCATTCTTGGCAATCTGTCTACGTCTGAGTGGGTCTAATTAAAGACGGCAATTCCTCCCAGTAAAAATATGCCGTGCTACAGAAACAGCAAGGAAACTGGCTGCCTTATGTGCCTCTAGGCATTACAAGGGTCTAACGAACGAACGAACTACATGTAACTACAAGGTAATTCTGTTTAAGTCTGAGTGGGTCCAATCAAAGACGGCAATTTCTTCCTGTAAAAATATGCCCTGCTACAGAAACAGCTAGGAAACTGGCTGCCTTATGTGCCTCTAGGCACTACAAGGGTCTGAAGACTCTGAACGAACGAACTACATGTAACTACAAGATAATTCTGTTTAAGTCTGAGTGGGTCCAATCAAAGACGGCAATTTCTTCCTGTAAAAATATGCCCTGCTACAGAAACAGCTAGGAAACTTGCTGCCTTATGTGCCTCTAGGCACTACAAGGGTCTGAAGACTCTGAACGAACGAACTATATGTATGTACAAGGTAATTCTGTCTAAGTCTGAGTGGGTTCAATTAAAGACGGCGATGACGTACCTTCCTTTGATCTGCAGACCTTCAGGTAGCGCACCACGGCCAGGGCGGTGATGTTGGCGATGTTCACCAGGCCCAGCATGAACCTGCCGAGACAACACGGAGAGTCAACATCATTTTATTGCGTTTAGAACAAACATACAAGCACACTACGTAGCGTGCGTAATCCAGTGGTTAGTAGCGTGCGTAGTCCAGTGGTTAGTAGCGTGCGTAGTCCAGTGGTTAGTAGCGTGCGTAGTCCAGTGGTAAGTAGCGTGCGTAGTCCAGTGGTTAGTAGCGTGCGTAGTCCAGTGGTTAGCGATATTGCCTCTGGAACTAGATGCCCCGGGTTCGATCCCGGCTGTGTCGCTCACCCGACATGCACGCTACCGGAAAGGGTCGCAGTCCTTAAGCCCCCGTCACAAATCAGGAATTTAGCTCGGCCGACTTGTCGGCGAGCTCCAAATGGCGATTTTCGGGCGAAGTACGACCGACGTCCTGTCGATTCCACGGGCTTCGGGCGAATTTTCGGAGCTCGGCCGACGTTCGCGGGTCACTGGAAGCTGAGCTTAAATTCACCGAGGCCTCGGCGACGATTTTTGTCCGTAGCCCGTAGACAGTTTGCCCGTAGCTCGCCCGAGCAACGCCCAGCGCTCGGCCAATATTCGGGCGGGCATCCGAGGATTTTAGACCCGATTTTTGGTCGGTCGGAGGTCGCCCGAACTCTTCGACTTCGTGCGAGCCTCGCACGGGCTTTGTACAATAATCGGACGACCGTCGTCAGTGTTCCGACCGACTCATGAAAAGTAAGGCGTGCTTCGGGCAAGCGTTGTACTGGTGTCGATGGGAGCTTGGACGGGCTCCGGCCGAACTCCTTCTTGTTAATAAATAAAATGTAACGACAATTTGGTTTATAACATAAGATGATAAATAATACTGTAATATTAACTAATACTGATATCAGCTTGTCAAAGAATGCTGCCAAACTTTTCTAATGAAAGACAATTCAATTGAAAAGTTAAATTTTAAATAATTGTAAATTGAAACATCCAAACCAAGGAGGTTGAAACCAATACCAAAAAAGAAACAGGAAGTATTGTCTTTTCGTTTTGATATTGGTTTGGATGTTTCAATTTATATATCAATGAGCTGAGGCTTGACTTTTGTGGCTTGACTTGACTTCCTGAGTTTTTCTACTCCACAAAATGACTAGTTGAGAGTCCACTAAGTCATTATAGATCTATGTTTGGCTGCCGAGGCACGCCCGGGCGTCGGCAGGGCGTCGATAGGCTTATCAACGGTCGGCCGAAGCTCGGACGGCGTTCGTCCGAGCTTTGGTCGATTTCAGTTTGGTGAAAATGTTTGGATCGGGGTTAAACGACTGATCTGTTGACTTTGTGGCCCCTGCGCTTGTATTCGGATTGGTTTATGACAAATTTCCTGTTTAGGTTATTATTTTCAGTGTGCCCACCCACTTCACTCATGTCCTACAGATTTGCGACAACTCAGAAAGTAAAGTTAGTCCAAATTTGAGCTTGTTACCAGGTCAGTTGATTCTGACTTCGTCCGTGTCCAAGAGATGGTACCGTCTTATGTGGGATTTATGATTATTAGTGTTCGACGGACGTCGCCCGAGCTCCGTTCAATTTGTGACGGGGCAGGTTTTCAGCGAAAAATACGGTCGACGCTCGGGCGAATTTGAAATTCGGCGAGCTTCCGGCGATCTAGAAAATCGGCCGATGCTCGCATGAATTGTGACGCCGGCTTTAGGACAGGACGTTAAGCCGTGGTCCACTGTTCATTGTGCTTGTCGAAAAGAGCTAGGGGAATTTCCCCGGTACAATGAACCTGTAAATACTGTATATAGCGTCTGTCTTCTCTGTCACGACCAGTGGAAGATAAGCTCATGGGTTCATTGAGTTCACTTGAGCTAAACTGGTTCGAGATCACTTTCACTTTCACTACAAATTACAGCTTGAGAACTGTCCCGAGGGTTGTTTTTCAACCAACCGTATTTCTTGCACAGTATATCATATGAAGTACGGATTGCACATTTCTCCAGCCTGTTTTTCAGGCGGTGTGCTAACCTGTCCTTAGATCGTATCTCAAAACTGAATGCGAGCAAGTGAAATAACATCCAAGCACATACATCATACAAAACACTGGATAAGATCTGTAAATTACATTGGTAAAGTAATTTTTATCGGGCCACAACAAGAATCAAAGGACTGCATACGATCTGTAAATTACATTGGTAAAGTAATTGTTATCGGGCCACAACAAGAATCAAAGGACTGCATACGATCTGTAAATTACATTGCTGTAGTAATTGTTATCCGGCCTTTCATGGAACAACGGCATCTTCTTCGGAACGTTACAGTAACACTCTTTCAAAATGGCTTACCCCGATGTCCTTGCAGCAAACCTTTATATACCATTTGGTGTATGATGTATAACACATCCCGATTCTAAGCAACAAACCACTGAAATGTGTAGCACTTAACCACTGAAATATGTAGCACTTAACCACTGAAATATGTAGCACTTAACCACTGAAATATGTAGCACCCCACTGAAATATGTAGTACTTAACCGCTGAAATATGTAGCACTTAACCACTGAAATATGTAGCACGTAACCACTGAAATATGTAGCACGTAACCACTGAAATATGTAGCACCTAACCACTGAAATATGTAGCACTTAACCACCGAAATATGTAGCACTTAACCACTGAAATATGTAGCACTTCTTAATCACCGTGACATGTCAATGAGAGAAACTACAAGATGTCTGGAACAGATAAACCGCGGGTGAGGCCTCCGCACCAGCACGATCCACTTATGATGCTATCTATGATTTCCTTTCATCCTAAATGGATTTCGTAACCAAAGGTTGCGCACAGTCCATCAGACTATATCCGGCTCTTGGGTTTTTGAACAAGGAAAATGCAACGAGTTCTAGATAAGAGACGTCGTTTGGCTTGCAGGTGTATCTGTGGTTCATCTATTTGATACCCTGTGTTATTTTGATAAAACTACAAAGTGATTAAAACAGTGGATAATGGACAATTTGGGCCACGGCAAGTAGATTTTATGCAGAAGATTCCAACTCTAATGAGAGTGCGAAAAAAGCAAAATGGGGGGAAAGAAATTCTTGAATTTTCAAAATAGAGACCGTAACTAATCAAGAATCGAGGGATAAAAACATGGCATCACAGAAGTCTTTGATGATTCAAGACGAGTATAAAGTGAGACTAGTGCAGTAGCCTGCCACTTTCTTAGTTGGCTGCTACACTCAAGGCTAGTACTCCAGTGTCGCATCTACAATTTTTGGCGTATGCTATTACCTGGATGTCTAACCTTCATCAACGTAACTCCAAACTAGTTTCACTTCTACACTTATGGCTACCTCACTATAGTTTCACCTCTAGAAGTACTATCACGACATATTTTCCCATTTCCAGTATTTTCTTGTCATGTTAACCACCTCCTGAGGGGAAAAAATACTTTTTTTCTTTTCTTCGAAATCAAATCAATACACGGGCTGATGTCGTCCATGGAATTTACTTGCTGTGGCCTTGAATAGAAAACAAATCTATATTGGATCAAAGGCTGATATCAAAAATGAGCTGTGCAGTGACGTCCATGTGGTGATCATATCAGTGCAACATCAAATGGCTGCAGATTGGAGTCAACACCTCGGGCAAACTGTTCCTATATTTTGCATGTCTATTTCAACATCAAAGCAGTTCTCCGAAGTGCGAGGTGATGTAAGTCGCGTGTGCCGTTTTTGAGAAGAGCCTCACACACTTATCGAAAAGAGTAGGGGTCCTTCCCGGTGTGAATGGATCATATAAATCTGTCCGGATATGTAGCTTGTACTCTTCAGTACAAACCTGGTGTGTTACGCCTTCGTTCGGTTTACCGGGTATGCAATACAAACAAACATTTGATAAACCCAGCAGTGAGTCACACCCGGAAAGATGTTCCCGATGGATCAGTTTCCAAAGCAATTTGAGGTCTCTAAATAGTGAACTGTCACGCCATAAGGCCATACTGACCTGCTTATACTGCAACCATACTTTGAATCATACAAAGAAGCTACTGCAGAATGAGCAAATATATGCCGTATTATGGATACTAATGAGTGAAATATTCCAAAGTCAAAAAGAATATTTTAAAGGAACAAAAATAAAGAATTTGTTGTTTGGTGTACCGTGTCCTGCGTTCTGTGTGTTCAGTCATCTGTTCAACTTTTCTGATCACTAACATTTCATAATGAAGACAACCCTCGCACGCTCGTATCAGTTTTGCGATACCCAGAGGATGTCATATAATCAAACCAACATGGCCAAATATAGTTCAGCAGTAATGCGATACTGATATTGACTTTTTTCTTTTCAACACAAGAATAGTTTAGATATTGATACGGGTACAGAAAACACTGGGGTGCCCGGAGAATGGTCATTTAATCAAACCAGTGGTTTAATAGCCATGCGATACTGATATTGACTTCTTTCTTTTCAACACAAGAATAGCTTAGATTTTGATATTGATACGGGTACAGAAAACAACAACTCTCTAATTTCAGTACTAATGACAGCCTATCGCAGCCAAAATTAGCTGTTCTTAGGCCAAGTTGATTTGATCATATGGATGACATCCGCATCAATTTTTGTCCGTGCCCCAAAAAAAGTTTTTGACCATACTGTGAATTGTACAATGGAGACGCCAAAGGAAAAAAAATGCATGTTTAAATTGAGAAAAAAATCGGAAAACTGATACTAATGTCTTAGAATGCCGAGGTCAATTCCACAGCCAAAGAAGAAGATGTGAAAGAACAAACTATTTTTAGGTACACCATACTCTGTGTTTCGTCATTTGTTCAACCTTCCTGATTACTCGGATTTCATAATGAAGGCAACTTATTTTGCCAAACTTTTTTTTCTTCGCACGCTCGCATCAGTTTTGGGGTTCCCAGAGGATGTCATCCATATAATCAAATAGACATTGCCTTACCTGAAGAAGGCGTTAGAGATTCATCCAGTGTCACCAAACAGCCAATCGTGAGAGAAGCTCGTTACTGGTATTGACTTCTCTCTTTTCAACACAATAATAGTTTAGCTATTGATACGGGTACAGAAAACAACAACCTCTCTAATTTCAGTACTAAGGACAGCGAATCGCAGCATATTTAGCTGTTCTGACCTGAAAAAAGGCGTAAGAGATACACCCAGCGTCCCTAAACAGCCAACCGTGAGAGAAGCTCGTTACTGGTATTGACTTCTCTCTTTTCAACACAATAATAGTTTAGATATTGATACGGGTACAGAAATCACAACCTCTCTAATTTCAGTACTAAGGACAGTGTATCGCAGCATATTTAGCTGTTCTGACCTGAAGAGGGCGTATGAGATACACCCATCGTCCCCAAACAGTCAACCGTGAGAGAAGCTCGTTACTGGCATTGCCTACTCTCTTTTCAACACAATAATAGTTTTAATATTGATACGGGTATAGAAATCAACAACCTCTCTAATTTCAGTACTAAGGACAGCGAATCACAGCATATTTAGCTGTTCTGACCTGGAGAAGGCGTAAGAGATACATCCAGCCTTCCCAAACAGCCAGCGGTGGGAGAAGCTTGAGGCGACCATCCAGAAAAAAACAACCTCTCTAGTTTCAATACTAAGGACAGCGTATCGCAGCCATCCGTGCAGATGTAGCTGTTCTGACCTGAAAAAAGGCGTAAGAGATACACCCAGCGTCCCTAAACAGCCAACCGTGAGAGAAGCTCGTTACTGGTACTGACTTCTCTCTTTTCAACACAATAATAGTTAAGATATTGATACGGGTACAGAAAACAACAACCTCTCTAATTTCAGTACTAAGGACAGCGTATTGCAGCATATCTAGCTGTTCTGACCTGAAAAAGGCGTATGAGATACACTCAGCGTCCCCAAACAGCCAGCCGTGAGAGAAGCTTGAGGCGACCATCCAGAAAAAAACAGCCTCTCTAATTTCAGTACTAAGGACAGCGTATCGCAGCCATCCGTGCATACTTAGCTGTTCTTGCCTGAAGAAGGCGTAAGAGATACACCTAGCGTCCCAAACAGCCAACCGTGAGAGAAGCTCGAGGCGACCATCCAGAAAACAACAACCTCTCTAATTTCAGTACTAAGGACAGCGTATCGCAGCCATCCGTGCGCCATCCTTACCTGAAGAAGGCGTATGAGATACATCCAGCCTCCCCAAACAGCCAGCCGTGAGAGAAGCTTGAGGCGACCATCCAGGGGTACGCACATATCAGCAACATGAGGTCGCAGACCGCTAGGTTAACGGTGAAGACCTCTGGAGGCTTGATCTTCTTCCGCCGGTAGTACGACACCAGGAGCACGAACATGTTTCCGACGAGATTGCAGAATCCTGAGGGCAAGAGAAAACGTGTTGTAAGTTTGTTGTGGACATGGACATGCACGTGTAGGCAGTCCACGCATAACATACATACATCAACTTTGCTGTACTCTGGAAGGCCTGCCCAGAGCAATGGAGGATAGGAAGGGCTGGAGGAGGAGGGTGATGAACATCTGTGACACTTTCACGACCAGATGATGTAACACGTGCTGTAACACGTTTTTAGGAATATGTGTTCCTCTATTTCTTTTGTGCAAGGAGTTTGAGCCCACGCAGATACTAATTACGCTTGAACTGTATTTCTTATTCCAAATGTTTGGTTGTCTTGTTTAATATTTTATCTTCCATGCCGAACAAGTCACGATGAAGATATTAGTTGTATATAGCTTGAGTTCGTGGCTAGTCTGTCTTGTCCCTTTTGTATGTTTAATGTTTTGTGAATAAAAACAAAAGAAAAACCAACGTGTTGTAACAAGCGCTCGATAAAAGAACATTTGCAAACTCCTGTCTTAGCATAATTACTTTCTCTTCTCCTTCTGTCCTTTTGTTTTCTGGGATTTTCTGTAGTCCAACAATCCTGAATCACCAGTGCCTACTATCGACGTCCTCCCAAAACAAATAGCATAAAATCCAGCGTTGCTAGCTTTCGTGCGCTCCCAACGTCGCTATCCGGTGGGTTAGCTTAAGACCAAAGCTAACAAGACTGGACTCCAGGCTAGAAAACAAAGTAACGCTGTCTACAGAGTCTTTGAACAAAGAGGAGAAAAGTGGGACGATATTGATAAATGACTCCTTCGGGAGGGAGAAGGGGTGGAAATGGACGGAAAGTATCTTAGAATAGCACTAAGTATGCGGCGCATGTCTCCGATTAAGTACCAAATGGAATGTGGCAAATTGACCGAAGGTAATGTAGCAAGATGTCACCAGAGACAGGAAAGTGACAAACGATAACCAGCTCAATTACCATCAGGGCTCCAACTGGCAGGAAAGTAGCAATTTGCCAAACGCTGTAGAATCGCGACAACCCGATTTGACGTGACAGAATGTAACAAACTGCCTGAGGAACAGCCAAGCAGGTCGGTTGGAAGACTTTAATGCATTTGATAATGAAGAAATGGAACAAATAGTGCCTTAGACATTAACCGGGACAATCGTAGCAGCAATAATGACTAATGTGTCAAACCAAGAAATCAAAGGTTCAGTAATGGAAGCAGAAGGTTTCGCCGTTTCTCGCACCAGTGAAGATTAACATGATTACCCAGCCATTAAGTATTTTTTGGATACAAATGCGTATGTACTTATTTCTTATCTATGCTGCAATAGTAACAAATATGCGTGGCTTTCATCATAAAGGATATCGTAGTCTCTACACAGCATAGGCGACAAAAATGGTCTACTGCATGTTTGTAGAGTTGCGTGAAGTAAGCTATCTTTGTGTGAGGTGTCTCTCTTTCCCCATATGTTTGTGATAGTAACAAATGTGTGCGGCTTTTATCATAAGAGATATCGTCGTCTCCACATAGTATAGGAGATCGTTCGAGACAAAACCTTTCTACCACCTGTTAGCAGTGCTGCGTGAAGTAAGCTATCTTTGTGCGAGGTGTTGACAACGTTGCATGCTCGCGCCGAGGAATTGAATTAAAGCAGCGAAAATGCCAGCAGCTATAGCTCTTCCCTTTGTTGTCGCGTAACTGCGGCATGAGAACACTGATAGTCTTTCAAAGAACGTATGGACTACACAAGGATACTTACCCTTATCTACAAGCAGTTACAAGGAAAGGGAAGAGCGTGAGATTTTCCTGCACAGTTTTGCCGGGGCCGGCTGTAAAACAAGCACCAAGGCAATGGTCTTTCCTTCCACTACGTGCTTGTAGATTAGTAGAGCCATGCGTCAGATAAATGAGGGAATCAGATTACATTACGCTTTCCTCCCAATATATTCTTGTAGATTAGCAGAGCTATGTTTCCTATAAATGGGGCAGTCAGATCTTTCCTCCCAATATATGCATGTAGATTAGCAGAGCTATGTGTCTGATAAATGGGGCAGTCAGATCTTTCCTCCCAGCACATGTCTGTAGATGTGGAGAGCTCTGTGTAAGAAAACGGAGGAGCCACCAAACGTTTGGCTCTTGCCTCCCAACATCACCTTGGTGATTACCAATACCCCCACTCCTTCCGGAGTACCTAAAGGTCACCCGTGGGGGTTAATAGGTCACTGGCCTGAAATATAGCGGGCTTATGTTCGCGTTTCATCCCCCTCCCTCGGGCAGGCTGGTAACGATGACAGGCCGGTATGAGTAATCACATCGATACCCGCGGGCGGCGTGCGCCATATTGGCTTGTCAAAAATGTCAGCGTCAATTGGACTGGGAGAAATTGCCATGCCCCACTCAAAGGCCTATTATGATGAGTACTGACAGTACTCCACTCTACTCTACTCTGCTCTACTATACTCTACTCCACTCTGGTATACTCTACTCTACTCTACTCTACTCTACTCTACTCTACTCTACACTACTCTACTCTACTCTACTCTACTCTACTCTACTCTACTCTACTCTACTCTACTCTACTCTACTCCGCTCGACTCTACTCTACTCTACTCTACTCTACTCTACACTACTCTACTCTACTTCGCTCTACTCTACTCTACTCTACTCTACTCTACTCTACTCTACTCTACTCTACTCTAGCTACTGTACTCTACTGTACTCTACCTTAGCTACTCTACTCTACTCTACTCTACTCTGCTCTGCTCTGAATTGCACGGATCATCACATCATCTATGATTTCTTTCACATGGTATCATTCTATTTTGCACCATACGTGCATGAACATGTCTTACACGTACACAAGGATGCATTCATGAATACACACAAACAGTCGTGTGTATTCACTTTTGAGTGACAAGTTTTTCTTTTCATTTATCCCTTGACATTGAGAATCACTAATTGTATTCACTTTTCAGTGACAAGTTTTTTTTTCATTTATCACTTGACATTGAGAATCACTAATTGTATTCACTTTTAGTGACAAGTTTTTTTTTTCATTTATCACTTGACATTGAGAATCACTAATTGTATTCACTTTTCAGTGACTAGTTTTTTTCGTTCATCACTTGACATTGGGGCTCACTTATTGGATACGAATTACATGTTGGCTTACGAGTGATGAAGCTTAGATGTCTACTCAACCGGCACAAACATTCTCAGCGTCCCGAGAGCGAGGCGTCTGGGACCCTTTGACGTCCACCTTCATTATACTCCACTCCTTTGAAGTACTGCTAGAAAATGATGAAGTATCCATTAAACTGGCTCCCTGCGTGGCAACCTCACTAAAACTAATCTAAGGAAACCTCCGTAGTCTAGCTATTGCTGATTGTATGGTAGCTAAATAATGGAGGATATGATCAAGTATCCGGTTTGATCTTTCCCAAGCTTTAGCCATCATTGGATTGCCCATACCGTTCGCTTTCTTTAAACTGTTGTTAGTATGTTGTCGTGTAGCAAATAAGGCACCAAATGGAATGTGGCGAATTGACCTACGTTAATGTAGCAAGGTTTCACTAGAGACAGGAAAGTGACAAATTATAACCAACTGGCGGGAAAGTAGCAATTTGCCAATTTGTAGAATTTGCGACAATCCGATTGATGTGACAAAGTGTAACAAACTGCCTGAGGACTAGCTTTCTTTAAACTGTTGTTAGTACGTTGCCATGTCCCTAGGGTAGATGAGAGCTGGCCTTAGGGCCTTCTATGCGTCCAGCTGCCGCTGCCGTTGCTTTAATCATCATAGGATTGCTAATACCGTATGCTTTCTTTAAACTTTGAATAAAGAGAGACATAGATTCAAGACTTGCATCAATCGCGACCTCATTGACACTCGTCAGCGCCCGGGGCTGGTGATAAGCTGAGGCGCGTTGCTAGGCATAGAGAAAACAACAACGTTTGTAAGCGTTTTCCCTTGAGCAAATGAGCCAAGCCCTTCGGGCATTCGGTAGGTCTAGCTGCCGTTGCTTTAATCATCGATGGATTGCTCCCACTTTCTACCAGCAAACTTTACTTAATCAGATGTTAAGAACAAGCGTGGCCTTCGGCGCTGTACCATACAAAGCGTTACGGCCAGTTGCTGTGGTTAAGTCAAAACTTGATTGATGTTCGTTTCCATTTCTAATCTTTTCAGATACTTTAACATTTAGGGTAATCACTCCATCTGGACCGTGTCGGTAAGAACGCCACTTAGTCGTACATTAACAGCAATGTGTTCAGCACCGCGGACAGGGCAGTAATGCTGCTTTGGTGGATCGATCTTGTTTCATCCATCCCACGCGCGAGTTAACCACGCGGAATCAGGGCTAATGCTTTATTCTATCTAGTTACCAAATATACCTCGCTGCCTATTGTGAAAATAAGATACAATCACCAGAGCAGACGGCGCTGAAACGCGAAGTCGATGACAGTGGCGTCGCTTCGGGTAGAGACGTCTCTCGGACAGGACGTTAAATGGAGGTCCCGTGTTTGAGGAGAGCCACACTTCGAGCACGTAAAAGAACCCGCCACACTTATCGAAAAGGGTAGCGGTCATTCCCGGTGTGAGATGATCAAACCTTACAGTCTGGTCTAGGTTGATATCTTGAAAAGGTGCTAGTCACCTGTTATGTCAATCCTTCCACAAATGTGGTAAATCTCAATAAATAAAATTCAATCTAATTGTGCAACAAAGTGACAGGACAGGGAGATGGGGGGGGTGTCTTCAAATAAAGTGATGGATTTTGTAAATGCAAGAAGTGTGATATTTTGATCTCATTCCTGCATGCCGGGGTCAAATCAGGACACGGTTATGGATTTGTCCATTTCCTCCTGGGGATTGTTTCACCTTAATCAATCTAGAAAACTGATTAGGGCAATTTCTTTTAACGCGCTGTTTATGTAGATTAGTTCAGTCAAGGTTACAAGGTTAGGATAATAGGATATATTTCCATTCACGCAGAACTGTCATCTGCCATGTTTGCTCAACAGAATTTTATACATTCCATCCTATAGATAAATTCAACTACATTCTAGAAGGAGACAACCCTTACTGTGTACAAATAGGTAAATACATAAAAGAATGTTTAGATCTTAGAACTAGCAGTGTAAGTGATAGGTTAAACTCGACATGTTGAATTATCCATATACTTGAACGTAGGTTAAATCCAGTTTGTTTGCATGTATAGTTGTAGAAGACCTTACGAAAGTTGTTGTGTCAATAAAGATTGCATGTTGCCTTTATCCCGTCCACAGTACCGTTGTTATCGTAAGAAAACTAATGACTGACTGAATCCTGTTATGTCCTGTTTTGTAGGTAAAGTTGAAACATGTAGGTTTGTTTGTTTGAACCTTTGTTTATTCATGAGAAGCTCAAATCGGCACGCAGGCCGCTTTTCATTGAGGTCACGTGGGAAGAGGTAAGGGTCAGATACAATATAACAGAGATACACAGTCATTTAAGTCCTAACTCTATCAACATATATCATTACATATATATGGTACAACATGTACAATCGGTACAACATACAACATATAGTAGGGCGAAAGTTGGTTCATGGTCCGTGTCCGTTCGTTCTGTTATGGTCTGCTAAGTGTTAGAATGTAAACTATATCCGATAATGCAGCAGCCGGAATCTTCCATTCGACATTGTAAATAGTGAAATGGGCCCGGCACGCTCACGGCCAAGTCCAAATGAAGAGCTGTTAGGTACTGCCAGATTTGGCAAATGGACGCTAAGAGATGATGACACGGTTGGACTACAGCCGGTTAATGGTGTTGTTAACACTGGCGGAGTGCCGCTGATGGCTCTAAGTGCCACACGGACGCTGGACATGAAGTAGCGCTCAACTGTGCGCGATGTAGTCACCGTCAAATGTCTGGAGATATGGCAAATGGGAGCCTAAGCGGCTTCGGCAGCAATCGATAAATCATTAAAACGAACGCCCAGACATGGATGTCAAGATCTATTTTTCTTACTTCGCTTTTGGGTAGACAAGGAAGACGTGGCGCTACGCTCGAGTTTTCCATACTTGCTTGAACAGTGCCACGTGCAGTACAGTACAGTACAATACAGAAAAATATACCCATTTTTGCACCTGGGTGGAGAGAGGAAAGTCGTGTTAAGTGCCTTTTCCAAAGGACACAACATCGGTGGCGCCAGGGGATTCGAACCCTGCAGCAATCGATGAATCATTAAATGTCAGGATGTGACATTTGGAGTTGAGCATGCAGACCTTACGTGTAACAAGATATGGTTGTTGATGATAGAAGAAGAAGAACTTTATTGCACAATTTGTACACGGTACAATGTATGGCAACAACTATTAAACAAATACAATTAATCAAAAAAATTTACAAAATATAAGTAAAGAATATATATGATAAAACTTAACATCCTAATTACTAAAACAAGATATAACCAGCCGTCGCAGCGTATCTACATGCAACGTACGGTAGAAAAGTGAAAGTAAAAAAAAAAGTGTTCGCAAAGTTTAACTCACTGAAGAAACGCTCAAGTGACAGAGAAGAGAGACGTTATGTTTAGTATCTATAGGTTCATTGTACGGGAGGAGATTCCTCTTGCTCTTGCCGGCAGGTTCAATGAACAGTGAACCACGGTTTAACGTCCTGTTAAAAGGACTGCGACCCTTTCAAGTGGCGTAAATGTCAGCCGGGCGACACAGCCGGGGTTTGAACTCACGGTGACGGCGTCTAGTTAGTTCCAGGGTCACTCTCCACTGAACTCCGCATGCGACTCCGGCATACGCGATGTATGGTCTTTCATCTGCCCGTTCGCTACGGACCCTAACCTTTTTCGTGGAGCGAGAATTTGCAGCAATCAAATGATTTCTTGGAAAAGCGGTGCATTTACCGTTTGATCGAAGGTGTCGCAAAATACCCATAGGCTACACGAATGGTAAACTTTCAGCATTTCCTGGACTTTTGAAGGTAATCATCAAAGCGTCTGGTAACTTGTAAGGTGCGAACATCTGCCAAACCTGTTTGTTGGTTTCCATAGAAGTGTGTGGTGTTTATCTTTCCAAGGTGCCGTATTTCCTGTAGGCTACAGGTCTGATGGACTACCAATATCTACCGAGCCTTTGAACAGTTTCATCATATCAAAGACATACCTTAAAGGGAGAAACCCAGGCTGGGCATTGACACTAAGATCATTTGTCTGGAAGTTTATTTTTTAGCCGAATCTAGAAAAAATCCACTGTATTTTTTTACGCAAACTTACTTTCTAGTTCTTCCCATTTGCGAAAGTCTATCTACACGTTGAAATCATACTTACAGTTCTTGTCTTGAAATTTCTAAAGAAAGTTATCATTTCACCAAGCGAGCGTTGTTTCGGATAGTAGCGACATGGGAAATAGGTTCAAAGGAAACATGTTATGGCAAGACCTTTGGCAAGGCAAAAATCATTGTTAAAATTCAAGGCACGTGAATTTTTGTGGTAAATGCTTCTATACATTTTCAAAGCTTTTCGTCATAAACACGACCAGTGTACTGTACTAGCTAGCATATTTTGAACGTAAGGGTCATCTACACTGTGATCTGGACCCTCCGCGCTGTTACCTAGGCCCCTGTGCTACCTTTCAACCGATGTAAGAGTGTTTTTCACTAGGCAGAACCATGTGAACCTTTACACCTCTCTGACAGTTGGCTTTTAAGTGAGGCTGAAACAAACCTTTCCCCTCAACATGTAGAAACTAACTTTCAGGGGGTTATTAATTACTTCAGTAACTTTTGTATAGTGTATCTTACAACCTTGTCTGACCTTCAAAACCGTGTCCAACTCGCTTCGGTGAAATGCGCACTTGAAACCTTCATGCTCGGGAAAAATGTTACCTAGTTTGCCAAGTGGTTTTAATCTGACAGACTTATGTGTGGTGTGCATGCTTGTAATCATACATGGGCCAAATGGGGACCCTTTATCTGACATCACGACTACACATCATGAAATGATCGAGTCGACTTCCTTTGATATTGACTTCAACTATACGTTATCATTGTCGTGATTACCTCCAGATATAGCGTTAATGTGGCAAATTACCTACGCGGTGATTTTGGCACGTGGGCTTTATCTTAAATTTGCGCCAGGAGACATCCTGATTTACCCTTCTGATGTTCTCACGTGGCCGCGCCTCATGTCTATTAAAGTGTGGGTGCGACGCAAGCAAACGTTCGAAGACATTTGATGAATGCTAATTACCTAACTATATTTAACAGTGTGCAATGTCAATGACCTGGAATATCAATCTTCCTTTCTCCCCTCCCCCCCCTCTTAAAGTTTTGCACAAATCTTTTTGATACTAGAACAGTTGCAAGTAACTTACTGCCGGTTTTTCACCATTTGACTAAGTCTTCTACTAGAACAGTTGGAAGCAGACGATTTCCTTAAGAAGGCGATCTACAAAATAGTGATTTGTTGTCGTTTTTTTCTATTTGATTAGTTGATTTATCAAATAAAATGATTACTGACGGTTTCGCACAAATTTCTTACCAGAGAAGTTGTAAGTCGTTGGAAGCACTGCTATTTGTCATATTGCTTGGGCTGAGGTTGAAAATTAGCTTAAGAAGGCGCTTTACAAAATGGAAATTTGTTGTCGTTATTGTTGTCTATTTGATTAGTTGATCTATCAAATAAAATGATTACTGACGGTTTTGCACAAATTTCTTACCAGAGAAGTTGTATGTCGTTGGAAGCATTGTTATTTGTCATATTGCTTGGGCTGAGGTTGAAGATTAGCTTAAGAAGGCGCTCTACAACATAGAGATTTGTTGTCGTTATTTTCTATTTGATTAGTTGATTTATCAAATAAAAGAATTACTGACGGTTTTTACAAATCTTTTACTAAAGCAGTGGTAAGTCGTTGAAAGTCTTGCTATTTGTCATATTGCTTTGGCGGAAGCTGAAGACTTAAGCAGACGATATACTAGAACACAAATTTTCTTTGTTGTCATTATTTTCAATTTATTAGTTGATTTATCAAATAAAAGAATTACTGACGGTTTTGCACAAATCTTGTACTAGAGCAGTTGTAAGTCGCTGGAAGCCCTGCTATTTGTCATATTGCTTGGGCGGAAGTTGAAGACTTAAGAATACAATAAACACAAACAACGACTTTCTTTGTTGTCGTTATTTTCCATTTTATCAGTTAATTCATCAAATGAAAGAATTAGAATTACTGCCGGGTTTGCACCGGTACTATTTGACTGAATCTTTGACTGAACAGTTGCGAGTGGTTGGAAGCCCTGCTTTTTGTCATATTGCTTGCTCAGCAAATCCTGCACTTTTTATTGGCAATTTGGACGTCATCTGTCCCAGGCAGATATTATGTTACCTGATAACATTACAAGATTCTTAGCATCCTTTGTTTGAGTTGCAACGGTATTACATGTACAACACATTGCTGCACACAGGCAGCGGTAAGCGGGTGGTCGCACCGCACAAAGCATTCGCCTCGGGAAAGGTCGTAGTCATTAATGAGCAGAATCTGCTCAAAAACAAGTCATTACTCTTTCCTTTTCTTACAATTATCGTCATATGGTTCACCTTTATTATTTTTTCAGTCACCCTCACGTACACGAGACCTTACAAGGCCACGCCGCGCGTCGGTTAGGGTTGGGCTACGTCATCGTGGTGTGAAGGACGGTCATGTTCCATTGTTACACACCTTTTCTTTTAAAAAAGCCATTCGAGGATACTTGTAAAGGCTTAAATTATAATGGGACCCATAGAGGTCTGTACCATAGAAAGGCTCGAGGCTTGATATTTCTTTAAAAGAGTTTTGATGTGGGAGGACCAGAGATTGTTGCTCCCACCAATTTGTTGTGGAAAGGTTGTCCCAGGATAATGGCCAAGGCTAATAATAGTTAACATTGTGATTGTCTAAAAGAAAGTCTGAACGAGTCATTCAAGGCTTGTAATTCCTTTTAAAGGGGTTTGAAGTGAGGGAAGCGGAGAAAGCGAGACAAAACTTGTCCTTCTAGGTTCACGTTCCGTTGTTACTTCCACCTACCTGTTCTGAAAAGGTTGTCCCAGGATAATAGCCAAGGCTAACATTATAATAGTCTGAAAGAAAGTCTGAACGCGTCATTCAAGGCTTGTTATTCCTTTTGAAGAGTTTTGATGTGAGAGAATCGGAGAAAGCGAGACAAACTTGTCCTTCTAGGTTCACGTTCCATTGTTACTCCCACCCATCTGTTCTGGAAAGGTTGTTCCAGGATAATGGCCAAGGCTAACACTATAAGGGTAAGCAGAGAGGTCTGCAGCATAGAAAGGCTGGTGCTCCGTTTTAAGAGTTCTGCTGTTAGAGAACTGGTGAATACCGTCAAAGTTTCGTCTCTGTTGTCTAAGAAGAAACGTTTTGAACCATTTTCCTTTGGTATCTGTGCTATAAATACAACAAAGAGCCTTAAACATCTAACAATACGCTTCAGCAGATGCAAAATCGTAAGTTGCATTTTACAAGTATGTACACGTCAGCTGCTTTTCTAACAAGTGTCTTTTATTCCATTAGAAAACGTAAGAAACGTGTGGAGACGTCTTACAAGATAAAATCGATGTCTTAACCTTGGGAAAGCGGTGTACTTCCAAGGAGTGTGAGCCGCACGTCTCAGAGTGAACGGAGGAAGATGAAATAGCAGACGTCGCCTGAAGCTAAATATAACTCATCAGAGGCAATAGGGACCTCTCTCAGTGGCAACGCTACGTGATCCAAGCGCAAGCCAGTGTTTCCCTTTGCTGTAGCTGTAGCCTTGGTTGCTAGTGTAAATGTAGAAATGTTCGCGGGGATTTAATTTGGCGGTAGGGAGAAAATGGAGTGTTCTCGGTGGTTTTGAGTTTGCGTTTGAAACAACAGTAGCGCTACAGTCACACAATGTAACGGCTTCTCGCGGTGGCTTTCAGTTCACGGTAAAGACTTCATCGCGAACATAAAACACCGCGAACATTTCTGCATTAATAGTAACTCCATCCGTCACGCTCCCCGTTACTACATCATCACGTAGTACACTGAGACGTTCGGTTTCCCCGTAGATACCGCCAGACACGCGTATCTAATTTTCAATTTTGATTGAAAATTAGATAACCGTGGTAATCTCTCAGACTTAAAAGACTGTCTGATAGCTAATGGAGTGAATCAATTATCCAAGCGCCTTCTGCGATTGCAGTTCTGCAACCCTTGCCTTATTCTGTACCGTACGTATGTCTCAGCGGTTCAGGCATATTACCAGTTGCTTTTGCAAGTAACGCCAAACAAGTGAAGGTAGAGCCTGGAACTGAAACAGGATGACACTCATGTTACTACTGTAGCGCCTTGGTTGCTAACTCCATCCGCTACGCTCCTCTTTACTACATCATCACGTAGTACACTGGCTTATAAGCTAATTGAGTGAATCAATTATCCAAGCGCCTTCTGAGACCACAGTTCTGCAACCCTTGCCTTCCTCTGTACCGTACGTATGTCTGGGTGGTCCAGGCATATTACCAGTTGCTTTTGCAAGTAACGCCAAACAAGTGAAGGTAGAGCCTGGAACTGAAACAGGATGACACTCATGTTACTACTGTAGCGCCTTGGTTGCTAACTCCATCCGCTACGCTCCTCTTTACTACATCATCACGTAGTACACTGTCTTATAAGCCAATTGAGTGAATAAATTATCCAAGCGCCTTCTGAGACCACAGTTCTGCAACCCTTGCCTTCCTCTGTACCGTACGTATGTCTGGGTGGTCCAGGCATATTACCAGTTTCTTTTGTAAGTAACGCCAAACAAGTGAAGGTAGAGCCTGGAACTGAAACAGGATGACACTCATGTTACTGCTGTAGCGCCTTGGTTGCTAACTCCATCCGCTACGCTCTCGTCACTACATCATCACGTAGTACACTGAGACGTTGGGTTTCCTCGAATGTGCCGTCAGACAAGCGTATCTAATTTTCAAGTAACTGTGGTAACCTCACAGGCCTTACAGACTGTCTGATAGCTAATGGAGTGAATAAATCATCCAAGCACCTTATGAGACCACAGTTCTGCAACCCTTGCCTTCCTCTGTACCGTACATATGTCTGAGCGGTCCCGGCATATGACCCGTTTCTTCCAATCCGACATTCGATTCCGTCAATAGTTACGTAGTCATAGTTTTTAGAATGGATTGCTTCATCATTGTTGCCATACATTATACCATGTCCAACTGTTGAGCAATGAAGTTCATTCAGTCATGCCTTCCTTCTTCTTTACCGTACGTATGTCTGGGTGGTACAGGTATATTACCAATTTTTTTGGTAAGGCTGCTGAGCACTTCTTTTAGTAACAAGTGACCGGGACGTATAACAAGAAAAATAAGACAATAAGTAGACTTAGATACCTGATATTCTACTCTGTGTGTGACAAGTACACGGACGCGTGTCAGGGTGTCCCTGTGGTGTAGTGGTTTGCGCTTCTGTCACTTACCACATCAGGTTCAAGTTACTTGGACCAGAAGGCCCGGGTTCAAGCCCCGGGTAGGACAAGAGGCGCATTCATAAAAATGGTACATATTTCTGAAACAGTATGGAAGTTAAACACACTCCACTGCCAGTGGACTAGCCCCCAGCTGCAGTGATTGCACCACAGTGTGGCCCAGGGCTATGAAACGGAGATGGGCACCGCTCTATACACCTTATGGTGTGGGAGGATTTTAACTTCTAACTAACACGGATGCGTGTGGGCGAGGTTATAGACCTTGCCGGGAGATCCGGTTTGGACGGATGCATGCCTGTTTTTAAAGATTTCTGTTTCTCCTTCTTTTCTTCTTTTTTCTGTCTTTATTGGTGTTTCCAAAATAAATTACAAATTCAAATACTAACAGAATATGAGCATACATGGGTCGCAATAAAAGCCAACTAAAAACCGAGACAATGTAGACATGTGTAGCACACATAAACTTACAGATAATTGTAGCCTCCCTTATGATATTGATTGTAATTTGCCTCCAAGCAACATTGTTTAAGTATATGATTACATATCATTATTTCCTTACATCTATATCATCAAAATAGTTATAGAAAAGATTCCTGTTTCTTAGCGTCTGACTCCTTTGAGCGTTCGGCAACTTATGGTGGGTGTATCATTTTTGTTGCTCATGTATTATGGGGTCTTTAACTTCGCATACGCTGCACCAGTGTGCTGTAGAGTTTAGGTAAGAAAGCAGTCATGACAGTTCCAAAGCCTTCGGAAAATGGAAGAATTTAAAAAAGAATATTTCTTCAAACGCAGTTGTGCGTCTCAACAAATGTGCAGTACGTACGTTTTGAAGCTTTCTGTGAGACGTTTGAAAAACAAGAAAAAAACACGCCAAAGATAGTTACTCAAGCAACTGGAGAAAATGTTGAAACAGTCAGACGTTTCAGACAGCATCCGTTGTCTTTCGTCAGTGACTAAGGATAGGACTAGAAAAACAGGTTTTATACCAAAACTCTGAATGTCTAACCTTCATCAACGTATCAAGAAAAAACAGTTACTCAAGCAACTGGATATGCTTTTGGAAACGGCCAGATGTTTCAGGTAGGATCCAGTACTCCTCATCAGTGACACTGAGCTAGTTCTGCGGAAATAACTATTGGAAAAGAATACAGAACGCGAAGGATACATTTAGATACTTTGAACCGTTCTGTCTCTACTAAACTGCACGCCTCCGCTTCCTAACGCTTTGTGTAACGTGCAAGGCTCGTATGCACGCGTGCACACTGCATGAAATCCAATTTCTACGCATGCCTTTAAGCATCCGTAAAAGTTGCATTTTCTCATTAAAGTATGCTTTAAAAGTCTAGTTTATGCATGCTTAAAGATCACATTAGTGCACTGACTAGGATCTCCCCCATTGCCGCGTCTTCTTTCTACCGAAAACGTTACACATGAGCAAAGTCTTTTGCCTTATATCACAATAAAGGCTTATATCATAATAAACTTGAGGGCAGGGAAAGAAGCGGGAATTTGATGATACAAAAGAGAGACTGTGTTATAACACATAGAAACGTTTAAAAATATATGTCAATCCGCCATTCCGTCAATATTTCCGTAGTCATAGTTTTTAGAATGGACGGTTGATTGCTTTATCCTTGCTGCCATACATTGTGCCATTTTCAATTGTCGAGCAATGAAGTTCATTCATTTATTTAATATACCTGCATGAATTCTGTTATCTACGAATACAAGATTCAAAATACAAGAAAAGGAAATGTAGAACACACTGTACTCAACTCACTCTAAAGCGCAACAAATGCAACAGTTACATCAAATAGCAGTTACTCAAAAGCAACTAAATGTGATTTTGCAAACGTTTCAAGTAGCATCTACTGCTTCTCGTCAGCGACACAATGCAACAGTTACCGACAGTAAAGACCAGACCATCGTTCTAGGCAACAGCCAGATCACACAGTTGCCACACGGTAAAGGTAAGACCTACTCACCGATACAGAGAACGTACACGCCGAGCGCGTCAAAGCCCCAGCCCGGCAGCACGGGCCGCGGTGGGTGGTAGGCGGTGGTGTTGTTCATGGCGCCCGTACGGAGGCTGCAGATCTCCCGGTGACCGTTTGGTCGCCGTCACCGGTAGGGCTCGTCGTCCCCACGGTGCGAGCAGGGCGTCCGCATCCCGCGTTTCGTACGGCAGATCGCACTTTTATAACCACAGGTCCTAATTTCTTGACGTTGTGTGATAGGCGGTCCGAATGTCACGAATATCTGGTAACGCCGCCCACCGTAGCTCCCATGCCGTACATGTGTTAGATACTGCAGACTCCGTGTGTACCTGCCCTGAGGGAATCCTGCACGTACACGCAAGGCCAGGTGTCTCCTCCTCCGAGGCCGTCACTTCTACCGGGACACGTGACCGGGCTCCACCAATAGAAGCGGAGGGGCCGTTATCTGAGCGCGACGCGACTCGGCTGTGGATAATGTGTAGCAGAATGGAAGGCTATTAGGACGGGTTCCGTTATGAGCTCTTCATAGATGTGAGAGTGGTGCGCGATCACTGTCACTCTGACAGCCAATCAACGCCGCCCGGCCTCTTATAGAAGCAGCATCAGGGCCGCTAGCCTCCGTTGCAGGCTTCCACACGGAGATTTTTCAACTTATCGGGGCCAGATTCTTTGGCTGGGGCCCGGTATCTGCTTGGGATCCTGTAAAATGGCGGTTACAGGATCCCAAGCAGATACGGAGCCCCAGCAGGTACGGTCCCCAAGCAGATACGGCGCCCAGCAGATACGGTCCCCAAGCAGATACGGAGCCCCAGCGGGTACGGTCCCCAAGCAGATACGGAGCCCCGCAGGTACGGTCCCCAAGCAGATACGGCCCCCAGTGGGTACGGTCCCCAAGCAGATACGGCCCCAAGCCAAAAAATCTGGCCCCGATAAGATGAAAAATCGCCATGGGGAAGCCTGAAACGGAGGCTACAGGGCCGCCCGGTGTAAGCTAAGGCTGGCAATTGATTTTTGTGGGGGTAATTAACCTCTGGTCGTGCCCGGAAATGCCTGGGTGGCGGTGGAACACACCTTCTCATCCAACCCCGCCGGGCGATGGGCGCCTTCATTACCGGATATAATGCCACTCATTAGGAAAGGTTGGATTCAACATAATGTTTCAAGTCGCTGCTACTGAGGAAGGCAATGATTAGGCTATTTTGGACTGTACTGAACATCCGATTGCAGATCATAGAGGTTTGCACCAGATGATGACAACAATTCTTAACAAGGCAATTATTGAAGGAAGACTTTACTCATACTGATTTTCGACCTATTCCGTCCATAGACAAAAGTACTATAAATGCAGAAATGTTCGCGGTGGTTTTATGTTCGCGGTTTTCGCGGCGACCGTTTCACCGCGAACTTAAAACCACCGCTAACATTATTTGTCAAATACTGTTGCAGTATGTGACTATAGCGCTGCCACGAACTTAAAAACACCGCTAACACTCCATTTTCCCCTTAGTGTGAAATAAAAACCACGCGAACTTAAATGCATATACAGTAGTATGGCTGACGATGTATGGCAGCGCCGCACTGTGTGTATAAAGAATCACAGCAACCCATCCGCACTGGCACTCTGGCATACATTACCCAGAGCAATACGTCCGATACGGATTTGTATACAGTGCTTCCCTCACAGTCCTCATTGGAGCATATCTTTCTAACCTTTGATATTTTTGTGCAGAGGTTAATACGGAGTTAAAATGCGGTGGATTTAAGCCCTGAAACGGAACCTACCTAGTATATGATGCAGCCAACGCACGGCTTAATGTAGTAGCAAGTCAACACAGTGTAATACTTGCAGTGAGCCAAGACATTCCAAGTTGGAAGCTTGTTTACGTTTATGAAGGTTAGACATCCAGATGAACAATAAAGACAATTCAAATTCTACAACTGGGCAAAATTCGGAGATTTAATTCCGAACGATTCGAGTGACATCCGTCACTCTTCTTCGTCGTCACTAAAATGAACTGACAAAACGAATACAATGCTAGCAATTCTTACTGGGAAACCGGTTGAACGTGTCAAGGACATTAACTCGTAAGAAACGTGTGCAAATGTTATGTAGCTTGTTGAATTTTAAAAGCCCTTCCCACACACCTGGATCACTGGATGGCCTACTCTTGCCTAAGGCCATGTTAATTTGATTATATGGATGACATCCGCGCGCACATCAATTTTCGTCCGTTTCCAAAAATATAAAAAAAGGTTTTGACTATACTGTAACTCGCACAAAGCAGCTGCGAAATGGTCAAATATATGCCGTGGATTTGAAAAAAAAAGGAAAACGATTTTTACGTCGTAGAATGCCAAAATCAGTTCCAAAGTCAAACATGTGAAGAAGTGAAAATGAAGAATCTATTATTCGCTATACCATACTCTGTGCGTTAGTAATTTGTTGAACCTTCCTGACCACACGTAGATTTCATAATTTTTTTTTGCCAACATTTTTGTTCATTCGCATGCTCACATCAGTTTTGGGGTTCTTAGAGGATGTGATCCATATAATCAAATCAGCATGGCCTAATAGATGGCTATGTAATCCGGTGCAATTACCACGTGTCCGTATGTAAACACACGCCAGCGTAGTAAGTGGTGGTGGGCGGCAAAAACAACATGATCAACCGACTTTCCAATGATAGAATAATCCTCCGTCCCCCACTACGATAATCTCTCTTTCATTTTTATTTCTATTCAATCTGCTGCACACGTCTTCGTTAACATCGTAATCCAATCGGTAAATGTTACAGTTGAGTGTGGGAAGGGCGCGAAAAGGTCTATTTCTCAGTAACGGTAGATTTTCTGATGAAATGTTACATCTAAAAATCTATCGTTACTTAGAAAAGGCCCCCTTCAGTCAATGTTGACCATGGTAAACTACTTCTTAAAATAGGTGCTGAAAATAACTTCTACACATATTAAGATATATGCAGTTCTCTTGTTAGTACCATACTGCTAGACCAAAGATATGCACGTTTAACAAAGGAGGAAATGTTCGCACATGTAATTACGATGTAATGAAAAACTCTGTGAATTTGTCTGCACATGTTTTAAGAAGGGAGAAGAAGCGTGTAAGTCATAGATTAATCATAGCGTAGTTTTCTGAGTATTTTCTTGATATTCTAATGCATTTAGCCCTTTCTAGGGCATGAATATGCAATAAACTACATTGTCATTGTCATTAAGCACTGGCACTGGCACTGGCACTGTACGTACTAAAACTGTACGCGCAAAGTTGCCTGTTCTACCCCCCCTGTTATGTTTGAATCATATTGCCCTGTCCTGTCTACGTGGCAATGGCCAGGTACAGCGATTATTCCCAAACGGAGATTCGTTGCACTACCCCCCTCCCCACACCAACATATGAAACACCGAAAGGGAATAACATAAACTGCCGGCCCCAGGTTTCGATCCCCCGAGCTCCGGATCATAACCTCACGCACTCTAACCACTAGGCTAAAAGGTCGCGACCCCATAGGCTGAGCAGTTGGTGTGGTGCTATCACTGCTGCAAGATAGTACCTGTTACAGATACAACAAAGCGTAATGTATTACCTGTTACATGGACCCTGGGGTCAGTCTTGTACGGAGATTTACTGTTGATAGCGTATGCTCAGGTATTGCTGATGCACAGGAGGCCTAGACAACAATGTGGAGTGATTTCATACGGTTTGAAAATAATGACAATGATCTTAAAGGTGATATTGTGCCATATTTAGTTTTTGGTTGTGATCCGTCTTTTTATTTATCGTTTTTTGTTGTATTTGTCATGGACGACCCAGAGCAGACCTCTGTAACTGGAGCCATTCGATGAACCACTTTTTTTACTCCTTATCTTATATTTTGTTCATCTATTTCGTAGATTGTTGACAGTGTCACCTCGCAATACATTTAACGGCCTGGATAACCTTTCCTTGAGTTGGTCGATATTTGGACGGCATTCACGACTTAACCTTTAGCACACAGAAGTAGCCCTTTGGCACCTCATTCTCTACTGGTTACAGAGTTAGGCAGCAGGGAGAAGGTTAAGGTGGCTAAAAACGTCTGCCCTGCGGCATTACTAAATGGTTGCATCATGTGGATTGATTCTTTCGAGAAGAGTGCAGTTCAACATTCAGTTCAAGATTTCACTTGACCCACTTCGCATTGATGTAAGAGGCTGAACATGCGTTCACATTTTCTAGGCACGTTTCCCGTAAACTGAGACAGGTGGAAATTGGCAAAGTTTTAATTTCTTTTCATGATGTATCGCCATTTTTGTGCATTAGGCATCTTGTTGAATAAAAATAGTCTTTTTCAACACAACCAAGTGATTTATTTATCCGACGTTTCGGTGACCATCTGTCACCTTCCTCAGGGCAATTCTGACTGACGCCCGTGCTGCAGTGCAATGTGAACCAGTTCCCTCTTGTCGATAATCATAAGTGAGGTGAGGTCTTCAACGTGCTCGAGGTGTGGCTCACCTCACACACGGGGCCTCCATTTAACTATTCGTAAGGACGTCCCTAACCGAAGCTAGGCACTCATCTACACCGGAGTACAGTGAGGAAATCGGTGTGGAGTGCCCTTCCCAAGGGTTCAGCATTTTGACCTGCCAGGGATTCGACCCCCCCCCCCCGGTTTTGATGAGTCAGCAATCCTAACCACATAACCACCGTGAGTGCCACCTTGCATTTACTTTCGTTACAATGGCAATGCAATGGCACTAGGTAGTGGTAAGGAATCTTATCTTCTCCTAACACCAGAAAAAAATCAACTTGTGCAACTCAACGAGACAGACCGTCTATAAGGCTTAGTATCATGAGCTCTAGACAGCGATGTCCTTTTCACCAGCTCTTGCTGCATTATAACTTATATATATATAACCCAGTCAGCCGCCACTGATGCATGTGGTAATGTGTTAGTCTGAGACAGCGCGGCTACAGGGCGGCGTAATCTCCAGCTCCAGTCAAGTCGGTCAGTCGGTAAATGGGACATGCGCTCTGAAGCGAACCTCGCGGCGCTGATAGCGCCATCAAGGGGTGAAAGTCGAGTTCACGATGCGTGCGGTAATGTGTTTGTCTGAGACGGCTACAGGGAGGCCTAATCTCCAGCCTCAGTCAAGTCGGTCAGTCGGTAAACCTCGCGGCACTGATAGCGCCATCAAGGGGTGAAAGTCGAGTCCACGAACCGCTCCACCCCGAAGCAGCAGCACGCTGAATGAATAATGACGCAATCAAACGGCGAAACTCGAGTCCACATTGGCTGTCACTTCAATCAATCAATCAATCAATCAATCAATCAATCAATCAATCAATCAATCAATCAATCAATCAATCAATCAATCAATCAATCAATCAATCAATCAATCAATCAATCAATCAATCGATCAATCAATCAATCTTTATTGAGAAACCAACATTGCAGGCATGTCAGAAGACACATCTGAATTTCATTAGATTCTTACAATTTGATAAGTACGTTAAAATGGTATCACTGGGTCAGATTAAAACTACATCACACAATTCATATTCAGGGACATATATATACAATAAAAAATTTTCCTTAGACGAACATAGACGAGTAAAGCGTACATGGGCCTTAAACCAGGCTTTGCAAGTCCTTCAGAGCCCTCACGATAAACGAGTCTCTGTGCCTTTTGGTCTTACTGAATGGAAGTTTGTATTGGATTGTCCTGTTCCTCAGATTATAGTCAGGTTTCTCTCTAGGTGGGAGGAAGACCAACACCATATATAGTATTGGAAGTGACAGAAGTAGCAAAATATCACTCCAAAAGCCCCAAAATAAATCATTTTGAAGCCATGTATGCCAATAATAATAATAATTATAATTTCAGGAAATATCCAATGCACAACTCTACTGAATTTCAGGTCCGTTGGTTTTCATTCCCGAAGCAGCAGCACGAGGAATGATTATTGTAGCAGTTATTACTGCTTCCAAAAAGACGTCAAACCCAAAAAGCTTGGTTGTATTCCGTAGCAGTTCTTATAATAGTCACTTGTTCCACTTGTCCCCATTGTTAACTCGCACTGTCTGTATATTTTTTCTATGCATTGTTTCATGGCAATTAGCCAACGGGCAAGAACTTGCGGAATAAAATGAAAATCATAAAACTCGTTGTAATTCACTTTATCTTCACTATAATGTTAGCAAAATTTCACGGTGTAAGGAAAATAGACATTTTCACTGAACTCAAACTTCACGGTGGCGGCATGTGATTTAAAGAACGGATGTGTGAAGGAATCATATATAAAAAAGTTTTAATCATGGTGATAATAAGTTCACGTTAAAGAGGTGACCGTGAAAACAGTGAACATAAAGTTACAGTGAAAGAAACAAGAATTACAGTAATACAAAACCCGCACTGACAACGAGAGTCCATGCATCTGTCCATCCATATACGATAGCCTGAAGTAACAAGGCGACCTGACGTGAGAGCCTGGCTAGCACCTTCGACAGTGACCAGTTCATCTCGGCGGAAACTCAGAACCTAAATCTTACGCGCGCGTGAAATTATGGTTCTGTCTGACTCTCAGAAGTAATTACAGTCTAGCAGACGTTTCGCACGGCGGAAGTCATGTTTTAAACGTGATCGATAATAAGACGATGGGTCAGGTATAACAAACGTATATTTCAGATATAACTAACTGCATGTTGTGGGTAATTAAGCTCATTAGTACTCCTTTGGGTACTTCTTGATTAAGCCCCCCTCTCACTGCATGGACCCGCGGCACGAAGGCGGCGTCGCTGCGTCCTACACTGGATTTGTGTTACCCTTGACTTTATAATGGGAACATCATTCAAAACGTTCAAGTATGACTAAAAACACACAAAGCTCCATTCGTTTTTTTGTTGATGAAATTCGTTGAGTGCTTTGTCAATTCGATCGGACGCAGCGACATCGCCAGCATGCCGTGGGTCCAGTGAGGGGGGGGGGGGGGCTTTACATGTACGTTCCACTAAAGTAGCGGCGATGTGAATAACTCAATTATAGTTGTATCGCCAGGTAGTCCCGCAGACAGCTGTGCCAATGTGAAGATGACAGCCTTTGACAGGCAAAAAGAGACTTCCCGGAACGGGTCAGTGATTCCTGGAAATTCCTGGAAACCCTTGAGGGACTCCTTTGATCTAGTCTATTAGCGTGGGTTTAACAGCTGGGATTAAGGGGAGAGAACTGAAGTGGTCTTATACACGTGTATTCGTATGAAGGTCCATCTGTGAGGGTAAGGCAAATGTTGATTTGATTATATTGATCACATCCGCCCGCGCATCAATCTTCGTCCGTTTCCAAAGAAAATGTTATTGGCCATACTGTAAATCGTAAAAAAAAAGCTTCAAACTTCAAAAACATATGCTGAGGTGGTCTTGTATTCGTATGAAGGTTCATCTGTGACGGCAATTGACATTAAATCTATAAGTTCACACGCTACTTTCATACCTAAAGTAAACCGGTTAGAAGTGGACTTATTCTCGTATGAAGGTTCATCTGTCACGGTACTTGATCAATCAAATCAAATCAAATCAATCTTTATTCAAGCAAACTGGCAGACATTAAAATTCTGAATTGATTTGCTTTTACATGGCAGCAATTTAAAAGCATTTCAAATGACTTAAAAGCATTACAAACATTTTAAAATTTATAAGGGAGTTGATTAAACGAAACGAACACATTAAAAGCTGTACACTTTACACTGTGACATAACAAAAGCGAAGAATACCGTGTCAAATCAAGCTTTGTGTAAGATAAGTGAGTCCGAAGGCAGATAATGCATTTGATTAACAGGCATTCAATAGTTCAACGAGGTAAGGAATTGGCGAATGTTTATAACGGACTGTCCGGCAATAAGGAATGTCCAGCTTCTTCGAATTGCGTGTACATCTACCGGAAATGTTCTGCCGTAGTGGAGGTAGCCATTCGCGAAAGTCAGAGTTGAGCAGTGATTCAGCAAAAGTTCTACAGAGTGTACGGCGACGGTCGGAAAGTGAGCTGAGGTTCAGTGTGGTTAGTGCAGTGCTGTAGCTGGAATATTGTGTCCCCAGGATGATTTTGCAGGCTCTCACTTGGATTCTTTCTAGAGCATTTGATTGTTTACAAGTCAACGCTGGATGCCATACGGGTACTGCGTATTCTAGTGTGGGACGCACATACATTGCGTAAACAGTCGTGAGGTCCGGAGTCGACACACCACATCTCTTCAGTCTGCGTAGCATGAAAAGTCTCCTGTTTGAAGATTTGACCATGTTATCCACTTGACGGTCCCATTTCAAATCGCTTTGAATGGTCGTGCCCAGAACTTTGATGTATGTTACACTTTCAAGGGCGTGTCCACCTATGAACAGAGGTTCCGGAGGGGGAGGGGTTCTCGCGAAACACACTTGAAGAACTTGATATCAAGGCAGTAGATTTACGCGCTGATTTCATACCCAAAGTAAAGCGCTTAGGAGTGGTCTCGTATGCGGCTGTGCAAATTTGTCAGTCGGGAGGTTGTCTGAAGACCTGCCAGACTCCAAACACTTTCACAGTGCTGTCCAGCCTGGATACAGGAAAGGACTAAAAGTTTAGACTGTTTTAACATTCCTATAACGTTACTCGTGCAGCCTAGGCGGTAAGAGATGTTATATTTGTATACGATACAGAAAAATGTCATTTCGAATGAGATATAAACCCATTTATACATCCATCAGCAAGTAGGAAGTAGGGTCATGTGGCGTAACGGCAGGGTTTTCGTCACAGAACCCAGCGGTCCCGGGTTCGAATCCCCTGGTTCATCCATCTTGAGCCGTTGGGAAAAGGGCACTTTACACGACTTTCCTCACTCCACCCAGGTGTAGAAATGGATATACTGTTCTCTGTACGTGGCACTGTTAAAATGCGTTATGAAAAACTTGTGTACAGTGTTGCAAGTCCTTGTCTGTCAAAAAGCGAAGAAAACATAAACACCTTAAAATTTTGAATACTAGTTTCCAACAGTCACATCAGCTTATCTATTTTCCCAGGAGAACGCATCGACCTGTTTTCCCCGGTGATCCTGGATACACCTGAAACTACGAGAACACATCATCGATGAACCTTACAGAGAAAACGCCAAAAAAAGTTATTCAAGCAACTGGATAAGATTTTGAAACAGTCAGACGTTTCACACAGCATCGGCTATCTTTCGTCGATGACTAATGGAAATTGTCATGAACCTTGCGTTAGTCTGCATGCTGCGTAAAGCTAACACTGCTGTAAGGTGACTTTAATATGATCGTTCTGTGAATGGCGTTATAATTCTGATATTCCCAGAATAAACTATAGCTATACGAAAACACGTTGTTTAACTTTACACAGAAAAGTGTCATGAGCCTTGCGTTAGGCTGCATGCTGCGTAAAGCCAGCACTTATGTAAGGTGACGTTGAGATGACTGTTCTTTAGATTGCCTTATAAGGTCAAAAGATGCAGCTGACCAGAATCCGGTCACCCCCTTCCCGCGCTTCTGACTAAGAATGTTCAGGGGAACGTCCACCAGTGACCTACATCCTTTAAAAAAAAATGATCTACTGGAAGACCTTTATCTCTGTCATCGGATGATTCAGTCGAACGACGACGACGATGGTGATAATGATGTTTGGGGGCAGAGACAAGGGTAATGGGCACCACACAACTAACTAATTAAAACAGTGCCACATACTTAGAACAATGTTGCTAAGATAAAGGTAGTCTTATAGCCTGTTTGAGACCGTAGGGGCAGTGGGTTGTTATCCGCTGTGTCTAGGGCACGGTATTGGCAGGCGGAGACCATGCCTTGTCCGAAGTCAGGTACCCATTTTACACCTGCGCGGTGTGAGGAAAGTCAAACCAGTTTAGCTCACTGACGAGCTATTCTTCCACTGAATAAAAAGACTCTTTGAACACAACCAAGTGATTTATGCAATCGACGTTTCGCTGACCATCAGGTTTACTTTGCACTGCAGCACAGGTGTCGCTGCTTATTGATGCGTTCCCAAACGCAAAGTATTTACACATGAACACTGTTACAGGTAACAGTTTCTACCATGGAGTGTAACATAAACAAAAATTCCAAGTAAAGTGAAGTAGGAATTCTCAGCATCGATGACCCACTAACCAGATGAAACAATCCATGGAACCACTCTTGACTCCGCACAGATACTCAAGTGTCGATGTCAATCAGAAATCGTGCATTGTTACGGGAAGTGCGCTTTTATGTACGATGAAGTTCCATTTAGCTAAGTGCGACCTACTTTGTAAAGGTTAACGTTGTTTAAAAACGTGCAGCGCACACGCTTTACTAATGGGAAGAATGAAAAAGTACTAGGGTTGTGTACCTAAACCCTGTACCCGTACCTGTAAAATTGGTTACCTACAGGTCTGGATCTAACCGTCTGGTGTACCGGTACCTATTCAAACTAAAGCACTAGTGGACTCCACGTTAAAGACTAAAGATCACTTCACTCAGGTGTATATGAGTACCTAGCTCATTTAGGGTTAGGGACGTCCCTCGGATAGGACGTTAAATGTTTGGGGGGAGTCACACCTTGAGCACGTAAAAGAACCCACCACATCTTTCCCGGTGTGAGTGGACCAAAACATTCCGGCCTTAATGGGGTAGGGAATTTCCCGAGCAGCCTTCGTAACCCCTGCTTCTCCTAATGGGTCAGTGAAGTCATGCTTGTCTTCAGCATTGATGTTTCTGGCCTAGGGTGAAGAGATGCTGCTACAGTAACAATTAGTTCAGTGGTTAGATGAGTGCCCCCCTATGGCCTTTCACTGAGCGAGTTCGTTAAAAAAAGGTAAGTAAATCCCGTCTCAAAGATGACCATATCTTGCCGTTGAGAATTGAGACAAGCTTGCAAATGGACTGGCTTTTTTATTCAAATGTTTTAATCCCCGTACAAAGATGAGCATTCATCACCACAAGGACGGTTGGCTACATGTATAACATACAGATAATTGACCAAACTTGTTTCGGTACAGTTAACGTTACAGGTCCGGACCTGTACCGAAACTGCTGTACCTGTTCTTGAAATTTTGTTTGCAATATACACATACACAGTCCATGCACCCCCCTGTTCAATTACAAACTATTTTGATCGGACGTTTAAAGACATATTTCTGTCTTATACCCTTCCGTACACTTTTGTTTTTTGTTTGTTTCGTATAACCAGTAAACCGCATTTACTGCTTTAAGCGTAACATAACAGTTTTGTACAGTAGGTACAAGTTGTGCAAGACCGGACAGTGAGGTTTGATCCACTCACACCAGGAAGGACCCCTACCTCTTTTCGATAAGTGCGGTGGGTTCTTTAACGTGCTCGAGGCGTGGCTCTCCTCAAACACGGGACCTCCAGCTTTACGTCCCCAGCTAAAGCTTGGTACTCATTGTCACCTGAATTGACTGACGAAATGGGTGTTACGTGCTTTTCCCAATGGCACAACGCTGTGGCGTGCTAGGGATTCGAACTCAGAACCTTTAGATTCTAAGTCAGCAACCCTTACCACCTTGCCAGCTGGGTATTGATAAACGCCACCCGGTCATCGGGATTTTAAAAAGTGCGAAGCTAAGATAATTTCAAGACCCTTCAAAATGTATTGTTCAAAATCCTGGGTCATTTCCTTCCTATGTACTCATCATCATCAGTCGACGTGCTTTCGCTACGACGGGGTTATACCGCCCTTTTTACGGCGTGACATACCCTTTCGTTACCTGTCATACAAGATGTACTACCTATATACTACTTTAATCATTATACTTCTGTGAACCATTGATCCTTCCAGACGTTATTTGATTCCTTTAACCGTGATTGATTGGCTGCATGTAATATCCTGTCTGATTGCTTTTGCTCAGCTCATTCCTGTTTTTATGTGACCGATGCGATTGAGATACATTATTGCCCGCGGGAATGTCGGTGTATCATTCAGTGATAAAGATAATGACGTCTAGTTCTTTCATGACAATAAGAAATACCTTTCCTCTGATACACAGCAAGCAGTCAGATTCGTTCAATTGACGTGGACAATATTTTCATCTAACGGAGACTTCTAGAAAGGACCCGTGCAATAAAAGGTAAAAGTAAAGGTAGTCATTTTGAGGACGTAGGGGCAGTGGGTTGTGATCTACTTTGTCTAGGGCACGGTATTGGAAGGCGGAGCCCATCCCTCTCCTTCTGCCTCCCCAACCGAAGTCAGGTACCCACTTGTACGCCTGGATGGAGAGTTAAAACAAGTGCCTGTCTCAATGACACAACGTCTAGACAGAAAAGCTAGAAATCGACCCCGGGACCTCTCGACTAGCAACTCGGCCATTCAATGCCACTATGCAATGAAAATGAGGAACCACTTAATAAACTGGGTCAACCTGTCAATTGAAAACAGATTGGTCAACGATTGTACAGCAATCTAACTTTTGTAAAGCAATTCTGAATACCCATTGTAGATTTGATTGATTTTGATTGATCGCCTTGCCCTGACAATTATGGGGAGAGCCCTGACCAAGTACCCATGCCCAAAACCTTTGGTGAAAGAAACCGATCAGTTTCAGTAAACAAGTAGCTTCTTCATGATTGCATATAGAAAATCAATATAATTCATCATGAAAATCCGAACAAACTGGGTCATTTCCATCACAGTTCCACATGACTTTAGGAAACTTTGTTCAGTGGCATCGTGTGGCGCAATCGGTAGGGTGTTTCGCCCACAACAGAGAGATTCCGGGTTCCAAACTACCGATATGCCCCGATGTTGTGCCCTTCCCGGTGTACGTGGTTCAAAACCTACAGTCATAAGGTCGCACATGTGTTCGCTTTTAGTGATAGCCTCCGGCTAGTTGTGCAACCCTGGCATGTACATGCTTAACCAATAAATAAATAAATGAAAATAAACTTTGTTCAGCTGAAGACAGGAACCTGAAGAAACTATTTCATGACTTGGCAATGATGGAGAGTTTGAAAGGCTGTGAGTAGAAATATCACTTTTACATACCCATGTAATGAATATTTCAACCAGCTGTAGGTTGATGATTCCCCTGTAGAACTGACCTGATTCGTCAGACCTGTATTGGGATGACGGGTAGGAAGTTTGAGGTACTCAAAGTCAAAGTTCCTTCCCGCACCGATGGTGCATAGGGCGGCGCCCATCTCCGTTTCAGTTGCCCTTGGGCCACACAACTTTGTGCAAGTCACTACAGGGGGGCTAGTCCATTGGTAGTGTCGTGTGTTCAACTACCATACTTTTTCCCAAATGCTGAGTGCTAAGCAGAGAAAGCAGTACCATTTATGAAGTCTTTGGTATGACCCGGCCGGGGTTCGAACTCAAGACCTACCGTATGCAAGGCGAACACTCTACCCATTAGGCCATTGCACAACCGATGGCCATTCTAGTGGGTAGTTTGAGGTACTAGAAGTACAGTAGTATATTGTGATACCCTGTAGCCCCTGAGGGGGCTAATTTTTCGTGGTTCAAACATATATACACGTGGCGTCATGTGGCGCAAGTGTAGAGCGCGCGGCTGTCAAACAATGGGACCCGGGATCTAATCCCAGGTTGTGCCCAGAGACATGTCCGAACTTGCGCCCCGACGTTGTGCCCTTGGGAAAGGCACTTAACACGACTTTCCTCACTTCACTCAGGTGTAAATGAGTACCTACCTCATCTAGGGTTAGGGAAGTCCCTCGGATAGGACGTTAATTGGAGGTCCCATGTTTGGGGAGAGCCACACCCCGCGCACGTTAAAGAACCCACCACATCTTTCGAAAAAGAGTAGGGGCATGCCCTGGTGTGCGATGGTCCAAATCTTACAGTCCGGTCTGGGATGACATCTTGAAAAGGTGATAGTTCACCTGTTATGTCAATCCTTCCACAAAATGTGGTAAATCGAAATAAATAAATAAATAAGTAACGTTACACATTCACATACACAAATGCAAATATACAATCAGTTTCAAAGTTGACGATATTCGATTAATTGCAGCATAGATAATCTAAAATCATTTAGCTAGTGCAATCTTGGTCAGTCAATCCGTAAACTGTAACACCGGTATAGGTAGTGCACTGTATTCTGCTGCTGCAGTAGTCTGGACACTCTGCAGCTGCAATCAGTCCTTCTGCAAAGCCTTTATATCAGTCAGGAGATCATCCAAAGCTTCACAGTTCTGTATACAAACGTTTGCTTTCCGTTGTGACTTTTGGGTTTTGGTAACCACAAATTATGCATTGACTGTCTTGTTGAGTATACGTGACATTCAAGAACTGGTAAAAGTACAAGGTATATGCTGATGCACGGCTGTCACCTGGCCTCAACGGAGGACGTCAATTCTACCCCGGGACATACTCAGCGATAAATCAATGTAGCCGATTGAGTCCCAGATTACAGTCTGAGTTATCGCATCTTTTACTCATTGAAATCGTCTTTTTCTCATTAACATCGTCCTGTGGGTCTTAGATAAGGAGTCTGGACTTGCCTTTCATGAGCGGTGAATTCGTAGGCACCAGACTCTACTCAAAAGATTGTCACTAGGCTGAATAAAGTTCTAAACGGGAACTGTGCGGCTCCAGATATCTTACTGAGGGACGAATGCGTGTACAAGATGTCGGTTAGCTTGTGGAATGAATCCACTCTACTTTATACGAGCACTCAAGAGTTCTTAAACGAGTTTAAACTGTAATTTCCAACACAAAAAAAAAAAAAATTGGACTTACCCAAATTTTCGACCGTACGGCATCGGTCTTTGTCAAGGAAACCTAGACCGAAACCTCCACGGCAAATTAACTCCAAACAGTGCCAAAGTAAACACACAAACAGAGGCATTGTAGTACTACCTTATGTGAAAGGTCTGTCCGAAGGACTTAGGAGAATTTTCAATGCACATGGGATAAGGACATGCTTTAAACCAACAAGAACCTTGCGCAGCCTGCTAGTCTCCCCCAAGGATAAGACACCTAAGGGAGGCAAGTGCGGAGTGGTTTACCATATACCTTGCCAAGGTCAAAACATCAAAGGGCCTTGTAAGGAAACCTACGTTGGGGAAACTGAAAGATCACTAAAGACCCGGTTCAACGAGCACAAACGCCCAAGCACCATCTCCTCAGAAGTCTCACAGCACTTACACATAGAATCTCCTGGACATTCAGTTTCACTGGATAAAGTTAAAATTCTGGACACTGAGTCGGACTTTGTTGCAAGAGGCATCAAGGAAGCCATTTACATCAGGGCCCTACGACCATCCCTCAACAGAGACGGCGGGCGCTACAGACTTTCCAACACTTACGATCCACTACTCACGGAGTCACGTGTGCTATCTGCATAACGTGACGTCACCCCAGCGGTGGATGGATCATTCCTTGACAAAGACCGATGCCGTACGGTCGAAAATTTGGGTAAGTCCAATTTTTTTTTTTGTGTTGGAAATTACAGTTTAAACTCGTTTAAGAATGATTTCTACCAACACAGATGAACTTTCAAGCTGAGCACTCAAGAGTTTTTTGGTTACAAACAGCAGTAAGAGCAATGTAAGATTGGCGGGTTGTTCAGTAGGTATCAACATGTTGCAGATCTCAAAGAGGCAGACTGGCTTATCTTACTTGTGTCCACTCACTACGTTATCCTTCCATCTCTTTCTCTTTGGCTTACTTTCTTTTGGTTTTCCATGTAGGATGTTTTCTTGAGGACAAAAGACTGTGACACATGGCTGCACCGTCTCGACTTACGTCTTTTACTTTTACAGCTGACGGGAGATGGACATGGTATGTTGTATCCTCCCATCTGTTTCTTGACTCTCTCTTTTTGCGTGCCGTGTTTTGTCCCTTGTAGCGTAGATGACGCTAGAGTGATGCATGGCTAGATCATGGGAGGCCGTCATGGAGCATGTTAGTTTGTTAGTTGTTGTCTCATCAATCGCGCAATTCCTGGAAACACTGTGGTTCAATCGACATTATTGGAGCATTCTTCAGGTAAATCCTGGGTACTTGGAAGTTTTAAGTGACATTAGTGGCGGTAGTCATTTATCTTTATCAAGTTGTGACGACTGATTCAGACATCCTACACGTAATTTGGTATCAGGTCCAAGACTTGCGTAGTGAGATGGATCTATCAGCTTAGGGGTAACGTCGCGCTAATAGAGACGGCTGCGTCTCTTCGCTTTATCACGAGATTTGACTGATGAGCAGGGTGTTTGCTGTAGTACAGGACATCTGTCGACCAATTAGAGATGATCCCGCTAGTTTTATATAATATATAAAGTACGATGTCTTCTTTCTCTATGCGTCTGGGGGATACATTGGAATACATGGCGGACTAAGGTACGGACCTCTAGGAGAGCTAAGGACAAAGAACTCAAAGAACCCTGAATTCCGTGAAAAGTTTCATCAGGCTGGTAGATCACAGAGTACTGTTACCGTGCACACACAGAAGTTCTTCTTCATTACCTTCGTCAAGAAGGTTATTTTTTTATGCTTGTCTGTGTGTCTGTTAGTGAACACGATAAGTCAAGAACGCCTGTATGGATTGTTGTCGCATTTAGTGTGTCGGTGTGTATGTGGGACATCTCAAGATGATTAGATTTTGGGCGAAGTACTTTGCATAATTAACGAGAAAAGTGTAAAAATGTGTTATATTCTATGCTCAGTATGTGTTCTGGTTGGGATGTGTTGGCGGTGTTGTTTCGATGGGTCATGGATAAGTGGTAGGGGTGTGTAGTTGTCATGTGGGAGGCAGGAAACGTAGTTGCTAGGACAAATTGGCTTGTCACTCAGCTGAAGGAGGTTTGCTCAGCTGTAGGCAGTGGTATGAGAAAGCTAGCAGCAGAAGGTGGTGTGGAATATGGTGGAAGCAGACCAAAGTTGGATATACACTACCTTACATCAGGAAGAACAATCAGTAGTCGTGTGTCACAGCATGGGGATAGGACGGTGTTCAGGGTAGTTGAGTTAACCATGTTATAGCTGGGAAACAAGAGGTGATTTATTAGTATTCGTCATACTGTATGGCGTACATGGAGGTTGTGTGGAAGCGTGCACTAAGAGTATGGATATGTATTGCTGAAGAAGTTTTTGATGAAGGATGGATGTATATGGATTACAGGATGTAGTCTGAGTCTGATAGTTATTACCTTTGCCGGGAAGGTAATATTTTACCGAGCGTGTCTGTGTGTCTGTTAGTGAACACGATAAGTCGAGAATTCTTGGATGGATTGTCTTGGTATTTGGTATGTTGGTAGGTCTTGATCAAACCTAAAAATTATTAGATTTTGGGCCCCCTAACGGCTTGTTATGATACTGCAGCGGAACTTTCTGTTTTAATATCTCGTGTTCTGGACATGCTATGGAACTGATTTTTGAGTGGCAGATAGCCCTTTGGACAGAGAGTAAGCGGTATAGCTTTGGCCCCCCTAGCATCATTTTTGGAACTGCAGGAGCAGGTTTTGCTTCAGACTTTGAAAGGGAATAACTCAAGAAGGGCTTGATGGATGGTCATGATTTTTTGTAAGTAGATAGCTTGAGTGATGATGTACATGATTAGATACTTATTATGCAAATCAGTATCTATTTTGCATAATTAATGAGGAAAGCTTATACATCCGCCAAATTCCATGATATGGCTATTCAAAAAGGTGACATTTGTAACCAGGGAAGATAGGAATGTTGATGAATAGAAAATATGCAAATGTAGGCCTCATTTGCATAATCAATGAGAAACTACTATAATTCCATACTAGTAAATGACGGCAATTCATACTTGTGGCATTTGGAAGTTGTGTGAATGTGAACAGCATTGAATCAATTATGCTAATAAGGAGCTCATTTGCATAATTGATGATTAATGTTAGCATAACCTTCTTTGTTAAGCTCATACTTAGGACAACGTATGTTATTTGGGTGAAGACGATCAACTGGTATGATTCATAATTGATGAGAAACACTCCTAATACGTCAGTTATATTTAGGTTAAAATCATTAGGCGAAGGTATGAGGTCGTAGAACAATATGTCTACGTTTCCTAATCATATTTCCTAGAAAGGTAGCAGACAACTAAAGCATCCTCAGGTAAATAAGAACTTGCTTCTATGACGAAAACCTCATACCTAACCTTCTAAATGGGTCTACAAGAAATTCAACTCTCAAACCTCAATTGAAAGGACGTTGGAGCGTTCGGAACACCCAAAAAAGAACAACTTGAAGAACCCTTAACTCTCTAATGCTTGACATGGCGCCTAGGTGGTCTGGTGGTTAAGTTTGTTGACTTCGAATCTAAAGGTTCTGGGTTTGGATCCCTGACAGGCCCCAATGCTACGCCATTGGGTAAGGAAACATTTTAATTCCATTTCCCCACTCGACTCATGGGAGATGAGCATCTAGCTTCACTTAGGGACGTCCTCTGGGATGGGACGTAAAGCTGGAGGTCCCGTGTTTGATGAGAGCCACACCTCGAGCACGTTCAAGAACCCATCACACTTTTTGAAAAGAGTTGGGGTCCTTCCTTGTGTGAGGGATTCAAACCTTACCGTTTGGAAAGAATTGAAAAGGTGGTAGTCACCTTCTTGTCAATCCTTCCACAAAAGTCTCAATAAATATTAGATAGATTAATGAATAGTCATCGAGTGCCAGCAAACATACTGTGGAATGCCCTGAGAATAAGGAATTAAAGTTTATTGCAAGTTCATTCCCGGAGGCTAATTGCAAGTACATGTAACATGAAAGGACGGACAGACAATGGTCAATATAACATGTGACTACTCTAGTTCTAACTACTGACACTAAATTCTAACTTATTGGGTTCGGCTTCTTTTGCCGAGACAGTGGAAGACGAATGATCCCACTTTTTCTGTAATGTGTGGGTTTTGTGATGTAAAGCCCCTTTCACACTTGTGCTTAAATTCAAGTGCGTGTGAGTTGCGCATGAACATTTTTTGGTTTATGTAACGTTTGCAGAGAAAAAGTTGTTTCCTGCTTTGACCCACCGTTGTGCAGCCTACATATAGTTATAGAACCAAAGAAGTTAATTTCTTCAGCTGCAAAATAGACCTAAAACAAAAACTTGTTAAAACGCAACTCACGCGCACTTGAATATACGCACAAGTGTGACAGGGCCCTTAAAAGGAGAGTAGTTCTCTTTTTGTCTGTGTAATATGTTACATAGTCATCACTTAGATGGTGTACAGAGGGCGGACAAGGAAAAAAACGAAGAGAAGAAGATGGAAAAGAACAATGACAGATGACCTGGAGATGATGTACCAGAGCTTTGGAGATGTGGAGGGTGGACGGGACAAGCTCCGTAATTAACCGATGCTCCAATTAAGAAAAGGGGAAGCTTCATCTGAGTCTGAGCAACGCATGGAGTTGTAAGGACCTGACTTATCCGTCAACTAGGAATGGTAGCAGCTGCCATGTCCCATTTTATCATTATGTCGACCTTGTAAACATCAACTTTGACTTTCAACTTCTAACTTTCATATGATGCAGGCTAGGCAATAGAAGCTTGTATGCTATGCCGAAGGGTGATACCGACTATTTATACAGATACAGGCTGTCAGAAAAGACCTGGCGATGGTGTTTTTTTAATACTTTCGGGCGTGACTTCTACGTGGCTCCGTCGGAGACCCTGCGGCTGCCGGGATATTTTGGGTCCAGCCGGGACACCGAATCATTTTAACCCGGCCTTAAAATCAACGCGGGACCCGGTAAGAAATAGACACCATGAGGTAACCTTGCGAATATTGGGAGGTACTCCCGGTACCCGGCAGTTCACCAGGACAAATCTGTGGCTTCGGGGCCAGGCCGGGACTACACCCCCTACGGGCACCGGTGCAAATGGGACGGTAGCATTAGAAAGACGCCTGTGACGGGCTTAACTGTACCATCTGTAGGTTACATAGGAATGGTCCCATCGGAGAAAGACACGGCAATCACGGGTGTGTGTGACGACATCAACATTCTGGGCAGATTAAGGAAAACAGCACGGGGTCTTTGGTATGTGTGTCTACATTTGTATAGAGTATATCGGCCCTTCGGCGTAACACACCAGCTTCGCAACACAAGCTGGTAAGGGCCCTGTCACACTTGCGCGCGAGATGAGAGTTAACATTTTTTTGGGTTTAAGTAAGGTTTGCGGTTTCTACTTTGATCCACCGTTGTGCAGCCTGGTTATCGAACCTGAGAAATCACTTGTTCGGCTGCAAACTTAACCTAAACCAAAAACATGTTAATACGCAACTCATGCGGGCTTGTTAATACGCAACTCATGTGGGCTTCAACACAATGTGGAACGGACTGGCAGTTATACCACCATTCCACTAAGACGGCGCTCTCTGCAACCTCAAATTTAACAGAGCGTTCAACTAATTTCATAGACAAATAACGAATATTCTTACGCTTTGTTTGTTTTGTTGTGTTTTCGGTCATACGTTTACATTTTCCATGATATTCGAATTATAAAATGAACGATTAGACAAATTCTATTTAGGCCGTAGCGAGAGCGCAGCGCGATCGCCGTCTAGTGGGATCGGGGCCTTAAACCCCCCTCTCACTGGACCCGCGACACGATAAACGATTTTCATCGATAAAAAAACGAATCTTTTTAGCCTTTGTGTGATTTTCAGTCTTTTGGGTCATACTTGTGCGTTTTGCATGGTATTCCCATTGTAAAATCAAGGCTAACTGAAATTCAATCTAGGAAGGATTTAGGTCGCGGGTCCAGTGAGAGGGGGCTTTACAGAACATCCAGGATGAAAGTACATACGTCATAGATGTTTTAACTCTATCCAGACTGCGAGTCCTTGACCTGTGGCAACGCACAGTACACTGGTGATTTATGTAATCACCATAAGGCGGGCTTGCTCACAGGTAAGCCAAGGTCTCACCTTCACGATTTATCAAGACGATCCACCGCAACTTGACAAATCGGGAGGCGAGAATGGTAATCTAAGACGCCTGCGGTTCCCAAACCACTCAGATACGCAGGTGCTATTACTTCTTCTCGCTAGTTCTGAGATGATTTATGAATTAAAGAGAGACACTAAGGCCGAAAAGTGGGAAAACATTGTTGAAAACTGCCGGTGAGTCTTATTTATGGCACCCCACGAGGGTTGTTGTGCTTTCCAGATTACGGTAAGGACCACACTCCACTAGACGGCGCTCTCACTGCGACCTCGCTGCGACCTAAGATTTATGCTGGATTTGTGTAATTCGTGATTTCATAAATTGTAATATCATGTTAAACATTTAAGTATGACTGAAAACACAACAAAACACACAAAGATTCGTTCTTTATCTACGAAATTCGTTGAACACTCTGGTCCATTTTAGGTCAGAGAGAGAGCGCAGCGAGAGCGGCGAGTTAGTTCGGTTCCCGTAGAAATGTCTTCCCACATGACGAATGGTTCTCTGAAGGCTGATGCATATCTATCAAATTTGTTAGCGTTTCGGTGGGAAAGGCCGGCCGTGGAAGGCAAGGTCAACAGAGATAGCTGCGATGTTCATATCTACCTGGAGACAGTCCCATCTATCACAAGAGCGAAACTCGACAAGTTGCCTTTCTGAGGTCAAGTGCAGTTTTACAGAAAGAAGTTTGAAACGTATGTATGTATGGATGTCAGAAAATCCGGGCGGAGAAAACACGTTCTCAGGCTGAAGTTAACTTTTTTGTAGACATCATGAAAACTTCGCATGGAAGTTCTTCTGTAACGGTCATTGACATTGCAAAGATTTCAAACTCTACTTCTGTCTACACAAAGAGACGTGAAAAAACCTGCCACACAGCGGTCACAGGCTTACAGCGGTTACAGGATCCCAAGCAGATACGGGGGCTCAAGCAGATACTATGGGCTCCCCAGCCAAAGAACCTGGACCCGATAAGTTGAAAAATCGCTAGTGGGAAGGACTTGCAACGGAGGCTACCATATGCACCAGATGCTATTAACCTTCCAGAGACGGGGGCCGATACAGACTGACGGGCACCTTTGACCCGTTGATGACGTCACTCTTTCGTTCAGGTCACGTGACAATGGCAGACCTCTGATTCACTCGACACAAAAAGGGTCAGAGTTTGAAATCTCAGTGGTAAGGGCTTTACTTTATGTATGGAAACGATTTTAAACATCTTTTTGAAATCATGAAAACTTTTTTGCATAAAACTTTCGGGTATGTCTTTGACCTCCCTCAGGATACCTGACCCTTTAAACACGTGACCTATTGAGCACGTGACTTCGGTAGTGGGTTTCAGGTGACTGAAAGCAACTCACAGTTTTCTTATGTCGAAACAAAAGTTAAGACCGCGCAGTCCAGTTTGCGGAATTTGCAATCAAAGAATGAAAAATCGAAAGAAAGAGACTCAGTGTACGTCCAATCTCATGGAACCATCTTGCACTAAATACCAGGAATATTGATTGAACGTTTTGGGAGCGATAGGCGTAGGATTACGTTCTTGCTGCCCTATTCTTGTGTCTACCAGGACTAAGCTGCATCACGCAAGAGCTTACCACAGAGTTCAACACGAATCAGTTACCCTGCCATCTCCGCATGCATGACGAAAGGGAGCTTTAATGTAGTCGCTGTATATAGTTAATGATTGACATCCATAAAAAAGAGATTAGCAGTGATTGCGACGCTTTGCGCTATTTTGCCAATTACGTTTTTTTTGCGATTTCAGGCAACAATTTGGCGTCGGTTTGCGAATGCATTTCGGAATTAGGTGCAGTCTCACAGTCTCAATGAATAAATAAGATTGTTCATCTATTTATCTATAAATGAATAAATGAAAACAGAACTGTAACTCCGCTGAACATCCAACGCAGCGCCGCTCAACTTTGAAAAATGGTTCCCTAAATTGAACGTGACACATGTTTAACTACTCGCCTTGTCCCCGTCTGTGTGTTTTAGCCCCGTGTGTGCGAGAGGCGACTTTGGCCATGAGAACAAAGATTCCCCTCACCAGTGGTCGGGAACAATTAAACTTTGAAAAATGGCTCCCCAAATTGAACGTGACAAAGTGTTAACTACTCGCCTTGCTCCTGTGTGTGATTGAGCCCCGTGTGTGTTTGAGCCCCGTGTGTGTTTGAGCCCCGTGTGTGTTTGAGCCCCGCGTGTGTTTGAGCCCCGTGTGTGTTTGAGCCCCGTGTGTGTTTGAGCCCCGTGTGTGTTTGAGCCCCGCGTGTGTTTGAGCCCCGTGTGTGTTTGAGCCCCGCGTGTGTTTGAGCCCCGTGTGTGTTTGAGCCCCGTGTGTGTTTGAGCCCCGTGTGTGTTTGAGCCCCGCGTGTGTTTGAGCCCCGTGTGTGTTTGAGCCCCGCGTGTGTTTGAGCCCCGTGTGTGTTTGAGCCCCGTGTGTGTTTGAGCCCCGTGTGTGTTTGAGCCCCGTGTGTTTGAGCCCCGTGTGTGTTTGAGCCCCGCGTGTGTTTGAGCCCCGTGTGTGTTTGAGCCCCGTGTGTGTTTGAGCCCCGTGTGTGTTTGAGCCCCACGTGTACAAGGGCCGGCTTTGGGAACAAAGTGTGCGGTCGAGACGCGTCAGAACTCTCGGTCTACCTGTCGGCCTGACACCGCAGATAACAACGCGGCGGCCGGGCCTTTTCTGGAAACTTGACAAGGCGAGACTCAGGGGTTACGCACAAACTTTCTCTGCTTATCTTCGTGCCCAACCCGGCTGGGGATAGCAATCCCGTTTTCAGGCGTAGCTTCCATGTAAAACATCATGAAATCGCGGGCGAATGCACCCAGACTAGCTGCGTGTCGGATACTGATTACCGAAACTACATGTACACCCTTTGTCGACTACACCCGTAACTACCGTACTTTTCAAAATGCATCACCTTATGTTAAAACGATCTGCTAAAAATTTACTGACCAATTTGGGATGTGAAATTCTTGTACATCGCAGCGAATATGTCCTGATAACACACAGGGGATAGCAATCGCTTTGTTTTCTTCACCCATAACTACCGTACTTTGAAATACATCAATTTTCGCCAAAACGATCTGACTAAAAACACCGTAACTACCGTACTAGAATACTAGTAAATCACTTTCCGTCAAAAAGATGTTCCAAAAATCACAGACCCATTTGGGATGTGAAGTTATTTTACATCGCAGCGAATATTCCCTAATAACACCCTGGACAACGCTTCCAAAGGCTTTCCGTGTATATGAATATATCTTAAGCTAATGTATCAGTCACGAAACAATTCGGAATTTGACCGAAAACATTTTAAAGACGGACATTATCCAATGGCTTCATTGGTGCCAATATGTCCAGCACAAATCATTTTCCTGGTATTGTCTGAAACATTTCAAAGACGGACATTATCTAATAGCTTCATATGTTGCCTATACATCCATCACAGAGCATTTTGCAGGTATTGTCTGAAACATTTCAAAGACGGACATTCTCTAATGGCTTCACGATATGTTGCCTATATATCCATCACCGCATTAAGCAAGTAAGCAAAGTAAGCATATAACGTTATCCATCACAAAGCATTTTCCCTTTCAAAGGCGCGCGGTGTCCAGTAGCTTTGCGTTAACCACAGAAAATAGACCGTAATCGGCCCTGAGAATGCAGTGATTGGTATATCGTGTCACACCAGGCGACTCGGGTATTCCGGGGTGAACAGCGGCGTACGTGGCAAACTTTCTGAAAAATAATCGGCCAATTTTGTAGTTTAGGTAATCTAAAAAGTAGAAGACGACGCACAATTTGCTGTAGACTGACCTTTGTATGATAGCGATAGAATAATTCTTTTCGGTTATGTACGTGTTTGAAGTAAATTCCCTCACTTTAGAATAGTAAAGAGATATTCATATTCCTTACAGCCTTCTGTAAACCAGCTCTAACAGGTTCATTCATTCATTCATTCTGACGTTCATAGTACCTTTAGTATTGGTACGGTTTTTGTCAGAGCTGCACTGAGAATAAAACGGTAGAAAATGATTGAAAAAACACCAGAGGCCTTGAATCAGAGCCAGAAAAAGTAACAAATAACATGACTTGTACATAATTGTGTGTGAGCGCAGTACTTGTTTGCGTTATCTAATTGCAACATTGCTATATAATAATAATAATAATATAAAACGGTAGAAAATAATTGAAAAAACACCGGAGGCCTTGAATCTGAGCCAGACTTGTGCATTATTGTGTGCCAGAACAGTCGTTATTTCCCTTATCTAATTGCAACATTGCTATATAATGATTTCGTAATGACCCCTCCGTGTCAGAGATGACCATGTAATTGCTCGGTGAAATGTGTAAGCACAGCCCCAAGCGCGCAATCACACTTACCTAAGCGATGGTTACACCGTGGATCAAACAGGCGTGATTTAAGATAACCTGGCGAGCCAGTAACCCGGTGAGTTACATAAATCCACAGCTTTGAAAACACTGGGTTTGAATAAAACGTTGAGCAATCTTTAGTGAAGCATCCTAGGGGTGTGCTCAGTTTAGATATACAGGAGTTCATCATACTGGGGGACGTTGGGATGGAGATCTGTTTGGACGTATATTTTTAGGGTGGCGGAATTATGTACCCTGGTGGAATTATGTAAGTAGATGTTACATGATCAAACTTAAGACTTGACTCTGCGCTGGCTACAGAAACTACAAGTTGTAGTTGCAGTTGTAGTGTTTCTTCTTTGTTCGAGGTTGAGCTTGAGATGAAGGTCTAGTTTGCCTGTCTCCATTGTTGGATAACCCTTGCGGCACGTTCTTTACATACTGAATACATCGGCTCTATATTCATACCGGTGTTATGCAATGGTGTAGAATCACACATTAGTACAATCTCCAGGAAGATGAAGTTTCACCTTTCTCCTTTTCAAGTTGATCTCATGTGACACTGTAAAATGTCAAGGCGTTGCCTCGTAACTCTTCTAATCCCGTTAAAGCTTTGACCGTGAAACGGACTGAACGCTATCCTTTTTCTACCTCACCTTCTTTCAGGCCACATATTGCACAATTGTGTCGAGATATTCCATGTTTCCATACTTATATAATGTCATATTTTCCACATATACATATTTCCACGTAGCCGAAAAGTTGAGCGTGTTTTGCCAACTCAGCACCTTACCTGTGGTGAATTTAGATCATTGTGACAGTCAATAATAGGATAAACAGGCACAACACATTGATATGATCACTGGTGTTATTTGTGTTTGTTGTTCTATGTATTTAAAAAGAGTGGGCATCACAACACCTTGGAGCAATGACTAGCACCCCCTCCCTGTAACAAAAATACCCTTCTGCAAAAACAGCAAGGAAATTTGCTGCCCTATGTGCCACTATGAACGAGTGAACGAAGCGCACTTTGGGGACGCTGTAACTTTGTATACATAGCGGTTACATGTCCTGAAACTGACTTTGCCCTGAAATGGGGATATACTGTTACAAGGGATATAACACACGGCGTATAGTTATATCACGTTCTGTCATGTCTTACTGTTATATAACCTTGGTAATACCAACGGTGGATTCGTGTCCAAAGCGTGCAAAAATGACTTATATGCAGCTATTTGAGAGCTTGAGAGATGGAAGTTGACATTTGATTGTGCAGTTAAAGGATCATCCCTGATGCATCTGTAATCCCGACGCCATTATGTTGTAACCTGGACAGTTGAGCTTGTGAATCTTTTAAAAGGCAATCTTATTTCAGAGTTAGTCTTGTCGGTTTTTATTGTTACAAGTTGCAGTTTGGCCAGGCAATTAAAGGATTGATTCGGACGCGTATGAAAATCCGAAAATCCCTTAAGGCGCCGCTGTCTCAAAGTTGCGTCTTGAGATTCAGTCTTAGTTCTTTGAGTAGGCGTTATGTAAGGATAATCTTCTGTACATTTAAAAGGTCAAAATCTTCATATAGGGCCGCAGGGCCAGGTCAGCTTAGCAGCAGCAAACCATGATACATTGACAGGAGACTTTATTCCCTTACATAAACCTATTAGGATAACAACAAACTAAGACTGGATATCAGCCACAAAGCTTGAGGTAAATTTACCTCTGCTTTCTTTAAACTTTTGTTAGCGTTTTCCCAGAGCAAGCGACCCATGGCCTTCGGGCCTTCGGTAGGTCTACCTGCCGTTGGCGTTGCTTTCATTATCGGTGGATTACTCGCACCTTTTACCAGCAAACTTTACTTAATTAAGCTGCCAGTCCCGGTTTAAACAGGGATACAGAAACATGCCTTATGTGGTGCACCCGGTTATAACCGGGATAGAGTATTCCCCAGAAGTAAACAGCTTTGCGTGCGTGTAGCGCTCGAAGTCCGGAAGTTAGGGGAGTTAGGCTGTTTCGCGGGTTTCGTGAGGGAGGTCAGGGGTCAAACATTTTTGATTTTTATTTGCCTAAAAAACCTGGCAGCTTAAGGGTTAATGAAATAATCAGGTACTGTACCATGGAAAGGTTTTTTTCCTCTCGTTACGGCCAGTTGCCGTTGTCAAGTCAAAACTTGATTGATATTCGTTTCCATTTCTTATCTTTTCATTTACTTTAGCATTTAGGGTCGCTCAACCAACCTTACCTTCTAAAACATTTACAAAACTAACTCCAACAACTTAGCTCAAAGTTGTTCTTAGTGCTTTGTTGTCTGAGTAGGCGTTATGTAAGGACGGAAAATCTTCTGTACATGTAACATGTCAAAATGTCCAGATTCTGACCTATTTTTGTCCCAAAGCAGGGACATGCCCCTAGGCCAGCTTACAGCAGAAAACCAGGAAACATGTTACATTTATAGAAGACTTTCCTCCTTACATAATGCCTTCTAAGACAACAACAAAATAAGACTGAAGCTCAACCATTAAAGATGAGATAAAATTACCCTTTAAGATATTTACAAAACTAACTACAACAACATGGGCTCTGCCTTTTATATGCGTCTGAAGAAATCCCCCAATTACCTTGTCAAAAGGCCACAAAGAATAACAAAGATCAACTTTGAGACAAGACTGACTTTTAAGAGATTCTGTGTCTGCCATATGCATCCGAATCAATCTTTGACTTCTTTGTCCAAAACGGCAACTTGTAAAAAGAAACAAACAAAGACTAACTTTGAGATCAGATTGCCTTTTAAAAGATTTACAAGACCAACTGCCCAGGTTACAACATAATGGCGTCGGGATTACAGATACATCAGAGATGATCCTTTAACTGCACAATCAAATGTCAACTTGCATCTCCCAAGCTCTCAAACAGCTGCATATAAGCCATGTTTGCACACTTTGCACGCGTTTTCGCCGTTGGTATTACCAAGGTTATATAGCATTAAGACATGACAGAGCAGAACATGATATAACCATAAGGCGTGAGCTATATCCCTTATAACAATGTATCCCCGTTTCGGATCAAAGTCAGTTTCAGGACATGTAACGTTATGTGTGCAAAGGTACAGCGTCCCCAAAGTCACCCCGACCAATCAAACCACGTGAATCGCATTGAAACTCAGATTCGTATCAGCCATTTCCCGACAAATCCCTTTCTAACTTGCGTTAACGACTGCATCTAACAAAACAAACTCGCCAGTGAGATGGTGGAGGGTGTCAGCTTTCCAAAGATGTTTTCAGATTGACAATTTTGGCACTTTGGAAGTGATTGAAAGTGACCGCGATTTAACGTTTAGAGAAAAGTAGTAGAAACTACTAGTTAGAAAGTTAGAAAAGCGATTTGTCGGGAAATGGCTGATACGAATCTGAGTTTCAATCCGATTCACGTGGTTTGATTGGTCGGGGTGAAAGTGCGCTACGTTCATCCGTTCATAGTGGCACATAGGGCAGCAAGTTTCCTTGAGTTCTGTTTTTATAATGATATATAACATTATTAGTATCAAAGTTATATATCATGATAGATATAACATAACATTAAACACAATCCATCGTTAGTATAACCAAGGTTATATAAGATATCATAATAGACATGATAGAACATAACATGACATAAAATAATAACACAACAAGACGTAGCATAAAACATAAAAAGGTAACATTTGCAAGCAAATACATAATGTTTACCATCACATGGTCTAATCCAACGAACTACTGCTCTATTTATTCTTGCTCAAACACATTCATAGATACCGTGACAGCCCCTCCAGCTCTGTCCTGCCACTTGCTACATATTGTAATAGAACACCACAGGGTGTCTCTGCTACTCTACCAGTAACCATGGTGACAGCCGTCTGGTGCAGGTCTCATTGGCTACATTTGTTTCAAACGGAAGAAGAGAAAGAAACAAAGCAAAAACAATTTTTCCTCACGGGTAAACATGATAAAAGGATTTAACGTAAAATCCATAATACCACAGCATAATATAACACATATCTGGGCTGCTAAAACGTCCGATACGGGTATATATATGCTACTTGCAAGCAGTAACCTTTAATTTTCTTCTTATATAATGCATAGTTTGCCCAAGCTTTGCCCAAACTTCCGCTAAGAATGAACGAAATTTAGGGCAATGACTCAGCAGTTGAAGGAGAGAAGAAAACCACACATAGAAGCTTATCGTCGCCAAAAGGTGCCCAAAGTAAGATTGAGACGGTGTCTATTTACAGGTCGTTTTTTTTACATAACGTCTTGAATCAACCCTATCGCACATCATAACGATATTCGCCGCACCGTAGCTACGTACACAAAACCTGTGACCTTTCTTTGTTGTCTTCCGCCAGCCCATAGTTATTAAAAATATTATGCGTAGTATCGGTGAGATCAGGCGCAACCAGGGTTTGTCGACATTTAATTGGGCTAGTCTCTTACGCATGTTATCCTTAATAACCATAGTACAGAACTGTTATGACACCTTCTTGTGGCATACAGTCTTTTTGAAGTCACAGATGTGTCAGAGTAATTTGACATCTCGGCTTATTGTATAAACAACTACCGACTTCTACAAATGTTAACCCGTCACGATGCGGTTTTTACTAATCCTTACACCCACACGTTGACGTACGTGCACTCGGTATCTCCATATACTTCGCTTCGGGGTTATTGTACAAACAACTACTGACTTCTACAAACGTTAAACGTTAACCCGGCACGGTGTTTTTTTACTAATCCCACCACCCACACTTTGACGTTAGTGCACTCGGACGGGTGAAACTTGACCGCGGGTAGCATCTGCTGAAACCGCACTTGTTGTGTTTGCGGCTTAGTTTAAAGCGAGGCAACAGCGGCAGTGACATTTAAAAAGTCAGACCTTTTCGGATCGAACTCGTTTGATCTGTATTTCGTAAATTGTCCGATCCTGCCATTAAACAAGATGAAGTTGCTTTCATAAATTTCCCGCTTCAAATTTCGGCTCTCATGGTATGTGATCAACAGTTTGTGTGTGTGTGTGTGTGTGTGTGTGTGTGTGCGTGCGTTTGTGTGTGTGTGTGTGTGTGTGTGCGTGCGTGTGTGTGTTTTCGTGTTTGTTTGTTTGTGTGTGTGTATGTGTGTGCGCGTATATGTGTGTATGTATGTGTGTGTGTGTGTGGCTTTAAGTGTTTAGGTGCGCAGTGAAAACTGTATATGTGTGTGTGTGCATGTGTGGCTCTAGGTGCGCAGTGTAAACGTTTGTTAGAGGCTTCCCGGTCTAATTAACGGCATTGTGATCGGAAGAATCTCAGGAGGTGACATTTCACGGAACTTAAGGATGTGTCCAATTATCGAGATGGGCTGATTGCACCCATGAGTGCTTGTCTGAGCGAGGGCGGCGCAATTATCCTGGAATACGCACGAAATAAACACGTACATTTCATCAATCATATCTCCGTTATTATATAGTATATATATATAATCATAGTATAGTGTTGTGTATAATCAGCATAAGATGTACAACAGAGCAGACTTTGTAAAATGTACAATCAGCAGTAAAAGTTTGGAAACTTGAATATGATCAATCATATCTCCTTTATTACTGTATCAACTGTATAGTATCATGTATCATTGGAAAGATTATTTGTTACTCTTTATAATGATAATAACGAACAAATTATCATTTAACGAAAAACATACAACTTTTCAATGATATGAAACAACAATGATAATGAAAAAAAGCATCTGAAATATGATGAAGAGAAATTTTGGCACTTTTGGTTCTTGCGACGTATTCGCCGATCATTGGCAGTGAGGTGTCACTGCAAAGAGTGATAAATAAGCTATCCAACGATTTATGATACAATTTATTTGATAAAGTATTCATGAAGATATCATCGACCAAAATCAATCCAAACGTTTTGTTTTTTAAGTTTAGATATTTCAAAATGAAATACTTTTTAAGAGCATCAGATGAACTCAAAAAGTTTTGTCCATCTGCGTGTCATCCTAAAGGACTCAAGTCCAAGATCCCAACCATTCCAAGCAAGATTTCAGGATCAGTTCTACAAACAGAGTCATGTCTCTGCGCGTTGCCCGTAGGTCACCACAGGTCAAAGTTGTAAACATTTTCCACCAACTCCCACCCAAGATGCGGCAGTGACAAACTTGCAGGTTTACCGACACCGTGGAGAACAAATCGGGGTTTAAACTGGTCCGATCTCCCGAGCCTTTCCCTCCATCACCTCACTTCCTGGTTCATTCAAGCGTCTGAACTCAGAGATAACGTCTTTATCTGGCGTTACGTCTCGCCCTGAGATTCTCTGGATCGCCTTGGATGTAGACGACACACAGGGGGGCATCTATCAGCCCTAAAGCCGTCGCTGCGTCCTAAACTGAATTTGTGTTACCGCTTTGACTTTATAATGGGAATATCAATAAAAACGTACAAGTATGACCAAAAAGACAACAAAACACACAAAGCTTAAAAAGATTCGTTTTTTGTCGATGAAATTCGTTGAGTGCTTTGTCGATTCGATCGGCCGCAGCGACGCCGCCAGCGTGCCGCGGGTCGAGCGAGAGGGGGGCTTTACTGCTAGACCAGGATTAGTCGTGAGGACTTTGAAGAACGCCAAGGTCTGGGACTTACACTTCCCCTGGCCTTTGTACCGTGTTGTGAAATAAACCAACGCAGACACTCACTTCTAGATTTTTATATCAGGGATACCTAAAAAACAGGCTTGTCATCTGAGTGTATTCTTCCCTGTATGAATAGATGGATAAAAATAAAAGATAAAAAACACACTTGACAAAGTTTAACTCCACGACCAAACATCCTTAAGCAACATAAGGTCCAAAAAATGGAAATAAAAAAATCTGAAATCTTTATGATAGTGACATTTACTAACACTGTTTAGCTCATTTGCGTAATAACTTTGAGCATTTTCAAACCTCGCAAAAACGTGCCGTACGATGATTATCTTAGTTTCGTGAGCCTACAAAAAGCCAGCGACGATTTTCAGTGAGTTCTCACAGCACACCGACGTCGTATTTTTACATCATGGACGTGGTTATACATTGTGATAGTGTTGTTTGAACTAATCATGTACAGAAATGACTAAATATTTTGACTTTCAAAATCCGATTTTCCGGCCCTAATATTGCTTTGGGTCGACCCGGTCCCTTTAAACTGTCTTGTGACAGAACAGGTTGTCCTGGTTTCCGGCACATTTTGGCTCAACCAAAACATCATTTTGAAATCTTACGACAAAACACCGCACGACGAATTAACGACAGTTAGATTATTCCCCGAAGTCCTTGATCTATGCCTTCTCATTTGTGTCTATTTCCTGGAACCTACCGCTTGTGTGAGTAAGTGCGGAAGCCTGGAGCACTTCACTATTACAGTATTAGACATGATAACGGAAATCAACGGCAGCTGTAATTGATTTATCTAAGTGCAAATTGATTTAGATGATCCAGGAGGGTCCTAGGCTAAAACGAGTGTTAATTGGACGCATACTTGATTGGTACAAGAGGGAGTTCAATGAACCCGTGGAAAGACCGATGAATCTTTTGGTAGACGTCTAGACACAACTATGGGCTATAGAAATCAGTAATCAAATAGAGAGAAACATTCTCTTGTGAACGAAAGCAGAAATACATATATAGATTTACGTTAACGTATCATTTTACGTTAACGTATCTCCAACTGCACCAAACGGGAGTACTTTGATTGAAAGAGAGGGATGGCCACGGCTGTGTGTTCTGACAGCGTCCGATTGTATTAAGATACGCAGAAGCACAAAGACATGCTTATCGCGGCGGGACTGCACGGCGTAGCGATAACCGACCCTGGGGCTTTGTTCCGGTTCTGTCCTCATCAAGCTGCGGCGGAAGGAAATGGCCTATGTCGTATCTTACTACAGGTCCTACAGGTCCGGAAGCGTCAGATGTTATCACGTCAGTTAGCCTGGAATCCATACCATCGGGGGCTCCTCGATATCTCTACGGCACTGGGAGTAACCCCCGCCCGCTCAGACAGCTTAGTCCGCTCGGGGTGTGTTTACGGCCTTGGATTAGATTACGTCGCCACCGACGGATGGGAAAGTAGGGTGGCAAGCGGAAGTAGGGTGTAGCGGACGTATACATAGAGGTAGGAAGGCTATCAGAAACGGTTCAATAAAGCAAACTGGGCCCGGTAAAAACCCCTAAGCCGACCCCTAGAGACTGGGACCAGGCTACACGCCAGTTAACAGTGAGCACAAAGAGACGTTTATTGATGTAGAGTGTGTAGCGTTGTGGTTAGCAACCCTGAATTTGTTCTGGTTGTGTTTCTGTCATGTCCTGTGAGTTTTTGAGATTGATAGGTGCAGTTGAGGAGATGGCCTTGGCTGTATCTCACCGCAAGTCGTCCCTTCACGTGGATAACACGATAACATGCTTATCGTCGTAGAGTTGGTGCTGAAGTGATAAGCGATGCTTTTTGGGGCCTTCTAACTCTGCGAGTTCTCGAGATGTAAGAAATGGAGATAAGGAGATGACGTGGGGTTAATCTCACCACGGATCATCTTAGACTTAGCTGAAAGGCCACCTGTCGATCGCTGATGGTATCGCAGCGCATGGTGAACACAGAAACTATTCTGAGAAAGGGGAGACCGTCCGGATGTACATGTATGTCCTGAACTGGAACTAGCTACCTTCATAGCTTGATTATCTCTACTGTTATTCATAAATCATACTAGTTCTTTAAAATTCTTAGATATTAGCAACCGTTCAACTGTAATGTAAATATGTTACCATACATTGTATCTGATATAACTGTCACGCAATAAAGTTCCTCTTTTATATGACAATCGATCATTGCATAACTATGACTAGCGACACCCAAAAGCTCCAGCTTTTGAAAACGGTTGTGTTTTTATCGGACTGAACGTTGACTAATCCTTAACATATCATAGAGCAGCAACTCGTTTTACAAGGCTGTAAGCCATATCTTTATTCTATATTATAGCAATAGTACAAACTTAATCATATCAAGGTACAAGCACAACTATTTACATTGTTTGTGGTAATATGTCATGGAAACGTCGTTAATGTAATAATCTATTCCTAATGCTATAGTAATCAACCTAAACAAGTCTTTCACTTATATCATGTCTACAGCATTATATAAATCGTACAAAACGGTGACACAAGATGAGTCCACAGGGTAGTTATACAAATTTAAGAAACGTGTATCTCTTAAGACAGGTTACCGTTACTTATCTTTAGTTCGTAAGAAATACTAGTGACGAAGAAAATGCAAACGAGTCTCAAATATAATCACTGGTTAAATATGCGGCTATATCGAACACTTTCCTCCTATCGTTCTTAATTAACAAACTAATTACTTGTAGCTTTGCATAAGTCATATTCATACACAATACTTTAATACCATGTACTACTTGCTATCAATACGTGAGGTAAAGGACAGGAAATGAGTGGTCACTACGCATAGCCACTATGTAGCGACAACAGAAGTCGCACGATGGCGCTTCGGTACTGAGCTGCGACGTTGATCCCGTGTGGAAGGATCGTCCTTTCTTTCACCCTCCTCTAGCAGGGTCAAATCGCTCGGCAACAAAGCCTACAGCGTCGACCCTGCTCTTCTGGCCCAAGGTTTTAGGTATTGGTGACGTCACCACCAATAGCTTTCAGCTAATCAGGTCGCTGGGAAGCTATCGGCCAATCAGGTTACGTTTTACATAGCTACTTTGGGTTCAGAACAAAATAACGGCTGTTTGTGCCGAATGAGGCTAGCTCATCAATTATCTATGAGTAACTAATGGCTGTTTGTACCAAATAAGGCTAGCTTAATAATCATTTATAAGCAACTGTCAGTAACGTCACCAATACCTAAAACCTTAGGCCAGAAGCGTAGGGTCGATACTGGAGGCGTTGTTGCCGAGCGATTTGACCCAGCTAGAGGAAGGTGTCTTTCTTGTGGCTCGTGCTTCTTATCTTCTAAGGTACACCGCCGAGATCACGGAGCCTGACGACTTCCTGGACGAATCGCTGTCCGGAGAACCTGAAGAAAAAAAAAACACAATTCATTTAAAGGTCAAGAAAACATTTATGGGCATTCGCATTAAAACATCTCGTGAAGAAAGGGAAGAGAGAACTTCTCGTCGCAAAAGAACACACATCAAGCTCTCAAATTGTAGAGGTTCTTACAGCTGTCTTTCTACGAAAGGCCGCTAGATGGCATTTCTGCGCAGGTATCATCCCAGTCATTAATGCCACCTTGCGGAAAAGGTAAACTGTACAGGGGAAACTCTGCGCGCTAAACGTGTACATCTGTCGACCACATTATACTGAATAGTTCCTGTTGGACCTTCCCGCCAAAGTGCGAGTCATAATCCCAACCCATACATTAACGCCCCCTTGCGGTTTCTGTTTGCAGTGCACTGCCGCTACTCACCTCTCCCGTCGGAGTCGTTCCTGCCGGACCCCGCCGTCCGGTTCCTGCGGAAGATGCGCAAGCGTTGCTGCCAGGGCCGCTCGTGCACGAAGCCGTCCGGGCTGCCGTACTTGTACTCGTACTCGGACGAGAAGGGCGCTGCAGGGGGCAGAGGGAGGAACACGTATAACAGTCAACCACCACTATCATTAGTATTACACTTTTTTCAATCCCAATTCCGACCCACGCATTAACGCCCCTTTGCGGTTTTTGTTTGTAGTGCACTGTCGCTGAACGGAGCTGCAGGGCAGAGGGAGAAACATGGAGAACGGAAAACCGTCAACCAATCTACCAGAATCTTTGGATTCTGTATCTGTATCAGGATCTATAAATGAGAGACCCTAAAACATCCCTAGCATCCTGATTGTGATCCTTGTCGACAGACAAACAGACAGACAGACAAGAAAACAAATCATAAACACGCTTTGCTTACTGATAAACTTCAAACAAACAAACAGACATACATACATACATACAGACAGACAGACAGAAGGAGAAACAAACAAATCATAAGCACTCGTAACTTACTGATGAACTTGAGCGTCCTGCTGACAGTCGGGTAGATCTGGGAGGAGTCGTTCAGAAGATCCACGTGGTCCGTCGGCCGCCGCTTCAGCTTGTCCAGCGGGAAGGGGTTGCCGAAGTGCGAGAACCGAAACAGACCTGGGGATGATTAGATTTCAGAACATCTTAGACCATTTGCACAAAAAAAATCACTCAAAGCACGCAAAATTCAAAACATCAAACTTGAAAGACGGAAAAAAGAATGAAGCACACAAAAATCGCAATCCACCTATGACAAAACATGATGCCCCTACTTGTCTCCACCCCTCCCACCTGTAATGACCCTCCCCTAACCGCCTGCAATGACCCTCCCCTTACTTTTTTCCCTACACCCTCCCCACCTGTAATGACTCTCCCCTTACTTGTCTCCACCCCTCCCACCTGTAATGACCCTCTCCTTACTTGTCTCCACTCTCCAACCTTCCCGCCTGTAATGACCCTCCCTTAATTGTCCCCACACCCTCTCCACCTGTAATGACTCTCCCCTTACTTGTCTTTACCCCTCCCCACCAGTAATGACTCTCCCCTTACTTGTCTCCTGCGTGGCGAAAGCCTCCCGTGCGCTCGTTGCCTTCAGCGGAGGTTTGGGCGGCCAGCGCCAGTAGTTGTAGCTATAGCGGTCGGCGCTAGGGGTCGCTGCTGACTTCTTGGTCCGCTTCTTCCGGTCGGCGTTCCTGCCCGAGTTGTCCTGTGCGGGTTGTGACAGAAGGAACAACTTCAGGGAAGGTTCACGAAAAACGTTACCACCTCCCCTGCTTGAAGATTATTACACGTACAGTCTCTATATTTTATCAAATAAACCAATGACTACCACTACTACTATATTCTCAAGAGCATGCGAATGAGGTTTGTTGTGATACTCCTAAGCCACAGTGGCACGTATGGCTTATTCTCTAAGCAGAGGCTTCGATCGAGAGGGGTAGTTTTGTCCGGGATTTTTTACGTCCCTCTTCTCTCAGCTTGAGGCTACGTCTGGCTATATTCGAACTATCTAATGAAGAATCCCTACCATATCAATGATGACGACACTCCGAACTTTTTGATTTATGGGTCGGATTGAAGTTTTAATGGTGGCCATCTTCTGTTTTGTTCGAAGCATCATTCCCTTTCAGCTGATAGGTGTAAGTAGCAACTAACTGTAAAAGTTGCGTTGAATTTCCCTGACTCACCGTTTTCCTCTTGACCCGGGAGCGCTCGTCGGTCCAGTCCAGTAGAGGCAGGGTTGTAGGGAGGACCGCACTGTGAAGGGGAACAGTAGCCGTGTTAGCGATGGTACAACGTTAAGCCCCTATCTAACTGGGCGGAAACTTGTTGGCGACTAAAAGTGGCGACGCGACTTCGTAAGTTTTCGACAATTTTCCCCTAGCACTCGAAGTGATGCAGGGTATCTGAAACGGCAGTGTTGCTACTGAATTAAAAACCAATGTAAAATGACTAAAATGCATCAAAAAAGATTTGCAGTGAAAAAAGGATGTTCCATTATGATACTTGGCGCAACAGGATTAACATATTATGAAATATAAGCATAACGTTAGACTACTTTTACAGTGACAGAAATTACCAAAACGAACTGACACGAACGATATACCTGATTTCACTCTATCATGTATTTTGTACCATGTATGTGTAATGCTATTTCTTTATAGATTCACTAGGTAACAGTAGCCGTGTTAGCGATGGTACAACGTTGAGCGTCATATTCATATACAAGAAACTCTTAGCAGGAATTTCTTAAACAAAAACTTGAGCAACTTTGGTGTGAGAGGAAGAAATCAGAAACTTATGCAGTCATGTTCACAAACTAGAAACATCTTAGCAGGAATTTCTTAAACAAAAACTTGAGCAACTTTGGTGTGAGAGGAAGAAATCAGAAACTTATGCAGTCATGTTCATATACTAAAAACATCTTGGTAGGAATTTTGTAAACAAAAACGTGAAGAACTTTGGTGTGAGAGGAAGAAATCAGAAACATATGCGGTCGCGGAAATTAAATTGGCTACGTTATCATTGGCATTGTATGTACTGCTATGTCCACTGTAGTAATTGTTAGAAGTTAGAAGTCCTGGAAGACTAGTGGTGTGGCTTAGGGCACATCACTAATGGGTTTTCTAAAAAAACTCAAACTCAAATTGGCCTACTCCAAGTTGATACGATGCTGTGAAAAAAGGCATGATTTTAAGATTCCTTTTTTCCTCATATCGAACTGTACCAAGCTGAACAGTAGTACTCTCCATTTCTAAACAAGCCGGATCTGTTTCGTTGATTTTTGAAGAGTTCTGTCAGCAAAACAAATAAACGACTGAAAACATAACCTCCGGGGAGCTACCAATGTTTGTAAAACAAGTTTATAAAATACGACTTTGACCTTGTCGTGCCAGGAACTTGTACCTGACCTCATGGAGTATAAACTCGTTTGAAAGAAAGCTAGGAGCGAGCCTCAAAAGCGAGCCACCTTTCTTATGTCGGTGCTTTCGTCCTGAAGTACAAACCCAACGTGTTTCTTCGGTCAGCTTATGGCCGTAGTTAATAAAGGGAGAAATCCTAGCTGTACATGTATCAGACTCGAAATAAAGCCACCTTTCTTTGGCAAAAACTCACGTCGTATTCAAAACGCCTTGAGTTATTCTGTCACCCAGCAAACAAACAAACAAACAAACAAACAAACAAACAAACAAGCAAACAAACATACAAAGAAGCACATGAACAGTTAATGTACAAAATAGCGCCCCAGAAACACGGATTAAAGTACACTTCTTCGGCCTTTTCGTGGCCTTTTCACTGACTTAGCTGTGATTTCGTACGCCACACACAGCGGGTACCCGTACCTGATGTCTGTCCCGTCGTCAGGGATCGGTCCGTGGTCCCGCACAAACTGGACGTGTTTCATCATCTCGTCCTGAGCGGCGTCCTGCTCCGAAACCATGGCAACGGCCGCCAAGTCTAACCCGTTTCCAGCCATTCCGGACGATTTTTGTTGTCGCTGAGAGGCCCGTTGCTATGGCAGGAGAGTTGTTCTGTAGAGCCCGACTGTTAGTGCGTCCTACAGAAACTGTACACTTTCTCTCGAGCTCGGTCTGTTGTACCGGCGCGTTCCGCGGTACCTGCTCGGCGCTGACCCCTGTCCTGCCCGAGGAGCGTCCGGCTAGTGCTCGGTGGCGCTACTCCGGACGACTGGTCAAACACTACAGCCCCTGGACACGGTCCTGGCCGTCTGTGATAGCCGGGTTCGGTCTGGGGATGAAATTCTGCCACGGGACACCCCAACGCGATAACCCAACCCCAGCGACGGCGGGGCAGCACTGTTATAGAGCCACTGGAGCGCAGCGAATTTTGACATAAACACCGCATCTGTTTACCCACACATAAACCCATTTTGACACTTAAAAACCCCAAACACACCTCTTAAACACCTGCTGTTATCACATCTGACTCACCTGTGGACTGACTGGTGGCCGGAAAAGTCTCCTCTGTGAGTCTTGATCATGGCGAGGGCTGTGTGACCAACTAAAATCTACCTGTACCTTTAACAGACTGCTATTCTTCCTAACCCTGTATCTGGGACGGCGGGGTACTGTTATGTACGGCACTACGCGATCTCGGCTGCTATGTTTATACCACACATTGTCTCTATGTTGACATGTAATCAAACCCACAGGTTTACTTTCAGTGGGTGGCTGTTTATATAACTCAACCCGATCTTTAAAAAACCGCCACGGAGGGTCAGACACAATACAGTTTAAAAACTACACCAGATAAAACCTTATAAATCCTGCATATTAAAGTGGATGGATGTGATATGTAAGTGATCTACCATTTGACCTACATATGACAGGTCGGCTGAAAAGGTATCTCAGAGCCATCTAAGTTTGTTACAGGTTATCTGCTACGCTACGTTGGCCGTGAAAAAGCCGAACGACCGTCCCTTTCAAGCGCGGCCGGACGGGGTGACTAAGTAAGCAGCATTTGTAAGCGACACCTGTTGACTTATCGGGGTACTGCGGGTAGGGTGACCTGTGAGGTCGCGGGTCAGGGCTAGGGTAGCCCCGCCGGTGAACAGGTATGCCGCCCCACCATTGTTAGCGGCAACATCATACTTATACAGCCGTTCTGCTGTTTGTCTTTATGATAAAAGGAATTTCTGTGCTCTGACAGTTAATATGTTGTTTACGCACCACGCTCTATATAGAAAAGGGCCGTCTTTTCACTGAAGCTATATATAAGTACATGTTCTCAATGCACAATACCACTTGATATATGGGAAAATATATCAGCTATTACAGCTATATATGATACTATTGAAATGGATTTATGGGTCAATCAACAAAGCCTCGTTATCGTAGTATTGTGCCGAGAGATTACATTCCTGGCTTGCGTATGATTGCCATCATTTGTGTACTAAACAAAATTATATACTGTTTCGTACATTGTCAATCTCTCTTCTTTTTTATTTAGTAAATCTCCATATAAAGCTCTTAACTGTAGTGAAGTTCGTGGGATTTCCAAATCCCAAATGAATTCCTTCGGAATAAAGCATACGTATAGGTTACAACAGTCTATGTTTCTTCAACGTGCACGTCCGTCACAGTAGTTGTCATGGCGACCGTTGCCATGGCAACCGCGCCCTGGTCACGATTGCGCAATGTCGGCAGCACTTGACCCGCGTAGGGTCACCGTGGATGGATGACTTGTTTGTTTTCTTAAAGACGTTTAGAAATCCAAGGTGGGTGTTCGGGTCTCGGGTCTTGAGTGTACCTGTTGGTTGTGCCAGTATGTGGCGTAATGTTTAACGTGTTGGCCCGAGAACCAAGAGGTGCCGAGTTCAAACCCCTGACAAGCCCCCATGTTATGCCATTGAAAAAGGCACTTTATATGACTTTTATGACTTGTTTGTTTTCTTAAGACGTTTAGAAACAAAAATGGGTACCTGCCTTTAGTTGGGGGGTAAAAGGCGATGGAAGGAAAGGGATGGGCTCCACCTTCCAATACCGTACCCTATAGCTAGACACAGTGGATAACAACCCACTGCCTCTACGGCATCAAAAAGGCTATGGGACTACCTTTATCTTTTAATTTAACAACCCAAAGGGCGTAAACGCCTGTGAGGTGAAAGTTTGTTTGTAACTATGTAGAAAATGATTACTGGGAAAGTTTCGGCAGCCGCGCACGGGGTCGAAGGTGTTCAGAAAGTAGCCTCTACCAGGCCCCGCGGGTAGCAAATGGTCCCTACATCGGTAGCTGTCTCCCTAAGCATACTAGTCACTCTATTTGGTCAATTCATACTATTTTTCAGCCATCCGCGGGGCCTGGTAGAGGCTATACAGAAAGGTATTTGGAGTGATGCGGTCGGAAAGTAGCAGTGCCTTTTGCGGGGAGTGCCCATGATCAAGATATGGAAATCTTTATTGACACAACAAAAGTACAATGTACAACGACTTCCGTAAGGTCTTCTACAACAATACATGCAAACAACAAACAATGGGATACAAAATAATAAACCTACGTACAAGTATAACAAGTATATGAATACAGTACTTCAACATGTCGAGTTTAAACTATCACTTACACTACTAGTTCTAAGATCTAAACATTCTCTAATATATTTACCCATTTGTACACAGTAAGGGTTGTCTCCTTCTAGAATATGTCAGATTGATGTGCCTGTGCTAGCAGTGCCCTCTATCGGTTTACAGTAGTACTACAGAAGACTGGGTGGCGAGGCTTTGACACCGCTGCTTGATTTTCGGGGACGACCAACAGAAAAGTACACAGGGAAAAGGTATCGATTAAGTAATATTCTAGAAAAAGTCACAAAGCCTACTTTGGAGGTTAAAAACAACTCCGTTTTCCAGCGCTCTGTCTTTACAGATATGATATGGACTGATATGACATGATATGAAATGTTATGAAATGATATGATATGATATATGATATGAAATGACATAATATGGTATGAAATGATAAGATATGACAAGATATGACATGATATGATATGATATGATATGACACAACATGACATGATATATGATAAGATACGATATGATAAGATATGACATACGATATACATGTGTATATGATATGATAAGGTACGACGTGACATAATATGACATTATATGATATGATACAGCATCCGTCCTTGATGTGTCCTTCCATATCTCATCCCCAGAGTTATGATCCATGAGTCTATTCTCCGCCCGTGTTTTGCTGTGCAGCTAATTGGCGCCGGTTTCTTACGCCCTGGTATTCCTGGCGCTTACGTCACTAGTGCTATAGAGATAGACGTCATTTGTGAGAATAGTTGTAGTATGAGCATCAAATACACGTGAAGAACAGACAACAGGCTTCCAGATTCTGAACAAACAACTATGATGGGGATGCTGGCGTCAATAACATGAAAATAGATCTGCAGTGGACAGAAGGACAGAAGAAAAATGTCCAGACTATACATGATGTGCAAAATGATTAATAAAGTGGTGGACGTGGAGGGAGTTGCAGAACAAACTGGAGATACACGCGAACAGTCGACAACAGCCATACGACTGTACGGACTCAGTTGATGACTTGCACATGCGCAATTTATGCTGTTTCCCGAAAAAAAAATGAAGAGAAAAAACATCGCCTACCTTCCAAACAAAGCTAAAAGGAAGACATGTGCGACCATCTAATCAAAGCTATAACACTTGGCCAGACATCGCCATGAAAGTATAAAACTAGAAACAAAAGTAAAGAAGAATAAAATTGATATCTAGTCTTCACTCTGGCTATAAAAACAGAAATAAATAGAATAGATAAACTAGAAAGGTGACCTTAGAAAGCAAACAGTGAAACATATAGCTTCACATGGTCTAGCCTAGCAAACTACTGTCATGTTTATTCTTACTCGTACACATTCTTATATACATGGTGATCAGCCCCTCCAGCTCTGTCCTGTCACTTGCTACATAATGTAATCCAACACCACTGGGTGTTTGCTACTTGACCAGTAACCATGGTGACAGCTGCCTGATCAGGTCATTGACCTTATATTTGTTTGGAGAGAAGGAAGAGAAAGAGAAACGTAGCAACAACAATTTGTTTTCCATTTATGAAGGTAAACATATATTTTTTTCGTTTGTGGAACAGAGAGGGTCGCAAAACAACACTTGTAAGAAATCTGCCATCTCTAATTGCCATGGTTACCATGACGTCCTTTGCAATTAAAAATAGAACTTCAGCTGGGGCTGCAAAATAGGATAGTAATTTTGCTCCCTGAGTTCCCTACTGGTAATCTTCATTGATATCCTTAGCTTTGGGAGATTGATAGTTTAATCCGACTCCAGGAAGCAATATTACCTTAAGTGATTAAGTTAATCGGATCAGTGGACTACCCCGTGCGTTCAGACGTCCGAGCCTATTTCTGTAGGGTACGAAAGCGTCTCGCTAATGAAATTGGTGTTTTTGGTTTCTTCCCGGAGGGCTCATTTCTGGTATTGACGACAGAACGTCAATGGTAGATCCTTGTGGCCCGCTGGAGGTGTTAAAATCGGCAGGTAAAAGAACACGTGAGCCGTGAGCCACGTGTACTTGACAGTAAAGGTGGGTAAAGGTAAAGGTATAGACCTGTCACTCTCCTGAAAGCAGAGCCCCTATCGCTCGGTTCGTTAGCTCGCTCGCGTAGGGCCCCTGCTCTTCAGCCCCGGTAGACACGGTTCATTGATTATTCATGAGCAACTGTCAGTAACGTCGCCAGAACCGTGTCTACCGGGGCTAAAGAGCAGGGCCCCTACGCAAGCGAGCTAACGATAGAGGCTCTGCTTTCAGGAGGGTGAGACCTGTAGTCACATAGCCTTTTTGAGGCCGTAGGGGCAGTGGGTTGTTATCTGCTGTGTTTAGGACATGGTATTGGAAGGTGGAGCCCACCCTTCTCCTTCCATCGCCTTTTACCTCCCCAACCGAAGTAAGGTACCCATTTTTACACCTGGGCGGTGTGCCATAAATCGAACTCGTGACCTCTCAGCCACTTGACAGTAAAGTCATATCAAGTCAATGCCTTTATTTTGCTTCGAGATGCTTGTTCGCCCTACAGCATACGAACAAAATTCTGCCGTCCATGTTCATGTGCATTTCTATTCTACTACACTACACTACTCTCCCCTAAACATCACAAAACCCATACATTACAGAAAAATTGGGATCATTCATCTTCCACTGTGTCAGAAAAAGAAGCCCAATAAGTTAGAATTTAGTGTCAGTAGTCATAACTAGTCACATGCTATACTGTTCAACATCGTCTGTCCGTCCTTTTTCATGTTACATGTACTTGCAATTAGCCTACGGGCAAGAACTTGCAATGAAAGCTTTATATTATTCTATTGTACAATCCCATTCATAGAGCACAATGAACGGTGTATCCCTATAGTACTGATGACGTCAGGAATAGCTAGCTGTCAATCAAAGGAGAGAAGCACGCGCCAATTACTGTCTCATCAAAACATCGGGCAGAAAATAAATTCAAATTATTCTGTGTTGGAAACCAGATATAAACTTACAAGGCACAGCATATGTTCATTACATCATATCATATCATTGTATAATACTGCCGTATTGTGTGAAGCTCCTTACCGAAATGTGAGCATCCAATACTTTGTAGAATTGTTTCTCATCTGTACTTTTAAAGTGCAAGTAAGATAACGAGCATTGTTGTACAGTACACTGCAATCTAGCCCTCGGGATACCACGGTGTATTGTGTATGTGTGATAATTAAGATGAAATAAACCAGTTTATCATATTATTATCATATTATCATATTATCACATCAGTATCGCTGCCTGGGTGACCTGCGTATTGCTCTGTTGCAATTTTAATGAAATGAAATAAAATATCATATAATGGATACACTGTATAGCTGTGATTAGCGACCGAGGCTTTTAAGGGAAAAGGTATAAGGGCGCAAAACGGGGCTGTCTCATTACTAGTATCAATGGCCAACTGCAGAGAGACCCCACACGAAAATCCCGATATTTCTGGGATTTACGTCAATTCTGGCATCTTATGCGAAACTTATTACCCTAGGTCCCATTCTAGTTAGTTTACCGGGTTCCTAAATCATCGTTGATGAGGGAAGGGGGGGGGGGTGCGTATGGAAGCCCGACAAATAAAAACTCTTACATACATGTATGTTTATGAGTAGTTCATGGATCGCTATATGTTAAACAGGGATGTCTCTGTAGCTCAACTGGTAGCAGTCTTACAGTTGAGCTCCTGGTTCCAATTAGTTGCTAACTGGGAGACCCCTATTCAATCTTGGGCCATGACATCTCGGTTAGAGCTGCACACGGTTTTCGGAAGGGAGATAAAATGGGGTCCCGTGTTCGAGAAGGTTCCTCCATCATGTTAAAGGGGAAATAACAACCCCTCCCTGTAAAGATATACCCTGCTACTGAAACAGTGAGGAAACTTGCTGCCCTATGTACCACTAGGCACTAGGCACTACTAGGGTCTGAATGATATGTTAAGACACAAGGAAGCAAAACTACTTCGCTAGAGATAATTCATTACATACCGTTTTCCACCAAAAGGTTGCTTCGCTTTCTACATGACGGAAGCCAAAGTGCGTCTTAATTCCGGGAGAATTGCTCTTCGCACCAGAGTCATTATTCTCCAAGCAAAAGTGTCGATCGGGGGGCTAGTGAAGGGAGGGCCGCGTTAAAAATCCCGGCCGTACCATACGATAGTAACCTCTACTTGGGGAATATAAAGTGATGCCATTTTAAAACAGACGACGATGTGATGCTACTAGTAATCTGTGGAGAGGCGGTTTACAGATCAAGGATCAAAGGCACGTCTTTCTCCCTCTTCCTCCCGGCAGTACCGCAGTAATGCTTTCTTAGGGGAAAGTCCTGTTGTTATGCTTCGGTCCCAAATGGAAAAAAGGGCCCCGACGGGTAGTTTTTTTTTTTTGCACTATCGGGCGTGACCCCTACGTGGCGCCGTGGGACACCCTGCGGTTACCGGACTGCCTTTGGGCCCGGCCGGGACCCCAAATCATTTTAAGTCAGACTTAAATTGAACGCGGGACCCGGGACAAATTTGTGGCTTCTGGGCCCGGCCGGGGCTACACCCCCCGACGGGCACCGGCGCAATTGGGACTAAAGCATAAGACGGGCAGGAAGATACAGCGGCACGTGGCGCGTCTTCACTCTCGCTTTCACGTCTTAACTCTCACTTTCACGTCAGCACCGCGGGATTAGGGCAGGAAATAGAGGCTTAGTCCGGGAGATCGGGGGATGAACCCAGTCGGTGGCGTCAAATGGGTTCGTCAACGCTTCAGTAGGAAGGTATCAAGACACTGAACTTTGTAACTTTGGCTTTGGCTTCCTTGCTGTGATCTTAAGATAGGTTCTTTCCTCTGAACTACCGTAAATGCAGAACTGTTCGCGGTGGTTTTATGTCCGCGGTTTTCGTAATGAACTCTTCACTGCACCGCGTACTTAAAACCACCGCGAAAAGCCGTTCCATTGTGTGAATGTAGAGCTACCATTGTTTCAAACTTTACTCAGATGAGTACCTACTCGCTGTACTTCAGATGTAGGCACTACAACAGCCTCATTACTCAGATGGGTACCTACTGGCTGTACTTCAGATGAATAACTATATGCATGTCCGTCTACTGTACAGCGAGGCCATGGCTTGCATGTCGAGAAAACCTTCCGAATCGTGATCTTAACATAAGGCTCTTTCCTCTCAAGTCTGAGATATGTCCTGTCGAGGACGTGTTTCTTTGAGTCAAAGTCTGTGAATGTTGACATTTTCGCGATGATTTAATATTCTCTCTTCACCGCGCACTGAAAACCACTGCAAGAATGCTTGTTCCATCTTTTGCCCGCGTACCCCATTGTTGTTTCACCAGCACGATCTTAAAGGCCTCTGAACTTCCGTACTGTTGCCTTGAGCTTTGCGTGGGTTGAATATACTTGATATCACTTCCGTTGCAGTCGACACCAGCTGACTACAGTTAAACATGAGGCCCAGCTAGCATCTGTTGCAGACTCCCGTAGGAAGGACATGCTTTTCTTTTTTCTATCACGCGCTAAAATTACAAATAGAACTGTTACGCTCGTTCTCATTTAAATGTACACATTTTGTAACTTCCGTTATCGTTTGAAGTAAGACGTTCCTGACATTAGGACACGGTACATATAAGGTGCCAAACTGTCGTTTTTATGACGACTTAAAACAATTCTGGCTTTTAAAAACGACAGGTTGGCATCTTATATCTGGCAAATCTTAGTGTCAGGAACGTCGTACTTCAAAATGTGTACATTTAAATGAGAACGAGCGGTTAACGCTTGATGTTATCAGGAAAGAATAAAAAAACACCTTATAGCTGCCCCAGAATAGCCCGACTTGAAGAGCCTGCTAAAGAAGCTACGGCCTGGCCAGTCTTCCCTAGAATATCGCCAAAAGCCAGCTGTGTACAGTACACCATACTAAAGTTGATACTGAATGGAATTAAATTAATGTTTCAACCAACCAACCAATCAACCAACCAACCAACCAACCAACAAACAAACCCTTCAATCAATCAATCAATCAAGCGATCAATCGATCGATCGATCGATCGATCGATCCATCGATCCATCGATCCATCCATCCATCCATCAATCGATTAATCGACCAATCGACCAACCAACCAACCAACCAATCAATCAATCGATCGATGAAACGTAATACTGCACAACAATTGTAACGAATGCAATGTATGGCAAATTGCCAAACAGTACTATATCCCAAGCCTAAAACCTACGCTGTTATAGTCATAGGGATCCGAAACTGCATTATAAAGTAAACTCAAGATGATCAGAAATTACAGGAGGCATTGTGTACATTAAATACAACGGATAAATTCATAGACTTGATGCTTTCAGACAAACTCTGTATAAGAAAATTATTTGTTCACGGGTGTACATAGAAGCGAGAAGATGTTGAATGTAAACGGTTAGCGTAGTATAACCAAGGAGGTTAAATTAACCTCCTTGGTATAACACTCTTGTCTACTAGGTATGTCTAACTTGTGTTTAGTTGTCTATACCTTTCTTTATACATGTTTGGGATGCGATTCGTGACTTGCGCCTAGCCCTTCATTGCATGAATGTACAATAAAGGTCTTTCATTCATTCATTAAAATCTTGAGTCCGAGAGAACATATAATTGATGTAGAAGCCCACTTCCTGCGGAAGCAGCCTGCTCGGTGGCCTGCGCGCCCCAGCCCGCTAATTACTCCCGCCAAAACGCGCCGTCCGGCCCCTCAAACCGCGGGCAGGCTCCGCTAATAATTACTCCCGCCAAAACGTGCCGTCCGGCCCCTCAAACCGCGGGCAGGCTCCGCTTATTACTCCCACCAAAACGTGCCGTCCGCGACCTAGGGACGCAAACTGTACTCCCTGGCTAGCTAACTTCTTTGGTGTACCATCTGTCTATTTGGCCAATTTCTACTATTTTTCTAGCCACCTGTGGAGCCTGGAAGAGGCTACATGGTACCGGGTAGGCTCCGCTAATTACTCCCGCCAAAACATGCCGTTCCTCCGGTAAGGGGAACATGTAGTTTTCCCATTTATGCAAATGAGCATGTGTCGTCCGCCCCTCAAACCGGGGGCAGGCTCCGCTGTGCACAGTCATCAAAGCACGGTCTGCGGTCTGACGTCTTATCGTCATTTGAAGAGCGTAAGGAAATCAGATTTCTTCTTCCGGCCACGTGCATCAAGCCTTACGTCTTAAGGAGTCACGCATTCTTTAAGACGTCTTGTGGAATCTCAGCGACTGCCCTCGTCTTGTCAAGGAGGTTTTATACGTCTTCACACCTTCAGAGGTAACGTTGTTCAAACATATATCTATTGAAAGAGTTACGCCAAATTTGCAGGTGAAGGTAGGAAGTATTTGATGTATGATATTCAAAAAGTGCTTTGAATTTTAGATATTCAGGGTTTATTTGCATTGGGTAAATGATACGTTGGACTCAACATGTAAATTTAGATTAACTCATATCGATTCATATACATTTATGTACAGGTTGATTCATGTGTATCCACATGACTGTTTGTCTGTATAGATTTAGTAGACGTTAAGAAAGTCACTCTACTTTTGTCATGTTTCTGTAATATAACCAGTCTTCACTGCGTGCCCGCGAACTTTGGCCTGATATCTTACATACAGAACAGGGGTGATCGTTTTTTTCATGGTAGATTTAGGAGCTATGACATGCGTACAGCCGATCATTTAAACGTCATGCACGGTGCAAATGTGGTACATGTTGAAACGTTGATATTCTTATTGGTTATCTGTGACTTTGTGACATATTTCAACCTTGTGCATGTAATCTAATGTCAGCCCAAAATCGTAGCAGTGTATAATACGCTTGAGACTTTTAGAAACCTTTCTAAAAACATCGCTAGATCATCCATGGCCAGTGGGTTTTTACGCGGCCGTTTCGAGGCAAACGGCCCCCGTATCTTCGCCACAGGCGTCGCAAATTGAGCCGTGTACATCCGGTTGATCCACAACAAAGTGTTCAATCACCGAGTCTCCCCCCGCCTCTCAGCCATGTCTGGTGGCTCAGAAAGGAAGCGTCTTACAGAGTCATGTCCGATCTCGGCGGGGTTCGGAGCTCGCGCGTCCTTCTGGTGTCCTTGCTGCAGAAGCACGAAGGAAGCATGGTTATTCTTAGCACGAGTGACGGGTACGGGCGAGAAGTGTGTGTGTTTGTGTGTCAGTGTGCGCGCATGTGTGTGGCAAGGTGTGTATGCGTGTGTGTTTGTGTGGCAAAGTGTGTGCGTGTGTGTGTGTGTGTGTGTATGTATGCGTGTGTGTGTGTGTATGTGCGCGTGTGTGTGTGTGTGTGTGTGTATGTGTGTGTGTGCGTGCGTGCGCGTGCGTAAGGCCTTGATTCAGTCTGATTAGTACGTGACTCAGTGCCTTCCTATAACCGTTATGACTCTTGAAAAATGGCTGGTGGGGATATACCCAATATAGACTGTCAAACAATTAAACGTTTTTAATCTTAACGGAGTAAGGGTATGATACATGTATATGCGGTATAATATAGCTTATCTAATTGCTACGTACTCGCAGTGTGATAAGATGCGACAAAAAGGTGGTCTGCTTATCACAGCTCCGAAAGCAAGCCCTAGCTATTTTTCATGTTGCCGTGGTTTTGCTGATTCCGTATTGTTTTCTGTGTGGTGATGTTTCTCGTTTTCAGACATTCAGAACTCGAAAGAAACCGGAAGACAGTAACGAACGGCAATGTAGAAAATACGGACCGTAGCCATGGCCTGTCGTGGCCTGGTTTGCAAGTTTGAGGTAGTCTTTACCAGACTAACTACGACGGCCACAGGGATAATATTTGCCAGGGTTTCATTTGCAATTGCAGGCTCCGTTACGTCCTACGCGGGCGGAATGCGAACTTCACCGTGGACTGACTCTATTGGCTAATTACTCATTTTTCTGCCGAATTCTACGATCCATACGCCTGTAGGATTGCCTATGTTTGAGGGAGGACAGAAGTTCACAGCACGTTCGACCCACTTTCGGTACCACCACTTCAAAAAAGGCGCCGACAGCGGCATAAAGGCAATGAAATGCATTTCTTATTTCTTTACAGTCAAAAGCAGGCGCTTCCGGCGGATGTCGTGTTAGAAGGTCTTCGTACGCACCGAACGCTTGCGGAGTTTGCTTGTCTGTTTGCTTTGCATATCCGGTAAACCGACTCAAGGCGGAGCAAAGCAGTTTTGAATCATAGGATATGGGAGATTGTTTTCTTTTTCACAACCAGTATTTCTCGCCTGCTGACGTTTTGGTGTCTGCTAGACACCTTCTTCAGAGCTTCTGACGATCGTCGCGTCAGTACTTTGAACGTTTGAAACGTTGCCACGTAAGCCGTTGTTCTGTCCCTGAATACCCGAGTCGCCTGGTGTGACACGATATACCAATCACTGCATAGTCAGGACCAACTACGGTCTATTTTCTGTGGTTAACGCAAAGCTACTGGACACCGCGCGCCTTTGAAAGGTTTCAGACAAAACTAGGAAAATGCTCTGTGATGGACATACTCCCACCATATGAAGTCATTGGATAAATCCATCTTTAAAATGTTTTTGGTCGAATTCAGAATTGTTCCGTGACTGGTACATTAGGTTAAGATGTATTCATATACACGGAAAAGCTTTGGAAGCGTGGTTAGGGTGTTATTAGGGAATATTCGCTGCGATGTAAAATAACCTCATATCCAAAATGGGTCCGGGAATTTTCGGCAGATCTTTTTGACGGAAAGTAATTAACTAATATTCTAGTACGGTAGTTACGATGCTTTTAGTCAGATCTTTGGTCCTCCTTGGTCAGACGTTGCATAAGATATGTCTTTTGACACAACTTAATGAACCTATATACGAGATATTGAATACGCGAACATGACCTTAAACGCTTACGTGCTTTTTGCAGTATGCCAGTTTTTTTTCCATCATCTTTATTTCAATTCCCAGTATAATAAACATAAGTGTCAAACAGAGCTATTTTGCACATTTTCATTTTTTTTCAACGTACAATGAATGTGCAGTGGTGCAAGAGTATAGATAACTAAATTAAATACATGTTCTAGCATTACTATTCATGTCGATAACATCCTTGAGAATTAGCATATGAATAGCATGACAGCACTTAAGTAAAGCTGTTGGATAGTTCTCCATAGTGGTGCAAGAGTATAGATAACTAAATTAGATACATGTTCTAGCATTACTATTCATGTTGATAACATTCTTGAGAATTAGCATATGAATAGCATGACAGCACTTAAGTAAAGCTGTTGGATAGTTCTCCATAGTGGTGCAAGAGTATAGATAACTAAATTAAATACATGTTCTAGCATTACTATTCATGTCGATAACAGTATGCCAGTTTACCATGTGCCCAAAGTCACTGCTATTGCTTAACGACCCTGCCTTTTCCTGGGTGGTAGCTGACAGAGCTTTGTATGAGAGAACTTTATACGATTTCCTCCCAGGCATCTTCATGGAGATAACTGTTAGTAACTAGATGCATTTAACTTCGCGTGGTTTTAATTTCGCGGTAGGGAGAAAATTGAGTGATTGCGGTGGTTTTAAATTCGCGGCGAAGAGCTTATTATACCGTGAAACACGCGAACATAAAACCACCGCGAACATATCTGCATTTACTGTACCCCGTTTCCGACGCTCTTCCGCCCTTTCCAGCAGACCTCTCAGGAACCCGGATGTCGGGGTCACCCCGCTGACATGTTTCTCAAACAGCCGGGTCCTGTTTCCGCACCCTGACTGCAAACTACTCTGACTGTAAGTTTGTAACCCGCTCTGTTTGCTAGTCATGTTCTCTACATCCTCCCGGTTTTACAACAACCTGTACGGACTGTACGGACCCTGACTGCAAACTAACTCGCTCTTATAGTCATGTTCTCTACATCCTCCCGGTTTTACAACAACCTGTACGGACTGTACGGACCCTGACTGCAAACTAACTCGCTCTTATAGTCATGTTCTCTACATCCTCCCGGTTTTACAACAACCTGTACGGACTGTACGGGCCCTGACTGCAAACTAACTCGCTCTTATAGTCATGTTCTCTACATCCTCCCGGTTTTACAACAACCTGTACGGACTGTACGGACCCTGACTGCAAACTAACTCGCTCTTATAGTCATGTTCTCTATATCCTCCGGTTTTCACAACAACCTGTACGGACTGTGTGGACTAGTCTCTACCAGACTAACTACGCCGGCTATAGTATAGGGAGAATATTTTCCAGGGTTTCATTTGCGAGCGAAATTTGATCTTCACCGTGGACTGACTCTACAGGCTAATTATTCCTTTTCTGCCGAATTCTACGATCCATACGCCCGTGGGAGGGCCTGGTGGAGGCTATGTGCGGACCCTAACTGCAAACTTACCAAGCTCTGTTTGTTAGTCATGTTCTCTACATCCTCCTGGTTTCACAACGTTCGGGTTGTACGGACCGAAGGCCACAGCAAGGAATCTTACAGATGACATCCTCTGCAAACTCCAAATCCAGTGCGAGAGCGCAAAAAAAAACACCAAGATGGACAAGAAACAAGATGCCTACATTTTTAGAATAGATACTATAATGTAAATGCTAAATACATAAATAAATATAAATCCTGTAGCTAATTCGAGACAACAATGATTGAAGCGACAGAACATGGTATCACATACCCTGGGAGACCAGGCACCGTATATCGGCGCGCCACCAAGCACCTCACGCGCGCCCAAGCTTTCCCGGCCCACCCTCCCGCTGTCCCCGAAGACCGACCACGCCCAATCTCCGCTGTAAACCCAAGCACCGCTACGGCTTGGGCGCGCGTGCGGTGCTTGGTGGCGCGCCGATATACGGTGCCTGGTCTCCCAGGGTAGGTATCACAGCTAACAAGAATTTTATTCCTGTATTTAATGCATGCAAAAAGTGACACAAGTGTGGTGGTCCATATGTAACTTCAGTCCCGTAACCGCGACATGAGGCGCCCATTACACACATGTAAGTGTATAGCACGTCTGCATAACGTAACCATATAAGGTCGTGTTCGCGTATTTAAGGTTAGCATCTCGTACATAGGCTTATATAGTTGTGTCCAAAGAGACATCTTAGGCAACGGCCGTTGATGCAATGTTGGCCAAAGATGACGAAAGAGAATCGGCAGTTATAATAGGTTTGAATAGCAGGCTGATTACCGTATGAATACGTGCCGGAGTGTATATGCCTGCGTCTCCTGTGTTTAACCATTCAACATGGCGCCTGTGATGTCCCCCCTGACTGTGCCAATGCCATGTCCACCCTTATCACCAAACCTAAGTGCAGACGACATGACTTCGCAAGAATTAGCCGTTACAGATAGATTACAGCCGCCCTTCATGTTCGCATCTTGTGCTTCCTGTCGTGCTTAATCACTAAAGCAAGCCGCCGGGACTTTACATACCCATCAAGGCAAGCGCCACTGCGCTAACCGTGACGTCATCGTGACGTCACGCGGTGATAGAGGAGGTCCTTTTCGCGCCATTAGAAGTTTAACGGTCCAACCGGTACCGGTGTTCTGTCATCAGGAAAGGCACTTTAAGCCGATTTTCTCACTTAACTCAGGTGAAAATGAGCGCTTGGCTTCAAGTTCTAGGGACGTTGTCTCGGGTGGAAAATAACGCCGGAGGAGCAATAGCTGTTCATTCTGTCGTCAAGAGCAAGGAATATTTTTGCAATGAACAAAAAGTAAAGGTAGTCCCAAATCCCTTTTGAGGCCTTAGCTGCAGTGGGTTGTTATCCACTGTGTCTAGGGCACGGTATTGGAAGGTGTAGCCCAACTCTCCTTCTACCGTATTCTACCTCCCCAACCGAAACCAGGTACCCATTTTTACATCTGGGCGGAGTGAGGAAATTTCGAGGTCGTTAAGTGCCACACCGGTGGTATGTCAGGGATTCGAACCGTGGACGTTGGGTTCTGAGCCAAACACCGTAGGACCCTAAACACCCTATCCATTACGTCAACACGAGTTTTTCAGTGAACTTAAATATAAATTTTGAGGTGAACTTGAGTGTAAATTTTGCACTGAACTTGAGTGTAAATTTTGCTGTGAACTTGAGTGTAAATTTTGCAGTGAAATTATGTAAATTTTGCTGTGAACTTGAGTGTACGTTTTGCAGTGAATTTGAGTGTACGTTTTGAGGTGAACTTGAGTGTAAATTCTGCATATGTCGTCCGTCTTTCCTGACGCGACAGGTGGAAGATTAGCGCTCAAGTGAGCCGAATTGACTCGAGGTAGCAAAAATAAATCACAGCGTGGCGCATATGCGCATATGCTACACAACTGTACCATAACAAGCATGCACATTAACAAGTGCTTTCTAATGAGCTGGCATTTCGCGGATGTGGGTTCAATAACAAGTTGCCTCTGGCTATTGACAGGATGATCCTGTCAACAGTGGAAAAAAAAAACTTGCCTGATGGCCAAATGCTCAAAAGCTTGTGAAGGGTAGCATGTCAACCGTCGCTTTGTCTGAGACCAATACGTTGGCGTTGTGTTGGCGCAATGCGTGGTTAGGGTGTTTGGCCACCCAGAACCCAGAGGTCCTGGATTCGAATCCCCTGACATGCCACCGACGTTGTGCTCTTGGGAAAGTCACTTTACACGACTTACCTCACTCCACCAATGTGTAGAAATGGGTACCTGACTTCGGTTGGGGTGTAAAAGACAGTGGAAGGAGAGGGATGGGCTCCGCCTTTCAATACTGTGCACTAGACACAGTGGTTAACAACGCACTACCCCTACAGTCAAAAGCTACGGGACTATCTTTTGTATTGGCTATGGCCGGCGAAGAAGGTGAAATTGTTGATTGAAACGTCTCTGGTTTAGATTTAAGATCTCCTGGGGCCATGTATGAAATTAAGGTTGTATATCTCAATGAAAAATGCCAGACAATTACTCCAGTGCCTGTCGGCGACAGTCGCTGCGCGCCTAATGCCCCGTTTACCATTCCTCCTCTCAATGTGAATAAAGCGAACTGCGGGGATTCCCAGCGGACGGCGTCTGTAATGTTAAGACTCAATCAAAACGACGGATGATCGCTGTAATGCATTCTGGCAACAGTTGATGCTCACCACCGTGCATTCTCAATATGTGTGCAGCTAACTCCGGGGATTTAAGGTTGTGCTTCTCTGGATTATGTAAAAGTTCCGTGTCTGAAAAATTAGTTTAAAATTCCAGACGACGTTTTTAGCTACAATGCTAGTGACGTGTTATAGTCTTTCAGGATTGCCATCTGACGAAGCCATGTTTACCTTTTTCAATCTCAAAAGTCGTATTTTAGCGTTTTTTTTGCTTGCAAGCGTTAACGTTAACGTTACTGTCTCCCAACATTCATGTCACCGGTGGAGGGTATCCATGACATCAAAATTGTGGATAATAATTCAAAATGACAGATAATTACTGGTTCCAAACATCTCAACTAATGAATGAAGACCTTTATTGTACATGTTTGCCCCACTGGGCTAAGCACAGGTCACATGTTAACAACTATATACATATTCATGAGTATTACTGTATATAAACCTCTAGCTTACTCTAGTACTTTTGACTTCCTCTCGCTTCTTGGTAATTGTATAAATGTAGGAGGCTGTGTGATTAGTTAGAGTTGGGTTATCGAAATCACTGCACACCTAGCTTTTCGGCTAATCTGTCATAAGTGGACCAGAAAACACATTTTATGATTTATCTTTTCGAAAGACAAACTTACATGCGCAGGGAATCGTCGGTGCCTCTCTGAATTATGCACAGTTTGTTACAAAGGATTGTTGAAGATATTAAACGATAAAACACCAACTTATCTACATTATTCGAATCAACCAAGAGAGCCGGACTTGCTTTGCCACCTGCACACATTCCACCAAGAGCCATCATTATTTTTCAATGAATGAAGACCTTTATTATACATGCCCCCCCCCCACTGGGCTAAGCACAGGTCACATGTTAACAACCATATACATATTCATGTGTATATATAAACATCTTGGATACTCTAGTACTTTTGACTTCCTCTCGCTTCTTGGTAATTGTATACATGTAGGAGGCTGTGTGATTAGTTAGAGTTGGTTTGTCGAAGACTGTAAGGAATACAATTTATCTTTACTAGTCAAGTATCTGAAGTGAGGGAATTTACTTAACACATAACAGAAAATAATAATTCTATCGCTTATTTTTCAATGGTATAGCCTCTCAAGATTCATGTCACGAGTGAACGTCTTGCATAACATTGAAATTGTGGATCCTAATTCAATATGACAGATAATTGCCGACTTGGGAAATATATTGAATACACATATTGACGTCAAATATATGTATGTTCGGCTGGTATCTGAATAAGCCTCTGAATAAATGTCTTATAACCATTTTAAATCTCAGAAGTCGTTTAAGCCAGAATACTAGTTTCATTGTCTCTTAACATCCGTGGCGGTGTCTATACAATTAGGATCATCTAGCCTTATTCATATATATGGCCTCCGTCGGTCAGTATTGACCATGGTAAAATCCTAATTCACAACAGCCCTACAGCATCGACTATGGCTAAACAGCCCTATACGAGAATGGCAGTCTCTGCCACAAAAATCACATCTGTAAGCTGACTCAGTTCTGTTGCAAAGCTCTTTTCTGCGGATCCGCTTTTCTTCTGCGCTGTGCATCAGTCTGGCTTCTCCTGAGTTCAGCTGTAGCTGATTAAAGCTGACTTCAGCCTTATTCAAGATGACACGCAATTACCTCAATACATGTGCCTGCCAGCGCCAGTATTGCTTGTTTGATGAACCGTTTATAATCATACTTGTGAGTGGATAATGTCAGGATGGTTAAAGTCGACTCTACAGACAAGCGTTTAGCTTGGTATCAACATCGGTTTGACATATAACCGCTAATATGTTGAGGCCGTTTGAAACAATGTACGTAGATCCCGTCATGTGCAAATAACTGGACGACAAATCCCGAGAAAAAAAAGCCGAGAAAAATGCCAGGAATTTCTTATGATTTCAGATTATTCTTAATTAACAATACCTGATCACAGGAGTCTTTTTGACTACAGTACCAATGTTATAGTCTCTCAAAATCCATGTGCCAAGAAGATGGTTTCTATGACATCAAAATCGTTCAGTCCAATGGAAAATGACAGGCAATTACTACAATTAATACCTGCCAATCATTACTTCAATACCTTCCAGTGCCAGCCTTTGCTTGGTGATGAACCGTTTGCGACTGATCTTGTGTGGAGATAATGCCGAAGCAGCTTATAAAGTGGATGACATTTTTAGCACGGCATCTCCAGATAAAGAAACGATACCTGATCACAGAGGTCTTTTTAACTACAGTACTGATGTTGTAGTCTCACAAAATCCACGTCTCCAGTGGATGTGTGATCGTTCAGTTCAATGGAAATAATATGTAATATAATATGTAATTAACTTCAATACCTGCAAATGACAGCCCTTGTTAGTAAATCAACAGTACATTCACTGCTCTTGTGTGGAGAGTTAGAGTGCCCGAAATGTTTGGCTCGGCATTTACAACTAAAGAAGCGATTTCTAATCACAAAGTTCTTTTTAACTACATTACTGGTGTTATGCTTACTGCTTGCTTACTGGTGTTTTAGTTTCTTAAAACTCTTGCGCCCAGAGGATAGCTGCTATGACATTGTTCAGCCTAACGAAAATGGCAGACGATTACTTCGCGGTGATCAATGAGATCTTTGAACTATCTATTTTATTATATTCACAAAACATCAAACGCAAGAAAGGGAAAATAGAAAGCAAAACTCTTGCTTCTGTTGTTTTAGACTGACACGGGGAAAAGGACATTGACGTTATCTACAAGAGGGCGCTGACCTCGTCTAAAAGAGGGTACTGACCGTCTCAGCATGAATAATGGCAGGACTCGCTGTCGGGACGGCTTACTTTGAAGTTGCGCGTCTTTTGTGGGTTTCTCTCGGGCTTGCCTGTTCTTACAACCTGGGTCATCTGGGACCGGAGGCTCTTCTGTTTGATGAACGATTACAGCAATCTTTTTAACTACAGTACCGATATTACAGTCTCTCAAAACTCATGTGCCCAGAGGATAGTCACTATGACATTGTTCAGCTGAATGGAAATGGCAGACAATCTTTGAACTCGTTTTAAAAATTATATTCGCAATACATCAAACGCAAAAAAGGGAAAAAATCAAAAGAAACTCTTACTTCTGTTGTGTTGTTAGAGTGACATGTGAAAAGAACACTGACGTTATCTAACAGAGGGCACTAACCGTCTCAGCATGAATCATGGCACGACTCACTGTCGGGACGGCTTGCTTTGAAGTTGCGCGTCTTTTGTGGGTTTTCTCTCTCTCTGATTGTCTGTTCTTACAACCTGTGGGTCATCCGGGACCGGAGGCCTTTCTGTTTGATGAACGATTAAGCCTTCGAAAATAATAAAGGCTCATCTGTGTTGGTAGAATCCATAGTTTTACACGTTAAGCTTTGTTCCAAAACAAGGGAAATAGTCCAGAAGGAGGTCCTCAGAAGAGGTCTGGAAAATGAAAAACGTAGCCCACTCTTTATCTATTTAGTCCAGTATCATAGAATGATGGCTTGATGTCTCTTGACCATTTTAGGTATGTTGTTTCATGGTCCAGGTGGGACATAATGGTACTATGGCTCGTATGCAAATTAGGCGAATATGGCCCGAGCTCTTTTTCATATTTTCAATCACAAAACATCAAACGCAACAAAGGCAAAATACAAAGCAAAACTCTTGTTTCTGCTGCGTTAGACTTACACGGTGAAAAGGACATTGACGTTATCTATAAGACTCAAGAGGTCGCTAACCTCGTCTCAAAGAGGGCACCGACTTCCACGTTCCTTTCTTCAAACACTGTAAGAAGCGAACACTACAAAGGGCATTGCATGTCTATCATCTTTTCTATGATATAACTTGAAACACTATTCAAACGACCAACCTTTATGTAATGGCCGTTTGGCATATTGCTTTGTCTGTCTTTACGACCAGGGTCATCTTGTGCCGGAGGCAGTATCGAAGGCTAAGTGTTGCAAAATGAAACATATTCATAGAACAATATTTCTCTCATACATAAGAGTCAAAAAAAGGTCGCACACATAAAGGGGTTTTCTCTCACACACAAAAATGGACAAAGGCCGCACACATGGATAGATTTTTCTCTCCCACACAAGAGTTGAAAAGGTTCGCACACATAGAAGAGGCGGTTATTTTGGACCAACAACTTTGCATTTTCCTATGTACAGCAAGAAACGAACATGTCTCCACACGTCCAGAAGATCATGTATATGACACACTAGAGTCACCGGCTGTTGCTGGTAAGACAGTCTGACACTGAGAAGAATGGTACTGACTATAAGAGGTCATTGACCCCATCACATCGTTGATTGATTGAACTGCAGTATGTCATAACTCTCTGTAGTTCCGAAATTACTTTGAACCCCGTTGCCCTTTCTCTCTTTTATCTCGCCGTCTTCACAAACTGAACCCTCTGGCTCAGAAGGCGGCTTGTTTGATGAACAATGCGCCCTCTTTTCTTCATACATTGTAAGAAACGAACACTACAAATGCAATTGCAGACCTATCATCTTTTCTATGACAGACTTTGAAACACTTACAAAACAGTCAGCCTTTATGTAACCACCCTTCGGCATCTTCTTTAAACGGGTGGTGACCACTATTAGGAAGTACCGGAATACAAGTTACTCCTACACAAAAGAGTTTTGAAATATCGGACAATTCTCATTTTGTGAAATTCATTTGTACACAGATAGATCTAAATGACAGGCATTTATTGATTATAGACTGAAAAAAGGGCACCGTGACTGAACAGGAAGGCGTTAAAGGAAACCAAAGCAATATTAGGGCCTGGAAATTTTGAATTTTAAAAGTCTATTTATTTAGTCATTTTATACATTATTAGTTCAAAAAACACCATCACAGTGTATTGCGACGGCCATGATGCAAAAATATTGTCGCTACCAACAAGATTTCAGCATTATTTTATTTCCATTTTTTGGGACTAATATTGCTTTCGTTGCACCAAAGCCAGAAGGCGTTCAGCACCAAGGACAGGGTGTCCTTTTCGGCAGATGTTTTTGTACGTTTTTGTGCCCGACCTGTTTGTCTAAGGAGTACAGTACAGAGAAAATCAAAGGTCTATCACCTTTTCTATGGTAGATTTTGAAACACTATCAAAACAATGAGCCTTTATATAATCGCCCTTTGGCAACTTCTTTAAGCGGTTAGTGACCCTATTTTCGGAAGCCAACCTCTTATTTCAAGTTTTGAAGTTAGCTCAGTTCCCATCTTGTGAAAGTCATCTGTACACAGATCCACAAATCTGAATGAAAGGCCTTTATAGATTACAGACTGAAGAAAAATAAAAGAGCACCACGACTAAACAGCAAGGCGTTCAGCACCATGGACAGGGCATTCTTCTCGGCAGATGTTTTTCTGCGTCTTTGTGCCAGACCTGTTTGCCCTAGGAGTACACTACAAAGGAAAGTGCAGGCCTATCACATTTTCTATGATAGACGGGTTAACGGTTCTTAGTGGCAAATGTGCGAGATGTTGGCACATTGGCCACCAAGTCCGTAGTGTGTTTTTTGGCACAGACCTTAAAACACTGTTAAAGCATTCAGCCTTTAGCGCCTTGCCTAAGCGGTTAGTGACCCTACTTTCGCATATACTCGTACACAAGTTCCGCCTCCGTAAGTGCCTGTGAGTACCATCGACAACAGACGGGCGAGACACAAAAGAGCACTACGACTCAACAACAGGAAGGCGTTCAGCACAAAGGACAGGGCGTCCTTTTCGGCAGATGTTTTGTACGACTTCCTGCCAGACCTGTTTATCTTTAGAGTATCCTTTTTAACAACAATCTTCTTAACTGGTTCAGAGCGCATCTAGCCGCCACTAGTCCTTAGACTCGTGGCGCACGGTTGCATAAAATACCTTAAAGGGAGATCACATACAGACTGACAGGAAGTCACGAAACGGACCGCTTCTTTCTCGCGGGAGGAGTAAGAAACTATAATAGTCTATATGGACTTTGTATCCGACTCAACACGGTTGGGAACATCATTGTCCATAACAACCACCTCAGGCTGTTCAGCTCAAGGTGCATTTTGGTGTCCCAAGCCTGTAGTCTCTTGAATAGAATAGAATAGAATAAAATAAAATAGAATAGAATAGACTTTCACGGGGTCCACTTGCACACACTGCACTGGGATTTGCTTTACAAGAGTCCCAAACAAATGTGAATCCAGGAAGGGTCACAGGTCTTACATGGTTGAACATTGGAGAATTCCTATGTTAGATACTGGTTCTTTGCCCGATAACGCTTTTGTACCTCTTTTGTCTTTATTATCTTCAAATTTCAATGCGCAAAGTTTATCTGTAACTCAATTGTGTATATTAAATACTAAGCGTTTTCATGCTTAAGCTTATGTTTTTGGTTATATGTACCATTGTTTCTTTTTCACCTCGGTTGCTATATTTTCCCCGTTACTGTTAGTGTTTCACGCATCGTTACATGTTTTGCTTCTTGTGTTCAGTGATGCCGCTTGAATAAGCGCGATTTGCTTGAGCTCATGAGTGCGGCATCACATGTCTTGTTTTTGATGTTGCAATAGAAACTTCTTAAGATTAAATCGTCCGCGGCCTTACATAAGATGCTCTCACAAAAACTCTATCATCGTGTTCTGATTGTGTCCCGCGGGAAAATGAAGTAGTGAGAATGACGCAAGTCTCCGTGACCTCATTACGTCATAACCTCTATTCGACCTTTCAAGAGATGTTTACCGACAGTTAGGAACCAGGATAACACTTTACAGATTCACGGAACAGCTTCACATGTACCTGATTTGGCGTTCTCAACATAACCTTCTTTTTTTGGTGATATCGTGTCCGTCGTGGCACTTAAACAAATGTCGCAGAACGTTGCACAATGTGTACCTTATACCAGGTGTCTAATAGGACATTCGGATTTTAAATTTTCAAGATAGTGTCTGTATCTAGGTATCAGCTGACGTTTTGGTGACCGTCGGTCAGTCATGACTCCACATACTTACATAAGATGCTCTCACAAAAACTCTATTATCGCGTTCTGATTGTGTCCCGCGGGAAAACGAAGTAGTGAGAATGACGCACGTCTACGTGTCCTCCTGACATACTAACTTCTATCCAACATTTCAAGAGATGTTTACCGACAGTTTGGAACCAGGAAAGCAATTTACAGATTCAAATAATCAGCCTACTCTTTACCTTATTTGGCATTCTTGACGTAATCTTCTTAGCTGTGCCCTGATAAGTGGGAGACCTGAATAAGATGAGCAAAAACAACACCAGAGATTACGTCAGCCTAGCACACCATGAACTGGAGCAAAGGTCATCACCGAAAAACAAAACTTAAAATGAGAAGAAAAATATAGGCGCAAAATGGCAAGGAACCAAGGTGACATTCAACAAGACAGCATCCTGCGATGACGAAGAAACATCCATGCATACAAGCGTCGATCCGAAATCTTCCACAAAATAAATCCTGGATGGATGATTGTGGTACATGTACGCATAAAGCACGCTGCGGCGGCATAACACATGAGGTATGAGTGAGTGAGTTTTCTTACTGCTGCTGATACGACAAAAATTAATTATTCAAGCAACTGGATAACATTGTGAAACAGGCAGGAATTTCAGACACTATCCGCTGTCTTTCGTCAGTGATTAAGAAAATAAGTGGTAGAACCAGGTTTTATTCCAAAACTCTGAATATATATGTCAATGAAGACAGTTTAAGATGGTTCAATAGAATAGTAAGTCAAGACAAGGTTGTATGACTCAATTAGCTCCTGTTACTTTAGGAGCTAATGTTGTTCGTCGGGGGTGGGGGTGGAGGTAGCCCGTAATCGTAAGTGCCTGAAAGTTTGACGCGTAGACCTCCTTTCTTATTGATTGTGGGGATTATACATTCTCTCATATATTGCCTCTGATGGTTCGTTGCAGCTGCCACAATGTAGCATTGCTGTGGCCGTATGATCGCGTCTGGGGAAAGGGCCTCCAGCCACATTCGCAGGTTTGCAACAGCAAATTGTCCTAGGACAGCCGTGCACTGTTTTTGTTGTTCCCTTGAAGTGCCTAGTGGCACATAGGGCAGAAAGGGTCATGGTTGTTTCTGTAATAGGGTATATTTTCACAGGGAGAGGTTGATAGCTCTTATCCATTAACGCGCTCAAGGCACCTCCTCGAACAAGAGACCCCCGTTTTACGTCCCTTCCGAAAGACGAATGCAGCCCCAACCGAGGTCGCCCCTACTCTTCTCGATAAGTGTGTTGGGTTCTTTTACGTGCAGAGGTTTAATGCTTGAGGCTTATGCCTAAAGCTCCCTAATACACGGAGCATGCGTTTAGCATGTAGATTTTTAGATGTCTATCACCAGGCAACAATTTCCAGGTCGATGTAAACTTTACGTTTTCTGTGATGACGTGACGAGAATTGATGTGGATAAACTGTTGTCTGACTGACGTCGTGTTGCCATGGTAACCCGTAACTTAGAAATCAACCTTTTAAATGTTGCCACAGGACCACGGCCTCCTTGTGCGCGTGAACGGAGTTTCTCATGTACTCTGACATTAATCATATTCTTATCTGAAATACCACCGTTGGGTCGGCATGCTCTCCTGAGACGTAACCAAGGGCAACGCAAACGACATTGGTTCCTTTGATATTTCGTGCAAGTTTGTGTCGGATAAATTGACGTTAATACATTGTATCTGGCCATGCCTCCAGCTTATGCCGGCGCCGTCTGAGAACAACAAGATACTAAAGTCTCTAGCATTATCGAATAACGCCGAGTCTTTCATTGACGGAATGCCGCGTGTAGGTCGGCACGCCCTTCTGAGCAGTATCCAGGGGCAACGCAAACAGCATTGGGAACTCTGATATTTTCCTTTCTTGCCCGAGGTTCCTTTACTTTGACTTTGATGACTGAACCCCCCGGGCTTTGTAAGTCCGCCCACGTACAGACGACCGTGCTACAAACAACATTCGGGTTGGCACGTACTTTCCATAGCAGGTGGTGGCAACGCAAGTGATATCATGAAGTTTTGCACGCATTTGTTCATTTTGTTTCTTTCATTTCGCACTTTAAAAAAATAGATACATAGCAAATGAATTTACAAGTGAAAATATGACAGTGTAGTGCAAGGAAGGACGAAAGCTATGAGCTTATGTAAAAGCCTCCTTGACATACATTATTAATCAAATTATAATGAAAGTGTGATTTTTTTGTAGTGTTCGAATTCACGATCTCTCTCTAATGATAAACGCACAACGGGCACATTTTTCGTGCCCTACTTAGGTATGCCTTATATAATGCAAACCGGGACAACGGGCACACTTTAGTATCAAGTAAGAAAGCTATTCAATTATTAAGTGCTCTGGCCACTTGATTTACGTCATATCATTTCCAAAACGGAAATTGCTACAAATCAGCCTCGCTGGTTCAAACTGTGCGCGGCACAGCCTCGATACGGTCGTCATGGCAACGTCAAACGAACAGCTGCCACGCTGGAGTCGTGACGTCATACGCGGCGGATATTGATATGGGTTGTTGTGGTTGGAATATGGAATTAATTTAAGAATCTTAGTATATAATTCCCGGAACGGATTAAAGGATCAGAAAGAAAACGTACAGCTCTTTAGAGTGGTGTACGTAATACGTCATCCAAACAAGCGGAAGCGATGATATAAAGAAATTGCTGATCAGTTAATTTCATAATCTGCACCCGTCTAAAACCTTATCAGGTCACCAAAGTACCCAGTTTGGACGTTTCAACTTGGCTTCTGTTATGTATTCAAATATATTCATTCACTCATTTGCGCGTCTTGTCAAAAATTTTACTCTCCATAATGTACAAGCGACTGCGAGAATATAAGTTGAGTACAACTTGAGTCCGCCGTCTTTGTACATTCATTTGTACTACTTGGTGCTTTCTTTGAAAAAGACAGCACCCTGTTCTACAAGACAATAAGTCAAGGTACTAGGGACTCGTGTGGCGTAATGGATAGAACATTCGACTGTCAAACAAGGGGACCCGAGTTCGATCCCGGGCTGTCTGGACATGCGCCCCGTTGTGCCCTTGGGAATTTCCTCACTTCACTCAGGTGTAAATGAGTATCTAGCTCATGTAGGGTTAGGGACGTCCCTCGGATAGGGCGTTAAATGGAGGTCCCGTGTTTGGGGAGAGCCACACCCCGCGCACGTAAAAGAACCCACCACACCTTTCGAAAAAGAGTAGAGGCCTGGAGGACCTCAGTCTCGTATCAGCCATACGGTGATTTACACCATTCACCTGGACGGGAGAACTGGCGCATCCCCGTCTTGTATGACAGCCAACGAAAGGGTATGTCACCCCGTAAAAAGGGCGGTATAACTTGGCCCGTCGAAAGAACGTCGACTGCTGATGATGGCTGGGGACTGAAGAAAGCACGCTAGGAAAGGTCCGGATGTAGAGAAGAAACGCCACAACTGTACAACATGTGTTTCTGTACGCGTCAATCAGCTTCCTAGACAACCAAACAGGCAACGGAGGAATGTCGAGAATAATCGTAGAGTGGAACTCGTTGCCTCCAGGCACAGTAGAAGCATCCTAACTAAATAGCTTTAAACAGCGCTTATAGCCAGATGTGCTAAGGTTAGGTGTGACAGGTTGTTCAGTGTAACCCGTCAGTTCAGTGTAACATAACCAGCTTCTCCTCGCCATGTGCCTGCGAATCGAGTGTGTCACGCAGAAGGGCAACTATACTGACTATATTAGATACATAGTGGTTTACCTACGATTGCTTTACGGTTTGTGTGTGTGTGTGTGGGGGGGTTCACCCTGTAATTACACTTATGTTTCTCCAACACAGTGGATGGTATGGCGCAGGAGGCGAGCCAGGAAAACGACCATATTTGGCGAGACTTCACCCTTTATCAACCCTTTAGTCAAATTTGAATCTAATTCTACATATTCTGACATCACCACGAGAAAGGTCGGCGTCGGTGCAAGATGCTCGCTACGTTGACTGCAGTTAAGGTCAAGGGCGAACTTTATTAGTTCAGACAATCAACAATGCATGTATGCATTCACAGCAGATCCTCTGTAACGTTATTGATGTCTGCTTTGACATTTTCCTGTCTTCATTAAGCCTTACATTCAATATGCACGTATGCTGCTGGTAACATGAATAGACAGATGTTTCTGTAATTATATCTGTTGTTTTTGCATTAACTAAGGCCATGTTGATTTGATTTTACGGGATGACATCCGCGCGCGCATCAATTTTCGTCCATTCAAAAAAAAAGAAATTTTCTACCATACTGTAAATCACTGTATGCTGTAAATCACAAAACGATATTTCGGAAAACAGATACTAATGTTATGAAAGAAGAAGACGTGAAAGAACAAAAACGAAGAATCCATTATTTGATATACCATTCTCTCTGTGTTAATTTTTTTCTACCACGTACATTTCATAATGAAGGCAACTTTTTTGCAAAACTTTTTTTATTCGCACGCTCGCATCAGTTTTGGAGTTTCCAGAGGATGTCATCCATATAATCAAATCAACCTGGCCTAACCGGTAGAACAGCCCTTCAACGTAAAACACTTGCTTCGCGGGCACGTGGCTACAGCTGACCTCATGACTCCAAACGAAATGCCACACCTGAGTCCCTACAGCTACCTCAAACACCTGTAACACCTGCGAGCTTAGCTGTAAAAGGTGACCTTACCTGTAACAACTGTGACCTTACCTGTTTAACCTATAAGCCTTCCTGTAACACCTATAAGCCTACCTGTTATACCTATAAATGTACCTGTTTTAACCTATAAATCTACCTGTAAAACCTGTGACCTTATCTGTAAAACTGTCATCCCACATGAAACGTTTTTAGTCCCCCTCTAACGGTTGTAGCTTTAATAAATAATCGCGTTCCCGCCTGCAAGTCTTTGTCGCCTTGGTGACGCGGTCGCTGTGCCCCCCTCCCCACGTCACGACACAGCAAACAGAAGTGGAGTGCTTTCTAGGGAAAAACAGCGGGTTAACAGGCGTTTCTGATGAAGCTGAGATACAGGTCATGATGTCTTTCAAACATCCGGCCTGCGAAATCAGGAAGCTAGGGAAGTGGCAACAACTTTCGTAATTCGGCAGTAAAGAAAGGACAAAAACAGCGTGAAACGATTAGTTTTCTATCTGTTAAATTGCTTTGTACATGTACATGTACAGGTCAAGACGTCTTCCAAACATCCGCCCTGCGAAACTAGGGAAGTGGCAACAACTTTCGTAAATGTCGCCAGTTTTCCGGGAAATGACTGCGGTGTATCAGACGATTTCTGATTACGCTGAAGTGGTTATAGGAAATGCGGTTCCATGCACTTGTTGCCTCTAACAGATACGGGCCAAGGATGTCATCTAAACATCCTCCCTGCGAAACTAGAAAAGTGACAACAACTTTCGTAATGTCTCCAGTTTGCCTGAAAATCGCTACGGTTTGTCAGGCATTTCTGATTGAGCTGGCGTGGTTCTAGGAAATTTTGTTCCACTTGTTGCCTCGTACGGACATAGGTCAAGATCTCTTTCAAACATCCGGCCTGCGAAACTAGGGAAGTGACAAAAACTTTCGTAATGTCGACAGTTTGCCTGGAAATAACTACAGTTTATCAGGCGATTTCTGATCAAGCTGACTGATTCTAAGAAGTGATTCTAAGAAAGGGGGTTCCACTTGTTGCCTCGTACAGACACGGGTCAAGATGTTATTTAAACATCCGGCCTACGAAACTAGGGAGCTAGGGAAGTGGCAATAACTTTTGTAATTCGGCAGTAAAGAAAAAAACACACGAGAGATCCGCTATATCGCAGTGCCTAATAGGACCTCTATTCCACTAGACTAAATTGAATTTATGTGACCCTAAGTACCTTTATGATTGTAATATCATGCAAAATGTAAAAGTGTGTCTGAAAGGATAACAAAACAGCGTGAAAAGATTCGTTTTGAAATTCGTTGAGCGATTAGTCAAATCGTTCGGTCGCAGCGTCGTCGCCGCGCTGACGGATTGGGGTGTAAAAGAAAAAGAAGAGATCTTCTATATCCCAGTGCCCACTAAAATCCCGGCGCCATTCCACGTTGGCTGCGACCCAAAATTAACCAGAGCGCTCATCGAATTTCGTAGATAAAGAACGAATCATTTACGCTTTGCGTGTTTTGTTGTATTTTCAGTCATACTTCTGCAGTTTGCATGATATTCCAATGGTGAAATCAAGGGCTGGACAAATACAAGTTAGGTCGCAGCGTGGTCACCGTCTAGTGGAATGGAAGATTGACGCACCATTATGTTATCTGTTCGCTCTGCCCTCCCTACTTAATTACTCAAGCCAGGTGCAAGCCGCTTGCTCCCCTTATCACGGGTAGCCAGGCAGCCCGGTTCTCAGCTACAGATTTAGCGTCTTCTAACACGAGCCCCGTGCCATCTTTTATTACCTTTGCCGAGAACGTTTCGGTGCAGTTTGTGTGTGTGTCTGTCTGTCTGTCTGTGGACGGCATTATGCTTCGGTCCCATTTCCAAAGCGGGGCAGCTTGTGGGAACGATAAATATGACATATATAAAAGACAACAAAAGACACAAAACGTTAAAAAAATCACTCCTAATCATATATTTTCTTGATTTGGTTTCTTTTTATTTTCGATTTCGAAAACATTTCGCAGACCCCGGATTAGAAATGGGGCCGTTGCATAATTCGAGACGTTGTGGATGGGCCTTGGATATTTGGTAGGTGAACAGGGGTCGGGAAAACGAAGGTCAAGTTCGACAATTGGCCTCCTAGTTTGAGTCTTTCCATCCTTTCTAAATCTTCCTCAAGGTCTCGCGTTCAGGATATCTAATTGGCAGTCCTTATGACCTGTAGAGTGTGTTTATATTCTGTGCGCATGGCACAACCGTAATTCATTCAGTCGTGTTATTTTGGGAAACAAGCCTCCTATGGAGACACCGTCAACATGTACGCAGGTCTCTACAAGACGTCAATTTCTTGAATATTAAGTCAGAAATCTGACATTTTCAGGACATTTGGGCTATAGAGGCCGGTCTGTCTCGCTGTGGATGATAAATTTGTTTAAAGCAGTCCCTTAGCAACGCGAGCTGGGTAATGTATTAGCGGCGCCAGTAGCTAGTCAATCAAATCAGCCGATTCTTAATTGCCACAAATGGACGGTACACATGATATATGGCCTTGTTACTGAAATGAACCCACCTGAACTTGAATTTCATGTATAAAATGATGAATCACCTGAAAAAGAAGAACTGGCGTAACACATCTGTTTTGTACTGGTGAAACAGTAGAGGCGAGTAGAAACAGACTCGAACCCGGGCCCACCAGTCCACAGGCCGCACGCCTTAACCACTAGGCTAAAAGGTCTAGATCAGTTAGACTGGTCAGTTGGAGGCGCTTGAACCCCACTGTGACACTGGTAATACATTAGCTGCGTAAGACTAAACTGGTTAGTTTGATCCACTCACTTCAAGATGGGCCCCTTCCCTTACCGATAACGTGCTCGAGGTGCGGCTCTCCTCAAACAAGTCTTCAAGATTAGCTTCCCACCCGAAAGACTGTCATTTACGGATGGTGACGTAAAGCCGGCGGCCCGGTGTATGAGGGAGCTTCAGGCATAAGCCTCAAGCGTCCAACCTCTGCACGTAAAAAAACGAACACACTTATCGAGAGGAGTAAGGGTGACCCGGTGTGCTCGGCCAAAAAGGCGAGCCACATTGCACTACCACTAACTACTTGAAAAAGCATCATGTTTCATCTCAATTGAGGATGACTGCTTGACCTTCACCTTTTCCACAGTGTGACCTCTACACCGTTATGCTGCGGTCCCATTTCCAATCCGGGGCCCGGCCGGGCTGTTTCCAAAAAATAAAAAAATTCATATCAAGAAAATACACAGTATATGATTAGGAGTAATTGTTTTTACGTTTTGTGTCCTTTGTTGTGTTTTATATCATACTTTTTGTTCCAACAAGCTGCCCAGTCGGGCCCCGGATTGGAAATGGGATCTGGAGAGTTCGAAAATCGCATAAATCCGTGAAATAATCTTACCTTTTGGTGAATTTCTTGTTATATTCATTAATATAGCTAGGTGTGACAGGCCGTTCAGTGTAATATAACCAGCTGCTCCCGCGCCGCGTGCCTGCGAAGCTGGTCTGTTACGCCGAAAGGCGGTTATACCGGCTATACAGATACAGAATATATTGTCGTGAATGTCTTGCTGATTCTCTCAAATGTATTTTCCCACAGACACTCTTAACTGGTAATAGAATAAACTATTCTGAGATAAGGCCTAAGGTTGGAAAGTTGATTCGTCGTCTTGCCTAAAAGCCACACGTCGCTCTGGAGTTTTCGATAAAAGCTTCTCGATCTCAGGGGGTGACTTCTTTCATCTTGAGGCTACCAACTTCAACTTGCTGAAGACTTTTGTATACCGACTGTAAGGGACCTAGGGACCATCGCACACCGGGGCATGCCCCTACTCTTTTTTTAAAGGTGTGGTGGGTTCTTTTACGTGCGCGGCGTGTGGCTCTCCCCAAAGACGGGACCTCCATTGAACGTCCTATCCGAGGGACTTCCCTAACCTAGGCTAGATACTCATTTTCACCTCAGTGAAGTGAGGAAAGTCGTGTAAAGTGCCATTCCCAAGGCACAAGATCGATGACACGACCGGATTTGAACCCGGGACCACTGGGTTTTGTGCCAAACATTCTGTCGTTGCGCCACACTTCTCTTCCGGCTTTAGAGTTTTGCAGGAGATTTCTGTGTAATGTCCGCCCTGAGAGGACACAAACACGTGGCCATACTAGTGATGTGGCGGCATGTTGGCGTAATGGTTAGTGCGTTTGGCCCAGGGCCCATAGCTCCTGGGTTCGAATCCCCTGACATGCCACCGATGTTGTGCCCTTGGGAAAGGCACTTAACACGAGTTTCCTCACCCCACTCAGTTGTAAAAATGGATACCTGACTTCGGTTGGGGAGGTAAAAGGCGGTGGAAGGAGAGGGTTGGGCTCCGCCTTCCAATACCTTGCCCTAGACACAGTTGATAACAACCCACTGCCCCTGCGGCCTCAAAAAGGCTATGGGACTATCCTTACCATAACCTTTCACTGGTGATGACCGCTGTTATGGCTGAGAGTCGGAAAGTGTCGCGGTTTCGGAGAAATCTTCATTCTCTCTCAAAGCAACTTAACGTACGCCTGCCTTTGTTTGTATTTGTTTCTTTGTATTGCAAACAGGTTTGCGCTGAACAGTACAATCTGCATAATTAACTGGACAGATTTATTTGATCCACTCACACCGGGAAGGACCCCTAATCTTACCCATATATAACTGTGGTGGGTTATTTACGTGATCATGGTGTGGCTTTTCTTAAACACAGAACCTCCATTTGGACTTATTTTAATCCAGGCGAACGCAGGTGCAGTTTGCGCGCAGACGGAAAGTGTCGCGGTTTCGGAGAAATCTTCATTCTCTTCCGAGAAAACGTAATGTACTCCCGCCTTGTTTGCTGTTCGGGGGCAAGGCGTCATGAAAGTGGGACAAATGTGCACTAATCGTCTGTGGTGGCGTCGTATTAAGCCCGCGGCAGACTCGTTAAGACTGACCTCCGTTATGGAAGACACCTACGCACTAGGAGCGTTGCCCGAATAAAGGCGAGGAAGAAGACCCCAGGGCTAGGGACGATAGAAGGTGTCTGTAATGTCAGACAGTGACGCACTCGTTGTCTCTGGTCTCGGTGACCTGGACCCTACTGTCCAAGCAGAGGTTGGTGGAGAGCATTGTGACCTTTTTATCATATGTCCCGTTCTCTGTCCGCACTCTCCGACCAGTGGAAAACGGCGCATATGATAATAAGGGCGCAGTCTTCTCCACCAACCTCTGCTTGGAGAGTTATGGACCCGAGCTTCGCACGTGGCCATTTCTCCATCCTTTAATGATCGACACCCCCACCCACCCCACACACGGACTCGGCCAACAATACTGCGATTTTACTTCTTTGATGAAAGACAGAAAATGCTCCTGCAGTTCCAAAGCTAGCTGCTAGGGAGCCCAAACCTACACCGCTTCATCCGTACATCACAAGCTATCTGCCATCAAAAACGGAGACCATAGTCTCCGTACAAAGGACATGAATACGTTTGAAAACATAAATGAAAAGATTGAACTTCAGATGCTGTCTAGGCTTGCATGTTTTACAGTTAAACACGTCTTGAGTACCTTAAATATCCTTATGTGTGACGTCACACAAACCTCTTATGCAAATCGTCATTTTATCCCCACCGCTTCAAACGATGGAGACGACGAGAAAGTGAAAGTATCTAACACGGACTTAAGAGCTTCGCCTTAAGGTAAACATGAAGGTCACGTTCAAGGACGGAGCCCTTAAGAGTACTCGAGCGCCCTTTAACTACGTATGACGTCAGACACACTATTATGCGCCAGATATGCGCCATTAAACGGAAACTTGAGACGTCTGAAAGAGACTCACGTTTTTAACTTTCACTTACAGATCAAAGTCACGCTCTTTAAGGACTTAAGTCAGACAGGTGTTTGATGTGCACGTGTGTCACGTGCAGGCGTGGCTCGTGCACGTGCGTGGTAAGCGGTTTGTTTGAGGCTTTTCCTTCAGCGGGATCTGACAGAGTAAGGCCACGTGCACGGGTTTAATTCTATCCCTATGGAAATAACAATATTAGAAGAAATCACAAATTAAATCAAAGCGAATCATGTTGTAGAAGAGGCTCTTAGTCTTACATTTTCCATTTCAAACACGAGCACCCTGTTCTTGGAAATCTTTTTCGCATTGAAATAATGACTTGGAAAGTTTATATTCATCGTCTTTGCCCCATACCAGACGGCCCACGTAGGGTATAGAAGCTCACGCGTAACTTAGCGGGGTCTGACAGAGTAAGGCCACATGCATTGCTTTAATTCTATCCCTATGGAAATAACAACATTAGTAGAAATCACAAATCAAAGCGGGGCACAGGAGGGGCTCTTAGGTGTTTCATGTCACCCACGCGAACGCTGTTCTTGGAAATTACAGGCATGAGTCGTTTTCTTATTGAAATAATGATTGGGAAAGTTTATATTCATCATCTTTGCCCCACACCAGACGGCCCATGTGGGGTTTAGAAGCTCACACGTAACTTGTTCAACTTAAACTTCAAGAACCAAAATGGATTTAACTAGAATGCCTCCTTCTTGGACGAAGGTATAAAGGTGAGGAAAAGGTTGTGTGCTTTTGTGCTTACAGGTGTGCGTGTATGTGTACACATGTGTGTAAAAGTGCGCTCGTATGTATCTGGTGTAGCGTGCGTAGTCCAGTGGTTAGCGATCTTGCCTCTGGAACTAGAAGCCCCGGGTTCGATCCCGGCTGTGTCGCTCACCCGACATGCACGCTACCGTTAAAGATCGCAGTCCTTAGGACGGGACGTTAAGCCGTGGTCCACTGTTCATTGTGCTTGTCGAAAAGAGCTAGGGGAATTTCCCCGGTACACTGAACCTGTAAATACTGTACATAGCGTCTGTCTTCTCTGTCACGACCAGTGGAAGAGTAGCTCATCTGTTCATTGAGTTCATTTGAGCTAAACTGGTTCGAGATTCCTTTCCTTTCCTTTATTTGTGTGTGTATATGTGTTAAATTTGTGTTTGTTTGTGTATATGTGTGAACATGTGCATTGGCTAGGTTGTCCTTATTTAAAGGTTTGAGTGTGTTGGCTCATTTATATCTTACACGTGACGTTTGTGTGACGTCATGAGCGGGTCAGAGGTTTTGTTTGTTCCCGTGCATTTGTTTGTGTTTAACCCCCCTCTCACACACACACACACACACACACACACACACACACACACACACACACACACACACACTCACACATCCACTATTTAACCGCTAGGACGGAAGTGCGCACACGTCACATTATTGTGTGTTGTTTCTATCGAAATTGCCAAAATTCCCGTTACAAGAAGCTTCCTGGTTGATTTCTGATTAGAGTCAAGTGTTGGACTAAACCTCCTTGGTTGGACGTACGCAATCGGTCAACTTCCGCTTCCGGGATGCCCGTTTTTTTGTATTATAACAGCAAACCCACACTGGTGAGAAACCACAGCCCCAATAGTCAATCATTAACCGTAATACATTGGTGTGTGCTTTTTCTATTAAAAAGCTTACATTCCCGTTACAAGAAGCTTCCTGGTTGATTTCTGATTAGAGTCAAGTGTTGGACGTACGCAATCGGTCAACTTCCGCTTCCGGGCTTGCCGTGTTTTTGTATTATAACTGTAAACCCACACTGGTGAGAAACCACAGCCCGAATAGTCAATTATTAACCGTAATACATTACTGTTTGCTTTTTGTATTAAAGACGTCCAAATTCCCGTTACAAGAAGCTTCCTGGTTGATTTCTGATTAGAGTCAAGTGTTAGACCTACGTAATCGGTCGACTTCCGCTTCCGGGAGACCCGTGTTTAAACTGTAAACCCACACTGGTGAGAAACCACAGCCCCGAGCCACCAAACATTACCCTCATGCACGTGGAGTATGACGTATGGAGAGACTGTTGTCGGAATAGAATGTCAAGGAAACTAGCGTCACCATGGTAACGGTATATATACCAAAAGACGTGGAACAAACCCCCGTAATCAATTCTTAATTAACCTTATTTAATTCTAGTCTGCGTCACGGGGGGAAATTTGTGATATCTAATTCTAGTCTGAGTCACGAGGGGAAATTTGTGGCTACCCTTCGGGTTTTCCCCGCGCACCGTGTTAGGGCCCTGTCACGCTTGTGCGTATATTCAAGTGCGCATGAGTTCCGCAGTAACATGTTTTTGGTTTATGTAAATTTTGCGGGGAGGAAATTGTTTTCTACTTTGACCCACCGTTGAGCAGTCTAGTTATAAATCCAAAGAAATCACTTCTTCGGCTGCAAACTTAACCTAAACCGAAAACATGTTAATACGCAACTCATGCGGGCTTGTATATACGCACAAGTGTGACAGGGGCTTTAGGGCCCTGTCACGCTTGTGCATATATTCAAGTGCGCATGAGTTCCGCAGTAACATTTTTGTTGTTTAAATACATTTTGCGGGGAGGAAGTTGTTTTCTACTTTGACCCACCGTTGAGCAGTCTAGTTATAAATCCAAAGAAATCACTTCTTCGGCTGCAAATTTAACCTAAACCAAAAACATGTTAATACGCAACTCATGCGGGCTTGTATATACGCACAGGTGTGGCAGGGGCTTTACCAGATGTAGAGCGTGCGTGGTGTGATGTGTGCAGTGGTGCTGCATTACGCGCTGTGATGACAAGTGCCCGCTGTGTTTGCACACCTCTCCAGCGCGCCTTTAACACGGGGTGCGGGCGAACCGTTCCGCAAACCTCGTCTGTTGTTATACACTGAGCGTGTTCGAGAGAGCGTTCTACCGTGTACAATCACCAAGCAGTTGTAAGGCCCGACTTGTTACCTTCTTCGAGAAGGTAATTAATGTTTTTGGTAGCAGTTGCATGTGTGTATGTATGTACGTATGCATGTATGTATGTGTTTGCGGTTTAGCAGCATAATCAAAAAGTTCCGGGTTTCTTGTCATAAAATTTGGTATACGGTTAGGTAATGTTTTATCAAAGTAATGATTAGATTTTGGGCCCCCTGGCGGCTTTCATTGGTACTGCAGCGGAACTTTCGGTTTTGATATTTCGTGTTCTGGATAAGCTATGGTCACGATTTTTGTCGATAGCTCTAGTGCTCGTTTTCTGCAGTATTTCATGGCAGTTTGTACGTCCACGTTGTTATCCTCTGAGCGTGTCTGAAAGAGAGAGCTCTGCTGTACAGTCAGAAGGTAACCAAGCAGATGTAAGGTCTGATTTGTTTTACGCATTATTTTGCGTTTTTGTTTGTACGTCCGTCCAGCGTTCCAATTCCATCTTGTCGCCTTTCCTAGATGAGAATCTGGGTAAGGAGAGAGACGTGAAGAATGCTGTAAAACACTAAAGAGTGTGTGTGAGAGAGAGAGAGAGTGAGAGAGAGAGAGAGCGAGTGTGTGTGCGTGGGAGAGAGAGAAAGGAGCAGAGAGGAGAGAGTGAAGAAAGGAAAGAGATAGGGAGAGAGAGTGAGAGCGAGAGTGAAAGAAGAGAGAGAAATTGCGGTCATTGATTTCTCTTCCAAATTGTTCACCCGATTTAGCTAATTTCTGCTACATTTAAGAAGCAGAAAAGGACCCTGGCGGAGACTTCTTCCCGTCTACTCGCTGTGCATACTGCAGAAGGCGGGGCTCTCTGTTGACCCCTTTTATGGACTTGTTTTAATCCAGGCGAGCGCAGGTGCAGTTTGCGTGCGCCGCGCCAATTAGCAGCGCTGAGGGCTTGAATAACGGTTGCCTCCTTCTTCATCTCTCCAACAGGATAACGGTAAACACTCGACTTCAGCGCAGCTCGCGACGCAGACGTCTTCAGGTAGAAGGAAAGTAGACTGTGCGCTCGGAAGTCAGGATGTGGCTGGTGAACAGCGTGAAGAGCCTGAGGTCCCCTCGGGAGGGATTGCCCGGTCGCCCGTACGAGGCCGACGGCAGGCCGCGGTGCACCAACGTGCTCACGCCCGAGACCATCCCGGAGTTTCTCATCCCGCCCACGGAGTTGCCCTCGCGGAAGCGCAGCGACAGCGGCTCCAACGACTCGGAGGCTGCGTACGGACTCCTTCCGGGGGAGGAGCGCCTGCTCCCGCCGGGATCCCTGCCGGGTTACGCTCCTGACTCGGACGCCTGGAGCTACGTCACCCCGCCCCGCTCCCCGGTCGTGTCGCCCTACCGCGCCCGGCGGACGGGGGTGGTCACCACCCCCGCCGACACGGACTCCTGGGGCGCGCCGGACGCCGCCGAGATGGACAACAACGCGGACCCGCTGTCCCGCATGGGCATGACTCTTCAACACTTAGGCCGCACCCGGACAGCGTACGGCTTCACCACCCTCACCCAGTCCCCCACCACCAACAGAAAGGAGTCCCTCTACTTCCACAACGGGCGCTCCTCCGCCACCAAACAGCGCGGGTCCAGCCCCCTGGTCATCACCCCGGAGTCGGACTCGGACAGCGGCTGGTCTCAGCACCAGCAGCGGCGCAGCACGGGCTCCACCCCCGCCGGGAGCGTCTTCTACAACCCGAGCTCCTCGGAGTCATCCCCGGTCTCCTCCCCGGCGTCCACTCGCTCACGGCGTAGCTCCGGAGAAGCCAGCTCCCTGGGGAAGAAGTCTCCCAAGGCGCCCAAGTACGTCCGGCGGCAGAGGTTCCAGACCCGGCGGCGCTCCTCGCTCGCCGTGCCGATCGACTTCTCGTCCACGGAGCCGAGCTCCACCGAGCCCAGCCCGAACGTGCCCCGGAAGACCAGCCCGTGGGGAGGGGGGCACCTGCCCACCAGGCCGCGAAGCAACTCGCTACAGGTGGGCGCTTTTGTACTTATTTTGAACATTTTATATAATAAATGTAGCAAAATTAAAAAAAAATGTATTTGTCAAAAGAAGTTATTGTTCGCTTTTTCTTTATTTTGAACATGGTAAAGATTTTATTTATTCTACCAAAAACTCCTTTTAAATTGATTTTTCAAAAATGTAGGTTAAAAGATAAATCCTTCACTTCCTTTCATTTTGAATATTTTGTGGAGCGAATATCGTAACCTTTTCCAATTGCCTAAGTTTAAACCCTGTAACTTACTGGGTCACCTTTGTGAAAATCAGTGCTACGGGTGGGCATTTTTCGTTATTTCTTAATCTGTGCAGATTTTCTAAGAAAAATATTATCCCATTTTCTTATTTTTCTAAGATTTTTTAGTTGCAATTATTTTAATTTTGAGGATTTTGATGGTGAATTTCTGACTGCCCAGAGTGAAACTTTGTTATGTCGGTCACCTCTGTGAAAATCAGTGCTTTGAACCATTACGGGGCGTGTTTACTAGACTAATATTGGTCCAGTCTTTATAGTCTCACGATTCACTTAGTTGCTCTATGGAGCCGCATATATCAGATAACGGCTTTGTGGTTACACTGTATGTTTATACAATCCGAAAACTGTAATTGCATACTCCTGTTGCAACGGGACAACCACAGGACGAGGCAGCAGTCATTTAAGATATTACAGCAAATTTATAAACATAAATATGCGTGCATACTCAAATAACAGTTACTCAAGCAACTGGATATGATTTTAGTTCGTGGTTAGAAACCTGCTGTTCGAAAAATCTTGCTTAGAGTCACTGACGAAAAGTAGTGGATGCTACTTGAAACGTCTGACCGTTTCCAAAATCATACTCAGTTGCTTGAGTAACTGTTATTTATCCTATCTTTTATTACCTGGATGTCTAACCTTCATCAACGTATGCATGCTTATTATTCTCGCTTCTTAGCGTAGGCGTTATGTATCAACGGATGAGGTTTATTATGTAAGGTTGGACTCGCTCAGCGCATTAAATAGTTTAAGCGCAATAACATTCTTAAATGTCGATCTACTGTAAAGGAGTTAAATACGGCTATATGCTATCTACCTAGCCTGGAAACCATACCACCGGGGCTCCCCGATATCTCTACGGCGCTTGGAGGGATGCCCGCCCACCCAGAGAGCTTAGCCCACTGGGGGGTGGGTTTACGGCCTAGGATTAGATTAGCTCGGCGAAACTCTCTATGGCAGTTTAATTAGACAGGCTACGAAATTCCATATGGCAGCTAAGTAGACAGACTAACAGACACGGATCAACATTATAAAGCAGACTGGGCCCGGTAAAACACCCCTAAGCCGACCCCTAGAGACTGGGACCAGGCTAGCCATCTACCATATTACCGTGGTAATCCTCACGACGCGGGTTTCCTGTAGGCCGGCCATATAATTGCTGATATTGTCCACCTGTCAATTGCGGTGACACGCGCTCGTGTTATCTCAACCCAGAACACAATAAACGACCCGTAAACGCCGGACACGCCAGCTCTAATCACACCGTGAAGAGTTGACGTCCTTTGTACTGCCTTTTTGAAGTGGCTCTCATCGCATACAGTACCATAGGAACTAAATGTGGGGCTCGATAAGATGCGATAGTCTAAAGAATAGGCTAGTGCAGTATTGGTAATGACAAGCGTTCTGCGTAACCTTTTGGACTATATATCAATGGTTTATTTGATCAAAATCAAAAGTGTTCCACAATGACCGCCACTAGGCTAGATTGTTGTCAGGACATTACAACATTGAACTCGTATCATGGAACAAAGTAATTGTAGCAGTTAAAATATCAATCAATAATGTATGAATAACATGATATGATAAAATACAATAATACGATAGCACAAGATAACATGCAATAAAGAAAAGCAAAATTGCACAAAAAGAAAGAAATTTCAAGCTGGTAAAAGTGACTACCTCACATCTACGCGTTTCATAGCCGGGACAAATTCAAGTCTAAAGTCTTTGTTAAAGAAGACAGGATTCTGTTTTCTTTGATTCATAGTAGAAATGATGAAAGTGTTCTGTTCCTGACGGGTATGTTTGTTAGTACAGATTCTGTTGACAGTAGGTGTTCACTGTTCCACCTGGCACACAATGTTTCATACAATCTACGATTAAAAACACCGTCCCAGCCAGCTGTCTGCATCAAGTTACAGATCTTTTGTAAAACTTTGTTCTCCTTAGAATACCTAACATATGGTTACATGAAACACATTATACATAAAATACAACACATTGTACAAATACAGGTCAAAGGTCGTGTATGCACTGTCTGACATTGGTCAGCGAACTTTGCAATGTTTTTTACAATACAAGAATATATGGCATACTTAAAAAAAACTGAAACGTTCTTACATTGTCATTTTTCTCCATAAATTGATATTTCACATCTATAAAATATTATTTGTACGGTTGAATAATATGCATTTTACATGTTTTATCTATTATATATATTTCATACATTCTATACATTTCATATATTCTATATATCTTGCATATTTTATATATTTTGTAAATTTTATATAATCTTTATATTCTATGTATCTTACATATTTTATATATTTTATACATTTTGTATATTATGTATATTTTATACATCTTATATATTTTATACATTTTATATATCTTATATTTCTTATATATATTATGTATTCTATAAATTTTATAGATTTCATCCATTTCATATATCTTATATGTTTTATATATTTCATGTTTTTTATATTATCTTATATATTTTGTATATTTCATACATGTATATATTTTATACATATATATATTGCATACATTTGGTACATTCATTTATCATTTGCACGTTTCACTGAGAACGAGCCGTACATCTATTACAAGAAATATCGTCCGCGCCAGCTGTCAGCTTGAAGTTCTTGATCCAGTGGCACTCACATTGGTGCTCCTGTCGCGCCACGTGCACGGGAAGATGAGACGAGATGGGCCGTTTATATTCATGGCTGCCAGGCGATCAAACAACAACCAGAGAAACTAGGGTAACTCGTGTCAGCTCATACGGAGTGTTGTTCAGCTATGATGTGCAGACGAGCAAACAACGACCAGAGAAACTAGGACAAATCGTGTCAGCTCATGCGGGCTGTTGTTAAGTCGTGACGTCTCCCGGGGCTTAGAGATAGGAGACTAAAAGCAAGGTTACAAATGGCCGTGGCACATGGACGCAACGTGTGCTGTACGAACACTAGACGCGCAAAACACTTAGGATTTGTTAGAATTAGGCCGCTATAGTTTCTGAGCCGTTGTTAAGCCGTGACGTCCTTCGGGGTTGAAACTTGAGACTAAAAGTCGGTTTACGCCATTGCCCAGTGGCACATGGACGCAACGTGCACTACACGAACACTAGACGCGCAAAACACTTAGGATTTGTTGGAATTAGGCCGCTATATTTCAGAGCCGTTGTTAAGCCGTGACGTCCCTTGGGGTTGAAACTTGAGACTAAAAGTCGATTTACGCCATTGCCCAGTGGCACATGTATGAAACGTGCACTACACGAACACTAGACGCGCAAAACACTTGGGATTTGTTGGAATGAGCCACATGTACGAAACGTGCGTTGTACTCTCACATATCAATCACTAGACACATAAAGATTTGTTGGAATGAGGCCGCTATAGTTTCGGAGTCTTCACAAACGCTGTTAAGTCGTGACGTCCACCAGGGATTGAAACATGAGACAAAAAGCCGGGCTACGAAAGGCCAGTCGCCCAGTGGCACATGGACGCAACGTGCACTGTATTAACACTAGACTCGCAAAACACTTGAGATTGGTTAAATTAGGTCATTATAGATTTGAATCTCTGCAAACGTTTTGAAATCAACCATTCAGGTGTATATATATTGTACTGTCATTCTGCCAGTTGATTTCCACCACTCTCTGCCAGTTGATTTCACAATAAAACTGACATTTGCGAATAAAGGGATCTAATGGAAACCTTGAATTAGTAGTTTATGTGGGGTCGTGTGGCGTAACGGCAGGATTTCCGACTCAGAACCAAGGGGTTCCGGGTTCGAATCCCCTGCTGCCACCGATCATGTGCCTTTGGGGAAAAGGTACTTAACACGATTTTCACCCAAGTGTAAAAATCGGATACATTATGTGCGTGGGTCACAACATCAGCAATAGCTGCCTGTGTCCCACGTGTATTGCACTGTTGCAATTCCAATAAATAAAAAAAAATCAAATCAAATCAGTAGTCCAAATGGATTAAACATTGAGCTGAACAAACTTTACTCTGTCTCTCCAGGTCCCGACGTTCACGCCGTACGCGCTCCGGGAGTCGAACGGACAGGACAGACCGCTGGGCCACTACTTGGGAGAGCTCAAGTTCGCCATAGAGTTCGTCAAGAGAGGCAGACAACTAAAGGTACTAACTCATATATATTTGGGAACAACCAAAGCCTGAAAGTTAAGATGTTGTCTTACTGTTGCAAGCGTACAGGGTGCTTCTGGTAAATCAATGTCTAATTTTTATTTTTTTTTGCTAATTCGTACGCTGTCATGATCTTCGTTTGCGTTCTCAATTTTGGTTGGTTGATTCGAGGAGGTATGCGTGGAGTTAACAGAGTTCGTTTGATAAATTTTTGTTGGTGGTATCACTTCCCTCACAGTTGATAATTTTAAAGAGACTTAAAAAAGCTAATTCTTATGCTGTCATTCTTCTCGTTTGTATTATCAATTTTGGGCGTTCGATTTAGGTCTGGCTGTATGGTGTTGACCTCTCCATAGTGCTGAAAGAACGATTGTTGTGACTAGACGAAGCAGGGCCATCTTGGTGTACTGTCCGGTATTCAGATAACCGAGGCAGAATCTACTGTACAGGAAAGATCTTAGGCGCCAATCTAGAGATAAATTTTTGTTTTGTTTCGTTTTTCAGGTGTCCATCATCAAGGCTGAGAATCTGGGCGGCCACAAACACTCCAAGAACAACATCAACAGCTACATCCGGCTGTACCTGCTTCCCGGGAAGGTGGGGCGGCAGCAGACGCGCACGGTCAAACACACCAGGAACCCCATCTTCAACGAGGAGTTCTACTTCGGAGGGCTCGGACTACAGGTGGGTTTAGTGGTTGGAATATGTGTATGGTTAAGACTTATAAAGCACTAGTGTAGTAGTAGTAGTCCACTGTTTTCTGCTGTTGCAGTGTACGGTATCGTCAAGGCAACGTATTGTTAACACATCAGGAACGCTATATTTAACGCGGAGTTCTACTTCGGAGGGCTCGGACTACAGGTGGGTTGAGTGGTTGGAATATGTGTATGGTTAAGACTAAAATAGCACTAGTGTACGGTATCGCCAAGGCAACGTGTTGTTAGTACACTAGGAACGCTATATTTAACAAGGAGTTCTACCTCAGAGACTCGGACTACAGGTGGGTTTAGTGGTAGGAATATGTGTATGGTTAAGACTAAAATAGCACTAGTGTACGGTATCGCCAATGCAAGGCAACGAATTATTAACACATCAAGAACGCTTTATTTAACGCGGAGTTCTACTTCGGGGACTCGGACTACAGGTGGGTTTAGTGGCAGGAGTAGGTCTAGGGTTAAGAGGAAAATAAAATACTGAAGCACTAGAGGACGGCATTGTTAACGCAGCATACTGTTGACATACTTGGAACTCTTTATATTGAACGAGGTTTTCTACTTCGGCGGGCTCGAACGATAGATATGTGACGTAATCATTGCCCGCCAAGTTGAATGATTTAACTCGGAAGTTGCCAGGTAAATTGGGTTTGTATATTCAAATTTTGACACGCGATTATATTATATGCGCATGCAACGTTGTAGGTCTGAATGATCTAGTTTCAAACGATCAGCTTGGTAGCAGTGACGTCATTTGCAGACGCAATATGCGCGCATATCTTTTTCTGTCTCCCCCGCTTAACATCACTGTCAGACAAACATAAATGAAGAACGTATAGATGTAAATTTACTAAAATGAAGCCACGCCTAGTACCCACCACACTTATCGAAAAGAGCATGGTTCTTTACCGCTGTGAGTGGACCAAATAAATCTGTCCGGATATGCAGTTTGTACTGTTCAGTACAAACCTAGTTTACTGGGTATGCAGTACAATAAAATGAATGGATGTGTGCGCGGTAACGGATGAACATGTGTGGCTGAAACACGTTGTTGAGACGATCTCACAACGTGCTCCTTCCAAGTATCGACCGGGGACGCTCGCAGTCCGCTTCCACCCACTTCAATCAGCCAACTTACGCCATGAGGCGGTTTACTGGGTATGCAGTACAATAAAATGAATGAAAGTGTGCGCAGTAACGGATGGCTGAAACACGTTGTTGAGACGATCTCACAACGTGCTCCTTCCAAGTATCGAACAAAGACCCTCGCAGTCCGCTTCCACCCACTTCAATCAGGCCGCAGACGCTAACGTTGTTACCGGCACAGATTGGTTCTACCGAAGGCCGTAATCGCATCACGGTGGTCTCCCAGTAATTGGAGAGCGGCTGAATCTGATTTGTTGTCCATTGATTGGCGCAACTGGCGCCGGTGTTGTCACTGAGAGGGAAGACTTTGCGGGGGAAACATATATACATCGGCTATATTTGTGTCTCTCTACGTGCAAGGCACTGCAAATAGGCAGGCTTTTACTGGAAACGTAGAGATATTAATGTTGGGCCGTTTCAGGACGTTCAAATGCGTACACATGATATGTGCAACGTTACGCAAGAATCGCTTTGAATGGACTTTGCGGCGTCGTCGAAAAATGGCTATGCCTTCCCTGGATGATGAAAGTAGTGATGTCCTTCGGAATAGATAAAATGCTAAAACGCTACAAACAAATTTCCAGTGAAATGTGAATCTAACTCCCTTCTATAGTGCTAAAACTAGTAATTTTATAATACACAACTATCTACTATTTTCTTTCTAAGCTATTGTTATTGGTTAATCATAATTGATTTATGTTAGTGATACAGAATATCAGTTGTGTGTTTGTGTGTTTCTAAGATTCCCAATGATATAGATAATGCAGCATCGCCTTACGTTCTCAGTGCCACAATCATTGTTAGTGAGACCGGAACAGTCGCAAAACAGTATGGGTAAGGAGTTGAAGTCTGCCCTCTCAGATTGTCCTGTTTTCGGAACGTTTTTTCTCTTCTGTTCTTCAGATGCTGAACGACATGAAGCTGCGCATGAAGGTGTTCAGCAAGACTCCGCACCTGCGCAGAGACGAGCTGCTGGGGGAGGTGCAGGTGGTGCTGGGTACCCTGGACCTGAGTCACGAGAACCGCCTCTGGAGAAATCTCGAGCCCAAGACCGAAGCGGAGGTAAGACGTCACCTGGTGTACTTGTCTGTATCTGTGTGTGTCTCTGTATCTGTGTCTGTGTCTGTCTCTGTATCCGTATCCGTGTCTGTATCTGTGTCTGTGTCTGTATCTGTATAGCCTGTATAACCACCCTTGTCTGCGTCTGTATCTGTATCCGTATCCGTGTCTGTGTCTGTGTCTGTATCTGTATCTGTATAGCCTGTATAACCACCCTTGTCTGTGTCTGTATCTGTATCCGTATCTGTGTATGTATCTGTATCTGCATCTGTATAGCCTGTATAACCACCCTTGGCAGGCACACTGTCACACCTAACCTTTGCACATCTAACATTAACTCTAAGCGTTGTTTGAAGCTACATGTATCTAGTGAGGATGCTCCTACAGCACTTGGTGGCACCAGTAAATTGGGGAGGGGGTAGACAAAGCACACAATAACCATCATCTTGAATATGTTGCCATATGGGTCTATAGGCTTTATCGTATGGCTCTTCTCAGGTGACTGATCGCTTGCTTTGCACACTTGACGCCGGTAGAGGGTCAAAGGTGTCTGGTAGTTTGTGCCACAATCTACCAGAATCTACCAAAAAGAACACATTTTGAGTCAAATTTGAGCGAATATTGAAGTCATGTGTGCGAGGCCGTGTAAAACTATCCTAATGAAGAGTCGAATAGACGGCCGAAATATTTGATCAGCTGTACATTCAAACCTGGATTCAGCAACTACCTAAGAGGCTGATGAAAAATGGTTGATGAGGACAGGTGGTTGCTGAGGACAGGGTTGGGTTAACTATGTAAACATGGATGGAACTTTTTTAATGTGGCTAAGTGTGACTGGTTGCCCGACAAGGGTTGACTGTATCTTTGATTGATCTTTTGTATTTCTATAAAAACCCATATGATATCAGTGTTATGAACGTTATTTTCTTTTTCGTAGGATCTGGGCATGTTGAACGTGTCTCTCTGCTACCAGCCCAGATCAGAGAACCTCATCGTGACCGTCATCAAGGCGGAGGGCCTGCCAAGAAACAGCATACTAACCCCACCTGGTCAGTACTCTTGGTTTACATTGTTTCAAAATCTGCAACTTAAAGCCCCCTGCAGTTCGAAAGAAAGCTGATAGATGTCACTTTTTTCCGAGCACAAGAGCTATTTACCACCTACAACTCATGACAATAGCTTGTCCAGAAGGCAAGATAGAAAAAGAGGAGTTCTTCTGTAGCACCAAGGAAGGCCGCCAGGGGGCCCAAATATACTTATTTCTCTGTTAGGACAAGACATAACCAGCCTGCCCTTTCCTGCAAAGGAACACCAGCCCCAATCCCCAATCAATAACATGAATACCTTCTACACACAAACACTACACTGCAAATGGACGCTACCACAGCAAACAGCGTTTTTGAATTTCCCGGAACGCCAATTATTTTTTCTTCGTAAACTCCGAAGAGAACTGTGTATTCACAAAATTGGACGGAAACGGTATAGTGTAGTCGTGCGCACGATACCTACCCAGCCGTACTCTAGAAGTGACGGCGACGAATGAGGCAAGGAATCATGAAAAAGTGGGGGGTAGAAGCAAGAGCCAACGGGGGAGGCCGTTAAGGATTAGGGGACATCCGTCCAATTTGTCAGCCGACGGGAAACGTGAATTCTCAACACGTGTCGCGGACCGATTCATTAGTTCTTCCAGGAAAATATCTAAATCTTCCAGGAAGAAAAACTGTGGCGTCACTGTTGGCTATTTTCAAAGATACCTCTGAAATTGGGCTGCCTTGAAACATCGTTTCAAGTGTAAATTGGCTGAATACAGCGGGGCTTTATTCCAGTCGGGTGGAATCAGCTACCTTTGAGCATTAAGCCCATGGCCCGGTAAATCTCCTGAACGGAATTGCAATGTCTAAACCTTCCCGTGTTAAAAACACCATCATCTCTTCCGAACAAAAATCGATGGAGAAGCGTCGGAAAGTTTCTTCCCGGATATGCTCGGAAGCGAGTCCTATTCCCGGAGAACGTATCTGCTCACTACAACACGCGCAACCAAGAATCCCTTCGCACATTTATATTCAGAACCACACCTACCCCAGACCTTCAAACACTCGCTAATCAGGGAGCCGGCGCTTTTGAATGGATGTAAAGGTCGTGTAGGTTTTGCTTAATTTTCTCCTAGATTACAGGAGGTTGGGAAAATAGACGCCGGCAGAATATCTTCCACGATCGGCTAACAGCATTTTCCTACTCGTGGATTAGACAGGGTCAGGCGAGATTGTTTTAAAAGCCGCCAGCGCCTGTAGTTTTTCTCTCAAGTATAGACGTTCGTCAGAGGCTCGCGCCACATAGACATCTTAAGGACTCTAAGGATGAAGCGTAGACTAGAGAAGACACCGACAAACAACAGGGAATGAGCACTAAATGTGGTGTTGAGACGCGATTAGCGAGAAGGAAATCACTGATTGCAGTTATTTCGTGTGCAGCCAGCTATATACGTGTAGCTGCTAATTTTCCGCATCGTTTCAAGCTCAGTTTGGCATCATCGTGTTGGCGTAACGGTCAGGATGCTTGGCCCCAGAACCCAGAGGCCTTGGCTTCGAATCCCCTGACATGTCACCTATGTTGTACCATTGAGAAAGGCTTTTAATGGCGTTCTTTACTCCACTCGGGAGTTAAAATGGGTACCTGACTTTGGCTGAGAAGGTAAAAGTCGGTGGAAGGAGAGTGACGGGCTCCACTTTCCAATACCGTGCCCTACACACCGTGGAGAACAATCCACTGCTCCTAGAGCCTCAAAAAGGCTATGGGATTACCGTTCCTTTTTTTTACATTGGTAAGAACCATCCAACTTTAGTGATCCGCAGGCTTCGTTACAAGCGCCCAACAATGCTTACCCGGCTTTTAACAGCTTCTGAATAGACATGTAGATATTCTCTTCTCTTGAAGAATAAAAAACAAATCTATCCGGGTAATTTCCGCACTCGCGTTCTACATATACATATAGATGTTCCATCAGATATCTGACCTGAGTTCGCGTATGCGCAACATGGGGATGCCCTAACAAGCAGCACCCTACTGTTCAACTGGCCAATTTACAGTCAGAACCACTCTCAGTTCAGCACCCCGGACAGACCCGGGTCGTTCAGGGGAGACTCAAGCCGGTTCTGTATTCTATACAGGATTTGTACAGTTCAGAAATCAACTATTGATTGAACTCCTGGCTCGCTTATCTTTCAAAGCCACCGGACGCACCATGAATGAAGACAAACCTACCTCCTGTTGTTTAGGAGGCAAAAATTGGCCAAGGAAAAGTGTTTTTGTGTCCTCCATCATTGGAAAGGTCGCACATATTGATGCGGATAAACTTTATCCAGAAAGAGTTCGTGACTTGTTACGAGGGAGCGTGTTGTGGATGTGTGAAATCGCACGTAGTTTTGTTTGCAGTTGTTTCAGACTGACACGTACCTGCTGGTCACGAAACCCTTGTGACAACAGGCTGCAATCTCTGTGTAAATACCCTTTCACAGCCTCCCTGCTAAAACGACCTTTTAAACGTAATCCCTTCTGTAAATACGTTCGAAAAAACGGCTTTTAAAATTTTGCAGTGGTGTCAAACTGACATGTACCAGCTGGTCACGAAACCCTTGTGACAACATGTTTTGCACAGGTTGGAATCTCAGTGCAAACTCCCTTCCACCGCCTCCCTACTTAAGTGACCTTTTAGAGGCGATCCTTCCGCAAATACGTTCGAAGAAACGTTTCAAGAAACGGCTCTAATATTTGCAGTGGTGTCAAACTAACCTGCCCACGAAAACCGTGTGACAACATGTCTCGCACAAGGTGCAATCTCTGTGCAAACTCCCTTCCACCGCCTTTCTACTTAAGCGACCTTTTAGAGGCGATCCTTCCGCAAATACGTTAGAAGAAACGTTTGATGAAACGGCTCTTAATTTTGCAGTGGTGTCACACTGACATGTACCTACCCACGAAATCCTAGTGTCAACTTGTCGCAGAGGTTGGAATCTCTGTGCAAATATCCTTTCACTGCCTCCCTGCTTAAACGACCTTTTAAAGATGATCCGCAAATACCCACATCTCTCCTTAAGACTTCCCGTGCGTACGCGGGTTCCTTATCGAAACGTCGCGGAGGACACTTGACGTCAGCGAGAACCCCTTTCAGATACAAATAACCAAACAAGGGCCGTGCGTCGGCAGCGAACGTCTTTATAAGTCTCTCGTCTGAAGGGAAATCTCCTTTAAAGTACGCGTAATTAAGGGCTCAGGCCCGAGTCAACATGTGTAGGCAGTTTTCAAGGGGTGGTTCGATGTCTCTGTGCTGTTGAAGTGAAAACAAATTGTCTGGAGTTCAGAATTTGGCAGAGAAGACGTTATCAAAACCTGAAGTTGTCTAAAACAAGCTACTTTATAGTTGATAGGTAATGCAGAGTGCTTAACCATAATCCTAAGTCCTAAGCATAGGGCTTAAATGTGAAGGTTTCATCCCTACTTAGCCAGGATTATTTTTCATAAGCGTCCATGACAGACAGACGTATTATTTTTAAAGCTGCTTAAGTAGGCGTGACGTCACGTTACCATGGAGACGGTTGCGCTGGCGGTTAAAGATACGCCCTTGTCGCGTCTTCTGTGTGACGGAGATAAAAAATGCGTTACGGCCGATAGCACTCCGAAGACCGAGTGCCGCCATCCTCCCCCGAGTGTAAGCCTGTTCAGCCCACGCCTCTCACCGTTAATTGATGGCTGATGTTTTATTAGAAATTCATTAGAGTAGACTTGAAAATCTAATCGACTCTTCCTGGATTCATAAAAACAGGTCATAAATACACGTGATTACAAAAGCGCAAAACACGTACATACACATGACTACAACGTGCATCAAACTGAAGAGCAACGTACTACATTTCAATATAACTTTTTGAAGGTCAGAGGTCAGTTACAATGATTCTAAATTCAGCTTCTTGTACATGTACTTTCCCACAAGTGCTTTTTAAAGGGTTTGCTTGCGTCTATCTGCGATCTCTTTCGGGTGGCTGCTTTCACTTCTGACACTTCATTGCCGTCCTTCACTGCGCTCTGTGACTGTTTCCTGTCGCACTTCTATTAGCAAATCAACCATCCATAGAACGAGAGGTGGTAAAATGGCACTGGATTTACGAAAACACGTGGGCGGAGGGCAATCTCCAAGCAGATGTACGGATAGGGAGACAGTTTCCTGCCGGCTTAACTGAATATCAATGACAATGACAATGAAGTTTATTGCATATTCATGCCCAACAAAGGGCCAAATGCATTAGAATATCAAGAAAATACCAAGAAAACTACGCCAAGCTTAATCTATAATTTACGCGCTCCTTCTCTCTTATATATCAACAACGGCCCATGTTGAGTATTGTTGGATATTGCTTGGCCGCTAATACTTCCCACCCGTTGATCTGCTTGGACATTAGGAAGAGGGGCCAAACGCTAAGAAAAAAACATCCACGACGTGATAACCACGTACAAATATATATATATATGACCGGTAAACCTACTATGCGGTATGATAGGCAAATCCTGCACCTAAATGTGAAAACTACACAAGGAACATATTGTTGCCGACTTATACCACAGTTATTTTTGTGAAGATGGTGTGAAATTCTTTTCGACGCTAATGGTAGGTTTTTAAAACTAGTTTAAGGTGCGGCTTTCCCTTTAAGGAAAACATGATACTGACAGGCTACAGCGTACTTATGCTCTACCAGTAGCGTGCATGTTGGGGCTCAGAAAACCGATGGCTTGAACTGGATTCGAACCAGCGACCTTGTCGTTATGAAACGCCATATTGCTAACCACAATCCGGAATCACCAACCGTGACCATATACGCACCGAGCGTTTCAAAGTTTTCGTGAGCACGACTCGCATCGCGTACGGTTGGGTGGACAACCCGAACAGCTTAATTAGAAATCGTGAGAGGAAAGAAAAGCACAGATTGGCTCGTTTCAAACTGTTCATCATGTCAGAATTAATGTTTGATGAGAACACAAGTCAGGCAGGCAGAGAAGAGATGCCTTGAAGCTGTTCAGCATGTCAAGTTGATGTAATCACATCAGTGTACACAAGGCGAGCTCTCACGACTAAACAGACAGACATGGGACAATTTGAGTGGATGATTTGAGGGAAGATTGCCGGAAGCATGCGGCGTGCCATGGACCATGTTCTAAGTGGCTCCAACAGTTGTGTCCGCGTGGCGTAGTGGTCTGTTCGTTCCGCTACTCGGCACATCTGGTCCGGTTCTGGACACGTCTGGAAAAAAACGCCCCATCGGCATCCTCCTTTCGGTCGGGGACGTAAACACAGGTTGAGGGTGCTCATAGCGTCAAACATCTGCACGTTAAAGAACCCAACACATTTATCAAGAAGAGTAGGGGTAACCCGGCGTGATTGGCTATAAAAAGCGAGCGGAAGCGAAACTGCGCTATACTGAAAATAAGAATTGTGCTTGAATTCGTCTTAAACATAACGCTTCGAGTTCGAAGAGGAAGAAATATTTCTTCAGTGTGCAGACTATCCCTAGTCGATACTAGATTTATTCATCGTGATCTGAGCTGGTGCAGCCACTTCAAAGAGAGCAATATCAACCTGACATTGTCTGTCTGCACTAATGAGTCGATAGAACCACTTTGGTTAAACTCAGACAAGCAGTTTGGATTGCCAACGTGACGGTTGTGTTGACTTTCTCAATAAGTACAAATACAGACGGCAGATGGTTACATCACATCAAAAGACCAGGCACACCGATGGCAATGTCATATAAGTCTGACAGCAAACTTTATTTGAATCATAGAGTGACATAATCCCTTGTCGTGATTGTATTATTCTACAGCTGGTCACGAACTAGCTTATTAGGCCATCGTTGCCCTATATGGCTATATCACATCAAAAGACCAGACACACCGATGGCTATGTCCTGCAAGTCTGACAGCAAACTTTGTGTGAATCATACACTGACATAATCCCTTGTCGTGATTCTACATTCTACAGCTGGTCACGACTTAGCTTAGGCAATAATTATCCCATATTCCAACCACAAACTGTGTAACCATCTGATGAATACGCATCTGTCGTGACTGCCCATCCCTTCAGAGACTGAAGACATATCCTTCTTCCGTCAAGCTTGAAGCGAAGCGTTATGCTTGGCACGAAGCGTAATGTCTAATGATTTCGGGATCTGACAGTGACATGCGGCTTCGCTACGGCTTCAATTTTCACACAAGCATACCGGGTCACCCCTACTCCAGCCTCCACCAGGCCGTTCTACGGGCGTATAGATCATAGAATTCGGGGAGTGATTGGCAAGTGGAGCCAGTCCACAGTAAGGCGCTTTGAAACTCTCTTGTGACCAAACTTCCCTGGCAAATAGTCTTCCTATACATTGTAGCTGACGTAGCTAGTCTTTTAGAGACTACCCCTACTCTTCTCGACTCGAACTGTTGTTGTTTTTTACGTGCAGAGGTTTGACGCTACAAGCTTCCTCATACACAGGGCCGCCACTTTGGTTGGTTGAAATGATCCTTGGTTGATAAGCTGACACTTGCAGTCGTGGCTGTTGAGACTTGTCTTGCTCTCTTATTAGGCTGGAGCGAAGTACTTGTTTTTTGGTGATTGTCTGCAAGCCTCGGCGGCTCAAATGCACTTATTACCGAGTAGCATGCGTCATAACTGGTAACCTGAACCCCAAACCGCGCACGTCTGCGAGGAAAGTGGAGTGTTTTCCGCGATATTCGAGTGTTTTGCGCTACAGTTCTCTGAATGCAGCGTGTCACATGTCTCAAATAGCATGCGTTACGTTACTACCCAAACAATATGGTTTCAGAAAAGCCTCTCGTAGCGTTTCAAGTTCCGACCAGAAGGCACGACAAGAATATCAGTTTTTGCGACAGGCACGTGCACGCGCACTCTCACACGCACTCGCACGGACACATACACACACAATAGAAACACACACCCACCCAAACAAACACACAACCACACACACACGATGGAATATGGATATTGTCGATTTTATGTAAGCTGTCTATTAACAACCTGCATTTCTCCTTTATCATCTATGTTCATTTCTACGTTGATCAGTCTTGCAAAAGCAAATTCAGATTCTGTTCACTGCAGTAACGAACGATTTCCTTTCACTTCCAGATGCCTACGTCAAAATCGTCCTGTCCGGCGCCGACGGCGGAGAAGATGACGTCAGACAGACCCGCATCAGAAGGAAGACGAGCAACCCCGTCTTTAAGGAGGCCTTCAGTCTCCACATCCCGCACGACGAGCTCAAGTCCGTCAGCGTCACCGCCACCGTGTACGACCACGCCCGAATCATCTCCGACGGAGTCCTCGGGCAAGTTCGGTTCGGCCCGACGGCGACCGAGCTCAGCGAGATCGAACACCTCCGGAGGGCGGTGGACCAGGAGAACCAGCCAATCGCGTTCTGGCACAACCTCATGGAGATGGAGTGACGTGTCGGTTGCCATGACGACCGCTCTCATGGAGTGAGGTGTCAGTTGCCATGACGACCGCTCTCATTCTTGTACAAAATAACATTTGTATAAAGTATCGTCCGAAACGCGTTAAGGAACAGTGACTATACCGTGACCGGATATTCATTTAATCAAATGGTGAGACCTTCACGTGACCAGGTTGTCAACCAATCACACGCTCGGACCTTATCGTGACCACAGGCTGTCAGCCAATCATATGATCGGACCTTCTTGTGACAAACACTGGCAGCCTATTACATGTTAGGACCTCCTCGTGACCAAGGGCTGTCAGCCAATTACACGTTAGGACCTCCTCGTGACCACGGGCTGTCAGCCAATTACGCGTTAGGACCTCCTCGTGACCACGGGCTGTCAGCCAATTACGCGTTAGGACCTCCTCGTGACCACAGGCTGTCAGCCAATCAAATGATGCGACCTCCTCGTGACCCTAGGCTGTCAGCCAATCACATGATGGGACCTTCTCACCACACGTTGTCAGCCAATGACATTAAGGGACATCCTCGTGTCCAATGACTTTACAGAATAGTACCACGACGACGAGTTGACAGCCAATGGCATACAGGCTAGTCACGTGATAGCCGGTCACACCCTGATTTTTATGTCTCTCGTTGGTGATGCAACAACGTTTATGTATCGCCTAATGCCACGAAGTATTCCTTTTTCTGTACGAAATAGCCATATTGCTGGAGTAGAAATATTTGCGGTTATAGAATGTGTTGGTCACGGAAAACAGTGCCCAAATGAACAAACTTGTGTGTTTAACTGTATATACTTAAATATTTGACGGTATGCATCATTTTTACAAATCTTTATACGAAATTTTGTTCTAGATAGAACTTGAGTTGCAGAAGGGTGGTGAAAACTTAAACGTCGTATGCTGCAGTACACAGCTGAGCCGCATGGTGTCGTATTTTATACACGTGCCAGAGGGGACAGAAACGGGAATTTGAGCCGTATCATATAAGTATCAACGGACGCATGAACTAAATGTATCAAGGCTACTCTATCAAAAATATTGTACATAGAATTTTTGCTATCTACAGCCTGTATCGATATGTTGCAATATTTAACTTCCCACTGGTTATTTTCCCATTTGAAAAATAAAGTACATGTAATGAACGCATTCTCAATGTGTAATGAATTAATTTTGAATGTGTTGAATTCATCGCCTAGCCTGTTGTTAGGCCATTTTGATTTCATTATATGGATGGCATCATCTGGGAACCCCAAAAACTGATGCGAGCGTACGAATAAAGATTTGGAGAAAAAAAACAAGTTGCCTTCATTATGAAGTCAACGTTGGCGCGAAAGTTGAAAAGATGACTAAATACAGAGATTATTCTTTCTTTTTTTCTTTCACATCTTCTTTGACTTTGGAATTAACTTCAGCATTCTACGACATTGCTATCAGTTTCCTAAAATGTTTTTGTGTGCAATTTACAGCATGTATTTGCTCATTTTGAAGCTGCTTCGCATGGTTTACGACTTGGCCGAAAACTTTTTTTTTGAAACGGACGAAAATTGATGTGCTGGCGGATGTCATCCATACAATTAAATCAACATGGCCTAACATGCAAACATCACCGATCATCGCTTGGAGATCAGTGAACACTACCTCCTAGCAAGCAATGATAAATATCAATAATAATGAACAGAGGGTTTTAAAAGTACTGAAGTCTTTATTGTTCCAATATTCGCCTATGCAGCTTTATGGAAATAATCTACTTCCTTTTTCTTTTGCTGATTACATCAACCTAAAACACAAGAACGAAAGGTACAACTTCGGACGCTACGTTACACTTATAACAGCCAGCACCGCAACACAGAATACGGTCTCCTAGCAACAGTACAGATGTCTTGGACACAAGCACGTGACGTCATCATTTTTGGCAACGCCTCTGAGGTGGTGCCGATTACCGTTCGGGATATGATCTTTTATTGAAGTTCTGATTACAAATTTTTCCAACATCTGTATGTTTTAAAACAACAAAAAAAGAAGTCGTGAAATAGTTTTGGTACTGGACAAGACACACTGGCAAGAATGAATAGAGGACAAAGTGTTACTGTTGAAGAGTATCTACAGTATAGAGGATTGGAATTCAGTCTTCTCAAAGACTGCCAACATATGTCAAACACATGACATTCACACTGACACGTTCCCTTTAAAATACAGCTTTTTTCAGTACTCTTTAGATTCAAACCAATCCTCTTGCCAAATTATTCAGTGTGCATGGGATTCAAGGGAGCCAGTGCTTATTCTGACTTGCATCTAAAATTCAGAACTAAACACATTTTAGTACATCCCATATTTATAGCCAGGCTGTCTTGACCAATAGTGAGTTAGCATTCATCATTTATTATTCAAATTAACACCAAATAAGGCCATGTAGCTTTTACCAAGCTGAATGCAACATCTTATACTTACTCTGTTTGAGTATAAGTGTATTCAATATCGTTTATTTTGTTCTATTTTGACAGCAAAATTTGTTGCCCACCAGTGATTCACACAAACAGAAACACAGTCGCCACATGGCTACAATGTACATGTTCTAACACAGTGGCCACATGTTACATGTTCTAACACAGTCGCCACATGGCTACATGTTCTAACACAGTCGCCACATGTTACATGTTCTAACACAGTTGCCACATGGCTACATGTTCTAATACAGTCGCCACATGTTACATGTTCTAACACAGTCGCCACATGTTACATGTTCTAACAGAGTTGCCACATGGCTACATGTTCTTTTCCTGCTGCAACATGTTTAATCTATGCTACAACATATCTGAACTTTGCAGAAGGCTACTGTATGATTCACCAGCAGACATTTTCCTATTTTTCCATGCAACATCCAGCGTGTCCAAGACAATGTACATGTACATGACAAAAACACCAAGAAACCGAGGGGGTTAAATAACCTCCTTAAGAAACACATCAAGTAGATTGACACACGTAGCATAATAAAGACTTCTCCCTCTCTTTTGAAACTCTGTTCATACAAAATCTCTAAGATACACCTTGTCCAAAGCTAGACCTAACATTAATATTCCCCTATTCCCCTTTGGTAATATGCCGTCCATATCACAATATTTACATGCTCTCTATACCAGAATATATTGTTCTATATACGTACATGTATATACCTCGTACTCTTACGCTTACAAAAGCAGCTTGCTCTTCATATAGGAATGCAGGGTTCTGATTGGATAACAAAGAACCAATCAAACGTCGTTAATTTGGCTGACAGGAAAACCGAGCAACACATCACCGCGTCTTACGCTACGTTTTTTCCTAGAGTTGGAAGAACTCTGCCCATGACATGAGCAGTTTATACTATCATACAAACGGGTCCCCCGTAAGTGCGAAATGGAACGAAATGGAACGAAATGGAACAAACTAAAACGTATGTAACATTATGAAATGAAATACCAGTAGATAGCGAAATATAAGGAACATTGTAACATTTACAGTAGACGGGAACAGGAAGCAAATACATAATATAACGTGTTTTGTTTCTTGAATCTGTTTGATAGCGGTAATTACAACGTTTTTGCCGCGTTTGTGTGGCTAGATTCTTCCCTGAAAATGGGAGCGCCGTGTGCAAAGAGATCCACCGCTCTTCCTTTGTGTTTACCAACGATCTGCAAATGAACTGCTGAAAATAGCAGGGAAAACAAGCAAACATTCCATTTCGTACTTTCGGGGGACCGATACAAACACTGGGTAAAATATACAGCAGAAAGAGGGGAGATTCACTATTGGGATGGGTGGGCTCCTATAAGCTGGTTCACAGGTTTAACTGTGCATGAGCAGTGAGATGCATTGTGGGCAACATGTCAAAGGTGAAGGTTTCCAACTTGTTAACCGTTCTTGTCTAGGCAATGCATGACCTTCAACTTTGACATATTACCTACAATGCATCTTGCTGCGCATGTGCAGTTTACATTGTGAACCAGCTTATAGGGAGCAGAATTTTTTTAATGCTTTGTCATCCACAAAACTGCTGGACTATATGCTCTATTTCTGACAACTTTTTACACAAGATACTTTGAAAGAAATTTACCTAGGCTTGTTTAACAGAGGACCAGTGAACTGATTATGTTGGCTTTTTGTATTGACAGAAATTTCCTAATTCAAATTCATGGAGTTGGTGTAAAAAAAGTCCGGATCCTTCACAGTGATCAATCTACATTGCCAAGTATCTGGGTTGTGTAATTATGACCTTTCTAGCAGCGATCGATTTCCACATTGATCTAAAAGTTTTCCATTGATAAGAAATTCTACGACCCAAAGTGCTATTTTATGGCCATTTAATGTATGAATAATATGGTTTGATGCAGACCTGATGAGACAAATATGGTTTAGAACCATCAATATCCATTTCTAAAGGTTGAATAGTAATTCACAATAAAATCGGTTATTTATCAGATGACAGTGGAGGTTCCTTATAGAAATCCGGTTTTGACCGGATCAGACTGGATATGAGCAGTTTTCCTGGACTGGTTTTAACCAGATCAGACCAGCTGTTTTCCTAGACCAGTTTAGACTGGCAGCATATACATTTCCTAGACTGGTTTGAACTGGTTCAGACTGGTTTGAACTGGTTCAGGCTGGTGTGAACTGGATCAGACTGGTTTGAACCAGTTCAGACTGAATGTGTTTTTTTTTCCCTGGACCGTAGCCTATTCTGTTCATCCGCAGCCTGAAGCGTTGACTAGCTGTAGCCTTTGCCTTTGCTGTGGAAACAGGAGGCACAGCAAACCTTTTTGTAGTAACCGTAGTGACACATTCTTGCCTGCACCACCAGGTTGCAGTTGTTGAACCTGTCGACGCAACTGTCGTCGCTGTTCCCTGGAAAAACACATTCAATCAGACACACATCAGATAGGAAACATACATTAGAAGCTTTGGTGCACTTATGGTGCCCTAGAAAGGGGAAAAAGAAGAAACACAGGAATCTTAGAGGTAAAACTGTGTACAAGTAACTTTTTTACAATATAAAAAAAGAGGTACATTGTACAATTTAGCCCTTTGCTTTATAAGTCGCTTTGATTTCAACCCTTAAGCTGCCAGAGTTTCAGCCGAGTAAATACTTTGTGCACTACACGCGTGCAGTGTTGTTTCTTCCAGGAAATACCCTATCCAGAAAAAAAACGGGTGCGGCATATAGGTATGTTTCTGTTTCACGGATATATCTGGCAGTTTAAGGGTTGAAGGATTAAACTGGAAGGGTAGCTGAAGCGACATCATCTCGGGCAAACAACATTGGCGGGATATTAGATCTCAGCATTCCTACCTGCAATAAATTACAAACACCAGAACTACATGTACATGTTAGGCAACAGAACAACAGTGGGTTATAGTGAACACATCACGCAAAAACTCTGGGTTAGTCCATTTTAATTTCAGGGGTAATATCAAAACTTCACAAGTGTTAATATGGAGAGAGGCATGTTGTTTTGTTGTTGTTCAAAGCTGCAGTCGTCCTGCCGAGTTATTTTCAAACAAATCCTGCAGTTTGTAAAGCAACTTTCTGTTATTTTAGGCCACACCAATTGAATTCCTTGGTTCTTGGACTTTTTAGAGTGATAATAGAGCAAGCAGACAACATAAAAGCAGATGGCAGGAAGGAGAACTTAAATGGGACTGTATTCGATCCATAAAACTGAGTGCGCCCAAGGTGTAAACCTGGTCCTCTGGCTTTCTTTTCGACATGTTTTTCTACTAAGTCTTGAGCATATTTTAAAAAAAATCTGAGAACCAACAAATTAAATTGGTGTGGCCTTAGGGTAATCAAAACTTGAAGCATCAGCCGCCTTGATTATCAAGTTGCACAGCTACACATCACCACTTCTAGTGAGCTGTACTTACTAGCGACGGAGTAGAGATGCTCGGGAGGCTCTGAAACTGAGAGAGAACATGTTACTAAGAAATGCCCACTCCACTTCACCTGTAAAATCTACAAATTCACCTCTACAATAAACCCTTTCACACCCACAAAAACTGCTTGCATCATAGAAAGACAATACATCGTAATTTATAAGTAGCGTGCGTAGTCTAGTGGTTTGTTATCCTGCCTCTGGACCAAGAAGTCGTGAGTTTGAATCCTGGCTATGTAGCTCGATCACCTGACTTGAACACTACTGAAAAGAGTTGTACGTAGTCCTTAATTAGCATGGGACGTAAAGCCGTAGTCCACTGTTCATTGCACTTGTCGAAAAGAGCTAGGGGAATTTCCCCCATACAATGAACCTGTACATACAATAAATAGCATCTTCTGTGTCATGATTAGATGAAGATTCGCTCATCTGTTCATTGAGTTTCTTTAAGCATTACTGATTCGAGATCACATTGATTCTTTCTTTCTTTCTTTCTTTCTTTCTTTAAACATGTTTGATGCATATTGGAATGTGGTCATGTAAAGCATGTTTTAAGATTGCATTTGAATTATGATGAAAGACATTTATGTCTTCCTTGTGATGCAAGCAGTTTTTGTGACTCTGAAATGCTTCATTTTCTCTTCTACTGAGCGAAAACCACCGCATGAAACTACAACAGTTTGCTCTCTCTACCTCAGGGCTTTCTCCAGTTCCCGTCCTTCCGTCCCAGGAGAGACATTTGCTTCTTGGGACGGAAAAAATTCAATCCTTTCCGTCCCAATAATATCAATTTCATGAGATAAAACTGAAGAAAATTGATCTTTTGAGCTTAAAATGACAAATTCAACAATGAAAATTTAAAATTCGGCTCCCAAACAAGGAGTGGGACAGAAAAAATTTAAAGCTGGAGACAGTTTTACTCTACTTACTAACGGCAGAGGTGGAATAGCTGGGGGCCGTCCCTGAAACCGACAGAGAGAAAATCTAGTTATTGACACCCAGCTTCTACATCTGTATCTCAGCCAGTACACAACTGCCCTACGGCGTACCACAACAGCATCTCCACCACACAGCATCACCTGGTTACATGTACGCTGAGTCAAACAACTACATGTCAGTCCTACCCCAGCATATCTAACTCTAGGCCTTTTTGATTGTATCTAAGGCCACACCAATTTAATTCCTTGGTTAACGGATTTTTATGTTCAGAAAAAAAAAAAATTTGGGAAAAAAAAAATCATGATAACAGAAGGCTGGGCCAGCCTTCTGTTTTCATGAATTTTTTTTTCTAAAAAATCCATGAAAACAGAAGGTAAATAAAATAAAAATCTGTTAACCGAGAAATTAAACTGGTGCGGCCTAATACAGAGTCTCATCCCTGGAGAGCCCATAACCACACTATCCAGTCTACCAGGCTTACACCCGATACACACTGGGAAGAGTTTCTGGACGTACGTCACCTTTTTTCCTGGGTGAGTATCGGCCCCACACATTGTACGTCAGGCATTTTTACGGCCCGTACGACTTCAATGCACGTTACCTCCAAGGTGAATGTACGACAAAGTTGTAGGGGCCATAAAAATACCTGACGTATGATGCGCGGGGCTGATGATAACACACCCAGGAAAAAAGGCGAAAATGTTCCCAGTGTGTATCGGGTCTTATACTTGTGCAGTTCACCCAGCTTAGGCCACACAAGGTCAATTTCTTGGTTCTTGGACATTTGAAAGTAAAAATTCATCAAGAGGACAAGATGAAAACAAAAATTTGAGAGTAAAATTTTTGAACTGAATACATTCACCGTGAATGATTTCATCAGGTTGGTGAATGACTGAATAGCAAGGTTCTTTCATTCACAACCAAGTATTTTCCAAGTGCCGACGTTTCGACGACTGTCTGTCATCTTCATCAGGGCAATACTGACTAGTCTACTGGACTAAGTATACTAGTCTACTAGTATACTATGAACTAGTCAGTATTACCCTGATGAAGATGGCTGACAGCTGTCGAAACGTCGGCTCTTCTAAAATGCTTGGTTGTGAATAAAAGTACCAAAGTTGCTATTCTGAATACATTCACCATTTGAAACTGCAAACACGCTGTGCACCAAGGTACAGACTTTCCCATTGAACTCCAGTTCCGCATCATTTAATATATACTAACCAAATCAGAGAACCAACAAATTAGACTGATGTGGCCTTCAAGTTGCCATGCCACAAACTCCACAACCCCATAACTTGAGAGATTGTGTTGCGTAGGCTGATGCGGACTACTGAAGCCATGGCTGCCAAGTGAAGGGCTTCAATCTGTACTTACTAGCACTGGGGGTGGAGGGACGGTAGAAAACAGGGGCTGAAACAGACAGGGAACACATTACAGCAAGGTGTACAAAAATCTTAGTTTGGACTTCTACACCAGAAATTTGCTCATTAGTATAAGGTAAGTCATAACCATTTCTGTGTAGGAAAGTGGTGGGAATGAGAAAAAAACTGCAGCTCAAGCCTTGATTGTGTACAGTACTGTAGTGATATGAAATCAGCCAAAGCCATATTGATAGCCTCACCCCCGAAAAAAGAGGGGGGGGGACTTCTGTTGTTTTTCTAGAGACCCAATCAGTAAAAAAAAGTGTTCTGTACATCAAGCCTAAATGTTGTCCATTTTTTGTTTCAGTCCCACCAGGTTGAATTTTGATTCGAAAAGTCCAAACATTGGATTTTGTTACCCCTATTACACTGTGAGGCAACACTGCAGCACCTATGGGAAGAGTCATTATAAAACAAAACGTCAAGTACATGTGTCTGTCTTAATGTTTATGGTGTTAAAACCATGCATCGTAGAAACCGACTGAAAGAGGAATGGATGCCACAAAGTATCCTTAGCCATTACACCTACATGTACATGCATATATATGTACCGTATGCATGTGAGGTTGCACTGTAGAAGAGATACACTGTGTATAACTACGACAGGATGGGATTTGAACCCTAAACCTTTATACCTACCATGTGAGACTGCAACATACATGACATACATGAAGCTGGGTTTGATGCTTGCAACACAGTGTATGACTAACAACAGGATCGGATTTGAACCCCCAACCGTTACACCTACCATGTGAGGCTGCAATGTAGCAGGGCTTGACGCTACAGGGTTCCCGGTCAGATGGTCGAATCGCTGTGTTGCACTTGGTGCTTATCTGCTTCTTCTCGTCCAGACACTGAACAACGCGCACCCGGTAACCTCCGTCGCACGTCTTCGAACACTAGTCAAGACAAAAATAGGGTAGGTTAGAGCTGTGTACCTAAACAAATTTTCGGTACGGGCACAGGTACTCGGGTTTAGGTACAGGTCCGGACCTGAACCTGTACCTAAACTACTTGTTTAGAAAATGGTAGATTTCCAATAAGGATAAAAGCATGTTTGAACTGGTAACAACATTAATATTTAATTGTGCTAGGTATTATTTTTTATGAAAACACAGATGAAAATTTGACTAGTCCAGCCTTGCAACTGTGTTTTATGTGCTGGAGTATAGTATAGATGTGCCATGGTAATTTCATAGTAATTTTATCTGTCAAAGTGGCCATCCCCTGAGTCAGGCTTGAGCTGATTAGTACTGGTCCGGTTCAGGTATTTTGGACCTGTACCTAATTGATTGTACCCGGTACAGTGTACCGGTACACAGCTCTAGGGTAGGTACATGTATGCAATGCTGCATCGTGTGGGTTTGGATGATGTGTTCAGCACCAGTGACAGGAGCAGTGTAAAGCTGAGTCATGTAAAGTCAACAATTCCCAAGATGACCACTCAAGGGACCGATAAAATCTGGTCTATGTGGACAGGTGGTCCCTTAATGCTTGTGTCAATGGGGAAAATTATCAAAGGGACTACTAAAAAGTGGTGACATTTTGCAAGACTCAGTGGTCCTTATGTGTACATATCTGACTGTACCAGCTAACAAAAAAGTGCCATACTTACGACCATGCAATAAAAACAGGTATGATTACACTAAGCTTACGTTTCTCAATCCTACATGCATGCAATGTTAGGGGCCAAAGGTTTTCTACTTGAAAATTCTACAACCATTACCTGTAGCTGCATTGTAACTATATAAAGGAAAGACAGTAAGTTGAATTTATGGATTGGATTTGAAAAAAAAAGGTGTTTCTCTCAGCAGACAGACAGGCAGTTATAAGTGACAATGCTAAGCAAAGTTCCCTGACACTACAGAAGAGAGAATATGTAAAAACATCTTTTTACACTCTCTCTCATACATCACTTTGTGTAGATTTGGGGGTTCCTGATTCAGAAAGTGAAATCCAACACTTGCAGAGTGCATCAGGAGTAATTTACAACATGTTACAGGACCGTCACAAGCCATGAGGAATGTCCTGTTCCTTACCTGACTCCAGTCAGTGTGGTACCACATGGCTGTGCAGGGCTGGACCTCGCACCTATAAGATACAAGATAGCTTTATTGGAAATCACAGTGTTGCCACTGAATTAAAAACAGTGTACATATAATCATTTATAACACATTTGGATAGATGGCGCAATATCGTCGGATATCATATTTATACGTATGACCTTAAATCTGACATTTTAAGATAAGTAAGGCACAAAAGTTAAAATTCGTGTATCTTATTAGGTACATTTACAGAAGACAGGCCACTGTCCTTACTTGTTGATAAGGCGGGTCATACCACATTGTATATGGTATGCATGCAGTTTGAATACCGGTTAGTTTTGACTGTTGGACAGTTCAGTTTGTTTGTTTGCATGGTATGCAAGAGTTCGAATACCGGTTAGTTTTGACTCTTGGACAGTTCAGTTTGTTTGTTTGTATGGTATGCAGGAGTTCGAATACCGGTTAGTTTTGACTCTTGGACAGTTCAGTTTGTTTGTTTGTATGGTATGCATGCAGTTCGAATACCGGTTAATTTTGACTTTTGGACAGTTCAGTTTGTTTGTTTGTATGGTATGCAAGAGTTTGAATACCGGTAAGTTTTGACTTTCAGACAGTCAGTTCGTCTGTTTGCTTGCTTGTTTGTTTGTTTGTTTATGATTACCTCTGCTGGTGCTCCGGCCGCACGCCCTGCTCGCAGCGGTGGTGCGACACGATGTGGTGCGAGTGTTCCCGCTTGTTCACGGCAATGCACATGACGTCTCGCTCCTGCGTGCCCTCCCCACACGGCGCTGAACACTGGAGGGGAAGGTAAAAAAAAGTTGAAGGAAAACGTAGTCCCATAGCCTTTTTGAGGCCATAAAGGCAGTGGGTTGTTAATCCATGGTATCTAGGGCAATGTATTTTAGAAGGTGGAGCCCAACTCTTTCGTTGCATTGCCTTTTACCTCCCCAACCAAAGTCAGGAACCCATTTTTATTTCACACCTGTGTGATGTGAAGAAAGTCGTGTTACGTGCCTTTCCCAAGGGCACATTGGTGTCATGACAGGCCTAGGGGATTCGAACCCAGGACCTCTCGATTCTGAGCCAAATGCCCTAATGTGCACTGTTCCTGTTGGGGGGAGGGGGGCATGTTATAAAACAAAGATAGCTAACTCACCGGTCCCCAGGGCCCAGAGAACCAGTGTGCGCTGTTCCTGTTGCAGCCCTCCATGTCGCACGACTGCGTCTCCGACGGCTTCTCCTTCCCATCACAGCTGCCCAGGGGAAGGTCATGGTCCTGACTCAGGATGCACAGCACGTTCCGCTTCTGGATGCCGTTCCCGCAGTCCGTAGAACACTGCAGTGGGGAGGGGGGCAGGCATATGTTGGTGTAATACATGTGTGTTTCTCTGTGTACTTAATGCTTATCACTGACATGCTACTCCTGACTGGTCATGGTCCTGACTCAGGATGCACAGCACGTTCCGCTTCTGGATGCCATTCCCGCAGTCTGTAGAACACTGTAAGGGGGAGGGGGGCAGGTTTGTCATTCAACTCCATCAAGGTCACAGGTGCTTCAATGCAGTTTGCACTAACTACATGTAGTCCTGACTCATGATGCACAGAACGTTCCGCTTCTGGATGCCGTTCCCGCAGTCTGTAGAACACTGTGAGGGGGAGGGGGGCAGGTTTGTCATTCAACTCCATCAAGGTCACAGGTGCTTCAATACAGTTTGTACTAAGTCCTGACTCAGGATACACAGCACGTTCCGCTTCTGGATGCCATTCCCGCAGTCTGTGGAGCACTGTGAGGGGGGAGGGGGGCAGGTTATTATTAGTTATCACTGCTATACAACCTGTACATGATTTGTATGATAAGCTAGTCCTCAGACTAAGGACGCGCAGCATGTTACGCTTCTGGATGACATTGACACAGTCAGTAGAGCACTGTACATACTGGAAACCTTAAGTGCCAAGCCAACCAGCCCAAAGGTAGCTCTGACGGCAATTACAACGCCCTTGAACATGGATCATACGTGTAACTGAATATCTATGTGTAACAGCTAATCAAAAGGACTTCTGGTCCATTGACAAAAACTTGGGGCAGAGTGATATTTCTTAATACAGAAGTCATTGGCAAACTTCTAGCCGTCATACTGACTCCTCCGCTGTCCAAGTCCGCAGAAAAATGAGCTTTCCATGCCAGGAACTAGCCTGTGTTTTCACAATCTCTTGCTAAGGCCACTCCAATTTAACTTCTTGGGAAAATATGCTAGATTGGAAAATCAACATGAAAACAGAATCTCAGAGGAAAGTTTGTACTTTGGTGCACACAGTTTTAGGGAGTGAACAGGGTCAGGTACAAGTTTTTACCCCAGCCTTCTGTTTTAATGATGTCCTCATGCTGAAATTTGACCAAAAAAATCCGTTAACCAAGAAATTAAATTGGTGTGGCCTAACGGAGGTTATAATACCGTCAGGCCGGCCACTAGGAGCATGATTTACTCAGGCCAGGAACCAAATTTGCAGATCTTTCCACTTTCCCTAGCCACTTAACTAGACTGATCCCTGAGTTACAGCCAGAAGCAGAAGTAATTTTCTCCCCTGGAAATGGGCCAATACTCACCACAGATGATTTAAGGGGGAAGCAACAAAATTAAAGCTATGGACAATAAATCAATTCTTTCAATCATCTAGGCAAACTTATGGATTTATTAATCAAGGCAGATTTAAGGTCAGGCATGGGTGCCAATCCCAGTTACAACAGGAGGTCCTACACTTGCACGTCAGATCTTTTCAGGGTATTCACTGGGAGTGTAAGAGCACTGGTAGTACATGTATACTCGGATGGAACGCAGGCTAGATTTACAGGGTTAGGATAAAAACATACTAAAGCTGGCCAGGCTGATCATGAGTACATGAGAATCAGCTACAGAACATGTATCTCATTAATGGAATCCCATAATGAAACATGTGCCGCTGCATCCTATTATAATGATTATAATAAGTCAAATCACAATAATATAGATTGTCACAGTAACAAAAGTGTGCCAAGTAAATGCCATCTGTGGTTATTCTGTTTTGATCAAGCTGTTGCCTGGCCTGTTGTACCTGAGACAATGACTAAAAAAGATTGTCAGCACTATTTTATCCTATGATAGAAAAACAATGTAAAGAAATATGTAAACAAAATGAATCTCACATACCTTCCCCCAGTCTTGTAACATATTTCAACAGCAACATAATGCACTTAGGTAACGTTGGGTAACCTAAATTCGGGATTTTTCCGATAATGGTTGACTGAAATCAATCTAGCAGAACAATATACCATCCTTTTTTTCTATTATTCTGTCAGTATCATGTACTATCTTTGCACTAATCATATATATGGTAGATTTTGTCTCTAGTCGTGCTGACACCATAATATTTCAACTTGAAACTACCGTGCGCCGCACGCACAATTATGGTGCTGTCGGACAGGGGGGCACATTAATTCGGGAGAGAAGATTCGTCTTGAATATCTTACCGCTAATCACATTTTATACAGCAGCTATTCGTTCTATTCTTGGCTTGAGGAGAGTGCTATGGATATAGACGTGTCCAAGTAAAAAAAATACACGAAAAAACGGCCGTACCGCACACATCAGGCCAGTTCGGGAACAACCCGTGTGTTGAGTCGGTAGAACTTCACTCAAAGTCGGCCCATCGTCATCATCGGGCATCGTGTAACGTTGCATTATTCATGGAAAGTTAGCTGGATGCCGTAGCAATGGTAATACTACTATGTCCATGTGTTCCTTGTTGTGTTAGGAGCAAACTTTGAGGAAAATATCTTCCTCAGTCCACTATCACACGCAGCATTTAGACAAAAAAGTGTTCCTCACAAACCTTTGTCGTCTGCTTGACAACAGGATTCTGGTTAACAATATGGCGGCGGGAAAATACACGTGCCGTAGGTTGTAGCAACAGAGAGGAGTTTTGATGATTGATCACACTTAGAATCCAGTTGCAGGTTAGCAAAAGAGATTGTAATAAGTTGTCTTATAAATAATTGTGTTTAGCAGGCAGGAGATGTGACATTTGTCTTATAAACCAGCGAACAACCGTGCTGGGTGATTCTCCCACTAAGCCCCCAGACTCTGTCAATAAGGGACGGAGAGTTTTTGACGTCGCCAACTTCTAATGCATGGTTATCAAAGCTTTTCAGCCAGTGTTCTGAATACGTTAGTCTATCTGCTTTGCATTGCTGGCGTTATAACTGATTTTGCATCTAGCACATATCCCTAAATACCCCGTTTTCGAAAAATCCCGACTTTAAGTACCCCACGAATTTAGGTTACCCAACGTTACCACCAACTGTGATTATACTGTTACAGTATCAAACCCTTGGGCAACAGCTAAAAAAGGTGGTTTTACTTGCAGGGCTGTCTTCAGGACCCGTCCCTCCGTCCAAGAAAAGAGATTTGCTTGTTGGAATGGACAAAAATGTCACCCCGTTCGTCAAAAAAATCACACAAAAAATTAATAAAAATGTATTTTTGTAAGCTTATGATGACAAAAATTAACAACATGGACTAACATACAATGAGTAGGACGGAAAAAAAATTCTAATTTTTAAAGCTGAAGACAGCCCTGGGTGGTCGGCAGTCTTTTATTATGATAAACAGGTAAACAAACATACAAGAAAAGAACTAAACAAACGTACCTTCCCCCAGTCAGAATAGAACCATGAGTTGGCGCACTGGCCCATGTCACAGTCCTCGGCCAGCCGCGGGCGGATTCTCAGGTTACACTCGGCGTCGGGACGGACGTCGCCCGAACTCGTTACACAGTTCACCTCCCGCGTACGCTGTCCCCGCCCACACGGCACCGAACACTGCAGGACCAACACAAGGAGGGAAGCCGTGAGAATCATCTTCTCAGGTCTTCTTTCTCAAGTCTTATTCGGAGTCACACGTTTGGTGTTGTAGTTGTGGATGAAAAAGGACCCTGCACTCTTCCTCTACAAGTTGCCAAGTCCTCCCTGCACCTTCTCTGGTCTGGAAGGGCCTTTCCTTTTTCTTTTTTCTGAAGTCTTACTCGGAGTCACACGTTTGTTGTTGCAGTATATTGGATTGAAAAGGGACCCTGCACTCTTCTTCTACGAGTTGCCAAGTCTTCCCTACACCTTTCCTTTTTCCTTTCTCAAGTTTGTCGGTCTTTTGTCTTGGTCCTATCCGGAGTCACACATTTGCTCTTGCAGCTGTGGATTGAAAAGACTCTACACTCCGTCTTCTTCTACAAGTTGCCAAGTCTTCGCTACACTTTTCCTTTTTCCTTTCTCAGCTTCGTAGGTCTCTAAATTTTACTTGGAGTCCGCAGAAATCCAGGATCTGTACTGTCCCTCACAAAAATGTAATGCCACTGATGCTTGGTGTAATTTGTGCCTCCTAAGTTGCAATAAAACTACAGTTTGTTGCTGCGGTGGTGGATGGAAAGAGGCTTGCACTCTTCCACGTCCAGTTGCCAAAACTTCACTACAGTGCAGAGAAGAGAGGGAATGGACCCAATGGCTCCAGATGTAGGCTAAGATACACGTTTGCTGTTGTGGCCGTGGCAGTGGTAAGTTGGAGTGGCTCTCCACTCACAGGAGGTTTCAGGTCTTCAGACTGGCAGTCAGACTTCTGGTGGAAGGTTAGACGTGGTGTAAAGAGTTCTCGTACAAGTTTGCTGACGCAGGGAAAAATCGTAGGGTCACCGCACTTCCCCTCACACAAGATGCCAGATCCACAATCCAAACGACGAAGACACCGGCCAAGGCTCAAAGATCTTCCACACAAGACTCTCACACGAACGTCTGAAGATCTCAGTAACGGCAGATATTGTGGTCAGCTTTTGGCAAAACGTCTATTTTCACAGCGTTTAAGACAGTCTGGAACCTTACGAGCTTCTAGCTGGCCAATGGAAAAGCGTCCAAGATTGTCCCCAGGAGAGTTTGACTGCAGCTGTTGTCGATGTGTATATTGACAGGCTTTTTGGCAAGAAACAGAAAATCCAGAAAACTACAGCAGCAAAGTTATCCTGTCCATGAACTTGTAGTAGAAATCCAACATCTGCACTGTCCTCAGCAAAATAGATGCCACCGATGCTTGATATCTGACAATTAGGCCTCTTTAGCTTAACCATACAGGAAAAAGGCAGTACTTTAGAACAGAGATCTTGAACCCACTCCAGTTAAACTACACAGCTTCTCTACAGTCTGTTTTCTCTGAGGAAAGTCAAAAGTCTTTTCCTTACACAAAGGTCCTCAGTGTAAGGACTGCAATACAGGAAGACAGGTCAAGATCTTGACACTTGATTCCTACCGAAGTGTCTGGAGAAATCTACTTGCGAAGTTGGTGTTGATGGTAAAAAACAACAGGTTGATTCAAAACACTTTAGGGATACACACACTCTAAGTAAAGAAGTCTCAATGGGATTTGAGAGCCGATGAAAGACACCGACACATGGCGCGACAACTGTCCCGGGCGGTGGATCTGAGCGAGGGCGGACGCTTCGACTTCCGTCTCGTGCAAGCCAGGTCCCCTTCCCTGTAACTCCAGGCCGGCAGTTGTCACCAAGCCAATCTAGTCCCTTCAGAAGTTCCCTCAGGAGACTAAATACAAAATCAGATCCAGAGAAATTAGACAAATTAGATTCTAGGGAATCAACTTCAGGTCAGGATGGAACAACTCCAAGTATACACTGCCCGGAAATTTGACTATCAACAACAGAGAAATGTAAGTTATACCAGGGCTGTTGCAAGGTTCAGAGAAACACTAGGAAGCCAGTAAATCACTGATCAGAAACAATTTTGTCAAATTGTTGGGCTTGACCAGAACTCCGATATCTGACCCCACAAATGAAGAGAAAAATTCTGGCACTGCACTAGTGTGGATAGATGTATTCCACCAGGATTTGTTCAGGTAGGCAAGGCTCGAGAGTACACATCTATGCAAGGATGGAAAATTAACAATGTAGCCTCATCTGGAGAAGCTAGTACTGAGAGAGAAAATACAGAAGCATCTTCCATTGGTTAGTGATTGTGACAATAATGAACAAGCACTACAAACAGTGAACCACATGTTATGACAGCCCGTAATGATGTGGATTGTCCAGTAGTCCTCGGGTTGGATGAATGACAGCAGTTGGGATTAGAACCCCCAACCTTTGGGTCCTGATCATGAGTTGCTGCAACTCTTTCACACACACAACAATGGAACTCGGGTTGGGATTCAAACTCTCAACCTCTGGAGTTCTGCAACCTCTCATCAATGCACACAGGGATGGAGCACCACGCAGTCCTCTTGAGAGAAGCTACTGCACAGAGTGGATAGAAGAGCTCCTCTTGTAGAGCACCGAGAGACTGGACTGAAGCAGGGGGACAGTCGAGCTGTAGACAGACCGAGCGCTGGCCACGCACCAACCCAAACAGGCTGGCATGCCGCGGAATGGGCTGGGGTCAGTCCGCATGCATGGCAGCCACAACTTGCCATCCTCAGCAAAAATCTCTCTGAGGCAAAAGCAATTTATTTCATTGGTTCTCAGGCATTTGGTTAAGCAAAGATGAGGAAAGTAAGACATGAACAGAGGGCTTAGCCTAGGGAGAAAAACTATATTCACTCCTTGAATATGGATGGCACAGGGAAAACTTGCCATCCTCAGCAAAAATATCTCTGAGGCAACAACAATTCATTTCCTAGATTCTGAGACATTTTGTCAAGTAAAGATGAGGTATTAGGACAAGAGGAAAACTATATTCACTCCTTGAAACTCTGTGAGTCACTGTCCAAACTCTCTCTTCATTCTCTGATTCTCTGTCATTATGAAGTTCTTCATCAATCAAGTACAGCAGCGTCAATTTTCTGTGTAAATTCTTAGAACCGACAAAATGAATTTGTGTTGCTTTTCACAACTGGCACGCATTTTGCCTATACCTGAGCCAAAACCCCTCTCAGCACAATCCCACTCAAGAGGAGTCCGTCGCCCCATCTGCGTTTCCCATTGCCAAGAGTTTACATTGTCGTGGGTGTGGAGTCAGGTCCCATTGCCAAGAGTTTACATTGTTGTGGGTGTGGAGTCATCCCTGACACAGGTTATACTGTACGCCAACCCTTTGGTCATACAGCTCAGACGCATAAACACATCCAAATGTGGTCCTAGACTCTTCAATAGGCCCGCCTGTGTTGGTAGACGGAAGGACAAACACATTCTGACTCCTGATGTGTGTGTTTGTTTCATGCCACAAAACTGTATCAACCAGTTTGTTTCATGCCACAAAACTGTACAACCAGTCTCTTTCCTGAACGTTTTAATGTGTAATGTGATAAAAACCATCGTTTTAAAAATGTATTAATCTTTAAATCGTCCTAACAATGTCATGTATATTTATGGCTATCTAAACTCGTCATTCCTGTCCAACGGTTTATTCTTAGATACCACGCATACAAGCTTGCAATTATCTTATATTTTAAGGATGTTTTTAGATCAAATCGAACTGTGACCTGTATTTTGTATATAATGACAAGTGGAACCGACAATTATTATTGTCAGAACAATTCAGGATATCCAGTGGGATATCCTGCCAGTCTGCATATTTTGAATAAAGTTGTAAAGTTGTAAAGTTTCAAGCACAGGGTCGCAATCTCAGCAACATAGCATCAGTATCTTTCTGTATGTATTTCTAGCTCTTAGCTGGATTTTTTTTTACAATGACTGAATGAATGATGACCTGTATTGTACACACATATCCACTGGGTTAAGTACAGGTCACAACAAAAGAATAAATACATTGTCAAATTACTACAAGAATTATAAACTACTGTAACATTGATTCTACTTATCATCATTTCTTCGTAATGGTAAAAATGGAATAGGAAAATTATACGGTTTACAATAACAGCCATAGAATTCATCCTCGACTTCTTCATTTTTTTAGTTAATGATTCTGTGTTTTTTCACATATCGTAGGGTACCAAATTTGTACTTGTGAAACAGTAACTGTTGTTACTAGTCAAGTGTTGATAAAAGATACAGATTTAAGCTTTTCTCAATAACGCCTGACCTCAAAGATTTCTTGTGAAAATGTTTTGTGTCTGGAAGCTGTTCTTGACGAGTTTAATACCTCCATAGACTGAGACTTGCCTATCTATTGCTGCGGGGCATGAAAAATGAAATTTGCTGTTTAACAGCACCTTTTTTGATCACGCAGTAGACATATCATCTTATCATTATTAGTACTTTTTGGTGGACAGGTCTTTTTCTTTGTTTAATCATGCATTTTCCCTAATTTTTTTCTTCAATTTACGGTATCATATTTGCTTATTTTGTATACACACCATAAGGCAACATGTACTATACTATATTTCTTCAAGCATATTTACAAAATTCCGGCTTTGAAGTTCTACAACTCAATAGCTAAATCAGCTGCAACTCAAGGTCCAAAATCCTATTATTAGTTTGAAATATGGACTTCACCCGTGGGGTCCATATTTCCCTGATATCCCGTTTCCCATGTGCATGACTTATCCGTCCCCGTGGCCCTATTTTCTACTGGCTGTATGTGAACTTGACATGTGCTTGACATGAGTTGATGGGCCGTCTCCCAGGTCAAAATGGACAGTCACACACTTGTCTTGTCTGTATCACTGCTACACAGTGCTTGGATACTTGGACACTTTAAGACTTTGACATTTTTTTTCAAAACAAACAAACAAACAAACAAACAAACAAACAAACAAACAAACAAACAAACAGGTACGTACAGGTCCCCATGCCTCTATCCTCCACTGGCTGCAGATGCTGAGCTGACACATGACGGAGGTGGCCGGTTTGGGGATGGACCGACATTTTCTAGGGGAGACTGTTGTGGTGAAGCTGTGTGTGATGGCCTGTCTGCACAGAACCATCCTGGTCTTTATCCCCGGTCCACACGTCTTACTGCACGGCGTCCACTCTCCCTCGTCCCAGCTGTGATGATAATAATTATCATGATAAATATCAAATGATAACAATAATGGTGAGACTGTCGTAGTGAAGCTGTGTGTGATGGCCTGTCTGTACAGAACCATCCTCGTCTTTATCCCCGGTCCACACGTCTTACTGCACGGCGTCCACTCTCCCTCGTCCCAGCTGTGATGATAATAATTATCATGATAAATATCAAATGATAACGATAATGGTTAGACTGTTGCGGTGAAGCTGTGTGTGATGGCCTGTCTGCACAGAACCATCCAGGTCTTTATCCCCGGTCCACATGTCTACTGCACGGCGTCCACTCTCCCTCGTCCCAGCTGTGATGATGATAATTATCATGATAAATATTAAACAATAATGATAATGGTGAGACTGTTGTGGTGAAGGTGTGTGATGGCCTGTCTGCACAGAACCATCCTCGTCCACACGTCTAGGTCAGCGCTTAGAGGAGTGGCCCCTACAGCCTTGCACTGAGCAAGTTCTTTAAAAAAAAAAGGAAGAAAAAAGGTACTCACAATGCCGGGCAGGGTGTTACACGGAACCGGCTGGGTTAGAGTATGTGGGCATATACATGTATGGAGATATATGGGCAGTACAGTACATGTATTCTGTGGGTACTCACAATGCTGGACAGGGCTGAGTGTTACACGGTACTGGCTGGACCGGCGGTCGTATCCGGTTGTCGCAGTTGCTTGCCAGCACGACTGCGGCACTGTCCCGCCGTATGCACTGGATGATGTTAGTCCGTACCCCTGTGGGAGAGGAGAAGTGGTACGTTCTCAATGGATACCTGTCATTTAAATGGAAGCTCATCTGTGTCGGTAGAGTACATCTTGTGAAGTTTTGAGCTTTGATCCAACACAAATTTTGATTCACTCCTGGGGTCATCAAGCTTCCGGCTTCCCGGCATTCAGTGCAGCGAATCGGGATGGTCTGAGTTCTGACTGAAAGGTCATGGTAAGTTAGTTCCCTTCTTTGTGTTGGATCAAAGCACAAAACTTCACAACACCTGTCATTGTTTCTTTACCCCAAGGGAGTAAAGTATGGTTTTTTTACTTGTCTGTGTGTCTGTCTGCGTTTCTGTATTTTCCGGTATGTATAAGCATACACACACTCACGCACACACACACGCACGCACGACACACACACACCACACACAGACATGCCAAAACAATACTTCAATCTTTTTAGGTGAAGTTAACATAGAAATCATCCTGTGAAAAAAAGTGTAAAAAAAGGGACTTGGCCATACTTTTAGTGTAAGCTTTTTCAAAGCATTCGAAAATGGCACTCTAGGGCTGTCTCCATGCAGCTTTAAATATTTTTACGTCCAACTCATTGTTTGGGAGCACATGTCATTAATTTTTGTTGTTAAATCTTTTGACAAAAAGGTCAGATTTTTTTTAATCAACAGAGTGAAGTTTTTGTTCGTCTCAACAAGCAAATTTGGAGACAGTCCTGTGTCACAAACATTTTGGTAAACCTCACCATATATTTCTGGTATGTTAGGTTGAATAATTAAATAATTGTAATGATTGTTCTTAAAAGATTGATTTTAACTTCACTCCCTTTAGGCACATAAAACATAATAGATCAAAGTGCAAAAATTTTCAGTTTAAGCTTTACCAAAGAATCCAATAATGTCACACATTGTGGTAAACCTCACCTCTTCCGCACGTGCGGCTGCACTGCGTGTACCCTGAAACCGTCCACTCGAACTCCCTCCGCCCCGGCCCAAACTCCTGGGGGGACCCCTGGAACACCCCCTCTACCGGCCCCAAGTTTGTTCCTCCGTACCCCCCCTCTGGATATGTTCTCCCGGGGGGCGATCGTGGCGAGGTGTCCAGAGAGGGGTTCGCCCCCCCTCTGCCAGCGCCCCCTGTGTACACATTTTGGTTATTGAACGTTTCTCCCGGCCGGTAGGACCCAGGTAGGTACTGCGTTCCTTCCGACGTCCTCTCCGGGGGTCCTCCCAAGTTCACGCCTCCCGTCGGCCGGTGGTACGTTCCTTCCGACGGGTTGTGGGACGTTCCCGGTCGGTAGATACTCTGGTGGGAGGTTCCCGGAATGTACGCGTTGTTCGACCCGCCGAGCGAACCCTCCTGCGATCCTCGCGGAACTACAGAAACTCCCCGCGACCTCTCGCCCACGCTCTGTGACGTTCCGTCCGCTTTTTCCGACGGCGAGCTGCCCCTGCTGATGGCAACATGGTGCCTGTTGGGAGGGCGGCTGTCCCTGTCGGCTGTGCCGTGGTGCCTGTTCGAAGATGAGCTGTCTCTGTCGGCCGTACCGTGGTGCCTGTTTGAAACAGAGCTGTCCCTACCACCTGTATTCTGGTGCCTGTTTGATGTCGGAGTGTCCCTATCACCTGCACCATGGTGCCTGTTTGATGTTGGAGTGTCCCTATCACCTGTAACCTGGTGCCTGTTCGATGTGGGTGTGTCCCTATCACCTGTTCCGTGGTGCCTGTTTGATGTGGGTGTGTCCCTGTTTGCTGTGCCGTGGGGCCTGATTGCCTTGTTGATGTCTGACGTGTGCTTGGTGATGTAGATGGAAGGTCTCATTGTGACGGGCAGCGGGGGAGGGCTGGGGGTGATGCCACCCGTCGTCGCCGGCAGGACATACTCATACAGGATCCCCGGATTCCTCTGCTGGTAGATCAGCTGGGGTGAAAAGAAAAAAATGATGAATATTCAACTCTCGGATTTGGATTTTATTGGAATTGCAACAGTGCAAAACATGCGGGACACAGGCAGCCATTGCTGATGTCGTGCCCACACACATAATGTACTCGTTTTTTACACTTGGGTGGAGTGGGGAAAATCATGTTAAGTGCCTTTTCCCCAAGGGCACAAGATCGGTGGCGCCAGGGGATTCAAACCCGGGACCCCTGGGTTCAGAGTCAAAAATCCTGCAGTTACGCTACACAACAACTCTTACACACAACAAAAAGTTTTGGGGAGCTTTCGAGACAATTTCTCCTTGTCTCTTCCGCAACACGGTGATCTCGTCTTGGAGTTCTCTTGTCACGTGACTGATGATGATGACTATCACGTGACAAGTGAAACACTAGAGGCGAGTAGAAACAGACCCGGGCCCGCCAGTCCACAGGCCGCACGCCTTAACCACTAGGCTAAATGATCTAGACCAGTTAGACTGGTCAGTTGGAGGCGCTTGAATCCCACTGTTACACAAGACACAGTCATATAAAGGCTTGAGATAGTGACGTTCTAATGTCCCTGTTTGATGAAGCCTTAAACCACTGAAGAAGCTATATCGTGGAAACCGGTCTGGGTGACAGGCTGAATAAAATTTCTAAACGGGTACTTTACAGCTCCAGACGTCTTACTGAGGTATGACTGGAGTGCAAAAGATGTCAGTTAGCAGAGGAATGAATCCACTTTTCTATATACATGTAATTCATCAATCTATAGTTTGATCAGGTTTGAATAAACAGCATCCACATTATTAATGAAGAAGAAAACATTACCAGTGGTACTCATATAGAGTCCAAATGCCTGTTGTTCTGAAAATGGCCAGTAGGGGGAGCTAGTGCACCACTGTAAGTACTCTTTAATGTACCTTTATTTTCCATCATCTCCAGGTCCTCACTAATTGGCCAACGCGGTACGTTTCATCCAATCACAATGCAGGATTTGTACTCACAATAACTTCTTGTTCCTCATTGGTTGGCACCAGTGCTTACAGGGTCTAAATTGTCCAATCACAGTGTATTTACCATAACTCCTAACTCCTCATTGGTTGACGCCAGTGTCCAATCACAGGGCAGAGTCTGTACTCACCATAACCTCCAGGTCCTCATTGGTTGGCCCCGTTGCTAACAGAGTCTGCCCCGCCCGGTTACGCTGGTGCGGAGTTGACCTTGTGTACTGGAATGTTGTCCCCGCGCCCTTGAACGTTCCGGGATTGTCGATCTCCCACTTCCCGTTCAAGTAGAATCTGCTTTTCGTATTTTTGAGGGCTGGAAAAAAACAGACATCTCTTTGTAAATATCTGATTATCTAATTATGCATATTTATGAAATCTGACGATAAAGCCATGTTGACTTGATCATATGGATTACATCCTCTGGGGACCCCAAAACTGAGTCATCAAATAAGATTAAAAAGTTTGGCAGGAAAAACGTTGCCTTCATTATGAAATCTAAGCTGCCAGGAAGTTTGAACAAATGAATATAAGCACACAGAGTATGGTATGCTAAACAATACATTCTTCATTTTTGTTCTTTCACATCTTCTTTGGAATTGACTTTGGCGTTTCATGACATCAGTATCGAAAATATTTCTCTGCACTTTATAGCATATATTTGCAGCTTCATTCTGCAGCTTCTTCGTACGATTTACAGTATAGTCTAAAACTTCTTTTGTTGTAAATGGACGAAGATTGATTCACGTGCGGATGTCATCCATACAATCAAATCAACATGGCCAACCAACCAATTGAATTGGTGCAGCCTCACATAAAGGTCAGGTACAAACTGGCAAACATTGACCTGTGGGTCACATATGATGCGCATATGATGGAAACCAAATGATCAGGGGAATTGTTGACGCCTGCCAGGGAAAACAACATTCCTCCTGTCAAAACTTTTCACTGCGAGACACTCTCAAGGTCGCGGTAGAGGTCGTATCTCTTGTATTTCGTCACCACCTTTGCTTCTGTGTACACTGCTTCCCCCAACCTCCCTGACCCCAGACGACCTCACAAACCCTCCGCAAACTAATTAGCCACGCCCCGTCAACCCTGTAACAAGCAGGCAGGCAGGAACACTTAAAGATGCTAGCACGCCTAGAAACACCTGGTGAATGTGGTGGGTATAGGTGCCTTACTTGGTGATACACCTGTTCCCTAAAAGCACCTGAGATGCCAAGGCCTAAAAGTAAAACACCTGGCAAATGTGGAGTAGGGATGGCACAGCTGCCTTACCTGGTCATACACCCGTTCTCTAAAAGCACCTGAGATGCAAGTCCTAAAACACCTGGTGCATGTGGAGTAGGGACTGCACAGGTAAAGGTGATGTTGTCATACACCTGTTCCCTAAAAACATCTGAGATATTGCCAAGGCCTAAAACACCTGTTGCATGTGGGGTATAGGGACTGTACAAGCTCATAACCTGTACAACAAGTACAGGTGACTTTGTGACACACCTGTTACCTACATGTAAAAACACCTCAGATTTTGCGCAGACTAAAAACATCTGGTATGTGGAGTAAAGTGTGATAACAGGACTGTGCAGGCACCTCACCTGTCTTTCAGGTACTTCTACAGGTACAGGTGACTTTGTAATACACCTGTTGTTCAAGTTACACAGGTGAGTTATGGAATATGCTGTCTAAAGGAGGTGTAGGGCATGGATGAGAAAAATAATGCAAAAGAAAGGAGCTTACAAGACAATATTGGCAATATTGCTGTTGAAGTCTATGTCTTTAATTCCTAGGTTACACAGGAAAGTTTATCAACCAGGTACTTCTACTGGTACAGGTGACTTAGCAACACACCTCTTTTTTTCACAGGTGTGTTCTGGAATATACTGTACAGATCTAAAGAAGGTGTGGTGCATGGATGAGGTTTTAGGAAAAGCAGTTCAAAAGATAGGGACTAAAAATACAAAATGATATTGCTATTATACAGTTGTTGAAGTCTAAAGTCTTTAATTCCTTAGAGTTACACACAAAAGTTTATCAACCAAGACTGAACCTGACATTGTCTTTCATCCTGATTCTGTGGACAGACTTCTTTTTTTCTGTACATCTATAGCTGGAATAACCACCCTAAACACAAGCGTAACACATAAGTCTTCTTTAATTTGCTGATTGCTAAGCGGGCTCCGAAACATTTGAAACACATTCTTGACAGGTTTTGTAAGAAGGAGCTAATCTATTACTTGTGGAAGGTCCAGTACACTAAGATGCTGTTCACCCTGGTATCACATTACACAAGGGCCGACGCCCTCTTTCACCTGAACCCAGCGTGAAGTAAAAAACGACAAACGCCAGCTCCGTCCTGACAGTTGCTATGGCAACGCTGACACTAAAGCAACATGTTTCGACAAGCAGGCTCTGAACCCGCAGCAATTAAAATTCCGCGCATTCATCCGCTCTGTCTCCGACAGAAGAAGTGGTAGCAGGAATCTTTTGTGTTTTGATTTATCGACGTCTGAGACTTGACAGTCGGAGGCACGAGGTGTTGGTTTTTTGTGAGCTGCCAAAGAAAACTTCGACGATATTTGGTCGTGCCAGAATCTCAAGCAAGTCTGTCTCGGGCAAGAATTATACAGCACTTACAATAATCCGTCTTACTCTGAACTTCTTAACAAAATTTATACGTCTAAAGATGGCATTAGATATCCGTTACTTGTTACAGAGTTTGTAACACTCTCTTTATCTCTCGTCTAGACTTACAAAGCACATAAAACAAGTAATTTGTTGAAATGACAGACATTTGGAAATTGTCACAAGTTGCAAAAGCCAGATACATGTACCACACATCATGTCACTCTCTATTTGCATGTCAGAAGTAAAGACACCATGATCTGGGAAAGAGCAAGCCCTCCCAATATTACCAATGTCAAATATCATGGACACACTGTTAAAATGTGCATGGTTGGACTCCAGTTTTGCTCTTGGGCCTCTGTCTTCCAGTTTCAATTTTTCTCCATCCTGTTTCCTTGCCTCAATTCATTCTTAAATGCTTGATTACCAAGGAAATGACTTGGTGAAGCAGCCTGGATGAAAAATTATATGGTCAGATTCAAACTTTCTCCTAGGCCCATTATTGTAAGTTTCTCCATTTTGTTTTCTTGCCTCAGTTCAATCTAAAACACCCGATAAACAATGACATAACTGGCTGTGCATGGCAGATGGATGACCTACGTTTTATGGTCAGATTCAAGTTTTTTCCCTTAGGCCCACGATTATTGCAAGTTTCAAAGTTTTCTTACCTTCATTTTAGTAAACCACCCAATAACCATGGCAATACAGTAAAGCAGTATCTTCTAATGAAATGGGCCACCCCGGCTGAACCGATGAAATAACTTGGTGTAGCCATGCATTGAGGATGGATGGATGACAATTTTTATGGTTAGATTCAAGTTTTTCTCTTGGGCCAATGATTGCAAGTTTAATTTTTCTTAGCTTTGTTTAACAGACTGAATTAAACGATGAAATGATTTGGTGTGGCCAAAGGTGTGGCCATGCATGGAGGATGGATTGATGACATTGTATGGTTAGATTCAAGGTTTTCTCTTGGACCCATGATTGCAAGTTTAAGCTTCATTTTACTAAACCAACCGCTAAACGATGAAATAACTTGGTGCAGCCATGAATAGAGGATGGATGACTGCAGCACCTTGGAACCCTCCCAGACTGTTTCCTCCTCGCTGACAAGGCCAACCTCTCAGACACTGCCGCATTGTCTTCTCTCCTCTTCTCTGTCAAAACACCAGCCCCGGCCAAGTTCACCTTCCAAAACAACAGTCTATTCTACCCCACCAGTGTTATGTTCAACTTGCACTTTTTCATTGTCTTCTCTCTTCTTCTCTGTCAAAACACCAGGCCCGGCCAAGACCACCTCCCAAAACAACAGTCTATTCTACCCCACCAGCCTTACATTCAACTGGCACTTTTTCAACAGTTCCATTCTGTGGTGGGTGAGATAGCCATCGCCCTGCTCTCCTACTAGTGTTACTCCTGTACACACAGGAGGAGCAGAAAACGTTCCGACATCTTCTTGTGCGAGGACGGATGTCTCTGTGGCTCAACTGGTAGCAGCCTCACACACTACCAACTGGATTTGGGGTAAAACGTACATGTACGTTTTGGGGGTCCTCACCCAAAATGGGGGGTGAAAAGGAGAGAAAAGTCACTCTTTTTAATGGGTCCAGGTAAAATGTGGTAGGGACCCCGAAAACATCAGTCTAACCCCAAATCCAGTTGGTAGTGACAGTTGAGCTCAAGGTTACAATCAGTTGGTAACTGCATGGGAGACCCCGGTTTGAGTCCAGGGGTCAGAACATCTCAGTTGGGGCTGCACCGTCTTTTGGGATGGGACGTAAAATGGGGGTCCTGTCTTTGAGGAGGTGCGTCAAGCATGTTAAAGGGGAAGGGCTAGCAACCCCTCCCTGTAAAAATATACCCTGCTACTGAAACAGCGTGGAAACTTGCTGCCCTATGCGCCACTATGCACTTCAAGGGTCTGAACAACAACAACATGTGCAGAGGAAGGCTTGATAAGTGTTTGAGGTATGGCATTTCTTAAACAAACTGGACGAAATTGGCTTACAGAGGACTAAGACTCCTACCAGGGTGTGCAAATCTCCATTTACCAGTCTTATACACTTGTCCTGCATTTAAGAGTGTCGCATACATGCCACAGACAGTTACCCTGCAATATGTATTCTACATTCTAACAATGCACCTGTCTAACATACCATAATGCACTTGCATCACATCCCACAATGCATGTGTTCTAGTACACCTTTCATATTTCCCACAATGCACCAATTCTGAATCCAACGTGCAGTTGTGCAATATCCAACATTGCACCTGTATCATATCCCACGATGCACCTGTATCCTATCCCACAATGCACCTGTACCACATCCCACAATGCACCTGTATCACATCCCACATTGCACCTGTACCACATCCCACAATGCACCTGTACCACCTCCCATGATGCACCTGTACCAAGCCTTACACAACTGGGTTGTTTATCTCACCAGAGCACAGTCATCAGACACCATTGTTATTGACACGCCTTCCAAAAGCATCAACAGCAGTGTCTATCACCACACAGCGATGCACCTGCTTCCCACGTAAATTCTGAGGTGTGGATGTAAAAGTGAAAGTGCACAGATCCTCGAGATGTAAAAGTGAAAGTGCCCAGATCCTTGAGACGGTGATAAGACGTCTTGACGGTGCACAGGACACGCAGACCTGCTGAGTCTCAGGGGGCTGAAGAAGATTCTCCGTGGCACATCCTCAAAACACAGGCCGAGTTTACTTACGCTTCTCTGTCTGGACTTCAAAGGGTCCCGGCGTGTTTGTTTTGGAGCAGGTTCGCCTGCCGAGCGTCAAGAGGAGTTACGTAAACAGCAGCCGTCACAACAACACCTTAGCAGCGTGATTGGTCTGGGGGGAATGACCTCTGGATGTGGTCCTGGAGAATTTGATCATCTTTATTGGTCACCCGACTTGCACGCAACTAGGGCTGTCTCCAGGCAAGGAAAGTGATCTCATAGCAGTTTAGCTCAAATGAACTCAATGAACAGATGAGCTAATCTTTGACTGGTCGCGTCAGAGAAGACCGACGCTATATACAGTATTTTACAGGTTCATTGTACCAAGGCAATTCCCCTAGCTCTTTTCGACAAGCACAATGAACAGTGGACCACGGCTTAACGTCCCGTCCTAAGGACTACAGCCCTTTCCGGTAGCGCACATGTCGGGTGAGCGACACAGCCGGAATCGAACCCGGGGCTTCTAGTTCCAGAAGCAAGATCACTAACCACTGGACTACACACGCTACCATAGGACCCGTCCCTCCATCCCGGGACGGAAATTTGCTTGTTGGGACGGGGAAAATGTCACCCGTCTGTCCAAAAAATCTCACCTTCATGACATGAAAGTGATGAAACAAAGCCAACAAAGCCAATCAAAAATACAGGCTCCCAAACAATGAGTGGGACGGAAAAAAAAAATCAAAAATAGTTAGCAGTCCTTGAGATAGTTTGAGTCAGAGATTTCCATGTTTGAGCAGAGCCAGTGCCATGTATGTTAAAGAACCCACCACACTTATTGATAAGAGTAGGGATTGATATGTCCCAGTATGATTGGATCAAACTGATCTTACAGAGCCTTGACTTACCCACAAAACTGGTGTTAGAATCAAAGCACAAACAAAAACACTTGACTAGGAGGCTCCAGTTTACCAGGTTTTCACCATCAAAGAGTAGGGGTCCTTCCTTCCCGGTGAGTGGTTCAAAACCTACAGTCCTATGGCCGCACATGGGGCAATTGTCGTATTGAGGTCACCTGCTTGCCAAATGGCAGTTGTTAAAGACCCTTGCGATCTAGCTCCGCCAAATGTGCGCTCCTCGCAATTCAGTCCCTGGCTGCGAAGAGAGAGTAGTCGGCCCACCCCAATAACAATAATAATAACTCCTGAGCCAGCGTATTGCTCCAAATCAAGCTTTAAGACTGGCACTGGTGCTTGTATCTTATGCCCAAAAGGGCAGATTATAGTTCTACTGATTCATTAAATGAATGCAGCTCGAGGTCTTATATGTGTATGTATAAGTCTACTAAATGCTAACTGGCTTCAACTCAGGGACCTGTATTATGCTGTAGCCTGTATTTACACAAGCTCTGGGCCAGAGGTTACTGGCCCCCAGCAGGGGGATGGCGGTTACAGGACCGGCTGGCTACTAGGAGCGCGATTCGTCAGGCTATATGTGCTGATGGTGTGACAAATGTTATAACAGCTTACAGGTGCGTTGGCGCCCCAACATTTCCTCAGCACCTTAATTACACCCTCCCCTGAACCTAACTGGAACGTATTACACTTGTTCTTCTAACAAAGATGTTGCCGACGTGAGTCTTACACCAATCCTGGCGTGGGTCAAACCCGTGGCGTCGACGGAATGCCCAATTTCACCCCAGTAGGGCAGCATGGCTGCTCCAATTCAGGCCCACCCACCGGGCATGTGTTAGAGTTAATGAGTTGTCGCCGTGGATTATGGTTGTGAGTTGTGATGGGGTGCATGTTCATACTAGTCGCCAGACTCAAGTGGTATGTTGTACGGGATCGTAACGTTAAGCCGGTGGACCTTATAATATGAGGGAGATTCAGGTGTAAGCCTCAAACCTCTACACATAAAAGAACGCAACACACTTATTGAAAAGAGTATGTGTTTGAGTTACTATAATAAGCTGTGGTCGCAAGTTGTGATGGGATGGGTTATGCCTGTGAGTTGTGATGGGGTGCATGTTCATACTAGTCCCAAAGACTCAAGCAGCAATGCAACCCCACTGGTTGGCTATCTGGATCAAATTCCGTGGATCCGTGGGCCTGAGTTTGATCCTAGAGTCAGACACCCAGCTTGGACATGTTGTAAGGGATTGCATTCAGCATTTTGTATGGCGACGTAAAGCTGGCAAATTCCGTGGATCCGTGGGCCTGAGTTTGATCCTAGAGTTGGACACCCAGCTTGGACATGTTGTAAGGGATTGCATTCAGCATTTTGTATGGTGACATAAAGCTGGCGGCCCCGTGTATGAGGGAGCTTCAGGTGTAAGCCTGAAGCGTCAAACCACTACACACAAGAGCGCAACACACTTATTAAGAAGAGTACTGGGCTGACCCTGTGTGCTTGGCTAAATACGTGAGCCATTGCGAAGCCGCACTGCACCATTATAAATGCAGAAATGTCCGTGGGGTTTTATGTTAAAACCACAGTGAACACTCCATTTTCTCCCTGCCGCGAAATTAAAACCATGCAAACTTAAATGCATTTACAGTTTACTTTAAAATTTGTTCTTTTCGTTTCAAGGCATCCTCAATTGGGGTGAAGCATGATGTTTTTTCAAGTAGCTAGTTGTAGTACAATGCCGCTTCGCTACGGCTCGCGTTTTTGGCCATTATAGCACACCGGGTCACCCCTACTCTTCTCGATAAGTGTGTTGGGTTCTTTTACGTGCAGAGGTTTGACGCTTGAGGTTAATGCCTGAAGCTCCCTCATACATGACGAATACAATTCCTTACAACATGTCCGAGCTGGAGTCGACCCCTAGGATCAAACTCGGGCCCCAGGATCCACGAAATTTGATCCAGATGGCGAAGCAATGGGGTTGCGTTACCGCTTGCGCCACGGGGACATGTAGCTGCTAATAAAACGTGATGGTTCGTCCTCAGTCTGAGACTGGGCTAACGGCATGTTCTTTGTGACTCTTCCTGGCCACAATTCTTCATCTGGGAAGTGTTAGAGCGGAGACTGGACCGTCTTCAGATGTTCCCTCCCACACTTACCCAGTCTGGGGCTCATGGTGCAGATCTGTCTGCCATCTTATACAATTATTTGTCCCAACCGGGCACTGCACGGTACAGGTTCGAAGGTTTCAATAGTAGTCCTGAATTGTTCTGCCATTTACATAGATAGGCCGCCTTAAAAACTATAAAGTACTGTTACGTATCAACAAAGGTGCAAAAGGTATATTACTTCCAGGGATGAGACTTACGTCCTTATAAATATATCATCACTGGATCCAAATTCATTCATTCGTTCAGACCCTTGTGTGCCTAGTGGCACATAGGACAGCAAGTTTCCTTGCTGTTTCAGTCACAGGGTATATTTCTACAGGGAGGGTTTGCTATATCCCTTCCCCTTTAACATGCTTGAGATGTGAGTGGATCAAACCTTACAGTGCAGTCTTATGCAACTTGTACTTACTGTCAGTACAAAACTGGCGTGTTACAAAATGTAGGCAGTTAATGGCCATGATATACAAACAAACAAAAAATGCTACAACCAAAATCAAAACCCTGATGATGTTGGCTCCTTCACATTTCTGCATGGCAGATCCATTCTCAGCTTAGAGACTCACAGCTAAGCAATATCAAAACTCCCCTTGACCTGGCTTAGCCCCTATAACCTGTGTGATAACACAATATAACAAAGCTAAGTGCTCTGATATGATATCTAGTACGCACACTACACAGACACCCTGTGCTTCAAGTTCCATGGCCTGTCGAGAAACTGCAACATTATTTGGGGCACAACATATCTGGACCTGTTTGCACAAATCTTCCAAACTCGTTTTTCAAATCTCCCCGTTTTGTAAGTAAATTGTAAATGGTTCACCTAATGCACCAAGGTGCAGCAACATTTTCAAATTGGTGCAGAATGATTTACAAGCATGTAACGTAAGCCTAGCAGGTTTTTCTGTTGATTTTTTGCAAGCTCTGAAATTCCTCACATTGAAGGTTGCAAAGGAACCAAGGATGAGGTAAATGTTCTTTTAATTTCCTTGACATCACATCACATCACAAAAAAGTAATTTTGTCTTCTCTTTACTTTCTGCAGACAACCTTAGCTTAGGCCAAAAACGGTCACTCAGATAAGCAACTGGATAACTAGTTGCTTGACTAAACTGTTCTTTGACGTATCTTATTACCTGGATGTCTAACCTTTATCATCAAACCTTAACTTAGTAAAGTATGGTGACATTCACGCATGCGGAACTGCATGACCTTCAAGCAGAAGGTGACATGACTCCTTGAGTTCCCTTGTCAAGACGTCACTGTAACATTATAACAGGTTCTTTTAACAGATGACCCCATCGGAAGGACAGGTGAACTTGACCTCAAGCTTCCTGAGAGGTCAGAGTTTGCCAGGCAGCCAGGCAGTTCAGGCCAGTGAATTATGACCTTGTGTTTATAGCAGACGACCATGACCTTAAGGTAATGGATGCGCTATATCTACTATTCATTCCTTCCGCTCTTCCTTCTGAATGCAAGGAAGGCATCAATCATATTAAGTATGCTGGCTGACTTGTAATTCTTTCACTCAATCATGTTTTGGTTTACCATCTGTTGTTAACGTTAAAGGCAACCCAAGCAATGTTAGGGCCTGAAAATCGGATTTTGAAAGTTAATTTTTTTAGTTATTTCTATATATGATAAGTTCCGATAAAACTACCACAATGTATAGCAATGTCCAAATATGACTTTGTTGTAATGTGAGAACTCACTGAAAATCGTCGCTGGGCTTTTTGTAGGCTCATGAAAATATTAGGGATTAAATGTCACTTCTGTCAATAAAGATTTCAACATTTTTTTTATTTTCATTTTTTGTCCCTAAAATTGCTTTGGTTGCCTTTAAACCAGATAGTGAGTGAGTGAGTGTGAGACTCAGCGTTCTTTGTACACAACCAAGTGTTTTCAAGACTGACGTTGTAGTGACCGTCTGTCACCTTCCTCAGGGCAATTCTGCCTGCTTCTATCACTCACTGCGGACCAAATCTGCTACACTACCAAAAATCTTTTTTCTTATTTTTCTTATTTTTCTTGTTTTCTTATGTTGAGAAAATTTGAGAGTGATTTTCTCATATAAAGGAAAAAGAAGAAAATTCAAGAAAACTTCTGGGAAGTCTTGTCTATGTCAATTCTTACACAAAGAATTTTACTCTTTTTTGTTCTGATTTTAAGAAAATATTTCTAGCATGCTGTTTTCCAGTAAGAATTTTCTAGAAAAATAAGAAACATTTTGCTTTCTCTGGCTTAATATAAGATTTTTTCTTTGTTTCGTCAAATTTGTATTCTTACAGAATCTTCTCATAAGTTATTTTTTCTTGAAAATTTGATTCTACTTGCAGAGTGTACCAGAACCAGTCAGAGGACAGTGACAGACGGTCACCGAAACGTCAGTCTTGAATAAAACACTTGGTCGTGTACAAAGGACTTTGTTATCCTGTGTTTCACTCTTCATAATCTTTGGAATTACAAACAATAAATCAGGTATAACTAAAACCATTGCTTTTTGAAGCCTGACGTTTGAACTCAAGGTGTGACTTTGTTATCCTGTTATCCTGTGTTTCATTCTTCATAATCTTTGGAATTACAAACAACATATCAGGTATAACTAAAACCATTGCTAATTGTTGAAGCCTGACGTTTGAACTCAAGGTGTGACATGTTTCAACACGGGATTGTTTAATCTTCTTTGTGGCATTTACAACCAACAAAGTCAAGTTTACTTCCCACCTCCCCAACCGTGCAGCATTCAGGACGTTCCTCACATTCCTGTCTAAAAGCCGACAAAAAGGCCATTAGGCCACTCTACTTCAATTAGTAGTTTCTCAAATTTTTTAAGAAAGTAAGATGACATAAGACTCTTTATGAAATTCTCTGATGTTGAATGAGGTATAGGTATAGGTATAGGCATATCCACTTCAATTAGTTGTTTCTCACATTTTTTAAGACGTAAGAATCTTTAAAAATTTATCTGATATTGAACTGAAAACTACAATGTATACAAGGTATAGGTAGGCGTCAAACATAAAAATGCCCCAAAACACAAAACAAGACTTTGAGTGTAAAAATGATGTTCTAAGACTCTTTATAAAATTCTCAAATGTTGAAGACTATATCTGGTATAGGTAAGCGGCAACAAACATAAAAATGACCACAAAAACAAAACAAAACAAGAATTTCTTAGAGTGTAAAAATAATGTTTCAAACATCAAAATGTTTTCTAGAGTAGGTCTGAAAACCAACCAATTTCATTGGTGGGGCCTACAACCTTAATCTCCAACATGTAGGGCTGAGGCAGTGCTGGTTCTGTTGGATTATATAAACAAGATCGCACGTTAAAATTCACCCCTCTACACCTCTTCTAAAAGCCAGAGATAAAAGTTAAACAGTCATCGAAGACTGCCACCTCTACGCGATACAGGTGTTGAACAGGATACAGACATCTGAAAGTCGTCATGGAGAGTTAAAAACTTCCTACCCTGCATACCCGAGGAATAAAGCCAAACAAAATAACCTAGGGGCTCAAAACTGACATATGCGTGCGCATTGACTCTGGCCTGCTTCCCAAAAAATGAAGAACTGCTCTTCCTTTCAAAACTGACAGAAATTATGTGATCTGTGACTGGCAGATATGTGATATGCGTTGCACCATATCAGGGGTCGCCGCAAGCTTACCTATCTCATAGTCTTTGTGAAACAACCACAAAATGAAATTGTATGGTATTTTGTCATGGAAGTACCATACCAATAAGACCACATTCAAGCATGTAATGTTAAGACAGGTCATTAAAAAAAGAAGCTGGATTCTCCAGCAAGTAAAGATATTCTCCAAAGGTTTCATTTGATTAGAATGAAGGTGACTTGATCTTGATGATAGATAATTCCAACATCAGAAAATAATTTCATCAGGTTTCAATTGGTAGAATATTGGAGTACTGCTTCTCACCGCTATAAGTAGGCGATGTAGGTGGAGCTTTTCTGGTACTCCTGTCAGAAGCTCTGAAGAAGGTGTCTGATAGACACCGAAACGTTAGCAGGTGAGAAATACTGCTTGTGAAAAAAGAATCTCCTATATCCAATTCCAACATCATTTTTTGTAATCATCTATGATTAACGATACATTTTCATGGCAATAAATTCAACTCTAATTTAGTTACACAATTATTGAGCTATAATTGATTACAACGAGCCTTACCGATGTAGTTTTTGCTGTGCGCGAGCTCGGTGATGTTGATGTGTCGTGCGCCGGCGGGAATGCGCATGAGCGGGTTGTACCCCACGGGAAGATGCCGCCGCGTGAACATCCCTGACACGACCTGGCACGCCGAGTTGTCGCCCGCGCACACCCCGCACTTGTCCAGCACTGTCTGGGAGCCCAGGACGCCATCGCAACCCACTCTCTGTGGAAACAACAAGGAGTGTAAATAAACAAACAAAGTAATGCATCAAAGTACAACAAAGGTAGTATAACT